>JAWXYG010000016.1:1452909-2905818 GCA_034222035.1 Acacia crassicarpa
TGTTCCACTTTCCTGCCCTTGTAACCATCCCACTCACCCTCATTTTCCTTTCCTCATCTGCCAGCTGATATATACACATTTCAGCCAACTTCTTGCCATTTTCCACCCACCTATCCTCCCAAAACCGAGTTTCCTCTCCATTCCCAATCTCCCACCTCACATTTTCTAGGATACTTGGCCATAATCTAACCAAATTCCTCCAAATTTCTGAATATGATTTCGTCCCCTTACTTTCCACCAGAAAATTTCTCCCCCTCTTATATTTACAGCTCAAAACCATAGAACACAAATTATTTGGCTTTGAAATAACATTCCAAGCAACCCTCCCTATTAAAGCGTCATTCATCACTTCCAAGTTTCTCAAATCTAGCCCCCCATTTTTCTTCTCCCTGCATACCAACTCCCAGTTGACAGCCTGTATTTTCCTTCTTCCTTCTTCACTCCCCCATATAAAGTTCCTTTGCATTTTTTCCATCTGTCTTCTCACACCAATCGGGATCATGGAGTGCTGCATGTAAAACACTCCCATCTGATTGGTGACAGCCTGTACTAAGGTAATACGTCCAGCAAGCGACAAGGTTTGCTTTTTCTAGCTACTAAGCTTTCCTTGCATCTTGTCAATTAGATGTTGAAATTTTCGCCTATTATCTCCTCCTTTTACCATATACGCTCCTAAATATCTCCCCAAATCCTCCATTTTTTTAAAGCCCGAAATTCCACATATGTCATTCTGCATACTAAGGCTGACATTTTTTGAAAAAAATATGCTTGGTTTCTGGCCATTTATTTTCTGCCCAGAAACTCCTCCAAATTCTTCAAGTACCCCCATTGAAGATAACCCACTGTGATCTCTCGCTGAAGATAACCCTCTCAACATAATTTTACATCTTTATTCACCAAACTGGAATGACCTCAACTAAAGAAAGTTGAATTGACTTAAGTCTGTTTTGTTAAAAAGACTAGAACACCCTCCTATAATTAAAAAGAAAAATAATATCTATTAAAAGACTAGAAACACCCTCCTATAATTAAAACGAAAAATTGAAGGTATATGTTGCCCATTTTTTATTTTTTCAACGGATTTAATTAATATTTTATCTTTATTTTTAATTAGTTTGTTTTTTTTTATGACTTTCTTTTTATAAAACAAATAAAAAATTATTTATAATCTAAAATGATTTTTTATATAACAACCCTTTAATAAACATATTGCGTCTCAACCGTTTTCCTTATGCTTCCCCCCTCCTCCACTTTCAATTTGTGCTAGTATTCTCATTTTTTAATCGATTGGCTTAGCTTAGATTTCTTCTTCGTTTTACGTAAATGGCTACTTATTATCCTCGCACCGTGGAGGAGATCTTCAAGGATTATAGTGCTCGAAGAGAAGGAGTTGTTCGTGCTTTAACTCATGGTATACTCTATTTCGTTCTTTGTTTCTTTATTTCATTTGTTCAGTTTGATTTTCTCTGTCATGAATCTTGAACTTGTTTTTCTTGTGTTTCCGTTTCTCAGATGTTCATAAATTTTATCGGCAATGTGATCCAGGTAACGCGTAAATAAATTTTTCGTCTCATCTTTTATTTCCTAATTTAGTTATCATGTTTCTTGTTTCTGTGTATACTTTTTTAGTTTACGTAAATATTCTGAAGTTTTCCATTTTTTTCGTCTCATCTTTTATTTCATAATTTAGTTATCATGTTTCTTGTTCTTTGTGTATACTTTTTCAGTTTACGTAAATATTCTGAAGTTTTCCATTTTTTTCCCTCTCATCTTTTATTTCCTAATTTAGTTATCATGTTTCTTGTTTCTTTGTGAATTATGCATGCTCAGATTTATGGTAGAATTGATTTCCTCCCATGGAAGGTTTATGGTACATGTTCCTTTTTTTTTTAATTCCCCGACTGAATCGCAGCATGAGTTTCTGCTCGATTCAGTGGAGAATGTTATGAATAGAAAAAGAATTGCAGTTTCTTTGTAACATAATGAAGCCCTGCCATAATGCTCATTTAGATTTCTTGGCTTTGTGTATGCTTATGGATGTGTTCCCCATTAAAATTCAAATTTTATGTTCGTTTAAGATAAGGACAACTTGTGCCTTTATGGACATCCAAATGAAACCTGGGAAGTAACTCTGCCACCAGCGTTCCTCCCGCATGATATTCCCGAGCCAGCTCTTGGAATCAATTTTGCTAGACAAGGCATGCAACCCAAGGACTGGCTTTCTCTGGTTGCTGCCCACAGCGATTCATGGTTGCATTCCGTGGCCTTTTATTTTGGAGCCCTTCTTAACCGCGATGAAAGGTACAATCTAACCCTGATGAGTATTTGATCTTTGTGAATTAGTTTTAGATATATAATTTATTGTATGATCTTTAGCTGTTTCCACTTTGCAATACACAAGTGAAACAGATATTGGCAGAAATTGTATGGGATGATTGAATTGAGAATGTTATTGAGGGGAAGAATAGCAAATTCTGTTGTACGAGAGCGAAATTTGTATCAGTCTTCCATTTTTTCCAGATTCTTAATTCTTAGGATTAAGGGTTGTACAGAGGGGTTTGGAGCCAGTTCAAGTACCTGAGAGAAGGACATGTAGTTTAATTTGACATAATATTTGTATTTTAGAGTTTGCACTGTTCTGTTTCTCAGGTCCTTTTTATCTTTTTGGCCGTAAATCACCTTGCGTTTTACTTAGGGACTAATGCTCTATTAGAAGGGAGGTCAATAGATGCGATATATTTGTTGTAACATTATAACATCTTACTGTTGGTAGTTACACTAGTTCCTTATGACAGGGAACAGTTATTCAAGTTGATCAACGCTGATCCCACTGTTTTTGAAGTTGTGACTGAGAAGAACCCGTTGAAGGACAAGGCCACTGTGGAAAGTAGTAGCAAGCCCCGGGGCGGCACCAAGGTTAGTTGGATCAATACTCAGGCTCATAAATAGCATCCTTGGGCTAGCCATTTGCTTTTGCATGATAACATCAGGACCATGATTCCTGAACTTGTTTAATGTGTGTTCCCTTTTTGAGCTTTAATGTGGTGTTTACAATAAGTGTGGTAGCTGTTTAAATATTTGTTGTCGGGTTTTTAAATAGTAGTAATATAGAATTACTCTCCTTTATTTACAAGACATATTTGAGACGTTGATTTTGATTCTAAATATAAAACATAGTTCTTAAATTTATCAATCATTTAGAAAATATATATCATATTAATTAACTTCCTTAATCTAATCAAATTAGGTAAATATTTCTTATATTAAAGACTAGAGGGAGGGAGTATGATATTTGAAAGAACGTGTTTGAGGACTCACATATTCCTGAGTTGGAAAAAATATACATGTTTTTATTGAAGAAGCTGATAGTGAACACTTAAGAAGTTGCTTTTAACTTTGTTTTTTCCCCGTTTCATGCATCCTTCTCCCTTGGATTTTCAGAGAACAAGCGGCGGGCAAGTGAAAAACAGCCCAGACTTTTATGATGAAGGTTATGAGGAGGATCATAGTGAAAGCATTTGCGGTATCTGTGAAAATAATGATTCGGATGACGCTTGGATTAGCTGCGATAGCTGCAGCAACAAATGGTTCCACGAGAAATGTGTGAAATCTATTCCTATAATGTCTACGATGTTAAAGCGATACAACTGCCCATCATGTAGCCCCATGAGGCGAGGTAGGCCTTAGTTGACCAAAGGCAAACAAATTGAGGGGGGAAATGTTGTTATTAGAGGCTGACAATATTGTATTATTGTTATCTTTCTTAATTAATAAAGGGCACGTAACAATGTTGTTATTAGAGACAATATTGTATTACTGCTATATTTCTTAATTAACAAAGGGCATGTAACAGGTAAACTACTATGTTCAACGTGTAATTTCTGAGGGATTAAGTTGGATTTTGGTAATATATTCTTATGTTCTTTATAAAGAAGGAATAGATTGTGATATATTCTAATTTGGTGGACTTTTGATCCTTTGAGCACAAGATAGCACTTTCCAAATAAATTCTTCTATATAGATTTCACTTTGAGGCTTTCCTATTTTCATCTAAAATGAAATTACCAGTATAACCAACAACAATTTGATATAGTTGATAGATACTAGTCCCTTAAATATCAGCTTGATCAATGATCTTTCCACTGTTTTTGAAGTTGTGACTGAAAAGAAACCGTTAAAAGACAAGGATATCGTGGACAGTAGTAGCAATACCTGGGGTGACACCAAGGTTAGTTGGATCAATACTCAGGCTCATAAATAGTATCATTGGGCTAGCCATTTGCTTTTGCATGATAACATCAGGACCATGATTCCTAAACTTGTTTAATGTGTGTTCCCTTTTTGAGCTTCAATGTGGTGTTTACAACAAGTGTGGTACCTATTTAAAATATTTGTTGTTGGGTTTTTAAATAGTAGTAACATAGAATCTCTCTTTTGTCCTTAATACAAGACATATTTAAGGAGTTGATCTTCGTGTTAAATATAAAATCTAGTTTTCATATTTGTAAATCTTTTAGAAAATACATGTTATATTAACTAACTTCTTTAATTTAATAAAAAATTAGATAAATATGTCTTATATTAAGGACCGAATGAAGCGAATATGATATTTGAAAGAACATTTTTGTTTTCCAGAGTTGGAAAAAATATACACGTTTTGTTGAAGAAGTTGATAGCAAAACACTTAAAAAGTTGCTTTTAACTTTGCTTTTTATTCTTGTTTGATGCATGCAAGCTTCTCCCTTGAATTTTCAGAGAAGTGACAGGCGAGGGAAAAGCAACCCATAGCGAAAGCGTTTGCGATATCTGTGGTGGAAATGGTTGCACGGGAAATGTGTGGAAATTACTCCTGCAATGGCTGAGAGCATAGACAAATACAAATGCCCATCATGTAGAAGGAGGCCAGGTAGTCGTTAGTTGACCTAAGGCAAACAAAATTTTGTTACTAGAGGGCATGTAACAGGTTTACTATACTGCTATGTTCAACGTGTTGTAATTTTTGAGGGATTAAGTTTGACTTTAGTGAGAATAGTCAATATTGTAGATTGTGATATATTCTAAGTAGGTGGATCTCAAACTCCATGGCAGAAAACAGGGGCTTTAGGTTCAGCCATTACCAACCAAAACGAAATGCCACATGTAAAACCATAATAGTCAAAATCACGTTTTAAACAGTAAAAACGCCATTTTTGCGTTTTATTTTTTTGCTAAACGCTTTTCGTTGTGGAAAAAACGATCTCAGAGTAAAAACGGTAAAAATGCAAAGATCTCAGAGTAAAAATGGTAAAAACGCAGCGTTTAAACGTATAATATCAATAAATCCAATAATTCTCATAAAATATATACTTATCACCGTGATATCTATGTCACGTAGATTGCCTGTTATTGGGCCTACATTAAATGGGCCTCATATGAGTCCAGAACAACATATTTTTTTTATGAAAATTGTAGTTTTGGATTCTCAATTAAAATTATTTGTATAGACAGACTTTCTATTTTGATATGATTCATAATTTAAATTTCTTGAAAATAATTATAAAATAAAATCTCAAGCTTTTTTGTTTGAAGTTTTTGAAAATAATGCTAAAAAGAAAAATACTTTGTCTTCAGGAGCGGAATTAGGGGGCCCAAAAATTATAGAATTTTACCTAAAGTTTTTGAAAATTATGACTTAGCCTATAAAAATTTAAATAGTTTCACTTTAGTCTCTATTATAAAGCCTTATGGGAAGGAGACTAAAATGAAAATAATGAAATATTTATGAGGCAAAGTACAATTTTCTAATATTTTGGGTCCAATTCTATAATTTTCTCCCCCTAATTTCAAATGTTGACTCTCCTAAATTTTATTCTATAAGTTTCGCCTTCCTTAATTTCTGTTCCTGGTTTCGCCCCTATTTGTCTTTGATAGCGATGATCAAGAAAAAGAAAAAAGATGAAGAGGAAAACTATACAGTCTACTCTCTCTACATGAGGTGGTTTATTTGGTAAGGAATTTAAAATACAAAACAATTTGTGTTGATTTGTTTGTTTTCATTATCAATCATCTGAATTCTGGAGTCTGGATCCTCTCATCATCATCTTTCTGCCTATCCCATATCATCAGCAAATTTTAGCTGTTAAAATCTTAATCCAAGGATCCAGAATGAATTTTAGAAAAATCACGCACCGCTTTTTTTACGGCGCGCGGTTTTTCTAAAAATAATTTTAGATTCTTAGATCAAGATTTCAATGATCAGGATGATAATGAGAGTTGATAATGAGGGAATCCTCTTCCCCTGAATTCTGAAGTGTCTCTAAGATATTATTCTGTGATATTATCGTTCCATGAAGTTGTTCACTTCCATTTCCCACTCTTTCCTGAAAAACGAAGGCTTAGTACCAAGTGAAAGCTTCACAGTATTTGGGGAAGAATGGATGTCGACTACTACAAGATTCTTCAGGTAGACCGAAGCGCCAACGGCGATGGTCTCAAGAAGGCCTTTCGGAAGCTTTCCTTGAAGTGGCACCCTGATAAGAACTCTAAGAACAAGAAAGCGGCTGAAGCTAAATTCAAGCAAATATCTGAGGCTTATAATGTATGATGCCTATATGTAGAATCCTTGCTATTCGCTGTCACGCATTTTACATTCAGCGTAAGGGGACTTGGGGTTTTGCAGAACCCTGAAGAATTTAAAAGTGGATTTAACTGAGATTTTATTTGGACTTGTGCGTTTGACCAGTGATTTGAGTTTGAACAGGTTTTGAGTGACCCACAAAAGTGAGCAGTGTATGATCATCAGTCCCGCTACGACGATGGCGAGTTTTCCGAGCTGTTTGGTGGAATGGGCGAAACGGGAGGGCATGCTGGTGCATATACTTCTCAACGGGGTGGAGGTGGAGGTGGAGGTGGAGGTGAAGGTGGCTCAGGGAAAATGCCAAGGAAAGCTGCAGCTATAAAGCGTACACTGGAATGTAGTTTGGAGGATTTGTATAAAGGAACTATAAAAAAAAATGAAAATTTCGAGAGATGTTGAAGATGTCACAGGGTGAGGTTTCTACTTCAACTTGTTAGGCGCCACTTTTGCTTACCTCTTAGTTGAACTTACTTGCATGAATGTGCTGCTAGTGGGTGAAATTGGATTTCTAAATGGAAAAAAGGTGCTAGGCTTCTTACTGGCAAACTGTTCTGAGATGGATTGAGATCTTTGACATGTATGCATTTTTATCCTCTAAGCTCGTTAAGAATTGTGGTTGTATGCCTATGCTTCTCCTCAAACAACTATCTTTATTGCTAGGATCTGAATCTTTTACCATCTTTTCTGTCTAATTAGCAAGAGTGGAGATTGTATATTTAGTTACGTTGTATTTTTAATTGCTTGGTCATGTGCATCCAGGCAGACAAATAATGCCATTCTGTGTTGTTGGGTGAATATGCAAATGCTTCTGCTGAATGAAACAGAGAATTGTATCATATAGTTCAGTATTGACTTTGCACAATTCAGCTAGCACTGTGACTAGTAATTAGTTAACCACTTTATGAATTATTATCTGTAAATACATAGACGAAATTTCAAAGTCATTGTTATACTTGTGAAAAGATTCGGATTTTGAATTTCATATCTTGGCAGTTGACCAGCAGGCTTCACAGGGAAAAGGCAAGATTGACTAGGGAACTAGAGTCTCTATGAAATTATTTTTTGATTATGATAACCAAATCTAGCCTGTTTTCTTCTTGTGTAGGAGGCTGACCTCAGTGGAGGAAACTCTGACAGTGAGGATCAAGCGTGGTTGGAAGAAAGGAACAAAAGTAACTTTCCAAGAGAGGAGAAATGCGCAGAGAGAAGTTATACCTGCAGACATTGTCTTCATCATTGATGAGAAGCCTCAGTGTGTCTTCAAGAGGCACTACAATAATCTTTTTATCACCCAGACGATATCTCACTTTGAAGCCCTGACAGGTTACGAGGCACAGGTGACAACCCTCGACGGCCGGGATCTTACTAGTCCCATCAACTCAATCATTAGTTCCTCATATGTACATGTTGTCGAAGGAGAGGGCATGCCTTTTCGCAAATTAAAGAACCCTCCAAAAAGGGTAAGATTATAGCATTTTCTTTGCTTTCTGTTTTCAGTTTTGAAATGGGAATTCCATGCTTTGTTAAGTCTGTTAATATTCAGAACAAACAATTAATGCATTAAGATTTTTAGGTCATTTATTATTTATTGGTTGCAATCACAACCACACAGAGATGTTTGTAAAGAAACAAGAAAAAGAAAGTGAATCTCATATTTTTTTCCCTGATTTCTTAGAGTGTTATTTATTTATTTTGAACTGCACAGCTGAGAAAGATCAGATGTATCCGCTAATCATTTTGGCTTTATGAAAGTATTGGCAGGATCAAATTTTTTAGCAGCAGCAAATTAGGACCTTTCAGCCAACTTCTCTGTGACTTTGTTTCATGTTCTTGGTCATCATTTCTCTTCAAGACAAGTTTCTTATTGTTAGTGCAAAGGTTGCGGATATGCTCTTTGGGAAACCATGCTGGTCCCATAAAACATATTTTTACTAAAATTGTAGTTTTGGATTCTCAATTAAAATTATTTGTATAGACAGACTCTTTATTTGGATATGATTCATAATTTAAATTGCTTCAAAATAATTATAAAATAAAATCTCAAGCTTTTTTGTTTGAAGTTTTCGATAATAATGTTAAAATTTAATTTTTTTTAATGTAACTCTTTAATTGAGTTCTTGAGTTGGAACTTTGTGTGTGTTTTATGTAGGGAAGGGTGGTGGTTGATTTGATAATTTCTAAAATCATGTCAACCCGATATTAATCAATATAATATTATATCTATAATTTTTAAATGAGGGCACCAAAACAAAATAAACTATTGATTACTGTGTTGATCTAGTAATGGCATCGATACATAATATATAGTTGTAAGAGAAGATTTTGTCTTCTTGTAAATATTAAATATTTGCAATTAATTTGAATGTTACTAGTTTTTTAATATTATATAATTTCATTTCAATATTGTTGACCTTATTGAAGATAACCCACTGTGATCTCTCGCTGAAGATAACCCTCTCAACATAATTTTATATCTTTATTCACCAAACTGGAATGACCTCAACTAAAGATAAGTTGAATTGACTTAAGTCTAGTTTAGTTAAAAAGATTAGAACACCCTCCTATAATTGAAAAGAAAAATTGAAGGTATATGTAGCCCTTTTTTTTTTTTTAATTATTTCAACGGGATTTAATTGATATTTTCTCTTTATTTTTAATTATTTTTTTTATGATTTTCTTTTTATAAAACAAACAAACATTTATTTATATATACAATATAATTTTTTAAAAAAACTGTGCTATTGATTGAAATAAAATTATTTGAATTTGTATATGTCCTATATATATAATCACAAAAAATATTTTTGCCCAACAAAGATATTATATAAATATAAGAATATATCTATACATACAATATATATATATATATATATATATATATATATATATATATATATATATATATATATAGACACACACAATATAATTTTTTAAAAAAACTGTGCTATTGATTGAAATAAAATTATTTGAATTTGTATATGTCCTATATAATCACAAAAAATATTTTTGCCCAACAAAGATATTATATAAATATAAGAATATATCTATACATACAATACATATATATATATATATATATATATATATATATATATATATATATATATATATATATAACCATGCTAGTTATAGATGTAAAATCATTCAAATTTGTTGTCCAATCAGGATATTATATAAATACAATAATACAATGGATACACTCATTCTTCTATCTCATCAAAACATGGGGTGTGGTTGGAGTACAAGATAAATAAATATGTCGTCTGTTCTTTTAAGAGAAAATTAATGAATATTGATGTGCCTATTCTATTTTTGAATCACATATTAGATATGGATTAAAGTTCGTCGGTTTTTAATTAATACATTAATAATTATAACTAAAAACGAGAGAGCAAAGAGAGAATTGAATTAACAGACATAGGTGATTTGGGAAAGAAGAGATGACTTTGATAAGGCAATGTGATCATTTAACAATATTCAGAAATCCCCAATTAGGCCTCTTGTCCTAATCAAGAATTTATTAAAAGTGGAAACTTAAATTTAGATTTTAGTATTTCAGTTGGATTTATATAGGATTCTTCCCTCATTAATTTTAAAATGCAAATAAAAAATAGAACGTATATTTTGGTTGAAAATAAAAATATAAGCATTAGATATTATTAAGGATCAGAATTGAAACCCCAAAGAAAATGTGTGGGTAAATGTATAATTTAATGAAAAGAACACTCGTCGTCTTCGTAATTTTCGTGATTTTCCTTGAACTGTTTTCCTTATATGCTTCCACCTCTTCCAAATTCTGGTTCAGATAGAGAAAATATAGAAAATATGGTTAATGGCAATTTAGTCTTTTTATTTTAATGTTTTAATTTTTAGTCCTTCAAAATAATTACCTCTTTCTTAATAAATATTATTTTTCTTAGGTTCTTTATTGTAATTTTCTCTAAAATTTACATCTATTATTATTAGGGTAAATGATTTCTCTGGAGATAACTTATCTTCGGTGAATCCTAAAACTACGTCGTTTTGAATTAATGAAATATGTTTTCGTAATTTCGTTTACTTTTTTATCATATGAATTTCACCGAAATACCCTTTTATTAATTCACCTAAAATTACAAACACACCCTTTATTAATTCAAAATGACGTAGTTTTAAGGGTCATTGGAGATAAACTTATCTCTAGTGACGGGAGAAATACTTTTCCCTTATTATTATTATTATTATTATTATTATTATTATTAAAGGATTTCTCATGTCACTAGAGATAAAGTTATCTTCTGTGACCCTAAAACTACGTTGTTTTAAATTAATGAAGAGTGTGTTTGTAATTTTAGGTAAATTAATGAATGGTGCAAAATTACGGAAATATCCTTCATTAATTCACCTGAAATTATAAACATACCCTTCATTAATTCAAAACGACGTAGTTTTAGGGTCACTGAAGATAACTCTATCTCCAGTGACAGGAGAAATACTTTTCTCTTATTATTATGGGTAAAGGATTTCTCCAGTCAGTTATCTCCAGTGAGCCAAAAACTACGTCGTTTTGGATTAATAAAAGGTGTTTCCGTAATTTTGTTTATTTTTTTATCATATGAATTTTACCGAAACACCCTTCATTAATTCACCTAAAGTTACAAACATACCATTCATTAATCCAAAACGACGTAGTTTTGGGGTTACTGGAGATAATTTTATCTCCAGTGACTGGAGAAATACTTTTCCCTATTATTATTAGGGCAAATGATTTCTGCAGTCACTGGAGATAAGTTATCCCTATTAACCCTAAAACTACGTCGTTTTAGATTAATTAATAATGTTTTCGTAATTTTGTACTTCTTATTAATTCACCTAAAAAATTACAAAGTACAAACACACTTTTCATTAATTCAAAACGACTTAGTTTTAGGGGTCACTGGATATAATTTATTTCCCGTGACTGGAGAAATACTTTTCTCTAAATTATTATTATTAGGGAAAAGTATTTTTCCAGTCACTGGAGATAGAGTTATCTCCAGTGACCCCAAAACTACGTCGTTTTGAATTAATAAAGGGTTTGTTAATAATTTTAGGTAAATTAATAAAGGGTGTTTTGGTAAAATGTATATGATTAAAAAATAAACAAACTTTCAAAAACACCCTTCATTAATTCAAAACGACGTAGTTTTGAGGTCACTGGAGATAACTCTATCTCCAGTGACTGAAGAAATCCTTTACCCTTATTATTATTATTATTATTATTAGGGTAAAAGATTTTTCCTGTCACTGGAGATAGAGTTATCTCCAGTGACTCCAAAACTACGTCGTTTTGAATTAATGAAGGGTTTGTTAGTAATTTCAGGTGAATTAATGAAGTGTGTTTCTGTAATTCTATTTATTTTTTAATCATATACATTTTACCAAAACACCCTTCATTAATTCACCTGAAAATTACTAACAAACCCTTCATTAACTCAAAACGACGTAGTTTTGGGGTCACTGGAGATAACTCTATCTCCAGTGATAGGAGAAGTCTTTTTCCCTTATTATTATTATTATTATTATTATTATTATTATTATTATTATTATTATTATTATTATATTATTATTATTATTAAGGGTAAATGATTTCTCCTGTCACTGGAGATAGAGTTATCCCTAGTGACTCCAAAACTACGTCGTTTTGGATTAATGAAGGGTTTGTTAGTAATTTCAGGTGAATTAATGAAGGATGTTTCTGTAATTCTGTTTATTTTTTAATCATATGCATTTTACCAAAACACCTTTCATTAATTTACCTGAAATTACTAACAAACCCTTCATTAACTCAAAACGACGTAGTTTTGGGGTCACTAGAGATAACTCTATCTCCAGTGACAAGAGAAATCTTTTTCGCACCATCTATTACACGCACGTATAGATAGGATATTAAATTAATGGGAGAATCTGTATAAATTCGATTGAAATATCGAAATTTAAATTCAAGCTTAGACTTTTAATAAATTATTGATGAGGCCAAGACGCATAACTAGAAATTTTTGAATATCTTTAAAAGACTAGAACACCCTCCTATAATTAAAAAGAAAAATTGAAGGTATATGTAGCCCATTTTGTTATTATTCAACGAGATTTAATTAATATTTTCTCTTTATTTTTAATTTGTTTGTTTGTTTTATGATTTTCTTTTTATAAAACAAACAAAAATTTATTTATTGGTAAAGGATTTCTCCTGTCACTCGAGATAGAGTTATCTCCAGTAACCCTAAAACTACGTCGTTTTGAATTAATGAAGGGTGTATTTGTAATTTTAGGTGAATTAATGAAGGATGTATTTGTAATTTCAGGTGAATTAATGAAGAGTGCAAATACAGAAACACCCTTCATTAATTTACCTGAAATTACAAACGCACTCTTCATTAATTCAAAACGACGTAGTTTTAGGATCACTGGAGATAACTCTATCTCCAGTGACAGGAGAAATATTTTTCCCTTTAGTTATATGTACAATATAATTTTTTTAAAAAAACTGTGCTATTTATTGAAATAAAATTATTCGAATTTGTATATGTCCTATATAATCAGAACAAATATTTTTGTCCGACAAAGATATTATATAAATATAAGAATATATCTATATGTACAATATTTTTTTTTTTAAAAAAAACATGCTAGTTATAGATGTAAAATCGTCAAATTTGTTGTCCAATCAAGATATTATATAAATATAATAATACATGACATGGGGTGGTTGGAGAATTTCATTTGTTCCATTCTCTAACGGTGATACTATAAACAAGACAACGAAATAGGGATAACAGGGAAGGTAGTTACATAATATTTTACAAATTAAAAAAGGTTTAATTTAATGTTTTGATTATTCCATTAGAGATCTAAATATAAAATAAAAAGCAGGACAGTTACGAAATATAAATAATAGGGAAAGTAGTTACACAATATTTTATAAATTAATAAGGTAGGCGGTTGCTACAAAATATTTAATGAATAATTAATTTAATATTTTGAATATTTCCTTAAAAATCTAAAATGATTTTTTATATAACAACCCTTTAATAAACATATTGCGTCTCAACCGTTTTCCTAATTTAGTTATCATGTTTCTTGTTTCTTTGTGAATTATGCATGCAGTGGTGGAACTTGGAGGAAAAGTTTGGGGAGGCTAAATAGTGGTGGGGGATCCGGGGGTTCGGGGGCAGCTAGCACCCACGAAAAATTTTTTTAAGGAAAGTTTTAAATGCATTAAAAATGAAAAGAATAAAAAAAAATTCATGAAATCAAGTCAATTAATTTCATCTACAAGTGTAGTGTAGAATAGGTAAAAGCATAGTAAGAGATACACAATAAAAGTAAATTTCACTAATAAGCTAAAAATTTCAGGTAATTAGAATGAAATATAGAAAAAAATGACAAGATTAACATAAATCATACAAGACCCCATATGGAACAAAGATTGAATTATAAGCCTAAAGATATAAAAAGAGGGAAAATGTAAAAAAAAACTATAACAATATTTTTTTGGAGGGGTTAAAGTTGTATTTACTACTTTGGGGGCGCCAAAGTTATATTATTACACTAACAAAGAAGAAAAAAAAAAAAAAGTTCCACGAAAAATTTTAAACAATTTTTTTTTTTTTGGGGAGGGGGGGCCATGGCCCCCCTTGTCATTGATAAGCTCCGTATTGTATGCATGCTTGGATTTATGGTAGAATTGATTTCCTCCCATGGAAGATTTGAGGAAATTAGCTTTTTTTATCAAGGAAATGCCAAAAGTTTGGCGTGCCTGTTGTCCTGCGCGCTCTTTAATTAAAATGTTCAAATTTGACCAGGCTTTGGTTTGCTCTATGACATTATAGTTCTAATTAGTGGGTACGTACAAGTTCCCTTTTTTGAATTCCCTGACTGAATCGCAGCATGAGATTTTGTAATATCCCGTCTTTTTAAAATGTGGTTTTGAAAAGAGATTATCAGAGCTTCGAAGAAATTAATTAGAGTGGCATTGGAAAATATTTTTTTGTTTTTTTAAAAACAAAACGAGTAACTGATAGTCATCCATTGTTAGTGTGTCTGATACTAGTACAGTCATCCGAAACATTCAAGTATTCAAATTAAAATGAAAATACAAAAACAATATCAGAAGTACAATCCCTTGTCCGAGTCATCATGCGGCCTGCTTACCCTTGTCAGCAACTCTGCCTCCGCCAGAACCTGAGGCTCTGGTAAGTGCTAAAGTTCAATTCCCATTGAACCTCAGGTAACGGTTAACCTCATGCTTATGTAACAGTTATGTATGACAGATATTCATGACAATACAACATAATCACATTTAAACACTTATAACAACACAACCACCATATATCCACATCAAACTAGTCTGCACTATTCACCAGTGCCACGATGGCCTATCGTGTCCTCAGCGCTAGGAAAACTCAACGGCGTTATCATGACTATAACCCGTATAAAGCTGTATATGTTCAAATAATTTTCAAGCAGAGTCATAGTCTATGAACATATCTATCACATACAAGTGTACAATAAGCATCAGAGTTAGTGTTACAGTACGCGTCCGTACCTTTGTCGGCGGTCGCGGTACGTGCGTCGGTCGGTATGCGTGCGCATATATCCTATGGGATAATATCACATTTATTAATTCCCAAAAAATATTCTAATCGATATCCTAGCCCTAACTGACTATTTTACCCTTGGGGTTTTTATTTTCCACTTTATTTTCTCAAAATTTCGTAAAAAGAAGCTGGTGCAAATCTGGGCAGAATTTCGCCTAACTTTGAAAAATCATAACTAATTCTAGAAAAATAGAAACGAGGATCCGTAAAATTTCATGGAATCATTAGGATGTCTACTTTCAAGGAAAAATAATTGCCTTTGCCTAGATCACACGGTTCATTCCAAGTTTTTAAGTTTTGAACATCTGCCCAGAATTTTCCAGAAATTCATAGCCCTAACTTTGGGAATTTTTATCTTCCTGTACAGAAATCATTTGGACATGTTCCTTACATATTTAAAAATCCCTATATGTCTAATTTAACCATGAATTTTTCCAGAATTTTTAAACAACATTTTGAACATAAAATATTAGCATTTTCATGATTGATTCAGAAATTCCAGAACCGATGAAATTTCGCCAGAACTTCGTTACTTTGGTGTTTCTCTTCCGGAAATTTTTCTAAAACCCCTTCTTCATTATTTTTTGAAATAAAACAAATTTTAACCTCAGAAAAACATAAAGACAACTATATCTAAAGGATTTAAAGATTAAACTACAAAATAGCTAAAAACTTAAAAGCTAGAGCTCAAGAACTTACCTAGAACTTTGCTCCTCCTTTCTTCAAGGCTCTCACACTCACTTTCTCTCTATATTTCAGATGTTGTTGCTTGTGAATTGGTGAGGATCCATGAAGCCAAGGACCCCTATTTATAGTGAGAGGGTTGGGTAATTCTTGTAATTAATTAAAACTTTCTCTTGGAAATTCTTGGCCATTGGATCATGGTTGGATTTCAAACTCCTATCCCCACCATCCACCTCCTCAAAACCACCCCTCCCCCTTCTTCTAGCTTCTTCCATTTGCTTTTGAGTAATCTACATGAGTCACCTATCTAGTACATCATTCTCTTCCACAATTGATGACTATTATCCAAAGAGTTTGGCTTTCTTTATACTAAATAGAATCCATTGAAAGAATTTGTTTAGGTATTCTAATGAGGTTGTATGCTCAATTGCTCATTGGTTTTGAATTCTAGAAATTTTTAGCTTCATTTTGAGACCAATTTTGCCTATCTTTTCTATTGATTTCATTTCCTAAACAATTAAGAAAATGACTTTGGTTATACTTGTTTTCATGCTTGATTTATGCTTGTACGTTATGAATCACAACTTAGTTTTAATACTTAGTTCATGGATTTCAAGATATGATTTAATTTGTATAGGTTTCATTAGCTTATATCTAGAATTATTTTTATGAACCAATTTAGTTATTCTAATTATCTATTTTCTCATTGGTCAACTTCTTTTACACACAATCCCTCACATCATTCCTTACATTATCTTATCCTCTTCCATAAGCCTTGAAAGTCTTCATGTAATAATATGACTTCATGACTCACCCATGTATAGAGTGGTGATTCATACTTAGGTTAGTGACTCATTTCTTATTTAGATCAATGACTCACCTATGTCTAGATTTATGACTCAAATGAGTATGTGGCATTGGGTTGGTTTTTTTGGACAATTTTTCTTCTCCTCTTATGACTACAAAAACCGCACCCCCTCCCCCTTTTTATTTTATTTTTATGTTTTGTTGCCTTTACAACATTCATGTGGAAATTTATCATTGGTTGTTTCCTTATCTCATAGATTAAGCTTTATTAGAATTAATTAGGGCCTTTGGATAAGCTTTATGGGATTAATTCTTAGCCTTTAGATCATAGTTGAAATTGTTGACTTTTCAACTCTTGATTAACATTTGATTAACATCCTAATTATAGGCTCAATGACCACTTGATTGTTGCATTATTGGTTCATGGAATGATTTATGATTGCTAACAATTCTTTTAGTGCTAATCTTAATCCCTTGTTGGTTCTTTACTTTTAATTAGCCTATCATCCCTCTAATTAGTGATTGTAAGCAATTAGCTAAACCTTCCATTAGTGTTAATTAATTGCCTATTAAATGTTGGTAATTATTCTTTTATTTGTTCAAGTGTTTTGGTAATTCATTATGGCATTTTATGACTTAATATGAGCTAGGTATTAATTCTAGCGTTTTAGAAAATCTAGTTTCTTAATTAATTATGAATTTTGAGATTTATGCCTTCTTTATTTAATCCTTTGATTAATTATGAAAATTTACATAATTATTTTGTTTAGTGAAAATCTAAGTGTCTACTAATTCCTATTATGCTCCCCTATTTAATTGATGTACTTCCCTCATATTTCCTTCCTCTTTCTTGGTCCTCCAAGAACCCTAATTTAATTTGGGAGTTGTTTGTATTTTTATGGTATTTTATGATTCCAAACAAAATTTAGAAAAATAAAACATTGGCTGCCTGAAATTCTAAGGGAAAATAACCTAATAGATAAAATAAATATATCTCAAAATTTGAGACCACATATTCATCTATTTCAAATAGGTGCCATCACACAAAATATTGTATTTATGATAATTATTAATTTGGGGTATTACAGATTTGACAGGATTGTTTGAACTATAATGCTCATTTAGATTTCTTGGCTTTGTGTATGCTTATCGATGTGTCTCCCATTAAAATTCAAATTTTATGTTCGTTTTAGATGAGAAGAATTTGTGCCTTTATGGACATCCAGATGAAAGCTGGGAAGTAACTCTGCCACCAGTGTACCTTCCACATGATATTCCTGAGCCAGCTCTTGGAATCAATTTTGCTAGAAAAGGCATGCAACCCAAGGACTGGCTTTCTCTGGTTGCTGCCCACAGCGATTCATGGTTGCTTTCTGTGGCCTTTTATCTTGGAGCCCTTCTTAACCGCGATGAAAGGTACAATCTAACCCTGATGAATATTTGATCTTTGTGAATTAGTTTTTAGATATATAATTTATGGGAAAGGTATTTCTCCACGAGATAGAGTTATTTCCAGTGATTCTAAAACTACGTTGTTTTGAATTAATGAATGGTGTTTTGGTAAAATGTATATGATTAAAAATAAATAAAATTACAGAAACACCCTTCATTAATCCAAAACGACGTAGTTTTAGTGTCACTGGAGATAACTCTATCTCCAGTGACTGGAGAAATCCTTTACCCTTTATGTGTATGAATTATTTTTAGGGATAAAGGATTTCTCTAGTCACTGGAGATAGAGTTATCTCCAGTGACCCTAAAACTACGTCGTTTTAAATTAATGAAGGGTATGTTTGTAATTTTAGATGAATTAATGAAGGTGCAAAATTACGGAAACACTCTTCATTAATTCACCTAAAATTACAAACGCACCCTTCATTAATTTAAAACGACATAGTTTTACGGTCACTAGAGATAACTCTATCTCCAGTGACAGGAGAAATACTTTTCCTTTTTTTTAGATATATAATTTATTGTATGATCTTCAACTGTTTCCACTCTGCAATACACAAGTGAAACAGATATTGGCAGAAATTGTATGGGATGATTGAATTGAGAATGTTATTGAGGGGAAAAAATAGCAAATTCTGTTGTACGGGGGCGAAATAAGTTTCAGTCTTCCATTTTTTTTCCAGATTTTTAATTCTTAGGATTAAGTGTTGTACAAAGGACATGCAGTTTAATTTGACATACTATATGTATTTTAGAGTATGCACTGTTCTGTTTCTCAGGTCCTTTTTATCCTTTTGGCCGTAGATCACCTTGCGCTTTACTCAGGGTCAATAGATGTGATATATTTGTTGTAACATTATAACATCTAACCACAAAATATCGTATGGCTCTTACTGTTGATAGTTACACTAGTTCTTTATGGCAGGGAACGGTTATTCAAGTTGATCAATGCTCATCCCACTGTTTTTGAAGTTGTGATTGAGAAGAACCCCGTAAAGGACAAGGCCACTATGGACAGTAGTAGCAAGCCTCGGGGCGGCACCAAGGTTAGTTGGATCAATACTGAGGCTCATAAATAGCATCCTTAGGGCCAGCCATTTGCTTTTGCATGATAATATCAGGACCATGATTCCTAAACTTGTTTCATGTGTGTTCCGTTTTTGAGCTTTAATGTGGTGTTTACAACAAGTGCGGTAGCTGCTTAAATATTTGCTGTCGGGTTTTTAAATTGTAGTAACATAGAATTACTCCTTTTTGTCCTTAATACAAAACATATTTGAGGAGTTGATCTTGGTTCTAAATACAAAATATAGTTTTTATATTTGTCAATATTTAAGAAAAGACATGTCATATTAACTAACTTCCTTAATTTAATCAAATTAAGTAAATATTTCTTATATTAAGGATCGGAGGGAGTATGATATTTGACAGAACATCTTTGAGGACTCATATTCCTGAGTTGGAAAAAATATACACTTTTTATTGAAGAAGCTGATAGCGAACACTTAAAAAGTTGCTTTTAACTTTGTTTTTTCCCCCTGTTAATTTGATGCAACCTTCTCCCTTGGATTTTCAGAGAACAAGCGACGGGCATGTGAAAAGCAACCCAAACTTATGCGATGAAGTTTACAAGGTGCAAGAAGACGATCCTAGTGAAAACACTTGCGGTATCTGTGGTGGAGATAATGATTCAGATGACGCTTGGATTCGCTGCGATATCTGCAAGAAATGGTTCCACGGGAATGTGTGAAACTTACTCCTATAATGGCTGCGAGGTTAAAGCGATACAAATGCCTATCATGTAGCAGCATAAGGCGAGGTAGGCCTTAGTTGACCAAAGGCAAATAAATTGAGGGGGAAAATGTTGTTATTAGAGGCTGACAATATTGTATTATTGCTATATTTCTTAAAGGGCATGTAACAATGTTGTTATTAGAGGTTGACAATATTGTATTACTACTATATTTCTTAATTAATAAAGGGCATGTAATAGGTATAGTGCCATGTTTAACGTGTAATTTCCGAGGAATTAAGTTTGACTTTGGTGATATATTCTTATGTTCCTTATACCTAGAATAGACTGTGATATATTCTAATTTGATGGACTTTTGATCCTTTGATGAGCACAAGATATCACTTTCCAAATAAATTCTTCTCTATGGATTGGCGTTGGCCAAAAGGTCCAGAAACCTATTTTACAAGATTTCACTTTGAGGCTTTCCTACCTCCACCTAAAAAGAAATTACCAGTATAACCAATAACAGCCTGACAGAGTTGGTAGATGACTAGTCCCTTAAATATCAGCCTGATCAATGACCTTCCCACTGTTTTTGAAGTTGTGACTGAGAAAAAACCATTAAAGGACAAGGCCATTGTGGACAGTAGTAGCAAGCCCCGGGGCAGCACCAAGGATAGTTGGATCAATACTCAGGCTCATAAATAGCATCCTTCGGGCTGGCCATTTGCTTTTGCATGATAATATCAGGACTATGATTCCTAAACTTGTTTAATGTGTGTTCCGTTTTTGAGCTTTAATGTGGTGTTTGCAACAAGTGTGGTAGCTGTTTAAAATATTTGCTGTTGGGTTTTTAAATAGTTCTAACATAGAATTACTCCCCTTTATTCTTACAAGACATATTAAAGGAGTTAATCTTGATTCTAAGTATAAAATATAGTTTTCATATTTGTAAATCTTTTAGAAAATACATGTTATATTAACTAACTTCCTTATGAGGAATTAAGTTTGACTTTGGTGAGAATATTCAATAATGTATGTTCTTTATACTGTAGAATAAATTATGATATATTCTAATTAGGTGGTTTTTTTATCCTTTCAGCACAAAATAGCTCCAAATTAATTCTTCTATATAGATTTACATTGGCTAAAAGGCCTAGAAATGAAACAAAAGAAAACAAAAATGCCCAGAAGCCTGCTTTACAAGATTTCCCTTTGAGGCTTTTCCATGTCCACCTAAAAAGAAATTACTAGTATAGTCGAACACAATTGATAGATAGCTGGTCTCTTAAATATGATGTCCTAAGTTCAAACCAAGCGATGTGCATGGAAAATACTCAGAATGATTAGTCTATAACTATTGGTTGGGGGATATTGCCTGGATTCTTAAAAAAAATGAAATTAGCAGTATAAATTTATGAAGACAAATATGAGAAGAGGAAAGTTTCTTTTGGTTTGGATTTAGAAAAAAAAATAGAGAAACGGGGTTAAAAATTCTTAATTAATTTTTCTTAACTTAGATGATCATGACCCGGAATTTTTGAACTTTCAAATATAACTTTTGAGAATTTTAAGTTTAATAAAATCTTTTAGAAGTGAAATTGGAATATTTCACTCCTATTAAAAAAAAAAAATTGTAAACTAGTCAAGAAACACAGTACAAGAAAATGTGAATATAAAATTGAATCGAATGCGTCTGTTTAATTTATAATCAATCACTAGGTATCTGAAACCGCATTTGAACTTGAACTAAAATTTGAATCTAGTTAAGTAAGAACAGATATCAAAACTCAAATAATTAACAAGTATTTAAACACAACCATATATGCTCAAAAGCTTAAATTCGAGACTATTTGTACCTGGTGCTTATATGTGTTTATACATTCCAAACTAATTACGAGATAAATAATCATATACTCCTAACGCCATAGAAGAATTTTTGAACTTGAACTTTTGTTTATTCCTCAAATATTTCTTTGGTCTTTGACAAAGTGCGTCTTAATTGTAACATCCCAATTTTTCTAATAGTAACTAATTAATTTTAGGAATAAGTTTGAAATAAGAAAGCTACTAGGCTCTTGATAATCGGTATTTTTCGATGCAATCAGGGTAAAGAAATCAGATATTAACTTGAATGGTAGATGGTTATGAAGTAGATAAGCATGTGATATTTGATCGGAAGATGAGTATTCGGTAGTTAGATGGTAGATGGAGATATGTATGGTAGCTACATATGAATGGTAGTTAGATGGTAGATGGAGATGTGTAGTTACATGGTAGATGGACATATGAATGGTAGATAAATGGTAGATGAGTAGTAGATGGACAAATGAATGGTAGATAAATGGTAGATGTGTAGTAGATGGACATGTGATTTTTGAAAAGTAGTTGAGACCCAAACTCTATAAATACCTCACCCCTTCTCATTTCTTTCACAATACAAGCACTCAAAACACATAGAGAGAGAGAGAGACGAGGAAGGAGAGTCGGAGAATGATGATAGAAATTATTTGGTATTAAGAGCATTGGAGTATGGTAAAAATAAGCTTGGAATTGAGGTAACCTTGGTTATTCTTTTATATACTTGTCAAATGTATATATGTATTCATATTTATTAACTGTGTTGGGATTTGTTGTGCCTATGGAAGGCTTGATTTGAAATCTAATAAAGTTGTTTTGATGAGATTGGATATTCTTGGATCCCTTGGTATCACTTTTCTTTTAACCGGGTTCAGTTTGACACCTCCTTAATTGTGATTACAAGGAGGGGAGCCATGTTGAAGTTATGAGTAATGGATATGTTTCGTTGGATAGTTATGAGTAATGGACATGTTTTGTTGGAGGATGTGTTATGTGTTAGATGGCTCCAGTCAATGGTTATAAGAGGTGATCAGGGTGATAAGGATGATCCATGCATCAATATTTGTTTGGCAGATTGCATATGTGACATCTCTTGTGAAATATTGGAAAGTAAATTATGATGTTTTGGAACCCTTTTTGAGAGGAAGTTTTGGTAACCGAGTCGAGAACTTTTGTGAAAGGTTTTTATATAAAAGCATATATTTTAATTATTGTGAATTTATAAATATGTTCTCGATCTTGGTTTGCATGTATATTTCTGAATAACCAATGGTTACGGGGATCTTTGGATCTTACGGTTATTATGTATTTTTTTTTTTTTCAGGTGAATAATTTAGTAGGGAAATCAGGGAAGGCACATATGGAAAGTTCATGTTATGTTATTTTTATTTGTCATGACCATAAGACTTCCGCATTTTAAAAACTCTGATATACTATTTTGGATTTAAATTGGCCCTGTATAAATGGATCTTTACCTTTGGCCATATTGAAAATATGTATTTGGATGTTAAATATCCTACATCTGAGGTATTCCAAATATTTTGGCCAAGTTTTCGGGTATTAAAATTGAGGTGTTACATTTTTGGTATCAGAGCTAAAAGGTTCTGGCCAATTTGCTGATTTCCTAACAGTTTTCTAAAAAAAAAAAAAAGGTCATGGCAAATTAAATTTCATAACGTGTGCACTTCCCTACATTTAGATTTGGAAATTTATTTGGTTAATTGTTTAACCTGTCTAGTATCCTTTTGATATCTATGATTGTTAATGAGGATTTATGGTTTGAGGTTGTGATTAAGATTAGATTGTGAATAAGGTTTGATATTTTATCAGAGTGGCGCAGCGGAAGATGATGAATTTTGAGGACAAAATTCCTTTTTAGGAGGGGAGAATTGTAACATCCCAATTTTTCTAATAGTAACTAATTAATTTTAGGAATAAGTTTGAAATAAGAAAGCTACTAGGCTCTTGATAATCGGTATTTTTCGATGCAATCAGGGTAAAGAAATCAGATATTAACTTGAATGGTAGATGGTTATGAAGTAGATAAGCATGTGATATTTGATCGGAAGATGAGTATTCGGTAGTTAGATGGTAGATGGAGATATGTATGGTAGCTACATATGAATGGTAGTTAGATGGTAGATGGAGATGTGTAGTTACATGGTAGATGGACATATGAATGGTAGATAAATGGTAGATGAGTAGTAGATGGACAAATGAATGGTAGATAAATGGTAGATGTGTAGTAAATGGACATGTGATTTTTGAAAAGTAGTTGAGACCCAAACTCTATAAATACCTCACCCCTTCTCATTTCTTTCACAATACAAGCACTCAAAACACATAGAGAGAGAGAGAGACGAGGAAGGAGAGTCGGAGAATGATGATAGAAATTATTTGGTATTAAGAGCATTGGAGTATGGTAAAAATAAGCTTGGAATTGAGGTAACCTTGGTTATTCTTTTATATACTTGTCAAATGTATATATGTATTCATATTTATTAACTGTGTTGGGATTTGTTGTGCCTATGGAAGGCTTGATTTGAAATCTAATAAAGTTGTTTTGATGAGATTGGATATTCTTGGATCCCTTGGTATCACTTTTCTTTTAACCGGGTTCAGTTTGACACCTCCTTAATTGTGATTACAAGGAGGGGAGCCATGTTGAAGTTATGAGTAATGGATATGTTTCGTTGGATAGTTATGAGTAATGGACATGTTTTGTTGGAGGATGTGTTATGTGTTAGATGGCTCCAGTCAATGGTTATAAGAGGTGATCAGGGTGATAAGGATGATCCATGCATCAATATTTGTTTGGCAGATTGCATATGTGACATCTCTTGTGAAATATTGGAAAGTAAATTATGATGTTTTGGAACCCTTTTTGAGAGGAAGTTTTGGTAACCGAGTCGAGAACTTTTGTGAAAGGTTTTTATATAAAAGCATATATTTTAATTATTGTGAATTTATAAATATGTTCTCGATCTTGGTTTGCATGTATATTTCTGAATAACCAATGGTTACGGGGATCTTTGGATCTTACGGTTATTATGTATTTTTTTTTTTTTCAGGTGAATAATTTAGTAGGGAAATCAGGGAAGGCACATATGGAAAGTTCATGTTATGTTATTTTTATTTGTCATGACCATAAGACTTCCGCATTTTAAAAACTCTGATATACTATTTTGGATTTAAATTGGCCCTGTATAAATGGATCTTTACCTTTGGCCATATTGAAAATATGTATTTGGATGTTAAATATCCTACATCTGAGGTATTCCAAATATTTTGGCCAAGTTTTCGGGTATTAAAATTGAGGTGTTACATTAATCATCAAATTCATAATTCCCTGACCATTAAAGATGTGGACTGGTTATTTCAGAGACGACAATTACAAAATTCAAGTGATTAGGAAGTTGCTTAGAATTATCGATTTAGAGTAACAAATTGCAATTTAAAACAGAAATTATGTACCATAACGTGTCTTTCACTTCGATTGTCTCCTACCTGGATCTAAATCCTATGTTGTTGAAGGAAATACTGACAACAATGCAACGCAGCACTTAGAGAGAACCACCAAAATCCTAGGTGTTTAAATTTAGTTTGACCAGCAAATTAAACTTGTAACATTTTCTGTTCTATGCATATATGACTCGTCGTGTATGGTCTAAAATTGTTAGATGTTTGTCATAGCAAGAAGAACAAAAAAAATTTCATATATATTAGTAAGAAATACGGATTAATTAACAAATACTGGTAATTACTCCATCCATCTGGACCTAAATACAAGAGCTAGATAAGAAATTTACTTTAATTCTAAATATAAGACATCAATCCACTTTGTCTAACATGTTGGAAATATAGACGATCTAATCATGCTAATTAACCAAATAAGCAATTAGATTAATGCAGAATTAAAAATGAAAGATTTGATATACCTCCAGCCATTGATTTGTTCTTAAATGAAGAAGAAATTAACTTTGGGTTTTAGTTCTTTTAGGCCTTCTCTCTCACTTTATAGATGATGTAAGATCTGAATGTGTGAGTAGATTTAGGGCACCAAAACCATATATATATGTCTTAATTTGACCTCTGGTCATCACAGAGGTGGATCATAGTTGTGCATATAAAGTGGGCAGTTACAGAAGGGTGGTGAGTTAGTGGACCTGAACGTGGACCACATAAAATCTATACACGTGGACCATTTAATGGAATTTTCAAAGTTAACAAATATCCAAATATTAATTTAAAATTCTAACATTTTCCCACTTGGTCCACACACTTTATCATATACCATAAAGAAAAACAAAATGCATGGATCATAGTGATAAGTCCTCTTAAAACGAGTATTATCTTCCATGTATCACAATACATTATGTTTCCCAAGCCCATGTGACTTAATGAATATGCGCACAAAACTGAAATGACAAAATATCAGAACTAGCAATCCTACAATACATTATGTCTCCCAAGCCCACGTGACTTAATGAATAAACCTTATGTTTATTCTAAGCCCAAACTTTAATGATATTTCTTAAAATGAATATGCGCACAAAACTGAAATGACAAAATATCAGAACTAGCAATCCTACAATACATTATGTCTCCCAAGCCCACGTGACTTAATGAATAAACCTTATGTTTATTCTAAGCCCAAACTTTAATGATATTTCTCAAAATGAATATGCACACAAAACTGAAATGACAAAATATCACAACTAGCAATCCTAATAGCACATAGGGTCCATTTGGATGGACTTTTAAAAAAAGTGTCTTTTTTTTTTAAGTGCTTATTTTTTAAGCTCCAAATTGGAGCTTCTAAAAAAAGGAGCACTTTGGCTTTTTTTTTTGTGACTTTTACTTTTTTAAAAAAAATATCATCTAAATACATAAATTAATTAGAAAAGCATTTTTTTTGCATTAAAAAAGTGCTTTTTTTTTTTCTCAAAAAAAACCCATCCAAATAGGCCCATAGCACAAACTGCAGCAGTCCTAATAGCACACAGCACAGACTGCCGAGCATGGCACATAGCAAGGCCCGTTTATGCACACAGCATGTTCCGGTTCTACATCACTTGGAAAATGAATGATAACTGAATGTATACAATATACATAGAAAAACATACATATACAAGTCACACAAAGTATATGAAGATTAAGGTTACTACCTGGCAGTTGACTACAGCTAAAAATAATTTCCTCGACACAACATATTACAATTAAACCTAAAATAATATTAAAAATAAATAAAATTAATTTCACCTCAATAAATATTTTCTTTGATAATTTAAAATAAGCACAATTAATGGGTCCATTTTTACGAAATTCCTTTTCTTATTAAGGACTTTAATATGGGCCTATATTATCTTAATTTTTGCCCTTATTTTGAAATTTCCAGAAATAAAGGTTCAACTTCAAAAACTCATAATTAAATCTAGAAAAATCATTTTGGGTTGATTCCAAAGCCTAAATGACCCTTAATATGTCTATTTTCAACAAAAATACTAATTTGGTCCAGACCAAGTCGAAAATTCATCCATAGCCCAAAATACCCCTACTATCCGAAATAATTCCCAGTTTTCAGGGGCTATTTTGAAACATTTATTTCTCTTAGCACAAAATTCAGAAAAATACAAATTATATACCAAATTAATCCTTGAGATGTCTAGTTTCTCCCTGTAAAAGTTCATAATTTTTAAAATCCATTCACTAGATCAAATATCATGAAGAAGGTAACTGATCCCACAGAAATTTCCAAAAACAGTATCCAACGTTTTTCACACTTTCATTTATATTTCCAAAATTATGACCCAAGTTCAATCCTATACACAATCTTATTTTAAACACTTTAAAACCCTCAAAAATACCAAAATAAACTCATATCATCAAGAAAGCTCAGCTGCACGAAATTCCTTAATTTATCCACAAAATTCTAAACTTTCATTCTAATCTCATATTCTCCATATGCTATGCTTGTTTCTCCATTTTAGACCATGAACACTAGATTTAAATCTTTATTCATATTTTATTTTATTTTATTTTCATTATCCAATCATACCAAAAAAATATGCATGCTCAAAGAAAAATCATTTTCAAGCTTTACAACCAAAGGAAAACATAATATGGTTCATAGATGACTTACTTGTTTTAGGACCCAAACTTCCTTTGATCTTTGCTCCTTTTAACCACCCAATACACTTAACCTTTTCCTCAAATCACCAAGAAAAGGATGATCTTTAGTAACTTTACCACTTAAGAAAAGTAGTAGAGAGTAAATTAGAGTTCTAAGACCATGATACTTGCCTTTGCTTCAACTTTTCTCCTCTTGCTCAAGCACTCTTATACTCTCATGAATGGAACCACTTACTCTCTCTTTTCCTTATCTCTTCAAAGGTGCATGTAGTCCAAAATGAAGGGATAGTGGCCTTTTTAAAGTGCCCATTGCTTGTGTATTGGTGAATTACATCCATGCCCTTGTTTTGTCCACATTTTTCTAGAGTTTTCTTTGGAAATCTTTCTTTTCTCCCTACCCTTCTCTTGATCAACATTTTGGGCTGATTGGGAGGGGAGAATGGGTCTGATTTTCGCTTAAATAATCTGCTCAAAACCCCCCCATTTAATGCTTAGTCATATTTCCTTTAACAGCCATTATTAGCTCTAGGTATTAGGCACTTAAATAGCTTCATTAAATATCATTTCTTTCCTTATCATATATATATATATATATATATTTTTTCTTCCTTCTCCCTTCTTACTGCACGAGAATGAGAAAGAAGTGGAAAAAATCTGATTCAATTCTCATTGTCCAAAATGGTACTTACACTCCTCTTCCATGATGCTTAAGTGATAAAATATTATCTTTTTTTTTTTTTTGCTTCTACCCAGCAAAAATGAGGGAGAGGGAGTGGTTGAAATTTCATTTCATTCCTATTCTAATGCTTCCTTTGGTACTTGCCTCAAAAATGGCCATTATTTTCCTATAAGTATCTTAGGTGTACTTGATAACTTGTTAACATTTTTTTTGTTTCAAGAACACAATTTTTAGCTCCCTCCATCCTTTCAAATTTTTGAATTTGCCTTTCCTTCTGGGCTCCAAAAATTATCCTTCCTACTTAGCCCAATAACCTATAATTTTTGGTTAAGTCCATAACACCTTCTTGGACAAATTTTTTTTTTTTGGGGAATTTTATGCTCTTTTATTTATTTCTTCCATTATGCATTTTGCCCAAGATTAACTACCGAAGACAGCAGTGCAGTGGTACAGTTGGTGGTATTGAGATGCCTTATATCTCCCCTCAAGTCTCGTGTTCAAATCCCCCTCCCCTCACCTTGTAACCAAAAAAAAAAAAATTTTGCCCAAGATTAAAAAGGGGAAATATAATATGTTTTGACTTCTATTGTCATCTCTTTCTTGAGGTTATCCTTAACCATAATTATTTAATTACACATAATCAAATAATTTCACATCCTCATCCTATTTTGATTATTTCATATAAATAAATATTTATCATACATAACTTCATAAAAATTCATATATGCAAATGAATTCACATTAAGGCACATGAAAAATGGGGATGTTATAAAGAAGGACCATAAAAATGGTAATTATTTTGAAGGACCAGAAATTAAAATATTAAAATAGAAAGACTAAATTACTCTTAGTCATATTTTTTTTATTCTCTCTAACTGAATGAGAATCTGGAGGGATTGATGGATAATAACAAAATGATACCAATCCAAATAACATCATTGTTCTTATAATACCCCAAAATTTGTATTTCCCTTGAATATAATATTTTGGCCATTTAGGACCTATTGGAAATAGAAAAGTATGTTGTCTCCAAATTAATAAGTGTATTTATTCTATTTCTTGAATAAGTTGTCAGTAGGACTTAATAGGGCAAAATCCAACTCTCTAAATTTTACTAGGAGTCATAAAATATTGTAAGATGCCATAAAAACCCCTAAACCAATTAAATGGAATTTCCAACAATTTGAGAACAATTAAATTCACACTTAGTGATATATTGTCATATAATTCACATATTGGCAAAATTAAGCCGTAAAGGAGTAAGAAGAGGTCTAAAATAATTAGAGGACACTAAAAATAATTAGTAAACACCAAAAATTAATCTTAATTGAATTAACATGCATAATTAATTTAATGATAAATATTTACAAGCAAATTGCAATATTTTGGCTAAATTCAACAATAAAGCTTAACAAGGGATCCATAATTGTAACAATTGGACTTAGTAGGATCATAATTGAATTGGTAATCAATAAAATCATTTCAAACTAAACCTAATTAGGCTAAATTAAATAGTAAACAAGAAGAAATTAATTTAGGGCTTTAGTCACAACAAAACTCAATTGGATCATTTTTGGTAACCCAAACTTTTACCAAACCCTTGCCCAAATCAACAAGAAAGCCCAAACCAACCCAAAAACAATTCAAAAAGAAAAAATCAGGGGGGGGGGGGGACGGTTTTGGGGGAGCTTCAAGGGGAAGGAAATGATTTTCATCACATGTGCCATTGGACAAAGCTTGTAGGATACAAAACACTATTCCAAACTTAAAGTGCAAGTTTATGTGGCTTCTAGGAGAAGGAAAAAAAAAAGAGAAGAGGGGAGAGAGAGAGAGAAGTCGGATGAGAGGGAGAGAGTGGTGAGGATTTAAAGTTTCAATAAAGCCCTAGATCCAATGGTGAGAATTAGCCAAGAGTGAAGTTGATTTTATTTACCAAAATGTCCAACCTTTTCCCTATAAATAGAGGCTTGGGTCATTCACTTTTCCTCGCACCAAGCAAAGCATCATCTGCTTATTTGAGAGAGAGTTGAGAGAGCTGAAGGAAGGCTTGAAGGATTTCAAGCTTTAGGTAAGCAAAGTTCTTTAGTTTTGAGTTTTAAATTCATAGCTAGAAGTAGTTTTAATCTTTAAAATTCTAGAATATTTTTAATTTCATGTTTTTATGGTTAAAAATAGCGTTATCTCGAAAAATTAATGAAGAAAGTGATTTAGCAAAATTTCCGGGTTAGAAACACTGTAGTAACGAAGTTCTGACGAAAATTCGTCGGTTAGACGATTTCTGAACTAGTAACAGAAACACTCATATTTCATGTTGAAAATGATGTTGAAAAATTCTGAGAAAATCCATGATCAAAGTAGACATATAGGGCTTTTTAAATATGTAAAGAACATGTTGAAATGAACTCTGTACAGTGAGAAAGAAATTCTCAAAGTTTATGTTGCGAAAATGCTGGAATTTCTGGGCAGAGGATGAACACGTGAAATCTGGGAATGATTTTTGAATTCTGGGCAAAGCATGATATTTTTTCTGGAAAATAGATATCCTAAGGAGTCCGAAACATTTTACGGATCTTCGTTTTGATTTTCCTAGAATTAGTTATGATTTTTCGAAGATAGGCAAAATTCTGCCCAATAATTTCCAGCGTTTTTCCACGAATTTTGAAGAAATAAAATGATGGTTTAATGTATCAAGGTAGAATAGTCAGTAGTGGCCAAAATATTTTTTAGGATATTATTTGTAAATTAATAACATAATATTCCTAATATAGGAAGACTGCAATCATTCTCTGATCAACGTTACATCGGAATTACGTACCGAAATTACTAACCCAGGTACGGACGCGTATTGTAACACTAACTCTGATGCTTACGGTATGCTTATATGTGATAGATAGTCTGAAACTCTATTTTGAAAATTGATCATACAAATACAACCTGATACGGGTTATGGTTTTGGTAATGCCGTTATGTTTTCCTAGCGCTGAGGACATGATAGGTCATTGTGGCACTGGAGAATAGTGCAGATTATAATAACATGCATATTGCAGTGGCTGTGTTATGTTATTATCTGAATATGAGAATATTGTATGTGATTATTGTTGTTTTACCATGGATATCTGTCATACATATTTGATACATAAGCATGAGGTTAACCGTTACCTGAGGTTCAATGGTAATTGAACTTCAGCTCTTACCTTAGCCCCAGGACTCTCAAGTGGCCAGTTCGAGGAGAAAGACAAACAGGTGGCGTGAAGTGGCAGACGAGGGCTTCCGTTTTGAAATTTTTAAATTTTCTGTTTTTTTGGATATTCGTTCATATGGATGACTGTAACAGTACACAGATACACTTTGAATGAATGTCTTATCAGTTACTCGTTTTCACAACTATTCCGATGCTCTGCTCTGATCAAACCTTTTGAACTCTGATAACACTATTTCGAAAACGCTTTAGAAAACGGGGTGTTACAGCTCTCTATAGTCTACGAAGTAAGATATCGATAGCCCTCCTTATTATAATTAGGGTTAAATATGATTCCAACAAATAAAATAAAATAACATGGTATGAGAAAATAAACCTACAGCACAGATCCCCATTTCACATGACTATTAGCATTTAGCATAGTATTATTACTATTATACCATTTGAATATTTCTCCCGCGGACATAAATTTGATAGAAGAACAAAAGAAAGATCGACAAACAATGAGCGCAAAAATCATTAAACAATGAAAATCCATTAATCTATTTGTCATTATCAATCATTCACCCCAAATCCATTGATCTATTTGTTATTATCTATCATTCACTTTTAGTTAGAGAAATATAGGAAATATGGTTAATGGTAATTTAGTCTTTTTATTTTAATATTTTAATTTCTGATCCTTCAAAATAATTACCTTTTTTATAGTCCTCCTTAATAAATATTATTTTTCCTAAATCCTTTATTATAATTTTCCCTAAAATTTACACCTATTATTATTATTCTTATAAATATTATTATTATATTTTTTAAAATATTTTTTTAATTATATTTTTAACTGCATCATCCATACACACGTATATATAGGATATTAATTAATGGGAGAATCAGTATAAATTCAATTGAAATACCAAAATTTAAATTCAAGCTTACACTTTTAATAAATTATTGATGAGGCCAATTAAGAGGCATAACTAGAAATTTTTAAATGTTATTAAAAGATCAGAACACCCTTCTATAATTAAAAAGAAAAATTGAAGGGTATATGTAGGCCATTTTTTATTAAATTAATATTTTCTCTTTATTTTTAATTAGTTAGTTTGTTTTATGATTTTCTTTTTATAAAACACACAAACATTTATTTATATATACAATTAAAAAATGTGCTATTTATTAAAATAAAATTATTCCAATTTGTATATGTCCTATATAATCACAACAAATATTTTTGTCCAATAAAGATATTATATAAATATAAGAATATATCTATATGTACAATATATATATATATATATATAAAAACCATGCCAGTTATAGATGTAAAATCATTCAAATTTGTTGTCCAATCAAGATATTATATAAAATGGGTGCACTCCTTCTTCTATCTTATCAAAAACCTTCCACTTGACATGGGGTGGTTGGAGAATTTCATTTGTTCCATTCTCTAACGGTGATACTATATACAAGAGTAATTAATGAATATTAATGTACCTATTCTATTTCTGAATCACATTTAGATTTGGAGTAAAGTTCACTGGTTTTTAATTAATACACTAATAATCATAACTAAAAACGAGAGAGCAAAGAGAGAATTTGAATTAACAGACATAGATGATTTGGGAAAGAAGAGATGACTTTGAGAGGGCAATGTGATCATTTAACAATATTCAGAAATCCCCAATATATTAGGCCTCTCATCCTGATCAAGCATTTGTTAAAAGTGGCAACTTAAATTTGGATTCTAGTATTTCAGTTGGATTTATACAGGATTCTTCCTTAATTAATTTTAAAATGCAAATAAAAAATAGAAGGTATATTTTGGTTGAAAATAAAAATATAAGTATTAGATATTATTATGGACCACAATTGAAACCCAAAGAAAATGTGTGGGTAAATGTATAATTTAATGAAAAGAACACTCGTCTTCGTTATTTTCTTGATTTTCCTTGAACCGTTTTCCTTAAAATATGCTTCCCCCTCCTCCACATTCATTTTGTGCTAATATTCTCATTTTGTTATCGATTTGCTCAGATCTCTTCTTCCTTTTATTAAAATGTCTCTTAGATGTTACTCCGTGGAGGATATCGTCAAGGATTATAGTGCTCGAAAAGCAGGGGTTGTTCGTGCTTTAACTCATGGTTCTCTATTTCGTTCTTTGTTTCTTTATTTCATTTCTTCAGTTTGATTTTCTCTGCCTTGAATCTTGAATTCGTTTTTCTTGTGTTTCTGTTTCTCAGATGTTGATCAATTTTATGGGCTCTGTGATCCAGGTAACGCGTAATCTTAGATCTCTATACTTTTTTTTGATACATCATGGTAAGGGGGAGGGCAGAGATCGAACCCTGGACATGGGGAGAGAAGGCAATTAATACTGCTCACATGCCACTGCACTACTAAGACTATCTTAGATCTGTATACTTTTTTAGTTTACGTAAATATTCTGAAGTTTTCCATTTTTTTTGGTCTCATCTTTTATTTCCTAATTTAGTTATCATGTTTCTTGTTTCTTTGTGTATCATTTTTTAGTTTACGTAAATATTCTGAAGTTTTCCAATTTTTTTCGTCTCATCTTTTATTTCCTAATTTAGTTATCATGTTTCTTGTTTCTTTGTGAATTATGCTTGGATTTATGGTAGATCAATTGATTTCCTCCCATAGAAGATTTGAGGAAATTAAATTTTTTATCAAGGAAATGCCAAAAGTTTGGCGTTCCTGTTGTCATGGGCGCTCTTTAAAACGTTCAAATTTGACTAGGCTTTGGTTTGCTCTATGACATTATAGTTCTAATTAGTGGGTATGTACAAGTTCCTTTTTTTGAATTCCCGGACTGAATCGCAGCATGAGATTTGACAGAATTGTTTGAACTATAATATCCTTGAGTTTCTGCTCGATTCAGTGGAGAATGTTGTGAATTGAAAAAGAATTGCAGTTTCTTTGTAACATATTGAAGCCCTGCCAAAATGCTCATTTAGATTTCTTGGCTTTTTAATGCTTATCGATGTGTCCCCCATTAAAATTCAAATTTTATGTTCGTTTAAGATAGGGAGAACTTGTGCCTTTATGGACATCCAAATGAAACCTGGGAAGTAACTCCGCCACCAGAGGACGTTCCACCTAAGATTCCTGAGCCAGTTCTTGGAATCAATTTTACTAGAGATGGCATGCAACGCAGGGATTGGCTTTCTCTGGTTGCTGTCTTCAGCGATTCATGGTTGCTTTCTCTGGCTTTTTATCTTGGAGCCTCTCTTAACCGCAATGAAAGGTACAACCTAACCCTAATGGAGTTGTATGTGTTTGGTGACAATTCCAGTGGATTGTGGACATGCTCGAAGACTCTATAGCATGTTGAAAACAAGGGGCTATTGTCATGGTCGTTGGTCTGCATGAAATAATATCGTCATGATTGACGTCTCAGTAAATCTCTTAAGTTGGGGCTGCAAAAGGCCTCTTAACATAATTTTATTTTACCTGCAACATCATATATGGGTTCCCATGCAAGCTTAACTATTTGACTGCTCAGTTAAGTGACACGAGCATAAATGGTGCCAAAGTACTATTCAACTCCTCTTAGGGACTCTAAGTATTCGGGGCTTTCTATAATTGTTAATTCTAAGAACCACGTTGACATCGACAATTTTAATTTTTCATTTGAAAAATAAGCAACAATGAGTATTTGATCTTTGTGAATTAGTTTTAGATATATAATTTATTATATAATCTTTAGCTGCTTCCACTTTGCAATACACAAGTGAAACAGATATTGGCAGAAATTGTATGGGATGATTGAATTGAGAATGTTATTGAGGGGAAGAAAGGCAAAAATTCTGTCGTATGAGGGCGAAATATGTTTCAGTCTTCTATTTTCTCCAGATTTTTAATTCTTAAGATTAAGTGTTGTACAGAGGGGTTTGGAGCCAGTTAAATTAAAGTACCAGAGATAAGGACATGTAGTTTAGTTTGACATACTATTTGTATTTTAGAGTATGCACTATTCTGTTTCTCAGGTCCTTTTTATCTTTTTGGCCGTAGATCACCTTGCGCTTTACTCAGGAACTAATGCTCTATTGGAAGGGAGGTCAATAGATGTGATATATTTGTTGTAACATTATACTTCTTCGATCTTAATTAGAAGACCTAGTTGACTTTCTTTGGAGAGATTAAGGAAGCTAAATAAGTTACTTAATCATTTCATATGTTGTGTATCCTTGGATCATGTATTAGTTTATTAATTAAAAATAAAAATAAAAATATTTTAAAGTAATTTAATTAGTTTCCTTAATCTCTTCAAAAAAGTTAACTAAGTCTTATAATTGGAACCGGAGGGACTAACATCTAACCACAACATATTGTATGGAAGCGGCTTTGGTCCAATGTACAGAATGCTCTGCTGCCCCACTATTTCTTAAACGGCGCCGTTTTGGGTATAAAAGAAAGAGCAAGTTCCTTTTTCCTTTTTTGTGATTTTTATTTTTGGATACTAGATGGTATTGCAAAAGATACTTCAGGCTACTGATTGTATTGAAAAAATACTTTATGATATTAAAAAATTGTTTTAGGATCTTGAAAAAATATTGTAGGGTTTTGACTAGTACTAAAAAGAAAATACTTCATAATCTTGAAAAATTAGCTTAGGATTTTAAAATTTTTTTTGAAGCATATTTTTAGTATCAGTCAATTTCTAGAATATTTTTTAAAGATTCTACATTAATTTTCAAGATTATGAGGTATTTTATTCAGTATCTTGAGGTACCTGAAGTATCTTTTTACTACCAATTAGTACTTAAAATATTTTTTGAAGATTCTAAAACAATTTTTCAAGATCATGAAGTATTTTTTCAATACCCGTAAGTATCCTAAAATATCTTTTTAATATCATCCAGTGCCCTAAAATTTTTTTTAAAAAGGAATTTGCTCTTTATCTTATACCCAAATAGATGCCGTTTAAGGTATAGGAGGCAGCAGAGCTTTCTACGCATCGGACCAAAGCCACTTCCATATCGTATGGCTCTTACTGTTGATATTTATACTAGTTCTTTATGGCAGGGAACGGTTATTCAAGTTGATCAATGGTCATCCCACTATTTTTGAAGTTGTGATTGAGAAGAACCCATTAAAGGACAAGCCCACTGTGGACAGTAGTAGTAAACCTCGGGGCGGCACTAAGGTTAGTTGGATCAATACTCAGGCTCACAAATAGCATCTTTGGGGCTTGCCATTTGCTTTTGCATGATATTATCAGGACCATAATTCCTAAACTTGTTTAATGTGTGTTCCATTTTTTAGCTTTAATGTGGTGTTTACAATAAGTGTGGTAGCTGTTTAACAGTAGTAACATAGAATTACTCTCCTTTGTCATTAGTTTTCATATTTGTCAATCTTTTAGAAAATATATGTCATATTAACTAACTTCCTTAATCTAATTAAATTAGGTAAATATTTCTTATATTAAGGACGGGAGGGATTATGATATTTGAAAGAACGTCTTTGAGGACTCACATATTCCTAAATTGGAAAAAATATGACGTTTTATTGAAGAAGCTGATAGCAAACACTTAAATTGTTTCTTTTAACTTTGTTTTCCCCCCCTGTTTGATGCAACCTTCTCCCTTGGATTTTCAGAGAACAACTGACGGGCAAGTGAAAAGCAACCCAAAGTTTTCTGATGAAGGTTACAAAGTGCAAGAAGATGATCATAGCGAAACCCTTTGCGGTAGCTGTGGTGGAAAAAATGATTCAGATGAAGGTTGGATTGGCTGCGATAACTGCGAGAAATGGTTCCACGAGAAATGTGTGCAAATTACTCCTATTATGGCTGCGAGCTTAAAGCGATACAAATGCCCATCATGTAGCATGGGGCGAGGTAGGCCTTAGTTGACCAAAGGCAAACAAATTGTGGGGGGAAAATGGTGTTATTAGAGGCTGACAATATTGTATTACTGCTATATTTCTTAATTAATAAAGGGTATGTAACAATGTTGTTATTAGAGGTCGACAATATTGTATTATTGCTATATTTCTTAATTAATAAAGGGCATGTAACAATGTTGTTATTAGAGGCTGACAATATTGTATTACTGCTATATTTCTTAATTAATAACGGGCATGTAACAGGTATACTACTATGTTCAACATGTAATTTCTGAGGGATTAAGTTTGACTTTAGTGAGAATATTCAATAGTTTATGTTCCTTATACCGTAGAATAGATTATGATATATTCTAATTTGGTGGACTTTTGATTCTTTGAGCACAAGATAGCACTTTTCAAATAAATTCTTCTATATAGATAAGTGTCGGTCAAAAGGCCCAGAAGCCTACTTTACAAGATTTCACTTTGAGGCTTTCCTATCTCCACCTAAAAAGAAATTACCATTATAACTAACAACAGCCTGACATAGTTGGTAGATGACTAGTCCCTTAAATATAAGCTTGATCGATGATCTTCCCACTGTTTTTGAAGTTGTGACTGAGAATAAACTGTTAAAGGACAAGGACACTGTGGACAGTAGTAGCAAGCCCCGGGGTGGCACCAAGCTAGGTTAGTTGGATCAACACTAAATAGTATTCTTGGGGCTAGCCATTTGCTTTTGCATGATAATATTAGGACCATGATTCTTGAACTTGTTTAATGTGTGTTCCGTTTTTGAGCTTTAATGTGGTGTTTACAACAAGTGTGGTAGGTGTTTAAATATTTGCTGTCGGGTTTTTAGATAGTAGTAACATAGAATTACTTCCCTTTATCCTTAATATAAGACATATTGAAGGAGTTGATCTTGGTTCTAAATATATAATATAGTTTTCATATTTGTAAATCTTTTACAAAACACATAATATATTAACTAACTTCCTTAATCTAATAAAAAATTTGGTAAATATATTTTATATTAAGGACCGAATGAGTATGATATTTGAAAGAATGTCTGTGAGGACTCACATTTTTTTGAGTTGGAAAAAATATACACGTTCTATTGAAGAAGCTGATAGCAAACACTTCAAAAGTTGCTTATAACTTTGTTTTTTTATTCCTGTTTGATGCAAGCTTCTCCCTTGGATTTCAGAGCAACCCAAAGTTTTCTGATGAAGGTTACAAGGAGGACCATAGCAAAAGCATTTGCAGTAGCTGTGGTAGAAATAATGAATCAAATGAATTCTGGATTGCCTACGATACCTGCGATAAATGGTTCCACGGGAAATGTGTGATAACTACTCCTGCAATGGCTGCGAACATAGACCAATACGAATGCCCACCATGTAGCAAGAGGCGACGTAGGCCTTAGTTGACTAAAGGCAAACAAAATGTTGTTACTGAAGGGCATGTAACAGGTATACTACTATGTTCAAAGTGTCATTTCTAAGGATTAAGTTTGACTTTGGTGAGAATATTCGATATGTATATTCTTTATACTATAGAATAGATTGTGATATGCTTTAATTTAGTGGATTTTGGATCCTTTGAAGCACTTTACAAATGAATTCTTTTATATAGATTTGCGTTGCCCAAAAGGCCCAGAACCAAGAAACAAAAAAGAAGCCCAGAAGCCTACTTTACAAGATTTCACTTTGAGGCTTTTCTATGTGCACCTAAAAAAAAAATTACCTTGTATCAAAAAAAAAATATTACCAGAATAGTCACACACAGTTGGCAGTTAGCTGAACTCTTAAATATGATTTGCTGAGTTCGAACCAGGCCGTGTGCATAGAAAAACTCAGAAGGATTAGTCTATAATTATTTGTTGGGGGATACTGCCTGGATTCTTTAAAAAAAATATATATATAGCGGTATAAATTTATGAAGACAAATATGAGAGATTCAATTTATATTCTTCTGTGATCAACGTTATGGGTATGGAGCAACCTCCTCCTTGGGGTTGTTTGGTATGATGAGAGGAAAATTTGTTTTGGATGGTGTAATATTCTAAATTTTGGGGTTTGAAAATTAAAAATATTGTATGGAAATTCATGATGAAAATTTAGCCTAATATAATTATTGGAATTTAAGGACCTATTTTCTTGAGAAATTAAAAAAAATAGTTTGAGGTTGAATTATAGCTCAAGATTCTTAGAAAAATTATTTTAAGGGCTAAAGAAGTTGATTAAGGAAGAAAATCCTTACAGAACATCAAGGAATTCATTTCCGGCATTTATTTGAATAATTGCAAGAAAGGAAATTTTGGGATTTAGTTCACAAAAATTATTTTAAGGGCTAAAGAAGTTGATTTAGGCTTATTTTTCCTTAATTAATTTATTTTGGGAAAAAGAATAAATTTGAATAAGGAACAATTTAGGGCTAAAAATTATGGAATTGATATTTTAAGGCTAAAAGAAATTTAATTCTTAAAGAAAAATCCTTACAAGGAATCAAGGATTTATTTCTAGTATTTACCCAATATTTGCAATTAAATAAACAAAAAGACTTAATTGCAATAAGAGTAATCAAGTGGGATATTTTTATGGGTCCCACAACATAATACATCATCTTTTCCTCTCAAGTCTCAACTTTCACGCATAGAACCTTTTTTTTTTTTTATATATATAAAAATTTTAGGAAAGGGGTTGGGTTTACCCACAATTCAAGGGCAGGGCGAAATCTCCCTTTCTCCTAGGTCATACCGATGTTGGGTAGGGCGGGCCGTCTATTACTCTCAGGCGTTTACTTAGGCACCTAGGAGCTAGGATGCCTCCTCCAGCACCTTGACCAACTTTAGGATCAAACCCTCTCCCTTTATGAGAGTGTTCGACCTCTTTACCCATTGAGCCCAAGAACGAGGGATGCATAGAACCTATTTCTTCATTCTTCAATCTGTAATCGTTCATTTTGGGCTTGCATATATTCATTCCAATTGCAATTTTTCTACTCCAACCCATTTAACCACACGGCCCATTACCTACCACCTAAAGTCTAGCCCATATATCATTTTATCCAAACCACCTACTTAGTTTTGCACAATACCCACATTCCTCTAATCCATATCAGTTGCACATAGTGCTGCATGCATCTTTTTCCTAGCATTAAGGATTCATGTCTGGGATATATAGCACTTGCGAGTACTTCCACCGTTAACGATAAATAAGCCGTGAGCTATGTAGACGGGTAGCAGTGTGTTTGCTAAATACTTTATTTTATTCTACAATATGTGAAATATCTATCATGTATAATTTACACTTTGAATGTGAGATTAGCCGTTACCCTGGGATTCATCTGATCACTAAATCTTAGTCAAACCTAAAGATCTAGGAAGATGTTCCAGATCAAGAAGTAAGACCGTGCAGCTAGAGTAGTAGAAGAAGACCTCGAAGGAGGGGATTTAATTAAGTCTAAATTTCATACTCTTATGTTTTGATTGTATTTGCTAACTATTACTCAACTGACAAATCTGGGATGATTGTATAACTGAAATTCTCCAACAAGATCAACCCTAACTATTATCAAAATTTAAGTTGTATCACGCTTATAATCCTCTGGGAATTTTAAATTAACCAATATATATCTGGGCATATGTTAACAGTTACTCATTCATCCAAATTTTAGGCATACTCTCTGTTGTAACTCACTTTGATCTGTTAATGCCTTCACTATAATAAATACACACAAATTAATTTAATAAGAGCTAAAGGAACACAACTGGTTTTCATAATGGACTTAGAAATTAGGGACGTTACACCCATTTTGTTGGATTGCTTCCTTCGGCCCATACGAACAAATCAGCCCATACTCCCCAGTTAACTCCAGAAGTAGCCAAAACGTGGGAACAGTAAAATATATATAATCTAATATCCATTAAAACTTTCTTAGCGGCAAAGACACGTTAACTGAGCCAAAACGCACCAGCACTGTTAGTAGTGTAGTGGTATTGGGATTAATTTCTCCCCTCCCGGTCTTGGGTTCGATCCCCTATCACCTTGTATCAAAAAACTGAGCCAAAACGCAAAAACATAGTCAAAACAAAATGACAGCCCCTTACCATCTGCAACAGCTATCACAAAGGAATCACAGTAAATCAAATCACAACGTCGTTTTCCTCTAGCCTCAAAACGCAATGGTAGAACCACACGCAACAGTTTGAATATTCTTGATCCCAGCATTAAATGGCTCTCAGAACATTGGTTTTTCCTTCGTGATTCTCAGACCGGACCCTTGTCTTCTTCTTTAAAGGTTGGTTCTTGGTTCTCATTCATTCCCCCACCAGTCTTAGTAGGAACCAAGCTAAGAGCGTTGGTGAGTCAGGAGAAGGAGGGAGAGTACAAGAGAGAGAGAGAGAGAGTCAAGAACCAAAAACTCTTCTTCTGTGTTTTGCGTCGGAATCAGGGGAAGTAAATCAGCACGCAATCCTCGTCGTTTAGGCTTGGAGTTGAAGGTGAGTTGTTGAACTTCTTCTTCCTCTTATTTATGTCATTGCCCATTAAAAAGTCATGAAAACTAAGCTGTAGACAATAAAAACCATGCGTTGCTGCTAAATGAAACCAAAACAGGGATAGGAGCATCAATTTGCGTCTCTGAACTTTGGTTACGTTTTTCATCTGTTCGGTTGTCCCCTATATATAATAACCTTGCTGTCATGCTCATGTGTGTGTATATATATATCTGTGTGTGTGTGTGTTTAGGCTACATAGATATATAGATATACTAACGCTGGAAAGAGAAGAAAAAGTAAATTTAATGTCATGCGTAGGTATACAAATATGCTTCTTGTCATGCGTGTGTGTGTGTATATATATATATAAATTAAAGGAGAGAGGTGAAACAAAGATGTGTGTATGTAAACAAAACATTTTAAAACTTGTTGAGCTGTGTGTGTGTTGGGTTTGGGTATATGTATAATAAACTCAAAGTTTTCTTATTGCAGGTGTGGTGGGTATGCGTCGCTGCATCAATCTAGAGGTTATTAAAAGGTGTTGCGGTATTATATATATTATATATATAGTTACGTTACATATGTGTGTGTGTATATATATATATAAGTCATTTTTTTAGTGTTAATATGTAACTCAGAATTACATGAAACATATTTTATGTAGTGGCATTTATTAAACTACTTGTGATAAATAATAATAATTAATTAGTAAGATAATAATATAATAATAATAATAATAATAAATAATTATTATTATTATTATTATTATTAGTATTATTATTATTATTAGTAGGAAAGGAAATAAGTAATAAAATAGATAAATAATATTATTATTAGGGAATAAATAATAAAGGGAGTTATTAATTAATAATAAATGAAAGAGAGTTATTTTTAATTAGTGATAATTAAAAAGGTATTATGAGTAAGGGAATTTTTAGGGGTTAATCCATTTTTTAATCATTTAAAATTAATTTGTGTAGTTAGTTATTTTGCGACGTAAGAAATGACTAATAACAATGATAAAGTTTATAGACATACTTTGACACCACTACTGATCCCAACATCTACCAGACCAGTTAAGGATTCAAGTTTGAAGTAAGTAGCTGTTATCTTATTAACCTGTATGTATGTATTCATGTATGACTAATCATGATTGCTAGATAATTTGCATGTGTGTATCCTAACTATGGATTGAGGCTGCTTGTCTCATAGGACCACGTGTCCTAAAATAGGGCTACGTGTCCTAAAGGGTTGCGGTCCTTGGCCAATAATTGTGGTTACGGTGCAACTAATTTACTGTGAATTATTCCATGCTTATATATTTGTTATACTATCATTTACATTTCATATTTGCATATAAGATTAACTGTTACCCCATGGAGTTCATTCCTTTGAACTCTAGACCGCATGAAAAAGACAGGTAGTGGTTCGAGATCAAGAGGCAAGATACAACTGTAAAGGTTATAGCAGATAGAACTTTTTGAAAAAATATGAGTAGTTAGATTGTACTTTAACATTATCATCTGTCTAATTTGAATTACTGTATTAAAGTCCCACTATAGGATGAATTCGAATCGCAAAAAATTTATCCTTATATTTTCAAACTAAGTTATTTTATGAAAGTTTTATTCCGCAATCAAGTCGTCCATTTTACTTTGATGCCTGTACACTATAACTCTAATAAATAAAGGATATTAAGAACGGACGTTACAGGTTGGATTTTTTATTAAAAAAAAATAGAGAAACAGGGTTAAAAATTTTTAACGAATTTTTCTTAATCTTTCTTCTCATATATCACTACAAAAAAAAAGGGCCATTAGTAGCGGTTAAAATCACACATTTGTAGCGGTTTTTGCCGCTACTAACGACATTTGTCGCGGTTACAAAAACCACACTAAAACTACCGAAACAAACGAATTTGTAGTGGTTAAAATAACCCACTACTACATCAACATAATAACTGTAGCGGTTCGAATTGACCGCCACTATATAAGGCTGTGCTGACTACTTATGTACACATTAGTTGCAGTAAACAAACCGCTACAAAATGAATTTTATAATTTTGTCGCTGTTATATAACCGTTACTAAACATTTCAAAATATTTTATAGAGGTCAGGGAGCTGCTACTAACAAGTCCAAATTTCTGAAAAAAAAATTTACTGCAGAATATTTGTATCGTTGGATCACCGCTACAAATAATTCCCGCCATTTTTTTTAAAAAAAATTGCCGCCATTTTTTCATTTTTATATTTGTAGCGGTTTATAAACCACTACTTCAACTGCTACAAAATATTGACGTCATTTGTTTGAAAAGTAGTTTTGGCATGTGCGTTGGTATTTTGGTATTTGTAGCGGTTGTGCAACTACTACAAATGGATGAAATTGAAAAAAAAATAATTTTTTTTAACAATTCTTATTGTAATTTAAAAAAATGTTATATTATTAATCATTTATATTTTTACTGAAAATAAATGATATTAGAATATGATATTCGATTGTATAAGGTTACTATATATGTGTAAAACAATAAGAATATGTAAGTATAATAACAACAACTTATGAGTTAATTAAAATAAAATTAATTGTAAAACAAAAGTTTGGGAAAGTGGATCAAATAATATGTATGTGAAAGTAGAAAGAAAGTGTTAGTTCTCTGATGGTTTTGATGATTGTCAACAACTACAAACAATTGAAGAGGTTTTGCTCTCAAGTATCAAAACTCTGTTTAAGAGTAAACCTCGAGGTTGGGTTTGTAACCTCGAGGTTGGACCTTACAGAAGCCTTAAAAAGTCAAGTGTTCTAATGTTACAAAACTTGGTTTCACAAATTCTATGTGAAACCTCGAGGTTGAGAAGTCAACCTCGAGGTTCTGGCCCTCTTGGAAAACCCAAGTTTCTTCATTAACACTTGCAACCTCGAGTATGCAAAGCAAACCTCAAGGTTTAACCCATACAGAAAGGTCATACTTTTCATCAAGCATGGAGACCTCGAGGTTCATGTTTCAACCTCGAGGTTGGACATTCGATTTTGAAACTTAAGTTTGAAGAAAAATCTGTTGACCTCGAGTATGTTATTTCAACCTCGAGTATTGTGACATACAGAGAGCAAACTGGTTTTCAAAGCATTGAAAACCTCGAGGTTAAGATTGTAACCTCGAGGCTGGGCTTTATGTTTAACTTTGAACTTTGCATTTTCAAAGGGCCAACCTAGAGTATAGATTTACAACCTCGAGGTTGTCGGGATCCAGTGAAAAATGAAGTTTTGAAACAATCTTCAAACCTCGAGGTTACCTTTGGAACCTCAAGGTTTGTAAGTTAATGAGATTTTTCAGAAGGTTTGTTTTTAAGAGAAACCTCGAGGTTCACTTTGCAACCTCGAGGTTGGATGTTTTGAAACCTGAGTTTGCCTGAAGTTTTTCAAGTCAACCTCGAGGTTGGATGAACTAACCTCAAGGCTTGTGATCGTTGGTGCTTTTTCGAATCTGTGAAATCTGCTATATCTTGTTATTTGATCTAATTGCTTTTATACATCATTCACTCATGATCCCAAGTATGTTTAACAAAGTTTGCTGAGTGTTTTCAGTTAGCACAAATCAAGATTAATGAAGAATTGAAAGAAAAAGCAAAAAGGTGAACAGTGCATTTAATGCATCTGCACAATCTCACCTACTTTCAGCTAATCCTTCTGAGTACGCCTAATGAACGTTAAAGGAAGTTTACTACATCAAGTAAAGTCAATTCCAACGGGCAAAAACTCAGAGAGACACATCAGACATCATTAGCACTTGGATTAGCAAAAGATTTAGAGAGAGAAGATGACCAGAACTTAAGCAAATCACTTCCAACGGTTGGAATCATCTCACAACGGTCATTTAATGTTCTCTACCTATAAATAGAGATCATTAACTCCATCTCCAACGGATACAACTACTTAGAGCGAAAATTTATTGAGTCATTTATTGTATCTAGCTTTCATCTGTATTGTATCATTTTGATACTTTGTACTTCAGTGATTATCCTATCTGCTCTGTGAGAGAGTATCATCTTGTAAATCATTTACTGATTGTGATAACTACAAGTCAGGGGACTTGGTAGTTGGGGTGTATTGATTACAACTTGTAAGGGGGAGTGTGTTCTAGTGAGAGAGCAACTCTTAGTATAGAGTGTGTAATCAACTACATTGAGTTAGTGGATTGAAAATCCCAGGCGTGGCTTGGGGACTGGATGTAGGTCGAGAAAGGGCTGAACCAGTATAAATTGCATCGTGTCTAGCTTTTCTCCTTACCATCTCTGTTTTACTCTGTTCTAAGGTATTAGAAACAGAACAAATATAAAAATTTGTAGATACCCAATTCACCCCCCCTCTTGGGTATCAAGCTCCTGCTTTCAGAAAGTTGAAAATTGACAAAATGCACTTGTAAAATGTCAGAAGTTAATATCAACAGGTAGAAGAAAAAACAAATATTTCGATAATCACTAGATTTGATCCGGTTGAATGACACTTACCCCATTCAAACACTTAACCTTGTTGAGAAAACGTAAAAATATGAGAGAAGAAGGAGAGAAAACGTGTGTAGAAAACAAATTGAAGCATATTAAATGTGGTTTGGGGGGGTATTTATTTTGATATCAGCGTATCACTTTGTAGCGGTTGGGGTGTTGGTTTTTGTAGCAGTTTCATTTAATAGCGGTTTTGTTGAGCTTCTGTAGCAGTTGGAAATTTGTAGCGGTTTTTTTTTTGGGATTTTGTAACGATTATAAACCGCAACAAAAAAATATTGTGGGGTTTTTTAAAAAATAAAATAAAATGAAGAGTAGGGATAATTTTTTCTCTCAATCTTCATCAGCATCCCTACAAAGAATGTTTGTATAAAAAGTTACGTGTGAGTTGAATATGTAATAACACATATAAAAATTTAGTTAAAGGCTATTATTATATTTCATATTGCGTATATTAAAAAATGTACCGAACTATAGGTAAAGTGTCATCACCGTTTGGGAAGAAGTTTTTGAAACTGGCAGGTTGGAGTGGCTCACAATCGTAGGCGACGTTCTCACCATCGCCCATGTCGTAAAGGTCTCGAGGCTTTAAGTGAACCACCATATTCCAATCCTTGTGCCTCTTACGGCGACATAATAAACCTGATGGGCCTTTGAGGCAAGAATATACGTCTTGTCATCTTCAGACTGACCAGTGTGAATAGGCCGGGAGAAATTCACTGACGTGATGCCTAAGTCGTAAGTCGTGAGTCCTCAGGACGTTGTCGTATTCGCCCATAAACACTTGAACAACGTCACAGAGAAAAGGCCTTGGTAAGTTATCCTGACCACATCAAGCAGCTTTCCATAATACGGGATGTCACCGAACTGCATGTTCCCATCACTGCTGCTCGCATAACTCCTCGTCCCAAATGTGCCATATACACCTGAGTTTTGGGTCAGCAATCCTTGATCTCATGAAACCGTGCAAAACTTGAAACCATTGACATTGTATGTCGTAAATCTTTGGGCATGGTCAAGCGGGCCAAGTGCGAGAGCTCTAAATTCTGGTGAGTGGGGGTTGTGGTCATTCATTATTCGCCTCCTAAACCAACCCTGGAATTCTCTGTGGACCTTTCTATCAATTTCAAAGGATGTATATGTACGGATCCTCAGTTGACGTTTCACATGACTCTTGAATTCCCTACAATTAAACATGCCATGACGAGCAAGAAATATGACTATAAAATGTAAGGAAACATATAGGATAACATATATATCTGTGTGCAATCCTTACTGAAGGTACGGTTCAACTTTGGTGCAATTAATCAAGACATGTCTATGTGCTTGAAACTTCTCAAGCGCCGTGAGTTTGAAGTTCTCACATCCACCAACTGGTTTACCAACACGAGGGAATAACAACTCTGTTGCTGATGGCTCTAGCTCTGGCTCAGGAAAATTGTCTACACGAGGCTGTTGGTTGAATGACGTCTCAATGTCAACAAAGTACCTGGAACAAAAATACATGACCTCATCCCCAATATAACCTTCTACTATTGAACCTTCAGGCCACGCCTTATTCCTCACGTAAGATTTTAGTTTCCCAAGAAACCTATAAAGTAATGAGGAAAAATGTCGATACATCAATGGTTAAACGTGCGACTAGAGGAGTAATGTTAAAGTAATTAATTTTAAATGAGTACCTCTCAACAGGATACATCCATCGGTAGTGAACTGGGCCAGTAAGCTTGGTTTCGTGAACAAGGTGTACTGTCAGGTGAACCATGACCGTGAAAAATAACAGAGGAAAGATCATCTCCAAATGACACAGCCTAAGAATGATTTTCTGCTGCAGCTGGTCGAGCTCCTCCATAATCAAAACCTTGGAACAAAACTTCCGAAACAAAGTACAAAGCTCGACCAAAACGATCGACACATTGAGAGGCAGTGTAATTTTTATGGCCACCGGAAGTAACTACTGCATAAGCACATTGAGTCATGACTCTTCAGCCCAATAACCTTTCGAGCTTGTACGTCAACACATCGTGAAATGTTGTTTGAATACCCGTCAGGAACTTTTATATTCTTCAACGTGGCGAGGAAGATTTCCTTATTCGGTTTTGTCAGGGTGAATTTTGCCGGTTGAAATCTGTCATGCTCATCCAGCCACGCATCTGCACGAACTCCCATCTCCCGTAAATCTTTCCTCCCTTGAAGATGATCTTTTGACTTGCCTGGATTCATTCAGAATCGTGTACAACATATTGTCACACACATTCTTTTCAATGTGCATGACATCCAGACTGTGTCGGAGCAAATTATCTATCCAATACGGAAGAGTGAAGAAGACGCTTATCTTCCGCCATTGCTAGGTCACAGAACCAGAAGCCCTGGCCGTCTTTGTCTCGGCCTTTGCTGGATCGTCTTTTATCCCATACTCAAATTCAACATCTACAAGCTGCTCTGTGATTTCTGCACTGGATAAATTCTAAGGAGGTCCTCTTTTTTCCTGTTGCCTATTGAAACAATTGCGTTGCAACCTAAACCTGTGCATACCATCGAGAAACCTCCGATGACCCATGAAGCACCACTTACAACTGTTGGGAAGGCACACTGAGTCAAAGTCAAAATTACAAGCCGGACACACAAGGCCGACATGCACATTCCACCCAGATAATGTTCCCAGTCCAGGGAAGTCATCGATAGTCTACATCAACACCGCACACAAGTTGAACAGTGTCTTCTCGTGCATATTTTACGTCTCGACACCTACATTCCACAATTCCACCAACTCCTTGATAAGGGGCTGTAGATACACATCAATGTCATTTCCCAATGCCTTTTTGATTGGAATGATCATGGACATAATGAAGGAGCTTTGTTTCATACACATCTAAGGGGGCAAGTTGTAAGGTATCAAAACAATTGGCCATATACTATAACTTGTGCTAAGATTCCCAAATGGATTAAAACCATCGGTCGCCAAAGCAAGACGAACATTTCTAGGGTATCAGGAAAGTCTGAGTCGAATGCTTTCCACGCTTCACCATCCTGTGGATGTTTGAGTTTACCATCTTCGTTCTTGTCGGCTTCATGCCACCTCATATGCTCAGCTATTTTAGAAGACATAAACAATCTTTGTGAGTGAGGTTTTAAAGGAAAGTACCTTAGAATCTTTATGGGTTTCTTCTTCTACTTTTTTCCCTTCTGAACTGTCCTGAACCTCGAAGTGTGACACTTCTTACAAGTCTCCCTCCGAGCGTCCTCCCCCTAATAAAGCATGCAGTCGATGGGGCAGAAATTGATTTTTTTGTAGTTCAAGCCTAATCTATTGATTATCTTCTTGGCCTCGTAGAAGGTTGTGGGAATGCCCACGTTAGGGAAAGCATCTCGTAGTAATTCAACCAACATCGACATTGCCTTATCAGTGATCCCAAACATGCACTTGATATGGTACAATTTGATTAGAAAGGATAATTTTGAGTATTCTGACAACCTTGATACAAAGGACAATCGCTCTCATCCATGAGGCTGAAAAATTCCCAACTTGATTCATTCCTAAAGAAAATTGGTTTTGGACCCTGCACTTTTGCCGTGAAGTTGTCATCTTGAACACCAAAAGCATCGTGAACAGCTTCATTAACCGGATCATCTTGATCTAGTTGATTTCCTACTTATGAGGTTTGAGGAAGATGAACCCCATATCTCATACCACATTTCTCACCATGAACACCCCAGAATGTATATGCTTCTAGGAAAGGTTTAATAAGAAGATGTTCTATAGCACCTTTTCGTGTTTGCCACTTCTTAAACTTGCATCTATAACAAAGACAAATGATCTTGCCATTAATCCTAGTGTGAGAGAAGGCGAAATCTAAGAAATTTTTCAATCCTGCTAAAATACAGGAGAACTGCGTGGCATCTTGATCCATGACTTATCCATCTGTAGTAAACAAAGCTAGGATAATATATAAATGTGGAGACAATGTTTAATTATTTTCATTCCAGCACTTGAGATCTTTAAATGCAACGTGGAACACTTTGTAGCGGTTAGGAACCGTGACGTCAACCGTGACCAAAATTTGAATTGAAAATCCCACCATGGACTAGTCCTGGTTATGAAACCATTACCAAATGATGATTGTTTGAGTTTTGTAGCGGTTTATGGGTACGTAAAACCGCAACAAATTTTTGGCAGTTATTTATTTACTTTGAAATTCAAGTTTGTAGTGGTTTCATTACATGTAACCGGCCACTACAAATATATTTTGTGGCGGTTTTAATATCAAAACTGCTACAAAATTTATTTTTACACATTCAAATTTTAAAAACATGTCTTTCTATTCACAAATTATTAACTCTATTTATTATTTTGAAAACATATCTTTTTATTCACAAATTATTAACTCTGTTTATTATTTTACAAATGACATATATATAACTATTGAAATAGAATTACAATATCAAAAACCTACTGAAAAAAAAAAGATAACAAATATTTAAATTTAATAAAATTGTCAACAAGTCAATTAAGATAAGAAAGGTGAAGAAACATCTAGCGGTACAAAATTAATTACTTCAGAAAATAAAAACTAACTATCAGGAGCCTGATGATTAATTATTAATTAATTAATTAATACAATTTGGTAATAGCTTATTTATACAATTTTCATTTTATTATTAATTATTGCTTGTTCATGTTGAAATATATATAAGCAGCCCGCTGCAGCTCAAGGAGGCTCTACACTTGCAAATTGAAGTACAAAAACGCTTGAGCAACCAGCTAGAGGTGCACAACTTTTCATACTAAATATATAAGCACATTAATTCAAATTTTTATATGAAATAATTTAATTTAATTCTTAAGAAGTTTATATAAGCAAAACTTTAGTTTAATTTTTGCAGCATGATATGGTTTTATTAAATTTCAGAAGAAAAGAAAATTGAAGGGAATATTAAATAAGCTTTTAGCAGTCATGTTTTTCCTGAATTTAACATAGGTTTTGAATCAATAACCAAAAAAAAATTTTGAATCTAAAAGAATTAATTTTTAATCCAAAATAATTCGTATTAAAAAAAGCCCCAAACATTGATCTATAATTTTTTTTTTTCATATCACTTCAATGCCAAAAACACATTTACTTTAAAAGACAAAATTATTAAATTAATAACAACACAAGATCACAATTATTCCCTCCAGTTCTTAATATGAGACATATTTATCTAATTTGATTTTATTAAAAAAGTTAGTTAAATTAATTGATGTGACATGTATTTTTTAAAACACCCTAATCATCTTCCTTAATTAATTCCCTCATTTTTCCTCTTCCTTTATTATTATTGTTGAAAGCATCAATCGAGTTAAATTAGAAAAATATTGATAAATGTAAAAATTATGTCTTATATTTTTAGGATTAAGATTAACCCTAATTAAAAGTTCATATTTCCTTGATAGTCATGATGCAACGAACAAATGCACCATCTTTAGTTGCTTTTATCAAGACCAGGTGTCCCTTTTTGGCTATGTCTATACATCATTCTTGAGACAAGTTTCCCTGTTTGGTACAAAGAAAGTTTAAAGAAGGAAAGGAAAGGAAGGGAACTTAATGGAAAGGAAATGAAGATTGTGAGGGAATTTAAGAGGGTGTTCCGTTTGGTAGATATGAAAATTGAGATGGAAGATGATAATTTTTTAGAAATTAAAATGTCCAAAATGCCTTTTATGAAAAAAAAAATCCCTCCTCCTTCTTCATCTCTACACCTGACTGACAGCCAACAGGAAAAAAATGGCTTCAGATCTTCTAGTCGTGGGTTCACGGTGTTGGTGGTGGTGGAGATCACGCATTCTGACGTTTTCCCTCTCTCTCTGCTGTTGCTCCTTCTTCATCCCTAATGTCCCTATTGACAACACAGACACAAAAAAAAAAAAAGAAAAGAAAAGAAAAGAAAAGAACTGCAAATCTAGGAAACAGTACGGACTCCGACTGATGGTGGTGGTGTGGGTGAAGTCTAATTGCTGCTACCAATGCGTGGCTACTTCGAAGATGGTGAAGGAGGACCTAATGGGAATTTTATAGGAGGAAAGATCCAGATCCCACCAATATGTGAGGGATTCGATCTTTCCTCAAACGTGGGAAGATGAGAAGTTGTCGGAACTTGTTTGCAAAATCTTGTGTACCAAATGCAAAAAATCATGAAAACTTTGAAATCTTCACTTTCATTTTCCAATCTTTTTTGTAACAAATAGGGTCTTATTGTTAGCTCCAAAAGTTGCAGATATGCCCTTTAGGACACCATGCTTCATGGTCCCATAAAACATATTTTTACCAAAATTGTAGTCTTGGATTCTCAATTAAAATTATTTGTATAGACAGTCTCTATTTGGATATGATTGATAATTTAAATTGCTTCAAAATAATTATGAAATAAAATCTCAAGCTTTTTTGTTTGAAGTTTTTGAAAATAATGTTTTTTTTAAAGTAACCTTTTAATTTCGAAGTCTTGAGTTGGAACTTTGAGTGTGTTTTATATAGGGAAGCGTGGTGGTTGGTTTGATAATTTTTAAAAGGGTTAAGTATTAATTTTGCTTTGAAGTATACACCTATGAGAAATTTTCCCTAGATTTTTTTTTTTAGCATTTTTGCTTTAGAAGTCTAAAAACGTAGCAATATTGCCCTTCCGTTAACAGCCCTAACGGTCAAATGTTAGTTGACCGCATTATGCTGACGTGGATTGTCTACTTGGCATCTTTGTCACTTTTTTAAGTAGCAATTTTGCTCCAGAAGTACACGTCTAATAGCAATTTTACCCTAAGATTTTTTTAATGCGGTCAACTAAAGTTTGACTTTTAGGGTTGTTAATAGAGGGACAACATTGTTACGTTTTTAGGCTTCCGGGGTAACATTACTCCAAAAAAGAACTTTTAGGGCAAAAATACTCTTAGGCATGTACTTCCGGCACAAAATTGCTACTTAACCCTTTCTAAAATCAACTCAACCTGAGATTAATCAATATAATATTATATCTATAATGGTTTTTTTTTTAATGTAACTTTTTAATTTTGAGGTAAGATTAATCAATAAAATATTATATCTATAATATAATGTTTAAATGAGGACACCAAATAAAAATAAACCATTGATGATTGTATTGATCTAGTAATGGCATCGATACATAATAGTTGTAAGAGAAGATTTTGTCTTCTTATAACTCATAAATATTTGCAATTAATTTGAATTTTGGTTTTTAATATTATATAATTACATTTCAATATTGTTGACCTAATTGAAGAGAACCCACCGTGATCTCTCTCTGAAGATACCCTCTTAACATAATTTTATATCTTTATTCACCAAACTGGAACGACCTCAACTAAGGAAAGTTGAATTGACTTTGGTATAGTGTTGTTAATAAATTTAATTTAACGAGTTTGAGAGTTTTACAACAAATTTGTCATGAGATAATTATTCAAAAAATAAATTATTTATATATTTATATTTATGTTTCAAAACATAAATGATATAACATTATCGTTGTGTATAAAATTTAGGGAAAATTATAATAAAGAACCTAAAAATAATAATATGTATTAAGAAGGACCATAAAAATGGTGATTATTTTGAAGGACCAGAAATTAAAATATTAAAATAGAAAGACTAAATTGCTTTTAACCAGATTTCCTATATTCTCTCTAATGGAATGAGAATCTAGAGTGATTGATAGATAATAACAAAGAGATACCAATTCAAATAACATCATTCTTTTTCAATTGCCATAGAAACTCCAAGTTTACATTAGAGTTGGGAATCAGGGCCAGTTTGACCCTATAGACCTGGCCTGTGAAGGCTTAGGGCCTAACAGGGTTGGCCCTCCAGGGCCTGGGGTAAGAAAAACAATTGTTTTCCAAAGCCCGACCCGAGAGCACCAGGGCCAGGGTCGGCCTTCTATGGCCCAGAAGTTACTAGTTCAAATTTAAACTATTTTTAATTTTCTCCTTTTTTTTTTCAAAGAAATATAATTAGTAAATTAAAATAATTAAAGTTCTAATTTATCAAATAAATGTTGTCAACATTAATATCAAAATAACACAAATCATCCAACAAATAAGTACAGTTACTAATTCATAATCAAAAGCAAACTATGTTTACAAATAACTCACATAAAACATAAGAAGCATACCACTAAGCGACATTAGTATGATAACTATTATTGTTGTCATCTTCGCCACTGCACTATCACTAATTTCAACGACATTTGATTGTGCTTCGTTTTGAGTAGGCTCTAGTTCATGACTAAGAATATCATGGATTTCTTCTCCCGTATCATGAACACATCCATAATCTTTATCTGCAACAAATAATAAACCAAATCATAAAAATTAAAGTATAGTTATTATCTATTTATGTATTTGTAGTTAAATGGATAAATAATTCTATAACAAATACAAAATACATATAAATTTACAAATTACCATCATATGTGAATTTATGTATCCAAAAAATAATAAAAATAAATTAAAAGGGCCTACATGACCAAGGCCCTCCAGGACCAGACTTTTTAAGCCCGAGGCCCTACAGAGCTGGTCCTGCAAGACTTATTTCATTAAACTCTTTTAATTTTCCCCTTGAAAGGTCAAGGCTTAAAAGGGCTGGTCTAATGGGCTCAGCCTAATTTCTTAGCTCTAGGCTACATAGTCTACGGAGGAAGATATGGACACCCTACTGATTATGATTAGGGCTAAATATGATTCCAACCAATCAAAAAATAACATAGTATGGGAAAATAAACGTAGAGCACACATCCCCATTTCACGGGACTGTTAGCATTTAGCCTAGTATTATACCATTTGAATATTTCTCCCTGCATGAAAAGCGAATATAAATTTGACAAAAGTATAGCAGTAGATCGGCAGACAATGAGCACCAAAATCATTAAACAATGAAAATCCGTTAATATATTTGTCATTATCCATCAATCATTCGAAATTCTGATTTAGTTAAAAAAATATAGGAAATATTGTTAATAACAACTTAATCTTTTTATTTTAATGTTTTAATTTCTAGTTCTTCAAAATAATTATAGTTTCTATGGTCATTCTTAATAAATATTATTTTTCTTAAGTCCTTTATTATAATTTTTCCTAAAATTTACATCTTCTATTATTATTATTATTATATTTTTAACTATGATATTTATTAATGGGAGAATCTGTATATATTCAATTGAAATACCGAAATTTAAATCCAAGCTTACACTTTTAATAAATTATTGATGAGGCCAAGAGGCATAACCAGAAATTTTTCAATGTTATTAAAAGACTAGAACACCCTCCTATAATTAAAAAAGAAAAATTGAAGGTATATGTAGCCCATTTTTTATTAGTTCAAAGGGAATTAATTAATATTTTCTCTTTATTTTTAACTATTTTGTTTGTTTTATGATTTTCTTTCTATAAAACAAACATTTATTTTATGCAATATAATTTTTTAAAAACTGTACTATTTATTGAAATAAAATTATTCGAATTTGTATATGTCCTATATAATCGCAACAAATATTTTTGTCCAACAAAGATATTATATAAATATAAGAATATATCTATATGTACAATATATATATATTTTGATTATTTCCTTAAAAATCTAAAATATAACAACCCTTTAATAAACATATTGCTTCTCACCCGTGATGCGTGGGACTTGGCTAGTTTAATGAAAACAACACTCGTCTTCGTTGTTTTCTTGATTTTCCTTGAACCGTTTTCCCTATGCTTCCCCCTCGTCCACATTCAGTTTATGCTAGTATTCTAATTTTTTAATCGATTTGCTCAGATCTCTTCTTCGTTTTATTGAAATGTTTCGTAAACATGACAACGTGGAGGATATCTTCAACGATTATAGTGCTCGAAAAGCAGGAGTTGTTCGTGCTTTAACTCATGGTACTCTATTTCGTTCTTTGGTTCTTTATTTCATTTCTTCAGTTTGATTTTCTCTGACTTGAATCTTGATTTTGTTTTTCTTGTGTTTCGGTTTCTCAGATGTTGATAAATTTTATGCGCTCTGTGATCCAGGTAACGCGTAATGTTGGATCTGTATACTTTTTTAGTTTACGTAAATATTCTGAAGTTTTCCATTTTCTTTTCGTCTCATCTTTTATTTCCTAATTTAGTTATCATGTTTCTTGTTTCTTTGTGAATTATACATGCTTGGATTTATGGTAGAACTGATTTCCTCCCATGGAAGATTTGAGGAAATTAGTGGGTATGTACAAGTTCCTTTTTTTGAATTCCCGGGCTGAATCGCTGCATGAGATTTGACAGAATTGTTTGAACTATAATATCCTTGAGTTTCTGCTCGATTCAGTGGAGAATGTTGTGAATAGAAAAAGAATTGCAGTTTCTTTGTAACATATTGAAGCCCTGCCAAAATGCTCATTTAGATTTCTTGGCTTTTTAATGCTCTTATAGATGTGTCCCCCATTAAAATTCAAATTTTATGTTCGTTTAAGATAGGGAGAACTTGTGCCTTTATGGACATCCAAATGAAACCTGGGAAGTAACTCCGCCACCAGAGGACGTTCCACCTAAGATTCCTGAGCCGGTTCTTGGAATCAATTTTACTAGAGATGGCATGCAACGCAGGGATTGGCTTTCTCTGGTTGCTGTCTTCAGCGATTCATGGTTGCTTTCTCTGGCTTTTTATCTTGGAGCCTCTCTTAACCGCAATGAAAGGTACAACCTAACCCTAATGGAGTTGTATGTGTATGGTGACAATTCCAGTGGATTGTGGACATGCTCGAAGACTCTAGCATGTTGAAAACAAGGGGCTTTTGTCATGGTTGTTGGTCTGCATGAAATAATATAATCATGATTGACGTCTCAGTAAATCTCTTAAGTTGGGGCTGCAAAAGGCCTCTTAACATAATTTTATTTTACCTGCAACATCATATATGGGTTCCCATGCAAGTTTAACTATTTGACTGCTCAGTTAAGTGACACGAGCATAAATGGTGCCAAAGTGACTGTTCAACTCCTCTAAGGGACTCTAAGTATTCGGGGCTTTCTATAATTGTTAATTCTAAGAACCACGTTGACATCGACAATTTTAATTTTTCATTTGAAAAATAAGCAATAATGAGTATTTGATCTTTGTGAATTAGTTTTAGAAGATAGGATATTGTTACTACCATTTTTTCACCTTTAAATTAGAATCTCATTTATTAGCACTTTGCAATATACAAGTGAAACAGATATTGGCAGAAATTGTACGGGATGATTGAATTGAGAATGTTATTGAGATGAAGAATAGCAAATTCTGTTGAACGAGGGCGAAATATGTATCAGTCTTCCATTTTTTGCAGATTCTTAATTCTTAGGATTAAGTGTTGTACAGAGGGGTTTGGAGCCAGTTAAAGTACCTGAGAGAAGGACATGCAGTTTAATTTGACATACTATTGGTATTCTAGAGTTTGTATTGTTCTGTTTCACAGGTCCTTTTTATCTTTTTGGCTGTAGATCACCTTGCGCTTTACTCAGGGACTAATGCTATTCGAAGGAGGGGTCAATATATGCCTATTTGTTGTAACATTATAACATCTAACCACAACATATTGTATGGCTCTTACGGTTGATAGTTACACTAGTTCTTTTTGGCAGGGAACGGTTATTCAAGTTCATCAATGCTCATCCCACTGTTTTTGAAGTCGTGACTGAGAAGAACCCCTTAAAGGACAAGGCCACTGTGGACAGTAGTAGCAAGCCCCGGGGCGGCACTAAGGTTAGTTGGACTTGGATCAACACTCAGGCTCATAAATAACATCCTTGGGGCCAACCATTTGCTTTTGCATGATAATATTAGGACCATGATTCCTGAACTTGTTTAATGTGTGCCCCCTTTTTTAGCTTTAATGTGGTGTTTGCAACAAGGGACGTAGCTGTTTAAATATTTGTTGTCTTGTTTTTGAATGGTAGTAACATAGAATTACTCCCATTTGTTCTTAATACAAGACATATTTAAGGAGTTGATCTTGATTCTAAATATAAAACATATTTTTTATATTTGTCAATCTTTTAGAAAATACATATCATATTAACTAAATATTGAAGAAGGAGGGAGTATGATATTTGAAAGAACGTCTTTGAGGACTGATATATTCCTAAGTTGGAAAAAATATACACGTTTTATTGAAGAAGCTGATAGCGAACACTTAAAAAGTTGCTTTTAACTTTGTTTTTTCCCCCTGTTTGATGCGACCTTCTCCCTTGGATCTTCAGAGAACGAGCGACGGGCAAGTGAAAAGCAACCCAAACTTTTCCGATGAAGGTTACAAGGAGGATCATAGCGAAAGCATTTGCGGTGGCTGTGGTGGAAATAATGAATCAGATGAATTTTGGATTGCCTGCGATAGCTGCGAGAAATGGTTCCACGGGAAATGTGTGATAATTACTCCTGCAATGGCTGACAGCATAGACCAATACGAATGCCCATCATGTAGCATGAGGCGAGTAAGCCTTAGTTAGTTGACCAAAGGCAAACAAAATGATGTCACTAAATGGCATGTAACAGGTATACTATTATGTTCAACGTATAATTTCTGAGGGATTAAATTTTACTTTGGTGAGAATATTCAATACTGTATGTTTGTTATATCGTAGAATAGATTGTGATATGTTCTAAATAGGTGGATTTTGGATCCTTTCAACACAAGATAGCACTTTCCATAATTCTTCTATATAGATTTGCATTGGCCAAAAGGCCCAGAAACCAAACAAAATTATTATTAAAAAAAAAAAAAAAAAACCAAAAGAAGCCTACTTTACAAGATTTCATTTTGAGGCTTTTCCATGTCCACCTAAAAAGAAATTATTAGTATAGTAGGACACAGTTTGTAGATAACTGGTCTCTTAAATATGATGTGCTGAGTTCGAACCAGGCCGTGTACGTGCATGGAAAATACTTAGAAGGATTAGTTTATAACTATTGGTTGGGGGATACTGCATGGATTCTAAAAGAACATGAAATTAGCAGTATAAATTTATGAAGACAAATATGAGAGATTCAATTTATATTCTTCTGTGGTCAGTGTCATTCGTTGACTTTGTTGGAAAATCATGTTGTGGGTATGGAGCTCTGTCCTCCTTGGGGTTGCTTGATATGAGGAGAGGAAAATTTCTTTTAGGTTGGATTTTTTTAAAAAAATAGAGAAACGGGATTAAAAAAATTTAATTAATTTTTCTCAATCTTTTATCTCATATATTCTTTGTATTAAAATTTTATAATCCCACTTTTATAATTTTCTTTTTAAAAAAATCTCTCATAAAAATTTCCATCCCTTTCAAATCCCTTATACCAAACAGTGTGCAAGAACCTGATTTGTATAGAGGTTTCAAATTCGGAGCTCAACTTAGATGATCATGATCCGGAATTTTTGAAATTTCAAATACAAATTTTAATAATTTATATTTAAATTTTAAGTTTAATAAAATCTTTTAGAAGTGAAATTGGAATGTTTCTCTCCTATTAAAAAAATTGTAAACTACTCAAGAAATACAATACAAGAAAATGTGAATATTGAATGCGTCTCTATCTTTAGTTCATAATCAATCACTTGGTATCTGAAACCACGTTTGAACTTAAACCAATTTGAATCCAAGTAAGGATTAAACAGATATCAAAACTCAAATAAGTAACAAGTATTTAAACACAACTATATGGTCAAAAGCTTAAATTCGAGACTATTTGTACCTGGTGCTTATATATATGTTGCATTTTGTTTATACATTCCAAACTAATTACGAGATAAATAAACATATACTCCTAACGCCATATATAGAAGAATATTTGAACTTGAGCTTTTGTTTATTCCTCAAATATTGGAAATATTTCTTTGGTCGTTCACAAATGAGTCTTAATCATCAAATTCATAATTCCCTGACCATTAAAGATGTGGACTGGCTATTTCAGAGACGACAATTACAAAATTCAAGTGATTAGTTTGACCGGCAAACTTTTAACATTTTCTGTTCTATGCATATATAACTTGTCGTGTATAGTCTAAAATTGTTACATGTTTGTCATAGCAAGAAGAACAAAACAAAAAAAAAAAAAAAGAAAGAAAGAAAAAAAACCCTCATCCCTTAAACCTCTAATAAGCAAAATTCCTGATTCATATATATAAAGTTATTTAATAAACTTCACCTAGCAAAAATCATATCTATCTATAAAAATTTCAACAAAGTCTCCCTGCAAATAAGATCTCATGTAAATTCTACATGATAGAAATATTCGCATTACAACATTATTCAAAAAAATTGCACAATAAGAGTGGCTCTACTCTATACAAACATATATGCACCATACAATGAAGGCAAGGACCCTAACGATAGTTTACATGGAGCACCAAGAATAAACTTTACAAAATCTAATACATAACTTAAATTTTGCATTAAAAGGAGGATAGTCCGAGATCACGCTTCTACTTCAATTCAACATATAAGCCCCTCAATGATGAGCATGAATACAAGCTCGCCATTATCTGAGACCAAAATATTTTCCGGTGAATAACGTCCCATTAATGAAATACTAATGAAAGGAATTTAAACAGATTTAACTTTGAATCATAATAGTGTTGCAATCAACTTCAATTTCTATAGTATACATTCATAAACATAAGTGAAAATATATAAAATATCATTAATCAAATAAATCCAAGTATGTAGTAAAACATTTGAAATCAATTTAAATCATAATTCTCAAACATCATATTTCCATAGGACCACAACAGAACGAAATAACAAACATGGACACACAGTCCACGAAGGAAATAACCAAGCGTGGCATGGAGGTCACAAAAACAAGCATGGACACACAGTCCACAAAGGTAAGTAACCAAGTGCGGCTCAAAGCCATGAAACAAGCACAACACAAGGCTATGAAACAAGCGCAGGTACAAGCCCTACGAATAATAAGCATGAGAACAAATCCCATGAATAACAAATGAGCTAGAAGTTAACCATGGTATACCAAGGACTAATAGTACTGCTGTTAGTAACCAGCGTTCTGTATCCAGTCCTCTCAAAAACATTTATAAGCATACCTAGGGATAATTTATCAAAAGCAATGAAAATGTCTTCTTTTAAGTTATAGATACATTGTATCAAATACTTTGTAATAGAATGCCCAAGCATAAAGGTTTGAAAATGATATCTTTAAGAAAAAATATATACCTTTCCAAATTCCATACGTAAACATTCTTTATTCTTCAACATAATCTATCATATTTTCCATTTGGAAAATCTTTTCATTGTATGCATGCATGAAACACGTTGATCAAATATTTCGCTAGCTAAGTTAAAGATTCAAATATTATAATATTAAGATACAAGGAATATTAATAAACACAACTTCCTTTAAAAAGCATACTAGAGTAATTGAAATACCTTCAAATGACACAATAATTAAAATTTCAAGAAGAATTATAGTAAAATACATGTGAATGTATTAAAAACCATATATTAAGATAAAAGAAAACTTATTCATAAATTAATTGGGACGTTATTCACTCATCTGTTGTGCTCTCAAAAATATATATAACTTACTCCATTCCTTATATTTTTATAACAATTCTTACTCCTTGATTCCTAAACATCAACCATCACATAACTATCACTTTTAATATCAAAACTGGGAGAAGGAGCAAAAATACACACGACCTTTTCCCTGAGGAGTGCCTAGCACCACGACTTTTCAACTGGAGCAAAAATACATACGACGTTATGTTTTGGGAGCGCCCAACATCACGGCCGTTAATTGACCGTCAACTTGGATGGAACGCTGACGTGGCGCTGACTTAGACTGACATGCTGACGTGGAATAAAAAAAATAAAAAAATAAGGGAAAAAATAAAATAATTAGAAAAAAATTTAATTTTAATTTCACTTTTGAGTCTCGAAGCTTCTCTCTTCTTCCTAGTGTTTTCCAACAGAATAAAAGGGAACAATGGAAGTGGAGGAGTCTGTAAAAACGTCTAATGGTTCCCTCTATCTTTTGATGATTATAATTGTCAATATTTTAATTTCAAAGAAGGACTTTATGCACTACAAAAAAAAACCTCCAATTACCGACGGAATTACCGACCTAAAAATTCCGTCCGTAGGTAAAATCGGGGAGGATTCAAGTCCAAGGCATAAAGATGAGCTGCACCATAAATTCCAATTAACCACCATTCATTTTTTTAAAAAATACATTTAAAACAAACAAAATAAATAATTAAAATATTAATTAAGAGTGAAATAGTTGTTTTATTTAAATTTTAGGACCATTACAATTTCTTCTTCCTTTATGTATTTTTTTTTAAACTTACGAGATTAATTGCTTGTCATTGATTTTAAGAATTCTGATAAATTGTTTTATTTTTGGTCGTTATACATCATTGATAAATTATGAGACATTTATGATATTATTTACCTTAGTTAAGACATTAGTGTGATTTTCCCTATTTTCTATTTTTTCATTCAAATCTTCTTTTTAAAAAAAAAAAAAAATTGTGTTGAATCTCATATGGTGATATTGGCTAGAGTCCTCAACAAGGTCTCACAATGAATTTTGTTTTTTGGTTATCCTTTGCCTAGCAGAATGAACTAATGCACCAATCATACTCATGAAATGTCAAACTTAAACTCATACTTGAACAAAGATTTAAGAAGGTGCTTGAGGCCCAACATTCATTAATTTGTCAAGCATGCATGTCAATGCTAAGCTCGAGCCCAAGACCTCGTCTAAGCATGACAAGTGATGTTGTTTCTGGAACAGCTTCCCGTTGACATGAACTTCTCTTAAATTACCAGTACTACTAGTAGTGTAGTGGTATTGGGATTAATTTCTCATCTCCCGGTCCTGAATTCGATCCCCTCCCCCTCCCCTATCGCCTTGTATCCAGGAGCGGAGGGAGGGGGGTGCTAGGGGTGGCCCCCGCCCCCCCTAAAATTGTAGATGATGACCCAAAGTTTTATAGAATTATATTTTAACCTTATAAAAATTTAAATATTTTCACTTAAGCCCCTATTATTTCTATAGTGAAAGGACTAAAATAGAAATATTGAAATGTTTATAGTACTAAAATGAAATTTCATAAACACTTAGGTTCTATTCTATAAAATTCGCCCCCTGTAACTACAATTTCTGGCTCCGTCTCTGCTTGTATATATATATATATATATATAACTTCTCTTAAATTTGAGGGACATATATGCAACTCCAGAAATGAATTATCTCTATAGTATTTTACGTCTAAAATAAGTATTTTTAATTTGATCCTGAAGTAGTACTCCCTCTACTCCTAATTATAAGAACACTTTTGTAATATAAATTGTACTACAAAAGTGTTTTTATAATTAAGATCGGAGGTAGTAATATTTTTGTATTTTCATAGCATTGGAAGAACAAAAGACAGTGGGGAGAATAATGACTAACAAATTCATCGTGGGCATCGCCAACCCTAGACAGGTTACTTAGCTTCTGTGTCTCCAACCAAACATCATGTGTTTTTGTCGTTTCTTTGTCACCCTCTCTCTCTAATGCTCGTACGTTTGATACAATTAATGCCTTCAAGTTCAACGTTGTTTTGATCCCTCCAATAATATTATCATCAGACTAATTGAAGCTATAGCTTCCAATAATAATCTCTCTTCATCTTCTACTGATGCGGTATTAATTGGTGATGCCTCTGCACGCAAAAGAACGCCTTCGTTGGACTCAGCTACTTCATGATCTCTTCGTTGAAGCAGTCAACAGACTTGGTGGCCCTGATCGTACGTATATATATTCATACACACACATATATATATACATATATATTCCATATTAATTAATGTTGTTATTATTTTGTGATTCTGGGTTTAATTTGCAAGAGCAACACCAGAGAGTATAGTGAAGGAGAAGACGAGTATGGGGATACCTGGAATCACCATTTATCACGCCACTTGCAGGTTCTACACACACACACCAATTAATCTAAAAGAAGGCCCAATTAAAATTAGTAATTAATAATTAATTACAAGTTTCGTTTTGGATATTTCTTCAGAAATACAGGATCAACAAGTTAATTCCCCAGTCTGCTACTGGTAAGTTCTTAAACTTCTTGTCCAAACAATTCGAGTTGGAGAAATTGAACTGCTTCCCTCCACACGTCAGATCAAAATTTTTAATTTTTAATTCAATTATTAATTATTGGTCTTTAACTTTTTTTGAGAAGGAAGCAAGCTTGAGAGAAGAAGCATATCGGACATACTGCGTAATTTCAGCACTTTAACGTCAGTCAACGATATATGATCATTTATAATTTTATGCGCTTTGTGTCAATTATTGGTAATAGTAATGAATATTATATTTGTGGATCTCCATATCTCTTATTATTTCTTATTCTCCCTAGTGTCATATTCTCACCCATTAATCACTATGATTATGGAATCACATTAATTGTAGATTAGAAAGTTGTGTCTACAAATAGAAGGCATATGTTATATATTTGAGATACATCGAAATAAGAATTACTCTCCTCTTTCTCTCTTGCTCTTGTTCTCTATCTCTTATTTTAGATATATCTTTATATTTATAACATGTTATCAGCACGAGAGCTCTAATGAAGGTATGATCATTTCTTTAATGATTTAATCTATATTATTTAATTATATGTTTTTTTAATCTATTTGGGATAATTTGAGCCACTACTATATGAAATTAAAGAGATAATTTTACCGATTGTTTTATATCTTATTTTGATTTCTTTTACGAGTTATTTTGTATTATTGATATTGTTATTTTAGTATGGCTAGATCCATACACCTTTGATTTCATATTCTTTTTATTCCTACTTTGAGATCATATGACCAGAAGTCATATCACTTTGATATATTATATTGATATAATATGACTAGAACCTGTATTCCTTTGATTTCTATTTTATATTATATAATCAGAAGTTATGTACATTTTTCTATCTTACAATATGGCTAGAAGTCACATTCATTTGATTCCCAATTAATTGGCTTGAAGCCATTAGAACTAAATGGCCTGAAGCCATAAAGTTTTAATTTTATTACAATATATGACTTTATGAATTATTTCTTGTTATTATAGTTTGTGTCATTATATTGAGTTTTTATATTTCATATTTTATTAATTCTTTTCTATTCCATTAGTCTAAACTATGTTAAATATTATGAAATTTAAAGTTGTAGCCCTTGTCATTATCAAAGAGAACTACTTATCTTGAATGTCTGATCCATGATTTTTCTACGCCACTATTTGCATGAAGGCATCAAAATTGAATATTTGGCCTTAAAACCACCTTGTTCTTTAGAGAAAATTAAAGGAATTTTATGACTGCCAGAAGATGGTTGTTCTTCCAAAAGCTTATTATAGATTGAGATATCCAATTTGCTCCTGTAGTAGCAATATTATGAAAAAAGTTAAGAAATATTCTGAATTAATTTCTTTTCTCCATATGGCCAAACAAAATAGTGAGTTGTCATTGTAAGAATTTTGAATCTTATCCAACAAACTCGACTCCATTATCAGAAGTGAATGAAGTGATGAATGAATTTAATTATGGCTAAGGACATGGGCATAAACCACTATAAAAAAAGTCATAATTTGCAACGTACAAAATCCGTCACAAAATAGGCATTTTCCTTTGCAAAAATGATTTGCAACGATATTACGTCCGTTGCAAAAAAAGTCGTCCCAAAGCATTTTTTGCGATGGAAAATTTAAGTTTCGTTGCAAGATTTGAGTTTTGCGACGGAATAGGAATTCTGTTGCAAAATTTAAGTTTTGCAATGGAGAAGTAATTCTATCGCAAATTTGGAGTTTTGCGGCGGAATTTTATTTCCGTTGCAAAACTCAACTTTTGCGACGGAATTGATTTCTATCTCAAATTTAGACTTTTATGCTGGAATTACTTTTCCATCGCAAAACTCAATTCCTTAATTTTTTTAAAAAATTATATAAAAATATATTTAAAAAATACGAAATAAAAAAGAAGCATATCATGAAAATATATAGTAGCAATTATAATATCTTGAATTTTGGGCCTAGAGACTTGAGAATAAGCCTAAAGTAGGTGGACAACTAAGCCTAGTTCAATAAGAGTCCCAAGAATGTGAAGATGAAAAAATAGCTTTCAGGGGCTCAGTAACTCAGCCATATTGGTAAGTGGACATAGTATGTGTAGGTCGTAGAAATTAAAATGCTAGTACAGAAGGCACAAAACACTTGATTATGAGATCATGAGACACAACAAATGATGAGACGATGAGTGCTCATAGAGGCAAAGGAGACTGCAGGTAGGATTGTGTTAACAAAAGTGATTATTAGAGAAATATTATGGAGAAAGAAGATGAAGAATCTTATTGTAGTTATAATAAAGAGCAAATACTCATGCAATTATAATCCACTTGGATTATATCTAATCTACCCTCACTTGAGGAAGATAATCAAACCCTAACTCTAGGGATCTAAGAGGGGCTTCCCTCTCTAGAGAAAGAAAGTTTCAAATTAACCTCTTTCTAACATGGTAGGATCTAACTATCCAACCCACTAAAACACAATGACTAGACCGTTTATATAATAAGGCTTTAACCAACTATTCAACTAATCATGCTATACTTCTAACACACCCCCTCAAGTTAACACTATTTATCTCAAATGTGCTTAACTTGAACAACACAAAAAAAATTAAGGGGTAAGCTGAATTAATTTGAATAGTTTTCCAATCACAAAAATAATACAAATAAAGATTTCTTCAATTGACAATATTCTTCTCCATATCCATAGACATGCTTTTGTTGTAGGCAACACCATCAATATTCTTTGCTTCTCTCATACTTCCTTGATAAAACTTCACTTCCATAGCAACACAAAACTAATAACAGCTTAGGAAGTGACAAGCGAGCCTCCTGTACATAAATGTCCATGTAAGATAATCAACAACATCTTGCTTGTTCTCAATAATTCCGGCAACTATTTCAGCATTCAGGTTATCATGTAAGAAGTGATGAAGATGGCTTTCAATAAGGAATGCTTCATACAAGAAATTAAAACAGCAACAGAAGGTGATATTCCATCGACTTGCTCAACAATTGAACACAACTTCTTTGAAGTCAACGCTGCATCATCAATAGCAGCTATAATCCACTTCCTTGAACCCAGAGAGGAAGAGATGCACTGAAAGCCAAAATATACCTCCAAAACAACAAGCATACAAAAACTAGACCATGCATTATTCAAATATATCACTAACTCCATGACAGATTCATTGATGTTGGTGAGAAAGCAAAAATTGTAACATCTTGAATTTTGGACCTAAAGACTAGAAAATTAGCCTATTTTTGGAGGACTATTAGACCCTATTTTTGAAAATGAATTTAGAATCAGTATTTTATTGGACATGAATAGTGTTTACTATTCACAAATACGTACATGAATAGTATTCACTATTCACAAATACGTATTCACTTTTTATAAATACGGTATTTAATCGATATTTTGAGAAATATGAAAAGTATTCACTATTCACAAATACGGTATTCACTATTCAAAAATACGGTATTTACTATTCCTAAATACGTATTCACTATTTGAAAATACGTATTTACTATTCAAGCGGGACCCACGTCAAATTATTTCCCTCTGCCAACACCCGTGAAGTTTGAAAAATTTTGCGCGCGGGACCCACTCAATAATAATATTATTATAATATAATATCTTATACTTTGGAAAACAATAGAAATAAAATTATTTCCAATAAATCGTTAATTAGGTTTTTAAAGTAAGGGTATATTATAAACAAGTGAATTTCTATCTCAGAGTGGGTTATCTCCAAAGTCATTTCCGTAATCGGCGGAATGATTATTGAGATAGGTTGAAACCGATATTTTGAAGCAGGACAGATAGTGGAACCTGTAGGAAATAAATCATAACTCAAAATCCTTGAACTAAGTAGTAAACAACTGCACATATTATGAATCAGTGAATTTTTGTCTAGAAGTTGGTGTCACCCGAAGTAATTTCTGTAACCGTCAGTGTCCGACTTAAAATCTTCGGCAGGTTACGGAATACCCTAAATAGGATCAAAAATTTAGTTGACCCAGATATTTCTGAAGAGGAAAAATAGAACTTCAAGGCTGTGCTTCCGGATTCTTGAGAATTTCTAATATAACGCGATTAGAACACCGATCAGGGAATCTTTATAGGATAAATGCAAAAGAGTAAGAAAGTGTCATCGTCATGATGACGTCATCGATGACGTAAGCATCTTGATGACGTCATCGATGACGTAAGCAAATGGATTGGGCGGTTGAGATGAAGCCATGTTTAAAGTCAAGATCCAACGGCCAAAATCTGACCTGATAAAGTATGAATAGTATCATGCTTTTTCACTATAAATAGAGGCTTCATTTCTTCATTTTCTTCACACCAAACTCAGAGAACAACAGTTGAGTTTAAGAGAAGAGTGAGAATTCTTAGAGTTAGAGAGAGAGTTTAGAGTAAAGTTCTTGAAGCTGGAGAGAATGAGCAGGAACTTCAAGGGTAAGTTCTTTGGTCTCTAGTCTTAATATTTGGTAGTTTCTTTTGGTAATTATAGTAGAAATGCCAGATAGAGTTTTTCTGAGTATGCTCTGTGGCTGCAGCTTAGTCTGATCTATCACATCAGAAAAGAATTATCCTTGGACAGTAAATATTATTTACTGGCACAGTAAAAAAAATTTACCGGCACGGTAAAAATATTTTTACTGGTACTATTCACATGAATAGTGAATATCCAACATAGTTTCCGCAAATGCTGAAAATTAATGGTCACTGATAAAAATGATATTATAGGATATCCGAGGATTCCGGAGTCAGATTCAAAGGAAGTTTGGGGATACCTGAATAGTGCCGTATACGTGAATAGTGCCGTATACATGAATAGTGCCGTATACATGAATAGTGCCGTATACATGAATAGTAATTTACTATTCACGTGGAAGGAAGGTACGGACGCGTATTGTAACCTTAACTCTGATGCTTATGGTATGCTTATATGTGATAGATAGTCTAAAATTCTGTTTTTAAAAAAATTGATCATACACATACAATTTAATACGGGTTATAGTCTTGATAACGCCGTTATGTTTTCCTAGCGCTGAGGACACGGATGTACACCGTGGCACTGGTGAATAGTGCAGACTATAATAACATGCATATTGCAGTGGCTGTGTTATGTTATTATGTGAATATGAGAATAATGTATGTGATTATTGTTGTTTTGACATGAATATCTGTCATACATATTTGATACATAAGCATGAGGTTAACCGTTACCTGAGGTTCAATGGGTATTGAACCTCAGCTCTTACTGTAGCTTCAGGATTTTCGGAGTGAACAGAAACAGAAACAAGGGTAAGCAGCAGGCAGAAGGACTAGCTGGAGAAAGTCCTGTAGATATGTATAGTCTTTCGAACTCTTTGTATCAACAAACCAGTACACTACAGTGGTTGAATATCAGTTACTTTGTATTTAAAATCATTTCGTTGCTCAACTCTGGTTAAATTATTTTGAACTCTGATCAAATAATTTCGAAAATGCTTTAGAAAAGTTGGGGTGTTATATTTTGGTATCAGAGCAGACATCCTGGCACGGAGTTAACTAAGTTACTCCAAACAGTCCGATATCTAGAAAGGGGTTTTGTGGTCGGCAATCAGTTTCCTTGAATTCGTCGAGCCTTCCACAAATACACCTGCCTAGTCGGATTGTCTGAGTAGCGGAGTTAGGTTTTAAGCTTTCAAAAGTGTTTTATCTGGTATGAACCCGACTCAGTTACAGTAAACCATTGGTGCCGAAGGTAGGGCCGAGTCTATGTGGATCAGCCAATCAGTCACCCTAGCACGGTGAGGCTCCCATGATAGACGCCTACCTGGCCAATCGGTTTGACTAACTAAGTTAGGCTCTAAGCCATGGTTTTAAAAGTATTTCAAAAACAAGTACAAGTACTGATACAATACTGGTGTTGTGATACAAAAAGGACGTACATCCTAAGGAAAAGGGTTAGGCTCGGGAGGCCTTGATATAGAGTAGATGGCACAGAATATGGTTTCTGTTGTTAAACTTTAAGACTTTTGATATGGGAATCGGAATCTAAGTTAAATCCCCACTCAGAGTTTCAAGGGAAGTGGTACAGAGAAGTCGGTACGACTTAAGTTTTCCGGTAGACAGTAACCTACTGTTTAGGTTTCCCTTGGATAGTAACCTATCGATTTAATGTCCTTGTCAAAATAATAACTTGTTAAGGTACCCTGAGAAGAAAATCCCTACCTTGTAGAGGCCAGACACCATGCGTGCAAAGGGGCGTGGCTCCGGGGACGAAGATCTTTTGATTAAGTCCTTGACGGTGGTGATCAATTGACAGAAGAGGGAAAGTACCCAGTAATTCTGGGGAGACAGTTATGTCATACTAGTGCCTATGAGAGTTGTAGGTACCCAGTAGTAAGTATACCAATATTAGTACCAAGAATCAATAGACATTATGAAGTTAATATTGCTTAGGCGAGAGAAATCTCAGAACTATGACCCCTGTGAGAGTAAGAACCCTGAGAAAATATGAGTGAGTTTTGCCTAGGTTCCAAATACCTAAGAGATAGTTCCTTAACAGAACCATACGAAAGCTGGAAACCTCAGTAGCCACCAGGTTATGGTCTCAAGGTGGGACCAATAACCATAGAGATGTTAGTGGCTAATAGATTCCCTATAAAGTAAGTGGCTACCCGATAGGGAAAGTTGAGTTAAGGATTATGCCTGGAGCTAAACAGAAAGTGGAAGTTTACAAATAGAATGGCCCTAGATAAGATGGCAGACATAGAGACAACAGATAATGAAACTACTAAAGGATAGGAACCTGTTAAGATTTGAGTTCTCATTATAATGATTCAAAGACGATCACTGGCGCTACTTATGGAAAGTTTAATCGGAGAAGGATACCTACGGGGAGTTCTGATCTAGGAGGTTTACCTACAAGGATGCTAACCGGAAAAGCTGACTGGTCTGAGAAGACTGAGTGAAGCGCCGAGTAATGTGCCGTAGAGCAGAGCCACCGTGACGACGAACCGTAGAGTGGAGCCGCCGTGACAACGAACCATAAAGTAGAGATACCAAGTGCATCGGTTCTCAAGGTATGTACATTATAATGAATCTCACATCGAGTAGGTTCCTTAGAGCGAAGGTTTCAGTAATCTAGTATATTGCCATGAGTCGCTCCAGTGCTATATAGCACATATTGTGTTTATAAGCTAGCAGAAGCCCACGGTTGTTAGACAACAAATATGAGAAGTGTCCAGAAAATTTTGTGAGATCCGAGGATAGCGAACGATGTTTGAAATAGCTGGAAGATTAAAGTAGAACAAACTAAGTATTTTATGGATAGTTTGAGTAGCCAAGGACAGAGGTTCCAATGCGTGTAATTAGTGATGACCTTCTAATGTTAGTTGTCTGATTCCTAAGTAAGGTTTAAAAAATTGAATTTTTGAACTTGCCAAGACACTTGCTGTATTTGAAATTTTTAAAATTGATTTGTTCGCACATGTGGATTTTTGAAACAGAGTTTTCAAATGAAATGTTTTCAACAGAATTTGAGACCACAGTGATGGTTATTTTGAACAGATGTTGTCTTATATAAAGGGGTTTTTGTTAGAACCCAAAGTTTGAAATTGAGTTTTTAACTATGTTGTGGAAAAGTCAGTACAAAACTGGAAGGACAGAAGCTGTTGTAGATGTACACAGTTTGCTGGGTCTTGCTAGATGTTTTAAAATGTTTGAAGTCGCTGGCCTTTGATAATGTTTTTTTTTGAACAAAAAGTTTTGGAGGGATTTTGGTTTGAGAAAATGGAAATCGCACCAGCAGTGAACGCACCCAATCCATAACATTTCGCCTAGGGCGTATGTTTTGATTAGTAAAACCTGACTGTCTATGACTGGACTGAGTTCCGCTAGATAGGGTTGCTACTTTATGTGCCAGTGTGAACACTGGGTCTCCTGAGAGAGGGGCGGAGGTTCTCCCACATTGTTGATAGTACTGTTGAGACTGGATTTGAGGATTGGGGTAAGGCGCTCACTGTACCAAATGGTTAAAATGATGGTGTGTACTCTCAATTGTAAAATTTTGTGAAATAAATTAGCTCCCTCAAAGATATGTGCCGGTAATCAAAGTTTTTGAAAATGATCCGGCAGTGAAAAATGTTTTCACGAATTTGTGATGGCAGCGATTAAGTTTAAAAATGTTATAGCACTATTACTTTGTGGTATAGTGCAGATTGTGAAATGTACTGAAACCACGGAAAACTTTTCATGTTTGAAAATTTGAAAATGAGACAAGAAAATAATTTTGGGTAGCAATGACATGATTGTCGACGCTATCGTGTTGAAAAGAAAAGCAGTGTAATTGGGAATTATGGTACAGGAACAGCAACTATTAGAAAGGTCTGGAATACTAAACTAGTTAAGTCAATTAATAGCTGTCAGCTATAGTGTTGAGTAAGTGAAAGTAATTCGAGAACTTGAATGGGAAAGACTCAGATGAAATTGATGAGCAGATGCGGAAGGCCAATATGTGTTAAGCAGATAGGCTAAATAAATCAGGCAGTGAGGCCTGTGTAACCGAGTACTGTGAGAATAGACCAGCAAGTCCTGTAATTTAGTACTATACCTGGGTATAAGATTGAGACACTGAATAGTATGATGCGTGCTATTTAAGTTTGCATAAGGAAGGAATAGACTAGAGGTCTAGATAACCTTTTGATTTTATATTGTCAAATTTCGAGGACGAAATTTATTGAACGGGGGGAGAATTGTAACATCTTGAATTTTGGACCTAAAGACTAGAAAATTAGCCTATTTTTGGAGGACTATTAGACCCTATTTTTGAAAATGAATTTAGAATCAGTATTTTATTGGACATGAATAGTGTTTACTATTCACAAATACGTACATGAATAGTATTCACTATTCACAAATACGTATTCACTTTTTATAAATACGGTATTTAATCGATATTTTGAGAAATATGAAAAGTATTCACTATTCACAAATACGGTATTCACTATTCAAAAATACGGTATTTACTATTCCTAAATACGTATTCACTATTTGAAAATACGTATTTACTATTCAAGCGGGACCCACGTCAAATTATTTCCCTCTGCCAACACCCGTGAAGTTTGAAAAATTTTGCGCGCGGGACCCACTCAATAATAATATTATTATAATATAATATCTTATACTTTGGAAAACAATAGAAATAAAATTATTTCCAATAAATCGTTAATTAGGTTTTTAAAGTAAGGGTATATTATAAACAAGTGAATTTCTATCTCAGAGTGGGTTATCTCCAAAGTCATTTCCGTAATCGGCGGAATGATTATTGAGATAGGTTGAAACCGATATTTTGAAGCAGGACAGATAGTGGAACCTGTAGGAAATAAATCATAACTCAAAATCCTTGAACTAAGTAGTAAACAACTGCACATATTATGAATCAGTGAATTTTTGTCTAGAAGTTGGTGTCACCCGAAGTAATTTCTGTAACCGTCAGTGTCCGACTTAAAATCTTCGGCAGGTTACGGAATACCCTAAATAGGATCAAAAATTTAGTTGACCCAGATATTTCTGAAGAGGAAAAATAGAACTTCAAGGCTGTGCTTCCGGATTCTTGAGAATTTCTAATATAACGCGATTAGAACACCGATCAGGGAATCTTTATAGGATAAATGCAAAAGAGTAAGAAAGTGTCATCGTCATGATGACGTCATCGATGACGTAAGCATCTTGATGACGTCATCGATGACGTAAGCAAATGGATTGGGCGGTTGAGATGAAGCCATGTTTAAAGTCAAGATCCAACGGCCAAAATCTGACCTGATAAAGTATGAATAGTATCATGCTTTTTCACTATAAATAGAGGCTTCATTTCTTCATTTTCTTCACACCAAACTCAGAGAACAACAGTTGAGTTTAAGAGAAGAGTGAGAATTCTTAGAGTTAGAGAGAGAGTTTAGAGTAAAGTTCTTGAAGCTGGAGAGAATGAGCAGGAACTTCAAGGGTAAGTTCTTTGGTCTCTAGTCTTAATATTTGGTAGTTTCTTTTGGTAATTATAGTAGAAATGCCAGATAGAGTTTTTCTGAGTATGCTCTGTGGCTGCAGCTTAGTCTGATCTGTCACATCAGAAAAGAATTATCCTTGGACAGTAAATATTATTTACTGGCACAGTAAAAAATATTTACCGGCACGGTAAAAATATTTTTACTGGTACTATTCACATGAATAGTGAATATCCAACATAGTTTCCGCAAATGCTGAAAATTAATGGTCACTGATAAAAATGATATTATAGGATATCCGAGGATTCCGGAGTCAGATTCAAAGGAAGTTTGGGGATACGTGAATAGTGCCGTATACGTGAATAGTGCCGTATACATGAATAGTGCCGTATACATGAATAGTGCCGTATACATGAATAGTAATTTACTATTCACGTGGAAGGAAGGTACGGACGCGTATTGTAACCTTAACTCTGATGCTTATGGTATGCTTATATGTGATAGATAGTCTAAAATTCTGTTTTTAAAAAAATTGATCATACACATACAATTTAATACGGGTTATAGTCTTGATAACGCCGTTATGTTTTCCTAGCGCTGAGGACACGGATGTACACCGTGGCACTGGTGAATAGTGCAGACTATAATAACATGCATATTGCAGTGGCTGTGTTATGTTATTATGTGAATATGAGAATAATGTATGTGATTATTGTTGTTTTGACATGAATATCTGTCATACATATTTGATACATAAGCATGAGGTTAACCGTTACCTGAGGTTCAATGGGTATTGAACCTCAGCTCTTACTGTAGCTTCAGGATTTTCGGAGTGAACAGAAACAGAAACAAGGGTAAGCAGCAGGCAGAAGGACTAGCTGGAGAAAGTCCTGTAGATATGTATAGTCTTTCGAACTCTTTGTATCAACAAACCAGTACACTACAGTGGTTGAATATCAGTTACTTTGTATTTAAAATCATTTCGTTGCTCAACTCTGGTTAAATTATTTTGAACTCTGATCAAATAATTTCGAAAATGCTTTAGAAAAGTTGGGGTGTTATAAAAATTCAACCAAAAACTAGCCTCATAATCAACATAAAGAAGGCCAAATCCGATTCTCAAATAAAGGTATAACAATTAATTGGAGAGTTTCATCTGACACCAACTCCATTTTCGTCTAAACCCCCTTTCATTCCTTTGCTTTTCCATGTAAAGGATAGTAAACATATATTTTGGATACTCTCTTCAACCGGTTCCAATTGTAGCCCAACAAGTTGGTCCAAATTTTTAACAAAAAGAGTAGAAACAAGCGGGAATCATCATACCTTGGGGTCATTAGGTCCTGAGATACTTCATCAAGAAAAAAGCACCTCCCCAATTCTTGCCTGCAAGCCAAATCGGGGAACCACGAATCAGATTCTGGAGACAGGGAAAATATAGAGAAAGTAGCCACTACGCATAGTGGACGGTGGCAGAAAGATAGATTGAGAAACTTAGATCAAGCAGCCACGAGCGAAACCAAGAAAGAATATGAGCGAGATTGACCTGGGAAACCACGACGAGCAAGATTTAGCTGTCTGGAGGCGAGAAAACCACACTTGACAGACGAGCAAGATCACAAACGGGATTGGACCAAGACGAGCAAGATTCAGGTGTCTGGAGGCGACAAATTGCACTCGACAGAACATTTAAGACCCGAATGTGATCGGGAAACCGAGACAGGTCATTCTTGATCTCGGGTAGGAGCACTACAACCATCGCGCCGTGATCTTCAAAATCAGAGTCACACAGTTCAGATACTATTGCACACAACACACCAGCTAGATATCCCCCAGCAAAAATCACACCAAGCTGCAGACTTTTGTTGCACTCATTCTTTGCTTTGGGAATGAGGAATTTGTAGATCATCTCAACAGCGGTCTCGAAAGAAACAAACTTCATCATAGTATGTGGAATTTGACGTCCCCAAAGAGGAACTATGCCTTTGTACAGCCCTAAATGCTCCTTCAGATTTCACAAATTTTGAAAACCGCCAAGACATCCACCAACCATAGACCGGAGCACAAGAGAGAAATAAACATGAACCTTCGGCGACCTTTCACAGTGACAGAGAACCAAGAAAGAAATAGTGGTGCTGAATAACGCACAAAATGGAGACTAGGGTTCTTGATTCTTATCGAAACTCGTCGGACATTCAGGACAAGTTCACGTCATTTCTCCTATTTCTGGGTGGACTTCAATGTCCGAATGCAGTATTTATGTATGCCTATGACGACGATTCAAAATCCTGGGTTGGTGCTTGTCGGGTTATGAAGCTCCATCTGGGGAACTAGGGCTCCAACATTCTTAGGCCTTCATTGCCTGGTGCTTCTTGGATTTCTAATTACTATCTTAAGCCTTTTTTTCTTGTATTGTGGCCCAATGATTCCTAGTTTGCATGTTGTAGAGGAGACAACTAGGCTGGCTTCGCCAATGAGAGTTAGCATAGATGGTAGGGGATCCAGGACTAGGCCCTTGGGTCGTGGGTTCGATCCCCTCTGTCGTCCAAAGGACTCCTTTGGTAGGCGATCTCGTAAGTCCCCAGTAAATGCTCATAGAGCCTGGGGCCGTGCTCTGGCCTTGGTTGGGAACTGATGCCGAACCCCTCCAAAACTTTTTTTTTTTTTTTTAAAAAAAACTAGGCTGACTTCTTTGCTCTTCTTGAAAAATAAGCTGGGACCTCATTTATTGGTTGGAATAAAAGATCTACACAAGATTTGGACTCTGTGATTTCAACCCAATTAACCTAGGCTTTGATACCATGTTAACGAAAGTGATTAGAGAAATAATATGGGGAAAGAAGATAAAGAATCTTATTGTATTTATAACAAAGAGTAAATACTCATGCAATTATAATCCACTTGATAACCAAACTCTAACTCTAGGGATCTAGGAGAGACTTCCCTCCCTAGAGAAAGAGAGACTCAAATTAACCTCTCTCTAACATGGTGGGGATCTAACTATCCAACACACTAAACCACAATGACTAGACTGTTTATATAATAGGGCTTAACCAACTATTCAACTGATCCTGCTATACTTCTAATAGACTGTATAGATGAGTGTTGACGAATAGATGACTGAAGGGTTCTTTTTTCTTTTTCTTTTTCTTTTTTAAAAAAGAGCTCTTAAAAATGCTCCTTGGCTTTTGGCTTTTTTCCTTCATTGTGAAATAAGCTCTTTTTATTATAAGAGCTCTTTTAAGAACCTGTTTGACTTAGCTTTTACGTATAAGGAGAAGATAAGCTAAAACTAAGAGGATTTAAACAAGCACTAATTCCCTTATTTCTTTTCCTCCTTTATTATTGTTGAAAGCATCAATCTAAGTTAAATTAGAAAAATATTAATAAATATAAAAATTATGTCTTATATTTAAGATTAAGATTAACCCTAATTAAAAGTCCATATTTCCTTGATAATCATGATGCACCGGACAAATGCACCATTTTTAGTTGCTTTTATCAGGACCATAAGGTGTCCCTTTTTTGCTGTGTCCGTACATCATTCTTGAGATAAGTTTCTTATTGTTAGTTCCAAAAGTTGCAGATACGCCCATTAGGAAACCATGCTTCATGGTCCCATAAAACATATTTTTACAAAAATTGTAGTTTTGGATTCTCAATTAAAATTGTTTGTTTTGGCAAACACTTTATTTGGATATGATTCATAATTTAAATTGCTTCAAAATAATTAAAGGATAAAATCTCAAGCTTTTTTTGTTTGAAGTTTTTGAAAATAATGTTTTTTTTTTAAATGTAACTTCTTAATTTTGAGGTCTTGAGTTGGAACTTTGTGTGTGTTTTATATAAGGAAGCGTGGTGGTTGGTTTGATAATTTCTAAAATCATGTCAACCTCAGATTACTCAATAAAATATTATATCTATAATTTTTAAAATGAGGACACCAAATAAAAAAAAACTATTGATGAATGTATTGATCTAGTAATGGCATTGATACTAATAGTTTTTTTTTTTTTTTACCCAAAACATCGATACATAATAGTTGAAAGAGAAGATTTTGTCTTCTTGGAAATTATAAATATTTGCAATTAATTTGAATTTTTTAATATTATATAATTACATTTCAATATTGTTGACCTAATTGAAGATAAGCCACTGTGATCTCTCGCTGAAGTAGAGCCGGAAAATCGGGCCAAGCCCATCGGGTCGGCCCGTTTAAGTCCTGGCCTTGCAGGGCCGGCCTGTAAGGCCTCGGGCTTAATCGAGCCAGTCCTGTAGGGCCTTGGACTGGCTTTGCAGGCTCGTTTAACTATAACTTTTTTTCTTCAAAAAAAAAAAAGACTTAGACTTCCACATAATGAATGTGTTTATTTGTAATTATTTAGAATTTTTTTAGTTTAAACTATAACCCTTTTTTATGTTTATTATTATTCTGTATTAAAATGCATAATTAGTTATTATAAATTTTAAAAAGGGGATGTTTTCATATTAAATAAACACATACTTTAGTATTATAATATTATATAAGTAATAAATTATAAATATATTTTGTGAAAATAAATATAATTATTTTTACCTGTTAGTAAAATCATGCATGAACCAAAGGAATCTACAGACACACAAAATTACGAGAGGGAAAAACATTTTGTCATAGGCATACATAAAGCAATTCCTTTGTTTAATATTTTTTGAAAAAAAAGGAAAAACATAATTTTTTTTGTGTTTATTTGTTTTATATTACGAATTAATAAATGTGTTTATTTGTTGAATGATTTATATTGTTTAGATATTAATGTTGATAAAATTTATTTGATAGATTAGAACTTTAATGATTGCAATTTATTAATTATATTTCTTTGAAAAAAATCAAAGAAAAAATAGTTAAAATTTAGAATAGTAATTTTCAGGCTCTGTAGGACCGGCCCTAACCCTGGTACTATCGGGCCGGGCTTTAAAAAACAGATATTTTCCTTACTTCAGGCTCTGGCCCTGTAGGGCTAGGCCCTGTCAGGCCGGGCCGGCCCTGATTCCCAGCTCGATAACCCTTTTTTTTTAAATACTAAAGAGATTTACATTAACAATAATACAGCTACATTGGGGAATTTAATCCCATTAAATCATGCGTATACACCTCCTGGACAAAATCAGGACACACATTAAATACAAGAGACGATGATAACCTTTTCTTGGCTAAGGAGTCTGCAACCTGGTTCCTTCCCCTGTGCACATGACGCATATGCACACACCAGCTTCGTTCCATCAGCTCCCAGATTCTCCACGTAATCAGACTGCCTCCTCCGACATCACCATCCTTCAACCCATCAATAACTTCCTTAGCATCAGAGTCAACCACCACTTGCCTACACCCAAGCTCCCAGGCCATTGTAAGGCCCTTAAAAATTGCCCATTCCTCAAAATCAAACACAGAGCATATGGCTAGAGTTTGTGCAAAACCAGTTTACCTATCTTCCTTCACTATTCCTAATAACACCCCCACAGCCTGCCTGCCTACAAGACCGAGTAACTACACCGTCGACATTAACCTTAACCCATCCCGGATCAGGGGGTTCCCACCGCCCGACCTCCAAAGACGCCGACATCATCACCTCCCCTATCCCCTGATTTTGGACAAAAGATTCCCAACAGTTGAGTACACAATCTTTATTCACCAAACTGGAATGACCTCAACTAAAGAAAGCTGAATTGACTTAGGTCTGGTGTTGTTAATGGATTTAATTTAATGAGTTTGAGAGTCTTGCAACAAATTTGTCACGAGAAGATTATTTAAAAACCAAATTATTTATTTTTGACATAAGATATTGTCACTACTGTTCTATTCTGAGAACAAGAGTGATTGGACTTGACTAGGTTGTTAAGCCTAGAGCCTACATATCCTTTGAAGGGATCAAAGTCCACGTAGTTCGCAGTAAACTTGGAGGCGTGAGGCCAGGGGGTGGTGTGTGTGATCTGTGTGACAGAAAGTAAAGAGAGCATGAATTAGAACGTGTGCACCTGGTTAGCGTTCCTCTATATTTATTGAGGAGTCCGGTGCGAGTATCTCGGCTAGGTAAGCAATATCCGGGGCCGAGATATTCGGGGCTGATATCTCGGGATTACGGTTAGGATTGATCCTATGTTGCTGGGATCCCGTATGTTGCCTACTGATTCGCCAAATATGCTTCCAGGCTTAGTTGGGCCGTGGTACGTACTTGGGTTGTTGGGCCGGTCCGTAACAGTTGCCCCCCAGCTTGGTCGTTCAGGCCTCTGGACGACCGAGATGTTCATTGCCCCCGGCCTCTGTTAAGACCGGGGCATCCTTCCTCGGCTGGACCGGCTTATAAATGTCGCGACCCATAGAGTGACTTTGAATTCGGGGCTGGCTTCTGATGCCATAGTTCCGACGTTACGCCGAGAATGCCGTCTCTCAACCAACCGGGGTAGTTATTCGATCCTCTTCCGGCGTCTGCCAGAGACCTCGGATCCATGCTTTTTGCCCTTTGGCATTCACCATGCACATCGAGATTCCCCCTGCGCGTGCCATCATTGCGAGTTCACAGCTGGCGTGCCCAGAATGGTGGTAATTTGCAACCGTTGAGTCTTTTCGCGCCCCGATGTTCGTGCGCATTTAATGTACTGACGTCGTGATGTACCAATCCCGTCGTGCCTATATTCGAATAGACCATTTCACCCTCGTCGTTCTGTGACTTGGTTTAAATAGCTTTTCTTCCTTCTTTGTTTTTACTTTTCCCGCTATTCAACTTTTCTCAAGTTCTTCTCTGGTTTCCATCTAAGTTCGTAGTATCACCTTCTTCGATCGAACTTCGTCGTTCTTCATTTTCAGAGTTCGAGCTTCCCCCATTCTATTCATACAGGTATTCCGTTCATTTCCTTTTACATTTGTTTGGCCTTAGTCTGTATTTTTTCGTTTATTCTTTTAAGATTGTCGCCTGTATTGCTGCTCTTCCTCTTTTCTGGGTTGTTTAGTGAGCTTTCTGGGTTTTCCTCGTATCTCAAAACTCGTCCGATTATTCTCCTTTAAACACAAAACCTTTAGTGCTTTAGGCTTCCTGTTATGGTGAGAGACGGAAATTTTCCTAGGCCCAGAGCAACTCTTTCACCGGAAGAAGAAATGTTCCTTCGTACGCGCTTCCCCCGGGCCACTTACTGGGTTCTTGGGGGTGAACCTCCTGCAATGGAGATACTGGCCCCTTTGCGCCGAGGTGGTGTCATTCGTCTAGGGCGAGTCAAGGCTCACCCGGCTGCTGCTAGGGCTCCGGTCCCGCGTCCCGTTCGACCCTTAACACACGCTCTTCCCCTCGGATTACCCATCGGGGCCGGGGTAGGCTCCTCGTTCGGATCCGGGTCTCCAGTGGTGATGGATCAACCTCTTAACTTTTATGAGGGCCCTTCCTCTGTTCGCTCAGATCCTTTCCCGGAGGGGTATCTCGGCCCCTGTTGGGACTGCCTTGCGGAGAGTTCTACTCTGATAGCTTATGGTGGGGATGCCAAAGCTTCTTCCATACTCGGTTCCTGTCAGCATCAACCTTCCCCGGATGTCCTTTTTAGTGCCCCCATTCGTCCGAGTCCACAGTCTTTTTCGCCTGCAACCGTTGTCGTGCCAGGTATTTCCGCCCTTTACTGATACTGGTTTTGTTTATTTGCCTATAGGTATAATGGCTCCTAAATCCCGACCTTCCAAGCAACGGTCCAAGGCCGACGGTTCGGACTCTTCTAGTCCGCCCGAAGCCTTACGTCGGCAATACAACTGTGTGTCCCACGAGGTGTTGAAGACTCGGTCTCTCATATCGGACGTAGACGTCACCCGGTTGAAGATTCCGGCTATGCCTGGGTGCGTCGTCTGTTGTATGGGGGCCGACGAGCCCGTTTGTGCGACACGAGAAGTAGGTCGCCCAAATTTCTTCTTTTTCTACTGGGATTGCTTGTCTCGGGTACAAGTTTCCTTGCCTTTCACTCCCTTCCAAATGGAGGCCCTGCTGCACCTAAGACTTGCCCCTTCCCAGCTTCATCCAAACGGGTGGGCCTACCTTGTTGCCTTTGAGCGGCTATGCCATTCCTTCCTAGTCCCGATTTCGTGTACCGCCAACCTTTTCTTCAACTACTTCGGCCCTTTTACTCCCAATTCACCCAAGGAGGGTGACAAGCTGAAAGGGTTGGTATCCCTCCGTATCAACCTGGACCGCAAGCTTATGACGCCTTTTTCGGATTCCTTCAAGCACTTCAAGGCGGCGTTTTTCAAAGTTGAAGCCAAGTTCGGGAAACAGCCTTGGTTCTTGGTGGGTCTCGAGGCTGCTAACGTGGGTTGGCACTTTCCTTTGTACTGGATGGAGAGCCATTATGAGGCTAAGGCTACCTCTTTCCAGATTCTCCACAAGGATCTCTGGCCGGAGTCGGTCTCTGCCCTTCCTCGATTGGAGGCCTTCGTGGCGGAGCATGGTGTGAAACCCGCCAGCTTCTTTATAACCGGGGAGGGTGCTGAGCCGCTTCCTCCTACTTGTAGGGTTCTTTCTTTAGTTGGCATGTTGTCATTGTTTTGGATTTTGGATCCGTTTGTCTGACTTGGTTTATTTTTGTTCTTTCAGCTCTAGATATGAACGCCCTTCCGCTTTAACTTCGAAAGGTGAATCCTGCCGCTGCCTCCCTGAGCCGACAGACAAAGAAGCGAGATGCTCCTGATGGTGCTGGCGCTCCCGTGGCCGATGCTTCGAAGAAATCCAAGGCCTCAGTCGGCCAGGGATCTTCTCCTACTGCCGTCGTCTAGCCTTCCCCGGCGATAGAGTCCCAGGCCTCGAAAGGAAAGGAGGCCGTGGTCGCTGTTGAGGAGGACGAGACCGTGGTCTTCCCTGAGGCAGCCTCGGGCTCGCTGTCTGCTCCACCTTCATCTCCGCCTCCTCCTCCTCCTCCGCCGTCGGGTCCGTCTTCGGTCTTCCCCTGCGGCTTCTTTTGGGATAAGGGGGTGGTCCCGAAGGTGGATGTTGCTTTCCTCCCTCCTCGGCATTTCCTGGATAACCGGCCGACGTCCCCACCAGCTATGGACGAGATTCACACGGCCCAGACGCATTTGTGCCGGTCTGTGGGCTTTCTCCAAGCCCTGGTTCTGGTGAGGGAGAAGTACGTTAAGGCTGACGCTGACTGCAAGAGGCTGAGGGTGTCCGAGGAAGAAATGAAGAAGGCCTTGGCTACGGCAGAGGCTAAGGCCGCATCTGCGGAGGAGCTGAATAAGGCTTTGGCCGTGGCGGAGGCTAAAGCCAAGTTTACCGAGGAGGAACGGGATGCGGCAAGGGCTGAGCGGGATGCTGCCAAGGCCGCGGTGGTGAAGGCTGATCAAGAGCTCCAGCTTTCTCGCGAGTCTGGGGAGAAGTTGGCCGGGGAGTGTTCTCGGGCTCAACAGGGATTGTCTGAGAGTTTGGCTGCTGTGAAGGTTTTGCAGCAGCAGCGGGCTTTCCTGATTGAAGAGCACGAGGCGACCAAGGCGGCCCCTTTTGTCGAGTAGGCGGCGCATCAGGAGGCGTCCGATGCGTTGTTGCAGACTGCCAGGGAGTGCTTCAAGCAGGCCTTAGCTCAGATCCGGTTTTTCAACCCCTGCGTGCAGCTTAACGTGGGCGGCTATGATTACCGCGCCTTTGTTCAAGACAGGAATTTGATTCCATACCAGTCCCCTGCCGCCGAGGGTCCTGCTGACGGAGCGGAGGGTGCCGCCGAGGGTGGAGGTCCTGAAGCCAGGTCGTCCAGCTAGACTTGGACCTTTGTATTTTCTGTTTTGGGGCGTCTGTGCCCTTGTTATTTTTTGAACAATTCTGGCCTTTGGGCCATTCTGTACATACTTTAGACAATGAATGATTTACTTTTTTTATCATCCTTTTGCCTATGTTTACAATTCTAAACTTAGTTTAGATGTTTGTCGACTGTATTGAATACGAGCCGTTTTTACTCTACCACACTTACGTGTGGGAGGTTGGGGCAGGGTTTTATGTTTGTACCTCAAGGGTCCTTAACTTTTAACCGCACTACCTCGGTCCAACTTTCGCTAGTCGGATTATTTTTAACCGGCATAAGGGCCATACTATCACATGCTCAACTGAGGCTTCATTTGCCTTGGGTCGAACATTTTGACCTGATCAGGGTCTGCATGATAGTCCGCTTGCTTAGCCGGGTGAGCGTTGATGCGTCAATTTCACGAAAGGCCACGTATGGCGCCTTCGCCGAGCTCTAACCAATGCCTGTCGGAGTACAACGTTCGGTTTCTTACATCTAGATGTTTTTAGTTTTCGGCCGAGTACACGGCCTCGGAGCCGTTTATTCGTGCCGGGCTTGTTGGCCTCGGCTTCCGAATTTTTGACCGGGCTTTATGGCCTCGGTTTCATGCTTAAGCGAATCTTTGTGCACATTGATGAATTTCCTCAGTGGGATCCTTTATTGATAAGAATAGCCTAGTCATTCCGAGCCAGGGTCTAGCTATGGTAGATCTTTAGCTTGTCGGCGTTCCAAGTTCTCTTGACCAGCTTTCGTGCCAGGGTTTCGAGGATGTATGCCCCTCCGTCAAGCTTCTCTTTGATCTGGTAGGGGCCTTCCCAGTTTGTTGCAAGCTTTCAGCCCCGGGCATTTTTATTGCCTATGTCGGCCCGTCGGAGTACTAGGTTCCCCCTGTTGAAGGACCGTGGTCGAACCTTTCTATTGTACTTTGCCGTAAGTAGTTGCTTGGCGGCTAATTCTCGGCAATGAGCCGTGACTCGGATCTCATCGATGAGGTCTAAATAAGTTTTTAGAGCGTCGTCATTTGACTCCTGCCCTTCCTGTCTGGCTTTAACCTTTCTCAATAATGGTTGCCCGATTTCGACCGAGATCATTGCTTCGCAGCCATGGGTCAGCCTGAACGGGGTTTCCTGAGTCGAAGATTGCACGCTCGTCCTGTACCCCCAAAGAACGCTATGGAGTTGCTCGGTCCAACTGGTGTCTACCTGTAGCATGCGCTTCTTTAGTCCGTCCAGGATGATTTTGTTGGTGGACTCTGCTTGTCCATTGAACTGCGGGTGTTCCATGGATGAGAAGTATTGCTTAATGTCCATGTCGGACATTAATGCTTGGAACTTGTGGTTCATGAATTGGGTCCCATTGTCCGTGACGACCTCGGAAGGTATTCCGAAGCGGGAGATGATGTTGTGGCGGAAAAGCTTCATTACTCTGGCCGAGGTTATTGTGGCGAGTGACTCTGCCTCGATCCATTTAGTGAAGTAGTCGACAGCGACGATGAGCCATCTGCATTGCCCTTGTGCCGATCTAAATGGCCCGAGGATGTCTATGCCCCATTTATAAAAGGGCCAGGGGGCCGGCATGCCTTTCAACTCTGTAGGCGGCGGCCATATGATCCTGGTGTGCTTTTGGCAACTATCACATTTCTTAGCTGTTTCCATGGTGTCATGCTTCATGGTAGGCCAATAGTAGTCGGCGCGTAGTGTCTTTCTAGCGAGAGCCTTGCCCCCCATGTGGTGGCCGTTGCTTCTTTTGTGTAGTTCGGCCAGCATGTACCTTGCTTCGGACTCGCCTAGACATCACATCATTGGGCAATGTAGTCCCTTTCTGTAGAGTTGATCATCGACCATGGCGTAGATAGCGGCCTCCCTGATCAACTTTTTGGCCTCGGTTGGGTCAGTAGGGATAATCCCCCTCTCAAGGTAGTCCTTTATTGGCTTCCTCCAGTCAATGCTTGCCGAGATGGTCATGGCGCAGCTCGGTTCGGTCAGATTCTACTGGATCACGGTCCTGTGATTGTTCGGTCCCTTGGTGCTTGCCAGCTTTGAGAGGATGTCGGCTCTTGTATTCTCCTCTCTCGGGATATGGGTGATGATTACTTCATCGAACTCGGCCATGATCTCCTTGGCGCGGTTCAGGTATTTCGCCATAAGAGGTCCCTTCGCTTGGTAGCTGCTGTCGATTTGCGCGGTAACGAGCTGCGAGTCGGTTAAAACCTTTACTCGATGTGCCCCATTATCTCTTGCTTAAAACAGTCCGGCCAAAAAGGCTTCGTACTCGGCCTGGTTGTTTGAGGTCGGGAACTTTAGTTGGAGGGAGTGCTTGGTGGCGACCCCCTGCAGGCTTTCAACGTTGACTCCTGCACCGCTGCCCTTAGCATTAGAAGACCCGTCTACGTAGACCTTCCAGGTTCCGTCGCTTGTTATTGCCGGGGTCAATTCCCTGATGAAGTCTGCCAGAGCCTGTGACTTGATCGCTTGACGGGCTTCGAAAGTGATGTCAAACTCTGACAGCTCAATGGCCCAGTTGGTCATTCTTCCCGCTAAGTCTGGCTTGTGAAGGATCTGCCGAATCGGTTGGCTGGTGTGTACCACTATCTGATGTCCTTGAAAATATGGCCGAAGCTGTCTTGCTGAGGTGAGTAGGGCAAAGGCCACTTTCTCTAGCTTCTGGTACTGAAGCTCAGAGCTCTGTAGGGCTTTGCTTACGAAGTAGATGGGTGTCTTTCCGGACTCGGTTTCTCTCACTAAGGCAACGCTTATGGCTTCATCGCCGATTGAAAGGTACAGGAACAAGGTCTCCCCCGGATTCGGTTTTGTGAGTACTAGGGGGGTTGCCAGACACCGCTTTATTTCTTCGAAGGCCGCGTCGCAGTCCGGATTCCAGCCGCCGCGAGTCTCTTTCTTTAATAACTTGAAGAAAGGCAGGGCTTTCTCTGCTGACTTGGGTAAAAATCTTGTTAGGACGGCTAGGCGGCCAGTCAATTGCTGCACCTTCTTCTTGGTCTTTGGGGGTTGCATTTCTAGGACGGCCTTACATTTGTTTGGGTTGGCCTCAATGCCTCGGTTGGTCAACATGAAGCCCAAGAATTTTCCAGCCGGCGCTCCAAAAGCACACTTGGCCGGGTTCAACCTGATTCGATGTCTTCTTAATTTTTCAAACGTCTGTTCTAGGTCCCGGATGTGATCTTCTGGTAGCTTCGACTTTACGATCATGTCATCTATGTAGACTTCTATGTTACGGCCGATCTGGTCTTCGAAAATCCGGTTCATCATTCTCTGGTAGCAGTAGTTTGCATTGTACGTCATGAACGCGGTTTTTTCTTGGTCGTCCGGATGCATGGCGATCTGGTTATACTCGGAGTAGGCGTCCATGAAGGAGAGGAGTTGGTACCCGGCCGAGTTGTCCACGAGCTGATCGATGTTCGGCATTGGGTAGGAGTCCTTTAGGCAGGCCTTGTTCAGATTGGCGTAGTCAACGCACACTCTCCATTTGCTACTAGGTTTGAGCACCATGACTACGTTTGAGAGCCAAGTTGTGTATTGTATTTTTCGAATGAACCTGGCCGCTAGGAGCTCTTCAACATGGCTCTCGAGGGCCTTTTGTCTGTTGTCAGCGATATTCCTCTTCTTTTGTGCTACCGATCTGGATCCCGGCCATATGCCGAGTTTGTGGCAGCAGAAGTAGGGGTTGATGCCGGGTATCTCAGCCGAGGTCCAAGTGAAAACGTCCTGATTTTGCCTTAAGAAACGGATCATTTGCGTTTTTAGGTCATCTTTCATATCTCTGCCGATTTTGGCGGTCTTGGATGGGTCTGTCCCTAACGCTACTTCCTCCAGTTCTCCCTCTGGCTCGGGTCTTAGGTTCTCTTGCTCTCGGAGGTCGAGCTCTACCATGTTAATCGGCTGCTGAGGGTGCCTGTTGTCATCTACCTCGATCATCGTCTCCTTGGGTCTGAGCCGAGGTGGATATGAGGGTCCTCCTTCCTCGACTCGGACGGCTTCGAAGTAACACTGTCGTGACTCCTTTTGGTCTCTGGATACCACGACCAGCTGATTTTTGTCATTAATCATCTTCAACTTCTGGTGCTTGGTGGATACCAGTATGTCCCAGTTATGAATAGTTGGTCGGCCGAGAATGATGTTGTATGGAGAGCGGAAGTCAGCCACTATGAACCTGACGCGCTCTAACTTGAATGCTTCTTTCGTTTTGAGGGTTAACCAGAGATCAATATAACCCTTTGGGAAGGATTGCTCGCCGTTGAATCTGATCAGGGTGGTCTTGCACGGCTTGAGATCCTCTTTGTTGAGGTGCATCCTTTTATAGGCGTCCCAGCTTATGATGTCGGCCGAACTTCCTGCATCCATGAAGATTCTCTTGACACGGCAATTCACCAAGGTTCCGGTGATCACCAGCCCATCCAGGTGACCGGGGATGACGTCCCTTAGTTCTTCATTAGTGAATGTCAAGGGGGGCGGCTTCGGTTTGGCGGGATCGTCCTTGAACTTGGGGATGTCTCTGACGGTTAGGACCTCGCGGAGATATTTCTTGCGTTGGCTTATCGTGTCCCTGCCCCTCCAAATCCTCCGCTGACGATGTTGCACTGGAAGTCGATGTCGGGAAACTCGTCGTCAGAGGCGGTCTTCTGCTTCTTTCCCGGCTTTCTGGCGTCCTTGGGCGGACTTCTAGTGCGGCTGCAGTAATTGCGTTTGCCGGTCGTCCTTCCCTGGGTATTGATGACATATTGATGCAACTTTCCTTCCCTTACGACTTTTTCAATGGCGTCGCGGAGGTCATAGCATTCGTCGGTGGTATGTCCATGGCAGTTGTGGAACATACAGAACTTTGTACGATCCGTGTTGGAGCAGCCTCTAAGTGGCCTCGGCTTGTCTACTTGCCGCATCTCGGCCTGGGCTACCTCTTTCCATACCTGCGACCAAGGGGCATTCAAGGGGGTGTAGCTGTGTACTTGGCCTTGTGGTCGGCTCGGTCGGGCTTGGCCCAGCTTTCCCTGTTCCGCCAATGCAAATTAAAGCAAGAGGCGGACACGTCAATTGAAGCAAGAGGCCACCGAAAACCAATTACGATTTCACCAACCAGGTGAGTGGGTTTTGTCGACAATTCAATGGAAAGAAGGAATCCACCGAAGGCTGATACAACGATGCATCATGCCCCCACACTCTTGCAACACTCGAAACCAGACGAGGAACAGAGTAGAGGTGTTGGAAAACAGAAACCAGAGCCAAAAAATTCCAAAACGGAGGACTTGTGAATTCAAGACTGAGTCTTCATGAATTCTGATTGAGTCTTGATGAATTCCGATTGCCCAATGCTGTTTGATTTCAGACAGAGACAAGGAAGGCTGATTGTAGTGTAGGTCTTTATTACTTTCTCCTTCTTCGGTCAGGCAGGATCGAACAGATCAGGTAGAACAGAAGTCTCTCTTTTTTTCTTGTTTATCCGAAACAAAACAGAAGGTGATGAGTACTGAGACAGAAACAGCAAACAGAAGCGGCCAAGGAGGGACAACTCTGATACCACTGATATAGAATGTTGATAAAGAATTGAAATTAGGACAGAAAGACACAAGATTAGGAGTAGAAAGACACAAGAAATGAGACTAGAGATGAAGAAGAGAGCTCCAAGGCTTTCACACAACTGAATTATGCAATGGCATGCCAAACATGCTTGTACAATGAAAGGGGATGGCTATTTATAATTGATAGCCTCCCGGGTTAGTAGAATAATTAGTTTAATTATCCTACTAATTATATTTTTATTCACTTAAGTCCCTTGAGATAGTTTTACAATTGAGTCCCTAGGTTTACAATAATAGTTTCTATAACATCTGTCTTGTCCAGCTGCAAGTCTCCTGTATCCATGTTGTCTGTCTTCTTAATCCCCCTCCAACGGTCTCCCGGATGAAGGTTTTCTTTATCAGCCATGCCTACTTCTTTCCACGCATATTCATTTAGGTTACTCTCTGATGCAGCCTAATTAGGACTACGATTATGTTGAGACTCAGTCAACACCGTTCTTCCACTCACATTTTTACCTACCAACTGCACTCTTCCCTTCAGCTCCTCCCTTTCTTTTTTTCCCTTCCTGTGTGGCCCTCTCCATGCTCCTACTTTTTTCCTTTTCATTCACCTTAGACAGACTCCCGGTGCCTCCATTCTTTCCTTGCTTGTTTCTTTGTTGTTTTAGGCCCATCCCCTGCTCTTCCTCCGGCACTCTCACTACCTTTCCTTTCACTTGTACAATCTCCTCAACCATTCTCTCCCATGTCCCCTGATTCTTCATGTAGAACAGAGAACCTTGAACCTGATTGCTGATTCTGTACCGGCATAACATCTTTCCTTGGCTTCCTTGATCTTTGAATAGTCTTCCATCGCTCCTTCACAACCAGCTTCTCAGTCACAGACTTCTTATTACCTCCCAGCTCATCCACCTCCATCCCTTCCTCCCTGTACTTCTTGTGAAAATTGTCACAACCTTCTTGATTATGTCCAACTCTTCCACACTTATTGCACAATTGCCCTAAACTTTCATAAACAACACTCAGTATTTGACCTTCAACATTAAACTCTGGCACTAATGGTTTAGTAAGGTCTAACTCCACACACATACGCGCAAAACGACCCCTAGCCCTTTGCGCTGTATGTACATCCAGCTTGATGGCTTTACCAATGGCATTCCCTAGGTTTAAGAGGAATTTTTTATCAAACAGAGGCGCTGGAAGGTCCAGAAAGCGAACCCATGCCACCACAGATTCGATTTTCTCATTTTTAGGACTAAAATCAGGTCTCCATCTTGCAACACTGATATGCATTAGAAATTACCCAAGGTCCTCCTATCAATGCCTCCATATAATCATCCATATTTTGAAAATTGACCAGATAAAAATCATTCTCCAAATCAAATACGTCAATCTTACCTTTTCTTTCCCAAATCTGTCTCAGCTTCTTCACCATGAACCCATACGAAGGCTGACGTCCCAGTAGCTTCACTACCAGCGTTCTACAAAACGGCTTCATAAGTCGCTCCCTCTCCTTTTCCTCAAATGTAAACAGCGGACACAACGGGTTAGTGTAATCTACATAGATGCCATCACAAGAATTCAAGACTTTTGCAAAGTCCGTATCAACGTCGTAATCCTCAGTATCATCATCCTCATCATTTTTGGCCCATTCCCACCATCATACTTTGGGATTCACATTTTGCAGGAGCGATTCACGATACAACATCGGAGCTTGTTCTTTCCCTTTAGGTTGCATCCATCGCTCTTCGCGAACTGGATTAGATTCGCCACCAGAGAATTCCTCAGGAGCAAAACGAACCTTCTTCTTCCTTCGCTGCAAATCCTCACGATCGTCTCTCATCTCGTTCTCACTTTCCCCTCCCCGCACAGCACAGTTGGAGGAGACGCTCATTTTCTCCGCCATAGTGGGTGACGGAGCTCTCAGATTTTCCCCAATTCAGAAGCCTTAACAGAGCTTATCCCTATTGTTTTTATTCCCTAGTAGAAACAATTTTTCCATTTTTTATTATTTCAACGGGATTTAATTAATATTTTCTATTTACTTTTAATTATTTTTTTGTTTTATGATTTTCTTTTTCTAAAACAAACAAACATTTATTTAGGCTAAAGTATACTTTTAGTCCTTTAAGTTTTACATAAGGTATATTTTTGGTCCCTTAACTTCATAAAGTATACTTTTGGTCCTAAAATTCTAACACCGTTAATGTTGCTAATGGAAAACGCTGATGCAGCAAACTCAAGTGATGACTAATAGCACTTAATTACACAAATTTTACATATTCTTCAATATACCCATATTTTAAATTTAAGTTTAATAGTATTTAATTATAAAATATCCCTTAAATTTACACCGTTATCATTTGAGTTTGTATTTTCCTTTAGCAAAATTAAGAGTGTTAAAATCTTAGGACCAAAAGTGTACTTTATGACGTTAAGGGACCAAAAGTATACTTCAGGTAAACTTAAAGTACTAAAAGTATACTTTAGCCCATTTATTTATATATATATAATATTTTTTAAAAAAACTGTGCTATTTATTGAAATAAAATTAACCGAATTTGTATATGTCCTATATAATCACAACAAACATTTTTGTCCAATCAAGATATTATATAAATATAATAATACAATGGGTACACTCATTCTTCTATCTCATCAAAAACCTTCCACATGACATGGGGTGGTTGGAGAATTCCATTTGTTCCATTCTCTAACGGTGATACTTTATACTCGTACAAAACAAAGAAATATGTCGTCTGTTCTTTTAAGAGAAAATTAATGAATATTGATGTACCTATTCTATTTTTGAATCACATATTAGATATGGATCGTAAAGTTCATTGGTTTTTAATTAATACACTAATAATCATAACTAAAAACAAGAGAGCAAAGAGAGAATTGAACTAACAGACATAGGTGATTTGGGAAAGAAGAGATGACTTTGAGAGAGCAATGTGATCCTTTAACAATATTCAGAAATCCCTAATTTAACCTCTCGTCCTGATCAACAATTTGTTAAAAGTGGAAACTTAAATTTGCATCCTAGTATTTCAGTTGGATTTATACAAGACTCTTCCTTAATTAATTTTAAAATACAAATAAAAAATGGAAGGTATATTATGGTTGAAAATAAAAATTTAAGTATTAGATATTATTAAGGACCACAATTGAAACCCTAAAGAAAATGTGTGGGTAAATCTATAATCTTAACTATATAAAAGTAGGGCAGTAGGCATCTCTTTGGCGGACACATCAGGAAAATGACATACTTAAAATACCAAATTTAAAAATTAAAAATGAAAAGCAAGGCGGTTACAAAATATGGATAATAGGGAAGGTAGTTACATAATATTTTGCAAATTAAAAATGGATGTGATATGTATAAAATATTTAATTTAATATTTTGATTATTCCATTAGAGATCTAAACAAAAAATAAAAAGCATGGCAGTTATGAAATATGAATAATAGGGAAGGTAGTTACACAATTATTTTGTAAATTAATAATGGAGGCGGTAGCTACAAAATATTTAATAAATATTTAATTTCATATCTTGATTATTTCCTTAAAAATCTAAAATGATTTTTTTTATATAACAACCCTTTAAGAAATCTATTGCCTCCCAACCGCGAAACGTGGACATATTGCTTGGCTAGTTTAATGGAAAGAACACTCGTCTTCGTTATCTTCTTGAATTTCCTTGAACCGTTTTGCTTATGTTTCTCCCTCCTCCACATTCAATTTGTGCTAGTATTCTCATTTTTTAATCGATTTGCTCAGATCTCTTCTTCGTTTTATTGAAATGTTTCCTAGACGTCACAGCGTGGAGGAAATCTTCGAGGATTATAGTGCTCGAAAAGCAGGAGTTGTTCGTGCTCTAACTGATGGTACTCTATTTCGTTCTTTGTTTCTTTATTCCATTTCTTCAGTTTGATTTTCTCTGTCTTGAATCTTGAATTTGTTTTTCTTGTGTTTCCGTTTCTCAGATGTTGATGAATTTTATAGGCTCTGTGATCCAGGTAACGCGTAATCTTGGGATCTGTATACGTTTTTAGTTTATGTGAATATTCTGAAGTTTTCCATTTTTTTTTGGGTCTCATCTTTTATTTCCTAATTTAGTTATCATGTTTTATGTTTCTTTGTGAATTATGCATGCTTGGATTTATGGTAGAATTGATTTCCTCCGATGGAAGATTTGAAGAAATTAACTTTTTTATTAAGGAAATGCCAAAAGTTTGGCGTGCCTGTTGTCCTGGGCGCTCTTTAAAACGTTCAAATTTGACTAGACTTTGGTTTGCTCTATGACATTATAGTTGTAATTAGTGGGTATGCACAAGTTCCTTTTTTTGAATTGCCTGACTGAATCGCAGCATGAGATTTGACAGAATTCTTTGAACTATAATATCCTTGAGTTTCTGCTCGATTCAGTGGAGAATGTTGTGAATAGAAAAAGAATTGCAGTTTCTTTGTAACATATTGAAGCTCTGCCATAATGCTCATTTAGATTTCTTGGCTTTGTGTGTGCTTATCGATGTGTCCCCCATTAACATTCAAATTTTATGTTCGTTTAAGATAAGAAGAACTTGTGCCTTTATGGATATTTGGATAAAACCTGGAAAGTAACTCCGCCACCAGAGGGACTCCTAGATGATATTCCGGAGCCAGCTCTTGGAATCAATTATTCTAAAGAACGCAAGCCACCCAGTGAATGGCTTTCTCTGGTTGCTGACTTGAGCGATTCATGGTTGCTTTCTGTAGCTTTTTATCGTGCCCGTCTTAACCGTGATGAAAGGTACAACCTAATCCTGATGGAGTTGTATGTGTATGGTGACAATTCCAGTGGATTGTGGACATGCTCGAACACTCTATAGCATGTTGGAAACATGGGGCTATTGTCATGGTTGTTGATCTGCATGAATTAATATAATCATGATTGACGTCTCAGTAAATCTCTTAAGTTGGGGCTGCAAAAGGCCTCTTAACATAATTTTATTTGACCTGCAACATCATATTGGGATTCCCATGCAAGTTTAACTATTTGACTGCTCAGTTAAGTGACACGAGCATATATGGTGCCAAAGTGACTGTTCAACTCCTCTAAGGGACTCCTAAGTATTTGGGGCTTTCTATAATTGTTAATTCTAAGAACCACGTTGACAACGACAATTTTGATTTTTCATTTGAAAAGTAAGTAATAATGAGTATTTGATCTTTGTGAATTAGTTTTAGATGTATAATTTATTGTATAATCTTTAGCTGTTTCCACTTTGCAATACACAAGTGAAATAGATATTGGCAGAAATTGTATGGGATGATTGGATTGAGAATGTTATTGAGGGGAAGAATAGCAAATTCTGTTGTACAAGGGCGAAATATGTTTCAGTCTTCCATTTTTTCCAGATTTTTAATTCTTAGGATTAAGTGTTGTAAAGAGGGGTTTGGAGCCAGTTAAAGTACCTGAGAGAAGGACATGCAGTTTAATTTAACATACTATTTGTATTTTAGAGCATGCACTGTTCTTTTTCTCAGGTCCTTTTTATGATTTTGGCCGTAGATCACCTTGCGCTTTACTCAGGGACTAATGCTATTGGAAGGGAGGTCAATAGATGATATATATTTGTTGTAACGTTATAACATCTAACCACAACATATCGTATGACTTTTGCTCTTGATAGTTACACTAGTTCTTTATGGCAGGGAACGGTTATTCAAGTTGATCAACGATCATCCCACTGTTTTTGAAGTTGTGATTGAGAAGAACCCGTTAAAGGACAACGCCACTGTGGACAGTAATAGCAAGCCCCGGGGCGGCACCAAGGTTAATTGGATCAATACTCAGGCTCATAAATAGCATCCTTGGGGCTAGTCATTTGCTTTTGCATGATAATATCAAGACCATGATTCCTGAAATTGTTTAATGCGTGTTTCGTTTTTGAGCTTTAATATGGTATTTGCAACAAGTGTGGTAGCTGTTTAAATATTTGTTGTCGGGTTTTTAAATAGTAGTAACATAGAATTACTCCCCTTTGTCCTTTATACAAGACATATTTGAGGAGTTGATCTTAGTTCTAAATATAAAACATAGTTTTCAAATTTGTCAATCTTTTAGAAAGTACATATCATATTAATTAGCTTCTTTAATATAATGAAATTAGGTAAATATTTCTTATATTAAAGACCAAAAGGAGTATGATATTTCAAAGAATGTATTTGAGGACTCACATATTCCTGAGTTGGAAAAAATATACACGTTTTATTGAAGAAGCTGATAGCAAACACTTAAAAGTTGCTTTTAACTTTGTTTTTTCCCCCTGTTTAATGCAACCTTCTCCCTTGGATTTTCAGAGAACAAGCGACGGACAAGTGAAAAGCAGCCCAAAGTTTTCCGATGAAGGTTACAAGGTGGAAGAAGACGATCTTAGTGAAACCCTTTGCGGTATCAGTGGTGAAAATAATTGATTTAAATGATGCTTGGATTGGCTGCGATATGTGCGAGAAATGGTTCCACAGGAGATGTGTGCAAATTATTCCCACAATGTTTGGTTGCTTAGTTGACCAAAGGCAAACAAATCGAGGGGGGAAATGTTGTTATTAGAGGCTGGCAATATTGTATTACTGCTATATTTCTTAATTGACAAGGTAGTATTTTTTAGGGAAAAAAGTCTATAATAATTGCAATAGGCATCATTGATAAGTTATGAAACTTTTATGATTTTATTTACCTTAGTTGGGACATTAGTGTGATTTTCCCTATTTTCTATTTTTTCTTTCAATTGTTTTTTTATTTTAATTGTGTTCAATCTACATATGGGGATATTGATGACCACAGTCCTCGACAAGGTCTCAGAATGAAATTTGTTTTTGGTTTATCCTTCGCCTAGCAGAAGGAACTAATGCACCAATCATACTCATGAAACGTCAAACTTAAATTCAAACTCATACTTGAACAAATATTTAAGGAGGTGTTAGAGGCTCAACATTCATTAATTCGTCAAGCATGCATGTCAATGATGAGCTCGAACCTAAGACCTCGTTTAATTATGACAGGTGATATTATTTCTGGAATATATAGCTTCCCGTTGACATGAACTTCTATTAAATTTGAGGGACATATATACAACTCTAAATATGGATTATCTCTACAATATTTTACGTCTAAAATAAGTATTTTTAATTTGATCCTGAAGTAGTAATATTTTTGTACTTTTATAGCATTGGACGAACAAAAGACGGTGGGGAGAATAAAGATTAAGAAATTCAGAGTGGGCATCGCCAACCCTAGACAGGTTACTCAGCTTCTGTGTCTCCAACCAGACATCATGTGTTTTTGTCTTTCCTTTGTCACCCTCTAGCTATAATGCTCGTACGTTTGATACAATTAATGCCTTCAAGTTCAACGTGGATCCCTCCAATAATATTAACATCAGAGTAATTGAAGCTATGGCTTCCAATAATCTCTCTTCATCTTCTACTGATGCGGTATTAATTGGTGATGCCTCTACAAAAGAACGCCTTCGTTGGACTGAACAACTTCATGATCTCTTCGTTGAAGCTGTCAAGGTGGCCCTGATCGTACGTGTATATATATGTATATGTATATTATATGTATATATATATATATATATATATGTATATTCCAGATTAATTATTGTTGTTATTATTTTGTGATTCTGGGTTTAATTTGCTGGAGCAACACCAAAGAGTATAGTGAAGGAGATGACGAGTATGGGGGCATCTGGAATCACCATTTATCACGTCAAAAGCCACTTGCAGGTTCCACACACACACACCATAATTAATCTAAGAGAAGGCCCAATTAAAATTAGTAATTAATAATTAATTACAAGCTTCATTTTGGATATTTCTTCAGAAATACAGGATCAGCATGTTAATTCCCGAGTCTGCTACTGGTGAGTTCTTAAACTTGTTGTCCAAGCAATTCAAGTTGTAGAAATTGAACTGCCTTCACACTTCAGATCAAAAAAATTTAATTTATAATTCAATTATTAATTATTGGTCTTTAACTTTTGTTGAGAAGGAAGCAAGCTTGAGAGAAGAAGCACATGGGACATACTGCGTAAGTTCAGCACTTTAACGTCAGTCAACGATTTATGATCTTTTATAATTTTATGTGCCATTGTGTCAATTATTGGTAAAAGCTTTTTTTATATAATTTTATTATTAATATTTATTAATAATACTTAATTATTGCTTGTTCATGTTAAAAGATATATAAGCAGCCCGCTGCAGCTCATGGAGGCTCTACACTTGCAAATGGAAGTACAACAAAAATGCTTGGTCGACCAGCTAGAGGTACACAACTTTTCATACTAAATATATATGCACATAAATTCAATTTTTTCTAAGAAATAATTTAATTTAATTTTTAAGAAGTTTATATATGCAAAACTTTAGTTTAATTTTTGCAGCATGATATGGTTTTATTAAATTTCAGAAGAAAAGAAAATTGAAGGGAATATTAAATAGGCCTTTAGCAGTCATGTTTTTCCTAAATTTAAAATAGGTTTTGAATCAACAACAACAACAACAAAATTGAGTCTAATTAATTGTTAATCCAAAATAATTCGTATTAAAAAAAAATGCCCCAAACGTTGATCTATAATTTTTTTTTCCCCATATCACTTCAATGCCAAAAACACATTTACTGTAAATGACAAAATTATTAAATTAATAACAACACAAAAACACAATTACTCTCTCCGATTATTAATATAAGATATATTTATCTAATTTTATTATATTAAAAAAGTTAGTTAAATTAATTGATATGACATGTATTTTTTAAAACACTCTAATCATCTTCCTTAATTTGAACCTGTTTGGATCCTCTTTTTTTATGCTAAAGCTAAAAAAAAAAAAGGATCTTTTTTTAAAAAGTAGAAGGGTAGATATCAGGTATTAATAAATTCTATTTTTTAATTCACTTGTCAAGTTAGTTCTTTTGTTGCAACACCTTAGGACTTCTGTTAGTGTTTGATATACTTGTCCTATAGTACAAAACTTGGCCTTACCCAAATGGTAATACCTTGTAACATCCTATGTGAAAAAAAAATAGTTTTAATAATGATAAACAATATTGCAAACTTTAAATGTAATCTATAATTATACATTATACACTTTAGAATATTTCAAAATAAGTCTACAACTTGAGTCTTGAAATTAAAAAGAATATCATATATCTCAACAAATAGTAAAATATACATACTTGAAAAATTAAATAACATCCATAGTCTATTAAATACAAATCATGATTAGTAAAATAATGGACTAATAGTCAAATACTCAATGGATATATTAGAATTTTAGTAAATATATAATATAAGTATATTAACTATTATATAAAAAATATTTATATCAAATATAATTATATATATACTTACTGGGCAGGGCCAAATGGGCAAGGCAAGATACCCTGCCCGATGCCCGGCCCTGCCCGTAAAAATGCCTAGCCCAATTGTGCCCAGTTTTTTTGGACTTCCTTTTTTTGGGTTGGGCATGATGATTTTTTGCTGGGCTTGGGCGAGCGCACTGGGCCCCCTCCCCACATTCAGTCAGTGTTAGTATTCTCATTTTTTTTCATCGATTTGCTCAGATCTCTTCTTCGTTTTACGAAATGGCTTCTAGTCCTCGCACAGTGGGGGATATCTTCAAGGATTATAGTGCTCGAAAAGATGGAATTCTTCGTGCTTTAACTGATGGTACTCTATTTCGTTCTTTGCTTCTTTATTTCATTTCTTCAGTTTGATTTTGTCCGTCTTGAATCTTGAATGTATTTTTCTTGTGTTTCCGTTTGTCAGATGTTCATGACTTTTATCGGCTCTGTGATCCAGGTAACGCGTAATCTTGGACCTGTATATTTTTTTAGTTTACGTACATATTCTGAAGTTTTTCATTCTTTTTTTCGTCTCATCTTTTATTCCCTAATTTAGTTATCACGTTTCTCGTTTCTTTGTGAATTATGCATGCTTGGATTTATGGTAGAATTGATTTCCTCCGATGGAAGATTTGACGAAATTAACTTTTTTATTAAGGAAATGCCAAAAGTTCGGCGTGCCTGTTGCCCTGGGCGCTCTTTAAAACGTTCAGATTTGACTAGGCTTTGGTTTGCTCTATGACATTATAGTTCTAATTATTGGGTATGTACAAGTTCCTTTTTATGAATTCCCTGACTGAATCGCAGCATGAGATTTGACAGAATTATTTGAACTATAATATTCTTGAGTTTCTACTCGATTCAGTGGGGAATGTTGTGAATTGAAAAAGAATTGCAGTTTTTTTGTAACATATTGAAGCCCTGCCATAATGTTCATTTAGATTTCTTGGCTTTGTGTATGCTTATCGATGTGTCCCCCATTAACATTCAAATTTTATGTTCGTTTAAGGTAAGAAGAGCTTGTCCCTTTATGGATATGTGGACAAAACCTGGAAAGTAACTGTGCCAACAGAGGGACTCCTACATGATATTCCGGAGCCAGCTGTTGGAATCAATCATTCTAAAGAACTCATGCCACCCAATGAATGGCTTTCTGTGGTTGCTGACTTGAGTGATTCATGGTTGCTTTCGGTAGCTTTTTATCGTGCCCGTCTTAACCCCGATGAAAGGTACAACCTAACCGTGATGGAGTTGTATGTGTATGGTGACAGTTCCAGTGGATTGTGGACATGCTCGAACACTAAGTATTCGGGGCTTTCTATAATTGTTGATTCTAAGAACGACGTTGACATCGACAATTTTAATTTTTAATTTGAAAAATAAGCAATAATGAGTATTTGATCTTTGTGAATTAGTTTTAGATATATAATTTATTGTATAATCTTTAGCTGTTTCCACTTTGCAATACACAAGTGAAACAGATATTGGCAGAAATTGTATGGGATGATTGAATTGAGAATGTTATTGAGGGGAAGAATAGCAAATTCTGTTGTACGAGGGCGAAATATGTTTCAGTCTTCCATTTTTTCCTGATTTTTAATTCTTAGGATTAAGTGTTGTACAGAGGGGTTTGGAGTTAGTTAAAGTACCTGAAAGAAGGACATGCAGTTTGATTTGACATACTATTTGTATTTTAGAGTATGCACTGTTCTGTTTCTCAGGTCCTTTTTATCTTTTTGGCCGTAGATTACCTTACGCTTTTTGACATACTATTTGTTTCTTAGTCTTCCATTTTTTCCTGATTTTTAATTCTTAGGAGACTAATGCTCTATTAGAAGGTGGTCAATAGATGCGATATATTTGTTGTAACATTATAACATCTTACTGTTGGTAGTTACACTAGTTCTTTATGACAGGGAACAGTTATTCAACTTGATCAACACTGATCCCACTGTTTTTGAAGTTGTGACTAAGAAGAACCCGTTAAAGGACAAGGCCACTGTGGAAAGTAGTAGCAAGCCTCGGGCCGGCGCCAAGGTTAGTTGGACCAATACTCAGGCTCATAAATAAATAGCATCCTTCGGGCTTGCCATTTGCTTTTGCATGATAATATCAGGATCATGATTCCTAAACTTGTTTAAATGTGTGTTCCGTTTTTGAGCTATAATGTGGTATTTACAATAAGTGTGGTAGCTGTTTAAATATTTGCTGTTGAGTTTTTAAATAGTAGTAACATAGAATTACTCCCCTTTATCCTTAATACAAAACATATTTAAGGAGTTGATCTTAATTCTAAATATAAAAATGGTTTTTATGTTTGTCAATCTTTTAGAAAATACATATCATATTAACTAATTTCTTTACTCTAATCAAATTAGCTAAATATTTCTTATATTAGGGACCGGAGGAAGTATGATATTTGAAAGAACGTCTCACATATTCCTGAGTTGGAAAAAATATACACGTTATATTGAAGAAACTGATAGCAAATACTTAAAAAGTTGCTTTTAACTTTGTTTCTCCCCCCCCCCCCCCCCCTGTTTGATGCAACCTTCTCCCTTGGATTTTCAGAGAACAAGCGACAGGCAAGTGAAAAGCAACCCAAAGGTTTCTGATGAAGGTTACAAGGTGGAAGAAGACGATCAAAGCGGAAAACCTTGCGGTAGCTGTGGTGGAAATAAGGATTCAGGTGAAGCTTGGATTGAATGCGATATGTGCATGGAATGGTTCCACGAGAAATGTGTGCGGATTATTACTTCAAAGTTTGGGATCCTAAAGCAATACAAATGCCCATTATTTAATGTGACGGGAGGTAGGCCTTAGTTGACCAATGGCAAACAAATTGAGGGCGAAAGTGTTGTTATTTGAGGCTGACAATATTTTATTACTTCTATATTTCTTAGTTAATAAAGGGCATGTGACAATGTTGTTATGAGAGGCTGACAATATTGTATTACTGCTATATTTTTAATTAATAAAGGGCATGTAATAGGTATACTACTATGTTAAACGTGTGATTTCCGAGGGATTAAGTTTGACTTTGGTGAGAATATTCAATAGTTTATGTTCCTATACCATAGAATAGATTGTGATATATTCTAATTTGGTAGACTTTTGATCTTTTGAGCACAAGATAGCACTTTCCAAATAAATTCTTCTATATAGATTGGCGTTTTCTGTTTGAGGCTTTTCTATTTCCAACTAAAAAGAAATTACCAGTATAACCAACAATAAATTGATATAGTTGGTAGATGACTAGTTCCTTAAATATCAGCTTGATCAATATAATGATCTTTTCACTGTTTTTGAAGTTGTGCCTGAAAAGAAACCGTTAAAAGACAAGGTCATTGTGGACGGTAGTAGCAAGCCCTGGGGTGGCACCAAGGTTAGTTGGATCAATACTCAGGCTCACAAATAGCATCCTTGGGGCTAGCCATTTGCTTTTGCATGATAATATCCATGATTCCTGAACTTGTTTAATGTGTGTTCCATTTTTTAGCTTCAATGTGGTGTTTACAACAGTGTTGTAGCTATTTAAAATATTTGCTGTCGGGTTTTTAAATAGTAGTAACATAGAATTATTCCTCTTTATCCTTAATATAAAACATATTTAAGGAGTTGATCTTAATTCTAAATATAAAATATAAAACATATTTGCTGTCGGGTTTTTAATTAATGCGTGTGTGTATCTGATTCTCCTCCCGTTAAATAAATTAAACTCTTTTCTAAAGCATTTTTCTCAATGTATATATGTGTGTGTATCTGATTCTCCTCCCGTTTGAGTCTAGCGGTGCACATCCCTTGTACCATAAATAGGCTTTCGACTTGGCCCAGGTTTATTTGTGGTGCACATCCCTTATACCATAAATGGGCTTTCGACTTAGCCCAGGTTTATTTGTGAGTTTCAGGTTTGAATTTTATAATTTTACCCTTTTCTATCGGTGCCAAAATTTTTAAATAGAATTATCAAAAAAGATTTTAAACAGATTTTAATATTAATCCCTGAATTTTTTTTTAGGCTTTTCTTCCTTAATTAGTTTCTCGAGGCCATAAAATATCAACTCTAAAATTGCTAGGCCACAATTATCCCTTTCATATTTCTCCTTGAATTTTTAGGAAAATAGACCGTAAATTCCAAATAATACCTTTGAAGCTATTTAGGCCACATTTTTTGTAATTTAATCCCCTCATAATATTTCTAAATCCTAAAAATAACATTTCATAATTTCATCCTAATTTTTGTTTTCAAGATCCAAAATAATATTTAATAATTATCTTAGGCTTTTCCTCATAAAAAGCTTAAGACTTTAGACTTTTACTCGCTTAGCAGCCTATTTATCTCAGTCTTATTCTTAAACTCCTTATCCCAAAATTTGGAGATGTTACAAAAACGTACATAAAAAAAGTTTATAAAAGAAAATGTGCATGTCAAAGTATCAAGTAAAAAGTTAAAGAATTTATTATTTTATCTTGTATGTTTGTTGATAAAATAAAGATATATTTACTAACTTTATATTGTCACAGTAAGATTCTTGCTTAAAATTGATTTTCATTAATTGTAGTAAGAGATTGTACTTTTTAATGAAAAGGAAAACTGGATTTTGAATTGAGAAAGCTTTTTGTCAAGTGCTTTTGAAACTTAAACTAACACATATGTTCATTGAAATACTACTAAAGAGGAAATTGATATAGTTTTATGAAATGCAAAAGAGAAAAATAATCCTAAGCTCCATTAACCATTGAAGTCAAAAAATCATTTGCATCTATCACTTTCTAATCATAAAAGTAGTGTTTTCAAAAAATAAAAATCCCATATCAAAATTTGTCATGGCTCAACTTAATTGAATTCACTAAACATCTTGCTTGATCATTTGTCAATCAAATCCTCGTGCAAACTATATTTAATTATCACTTTATTACTTAGCGTGATTCGTGCACTTGTGATAGCGAACATGTATGTATTTGAGAAAGATTATAATAATTATGTATGTACTAGTATATATATGTGTGTGTATGAGAGAGAGATGGAGAATTAAAGATATAATGTTTGTATGAGGAAGAGAGTGCAAGCATTAGAGAGAGGGGATAGTTTGTAAGATATAAAGAGAAGGGAAGTGATAGATGGAGTGTGTAAAAGGAGGGAGGGATGATACAATTGAGATGAGTGTACAATCCAATTAACGGTTCAAGATAATTTAATATTTCTCATTATTGAGATGAGATTTCTCATTATGCTTACTTTCTGAATTTAGTCTTTAAATTTAAAAATTATAAAATGAAAATTTAAATATATTATTTTTATAATAATTTAAATATATTATTTAGTATATAAGAAACCATGATTTTTTTTTCCCACTAGAAACCATTATTCTTCTAAAAGATTCACATATTTTCTCCAATACAAAGGGAAATTTATTTTCCCTTCAAAAATTTCATACTTCTAATTCCCTCCCGTATATATTTTAATATTAGCAATATACATTAAAAAATAAATAAATAAATAAAAATTGTAACTTTTGGTAGCGACATTTGTTGTCACTAAAACATGTATCAGTGGCGACAATAGTCACAACCTATACCCCCTTTCAACGGTTGGTGCCTTCCGACATACTTTTAGTGGTGGCATTAGTGAGATTTTCCCTATTTTCCCTAAAACATGTAACTTTTTTTTTTAAAGTGTATTATTCACCTTAGTTGGGACATTAGTGAGATTTTCCCTATTTTCTATTTTCTCTTTCAATTGTTTTTTTTTTAAATACTGTGTTGAATCTCATGTGGGAATATTGACTAGAGTTTGAGACATGTGAATTTTGTTTTTTGGTTATCCTTCGCCCAGCAGAAGGAACTAATGCACCAATCATACTCATGAAAAGTCAAACTCAAACTCATACTCATACTTGAACAAAGATTTAAGGAGGTGCTAGAGGCCCAACATTCATTAATTCATCAAGCATGCATGTACGTCAATGTTGAGCTCGAGCCCAAGACCTCGTCTAAGCATGGCAGGTGATGTCGTTTCTGAAATAGCTTCCCGTTGACATGAACTTCTCTTAAATTTGAGGGATACACACACACATAACTCTAAATATGGATTATCTTTACAGTATTTTTAATTTGATCCTGAAGTAGTACTAGTTCTAATTATAGGAACACTTTTTGTAGTACAATTTACTCTACAAAAGTGTTCCTATAATTGGAACAGGAGGGAGTAATATTTTTGTATTCTCATAGCATTGGAAGAACAAAAGACAGTGGGGAGAATAAAGATTAAGAAATTCACAGTGGGCATCGCCAACCCTAGACAGGTTACTAAGCTTCTGTATCTCCAACCAGACATCATGTGTTCTTGTCTTTTCTTTGTCACCTTCTCTCTATAATGCTCTTACGTTTGAAACAATTAATGCCTTCAAGTTTTACGTTGATCCCTCCAATAATATTATCATCAGACTAATTGAAGCTATGGCTTCCAATAATAATCTCTCTTCATCTTCTACTGATGCGGTATTAATTGGTGATGCCTCTGCAAAAGAACGCCTTCATTGCACTCAGCAACTTCATGATCTCTTCGTTCAAGCTGTCAACAGACTTGGTGGCCCTGATCGTACGTACACACACACATAAAATATATTCCAGATTAATTAATGTTGTGATTATTCTGTGATTCTGGGATTAATTTGCAGGAGCAACACCAAAGAGTATAGTGAAGGAGATGAGAGTATGGGGGTATCTGGAATCAACATTTATCACGTCAAAAGCCACTTGCAGGTTCTATACACACACACACACACCATAGTTAATCTAAAAGAAGGCCCAATTAAAACTGGTAATTAATAATTAATTACAAGTTTCGTTTTGGATATTTCTTCAGAAATACAGGATCAACAAGTTAATTCCCGAGTCTGCTACTGGTAAGTTCTTAAACTTGTTGTCCAAACAATTCAAGTTGTAGAAACTGAACTGCCTCCACACTTCAGATCAAAAATTTTAATTTATAATTCAAGTATTAATTATTGGTCTTTAACTTTTGTTGAGAAGGAAGCAAGCTTGAGAGAAGAAGCATATCGGACATACTGCGTAATTTCATCAGCACTTTAACTTCAGTCAACGATTTATGATCTTTTATAATTTTCTGTGATATTGTGTCAATTATTGGTAATAGCTTATTTATATAATTCTAATATTAATATTTATTATTAATTATTAATTAGGAAAAATTAAAATAAATGATCTAGATAAAATAATATTTAATTAGAAGGACCATAAAAATTATAATTATTAAGGAGAACCAAATAAACTTAAAAGTACTAAATTGCCCTTCAAATCATCAGTTGCTTTCGAAACATAAAAAACAAAGAACAAAGTGTCTTCTTCCTCCTCGTATGAATATCAAAGTGGGGCCATCTAGGAATCAGTATTGGAAGTTAAAAACGATGATATTTGGTAAAAATATATACATAGAAGCACTATCTAAATGATCAAAAGAGAGAGGAGATACATGAAGCAGCACTAATATAATAAAATGAATAACAGGTACTGGCTAATCCACCTAACAGTGGGATCTCAATGATAACGTCGGCAGATCTACACTCCAGACATTTCTAAGCACGATCACTGCAGAGATACATGAAGCAGCACTAACAAAATGAAGGCTGCCTTCTTGATCGGTGGGATAGGTGGCTTTTTGTATCTGCTATTATTTTGTAGAGATCTGTGCATGAATTGCTAGTTCCATAATCAATCACTAGAGACAGAAGAAAAAGCAGTCAATTGTTGGGAGGATTGAAGGGCCCACTACGGAGCATGGCATTGGCAATAGGCTTTGCTTTATGTGCGATGAAGATGGTTCTGGAGATTTGTAAGTGAGCTGACCCTAAATGTTCGTGCTTAGAAAAATCGAGTTTCAGGAGCAATTGATAATTTAAAGGGAAATTTAGTACTTTTAAGTTTATTTAGTTCTCCTTAATAATTGTAATTTTTATGATTTTTCTAATTAAATATTATTTTTATCTAAGTCCTTTATTTTAATTTTCCCTATTAATTATTGCTTGTTCATGTTAAAATACATATGAGCAGCGCGCTGCAGCTCAAGGAAGTTCTACACTTGCAAATGGAAGTAAAAAAACGCTTGAACGACCAGCCAGAGGTGCACAACTTTTCATACTAAATATATGTGAACATTAATTCAAATTTTTATATGAAATAATTTAATTTAATTTTTAAGAAGTTTATATATGCAAAACTTTAGTTTAATTTTTGCAGCATGATATGGTTTTATTAAATTTCAGAAGAAAATAAAATTGAAGGGAATATTATTAAATAAGCTTTTAGCAGGCATGTTTTTCCTGAATTCAAAATAGGTTTTGAATCAACAACCAAAAAAAAAATTGAATCTAAAAAGAATTAATTGTTAATCCAAAATAATTCGTATAAAAAAAAGCCCCAAACATTGATATATAATTTTTTTTCAATATCACTTCAATGCCAAAAACACATTTACTTTAAAAGACAAAATTATTAAATTAATAACTACACAAAAACACAATTACTCCCTCTAGTTCTTAATATAAGACATATTTAATTTATCTAATTTGATTATATTAAAGAGTTAGTTAAATTAGTTGATGTAACATATATTTTTTAAAACACTCTAATCATCTTCGTTAATTAATTTCCTCATTTCTTCTTCTCCTTTATTATTGTTAAAAGCATTAATCGGGTTAAATTAGAACAATATTGATAAATAAAAAAAATTATGTCTTATATTTAGGATTAAGATTAATCCTAATTAGAAGTCCATATTTCCTTGATAATCATGATGCAACGGACAAATGCACCATCTTTGGTTGATTTTATCAGGACCATGTTTTCCTTTTTTTGCTGTGTCCGTACATCATTCTTGAGACAAGTTTCTTATTGTTAGTTCAAAGGTTGCAGATATGCCCTTTAGGAAACCATGCTTCATAGTCCCATAAAACATATTTTTACCAAATTTGTAGTTTTGGATTCTCAATTAAAATTACTTGTATAGACAGACTTTTTATTTGGATATGATTCATAATTTAGATTTCTTGAAATTAATTATAAAATTAAATCTCAAGCTTTTTTGTTTGAAGTTTTTTTAAATAATGTTTTTTTTAATGTAACTTTTTAATTTTGAGGTCTTGAGTTGGAACTTTGTGTGTGTTTTATATAGGGAAGGGTGGTGGTTGGTTTGATGATTTCTAAAATCATGTCAACCTGAGATTAATCAATAAAATATTATATCTATAATTTTTAAATGTGGACACCAAATCAAAACAAACTATTGATGATTGTATTGATCTAGTAATGACATCCATACATAATAGTTGAAAGAGAAGATTTTGTCTTCTTGTAAATTATAAATATTTGCAAAATTTGACTTTTACTGGTTTTTTAATATTATATAATTACATTTTAATATTGTTGACCTTATTGAAGATAACCCACTGTGATCTCTCGCTGAAGATAACCCTTTTAACATAAATTTATATCTTTATTCACCAAACTGGAATGACCTCAACTAAGGAAAATAGAGTTGACTTAAGTCTAGTTTTGTTAATGAATTTAATTTAATGAGTTTGAGAGTTTTACAACAATATTTTATGAGATGATTATTATTTATATTTATGTTTATGTTTCAAAACATAAAAAATGATATAACATTGTCGTTGTGTATTAAATTTACATCTATTACTATTATATTTTTAACCGCAACATCCCCTCACACACACATATATGGGATAAGATATTTTTACTACCAACGTTACTACCAATTTGTTTCACCGTTAGATTAGAATTTCATACACCTCTATCGTTTCTCTCTCTTATTGAGATTCTGATCTACCGATGAAACAAACTGGTAGTAGTAATGTTGGTAGCAACATTAATTGATAGTAACAACATCATATATATATATATATACACACACACATATATCTTAATTAATGGGAGAATCCTGTATAAATTTAATTGAAATACCAAAATCTAAATTTAAGGCTACACTTTTAATAAATTATTGATGAGGCCGAGATGGTTAATTAAGAAGTTATGAATGTTATTAAAAGACTAGAACACCCAACTATAATTTAAAAGGAAAATCGAATTTATTATGTTAACCATTTTTTATTATTTTAATTGGATTTAATTAAGATTTTCTCTTTATTTTTAGTTAGTTAGTTTTTTCATGATTTTTTTATAAAACAAACAAATATTTATTTATATATACATAAATATTTTTTTTTTAAAAAAATATGCTATTTATTGAAATAAAATTATTTGAATTTGTATATGTCCCAACAAATATTTTGTCCCACAAAGATATTATATAAATATAAGAATATATCTATATGCAAAATATAATTTTTTGTTTTTTAAAACATGCTAGTTATAGATATAAAATCATTCAAGTTTATTGTCCAACCAAGATATTATATAAATAAAATAATACAATTGGTGGACTCATTCTTCTATTTCACCAAAAACATTCACATGGGGTGGTTGGGGAATTTCATTTGTTCCATTCTCTAATGTTGATACTATATATAAGATTAAAAAAATATATATATGTCTGTTCTTTTAAGGGGAAATTAATGAACATTGATGTACCTATTCTATTTTTGAATCATATATTAGACAATAAGTAAATTTCATTGGTCTTTAATTAATATACTAATAATCATAACTAGCAACGGGAGAGCGAAGAGAGAATTGAATCAACAAATATAGGTGATTTGGGAAAGAAGAGATGATTTTAAAGGAGCATTATGATCATTTAACAATATTCAGAAATCTCTAATTAAGGCTGTAACATCCCCATTTTTCATATGCCTCAATGTGAATTCATTTGCATATATGAATTTTTATGAAGCCATGAATGATAAACATTTATTTGCATGAAATAACCAAATAGGATGAGGATGTGAAATTATTTGTTTATATGTAATTAAATAATTATGGTTAGGGACAACCTTAAGAAAAAGATGACAATGGAAGTCAAAACATATTAAAATGCTTTTTACCCTTGGGCAAAATGTGTAATTGAAGAAATAGAGAAAAGAGCATAAAATTCTAAAAATGCCCAAGAAAGTGTCATGGACTTGATCAAAAATTATGGACTATTAGGCTAAGTAGGAAAGACAATTCTTAAAGCCCAAAAAGTAGGACCAATTCCCATAGGATATGGATGGAGAGAAAAAATGTGTTCATGAAAAGGAAAAAAAAAAAAGGGGGCCAATTAAATGCTAATCTTGAAGAGTGAATTTAATTACATCATGCTTATTAAGTAAGCTTGATAACATTACTCACATTACATCATCAAATTTGCAAGAGACATGGGAGTGTAATTGGAAAACACAAAACCTCCCCTATCCTTCCTATCCCATGGTTTTTGAAGAGGAAATAAGAGGGGGGGGGGGGGGAATGAGATGATGAAGGCATGTCATCATAATAACCCAGAGGACCAAGGAAAATTATAGAGAAAATTTGGAATCACATATTAATTGTGAGAGGTAAGAAGTGACGTAAAGAAGGAAGAATTGGACATATTATTTGAGCCAAAAAAAAAAAAAAAAATCTTCCCCTTCCATCAGATTTGTCACGTCATTGAGGGAGGAAGGGGGAAAAAAAGGAAATTTTAAGTCAAGATATGTGACTTGTAGAAGAAGTTCAAAAGCTAAGCATATATTAGGGACCTAGTAGGTTGCAGCACTTTTTAAAAACACCCATTCCTCTTCTATTTGGGCAGCTGATTCGTTGAGAGGGAGAGAGCAAAGGGAGCGCAAGAAACTCTAACACAAGAGAACATAAGAGAATACAAGGAGGAAGAGAAATATTGAAGCTAAGGTTAGTTTATAGCTTTAGATCCTTAGTCCACTCTCTTCTACCCCTTCTAATGTGGCTAAGACATTAAAGAACAATTTTTCCTTGGTGGTTTGAGGTGTAGGCTAAAGTGATCTTGGTGGAAAAAGGAGACAGAAACTCAAGAAAGCTTAAGTTCAAAGACAAGTAAGTCACCTTTGAATTTTCTTGTAATTTCTTGGTTGTTCGAGCTTGGAAATGGTTATTCTCTTGAGCATATATAAATACTTTGGGTCTAATTGGTTAATGGAAATAATGAATAAAAGTTTAAAGTTAAGGTTTGTGGTTTAAAATGGTAGATCAAATCTAGTATATGGAAGATATGAAGTTAGAATGGAAATTTGACATTTTGTTGGTTAAATAATAATTTTCGTCTAGCTGGATATACTAGTGTTTTGGAATGGATTTTGGTGTTTTTGAGGATTCTAAAGTATTTAAAATGATATTTTGTATAAAGGTGACCTTGGATCAAAATTTTAAGACCCTAGATGAAAGTTAAAAAACGTTGGGTTGTTGATTTGTGGAATTCCTGTGGAGTTAGCTTGGTTTCTCATGATTTTTGACCTAATAAATGAATTTATAAAATTATGAAATTTTACAAGGAGAAAGTAGACATCTCAAGGATTATATTGGTATATAATTTGTAATTTTTGTATTCTAGATTGCGAGAATTAATTTTTGAAGATCCCTCGTGAATCCTGGAATTTATTTTGGACCAGAGATGAATTTTGTCCCATGGTTGAATTTTCGACTTGATCTGGATTAAATGAGTATTTTTGGTTAAAAATAGGCATAACAAGGATTAATTGGGCTTTTGAACCACCCCAAAAGCATTTTTCTAAATTTAGTTATGAATTTTTGAAGTTGGGCCTTTATTTCTACAAATTTCAGAATTTGGACAAAAATAAGAGGATTTTAGACCCATATTAAATTTCTTAATAAGAAAAGGGATCTAGTGAACATGGACACATGAATTGGACTTATTTTAAATCATTAAAGAAAATAATTATTGAGGTGGATTTAATTATATTTATATTTTATTATTTTAGGGCTAATTGTGATATTTTGCACCAGGGAGACTATTATTATCAATCTGTAGTCGGCTGCTAGGTAGTAACCTTAATCCTCATATGTCTTATGTTACCTTGTATGTTTGTTTTTCAATGATTGTGCACCTGTGTCTCTTGAAAAAGGATATGTGTTGTGTGCATTCAGTATGGTCAGAGTTTGGAGTCCGACTACTGTGTTTTCCTAGCGCTGTGGATCCAGGGCTTGCTTTGTTGAGCTGTCCTGTGTTTGATTCTAGGACGTGTAGTTCTTCCGCAATTAACACAGTACACATGGTATGTTGCATTTATGTTATTGTGTGTTTGTACTGAATGTTGTTATCTGGTGTTTTCCTGATTATGGTTACATACATACACTGCATATGTATTATATATGAGATTAACGGTTATTCTGGGATCCTTCGGGATTCCAGGCTATTTAAAGGACACAGGTGGTACTTTTAGAGCTGATCAGGGATTTAGAGGTAAGAATGCGGAGCAAGATTGAGGTGTTGACGGATGATGATGTAGGTGACTTTTGGTTATTTGTTATGTTAGTTCTCTATGGTTTTGATGATAACTGACAATCGTAAATCCAAAATAAAGTTTTGTCTTGGTAAGTTGAAAAACTTACTGTCAAGACAAAACTCAAGTTTTGGTTTCAAAACTCAAGTTTTGAACTTGACAGAGAGCTGCTCATTTTCAATAAACTAAGCAAAACTCAAGTTTCCTTTGGAAACTCAAGTTTTGAACATTACAGAGACCACTCAGTTTTCACCTCAAGACAAAACTCGAGTTTCAGTTTGAAAACTCGAGTTTTGACTCTTACAGAGACTTCTAAATGTTTTCAACTAAAGACAAAACTCGAGTTTTGACTTGAAAACTTGAGTTTTGCCCATACAGAGAGTCTCTGATTTTTTAATCTAGTTTTGTGCCAAAACTTCTTAATCTCAACTTACTTTGAGTCTTTCTAAGTTTTCTCTGAGTTAAGAGAAAACTCAAATTTTGATTTTAAAACTCGAGTTTTGACTTGGCAGAGAGTTTTCACGTTTTTACCTAGTTTTTGAAAACTCGAGTCTTCAGAGAAAACTCAAGTTTCCAACTTGAGCAGATTTTCAAAGTTTCATTTTTATATGAAAACTCGAGTTTAGATTTGGAAACTCGAGTTTTGAGCCAACCCGAGAGCATTGCAAATTTTCAAAGTTTTCATGACTAAATGAAAACTCAAGTTTTGATCAGGCAGAGGGCAATGCGTTTTGACAAGGTTTTGAAAACTCGAGTTTCACTCTTAAAAACTCAAGTTTTGGCCTAACTAAGAATTCTCAATGTTTTCACAATTAAGTGAAAAATCGAGTTTCATTTTGGAAACTCGAGAAATGAAACTCGAGTTTTGGCCAAACAGAGAGCTATAACATTTTTCAATGATTTGAAAACTTGAGTCTTAAATGAAAACTCAAGTTTTGATGTTTTGGACTAAAACACTTATACTTCATTAAAAGTTCAAAAATCGAGTTTTGTTTTGAAAATTCGAGTTTTGAGTTTGTCTCCAAATATGTTCCAAAAGCTCAAATTGCAACTTTCCTCTCTGGAAGGAGAAAACTCGAGTTTGTGTATGAAAACTCGAGTTTGTGTATGAAAACTCAAGTTTTGCTTAAGTGCACAGTTCAAAACTTGAGTTTCAGTCGCTGAGTTTGAAATTCAAATCTGACGAATTTGTTGAATCTTGTTGTTTGCTTCTAATACTTTCCAGTATTAATCTTCTATATTCTTAGCTATGTTTAATCACTTTGTTAGTGAGTTTCAGATGAACTAGAAGATGTTTATTGAAGTTTTAAAGCAAAAGCAAAAGGTGATGTCAGAACATTAAATGCTAAGCCTAGAAAGTTGCACACTTTTGGGTAATCTATCTGCACACGCCTAGAAAGAATTAAAGAATGATTTCTACTTCCAATAGCTGCTATTCCAACATATTTATTTGCAGAAAGTCAACTCTGAAGCATTGTCTAGCTAGATTAAGTGAAGATTAGAGAGAAGATGCCTAAACCACTTCCTAACCTTGGCAGAACTTCTCCAACGGATCTATTGGGAAAGCAACGGTCATTTAATGATCTCTGAGTATAAATAGAAGAGCATTCAAGTCCTCCCAACAACTACAACCACTGAAAACGAATTGCATTCAAGTGTTCATTTAATTTCTTTAGTTTTCACTTGTATAGTATCTTCTGATATAAAGAGCTTCAGTACTTATCAATATCTGCTCTTAGAGAGAGTTTCTTTCTGAATATCATTTATTGTAAAGAATCACAAGTCAAGGGGACTTGGTGATTGGGAATTCATTGATTACAACTTGTAAGGGGGAGTGAGTTCTAGTGAGAGACTCACTTCTTAAGTGCAGAGTGTGTAATCATTGATATAGTGGGAGTGAGTTCTAGTGAGAGACTCACTTTTTAAGTGAATATCATTTATTGTAAAGAATCACAAGTCAAGGGGACTTGGTGATTGGGAATTCATTGATTACAACTTGTAAGGGGGAGTGAGTTCTAGTGAGAGACTCACTTCTTAAGTGCAGAGTGTGTAATCATTGATATAGTGGAAAATCCCAGAGAGTCTGGGGACTGGATGTAGGTCAAGTTGTTAGGACTGAACCAGTATAAATCCTTGTGTCTTGCTATCCTTCCTCTTGCTCTATTCTACCCTGTTTTTACTGTCTAAAAATAGAACAAGTTCTTCAAATTTTTAAAATACCCAATTCACCCCCCTCTTGGATATTTGGCTCCACTTTCATGTTATACTCGAGATAACTATATAATATTTTAGTTATGCTGGTAGCATATTTGGAGGACTGTATATTAACCCTCCGGGGAATGTATTCCTTTGTCATCATATTTACTTTACCAGTATTTTTATCATCCAAACATATTGCATGCTCTTCTGTGAAAAAAATATACTCTGAAGTTTGACGTTTAATAATATGGGAAATAAATAATTAAATAAAAGTAAAGGTATCATACTACTCGCCACCTGAAAGGGCGAGGCCGATAGGTGTGTAACAAAGGCTCTCGGCTTGATCAAAAATTTGTTAAAAGTGAGGCGTAAACTTGGATTTTAATATTTAAGTTGCATTTCTACAAGATTTTCCCTTAAAATGCAAATAAAAAATAGAAGGTATATTTTGCATGAAAATAAAAATATAAGTATTTAGTTATGCTGGTAGCATATTCGGATGACTATATATTAACCCTCCGGGGAATGTATTCCTTTGTCATCATATTTACTTTACCAGTATTTTTATCATCCAAACATATTGCATGCTCTGCTGTGAAAAAAATATACTCTGAAGCTTGACGTTTAATAATATGGGAAATAAATAATTAAATAAAAGTAAAGGTATCATACTACTCGGCACCTGAAAGGGCGAGGCCGATAGGTGTGTAACAAAGGCTCTCGGCTTGATCAAAAATTTGTTAAAAGTGAGGCTTAAACTTGGATTTTAATATTTAAGTTGGATTTCTACAAGATTTTCCCTTAATTAATTTTAAAATGCAAATAAAAAATAGAAGGTATATTTTGCATGAAAATAAAAAATATAAGTATTAGTGTTATAAAAATAAAGATATAGAAGAAGTAAGAGATAGAGAACAAGAGCAAAAGAGATTCAAGCGAGGAGATATTCTCATTCAATTTCTTCGGTGTGTATTTGGGGGGGGGGGGGAGGCGAATATTTATAATGGTTGGAGAGTAGTGAAGTTTTATGTAGCTTTTACCTACTTCCCACCATAAATCTAGTGGACAACCTTAATACCCATAATGGGTTATCCATATAATTTAATATATCCATAACACTCTCCCTTCGATGTCCATTATAAATGTGCTTCATTAAAAAATTTAACTAGGAAAAATCCAATAGGATAAAAACCTAGCCAAAGAAAAGAGTACATCACCCATTGATACACTTTCCAATGTTGTCTCATTAAAATTTTTTACAGGAAAACCTAGTGGAACAAAACCTAGATAAGGGAAAAAGAGTACAGCATGTATCAACTCGAGGATAAGTGTACCTTGTCATAAAGTCTCTTAAAGATTTTGGAAGAGGATAATGAAAGAGAAAGGGGAGGGAGGTGGCGTGTGATGTATGTGTTGTGTGTGTGTGTGTGTGTGTGTGTCACTAGTGCAAAAAAGGCTTTTAAGACCGCTTCATTTAGAGCGGACTATCGACGGCCCGGTCTTAAAGGTATGACCGGTGGCAGTTTTGTAAATATAAAGAACTTTAAAGGTATAACCAGTGGCAGTTTTGTAAATATAAAGAACTTATTGGACCGAATCGTTTACCAATGGGTCTTAAATATATTATTCAGACCGCTTAGAAAAACGGCCGGTCTTAAAAATGTTATTTAAAAAATTGAGATATAAAAATTCTTTATAGAGAAATTTTGAACAGGCCGACTTATTTTTTCTACGGTCCAAAATAATAAGGAAAAAATTAAATAAAACTTTTAAGACCGGATATATATAACATGAGGTCTTAAAGATTATATTTTTAAGCCGAACATAAATCGCGCCCGGTAGTAATACTTTTAAGACCGGAGTTTAAAATATGGACGGTCTTAAAACTTAACCTTTAAGACCGTCGTTGTTGTTCATCCGGTCTTAAAAATAAACCGCCAAATATATCTTCGTGCGAAACGTTACCTTAAGACTTACGTTGTACCTCTGAACTCTGAAACCCCTCTTGTTGTTGTGAAGCCACTCCACTCTTCTTGTTGCATTACCACTCTTCCTCGCCCACGTACCAGTAGCCTCTCTTACTCTCTCAGTTGCTCAGGCATTCCTCTCTTACTGTCTCGAAAATGAATGGTGAAGATGATACCATTCGTGTTCCGGGATCGCCAGTTAAAGGTGTAGGTCAAAACGAACCCTCCTCCACTGACAATGTGCCTCCTAACCGCCCTACACGCCGTGGTAGAAGAGGCACACGAATGATGGATGTATCTTTAAGTCGGACTTCTGGGTCAAGGCTCGAGATTCAGTCCGATGAAAAGTTGCGGCCTTTTGGTCCTAATAAAAACAAATATAATAGTTTTGTCGGGTATCTTGCACGTAGCAAGGTTAGCATCTTGGAAGATGAGTGGAAAAGTGTTGACTTTGACAAAGTAAAGCAACCTATTTGGGACACTATCCGGCTTACATACACTGTCCCTGACTCTGAGGAGTTGAAAGTCAAGATATTGTCTTATTGTGCTGATCGGTGGAGGAAGTTTAAGACCTCTCTCGCTAACACGTATATTATTTACAAGGTTGCGCCTGCCAAACGGCCTTGGGAACAATACACATTTATTGATGAACGAATTTGGAAACAATTTGTTCTGCTGCGGACCACTCCTGAAGCTCTGGTGAGTCTATATTTAGTTTTGTTTGCTTATGTAACCTGTGAGCTTATATTTGTTCATCTAATCCTGTTAGTTAAATTATATTGTTTGGTGTGTGAATAGAAGTATACATTTCCTGCCTTTGTCTATGCAAGTCTAATATGTAAACCCTAAAAAGGTAAAATACTAAGGAGGTAATTGTGTAATGGTTTGTCTTGCAAAGGAGGAAATGAATAGTCTTAAAAGGGGAAAACTTTATATACCCAATTGTTACTATCTAATGTGGACGTACTGATGATCCTACTGGATGCCTTAAAAAGGATCAAGTTTGTATTATTCTGTAAGCATAATCCTCTTTTGTTCCTTGTTCTATCTACCTAGCAGTACAAAACATAGCTCTTTTGTAAGCATAATTCTCTTTTGTTTCTTAACCTATCTACATCTTCCTTAAATAATAAAATGTTGAAACTTGATCAAGTAAATTTGACTAATGTTTGAGGTTCATATCAAGCAGAAGTTCTCTAATTTCTGTTAGTGAGATGGCTGGAATTCATAATTAATAGTTATTTTCAATTCTGATTCATAGCAAAGAAGGGCAAAAGCACAGGAGATAGGGAGAAAGAATGATTGCCCGCATAGGGCCTCTCGCGGCGGATATGAAAGGGCTGAAAAGGAATTGACGGCGGCCAAGCGGAAGAGATTGGAAGATGAAACAGAATCCAATCCTGAGGCGGTACATGGTCCGCCATCTCCAATACGTCGTGAGGATTTGTGGTTGCATATTCGGCAAAAGCCAAGCGGCTCCTACACGAGTGAACAAACTCGTGTAGTTGCTGAAAAAATTGTAAGTATCGTTATTGTTGTTATTTTTTAGTTACTAAACATGATTCATTACTAAGCTTCTTGTTATTTATACCTTATAGGAAGATCTTAAGAAGAAAGAGGCAGAGGGATCTTTCGTGCCGTCCGGTAGGAGTGATCTTCTCACTGTTGCCACCGGAAAATCGAACCACGGTGGGTGTGTAAGGGGGGTTGGAGGACGGGTAGACCTGAAGGTATTCTTTGGTTCATCCGCCAAACCCATAGGAAAGAGGTGGTTACCCGGGAGGAGATGCAACAGACAGTGGCCAAAATAAATGAGGAATCAGCGGCTAAAAAAGCAAAGTATCAATCTGATATTAGCCAGTTGAGGGAGGAACTGAATCAGGTGAAGCTGCTTTTGAGTTCACGTCCAGAGACCAGTGTTCCCTTCACACACTCACCTTCAACTGTGCAGCAGAGCACTCGAGGGAGCTGCATTGTTGGACAGTCAGAGCAACCTTGTGACCTTTATGTGGAGGATCATGATAGACTACTATTGGTTGCAAAAGGGACTGTCCACAACTTTTTGGAATCAACTGTACACCACCAACAAATGTCTGATGATGAAGTCAAAGTGTTAGTTGAAAAGGTGATCATTGATGCACCTCTCCCTCTCCCAACTGATGAGATGAAGATTGTGAGTGATGTCAAGGAAACCTTCATCTCTTGGCCAGTGAAGCTTGTACATGTCTGTACTCCTCCCCAAGCTTCAACCCCTCGTCCTCAAGTTCCATCCCCTCGTAGAGCTCCATCCCCTCCTCCTCAGACTCAATCCCCTTCTCCTCAGGCTCAATCCCCTACTGCTAAGTTGACTGGCCGCGAAAAATAACCGATATGGTGAAAAGTGAATGTTTTAAAACTAAATCGTGGCCTGTCAATGAAGTAGTAGGTGACACAATTCCCCTACTAGTCCAAGTTGACTCCATTGATATTGACTCCCTGCTGCTTCCTCGACAGGAGCTTACTGATGCAATTATTCAAATTTGGATGAAGTAAGTATGTGTAGGGATTCGTACACGCAACGGATTAAAAATTTCTTACGAATCCTTCCGAAGGATCACTCAACGACGTTTAAATCAGAGTTAAGGAAACCGAATCATACCTTGTGTTGAACTATTCCGCGTTCCGTTCCTTTGATCAGGTGGGCTACCTTCTCGAACAACACGTCCGCGTCTCGTTCCTTTGATCAGGTGGGTGATCAACACGTCCGCGTCTCGTTCTTTCGATCAGCAGAAGTCGACTCTTGGATCGGCTTCCTCTACTGGTATCCACACGAACAATCCCCAAAACACGGTTGCGGCAGCGTGCTAGCGCTTCTTATACGTCTCTCTCTCTCAAGTTGCTCTAGTGTTTCTCGCGGCTTTTCTGAATACGCTCGACTGAAAAGTCCGTAGGTTTTTCTAAACCCGATAGGCGTATTATATAACCAAAATTAATCCTTTATTAATTTTGGAAATTCGGATTTTTGAATCTGGTCAACATATCAATCACATCTATCTCATAAATGTAATTGAATATATTAAAAGCCAGATTTGGAAATTCGAATTTTGAATTTAAATCAAATCTAAATTTAAAGCCTTTTGATTTAATTTATCATCATAAATTAAATCCGAAATATGATATCTATCTATTTAATTAAATCTGAGATACCATATCTTAATTTAATATTAAACAGATATACGATATCTTTATTCGAAATTAAATGAGATACAATATCTCTATTTGTTTCAGATATTTAATTTATCAAATAAATTAAATACTAAACAAATATCATATATAATATTATAATCTCAATTTATAATATATATATTAATTTCGAATTATATATATATATATATATATATATATATATATATATATATATCCTAGATCAAATTTAGTATTCATTTAATCTCATATTAATCTGAGATTCAATGAACCTGAACACTTTCACCCGTGTTGGATTATTCTTGTGTGCGACCCTGCAAGCCCATATGAGATTGGCAGTGGGCCAACACTGTATCAGCCCACAAGTCGCAAGCGGCCTCTAGCAAGACATTGCAACTACCCAATTCACATGGGGATCGATGACACGATACTACCTATCGTACAACCATGTCACGTCCCTTTTGTCACGTGATAATTTGGTCAAGGATGAGGCATGGATAATGTCAACTTCCTTTTCTTGACCAATGCTTTCTCGATTCTCGAGTAGTCTAATAAGTGAAATGGAAACTCCTTTCCATCACAGTATGGCCATACATTTCTTAGACTCACTCATCGAGGGGCCCAGCATTATCTCTCTACATATGTGAGGGACAAATCCCATCTTGACCACTCACATTCCTCCGCATGAAAACCACTGATCCTGATCCTAGCCTTTATCATCACTCGGTCAAAGGTGACTTTTGACCAGGTCAAAGATCAGTAACTCATCATGTAGGAATCTATGATGGTCTCAGGTCGTAGGGCGTCATGACGCGGTTATACATGAGATAAGCTTATTACTTAATCCATGCAGCTTTCTCATAGTGGGTCGGTCCAGCACCTTGTACTCTTACAAGTGCCCATGACTTTGACTCGTATCTCCATACCTCATCAAAGTCATACTGGTCTTATTTCATCTTCACTCCCGTGTAGATGACCGACCAGGGACATTTAGGATAATCTATAAGATTATCCAGGGATGCAGTTATCAATACGAACATGAAAACGAAAATGATAACAAAAGAGAATACTTTAAATAACTTAAATATCCAAAGTACAATGAATTGCCCCTAGGGCATAATTTCTAACAGTATGTTCTTCTATGGTACATAATTTAAATGCATCGTTTAGACACACATACATATATATACTAATTCCCTGATCGATGTAATTATTGTAGGTTCTTGCATCAAGAATTGGGGAATGAGGGCAGGTTGGACGATTTTGGATTCTTGTGCCCACAGTATATGAGTCAAACAACCATGGTGCAAAGACAAGAGTACATATTAAGGAGGTTGTGTAATGTGAGAAGAAAGGTGTACTTGTTGCCATTCTTCCACAGGTACATATCACAAATCTTGGCTACAAGTCACTTAATTCTGCTACATGCCTACATATATCACTGAGTAAACTTTACTGCTGTGAATTTTCAGCCGCCACTGGCAGTTGGTCATCATGTGCATGGAAGAAATTAAAGTTATCTTCTTATGCTCCACTCACAACCTACCAGTGCCCACGTTGGTCCAGACCATCAACGAGTAAGCATGTCATTTTGATTCTCTTGTCAGAAATCTCTGCTGTGAATTTTCAGTGAATTGATAAATATGCATTTTTGATGATAGTGCCATGAGGACCTTCCAAATCGATGCACTCCAAAAGCGTCCTTCAAAGGCCAAAGAGCCTAAATGGCTCAGACCAGAGGTTGGTACAATATAATATTGGTACTTGTCAACTGCCTGGTGAACTTAGTCATAAGATATATATTACTTATATATTTCTTTTTCTTTTTAGACTCATTGGCAACCACATGAGTCCAACCTATGTGGCCAATACATCATGAAACACATGTATGATATTGTCACTAAAAGAGAAACTAAATTATTTGCAAAGGTAAATATTTGATGTTACATATTATGCACGCAAGTTGATTCAGTTTCTGGCTTAATGAATTACATCTGAAATATGGGCGCAAGTTATTAATTCAGTTTGTGTCTTTGATGTTACAGATGTTTCAATGCCCTGCCCCCTTCTCGGATGCTGAACTCGAGCACATACGCGAATTGTTTTGTCAATATCTGTATGACCTGATCTTAAGTAGTGATCAGGGACAATAATTAATGATGTTATTCATTTGTAAATATTCTGTAAAATTTGATTATTTTTTCGATCAATTTGTAAATAATACACAGGCAATGTAAAATTCAATAGATAAATTTGTTTAATTTTTCAAATTTTCTTGTTTCCATTTTGGGGTATCTGAAATTGGATGGTGGATATAGCTATTTAGTGCGCTTGAAATTTGAGGTTCAGGATGATGTAGCGAGTTCGCGACTTTAGGACCGAATATGGGTAAACTTCCAGTCCTAAAAGTTTTCGGTTAAATAATATGAGACTTTTAGGACCGCATGTTGAAATACTTCCGGTCCTAAAAGTATTGACAAAATATTGGTGAGACATTTAGGGCCGTATGTTTTAAAATGACGGTCCTAAAAGTATTCGACACTTTTAGGACCGTATCTCCTTTTTCCGTCTGCTCCTAATAGTCTTCCTTTAAATAGAGTTGATTCGCTTTTCGGACAAATTAATTAGAGTTCATTTAGGACCGTATGTTTTAAAATGACGGTCCTAAAAGTATTTGACACTTTTAGGGCCGTATCTCCTTTTTCCGTCCGCTCCTAATAGTCTTCCTTTAAATAGAGTTGATTCGCTTTTCGGACAAATTAATTAGGGTTCTAGGCAACCGAGGTTCTGGCGTTCTGATCAAGCTAGGTCCCTCATTGTAGTCGATGTTACCTCTCCAGATTTAGATTATCGGTTTCCCTTTTCTTTGTCCCTTTTCTTTTTGTCGGAAAAAGATGAGAGATATTGAAAAGGACACTTTGTTTCTAATCTGGCGAGGTAACACCGAGGACAACGATGGTCCAACCTTGAGAAGAATTGTCACTGTTTGTTTTTATTCGAATACGGTAAACGTTCTTTTTGTTTTGTTGGTCTGATCTTAACTGTATATTGTTGGATATTTTAATGTGCGAGTTTTTAATGTTGATCACACGAGGACAATGTTTTGTTTTTTTTCCTCCTTGTCGGAAAAAGAAAGAATGTACTGATCAGAAGGATAAAGGCGATCGAAATAGGAAAGTAACAAATTTATTATATATTTTTTAATGCTGCCCCATGGGGGGCAGCAGAGTACATGATTTAAAAAAAACAAAAAAATATTTACTCCTCCCCATCGTTGTCGGAGGGGAGGGAGTCGTCGGAGGGGTCGGTGACGTCGTCATCTAACGTATTGTACTCAACGTCGTGGGCGTCGAGTATCGCGTTGATCTTGTTGTTGACGGCGTGGTAGACCTGAAAAAGCTGACCCTGTCGTCAATTTATATGATCGACGCGGGCCAGGAGGTGGCGCAACAGCTGTTTGGTGGTCGGGTTCGGAGGCAGAGAAGGAGGGTAAGGATTGTTATGCCCAGCGGGAGGAGGAAAAGGAGGACCTGGTGGTGGTGGAGGACCTTGGGGCGGTGGAGCAGCCATTGTGGAAGTGATGATGAAGAATGTGAAGAAAGTAAAGTAACAACGGCTTTAAATAGAGAACCCATCCGGAGTGAAACGTCAGAACCTTTAATGAGCAGACACATAGTTCATCAGAATACGAGGAGACGCCTAGTTACGTTGGGAAGTTTATCTGGAAGCCGAAGAGAACTGATAGAGTGTAAGGATACGACTCTGCTATCAGAATTTGAAACGATGAACTTTTTTTAGGAAATTTAAATCTTGAATAAATGAATTTTAGGACCTGAAAACTGATAAAAGATCGGTCTTAAAAGTTATTTAATTGACTAAATAAATAATATACTTATAGGACCGGAGAAGTGATAAAAGGTCGGTCTTAAAATTAATTCAGTTAAAAAAATAAATAATATACTTTTAGGACCGGAGAAATTATAAAAGGTCGGTCTTAATATTAATTCATCTTTAAAAAAATAATATTTATAAAACTCGCTCGTAAAGTGTAGACCATTCGTCTGCTCTTTACGTCTCTGTCCTTAACACTCCTTATTAACTCCGCACTACCTCGTAACTCCAAACTACCTCTAGCTCTGCCTTTATTAATAAACGCCTCATACCTCTTTGCGCCAACGTACTGCTCAAACCATGGTTAAATACAAGATAACCGCTCGGAGGGGTGCTCTTACTCATGATGCTCGTGCCTTCCGTCGATCGTTATACGGTGTGCCTCCTCCATCGAGAGTGCGTTCGGTTGAAACAGAAGAGTCTCGGGTCGTTGGACCCATTGTTATTTCCGATGATGAAGACATTACCGCACCCCCCTCCAGCCTTCCGACCATGAAAAGGTTCCTACTCCACCTCTCCAACCAGTTGGCCCCAGCGCGCCGACCGCTGACCCTCGTCCTCTTTCCTCTAACTACCTGATACGAATAAGATGGGAACTTGCTGATATCCGGCGGGAAATTAATGTTACTCAAGCCGATATTGCCTGGGCTTTGAAGGATAACAAGCTTTGATAATTTTCTTTTCTTTTTTTGGCAATGTGTACGGCAATATTCAAGTAATTAATAATAGCATTAATTAAGAACCATAAGCTTGTCTCCTTTTAATTTTTTGTTCAAGTAATTAATAATAGCATTATTTAAGAATATCATTAATTAAGAACCATAAGCTTGTCTCTTTTTAATTTTTTGTTAATGTAATTAATAGTAGCATTAATTAAGAACTATAACCTTGTCTCTTTTTAATTTTTTCTTCAAGTAATTAATAGTAGCATTAATTAATAGCATTGATAATTTTCTACGTTCGCCAAAGGCCCAAAGTCAATACTCTTTTCTCTGGAAAATTAACTTAGGTCCGGAGTATTATAAAACTGCGGTCTTAAATATATAGGACCGGACATGATAAGAATTCGGTCTTAAAGGTAACACTTAAAAATTTAATATAAAATATTTAGGACCGGATGCTTTATAATTAATCGGTCTTAAAAAATTCAAACATAAAACCATGTCTCTGTCGCGCGGAAAATTAAATTTCCCTCTCTGAATTTCTCTTGTCGCGCCGAAAGTGATTATTGAGGAGGTTCTGTCTCCCGTGGTTATGTGTTGCTCCGTCGGTGCTTCGCGTTGCTCTCTCGACAATCACTTCCTTGTTCCTCAGCTAAACTTAGACCAAGCTGTAAAAGGTGTTTCGGTTATATAACTTCATGGTTTGCCTACTTATCGTTCTGGGTTTTTCTTGAGTTGAACGAAATCGATGAAATGCTCTTGTGTGTTTCTCTGTTGTTAATGAATATTCTATTCTAAAGATTATATTTGCACTTGAGACCTACCCAACTGACCAACAAATATTTTTAGGGTACTCTTGCTGTCTCCAACATCAACGTTCGTGGCGGGAGAAGAAAGACTCTTATTTGGCATTTGAATTTATATGCTACAGGTGAGTTCACAAGACCTTCATGCGAAGCATTTAAATTTCCTCGTCATGCATTTATTTTGCTTCGGGAGTATTTTAGTTTGGCTTCACTGTGATATTCATGACCAAAAGTGATTCTTCGTTATGCATTTATTTTGCCTTATTATACGTATGTTAAATCTTTCCGTCCATAGGAATTCTACTATGGATCACAGTTGGATAAATGCTTTACGGACGAGCGTTGAATATCATAATGGGGTGAGGGACTTTATTGAATTTGCTAAACAAAATGCCAATGATGATAGTGGGAAGTTTTATTGACCTTGTGTAAAATGTTTGAATGAGAGGCGACTAAGTCCTGAAGTTATACGGACATATTTAATCTGTCATGGATTTTGTAAGACCTATATAGTATGGGTATGGCATGGTGAAAAATAACCAAGTGGGTCTCAACATGGGGAAGTGGCCTTTGATGATAATGACACAGATATGGACGATCGCATAGAGGACATTATTCATGATGTAGGAGAAAAGGCCTTCAACAATCACATGCATATGGTAATATGTGCAGTGATGCGGAGACCCCGCTATACCCAGAGTGTCAAAAATACCAATTGTTGAACGCTGTATTGAAATTGGTAAGCTTAAAGGCACGTCATGGATGGAGCGACAAGAGTTTTTCTGAAATGCTTGAGGCTTTTAAGGACATGCTTCTAGATGATAATGTGTTGCCGCATCGATACTATGATGCTAAGAAAATACTTTGTCCACTGGGGATGGAGTACAAAAAGATCCATGCATGCCCGAATGACTGCGTATTATATAGAAAAGAGTTTGAAGAGAAGCAAAATTGTCCGATATGTGAAACCCCAAGGTACAAGTCAAATAAGGGGCCTGCAAAAGTGTTATGGTATCTTCCAATCATACCAAGGTTCAAGCGGTTGTTTGCGAATGAAAATGATGCAAAACATTTACGGTGGCATGCAGATGAGAGGATTTCTGATGGAAAGCTTCGTCATCCAGCCGATTCTGCGCAATGGAAGAAAATCGATCAATTATTTCCCAACTTCGGCGAAGAACCTAGGAACATTAGGCTTGCCCTTAGCACGAATGGCATGAATCCATATGGAAGCCTTAGCAGCGTACATAGTTCATGGCCTGTACTCCTCATTATTTACAACTTATCTCCTATGTTATGCATGAAGAGAAAGTACATCATGCTGTTTATGTTGATTTCGGGACCAAAACAACCCAGAAATGACATTGATGTTTACCTTCAGCCCTTGATCGAAGACTTTAAGGAGTTATGGGAAGAAGGTGTGGATGTTTTTGACTCTTTCAAGAAGGAGGTATTCAAATTGCGAGCCATGATATTTTGTACTATAAACGACTTCCCAGCATATGGTAACTTGTCAGGGTATAGTGTAAAGGGCCATAAAGCATGTCCGGTTTGTGAAGAAGGCACATGCTACCATCAACTCCAACATGGAAGAAAGACGGTTTACCTTGGACATAGGAGATTTCTTAAACGGGGCCACCCATATCGTCGATTAAAGAAAGCCTTCTTTGGTGGCCAAGAATATGAAGATGCTCCGGTGCCATTGACTGGGGAGCAAGTTTATGAGAAGGTGAAAAATATCAATGTCATCTTCGGCAAGACAGCCAAGAGTATAAAAGATACAAATATATGGAAAAAGAGATCTATATTCTTCGATCTTCCCTATTGGCGCAATCTTGATGTGAGACACTGTATCGATGTCATGCATGTGGAGAAAAACGTATGTGATAGCATTGTTGGCACGCTTCTCAACATACATGTTGATGAAGTCACAAGTCCACTTATACATCTTGAATAATGATGATGAAGTTCAAGCCAGCATAGCTGCACATAAAGAAGCTGTGAGGAAAGAAAATCCTCGAATGACTGAACAAAGGTTGATTAGGGATCATAACAGAACTTTTGCACACTGGTTCAAACGAAAGGTCGAGGGGGAGGAATGTGTTTCTGATATCCTCAAATAGTTAGCACCTGGTCCTGAGGTTGATGTCATAAGTTGGAATTCGTATGTGATCAATGGTTATACATTTTACACGAAGTCCCTAGATGATAGAAGCACAGTCCAGAACAGTGGTGTTATGTTAGAGGCTAAATCTATGCACTTCTCCAGTTCGAAAGACAAGAGCCCTTTATTGGCAATCATGCCATATTATGGGGTTATTGAAGAGATATGAGAGGTGGACTATATGAAAATTAGATTTCCCATTTTCAAATGCAAGTGGGTTGATGTCAATAATAGTGTTCGGATCGATCGGCTAGAATTTACATTAGTCGATGTCAATGATAGAAGTTTTGGAAATGAACCTTTTATTATGGCAGACCAGACGCAACAAGTGTTCTATATCACCGATCGAGAAAATAAAATGTGGTCTGTAGCTCTCCAAGGAAAGAGGGTCATTGATATTGATGAGGAAAATTCAAATTATGGTATTCCTGAGAGTACACCTTTTTCAAGGGGTCTACCGAACATGAACGAAGAAGATGAAGCGGATAATGAACCCGACATAAGAAGTGATCATCAAGAAGGGATATGGGAAGATATCACTTTATAAAAGAGTCAATTCATAAGGTAATATTTATATATATGCAGATTTATTTGACTACTTTAAGGCTTTAACTATATATATTATTCCTTTTATGTTCATAAAATGTCTTTGACTATGAAGTTTGTTCCTTGTTTTATTTTTGTGGCAGGATCCGATCATGTTATAAAATAGGATGTTACGTTGTTGGGTGGCATGGGAATCAGATGATGAAGGCATGGTGAATATTATTTTGGGCGCATCTATGTTGTATTTGTAACTTATCGTATTTGTAAGTAAGTTATCTTATTGGATGTATGAATTAACTTTGGTGTTGTAGATTAATTAAGAGGCCAAATAACTCATGGTGAATAATATTTGTATCATTTTTCTAATTCAATTTATTCAAATAATTGTTCATAGCTTGTAGCTTAAAGTATCGACTTTTATGTGCTGGATTGGGTAGTGGATTTGTGTATATAGTAGCAAGAACAACAGCAGGGAAAAATTCGGGAAAATTTAGATTGGAAATAAATAAGTCGGTCTTATACGTTTGACTTTTAAGACCGGATGTAATTATATGACAGGTCTTAAAGGTCATATTAAGCCGGTCTTAAAAGTTGGCCTTTTTAAGACCGTTATGTTATATTTAGACGTCCGGTCTTAAAGGAAAATTTTTAAGACCGGACGTAATTATCATCCGGTCTTAAAAGTCAGTCTTTTAAGACCGCGTATGATTAGTCGGTCTTAGAAGTCGCTAACTTTAAGACCGTATTTATTTTTGTCCGGTCTTAAAAGTCCGATATTTTTAAGAGCGGACTAATTTTAGGCTTGTCTTAAAAGTTGAGTTTTTGGACCGACCAAATCAAACTATTTCATGTTCATTTAGTACAAATTTTAAGACCGAATGTTTTAAATGTCCGGTCTGAAATATGTAGACTTTTAAGACCGGATCATTGTCCGGTCTTATATGTAGACTTTTAATACCGGCTGGAACAAAACCGGCGGTCCGTCTGCTCTTACGAGCCTGTTTTGTCTGGTCTTAAAAGCCTTTTTTGCACTAGTGTGTGAGTTGTGAGTCTAGTGTGTGTGAGAGTTGTGAGTCTAAGAGTGTATGAGAGAGAAAAGTCAATTGAAACACTAATAGGAAAATTGAGCATAAATCCTATGTGAATTAAACATTGGAATTAATTCAAGACACAAATAAATGAGAATCTATACAAAATAAATTGTATCCTAAAATACATTAATCGTAGATCAAATATAAGGATTTATTATTAACAAGCATAATTTAAGCTTGAGATAGGTTATAACTAGAATCTTTTCCTCAATTTGTGAAATTTGATTTCAAATGATGAAAAGGAAATTAGAGGTTTTTAATTAAAGCCATAAGTTCCAAAATTACAAAGCTAGTGAGAAGAATTGAATAAAATTTCATGAAGACCCCTAAGTATATTTTCATCTAGTTATAAGGCACCTAGAGTAACTAATAATTGAAATGCAAAACAAAGAATAAGAGGAAGGGGAAATTGTTGGCTTGAAGAGGAGGCAAGAATTGTTTACAATAAACAAAACCACACATGGGATAATGGCATTCAAACTTAGAAGAAGATAAGGTACTTTAGGGTTGAGTCATAAAGGAAATGGAAGAGGATAGAGTGGAGAGAGAGGGGGCATGGTTTTGAGAGGTGAAGGGTGAGAATGTGAGCTTCCCAAATACCCTAGATCCAATGGTCAAAATGCAAGATGAGTTAGGTTTAAAGTAACTACCAAAACGCCATCACAAATTGCTATAAATAGGGGGCTTTGGTCTTCACATTTCCTCACACCAAAACAAGCGAGAGCAATCTGATATAGAGTGTAGAAAGTGAGAGTAAGGAACTTTTTAAAGGAGTAGCAAGGTTCTCCAAGGGTAAGTTCTCTAGTTCTTAAATTCATAGATAGAAGTAGCTTAGATCTTAAATATTTTAGAATAATTTTATTTTCGTGTTTTTATGGTCAAAATTCGCTTTATTTTGAAAAAATGATGAGGAAAGTTATAGAGCAAAATTTTTGGAAGAGAAATATCAAAGTAACGAAGTTCTGGTGAAATTTCATCGGTTAAGCAATTTCTGAAATCAGTGATAAAAATGCCAATATTTTATGTTTAAAATGAAGTTGCAAAATTCAAGGAAAATTCATGGTTAAAGTAGACATATAGGGCTTTTCAAATATGTCAAGAACGTATTAAATTGAGCCCTGGACAGTGAGATAAAAATTCTCAAAGTTTAATTGCGAATTTCTGGAAAAATTCAAGGCAGAAGCTCAAAACGTTAAAACTGGGAATGACTCAAGTGATTTGGCCAAAAGTGATTATTTTTACTTAAAAATAGACATCCTAAGGATTCAGAGGAATTTTACGGATCCTCGTTTCGATTTTTCTAGAATTAGTTATGATTTTTCAAAGTTAGAAGAAAATCTGCCCAAAATACTGTACCCACGTTTTTTCAGAAAATAAGGGAAATAAGTTGAAAAATAATTCCACCAAGAGAAAATGGGCATTAGTGACTAAGATATCTATTAAGATATTATTTGTGAATTAATAAATGTGATATTACCATTATAGGATAAACGTGATCACAGTCCGACCGACAAACGTACCAATATCACTAACAAAGATACGGACGCGTATTATAACACTAACTCTGATGCTTATTGTATAGTTATATGTGATAGATGTATTCATAGACTGAGACTCTATTTTAAAGTTTTTCATACACATACAGCTATACACAAGTTATGGTTCTGATAATACCGTTAAGTTTTCCTAGCGCTGAGGACACGAATGTACATCGTGGCACTGGTGAATAGTGCAAACTGTAATAACATGCATAGGCAGTAGCTGTGTTCTGTTATTATCTTTCATATGTGATTACTGCTGTAATGTCATGAATATCTGTCATACATAAACTGTTATATAAACATGAGGTTAACCGTTACCTGAGGTTCAATGGGTATTGAACCTCAGCTCTTGCTATAGCCTCAGGATCCGGAGGAGCCAGGATCAAGGACAAGGGTAAGCAGCCCGCATGAGGACTCAGACGGAGAATTTCTTTTTTATTTTTGTATTAACGTACTATATTCGAATAACTGTACCGCTGTATATAAGCAACCAGATACAACAAACAGTAAATGTTTATCAGTTACTCACTCTTTTAAATTATTCCGATGCTCTACTCTATTTAAAATGTTTTGAAAACACTTTCAAAAATTGGAATGTTACATCCGTACATCGTTCTTGAGACAAGTTCCTTATTGTTAGTTCCAAAGGTTGCAGATATACCTTTAGGAAATCATGTTTCTTGGTCCCACAAAACATATTTTTACGAAAATTGTAGTTTTGGATTCTCAATTAAAATTGTTTGTTTTGACAGACTCTTTATTTGGATATGATTCATAATTTAAACTGCGTCAAAATAATTATAAAATAAAATCTCAAGCTTTTTTGTTTGAAGTTTTTGAAAATAATGTTTTTATGTAACTTTTTAATTTTGAGGTCTTGTGTTGGAACTTTATGTATTTTTTAATTTCTGATCCTTTAAAATAATTACCATTTTTATGGTCATCCTTAATAAATATTATTTTTCTTAAGTCCTTTATTATAAATTTTTCTAAAATTTACATCTATTATTATTATTATATTTTTAACTGCACCATCCATACACACACGTATACATAGGATATTAATTAATGGGAGAATCTGTATAAATTCAATTAAAATACCGAAATTTAAATCCAAGCTTACACTTTTAATAAATTATTGATGAGGCCAAGAGGCATAACTACAAATTTTTTAATGTTATTAAAAGACTAGAACACCCTCCTGTAATTAAAAAGAAAAATTGAAGGTATATGTAGCCCATTTTTATTATTGCAACGGAATTTAATTAATATTTTCTCTTTATTTTTAATTTGTTTGTTTGTTTTATGATTTTGTTTTTATAAAATAAGCAAACATTTATTTATATATACAATATAATTTGTTTAAAAAACTGTGCTATTTATTGAAATAAAATTATTCGAATTTGTATATGTCCTATGTAACCACAACAAATATTTTTGTCCAACAAAAATATTATAGAAGTATAAGAATATATCTATATGTACAATATAGTTTTTTTTTAAAAATGCTAGTTATAGATGTAAAATCATTCGAATTTGTTGTCCAATCAAGATATTATATAAATATAATAAGGGATAAGATATCATCACTACTATTTTTCACCGTTATATCAGAATCTCAATATTTATCATTTCTCTCTCATATTGAGATTCTGTACTAACGGTGGAAAAATGGTAGTGACATTGGTAGTGAGCAAAATTAGTAGTAGCAATATCATATCCCATATAATAATACAATGGGTACACTCATTCTTCCATCTCATCAAAAACCTTCCACATGACATGGGGTGGTTGGAGAATTTCATTTGTTCCATTCTCTAATGGTAATACTATACAAGACAAAGAAATATGTCGCCTGTTCTTTTAAGAGGAAATTAATGAATACTGATGTACCTATTCTATTTTTGAATCAAATATTAGATATGGAGTAAAGTTTATTGGTTTTTAATTACTACACTAATAATCCTAACTAAAAACCAGAGAGCAAAGAGAGAATTGAATTAGTATTGAAAACAAAGAGAATCGAATTACCAGACATAGGTGATTTTGATTTTGAGAGGGCAATGTGATCATTTAATAATATTCAAAAATCCCTAATTAGGAATTTGTTAAAAGCGGAAACATAAATTTGGATTGTAAACCCCTACTGACCTCACTCTTTCGGGTAGCGGAGAGAGGAATTCCATTTTTATACTTACCAAATATCATCTAATTACGACTAATTAACATGCAACAAAGTCTATCGCGGTAGAGTATTTCCCAGTTGGATTTCAGATAATACAAGTATAAATAAATACAAGTGACAAAATATAATTCCCAAAGGGTAAAATATACAGTCATTCATCGGTGCCTATAAGGCCAAAAAATATACAGTCATCCCAACACAAAAATAAAATCAAAAATAAATCATCATCCGCCACCAACGACACCAACTACTCCAGTTCTGCATTCTACCCTTCTCTCCAGCTACAGCCCTTGAAGTACTTCTTGAAGCTTTACAAAAATCTGGGATTTAAAAATAAATTCTAGAGTAACCGTTAATATCATATGTAATGCATGAACAGTATATGTATGTAACCATAATCAAGAAAACATCAAATAATAGCATTCAATAACAAGCGCGCAGTAACACAAATGCAACATATCATGTGTATTGTATTAACCGCTGAAGGACTACATGTCCTAGAAACAAACGCAGGACTGCTCAACAAAGCAAGCCCCAGATCCACAACGCTAGAAAATACACAGTAGTTGTGCTCCGAACCCAAACCATACTGAATGCACACAAACGCTTGTCCCTTTTTCAGGAGACACAGGTCTACAATTATGGAAAATACAAACATATAAGACAACAAAAAACACATGAGGATCAAGGTTACTACTTGATAGTTGACCAAAATTATCAGTATAATTTTTCCCCAAGCACGCCGAAAGTCAGAGTGGCCCCTAAATAATTAAAATATAAATATAAATAACTCCTTATTAACATATTTGTTTGTTGACTTAAAAAAAAAAAAAAGCCTTCAATCTAATAAAAATTCCTCAATCTTATATTAAGATCTTAGTTTTGGACTCTCTGAAGGCATTAAAACACCAACAAAAAAAATTAGTTTCCCATGTTCATAAAGCTGGCCGAAATCATCCTCTAAAATCACTTAACCCAACTTTCATTTTCATCAACAAATTTCTCTTATGTCATGATAATCCTTCTACCAGTTTGATTCTTCATTCATCAATTCCATTCATATTCAGACCCATTCTCATAAACGCATAGGCAAGGAATTTCCATCTTCAACTTAGCAATCATGAATTTATAAATTAGTTAAAACTAGGACTTACTTGATCTTATTCCTCCAAATAGAGACTTGATTCTCAATGTTTCTTGACTTTCTTCTTCCTTTTTTTCGTCCTTCACCTTCACAGAACAAGGAAGGAGTTTTCCTTCAAAATTTGAACTTCCAAAACAAAAATAGAAGCAGGTGGACTAAGTATTCAAAGTCCTTACCCTCCTCTTATTTGCTTGGCTTTCCTTGGCATCTTCACGCTAGCTCCCTTATCTTCTTTGATCACCTTTGCTCTGCTTCTTCAGCAGATGTGTCCAGCAACTCAAAAGAGAAGGAGATGAGTTCCTTAAATAAACCCTTGAGGTTGGTTCTAGATCCAACTTGCGTCTGGACTTTGCTAAAATATATCTCTCTGACTGCTCTTGATTTTCTCACGTCCGACGCTTTGATGCAATTTGCGAGGAGAAAAATGTATTTTAATTTTATTATCCCCCGCCCCCCCCCCCCCCCCTCCCCTCCCCTTTTTTTTTTCCCCTGCTTCAAGCCACGTTGGGGAATTATTATTGAAGAAGAAGGGGGAAAAAAACTGATATGCTTCTTTCCTCATTCGTACAGCCTGCACACTCTCCCCGCTACTTCATTAATAAGTATTGTCCAATCAACTTACCCCCTCTCATGTCCGGATGCAGGGAAAATATGAAAGAAATTGTATATTACATTTCTTTTCCTTCTTCATTTGTTCAACCTTTCACGTGTTCAACTCTTTTTTTATTGATGTTGATTTGTCTTCACCTTCACGTTTTTTCCCCCCTTAGGTCCAGCGGTTTTGACTTTTGAGGGGGTAATAAGTAAACTACTTTTTTTAAAAAAAAAATGATACTCTTCACTTCCTCCATTCGTCTAACACTAAAGAAATTGATGAAGGAGTATTTAATATAGAGTTAAGCTGTGATTTAGCCAATAAACTATTATTTTAGGAGTGTCTAACACAATTAACTATTAAGTAGATCAAAAATACCAACAAATTTTAAAAAATGAGCATCCAGCACAACAAACTTTTAAAAAGGTGCACTCAGCACAACACTGTTAACAAAAAATTAACTTCCGTTATCTAAGGTTTTTTTTAAAAAAAAAAATGATACTCTTCACTTCCTCCATATGTCTAACACTTAAGAAATTGACGAAGGAGTATTTAATATAGGGTTAAGGTGTGATTTAGTCAATAAACTATTGGCTCAGGAGCGTCCAACACAATTAACTATTAAGTGGACCAAAAATACCAACAAATTTTTAAAAAGGAGCGCTTAGCGCAACAAACTTTTAAAAAGGAGCACTTAACACAACACCGTTAACAAAAAGTTAACTTCCGTTATCTAAGGTGCAGATTGACCAACGAACTTTTACTTCAAGAGCGCTTAGCACAAAATTCTACATTTTACTAAATTAAATAATTTTTTCTTAATTGTCATTATTCAAAACTACTTATATAGATATCTATGGACAAAAATTACCCATTCTTTAATTTTGTCAAAATTATAATTTGCTAAAATAAATAAAATTTTTAATTAAAAATATAATTATATGATTTAAATAAAATTCAAGGTGTTTTATAGTTTATTATATATATTAAACAAAAAATATATATGATTTATTTTTATTTTAGAAGAAATTTATGTGGGTTAAAAAATTCATTTAATGCTAATAAAATTTAAAAAATCTATTATGTCCTTAAGAAATAAAATGAGTTTAATTTTTATTCTTACAAAAAGAGCTTAATGAATATCAACATTGATACTTAATAATATAAATCCGGCAACTTAATGATATATTTGTTGTTATACACCTACCGGCCTCGCCCTTTTAGGTGGTGGGTAGTGTGGTACTTTAACTTTGTTTAATTTTAGCATATATTTCCTTGATTAATTTACATCACATATCAGAGTATAAGCAGCAGAACACACACCGGTTTGGACAAAAATATAATGATAAAAATACGGAAAGATAAATTCTTTCTCCAAAGGGATCAAAATATACAATCATCGGATAATGATGCCTAACCGGCCAAAATAACATAATATAGTCATCCGGTAATCAAAATAAATAGTCACCTCCACACTACTCCAGCTCCGGAGCCTTACCCCTGTCTCCGTGCTCCGGTCTCGAAGAACTGCCAGATGACTTAAAAGAATCTGGGATTCAAAATTGAATCCCAGAGTAACCATTAATTTCATATAAAATGTATAACAAAGCATGTAAACAAACCACAAATAAAAATAATTCAAACCTCATCTCATTCAGTATCATGCATACAGCCAATCCGGAACTAGCAGTTCTAATAGCACATAGCACAGACTGCCGGGCACGGCACATAGCAAGGCCCGTTTATGCATACAGCATGTTCCGGTTCCATAATGCTAGGAAAATGAATGATAACCGAATGTATGCAATAAACATGGAAAAACAACATAATGGTAAAACATACATACACAAGTCACACATAGTATATGAAGATTAAGGTTACTACTTGGCAGTCGATTACAAATAAAAATAACCTTCCCGATGCAAAATATCACAATTATCCCAAAAATAATAAAATGTAGATATAATTAATTCCTCCACAGTAAATATTCCCTTTTGATAATTTAAAATAAGCCCAATTAATGTGTCCATATTCACTAAATTTCTACCGAATCTCTACCCTACACAATTTTGCATTCTAAACACAATGGAACCATCAAAATGACCAAAATCTCACTCCTTGACCATGCCTTGATCAGACCGAAATTTAAAACTCAAGTGTGACAATTTACCAATTCACAGTTTATCCACTGATAAATCCCAATTTAATATATTTTATCCCGCCTTATTCATTTATTTTGGGGACTATTTTAGGCTAATTTGGATTTATTAGACAATAATTGGATTGTTAGCCTATTTTAGGAAATAATATAAATCAGAATTAATTATGAGATTATTGGACTTAAATTATCAATATTCTGATTGAGATTTTGTGATTGAATAATATTTCTAAATATATGATAGATCACGATTTTATTTAATTCTTGCAGGATAAGAAAAAGCATATTGGAAGATCCTACGATGGAGAATTAAACTTGGAAGCTAAAAGAAGATCTAATGGTGGAATTTTGTTGGGCTTTTGGAATTTTAATTGGCTCAAATTGATACCCAAAAAGCTCTCTTTTTCTCCTTTAAAATTAACCTAGCTGCCTATGAATTATACACGCTCCCTTAGAGAGCCGCAACACGCACAGAGACGCACGCAGAAACACACGCTGGGGAGACGCAGCCACAGACGCAAGCACAGGAGATTTCCATTCATTCAATTCACTTGCGGGCCCACCACCTTTAATCAATTGAATCATCAATTGTTTTCAACACAATTTCTCCAGCAGATGCGTTACTGTACCGTGGCAATTGAATTTCTCCATTTATTAGTCTAATGGCCGTGGCTAGTCTAATACTTGGCGGGATGATTTCCATGGAAGCTTAAGCAATTTTAAGAGGCAACTGGGGAGGAGCATGGAGAAAGTTAGAGCCTAGGAACTTACACTTGAAGATTACAAGGGAGTGTTTTTCTTTTTATCTTCTTAATCCAAACTTGAGGTTCTTTAGTTTTAAAGGGTTTCAAGTTATGTTAATTGAGAACAATCTAGTTTTAGATTGTAAACATATTTCTTTTGGATTGGATTGATAATTTGAAGTTTTTATGTGTGAGACAATTGTTGGAGTTTTGTTTGCAACCTTTTGATTGTTAATTGAATTATTAATTGAGTTTTCATAATTAATTTAATTGTCAATTTGGTTTATCATCTTAATTGTTTAATTGGGTTGATAAATTATCTAGTTGTTCAATTGGATAATTGTAAACAAGATTTTCAAAACTATTTTAAATCATTGATCTTTAATGAGTTTAATTAACCACCGCTTATTTCATTATGAGTTTTCTAGTGGAATATGTGTTATTGAGCTAGAGGGTTTCCCGTGTTCAATTAGGTGATTAAATTCATTAATCTTCCTTTGGTCTAATTAATTGGTTTGGGCTAAGAAAGTCGACTCCATGCAATTCCTAAGTTGTTCCTTTCTTCCTCATAACTGAACTAGATCTTTGTCATTTAATTTGATTTTAATCAATTTTCTTCTTAGGATTTTAATTTTCCTCTCATAACAAAAACCCCCCCAAAATTGCATTCAAATTCATATAGATCAATTTCATTCTCATTTAGGTTTTAGAGTCAATTGCATTAGTGCATTTAGTTAGTTTAATTTCATCTAAGTAGTAGTATTTTGCATTTTAGTTTAGGTTCATTCCATTGCATTTTTTTTATCACCTAAATTCAACCTAAAGAAAAACCCACAGATTGCTCTTTGGGAGAATGACCTAGGTTGCCACTATATTGCATTACTAGTTGGTCCTGGTTTAATTGATTGCTTTAGCGACGAAAGTAAGCTTCATCATCCACCAAACTAAGTTCATATACTTCCCAAATCATCATATAATCACATATTCATAAGTAAATCTCCATGAGACTCCAAAAGCCTTAATTGTCTCAAAATATAGGAATTTACAAAGTACTCAAAAACTTATCCAAACTTCAAACCAATCGGTGTAAAACGAAGCTTACGCTTACCTTATTACGATTCTACCGTCGGTTTGGAATTTCAGTAGTAACTCAATTAACCCAATGACTTAAAACTCCTTCTTTGAGAAAACTGAAACCGTAGTATTGAAGCTCTCGAGGTGTAGAACAATATTTGTAAAGGGAGTTTTTAGATTGGAGGTGGTTTGGTAGGAGATTTTGACTGAAGTTCTTTTCTCTCTCTTCTTGAATTTTCTCACGCCATTAAAGCTTCTCTATCTCTTTCCTGGTGGTTCTGGCCGAGAATGAAGATCATATAAAACATGGCAATTAATGAATATTGAAGGGTCAAAAGTCGGTGGAAGCATGGAGCAGTTAATTGGACTTTAACCTTCCATTTATTTACAATAATACCAATCAGTGGCGGAACTGCGTTCACGTAGGTGCACGCAAGTGCGGACAGAACTTTTCAATCCTTTTTTACAAAACTTTTTTACAAAAGTATAGGTCTATATATATATTTAACAATATAAATATATTAATCGTGGGTTGCTAGACTTTTTCTTGCAGCGATATAAAGTCAGTAAAACCACACGTGGGTTGCTAAACTTTTTGTAATTACCTAACCTTACTACCTCACGTTGCGTTTTGTTTGAATGGAAAATACTGGAAAGCAAATAACTGTGCGTATTAAATTATGCTATATTTGTAGCCGCTGTGTAACTCTAATGGTTAAATAGTAATTTATAATGCAAAATATAATACAATATTTTTAAGAAATGAAGAATCAAAGAATGCTTTTGTAATCATTCTAATGTAAAGATTAGTTGACTCTTAATTATTATTTTTTTATGTTAAGTTAGAAGTTTTTTTTCTTGGGCGAAGGAGCAAAAATGCTCACGAAGTTTACCTTTGGGAGCGTCCAGCACCACCAAGTTTCAAAAGGAGCAAAAGTAGACACGAAGTTACGTTTTGGGGAGCAAAAGTGCCACCAGCCGTTAGTTGACCGTTAAGTTGGATGTAATGCTGACGTGGACGATGACGTGGATGCTGACGTGGAATTAAAAAATTCAAAAAATTAGGAAAAAATAAATAATTAGACAAAAAAATTTTAAAAAATTAAATTATTTCGAAAAAATTTAAAAAAATGAGGAAAAATTTAAATAATTTGGATAAAAAATTAAAAAAATTAGGAAATAATTGAAATAATTAGAAAAAAATTAAAGTAATTTGAAATTTTTTAAAAAAAATTCGAAAAAAATGAGGAAAAAATTAAAATAACCATAAAAACAAAAAAAATTATTAAAAAATTCAAAAAAATTAGGGAAAAATTAAAATAATTAGAAAAAAATTAAAATAATTAGAAAAAAATTAGAAAAAAATCATAAAATTAGAAAAAAAATCATAAAATTAGGAAAAAATTCAAAAATAATAAAATAATTAGTAAAAAATTAAAATACCCCCGCCAGTGGGCCCCACCACCGACCACCTTACCGCCGGCCGGCGACGGCGATCGGTTTCCGTTTATTATATACTCTCTCCGGTCTTAATTATAGGACAACATTTGAGAGTTTGTTTTAGTCCTAATTATAATACAATTTTAAATTTTGTCAATTTCTTCCTAAAAGATGCCTATCGATATAAGTGAGAGATTATGTGAAATAAATAAGGTAGTTGAGGTACAGAATTTATATAAAGGCATTTTAGAAAAATAAGTAAAATCAACTAATTCGACCGCCGCCGAGTATATAATAAAGGGCAACCGATCACCGCCAACGGCTGGCGGTAGGGTGATCAGTGGTGGGGCCCATTGGCGGGGGTATTTTAATTTTTTTCTTATTATTTTAATTTTTTGAATTTTTTATATTTTTTTCCTAATTATTTAATTTTTTCCTCATTTTTTTAATTTTTTTTGAATTACTTTAATTTTTTTATAATTTTTTAATCTTTTTTCTAATTATTTTAACTTTTTCCTTTTTTTTTTTGAATTTTTTTATATAAATTTTTGAATTTTTTCCTAATTATTTAAATTTTTCCGAATTTTTCCGAATTTTTTTCGAATTAATTTAATTTTTTTGAAATATTTTTTCTAATTATTTATTTTTTCCCTAATTTTTTGAGATTTTCCCTAATTTTTTTAATTTTTTAATTCCACGTCAGCATCCACGTCATCGTCTATGTCAGCATGTCAGTCCCAGTCAACGCCACGTCAGCATTCCATCCAACTTAACGGTCAACTAACGGCTGGTGGCACTTTTGCTCCCCAAAACATAACTTCGTGTCTACTTTTACTCCTATTGAAACTTGGTGGTGCTGGACGCTCCCAAGGGTAAACTTCGTGAGCATTTTTGCTCCTTCGCCCTTTTTTCTTTTATTGTTTATATTCTTTTGTTTTTTAATACGTTTAAAACTTTCCTTTAAAAAAAATTCTGGGGCGCTTCCCTGAACTCCTAAATTCCACAACTAATTGTGCACCCACAAACTTAAAATGCTGGATCCACCACTAATACCAATGCTTTTTGACTTAACTTACTTTGTTGACCAAAGATGAATAGGTCAGGAGGGCTGATGCTACGTGTTCAATTGGAGAATGGAATTAATGAATATTAGCAAGTTAAAGTCGGTGGAGGCATTGTGGAATTCATAAGACATCATTCTTGCTTTTAATTACCATCTTGCTAATGAGGTTTAATCCAGTTGTTTGGGTTGACGGAATTTTCATGGAGCCAGGGCTGATGTGGCGTGCGAACCATGAAGGATATGAAATTTATTTATGTCATAGACGTTTTAATGTACAGGTGATTTGGGGTGTTGTGGAAGTTCATTCCATTATGATCTTATTTAATCATCAACAAGACTTTTATTTGCAACTTAATTTATTACTAATTTAATTACAAATATTGGATAAATGTAGAGAATAAATCCTTAATTTCATATAAGGATTTCTTTTCCTCAATTAGCTTTTCTATGCTACATGATATTGACTCTAAAATTTCTAAGCCAGAATCATCCCTTTACAAATTATTCTCTATTTTTTTTCCTCATAATCTCCAATAAATATTCATGCAACCTTCTTCTCATCCTTTTTTGTCAAATTTAATACCAATAAACAAATAATTTCACACAATCACCTATATTCATTACAACATAACTTCAAAAAAAAAATCATATATGCAAATAACTTTACACTAATGCACACGAAAAATGGGGATGTTACATTTGTTAATTAAATGCTCTATTGCTTATATGAATATGGAATTTATTGGGGAAAAAAAAACACGTAATAGATCATTTAATTAATAAATATAATTCTTGTTACAGTACTGTGAACCATACACCTTGACATCCCTCCCCTCCGTCTTTGAAAACCTGCAATATAATTGCTTCAACGTAAAAAGACAATCCAGCAGCAACACTTGAGATTTTTATGAGAACCATGCACACAAACCTATGAGCTAATCATCAAACTTTCTACGATGAGTACAACCCATGGGCATTAATGTGGCTACTCCAATTAAGTAAACTAGGTTACAAAAATTCCTGATAATAACCTCTACAAGTGAGCCCTCCTCGATGATGTTCTCGCCTAGCTTTTCAGATCCATTTGACATTTCAATCTCAGAGATTCTGAAACCAAACCAATGGGATTGACAGAGTCAGAAACATTGTGACCCCTAAGTCGAATTGAAATCTTATCAATGGCATCAATGGATTTAGAATTACCATCCATTGGTCTTGTATGGTCCTCTGATCTCTCATTATACACCTTATGAAGAGGTGACTTCTCACTTGCAGCAATCTTCATCCCCACTCCATCAGATGGAATGTTTCTGGCAAGTGAATGAGAAATTGTGGCATTGTCTCCAACACTATCAATGTTTAATAGATCTCTAGTCTTGCCTTTTGATGAACCAACTTGCTGACAAGAGTCGTGAGCTGCTTCCCAGCAACCCTGTGGACGAGCTCCTATTAAGTCACTTATATGCAGAGGATCGCCCATAGTTACAATCTTTCCAGCTTGTGATACAGCTTTAGCTGCGAGCTCAGCAGCCTTCACAATGGCATCCTCATTTAATTAACAAATATATTAATAGATTTTTTAAATTTTATTAAAATTAAATGAATTTTTAACTCACATAAATTTCTTCTAAAATAAAAATAAATCATATAACTTTTTTTGTTTAACATAAATAATAAACTATAAAATATCTTGAGTTTTATTTAAATCATATAATTATATTTTTAATTAAAACTTTTGTTTATTTTAGTAAATTATAATTTTGACAAAATTAAAGAATGAGTAATTTTTGTCCATAGATATCTATACAAGTAGTTTTGAATAATGACAATTGAAAAAAAAATTATTTAATTTAGTAAAATTTAGAATTTTTTGCTAGGCGCTCCTAGAGTAAAAGTTCGTTGGCCAATTTGTACTTTAGATAAGGGAGGTTAACTTTTTATCTGCGCCTTAAATAAGGGAGGTTAACTTTTTGCTAACGGCGTTGTGCTGGGCGCTCCTTTTTAGAAGTTTATTGGTATTTTTGGTCCACTTAATAATAAATTGTGTTGGACGCTCTGTGATGAACATAAGCCCAAAGAGAGAGTCCAATCCCCAAAAGCTAGCCAATGAGGAGGGAGAACCTAATAGACTTATAAACCTTACTCTAAGAGTTTGGCTCTCCGATGTGAGACTCATAACATAGTCACCTCTTCAAGAGCTGACGTCCTCGGCGGCTTCACTCCACGGCACTTCACTCGGCCTCTAGCCGGTCAGAATCCTCCGTGGGTAGCCCTTTCTAAAACATTGACTCTCAATGAAAGCACCAATTTGATGAACACAAGCCCAAAAGGAGAGCCCAATCCCCAAAAGCTAGCCTATGAGGAGGGAGAACCTAATGGACTTATAAACCTTACTCTAAGAGCTTGGCTTTCCGATGTGGGACTCATAACATAGTCACCCCCTCAAGAGCCGACGTCCCGGTGGCTCTACTCAATGGCACTTCACTCAGCCTCTAGCCGGTCAGAATCCTCCGTGGGTAGCTCTTTCCGAAACATCGACTCTCAATAAAAGCACCAATGTAATGAACACAAGCCCAAAAGGAGATCCCAATCCCTAAAAGCTAGCCTATGAGGAGGAAGAACCCAATGGACTTATAAACCTTACTCTAAGAATTTGGCTCCCCGATGTGAGACTCATTACATAGTCACCTCCTCAAGAGGTGACGTCCTCGGCGGCTTCACTCTACACACAAGCCCAAAGGGAGAGCTCAATTCCCAAAAGCTAGCCTATGAGAAGGGAGAACCCAATGGACTTATAAACCTTACTCTAAGAGCTTCCTGATGTGGGACTCATAATATAGTCACGCCTCCAACCGGTCAGAACCTTCCGTGGGTAGCCCCTTCTAAAACATCGACTCTTAATGAAAGCACCAATGTGAAGAACACAAACCCAAAGGGAGAGCCCAATCTTTAAAAGTTAGCCTATGAGGAGGGAGAATCCAATGAACTTATAAATCTTACTCTAAGAGCTTGACTCCTCGATGTGGGACTCACAACACGCTCCTGAGCCAATAGTTTATTGACCAAATCACACCTTAACCCTTTGAATATATTGCTTTTCCCTTACTCGCACAACATGCCTATGCCCATGCCCATCTGCTTCTTCCATTAATTTTGTTTGGTCACATCTATCAATTCCTTCTTTTCTATATAGTCCGGCGGTTTAAGGGATTGAAAAGTTTTTTTTAAAAAAAAAAAAGATTCCCTTTTACTTCTTTCATATGGTGGGGTGATTTATTTGGGAATACCTTAGGTTTATTCTCATATTACATTCACCTACACCTTCCTCTCCCTTTTTATTTAGTATATGTATTGTCTCATCATACTTCTTCCTCCATGAGGTAATATTTTATATATATATATATATATATATATATATATATATATATATATATATATATATATATATATTTATTTATTTATTTTCTTCATCTATTCTCTCTCACAGCTGGTAATAGGAAATAATGGAGTAAAAAAATAATAGGTGCTCTTCCATGCCTTATTTGATGTGCACACTTTCCCTCTTAAATAATCAAGTCTCATCCAATATCCACCTTTCAAAGGCAATTGAAACTCTACTAATTTTTTATCAAAATTCTCCCCTCCTTTTATTTGACGAAAAATATAAGAATAATAAAGGAAAAACATATTTTTGCCTTCTTGACATTACTTATCTCAAATTATCTATAGCCATATTAACCACATTTCAAATAATTCCACATTATTTTCCCAGTAATTAATTTATCTTGTCCGAAAAATAATATACCATTGATCACTACTTGGTGAAAAATTCTTGTATTCCATTAATTAATTTACATGAAAATTGGGGATGTTACATGGATTCTAGTATTTCAGTTGGATTTATACAAGATTCTTCCTTAATTAATTTTAAAATGCAAATAAAAAATAGAAGGTATATTTTGGTAGAAAATAAAAATATAAGTATGAGATATTATTAAGGACCACAATTGAAACCCCAAAGAAAATGTGTGGGTAAATGTATGATCTTAACTATATAAAAGTAGAGCAGTAAGTATCTCGTTGATCGACACATGAGCAAAATGGTAGCCTCAAACCTGTAAGTTCTGGCTGAACCCAAGAGGGGGTGTGAATTGGGTGAAGTATAAAAATTTTCTTTCTCAGAAAAACTTTCACAATTCAGTAAATTCATCTTGAGTAATAAAAGTAAGTTCATAAACAATTGGTAAACACTCAAATGCAGATGCTGGAAATGCAAGAGATAAGAGAGAAGAGCTTGCAAACAGATTTATACTGGTTCGGCCTTATCCTTGACCTACGTTCAGTCCTCAAGCCTCACTTGGGATTTTCAATCCACTATCTTTAATCTCCTTGATTACACGATCTGTAACTGAAGTAACCCTCTCTCTAGGATTCACTCCCCCTTACAAACTGTAATCAACACACTGCTTGGTTACACACTCTGTATTCGAAGTAATCCTCTCTCTAGGATTCACTCCCCCTTACAAGTTGTAATCAACACAATGTATAACCCACTCAAGATTACCCAATCTTGAGTTGCTCTCAGAAAGATAATGTGTTTACAATAAATTTCCTCTCAAAGGAATGAATAAATGATCACTGAAGTTCATATACAATTCATTTCATTCTCTAAGCTATTTAGATATGAAAAACAGAGTGAGAATGATGTAGAAGCAGAGTATCATCATTTTGGCATTGTAAACTTGTATCTCCTCTCTTTTTCTGCTTGAGTCCATGTCTTTTATAAGTAGAGAATGATGTGTGACCGTTTTTGACCGTTGTAGGATGAATCAGACCGTTGTAGTTGATTGTCATTAAGTGTGGTCTTCTTCTTTCTCTAAACTCCAACTAATCCATGTGGTAATTTGATCTGAGGTGGCTCTCTGAGAATTTTCCCGTTGGAGATGACTTTGCTTGTTGTAGTAAGCAATCTTTAACGTTTAGAAGGCGTGCTCAGATGGATTAGCTGAAAGTAGGTTGATTTGCAGAAGTGCATTTAATGCACTGTACACTTTTTGCTTTATGGCTTTGACCTTCACTGATCTTCATCTGTGCTTGCTGAAATTCACTTAACAAACTTGTTAAACATAGATGGGATCATAAGTGAATGAATTATTGAAGCAACAAGATCAAACAATAATGATTTGCAAATCCGCGTAATTCAAAAATCAATTTTGATCGTTATATACTGCGGTAAGTTCCTCTATACTGGAGTATGGCACTGTGCATAAGTGTCCATACTGCGGTATCCAAAGTCATACTGCGGTATGCAGCTTCCAGAGGCAAACCATCATGACTTGTGTTTGAAAAACAAAACCTATACTGCAGTATGTAAGTTGTGTACTCGAGTATAGCACTGTTTGTGAGAAAAATTTAAGTTCAAAAAGCCTTTATACTGGAGTATACAAATCTAATATCCTTCGTTTTAATCATCTGAAACTCACCAATAAAGTGGTTAAACATATCTAGGAACATTAGAGATTAATCATAGGAAGTATTAAGATCAAACAAGAAGGCATTGCAAATTCGTCAGATTTGATTTTCAAGTTTGACGTTCAATACTTGCGTCAATACTGGAGTATGTTAGTGAAAGTATGCAATACTGGAGTATAGAACTCCATACTAGAGTATGCAAGAACATGTGTCAAGTTGAAAACAAGTTTAAGAGCTCAATACTGCAGTATGCAAACCTATACTGCAGTTTGCAATAGTTATAAAATTTTGGAAGCTCTCTGTATAAGCCTATACTGCAGTATACATATCCATACTGCGGTATTAACTTGCTTGAAAAAACTTGGTTGCTCTCTGGATAGCCCTATACTGCAGTATACATACCTATATTGCGGTATTGACTTGACTGAAAAAATTTGATTGCCCTCTGGAAGTCCAATACTGCGGTATAGCACCCTATACTGCGGTATTGACTTAACTGGAAAAAAAAAATTTGATTGCTCTCTGGAAGTCCAATACTGCGGTATAGCACCCTATACTGCGGTATTGACTTAACTTGAAAAATTTGATTGTTCTCTGGAAGTCCAATACTGCGGTATAACACCCTATACTGCGGTATTGACTTAACTTGAAAAATTTGATTGTTCTCTGGAAGTCCAATACTGCGGTATAGCACCCTATACTGCGGTATTGACTTAACTTGAAAAATTTGGTTGCTCTTTGTAAGTCCAATACTGCGGTATAGCACCCTATACTGCGGTATTGACTTATAATGGATTTGAGCAACTTCTTGAACAGACTATCAACTTTTGAGGGCCATATCTCTCTGGTCTGAGCTCCGTTTTGGTCCATTCAACTCTTTATAGAAAGCTCTTTGAGTCTACTTTCATATGCCACTGATTTCAGCTCAATCGGATTTGTTGTTTGTGAGATATACTCAAAATACCGAAGGCTGTTCCTGACTGTGACGCTGATCTTTGTGTCAACTTGTAAAATTCATCAATGATTCATTTGAACTCCTTTGGGTATGAATTTTTTTCACCAATACGTGTTAGATGTCTAGTTTCCAATTCTTTTGGTTTCGTCTCAATCCGATCTCTGGTTTGTGAGATATCATCGAATTACCAGACGTCGCCCGTGCTGAATGTGGACAGAGTGGAGCAGAAGAGCTGATCACGTTGCATATGATCTTAGAGCCTTCTAGCCGCCGATTTTTGCTGACTTTAACTCCAAATTGAGTCATTCTCATTCCATTCAACAAGTTCTTCCTTCTTTAATCTCTCATCTTGATTAATCTTCATAATCCAACTCTTTCTTCCTTCTCTTCTTTTGATCATTCCATATCATTTGACTCACATCTTCTTTGATTCAATTTCTTCTTCTTGTAATTTCTTATCTCCTTCTTGATTATTCTTCTTTCTAATTCAACTTGAACTAATCTACATTAAACATAGTAGTTAGTCAATGTAGGAGATATATTATATAAACTTTTTGCTTCTATATTAGACATCATCAAAACTAATCATAATCAACATTCTCCCCCTTTTTGATGATGGCAAATACCTGACATCTGTCCTCTTTGTTTTACTATCTGTCAAAGTAAAACTATTTACTTATTTTTATTGTTTATTATTAATTTATGCATACAATTTATTAGAATAAATATCTCTATTAACTCCCTTAATTATACTCTTTCTTAGATTAACCGATGAGGCCCTTCATTTGATTTTTCACATTTTCAATTTAATATTTTAAAATATTTTGTAACAACTTTCCTTTTATTTTTCCTTATATTTAGGAAAGGTAGTTACAAACTCTTTTACCAATCTTATTTTGTCCTCAATAATAACTAAATATTTTTCATCAATAACCGTAATTGAATTTACTGTTTTTTTCTTGTTTTTATCTTCAAAACGCATTTGAATTTGTTGTTTTTTCATGTTTCAATCTTCAAAATTTATTTCCCAAAACAAATATATGAGATGTAGTTAGAGATAATATAGGAGTTCAAATTCTGAATAAATTAAGTAAGATAATTGGGTTAAGGTGCAAAAATACACATGTGCTTTTCTCTGAGGAGCGCCCAGTAGCAAATGCTTTTTTTGGGTGTAAAAGTGCACACGTAGTTACAAATTAGGTGTAAAAATACCGTTTGACTGTTAAGTTTGACTTTGACCGTTAAGTTTGACTTTGACCGATGATGTGGCATTTCAAAGGTGCAAAAATACACATGTGATTTGTCAAGAAGAGCGCCCAACAACAATTTTTTTTTTAATTTAATAATTTTATTTCAAGATCCTAAAATAATTTTTCAATATTATAAAGTATTTTTTCAGTATCAGTCAGTATACTTTTAGTACCGATCAATACTTGAAATATTTTTTCAAGATCCTAAAATAAATTTTCAAGATTATGAAATATTTTTTCTGTACCAATCAGTATCTTGAAAGTAATATTTAGTACCAGTCAGTATCCTGAAATTTTTTTTTTCAGTATCAGTCAATATCCTTTTAGTACCGGTCAATACTTGAAATATTTTTTCAAGATCCTAAAATAATTTTTCAAGATTATGAAGTATTTTTTCTGTACCAGTCAATATCCTGAAAGTACTTTTTACTACTAGTCAGTACCCTGAAATATTTTTTTTTCAGATACTGACTAGTACATAAAAAATATTTCATAATCTTGAAAAATTATTTTAGGATCTTGAAAAAATATTTCAAGTATTGACCGGTACTAAAAGGATACTGAATGATATTGAAAAAATATTTCATAATCTTGAAAATTTATTTTAGGATCTTGAAAAAATATTTCAAGTGTTTACCGGTACTAAAAGGATACTGAAAAAAATATTTCAGGGTACTGACTGGTACTAAAAAGTACTTTCAAGATACTGACTGGTACAGAAAAAAATACTTCAAAGTATCTTTTTAGTACCAGTTAGTACCCTAAAATATTTTTTTCAGATTTAAAAATAATTTTTCAAGATTATGAAATATTTTTTCAGCACAGGTTAGTATTCTAAATATCTTTTTAGCACCCGGTAGTAATTAAAATAAAATTATTAAGTTAAAAAAAATTGTTGTTGGGCGCTCTTCTTAACAAATCCCATGTGTATTTTTGCGTCTTTGAAATACCACGTCATCAGTCAAAGTCAAACTTAACGGTCAAACGGTATTTTTGCACCTAATTTGTAACAACGTGTGTACTTTTGCATCCAAAAAAAGCATTTGCTACTGGGCGCTCCTCGGAGAAAAGCACATGTGTATTTTTGCACCTTAACCCTAAGATAATTCATTATTTATTTGTATTCTTATATAAGTAAATTTAAATTTTAAAGGACCAAAAGATTGTATCACCCTTAATTTAAATTTGGGTGTATATATATATATATATATATATATATATATATATATATATATATATATATATATATATATATATATATTTCTTTGGAAGTTGGCCTCTTCATGTTGTCGTGCGCACACCCTAATTCCCCATGATGTCGTGTTAGCAGACGTCGTGTGCACACGGCTAAGGATCGTACTTTTTCATGTTTTAATCTTCAAAATTTATTTAGTCAAAATTTATTTCCTAGAATAAATATATGAGATGTAGTAAGAGATAATATAGGGATTCAAATTCCAAATAAATTAACTAAGATAATTTCTTATTTATTTGTCTTCTTATATAAGTAAATTTAAATTTTGAAGGACCAAAAGATTGTATGACCCTTAATTTAAATTTGGATATATATATATATATATATATATGGAAGTTGGCCTCTTCATATTGTCGTGCGTACACCCTAATTTCCCATGATGTCGTGTTAGTGGACGTCGTACGCACACGGCTAGAGATCGTGCTTTTTCATGTTTTAATCTTCAAAATTTATTTAGTCAAAATTTATTTCCTAAAACAAATATATGAGATGTAGTTAGAGATAACATAGGGATTCAAATATAATTCCTTATTTATTTGTCTTCTCATATAAGTAAATTTAAATTTTGAAGGACCAAAAGATTGTATTACCCTTAATTTAAATTTGGATATATATATATAATTGGAAGTTGGCCTCTTCATGTTGTCGTGCGCACACCCCAATTCCCCATGATCCCATGATGTCGTGTTAGCTATGGTGGGAATGGTTGCGACAGTTATGTCACATATGCTATAAATATTGGGGTGTGCTTCAGATTTGTGCTCTGCATTGTATGTCCTCCTTACTCATGATCTTTAGCAGCAAATCGTCAAAATGGTCATCTTCCACTCTTTCCTCACCTTTTTGGCTTTTCATCTTATTAATATTGATTTTGCATTGCATCCCTTAACGCATTACTCATATCTTCTAGTATCTTTTATTTGTATTCCCATCTTCATTGATGTTTTCTAAATGATTTTTTCCCCATTTGTGTACCCATCTTCTTCTTGATCGGAAATTCGAATTTAAATTCATAACTTTTTCTCATTTTATGTTCTTGGTAACACACATTCACATTTATGCATCAATTGTTTGTTTCTGTTTGTGTTGCCATCAGAGTTTGAGGAAGTCGACATGGATACTATTTACAAGGAAATTTTTAATCATTGTATATGAACTTATATTTCCATATTTCAAAGTGAAACTACTCAGATTGGATGCATACACTGCTCTTTACAAAAACTAATCCCCTCAAAAAGAGCTTTCAATAATGGCCAGCAATTCAAATCATTTTAAAGCATCTAGCAAGATCCATCAAACTGAGTACGACTACCACAGTTACTGACCTCTTCCAGATCTAAACTGCCTTACACCACATAGTTCAAAACTCAATTTCAAACCTGGGTTCTACCAAACCCTTCTATGAGACAACATCATTTCAAAAGGGACTACTACCCTAGTCTCAAAATCTTGTTGAAATCATTTCATTCGAAAACTCCATTTCGAAACTTTTCACAAACTTGCAAGTGTATTGGCAAATTCAACATTTCAGTTTGTATCATGTGTTATGTTTAATTGCAAAAAGACCCTACAAGTCCAATATCGCAGGACCCTCCAAGTCCTGAATCCCACAATGCTAGGAAAGATAAACGTAGAACCTACCCGGTTCCGAATTCCATAGTGCTAGGAAAGATAAACGCAGAACCTACCTGGTTCCGAATTCCTCTACCCGAGGAAAAATATAAACGCAGAACCTACCCGGTTCCGAATTCCTCCTCACATAGGAAAAATACAAACGTAGAACCCACCTGGTTCCGAATTCCTTTACACTTAAGAAAAGCAATTATTGTTGTTGCTGATAGGGCAAAACTTTAAGCCTAAAAACTCCGCAAGTTCATGGGTCGTATCAAGTAATAAAGTGATAAAAAAAGTATCGTTCCCACGAGGACTTAGTATCACAACCTTTAGTTGAGCATTAATTTTACAATTTTGTTTAAGTTGAGAAAACCAAAGTAAATTTAATGTAGAAAAAAAATAAAACTAAAATTAAAACAAATTAACTACACACTAATGGACGAGCAACCTAGAGTCACTAATCCCTTATTTGATTTTTAGATTTTATCCCCACTAAATTAACTTTGACTTAACCTAATCAGCTAATCTAGAATATTAATGTTTATAAGTGCATGTCGGTCCACTTATACACCTACCTCAAATAATTATGCAATGCCTCACATAATTAATTAAGATGCAATTCAAATTGGGCTCACTCTAATTTGATTATGCGGAGCTTCTAGGTATATGTCTATCCTAAACGCAAATTAGATTAAAACCTAACTTTACATTAAATTTAAATCTAATTCCACATTATTTAATCCCAAGGTCAATTTAAGATTCCCTTCATCAAGTTCAATCCTAAATCCCCAAAACATGCTTAACGGTGGCCAATCACTAAGCAATAAATAATAAAAACAAGATCAAATAAACTGATTAAAATTGAGCAAAACTAATGAGTGGGAACAATATCTAAGTCTCAAACAAGTTCATAGTACTCTAGGTTGAAAAACCAACTAGCCACACATGGCTTTATTCAAATCCATAAAAAAGATGAAAATTCAGGTTCAAAGAAGAAGGAGAGAGAGGAAAGAAAGATTCTCCATCGCCTCCACAGTCCTTCTGTCCTTCCATGGAGATGATGAAGAGAACTGAAACGCTCAGCCTCTGCTCCTCTACTTCTTCGTTCCTTCTCGTTCTGTGTCTCTCTGATCTGCCTTCGTCTTTTTTTCTTCCGTGCCGTGCGTGGTATATATAGACTTTTTCAATTACTTGGGTACCACGTCCTCCATCTTCCTGATTGATTCAACAATGAATTTTTAACTTTTCCTTTGCGTGGGGTCCAATTCCCATGAATGCAAAAAGGCACCAAATCAAATCAAATATTTGGACATAACACCTTGGTCTCCTGGTCCTTAGGTCTGTGACAAAGAAAAGGAAATATATGATAAAAATAATAATAACAAAATTGAATTTATTTAAAACCCCCCATTATTATTATTTATTTCCTAATCTTCAAAAACTTCTATTTTAAATTAACACCCACTAATAATTCATCCAGATTGATATCTCTTAAAATCTCAAGAAATTCTCTTCAATTTAGCATTGATGACCTCCCAAATATACCAAAATATGTCTCAAATATATTAAAAATAGGAAATCATCAGTTGCATTTGTAGTTGTTGTTGTAGTTATAGTTGTAGTTGTAGTTGTAGTTGTAATTGTAGTTGTAGTGGTTGTTATAGTTGTATTTGTATTTGTAGTAGTTGTTGTTGTAGTGGTTGTTGTAGTTGTAGTTGTTGTAATTGTTGTAGTGGTTGTTGTAGTTGTATTTGTAGTTGTTGTTGTTGTAGTGGTTGTTGTAGTTGTAGTTGTTGTAATTGTTGTAGTGGTTGTTATAGTTGTCTTTGTCTTTGTAGTTGTTGTAGTGGTTGTTGTAGTTGTTGTTGTAATAGTTGTTGTGGTTGGGTAGTTGTGATTGTTGTTGTTATATGTAAGTTCTGCCAATGGGAGATATCGTCCCATTACCCCTTGAAGTTCAATGCATATGCTTCACTTTTCTACTCAGAACATCTGTGACGACATTTACTTTACCTAGAGGATACTTAATCTCTAGGTCGTCGTCTTTTAGCAACTCCATCCATCTACGTTGTCTCATATTAAGGTCTTTTTGTTCATACAGATATTGAGACTTTTATGGTCCTAATACAGTTCAACAATCGTTTCATACCGATAATGTCGCCAGATCTTCAAGGCAAACACGATTGCCACAAGCTCCAAATCATGAGTGGGGTTATTCATTCCATGAGGCTTCAGCTGCTGAGAGGCATACACCGCTACTCTGTCCTGTTGAATTAGGACACATCCCAACCTTTGCTTACTAGCATTACTGTAGACCACCTAGGTCAAACTAAGGTCTGGGATAATTAATACCAGTGCGGATGTCAACCTCTCCTTCAGCTATCGAAAACACTCTTCACATTTTTCATCCCACTCAAATGGTTAATTCTTTATAGTGAGCTTGGTCAATGACAAAGCAATTCTTGAAAAATTCTGTATGAACCGACGATAATACTCGGTATGACCCAGAAAACTACGTATTTTAGTTACAGTTTCTGGTCTTTTCCAATTCAATATTGTTCCACTTTACTGGGATCTACAGAAACACCATTCCTTGAGATAACATGGCCCAGAAATCTGACTTCTGGAAGCCAAAATTCGCATTTGTTCAATTTCGCGTAGAGTTGCTTTTTCTTTTAGGATGCTCAACACCATTCATAGATGCCTTTCATGTTCTTCTTCACTTCTTGAGTAAATCAGGATATCGTCAATAAAGACTACAACGAATTGATCAAGGTATTGACAAAATATCCGGTTCATGTAATCCATGAACACCACAGGTGCATTGGTCAAACTGAATGGCATCACCAGGAACTCATAATGACCATATCTGGTCCTGAAAGCTGTCTACGGAACATCCTCAGCTCTTACTCTCAGTTGATGGTAACCTGATCGCAGATCGATCTTGGAGAAGACACAGGCACCAGACAACTGATTAAGCAAATCATCTATCCGGGGGAGTGGATACTTGTTCTTGACGGTTACCTTGTTCAATTCTCGGTAATCGATACACAATCTCAGGCTTCCGTCTTTCTTCTTTACAAAGAGTACCGGAGCTCCCCACGATGAGACGCTGGGTCGCATAAACCCTTTCTCAAGTAGTTCTTCAATTTGCTTCTTCAATTCAATCATTTCGTTTGGTGCCATTCGATAAGGTGCTTTAGGCGCCGGTCATACTCAGGTATATCTTGTTCAAGCTCTTGTATTCACCTGAAAGTTCTACCTCCTGTTCTTGCTCTTCTCATCTTTGAACACTACTGCAATATGAGAGAGAGTGTTGCCGATACTAAGAGTATAACATTCACTCTGCAACATTACACCTATTAATTTTCACAATCTGCTGTAGAGGGTTATACTAATTTCTTTCCATATCAACGAACGGTCATATTCTTACACCTCATTGATTAACCATTTTCCCCTTTTATTACTATGGAAAGAATTTATCATTAATATTAATTTGATACAAAATCCTCAACAATAGAAATATATAATCACATAGGCTCATAAATACATTGTTCCATGTGTTCAATAATTTCATACTCTGCTGGGAATTTAAACCTAAAAACCAAGGGCCATACGCCCATTCTTAATGCCTTCACGCTACAACTACAGACTTGGACCAATTTCTGTTCCTAGAACTTTGATAGAAGTCAATCAAAAGTTCCCTGATAATGAACTCATCTTATCACAACTAGAATTTTAATTCATGAAAACGAAATCACATTCATTAAACATGCTCATTAACCAGATGCTTCATGTGTTCAATGAATTCCAAAATTCTAAAGGGGCCTTGGTCCATAATCTGACTCTTTTTACTTCTCCAAAAGTTATTGTTAGGAAAATAGTATAGGATTGTACCAAAACATGCTTCATTGGAGGCACTAATCAACCTCAAGTTATAGTCCCTATATATCATGGGAATCTCATTTAAGAATGCGATGTAACGACCCTGTGGAGCCACTACAGTCCTACATACATTCTGATACACATCCCCTAAGCATTCAAGGATATCAGGGTGGGGATGCCACCAATAATTCCAGGGAGGATAAACAAAAGTAGAGTCTACTGATTCCTCCACTTCATTCTCCCCCATACCTGATTCCTCACTGGATACAAGGTTAATAATCTCAGGGGTTCTTTGCTGCTGCCTAGGATTCGACCTCCTAGCTGTATGCCTACGACGCAATCTCTCATAAAAGGTCTCTTCCCCGACCCTCGGGGGTTGGTTTACAGACTGCTCAGAATTAGCTTCCTGATATCTCTATCACTCATTTTCAATCCTACACACATGAACAATACATTTGTTACCAATTCAAAATATATGCTGCATACACGTAGAGCATACTATCCTAATGCCAGAAACTATGCTCTGATACCAAAAATGTAAGACCCCACTGTTCTGAGCCCAAAACAGGGTGGCATCTTCACCTATTAAGAATTCTGATGTACTATTTAATAAAATTTAAACCACTGAGTTATGTTTGTTCTTGAAAATAAAAGCCCTTTTTATAAAGAGGATTCAAAACAATAATAAAGTTCAATTGGGCTTTTCTAATACCTTTAAAACATTTAAAAATATTTAAACAGTGGTTCAATCTTTCATTAAAATTACATCATACTTAGAGCTCAATCAGAGTGATTCCTTATTTCTCCATTTAATCTAAAGCTCTACCCAGTGGCGGACCCAGGATTTTAGGTTTGTGGGTGCACAATTAGTGGTGGGATTCGGGGTGCTGCCCCCGAAAATTTTTTTTAAGGAAAATCTTAAATGCATTAAAAAAAAGAATATAAACAATAAAAGACAAGAAAACTTTAACTTAATATAGAAAAATAATAATCAAGAGTCAACTAACATTTACATCAGAACAATTACAAAATATAAGCTAGCTCATCTCAATGCTTCTTCTATCGAAACCTATAAGATTGTATCTTTTTTTATATAGGGACACTAAGCAACTGAAATCATGATTTCCAATTCCAAAGCAACTAAACAATTAACACTCTATGTCAATTTAGTAAGTAATCAGCAAGTAATCCAAAATAAAATAAATTAACACCCAAAGGCTGAAAAGATAGTATTTGTAATCAATAAATAATGGATAAGTAAACTAAATGAAAGGCGTCTTTTTATATTTTTTGCGTCTCCTCCTCTCAATGAAATGTGTTGCTCAACTGGCAAAGTTCTTCCTCCTAGGGTGTAGCGTACCCTTATGTCACTGGTTCGAAGCTTGTGAGGTTTTTGTGCAGCATTTAAAGAGGTTTCACTGTTTTTTAAAAAAAATTCTAAAGGAAACACACCTGGAGGAATCGAACACGGGACAGTATGACATCCAACTTTATAGACTTATCACCAAGTAGGCCACCTTGACAAATTGCTATGGAATTCCTTCAAAATATATACATATTATTAGAATGTTAGTGTCTGCACTTGCCCGCACTTGCCCCAGTATGGGTCCGCCGCTGGCTCTACCAAAACATTCATCATAATCTGAGCTTGTTATATACATGCCCGTCCCTACAGCAACCGTTAGCAGCATATATATATTTTGACTACTTTTATGTAATCATGTGTATCTAATTAAATATATACATCCCAATAGCCACATATGGCTTTCTCAAAATAATAGCTAAGTCATAAGGAAATAAAATTATTCATGTACAAAAGCGAAACTATATGTTTCAATCTGCAACATCAACTCCACCTTCTTCTCAAGACCAATCAATATCTACGCCTTGCTTCATCCTCCTTGCCTACTAGACTGTCCATATCTTGGATTTATGGAAGGCTCTGAGATTCAAATGAATGAATCCCAGAGTAACAGGTTAATCTCAAATTCTAGCATATGCAATATATATGTAAATCAACCAAACACAGTAGTCCACACAGCATATAAAGCATTCAAATTCAAACGACAAGTATTACATACCAAATGCAGCTTGTAATACAAGTAAATCATAAAATGATTTCAAATACCTTGGCACAAGGAAATTCATTTTAGGTAATTCAATACCAAAATAATGAATGCACTAGGCCCTGCCTAGCCACCGAGAAGTTATCCCCATGGTCGGCCCTTCCACTCAATCAAGCCACGAGTAGTGCTGGCCCCATACAGGCAGGACATACAAATATGGCATACACAAACATATATAGCTATGTAAAGAATGTGAGATTTGAGTTACTACCTGTTAGTCTTACTGACAAAACCCCTTCCATCAGATTCTTATCACTACGCTTGTCCCTCAGGCACGACGATTCTCAAGTCTTATAATTAATATTTACATATAGAGGTGGGTCACTAACTAATTCAATCATAATTATAAATTCAACTTCTCTAGACCCAGCTCTAAAAATACTTGTTTTTTACTGTCCTTATGACTAGGGATGTATACTTATTGAGACTTATTTAATTAGATACTATTCACTATGAATAACTATCTTCTCAGCCATTTCACCTTGCATTTTATCCAAAGAAACCTTTACTTTAAAGGTTTAACATAATTAACAACTTATATAACTTTTTAAGACTTATCAAAAATTCAGGCTTCTTTTCTGAAAATTTGGAAAATTCATAACTCAATCAATATAACTCCAAATGGAGTGACTCCAATTTCTACTTAATCATTAATAAGTCTATTTCCATAAATTAAAGTTAACAAGTTGATTCATGGCTGAGAAAAATTCCCAAAATTCAGAAACATAATCATGTCTAGAAATTCTTCAGATTTTTTGACCAATCTTTGAAAAATCATAACTCCTTCAATACTTATCGGAATTCGACAAATTACATATCGAATTAAACCTCTATAAGTCTAATATTTAATTGGAAAATTTCACAATTTAATGATTTTGTTTGGTCAGTCCGAAATCCAACGCCATTTTGCTGTTCCTGAAGCATACCAGAAATTTCCAGTTTTTTTAGCTCTTCTTCTAAAAATCATAACTGGAGCTGTAGACCTCCGTTTTAGGTGAACCAAAGCTTATTTTAAAGCTTAAGAAGTGTATTATATCCTGTAAAAATTTCAGATCAAAACTCAACCTCTAACTTTCGAAAACGCCATGCACAATATGCTCTGTTTTTGCGTCTTCCTGCAGAGTTGAGAAAACACACATGCAATTTTATCTTCTGACTTATACTCTTGGAAATCAGACCCAATGAACCTATAATAGACATGCACAGCTCCAAAACTTAATTCCTTCGCCAAATTAGATCAAAACCGATTTAAAATTAACATGCATGCCTCAGAAAGTTGACATAAGCTTCCTCTCTCCAAAATATGAGTTTTAGACATTACAAGCTTCTCAAAAACTTCTGCAAATCCCAGAAAATCAGATGGAAATGAGTTTAAAAGACTCACCTAATCCCAAAACGTCCTTGCATGTGAGTCTATGCCTTCTTCTTTTTCAGTTCGACCTCCAACTCATGGTGGTTCCGATCTCCCTCCCTCTCTCTGTGTTTCTGGTTGTGCAACTGAAGTGGAATGGAGAATGGGAAATGAAATGGACAGGTGAGAGGAGGATGCGTGGCTGAGGGAATGGAAACGATGGAGCTAGCAGAAATGGAGAAGGTAGTATGGGTTTGGTGGACGTTTACGGGAAGAGAAATGAATGAATGAATGTTGGAGTGTGTATATTAATTGGAAGAAGGTGGGGGTATGTGGCAAGAATTTGGGAGAATTGGTGTAGTGATGTGGCGTGAAAAGGGAGCTGAGGAGGGAGTGTGTGAGTTTTTATTCATTTGGGCTTGAGTTTTGTTATGCACTGGGGCCGAAAATAAATAACTTATGTACTGGGGTCGAAAATAAATAACGAGTGGAGGGAATTATGTGTGGGTTTAGGGCTGATGGAGTGTTTATCATATTTACAAATTTGTAACTCCAACTTTGTTGACCAAGAAGCACATGTCGACCATGAGGGAGAGAATATCAATTGTCATCATCATTTTCTTTCTATATAATTATTTACATTCCTAGCTCTCCAATAGCAATTCCTATTTTACTTAATTTTCAGGAGACTATACCTTAAATTTCCAATTATTAGTTTTACAATAAGTAAGACCCAATCTTCTATAATTAATCCCATATTATATTTTTCTTTAATTCCCAAAATCTAAAATTTGGGATGTTACAGTTACACAATATTTTGTAAATTAATAATGTAGAGGTAGGTAAAAGAAATTTAATAAACATCTAATTTAATATTTTAATTAATCCCCTACAAATCTAAGTGATTTTTTTTCACATAACAACATATTAAAAAATACCTAGTGCCTCTTCGTTATTTTCTTGATATTCCTTGAACCGTTTTCCTTATATGCTTCCCCCTCCCCATATTCAGTTAGTGTTAGTATTCTCATTTTTTTCATCGATTTGCAAAGATCTCTTCTTCGTTTTACGAAATGGCTTCTAGTCCTCGCACAGTGGCGGATATCTTCAAGGATTATAGTGCTCGAAAAGAAGGAATTCTTCGTGCTTTAACTGATGGTACTCTATTTCGTTCATTGCTTCTTTATTTCATTTCTTCAGTTTGATTTTCTCGGTAATCTTGAATGTATTTTTCTTGTGTTTCCGTTTCTCAGATGTTCGTGACTTTTATCGGCTCTGTGATCCAGGTAACGCGTAATCTTGGACCTGTATATTTTGTTAGTTTACGTACATATTATGAAGTTTTCCTTTTCTTTTTTTTTTCGTCTCATCTTTTATTTCCTAATTTAGTTATCACGTTTCTCGTTTCTTTGTGAATTATGCATACTTGTATTTATGGTAGAATTGATTTCCTCCCATGGAAGATTTGAGGAAATTAACTTTTTTATTAAGGAAATGCCAAAAGTTCGGCGTGCCTGTTGTGCCCTGGGAGCTCTTTAAAACGTTCAGATTTGACTAGGCTTTGGTTTGCTCTATGACATTATAGTTCTAATTATTGGGTATGTACAAATTCCTTTTTATGAGTCCCCTGACTGAATCGCAGCATGAAATTTGACAGAATTATTTGAACTATAATATCCTTGAGTTTCTAACTCGATTCAGTGGGGAATGTTGTGAATTGAAAAAGAATTGCAGTTTCTTTGTAACATATTGAAGCCCTGCCATAATGTTCATTTAGATTTCTTGGCTTTGTGTGTGCTTATCGATGTGTCCCCCATTAACATTCAAATTTTATGTTCGTTTAAGATAAGAAGAACTTGTGCCTTTATGGATGTTTGGATAAAACCTGGAAAGTAACTCCGCCACCAGATGGACTCCTACATGATATTCCGGAGCCAGCTCTTGGAATCAATTATTCTAAAGAACGCAAGCGACCAAGTGAATGGCTTTCTCTGGTTGCTGACTTGAGCGATTCATGGTTGCTTTCTGTAGCTTTTCATCGTGCCCGTCTTAGCCGCAATGAAAGGTACAACCTAACCCTGATGGAGTTGTATTTGTATGGTGACAGTTCCAGTGGATTGTGGACATGCTCGAACACCAAGTATTCGGGGCTTTCTATAATTGTTAATTCTAAGAACCACGTTGACATCGACAATTTTAATTTTTAATTTGAAAAACAAGCAATAATGAGTATTTTGATCTTTGTGAATTAGTTTTAGATATATAATTTATTGTATAATCTTTAGTTGTTTCCACTTTGCTGTAGACAAGTGAAACAGATATTGGCAGAAATTGTATGGGATGATTGAATTGAGAATGTTATTCAGGGCGAAATATGTTTCAGTCTTCCATTTTTTCCTGATTTTTAATTCTTAGGATTAAGTGTTGTACAGAGGGGTTTGGAGTCAGTTAAAGTACCTGAAAGAAAGACATGCAGTTTGATTTGACATGCTATTTGTATTTTAGAGTATGCACTGTTCTGTTTCTCAGGTCCTTTTTATCTTTTTGGCCGTAGATTACCTTGCGCTTTTTGACATACATACTAACTGTTTCTCAGACTTCCATTTTTTCCCGATTTTTAATTCTTAGGAGACTAATGCTCTATTAGAAGGTGGTCCATAGATGCGATATATTTGTTGTAACATTATAACATCTTACTGTTGGTAGTTACACTAGTTCTCTATGACAGGGAACAGTTATTCAACTTGATCAACGCTGATCCCACTGTTTTTGAAGTTGTGACTAAGAAGAACCCGTTAAAGGACAAGGCCACTGTGGAAAGTAGTAGCAAACCTCAGGCCGGCGCCAAGGTTAGTTGGATCAATATCAGGCTCATAAATAAATAGCATCCTTGGGGCTAGCCATTTGCTTTTGCATGATAACATCAGGACCATGATTCCTAAACTTGTTTAAATGTGTGTTCCGTTTTTGAGCTATAATGTAGTATTTACAATAAGTGTGGTAGCTGTTTAAATATTTTCTGTTGAGTTTTTAAATAGTAGTAACATAGAATTACTCCCCTTTATCCTTAATACAAGACATATTTAAGGAGTTTGATCTTAATTCTAAATATAAAAATAGTTTTTATATTTGTCAATCTTTTAGAAAATACATATCATATTAACTAATTTCTTTACTCTTATCAAATTAGCTAAATATTTCTTATATTAGGGACCGGAGGAAGTATGATATTTGAAAGAACGTCTCACATATTCCTGAGTTGGAAAAAATATACACATTATATTGAAGAAACTGATAGCAAATACTTAAAAAGTTGCTTTTAACTTTGTTTTTCCCCCCTGTTTGATGCAACCTTCTCCCTTGGATTTTTAGAGAACAAGCGACAGGCAAGTGAAAAGCAACCCAAAGGTTTCCGATGAAGGTTACAAGGTGGAAGAAGACGATCAAAGCGGAAAACCTTGCTGTAGATGTGGTGGAAATAAGGATTCAGGTGAAGCTTGGATTGAATGCGATATGTGCATGGCATGTTTCCACGAGAAATGTGTGCGGATTATTCCTCCAAAGATTGGGACCATAAAGCAATACAAATGCCCATCATGTAATGTGAGGGGAGGTAGGCCTTAGTTGACCAATGGCAAACAAATTGAGGGCGAAAATGTTGTTATTTGAGGCTGACAATATTGTATTACTTCTATATTTCTTAGTTAATAAAGGGCATGTAACAATGTTGTTATGAGAGGCTGACAATATTGTATTACTGCTATATTTTTAATTAATAAAGGGCATGTAATAGGTATACTACTATGTTAAACGTGTAATTTCCGAGGGATTAAGTTTGACTTTGGTGAGAATATTCAATAGTTTATGTTCCTATACCATAAATAGATTGTGATGTATTCTAATTTGGTAGACTTTTGATCTTTTGGCGTTTTCTATTTGAGGCTTTTCTATTTCCATCTAAATAGAAATTACCAGTATAACCAACAATAAATTGATATAGTTGGTAGATGACTAGTCCCTTAAATATCAGCTTGATCAATATAATGATCTTTCTACTGTTTTTGAAGTTGTGCCTGAAAAGAAACCGTTAAAAGACAAGGCCATTGTGGACGGTAGTAGCGAGCCTTGGGGCGACACCAAGGTTAGTTGGATCAATACTCAGGCTCACAAATAGCATCCTTGATTCCTGAACTTGTTTAATGTGTGTTCCATTTTTTAGCTTTAATGTGGTGTTTACAACAAGTATTATAGCTATTTAAAATATTTGCTGTCGGGTTTTTAAATAGTAGTAACATAGAATTACTCCTTTTTGTCCTTAATATAAAACATATTTAAGGAGTTGATCTTAATTCTAAATATAAAATATAATTTTTCATGTTTGTAAATCTTTTAGAAAATACATGTTATATTAACTAATTTCCTTAATCTAATAAAAAATTAGGTAAGTATGTCTTATATTAAGAACTGGAGGGAGGGAATATGATATTTGAAATAATGTTTTTTGAGGACTCACATTTTACAGAGTTGGAAAAAAAAATACATGTTTTATTGAAGAAGTTGATAGCAAAACACTTAAAAAAGTGGCTTTTAACTTTGTTTTTAATTCCTGTTTGATGCAAGCTTCTGCCTTCAATTTTCAGAGAACAAGTGACAGGCAAGGGGAAAGCAACCCAAAGTTTTCCGATGAAGGTCACAAGGAGGATCATAGTAAAAGCATTTGCGGTACCTGTGGTAGAAATAATGAACCAGATGTATTTTGGATTCTTTGCGATATTTGCGACAAATGGTACCACGGAAAATGTGTGAAAGTTACTGCTGAAATGGCTGAGAGCATAGACATATACGAATGCCCATCATGTAGAAGTAGAAGGAGGAAAGGTATAGTCCTTAGTTGACAGAAGGCAAACAAAAGGGTAAAGGGCATGTAACAGGTATACTATACTGCTATGTTCAACGTGTTGTAATTTTTGGGAGATTAAGTTTGACTTTAGTGAGAATATTCAATACTGTAGATTGTGATATATTCTAAGTAGGTGGATCTCAGACCCCTTAAGCTTGGCTTTCCATACACACTTCCAAATATTTGACTTGGCCCAGGTTTATTTGTGGGTTTCAGGTTTGTAGTTTACAATTTTACCCTTCTCTATCGGTGCCAAAATTCTTAAATAGATTCTAATATTAATCCTGAAATTTTTTTTTAGGCTTTTATTCCTTAATTATTTTCTCTAAGTCATAAAATATTAACTCTAAAATTACTAGGCCACAATTATCCCTTTCATATCTCTCCTTGAGTTTTCAGGAAAATAAGCCTTTAATTCCAAATAATAGTTTTAAAGCTATTTAGGCCGCATTTTTCGTAATTTAATCCCCTCATAATATTTCTAGATCCTCAAAATAACATTTTATAATTTCATTCTAATTTTTTTTAAAGATCTAAAATAATATTTAATAATTATCTTAAGTTTTTCCTCATAAAAAAACTCAAGACTTTGGATTTTTATTCGCTTAGTAGCCTATTTATTTCAGTCTTATTTTTAAACTCCTTATCCCAAAATTTGGGGATGTTACAAAAATGTACATAAAAAGAAGTTCATAGAAGAAAATGTACATATCAAAGTATCAAGTAAAAAGTCAAAGAATTTCCTATTTTATCTTGTATTTTGTTGATAAAATAGAGATATATTTACTAACTTTATTATTATTATTATTTTGCTCAATACTAACTTTACATTGTCACATTAAGGTTATTGCTTAAAATTGATTTTCACTAATTCCAGTAAGAAATTGTACTTTTTAATGAAAACGGAAACTTGATTTTGAATTGAAAAAGCTTTTTATAGGTTAAGTGCTTTTGAAACTTAGACTAACATATATTTCATTGAAATACTATTAAAGAGGAAATTAATCTAGTTTTATGAAATGCAAAGGAGAAAAATAATCCTACGCTCCATTTAATCATTGAAGTCAAAAAATCATTTGCATTTATCACTTTATAGTCATAAAAGTAGTGTTTCGATTTTTTTCTCCATATCAAAATTTGTCATGACTCAACTCAATTGAATTTACTAAACCTCTTGTTTGATTATTTGTTAATCAAATCCTCGTGGAAATGATCTCTACTTATCACTTTATAACTTGGCGTGACTCGTGCATTTGCGATAGCGAACATGTGTATATTTGAGAAAGATGATAATTATGTCTGTACTAGTACATATATATGTGTGTGTAAGAGAGAGATGGAGAATGAAAAATACAATGTATGTATGAGGAAGGGAGTGAAAGCATTAGAGAGGGAATAGTTTGTAAGATATAGGACCCATTTGATTCATAGAACTTAGGAGAGAAAATGGGAACTTAACAGAGTTTCCTGCCGAAAACGCGTTTGGTGCGCTAAATGCCCAGAAACCTAAGTTCCTGGGTCCACATTGGGCCCACCACTCTTCCCTCATATGTGGGAACTCGAGATCCCACAAAAATTGGTGTGATCTCAAGTTCCCACGTCACTATTCACTTTTTTAGACAAATTTACCCATGAAATTCAAACTTGGCGGGAAAGTTTGAATTTGGCGAAAAATCTTTTTCCATGGGTTCGAACTTAACAAGAACATTTTTTAAAAAAATATATTTTAGCAAAAAAAAAACATTTTTCTTTTTTATTTTGAATTAATTTCTTTTGAGGGTAAAATAGACATTTCCTAATTCTTTACCAACTACCACTCCTTCATTTTCTTCCTACCAAACAACTCAAGCCATCTTCTCTCATCTTTCAAATCTTTCTTTCCCTCCTCAAAGTTCCTTTCCCTTCCTCCAAATTCTTTAAACCAAACGGGCCCATAGGGAGAGGGGAAGTGAGAGATGGAGTGTGTGAAAGGAGGGAGGGATAATATAATTAAGATGGGTATACTATTCCTGAATTTAATCTCTAAATTTAAAAATTATAAATTTAAATTTAAATATATTATTTAGTACGTGAGAAACCTGATTTGTTTTTTCTCCAATATTTACTCTGCTCCAAAAATTTTTTTTTTTTTCTATTGCACCCGGTTCACCAAAGCTTCACTCTGCCTAGTCCAGATCGAGGTTATTGCCAAAAATTTCATACTTCCCTCCATCTAACTTAATTTAATCGGGGAAAAAAAAAAGGACATTTGCGCCTTATTCATGGATCTCTCGCACTGATGCTTATAAAGGGGTGTGCCCTATTAGGTGGGTTTCGTGTCCAACACCCGCTTTGTTATCTCATCTAACTTTGAAGGCTCAGAAGACTAATTTGGGATTGGATAATCCTTCGTGTTCTGATTATTATGTGGATGGTGGCTAGTTTGTTTCTCTATGTGCTTTTTTTTTTATCATTATGTTGTATTTCCTTGTGTTGTAGTTTTTCCAGTTTTCTCTTTTTTTAGGTGTTGCTGTGCTGTTTTCCTATCTTGTGTTGGCGCTTTTGTAATGTTGTTCCATTTGAATTAATGATATTTCCTTTTGACCAAAAAAAAATGGATCTCTCGAGCTCGACACTCTTCCCCAAATCATCTACTGATTCCTCTCTCCTCAGCGAGAGTCTCTTCCTCCTCGTGAGGCCCCCCTCCTTTGTGAGTCCTGTTTGGCCGTCTTCGTCAGATCCGGCTGAAATCCTCCCCTTCCTCTATTGTTCTTGGTGCTGTATGGGAAGGGTGGTCCCTGCTGAGTGAAGAGTTTTCTATTTTATTGTTGTGTTACTGCTATGGAGGTGGGTCAAAGCAGTCATACCAAGGATCCAAAACATGTTGAGCTGGACCTCGATCAAATAGTGGAAAGCCACAGTGGAACGTTGGTTGGTCGGGTTGAAGCTAGCAAAAAACTTAATATACTTACTGTTATCACCATGATCAAGAAAGGGTGGCAAGTTAGGGATGAGCTAGAGGTGCATGAGTTAGACAGAAACAACTTAGTTCTCCTCTTCCGTTTTAAGAAGGCTGATGATTATTCAAGGATCCTCAGAGGAAGGCCTTGGTCTGTGCTTGGATATCTGTTAAACCTCCAAATTTGGGAGGACTATATGGTTCTTGAAGATGTGGACTTCAGCTGGACCCCCTTTTGGCTGCAATTCCATGGGCTCCCTATTGAAGCTTTTAATGGTTCTAATGCTGTAAAACTGGGAAAGGCAGTAGGAACTCCTGTCATGTACGAACTTCCTATGGTTGATGGGAAGATGACCCAGAGTTTTGTGAGAGTAAGAACTCTCCTCAAGTTGAACGCGCCACTCACTGCTGGGGTCTGGGTACCGAGGAAGAACAACAAACTGGCTTGGGTCTCTATTAAATACGAACGTCTGCAGGGCTTTTGTTTCCAGTGTGGGTGTATTGCACACGATGGTGGTGTCTGTTTGGTACCTTTATCTTCTAAGGATGCAAAGATGGGTCATGAGTTCGGAATTTGGATGTGTACTCAGGCTCTGCGTACGTATGAGGATATTCTTCAGGTGTGCCAAGAAGGGTGGCTGGAAGTCTGGGTTGACTAAGCCGGTAAAGCTTCCGCGGCAAGACAATTTCTTGGCCTGCCGTGTACGAAAGTGGGTGCTGATGGCAGTGAAAGTGTGCATGGGAAAGATAACCCAGGGAAGTTAACGGACACAGTTTTTCTGGCTGTTCCTACTGTGCAAGCCTCATCTGACCGGTGTGCTCCGGCGGTCTATATTGGTATGTGGGAAGACCGGAGTTTGACCCAGTGAGGACCCCCCCAACGGTCGTCTCTGTCCGAGGCTCTGCTGTGCCTCCTGCCATGAATCAGTCAACGCTGAAAGGTGTTGGGGAGATGGTGACAGCGCGTGATGAGGATGACGTCCGCAAGAGGATGACGTTGAAGACTGGGGAAACGGATTCTAGGGTTGAGATGGTTCAGATTGGTGATGGGCCTCATTCATTGGGCCAAATCTCAAAATGGACAAGAACGGATCCATGGTTAATGCGTGATAAGGGCCCTGCGAAGATGGACAAGCATTTGGGAGTTGGGCCATTGCTTGAATATGGGTAAGGTTACACATTTTAATTTATCTATTGAGCCTAATGTTTTTTTGCAGGAGGAAGGTCCACCCAACATTATTTCCAGCCCGCTAGACTCCTCGGACAGCGTCCTTCCATTGCAAGAAGAAGACTTTAATTCCTTGAATTTTCCAAGTAACTCAACTATGCCAGAGGAGAGAAATTTTAATAGCGTGGAAATTGAAGACCCTCATGTGCATAGTAATATGCTGCCTTATAAAGTGGAATTTCCTGAGGAAAATCCGGTGATTCAAACTATTATTCCATGTGCGGAGTTCTCCTCGGTCGCCGCTGTGACCCTGGGTTTGCGTGGAATAAATCTCAAGCATCCTTGTGATGAGGATCTGTGTGTGGAACAAAGGAAGAAATGCAGGATAATGGCTATTGAACCGGTACAGGAGCTAAGTAAAAGAAAGGAAATTGTGACTCAGTGTCATACTAGGAAAAGGTCAACCTTTCGGTCAGTTAAAAAATTCATGTGACGCCCAGGTTCTAAGGTTGTTCAAGGCTCGATTAGTAAGGGTGATGTTCTCCTTGAAGTTGATGGTCCTGGGAGCAGAATGAATGAAGATAAGGAGGCTGAAGAGGAGTCTGATCTGATGGCTCACCAAAATGCCGGTGGTTGGATGGGACCAACCATCGGTTCGCCATGAATCTGTTAGCCTGGAACTGTCAAGGTTTGGGGTCTGCCTTGACAGTGAGGAATTTAAAGGAAGAATGCTTCCGGAAAAAACCCCATTTAGTCTTTTTATTGGAGACTAAACAAAAAGCGAGCTATGTGAGAAAGGTGAGACGAAGATGTGGTTTTGACGAAGAATGGATAGTTAATCCGGTTGGTAGAAGTGGCGGATTAGCTTTATGGTGGTCGGATGTTCTTACGGTTAATATATTGCTCTCATCTCCTAATATTGTTCATGCTAGTGTGATGTCTGCTGCTCTTTCCACACCATCATATATCACTTTTATTTATGGTCCCAATGATGAAGATGACAGGAGGTTATGCTGGCAGGAGGTCCGAAAGATCAGTAACAATATCACGACGTCCTGGTTATGTTTGGGTGACTTTAATGATATCTTATCCCAAGATGAAAAATGCGGAGGTCAGCCTAGAGCCTGGAGGAAAATTCTGAATTTTAAGTGCTTCGTGACTGATTGTGAGTTGGAGGATTTGGGCTACAATGGCCCCTGTTTCACCTGGTGTAATAACCGCGATAGTCCGGATACCATCTATGAACGCATTGATAGGGCGTTGGGAAATGTGCATTTGAGAGAAGAATTTCCTTCTCTCCAGGTTTTCCATATCGACCCGGCTAGGTCCTTTGATCATCACCTTTTGTTTATCCAATGCCAGTTTGAGAGTCACAAGAGTAAGCGGACTTTTAGATTTGAATCTGCCTAGGTCGCTCATGAGCAATTTCTTGGGACTATCAGAGGGAATTGGAAAATCATCCCTGAGCAAAATGTGTCATGCATGGAGAATTTTCTAACCAATATGAGGAGCTGCAAGCGAAAGCTGATCTCGTGGAGCAAGAAGGAATTCCCCAATAATGCTAAGCGTATTGATCTTCTTAAGAACCATCTGGCTGAGTTGACATTACGTGATCGAACCCCTGACGTTTCTAGAGGGATGTTGGAGGTGAAAGGTGAATTAGATAGATTGCTGGAGCTAGAAGAACAGTATTGGTGGCAGCGCTTTAGAATCAATTGGCTCACAGCTGGTGACAAAAACTCTCAGTTTTTTCATGTATCCACCATCAAAAGAAGACACCAGAACCGAATTTCTTCTATTAAGGATGATGGTGGTAACTGGTTAATGGAAAAGGAAGCTATCTCGCAGAATATTGCTAGCTTCTTTCAGAATCTCTTTGCTACCTCTAGCCCGCACTCAATGGAGGCTATGTTGAGCTATGTGGATCCCAAAATCTCGGCGGAAATGAATCAAAGCCTTATGGCTCCTGTTTCAAGGGAGGAAATTAAATCTGTAGCTTTTAGTCTGGGGAGTACAAAGGCGCCGGGTCCCGACGGCTTTTCTGGTATTTTTTATCATTCTGCTTGGTTTGAGATTGCTGATTCTGTGTGTGCAATGGTCAATGAGTTTTTTTGCAGGTCACTCTGTTTTAGATGGGATTAATATGACTAACATCACTTTAATTCCTAAGACTCAGAAACCGGAACATGTCTCACAATTTCGTCCCATTGGCTTGTGTAATTTTTCTTATAAGATTATTTCAAAGATTATTGCCAACAGGATGCGCCCGTTGTTAGATGTGTGTATTTCTCAGAATCAAAGTGCATTTGTACCTGGCCGCTGCATTCATGATAATATTATTATTGCGCATGAGGTTTACCATTATCTGCGCCGTAAGTATTCTGGGGGTAAGCATGAATTCGCTCTTAAGATGGATATGAGTAAGGCATATGACCGGGTAGAGTGGGACTTCATTGAAAAAGTTTTATTACGATTTGGTTTCTGTTCGGAGTGGGTGTCGCTAGTTATGAAATGTGTCCGCTCTGTTACTTTAAATATCTGCTTGTCTGGTGAAAATATTAGATCTATTACGCCTAGTAGAGGTATTCGCCAGGGTGACCCCCTCTCGCCTTATCTATTTATTATTGTCGCTGAGGTACTCTCTATTATGATTACCAAGAACCAGATTGATAAGAGGTTGATAGGTATTAAATTGAGCAATGGGTGTCCTGTTCTGAATCATAGTTTTTTTGATGACGATGCCCTCTTATACATGCGTGCTAGTCATAAAAATTGTATTGTTTTGGCTAATATCTTGGATTTGTATTGTGCAGCTTCTAGTCAGGTAATTAATTTAGATAAATCCAGTATTTTTTCTCCTCTAACAGTCCTCCTGCAGTGAGAAGTTTGGTGAGCGGCATGTTACATATCCCAACTACTGAGGATCCGAGAACATATCTTGGAATCCCTAGCATTTGGGGAAAATCTAAGACTCAAGCTTTGGCGTATATCAGAGAGCGAGTAGCATCTAAAATCCAAGGCTGGAGTCATTCTCTTTTATCCTTTTCTGGGCGTGAAGTTATGATCAAAGCAGTTATCCAGGCTATTCCAATCTATCCAATGAATTGCTTCAGATTCCCTATTAAGACGTGTAAGGAGATAAATAGTCTTATAGCTAACTTCTGGTGGGACGGCAATGCCTTTGGAGGCAAGACGCATTGGAAATCTTGGGGAGTTATGACCAGTAGTAAGGGCTCCGATGGTATGGGTTTTCGGGACCTGCTGAGGATGAATGAAGCCCTCTTGGCTAAGACGGCATGGAGGCTCATGCAAAGGCCTAATGATCTGTGGGCTCAAGTGCTAAAGAGTGTGTATTTCCCAAAAAATGAGTTCATTAACGCTGAGATTGGCTACAAGGCATCCTGGTGCTGGGCTAGTATTTTGGATGGCAGGGATTTCCTCAAGAAAGATCTGAGGTGGGACATTGGGGACGGTTCATCTATCAGGATATGGGGGGACCCCTGGGTCCCTGGAGATGTTTTTCCAGCGAGACCTCCTACTAGTGATATTCCAATTATTTCTGAAGGAAAAGTTTGTGATCTGATAGTTGAGGGGCAGTGGAATCTTTCGCCCATTATATCATATGTAGCTGCTGAAGTTATAGAGGCCATATAAAAAATTCCTATCCCCTCCAATGGTCTGAAAGACAAACTGGTGTGGACCAATGCTAGGGATGGGGTATACACTGTGAAGCTGGGTTATCATAGCAAGAAAGAATGGAATTCTGCGAATGTAAAGAAAGCTGGCTCGTCGACCGTAATTCCATTTCGATGCTGGAAGTTGATTTGGAAGATTAAAGTGATCCCTAGGGTACAACAATTCATATGGAGGCTCTTGAGTAGTGCAATCGCCACTAAGTCCGCTCTGGTGCGTCGAAGAAGATCCAATGATAGCCTTTGCCCAGTTTGTGCTGTTGACGAGGAAACTATTGAGCATGTCTTTTTTCATTGTCCATGGACTCGAAGCGTATGGTTTGGCTGCTCGCTGGGTGCTAGAATTGATGTTGCCAGAATCTCTAATTTCAATGCTTGGTGGCTTTCATTGGTTGAATCGAGTTTGTTGAGTAAAATGGATCTTGCCCTGATTTGCTGGCTATTGTGGTATATCTGGAAGGCTAGAAATGAATTGACCTTTGACCATAGACAGCCAAATCCGGGTCATGTCATTGAGATGGCTCGGAAGAGTAATTTAGAGTTTTGGGCTATTGGTGCGAAAGGGGTTAAGGATCAGATAGGGTCGAGGGGCTGTGATAGTCCTGGCACTAGATGGTCCCCCCCGGCACTCGACTGCCTGAAGATTAACTGTGATGGAGCCTTCTCTTCTCATCAACGAGATGTTGCTATTGGAGTAATTTGTCGCGATTTTTCCGGCTCCTTTAGATGGGGCTTTGTGGATAAGGTCAAGTCTATTTCTGCCTTTATGACTGAGGCATTAGCACTTAAGAGGGCTCTGCTTTTGGCTTTAGATCTGGGTCATGATAAGGTGATTTTTGAATCGGATTGCCTTTCGCTGATTTCCTGTGTTAATTCCAAGTCTCCAGACTCGTATGACTGGCGGTGTAGGAGCATTATCCATGACATTATTGGCCTTCTGTCTTCTGAGGTTGTGTTTTCTTTGTCTTTTTTCCCCAAGAGGGGTCAACTGTGCTGCGGACCTTCTTGCAACTGATGCCTATAAAGGGGTGTGCCCGATTGGGTGGGTTTAGCGGCCAACACCCACTTTGCTAGCTCTTCTAACCTTGGAGGCTCAGGAGACTTGCTTGGGAGTGGATTATCATTCGCTTTCCAGTCCTATCTTGGATAGCGGCTAGCTTAGGATTCTAGTTTTTCCTTTATGTATTGATGTAGTGGTTGTGTTCCTAGTGGTTGCCTTTGTTCCCCTTATTCTATGTAGTGATGTTGTGTTTTCTCTATATGTAATGCTACTTCCTCTAAATTTTAATGGAATAGAACCGTCTTTCGACCAAAAAAAAAAAACACTCTTCCCCAAATCGAAACCCTCTTATTCTCTGGTTCTCAATCTCAGCTCAGTGCCTTCCCTCGAATGAGTAGAATCTCAATCACGCAAGCCGACGGCAACTCGTCCGGGATCTTCTCTCGATAAAAAGTTTCATTTGATTTAGCGTTTGCCTTCCTGCTAATTGAAATGAAGGTACGATTCCCACTTCTGGTGTTTGATTCTTTTGGCTTTTCCTTCTTCCTTCTTCCTTCGAAAACCTATGAATCGGTTCTCTAACATTTTTTTATTCAGTTCCGATTCTGATTCTCCTTGACCTTTACTCTTCTCACTTCGTCTCTCTCATTAAAGATCTGAGGTGAATCGTGAATTTTTACGAATTGAGTCTTGCTATCTTCTGAATCCGGATTAAGTGGGTTTTTTGTGCCGGTTCTTTTATGCGAAGTAACAGAGCTTCTGGTTAGGAGAAAAATATTTGTTTTCATTTGTTAATTTATTCGATTATATCTCATGTGTTATTATGTTATGGTATTTATTTGAATCTAAGCTGAACCTGTTTTTGATTTATGCTTACAGAAGTTTGCTGTGATCAAGTTAGATTTGGGCGATGAGTCGATGACAAGGCCAAACAAAAGGCTCTGAAAACGGTCTCTGCACTTACAGGTACAAAAACGTTGTATTGGTCAATATCGTGCCTTCTTCAATTCTGTATGTTAACCTTTATATATATATATATATATATATATCCTCCGAAATGAATATTGGAGTAACTGTGGGTTACTCACAGATTTTTGTGGGTGTGTTTGTATTGGTTGCGTGTTTTAGTTATTTTGAATTTAGGATACTCTAATTAACTTTCTGTATCTTCATGTTTGGAATGCCAAAAAATGACCAAAGTAGTCTAGATCTCAGAGGTGGACATTGATTATTTTCTAATCCTTCATGTGATGTCACATCCAGTACCTTTTTTAAACTTGTTTTGATTATTTGTGGTAATGACTACTGAATGTGTTGGATTTTGACTCCTATCCATTTGTCATATACAGGCAATTATGAAAAGTTATATTACAAAAGATCCAGATTAGGAAAAGTCTACCTCTATACACAGGAAAGTAACCCCCGACTTTTTCTCTCTCCCCGACCCACTCCACTCTCTCCCGTGAACCTCTCTTCCTCTTGGTTTCCTGCCCACCGCCGGCGAGCCTCCTTTTGGTCCACAATCACACCCAAAGTGCAGATCGGCCCTCGATGAGTCAGGTGCAGGTGAGATTTAGGCCGGAACAGGGATATAGAGCGGTGACCGTCCTCCGCCGTCGGTGCCGGTTCTCCTCTGGTCTCCGTCCTCAGTGCCTTCCCAGCTCCGATGGCCATCCGTTCCTTGGTCGCATTTGTGGTTCTCCGCCGTCTTCGGCGGTGTGTGTTTTTGTTTCGATGTCTTCTCTGTGGGAGGTCTATGGCTCGTCGGCGATCTCTAGCTTGACGGTGGCCCATAGCTCGACAGCGGTTTCCGGATCTTCGGTGGCTTCTGGCTGGTTGATGGGTTCCGACAGAGGGGGTGTCACTTTTTTCCTTCTCCTGTTGCTTTTATCGTATTTTGATTCTAGTTGTCTTCTGATGTTGTGGTTTTATTCCTATTGTGTATGTATTTGTCTGCTGATGGTGGTGATTTGGGTAATTTTGGTGGTGTTGCTTGCTGTGAATTGGATTTGTGATTTTGGGGGAAGGGTTTTATGGATGGCTGCTACTAGTTTATGCTTTATCTATATGAAGACCATTGATAGGATTGTTCGATGGGGGCAAATCCATGTCGCTTATGTTAGTCTAAATCTGTTCGATGGGTGGTTGAGGTCACCGGGTTTATTTCAATGGATGAGCAAGAGCATTCTTCAGGGCTTCACTTGTTTCTTTTTGTCTAAGGTTGGGTGTTTTCTGTCCTGTTCCCCAAGTAGGGGTGATTATGTAGCTGACTTATGTGCAGCTTTTTCTTATAAGGAGATGTGCCCGATCGGGTGGGTTTTACAACCAACACTTTCTTTCATGTCTTTTCTAACCTTAGATGGCCAGGATGCAGTTGAAGTCTTTGAAGCTACTCTTATTCCTATTTGTATTAGGGTGACTAGCTTCCCTTACAATTGGTTTGTAACTGTTGTATTTGTCAGTCTTCTTATTCTGTTTTCGTTTAGTTTGTTGTCTTCAGTGTAATTGTTTGATGTAATTTTATTATTAGTATCAATATATGTTCCTGTTCTGACCAAAAAAAGATCAGGAAAAGTCTGAGAAATTTCTGGGATACATGGTCCCAACACCCGGAGAGGTAGACAAGCCTCTGCATTATTGAGCTTTATTCACATTTCAGTTTTTTTGATGCTTTATGCTAGATTCTCTCTATATATATATATGTTGAAGCTGCTGACTTTTGTATCTGATTTTTATGGCAGCTACCAAAGGATATGTATGATGAAAGTGAAGATATCTCGTATTCTTGGGTTTGAGAATATCTCTGGGATGTATGTGGCAAGATGTCAAAATTCATATTGTTAATTTGTTATCATTTGTTTTCATCATACTAAATGAATTTCCTATTTTAACACTATTCCGCCAATTTTGTTATCATACCTCAATAGGTTTGAGGTGACAATGCAGATGACCCGGCAACATACTGTAGTTTTCCAGACATGTGTCTTAGCAAGAATCGATATCTTATGTTTATATTGTAGGGTCTTATTTATATAATGATTGTTCTGTGCCCATGTGAAAGATATGGCGGCATCTGACTAATTTAATGTACTTATTTGCTTGCTTTCTTTTTGCAATTGGTAGCTGCAATGTCTGCTGAGGAAGATAGGCTGTGGAATATAGTAAGAGCTATTTCTTTAGATTTTAATGCTTGGACTTCTCTGCAGAGTAGTCGATAGCGCGCTATCGCACTGGTGCGGTGCGGAACAGTAAGTGGACGCCACAAAAGCTCCTTTGCGGAGCGTTTGTGCCTCGCGTCCGTAGCATGAGTGGTGGTGCAGTTGGTCGCGCGATTACTTTTTTAAAAAAAAATTTATTTATTTATTATACAACCATTTATAGCCCACCCAGACACAAAAGACCCAAAACGCAACCTGACCCGATTGATTGAGTTCAGAAGGCGACTTAGGTCGACAGCAAAAAAAGTCTTCCAAAGACTGGATCCCAATTCCCAGAGGGCGAGAGAGACGAAGCTCATCCGTGATTGAGTTCTCGGTGAAATAACTCAATTGTCGGGTGTTCTGATTCTGAAATAGTGTGTCGGGCATTCTGAGTTCTTTTTTTTTATTATTTTTTTATTTTTATAACAAGGCATTCTGAGTTCTATGGTGTCGAGCATTCTGAGTTTTTCTTTTCCTTTCTTTTTTCAACAAGGCATTCTAAGCTCTCTATTTTTGCTGTAGAACTCAATATTCTGCCACAGTAAAAATGCTATCCCAACAGCAACCACAAACTTCTGCCACATGAATATTAATTATGGCGACTAATTTAATTATGAATTTTTTGTTATACGTTAATGTTTTGTTTATGACTTTTAGTGAGTTGGATGATTTATTGTTTAATGATGAATATGCCTTAAATTTTGAGTACATGTTTATTTTTGAGTATTTATATGTGTATTTTCGGTGTAGCAGTCATCCTGCAATACATTATACCGCTATAGAGTTTTTTGGGCCAGCCGCTATCTGGGATTGACTACTATGCTTCTCTGATCGTGGAAACAGAGAAAGTGGCAGAGGTTTGTTGAAATAAAATTTCTAAATGGAAACTATCATATTGATGTATTTGAAACTTTTTATGATTAAAGTTGGATTCCCCCCCCCCCCCTAAGTTTCATGTGGTGTGTCATTTGAAATTAACAAAGTTTCTTGTATTTCTATTTTTTGTACTCCATCAGCCAGATATATAGGATGAAGTGATTTTGAAGGGAGTGCTCATGAAAGAACATTATTCTCATCCTTTGTGACTTGAATATTATCATTTTTAATGCCTATTTTGGATGGGGCATAATTTGTTTGCAGCTCACGAAGCCATCTATTTTCCTTTTTAACATTCATATTCTTCAGTAGTTGATTTTTTTTCTATTTAGAATGTAACCGTTCCGCCCTTAGGAATATTGACTTATTGCCTCACGAAAATCATTTTTTTTATTGTTGGTATTTCCAATTAAATATGATTTGAATAAAAGTGATTGGAGGACTAAATGGCTTTCTATTTTTCCTATTTTCTCCTCCATTGTTTGTTCTTGTAATTAAAATTTATGCCAACAACTTGATGTCATTGTCATGTTTTGTTTTGTTTTGTTTTGTTTGCACTGTGCAATAGTGAAACCCGTTCGTTGATGCTTCCTTTTAATGGATTGTTTCATGGATTGTTGTTTTGCACGTTATCTGTCCTGTCAGGATGTTTTTACTAAGGGCAAAGGAGCAAAAATTCACATATGCTTTACTCCCGGGAACGCCCAGCACCATATGATTTTTTTGGGAGCAAAACTACACATAAGCTTTTAAAACTGAAGCAATAATACACATGCCGTTAAACTAACGTTAAGTGCGTTGTAAAACTACCAACATGCCCCTAAATCTCTCTCCCTCCCAACCTTCATCCTCTGCAGTCTGCAACTACCTTCTTCTTCTTGCAAATAAATCAAACAAATACCTTCTTGTAGATAAATCAAAACTCAACAAACACATCATCCATAAAATCAAATCAAAATGCAAAGGGACAAATCAAACCCCAAACCATCAGTGGAAGAAGACGGGAATCAATCGATGTTTACACAAACTTGATAATCAAAGCAAAATAATCTTTTGCTGCAATTTTAGGATTGTTTCTTTCTTGCTATTTTGTTTCTCTTCCAGATCCTAAAGGGTAGCATCAAGACGCTTCAATTCAGCAGAGATATATTCGATTCTTTTGCGCACATTAGCATTGGCCTCAGCTACGTCCTGCTTAACAATTATTGGACCAATCAACTTGTAAATATTTGCACCTTCTTTCAACAAATTCAAACAGGGAAATTTCAAACATGAACATCTCAGAATCAAAATCTGAAGGCACCAAAACCAGAAAAATCAAAGAAATTGAAATCAGAAAAAATCGGAACCACAAAGATCGAAGAACCCAGGAACATATATATATATCAGAATCGAAATCTGAAGAAATCGGAACCACAAAGGTCGAAGAAATCAAAATCGAAAAAAAAAAATCTGAATCTTGAAACAAGAATCCAGAAACTTCTATATATCAAAATCGAAATCGAAACCAGAGGAATCAAAGAAATCGAAACAAGAACCCAGAAACATAAAACACAAAAAGTTTATTAGAATCGAAATCGGAAGGCACCGAAACTGAGATCGTCGCACACAAAAACGCGTTGCACCAAAACTTTGCAGGTCGATCTCCAGCAGCATGAAAACGCGTTCACAAAAAATCGCCATCTCCGGCACTGAGATCGTCGCATCGAAACTGAGATTGTCGTGCCGGAAGCAAGTCGATTCCAAGAACTGGGTTTTCTTCTTCAGGCACGGTAGAAGTTGATTCCAGAGATCAGGGGCAACTCAGGGAATTTAAAAAGTTTAAGTATTTTTATTTTTTTAAAATAGAATGGAGCCCACCTAAAAGTAACGGCAGTTAACGGATTTTAACGGCATGTGTATTATTGCTCTAGTTTTAAAAGCTTATGTGTAGTTTTGCTCCCAAAAAAAGCGTATGGTGTTGGGCGCTCCCGGGAGTAAAACACATGTGTATTTTTGCTCCTTTACCCTTTTACTAAATATAATTTCCTTTTTGGAAATGGTGCTGCAGCTTTAAGGAGTTAGCTGGAAATCGGCCTTTATCAGAATTGCGTTCTGCTGATGAGGTAGCAGGAGGGGTTGGTGATCATTTGCTTTTAGTTGCATTATTTTCCTAAACACTGAGGGTTAATTTGATTGGTTGAATTTGTTTAGAATGAAAGGAATGGAAAGATAGACTGATGTTATGCTGATTTGGGTACTGTATAATCATGCAGTTTACAATTAAAATTTATTGAGAGAGAATTGTGCCTTAATTTTCAGTTTAATCTAATTATTGTGTTTTGGTCACTATATAGAGACAACCTTGAGATACATCTTTTTTCTACACATTTGAAGGAGCAGAATGAGGATATAGCTGGTGCCTGAGCGGCCTATCAATTGGTGCATAACGAAATTTATGGGCATTATGATTTGGCAATTAGCAGCTCCTACTTCATCTACTCCTAGTCTTGTTGTCCCACCAGATAGTCGTTCGTCATAGTTTTATATATATATATATATATATATATATATTTGGAATTGGGAACCTAATGGTCCCGGGCAGGGTCAAACCCTAATACAAAGGCTGGATAAACTAACGTTATACCACTGCACTACCTGAGTGCTTTGTGTCATAGTTTTATATTTGATCTTTCCAATAGACAATCTGTAGACTTTGTTTAAAAAATTTAAATACTTAAATGTTAATGTTGAAGAATTGTGTGTCATTGCTAATTTATATTGTTAGTTTTTTTTTTTCCTTTATCCTTATCAATACATCAATCAGTACATATTTTAATATTAGGCAATATACATAAAAAAAATTTGTAACTTTTGGTAGCGACTTGTTGTCACTGAAACATGTATTAGTATTGATACATGTTTCAGCGGCGACAATAATTGCCGCCTATACCCATTTCAGTAGCAATGCTTGTTTTGGGGCCTTCCGACATACTTTTAGTGGCAACAAAATGTCACTGCTGATTGTCTACTTTCAACAGTCACTACTACAAAATACTAAAAAGATGACCTAAAATAGATTCAAAAGACGACCTTATTTTAAGGGACGTCGGGGAGAGTGTAGTAGTATTTGCTCAATTAGGCGACCTGAATACAAATCAGGTCGCCTAATATGAGGCCACCTGAATTTACATCAGGTCGCCTCATATGAGGCAACCTGAAACAATTAAGGTTGCCTCATATGAGGCGACCTGAGTACAAGTAAGGTCGCCTCATATGACCTATTATTGCAGGGGGTATATTTTATTTTAAAGGCGACCTTACTCTTATTCAGGGCGCCTATTTTATTAAACAGACTACCTAAATTGTGTTCAGGTAGCCTATTTTATTAAAAAGACTACCTAAATTGGTGTTCAGGTCGCCTATTTTATTAAACAGACTACCTAAATTGTGTTCAGGTAGCCTATTTTATTAAAAAGACTACCTAAATTGGTGTTCAGGTCGCCTATTTTATTAAACAGACTACCTAAATTGTGTTCAGGTAGCCTATTTTATTAAAAAGACTACCTAAATTGGTGTTCAGGTCGCCTATTTTATTAAACAGACTACCTAAATTGTGTTCAGATAGCCTATTTTATTAAAAAGACTATATTTTATTAAACAGACTACTTAAATTGTGTTCAGGTAGCCTATTTTATTAAAAAGACTACCTAAATTGGTGTTCAGGTCGCCTATTTTATTAAACAGACTACCTAAATCGTTGTTCAGGTCGCCTTATATTAGTTTTTTTAAAAAAAAAATTAGTTCTCGCTCTTTGTTTGGCCAATTTGCTGCAAAACTGAATACTTCCCAATTACAGCAAGGTAATTCATAACTCAATTACAGCAATTTCCTGCCAAATTCCTGTTTTTCTAACACCAATTACAGCAAGGCAATAATTCAAAATGTACAAGTTTTTACCATAATACTCAGCCAACCATAGCAAAATTCAAACAACGTTAATGGTACATGTCCATGATTCACAACAAAACTACAGTTACAATCCATTAAATTCAAGCCATTCACTCAACTCCCAGACTCAGAAACTATCCGCTGAACAAGTTACTACAACAATTTAACTATACCACTGCAAAACAGAACCAATTTGTACAATATTAACAAGGGAAGGCTAGACAGAGCTAAGTCATACCACAAGTCATACCACAACAAGTCATACCCTAACAATAGATTAACTTGCAAGTGAGCCATGTTCAAGAAGATATCTAGCCATCATGTCTCGAGTCAAATCCAGGTCATCCTGTGAGTACGGATCCTCAGTACGAAAATACTGTAAATTGGAAAACAAGGTATAATTAACAACTGAAGTACCACAACATAAAATATTATCATTTGAGGATCACGGAGCATTACGTACGTTTTCAAAGCCAGTAGTTTTTCCGATGGAAACGATAGATTGCATCCAACTGATGACATAGTATCCGCACTCGGTGTGCCCTGGTTGTTGATGGCACTATAAATCAAAAACAAATTGTTAAAACGAAAGCTATTGTGTCACAGAAAAACACTTGAATTGAAACTACTTACCTTGGGGTAAAACCACTTCGGTCCACCCTGGTCTCTTTGTCCAGCAAGCTCTCTATACGTCCTAAGACCCCTATCATCATTAAAATGGAAATTAAAAGACATGAAAACAATTCATTTAAAAGACGAATCAATGATTTAGACAAAAATTTACTTACTCGGCAAACATGTTTTTTATATCCTCGGTTGGCCTACCACTTATAGAATCATACCAATAACATGTGTTCTTAGAGGGGCAAACTACACATAGGGTCCAATGAGCACTACAACATATACATATTCATATTAAACTAAGATAAGAAAACAATTAATTCTTAAAAATCTTATATAGACAAAAAAAATACGTACCCTTCATGTATTGGCGCTAGATAACAAGTCGATTGTAGGTCACCCATTGCTAACCCAGCATAAATGGCCCTCCTGGCTAAGTTATTGCCAGCCGATGCCGTGCTTCCAGGACATAAGAATCCGAATGAACCCAATCGGCCTCCCTTTTTGCACAGGTCGTGGCAGACACTATGATCGAAATAAAATGATAGATGTTGTTGAATATATTAAACAAAAAAATAGTAACTGACATAATTAAAGGGTACAAAAAACTTACAAGATTGCAAGTTGAAGTCACTGTATATCTAAACATTCCATATGCATAAACTCTGTCTGATCTTTCTTGTCAATATTGATCGAATATGTCTTGTCTGCACCGACAATGCTTGAAGGCATCTGCAAGCCTATAGAGGTGATGTCCTTGTAGAGCTCTCGCAGTTGTGCTAAGTATGGAAATATGTCCGCAGCTTGTTCATACTATGAAAACATAATAAACAGATTACGAGTGGGTTAGCAATGAAAATCAAACGGGAACCTACTCATCATCAATCAGTAATGTATGGAAATACCATTGGAGGTGTCGTCCCCATCTCAATAAGATGATGCGGCCTAAGGATGAACGATGTGGTGGTAGCGCTGAGATAGGGAACCTCCTCATCATCAATCGGGATGGCTGTCTTTTCCTCACCCTCTCGCACACTTCTTACAGTCACCCTACGTAGGTCTTGTGGAATTTGCATATTGTGGTGTGTGGTTTGTTCTGGGTAAACAAGACCATCAGGAACAATACGCCGGTGTGGGTCATCCAAATATAGATTGCAGGGTTGTTCACCCTGTGGAGTGTGAGAAGGCTCGCCAATAAGTACATCTGGAGAGTGATGAGAAGGTTCGCCAACAGGTACATCTGGAGCGTGAAAACTTTCTTTGCTGCTTGGGAAGGCCGGAGATTCCTGGTTTGTAGGTTGCGTATTTCCCCTCTCTTGTATCATAGCCCTCATTTCACCCCGTAGTTGTGCCATAACCTCATCTACGAGGGACGCTCGAATTTTGGCAACAAGCTGAGGGCTAGGGTTATCATCGTCATACGAACAAGTAGAACGCCGTCCAAAATATTTCGCGACGCTAACTCCCCTCGGCTCCCCTCGAACAGCATCAAGGTAATCTGGCTTCCCAATCGCCGTGGATAAAATGCCCATCCGTGTACCCGGTGTGAATGAACCTTGGCTGCTCTGCTGCTCAAGCGCATCCTGTATCATAGGATTTTTCATAAATAGTAACTAAACTCTAAAAATATGAAACAACAGAGGCTATTATTTAATACTTCTAATTTAACTACTTACAATCTTCTTGGCAACCTCAGCCACATCTTCATTTACGAACTTGTCACCCCTCTTCCTCGCAGCTATCCATTTTTTGTGGCGAGGAGGACGCTCAAGAGCCTGGATAACAGTGGAAGGATCGGATTGTGCAGCTTCATTCATTCTCTGCAACTCTTCTTCCATCAGCTTCCGTTCAAGCTTCTTATAGCCACCCCTAGACATGCAATGCGGATACTTATTTCTCGCTTGCCTCTCTCTATTGGCCTGACTTTGTTCCTGTGACACGAAAACAAATAAAACTGTGCCTTCGATGTCAAAACAATGCGAACTAAAAAATAAGATATGAAAGAAATTTTACAAGAAATTCAGGATTTTGGCGTAACGCCACAAACTCCCGCCAGTCCTCTGGAGAGATGTAATCATAGTCCTGACATGGGTCCTTGTCCCTCTTTGCCCCTCGGATATACTTTTTAGTGAGCTTGTTCTTAAAGTCTTTCCAACGTAGACGAACCTCGCCATCCAATGCTTGTACATGGCCTTATTGTTAGGCACATCATACGTTTGCTGCAAGGTAAAAGATAGAAGATATGAGACAAATCAAGTAATAAAACTAAAGATACAAATGCAGAATGAATCGAAAGTGAGATACCAAAAGTTGTGCCCAGATCAACTCCTTCATTTTCTGAGGAACCAACTTCCAATGAGAGAAAACAATGCGGACTTTGCTTCGAGCCAGATAGCCTACGTAGCTAATGAAATTGTCTTCCTCCGGACCAATTGGATTCATATTGGCATCGAACTCCACATGTAGCCTCTTTTTCTGACCCTGACGACGTGCAATTAATGCACCCATATGTGTGCTACCTCTACCCTTTCTCCCCACCGGAACATCATTCCCACTATCACCCGATGGCTCGTCAGAGCTAGACATATTCCTGTTCATCAAAGACAAATCAATAATGTTAGAAAGGGTTATTATTAAATAATAAACAAATGAATAAAATGAACAAACATGTTAAACATGTACGCCAATAATATAGCACTTTTTCATAACTTAAGATCTTACTTTATATGGTCTCCCATATTCCTTCTGAATGATCCTTTCTTAGAGCATATTCTTCATCATTTACCAATTCTACTTCACGTGTTGTAGGTGGATTTGTTGTGAAAGGGAGTGTATCGTCCAGGTTCAAGAATTCTTCTCCACATGTCTGTTTTTTACTTTGAAGTACAATGGACATTTTGTTATTTGCAGGATCTGTAACATAAAACACTTGTTTCGCCTGGCTTGCTAGAATGAATGTCTCGTCTCTATGACCAAGTCTTTGAAGATCAACTGAGACAAATCCAAATTTAGGATCTATTACAACAACATTATTGTTAACCCACCGACATTTAAATAAAGCAACTTTGAACTTGGTGTAGCTCATCTCCCATATTTCTTCAATAACTCCATAATAGGCCATTGATGCTAACACCGAGTTTTTGTCTTTCGAACTCAAAAAGTGCATGGATTCTGCTTCAACCATCACCCCACTGTTTTGCACAGAACTTCTGTCATCTTGGTCTTTTGTGTAGAAAGAATATCCGTTTATATCATAACCTGTCCAAGTGATGACCTGATAAGAAGGCCCCCAGGCTATCCACTCGATTGTATCCGACACTCCGGTCTCGTGCGATACCTTCTCCTCGAACCACTTTATGAACATCTTCTTTTGTTCATGAGCTATTTGCATGTCATTCTTCCTTAGATTCTTATTCTTCAAACTCTTTCTGTGTTCATCAATGTATGGTTGAACTTCTTCCATATTATTCAAGATGTACAGGTGTGCTTGCAACACCTCTTCACGAGGCTTATTCTTCAGTTTGATTCCTCGAGTTCCCTCACTTATCCCCTTATCAAGCTGAGATTGTACGCCCCTGATGGATAATCTTTACAGAACTCCATAGCCTCTTCCACTACATATCTCTCAACTATTGAGGCTTCCGGTCGATAAGGATTTTTAGAATACCCTTTTAAGATCTTCATGTATCGCTCGAAAGGGTACATCCACCTTAGGTAAACTAGACCGCAGAGCCTTACCTCCCTTACCAAGTGCACTATCAGGTGCACCATTATATCGAAAAATGCAGGAGGAAAATGCATCTCTAGTTGGGACAAAATAATATAACCCTCATTTTTCCAATTCATCCAACTTTTCAATGTCAATGACTTTGTTACATATAGCATTAAAGAAAATACACAATTTTGTTATAGTGGTCCGCACTTCATCTTTCATAATGCCCCTAATAGCTACTGGTAATAGTTGTTGCATCAACACATGATAATCATGGGACTTCATTCCCACTAACTTGAAATCGTCCATTGAAACACACCTTCTCAAATTTGAAGAATATCCTTGTGGAACCTTAATATCATATGGACACCCACACAAACTTTTTTTCTCCGCTTTTGACAGTGTATGAGCTGCTGGCTCCATGTATGCCCTCTTACCATCTTCCATTACTCGTGGATGTAACCGTTCTCTTATTCCCATATCAACCAGGTCTAGTCTCGCACTAATTCCATCCTTAGTCTTCCCTGGTATGTGCAAAAGAGTACTGACAAGTCTATCACAAACATTTTTTTCCACATGCATCACATCAAGACTGTGTCTCACATCAAAACTACGCCAATATGGAAGATCAAAGAAAATTGATCTCTTCTTCCATATATTCTTCTCACCCGCAATCCTTTTCTGCTTACCCAATATGACATTGATATGCATCACCCGACTATAGACTTCCTCTCCGGTTAATGCCTTTGGAGCCGTTCCATGCTCCGGTAAGCCGTTAAAACGCTTTCTTAACTTACGATATGGGTGGAACCGATCAAGAAACCTCCTGTGACCGAGGTAGACCGTTTTCTTTCCATGCTTTAGTTGCTGGAAGTTTGTGTCAGCTTCACATATTGGACATGCTTTATGCCCCTTCACACTGTACCCAGACAAATTTCCGTATGTAGGAAAGTCGTTGATCGTGGTAAAAATCATTGCACGCAACTTGAAGAACTCCTTCTTATATGCATCAAACACATCTATGCCTTCCTCCCACAACTTCTTCAAATCCTCAACCAAAGGCGCCAAGTACACATCGATATTGTTACCGGCTGTTTTGGTCCAAAAATCATCATAGACAGCATCACATACTTGCGTTTCATACATAGCCAGGGAGGTAAGTTGTATATTACAAGGAGAACCGGCCATGCACTATGGGTACTACTAAGAGTTCGATACGGATTGAAGCCATTTGTACAAAGCCCCAGCCGAAGGTTTCTTGGCTCACTGCCAAATTGAGGGAACATTTCGTCTATTTTCTTCCATTGCAGAGAGTCAGCCGGGTGCCGAAGATATTTTCCATCGGATATTCTCTCATCAGAATGCCATCTCAACTTCTTCGCCGTTGCTTCACTAGTATACAGACGCTTAAACCGTGGAATTATTAGAAGATACCAAAATGTCTTCAAAGGTTGCCTTTTTGTTGTCTGCTCTCCAGAAACACTACATTTCTTCACTTTGTATCGTGAAGTTTTACACTTCGGACAATTACTGAGTCCTTCATACTCGTTTCTGTATAATATGCAGTCATTAGGGCAACTGTGTATCTTTTTGTACTCCATACCCATCGTAGATAAGATTTTCTTGGCCTCATACATACAATTTGGAAGTACATTATCATCTGGCAACATATCACACAACAATTCAAGCAACGACGTGAAACTGCTATCGGTCCACCCATAAGTTGCCTTTAAGTTGACCAAATGTAAGGTCCCAGTCAACCGCGTATACTTAGTACACCCAGGGAACAAAGGTGTCTTTGCATCACTCCGCATGCTATCATATTCATGCGGTTGTGCAAAGGATTCGACCTCAACATCATGAATCATTCTCTCCATTCCATCATCATCTACCTCAACCTCATTTTCATGGGACGCACTAGGTGTTACCTCCTCACCATGCCATATCCACGTTGTGTATCAAAGGTTTATTCCATCACAAATTAGCTGATCCCTTATATCAGCAATATCCCTTCGAATCCCATTTAAACAATTAACACATGGACAATAATACATCCCGTTTTTTGTAGTCACATTCCTTCTAGCAAATTCAATAAACTCTTCCACCCCTTTCTCATATTCTTCGCTAGTTCTCAAAGCATTCATCCAACTATGATCCATTTTATTATCACCTAAGACATTTCCAACAACAGTCAAGTTCATAACAATTTCAAAAAATTTCGGCAGCATTTCCCTTCAACAGTAAGACATCCCAAAATTTCAACAACAAACCATTTCAACGTAATTCAACAAAACTTACTAACTAAGGCAATTTAGAAAATATCAGCTATTAAATCCAATACTTTCATCAATACAAAAAACTAAAATATATCTAAGTTGTCTAAGTCATAAACTATAACTTATGGACATCTAAGCATCATTATCAATACTACAAAGTTTATCTAGTTCAATGCACATCAACAAAAAAACAATATTTAACTAATGATGAAGGGCAGTGGCGGACTCAAGATTTTCAGCAACCATCATGAACAAAGACAATAACATTGTAAAAATAGCACTCACCTTTAAATATTCCACAAATAGGTTGACTTGGGACGGAAATTGGGAACCCAATACAAGAGTAGGTAATTCACAAACACTCTCTATGTCGATGCTTTTCTGCTTCTCTTCTGCCAAAATTTTAAAGTGAAAAGACATGAACCAAGAAAACTACCAATTTCCACCCTAAGCATATCATTCAACCAATAAAGTTAAAAAGTGATGAAGTAAGGAAATAGAGATATTACATATGGGTATGGTGAAAGTGGTCTTTGGATCCCAAGAACTGACGCTGCCTTAACTTCAGCAAGAAGAATTGGGTAAGGATGCTTCTGGTAAAAAAGCAAAATCATTTCTACTCTTCAGTATAAGCCTCAATATCCATATAGAGTGACAAAGACAGAAAAACAAAGCATGCTCCAATGTTTCCTCATCTTTTCTACATATCTGACACAATGGGGTATTTATGTGTTTCCTCATTCACTCTATTTTTTTCTTGGATTTTTTGAGAAATTGTTGAGGTAAGAAATGAAATTTGATTAAAGCAAATTCTAGAGGAATGCAGGAATGCTTCGTGGAAAACCCTTCATAAGTTATGCTAATTCAAAAAGATTTAGGAGTTAAATTACGTCAAAAATCAAACATTAGTAACTCACTTAAGTCTAGTGCTATTAATTAGTGATTACATCTAGAACCGTAGCTAGATAATTACTTCTTAATGCATTATTAAATACTACTTAGTATGCAATTTATGATCAGATTTATGCATTTTGTTCTTCTATGTAATAAACACCCACGCAGGTCAAAACTGAAAAGGGAATATAAAGATATAAATCTCAACCCACACAATTCAATCCAAATCACAATTGAACAATCCAAACGAAGTCAAACAACCAACCGGCAATCTTACTAAACCCACGTAGGTCTTACTTTGTTAATTCTGTTCTTATTAATTCGATACCCATCTTACTTTGGTTGAGGTTGGAAGAAGAGCCTTTCTAATTTATAATAAACACGTACTAAATCACATCTACGAACAACAAAACGGTTTATATCAATCTTCAATCTATTACTCCCAAAAACTCTAAATTGTACCCTTCTCAAGGATCTATTACCTATAAGGTCATCCACAAGTTACAACTATGTTTGCCCAAGAAATTTACGAGAAAAAAAGGGGAAATTCATGAAATCAGATTAGACTTCTTTGAGATTTGTTTTATCCAAGATTCAGATACATAAACTTGATTAAAATAAATTCATAGATGCTAAACAACAATATCCCATATTTCTAGAAATACCAATGGCGAGAAAAGAAACAAAACAGAGAGGCAGAAAAAGGTATTAAGAGGTAAAAGAAATTAATTAAGAAAAAATAAACTAAACAAACAAACAAGGTTCCACAACAAGTTCTTCGATCACCGATATTATCATCAGAAAAAGGAATTCATACGCAATAACATGAACTTCTATTAATATGTAACATATAATACAAATAATTCTTCAATTCACACATAGATTCGCCAACTCACGGTTTATATTCGTAATCAAGACTTGGAAACCAAAATTTAAAAATTCTTCCATGAATCCAAAAGAAACCCTAACTCATGATTTCAGATGTTCACGATGCCAACCCGTGTCAATCTAAATCACAATGCATGAATACAAACTAGAACCCTAATAGCATATTAGAAAGCAAAAAAGACCCCAAAAATAAAAACAAACAAACCTGTTTAACGTGGTTAATTCTGGATGACCGGAGAAATATTATGGAAGTTCTTGGGAGCTAGACATAATTCCGACGATTTCTGGAATAAATTTGAGAGTCGAAAAAATAAGTGAACGCGTCCATCAGTGTGGAACAAAATCACAAAAATTCGCAGTAGAATTTGTTGACGTCTCGACAAGCAAGAAAGAAAGGAAACAGAGAATGCAAAACAATACGAGTAGGAAAAATTGAAAAGGGCGAGAGTACCCATCATTAACGAAGCTTTACAAAGCCTGTTCGCATCGGGGCCTTCTTGGAATGATGGTGGAGAGGTTGGACAGCGAGCGACCAGGCGGTAGAGACCGAGCGAGACCGGCGGCAAGCGAGCGAGTCTGGCGGCAAGCGAGTGAGACCAGTGGTGCCCAAGCAAGACTGACAGCAAGTAAGCAAGGGTTTTAGGACGAGAATGAGAGTGAAGGCGTACACTCGTATTGTTAACCGTACGTGGCGGAGGCGGAGGCGCGGCTCGGCTCGGCTCGGCGAAGACGGAGGAATAGGAGGCTCGGCAAGGCGAAGACGTACGGAGGCGTGACAGAGAGGGAGGGGATTTCTATCGGGTGAAAGGAGGAGTGTGAGCTTTCTATTAATTGGGACTAGTAGGAGTGTGGGTTCAGGCCGCTAATATTCTAATTTGGGCGACCTAAAACCTATTAAGGTCGCCCAAAATGTAAAAGTGGTGACCTGAAACCTATTCAGGTCGCCAAAAATGCAAAAGTGGCGACCTGAAACCTATTCAAGTCGCCCAAAATGTAGAAGTGGCGACCTGATTATTATTCAGGTCGCCAATGAAAAAAAAAAAGACTACATGGCGCCAAAGAAATAAGTTTTGGGCGCCAATATTAAAATAAAACGGCGCCAAAGAATTAAATTTTATACCAAAAAAATTCCAATTTAGTTGACCTTAATTGAATTCAGTTTGTCTAAATTGGAGCAAAAAAATTTTAGACCAAAAAAATTCCAATTTAGGCGACCTTAAATAAATTCAGGTCGCCTAAATTCAAAAATAGGTGACCTCAATTGAATTCAGGTCGCCTAAATTCAACAAATAGACGACCTTAATTGAATTTATGTCGCCTATCTCATGGCGCCAAACAAAAAAACTCCCATAGCGCCAAACAAAAAATTCTCATATGGCTATTAGGCGCCCTGAAACAAATTTAGGACGACAAAAACCAATTTTATAAGTCCTAAACTATAATTCAGGACGCTGAAGGCTCATTTTCCTTCGATATATTTACAAGATTGCCACTACCTTCATGTTTTACTTCCTATTTTTAAATAAGGACGTTTTTTAGGGTAGTAATATCCAATATTTGTAGTAGTGAGTGACATAAAAATGTCGCCACCAATAGTATTAGCAGTAGTCGTATCAATGACGATAAAATGTCGTCGCTGAAGGTCTTTTGTTTTTGTAGTGTATTATTTACTTTAGTTGGGACATTAGTGAGATTTTCCCTATTTTCTATTTTCTCTTTCAATTGTTTTTTTTAAAAAAAAAAACTGTGTTGAAATCTCATATGGGGTTATTGACCAGAGTCTGGGACTTGAATTTTGCTTTTTGGTTATCCTTCACGTAGCACAAGGAACTAATGCACCAATCATACTAGAGCTGGGAAATTCGGGCCTAGCCTGTTTAAGCCCTGGCTCTAAAGGGCTCATGTTCAAAAAATAGGTCAGAAATCTGAAATAGGTCCTAAAGAGCCAGCCCTGGAAGGCCTCGGGTTTAATCGGGTCGGCCCGTTTAACTAAAGTTTTTTAAAAAAAAAAATAATTACTTAGACTTCTACTTGATAAATGTGTTTATCTGTAATTACTCAGATTTATTTAGTTTAAATTATAGCTCTTTTTTATGTTTATTATTATCCTGTATTAAAGCACATAATTAGTTGTTATAAACTTTAAAGAAGAGATGTTTTCACATTAAATAAACACATATTTTGGTATTACAATATTATATAAATTATAAATTATAAATTATAAATATATTTTGTATAAAATAAGTACAGTTATTTTTACTTATCAGTAAAATCATGCATGAATCTAAGGAATCTGTAGACACACACAAAATTACGAGAGGGAAAGGCATTTTGTCGTGGGTATACATAAAGTAATTTCTTTGTTTAATATTTTTTTAAAAAGGAGAAGGAGCAAAAATGAAAATGACTTTTTCCTAAGAGCGCCCAACACCACGACCTTTCAACTGAAGCAAAAATACATACGACGTTACATTTTGGGAGCGCTTAGCACTACGGCCGTTAGTTGACCGTCAACTTGGATGGAACGCTGACAAGATGATTTGGATGTTGCCGTAAACGCTGACGAGGAATTAAAAAAATCAAAAAATTAGGAAAAAAATTAGAAAAAATTCAAAAAATTAGGAAATAATTCAAAAAATTATAAAACAAATTCAAAAAATTAGGAAATAATTAAAATAAATAAAATATAAAATTTTAAAATAATTAGGAAAAAATCAAAAAATTAGAAAAATTACAATAATTAGAAAAAAATAGAAAAAAGTTGGAAAAAATTAAAATAATTAGAAAAAACAATTAGGGAAAAATTCAAATAATTAGAAAAAAAATTCAAAATAGTAAAAATATTCTTGCCAGTGGGCCCCACCACCTATCACCCTACCGTCGGTTATTTTAATTTTTTCTGAATACGAGAGTGAGTATTACATTCTTTGAGCGTTATATTACTACTTTATAATAAAAATTTAGATTGATGCTAGATAGAGTACAAATTTAGATTGATGTTAGAAGGGAGATAAGGAAATGTTTCTATAGAAAAAGAGATTATATATTTACTAAACATAGAAAATTATATAATAATTCATGTTAATATAAATATTTATAGGAATATGTCTAAATTATTAAAGAAATGAATGGTAGGTTTTTGAATTTTTTTCTAATTATTTAAATTTTTTCTAATTATTTTAAATTTTTTTAATTTTTTGAATTTTTTTTGTAATTTTTTCTAATTATTTTAATTAGTTCCTAATTTTTTGAATTTTCTTCTAATTTTTTGAATTTTTTTATTCCATGTTAGCGTCCAAATCATCTTGCCAGCGCCACGTCAGCGTTCCATCCAAGTTGACGGTCAACTAACGGCTATAGTGCTGGGCACTCCCAAAACGTAACATCGTGTGTATTTTTGCTCCAGTTGAAAAGTCATGGTGCTGGGCGCTCCTAGGGAAAAGGTCATGTGTATTTTTACTCCTTCTCCCTTTTTTAAAAAAGGGAAAAAAACATATTCTTTGTGTTTATTTGTTTTTTTATTACGAATTAATGAATGTGTTTATTTGTTGAATAATTTATATTGATTAGATATTAATGTTGATAACATTTATTTGATAGATTAAAACTTTGATTGTTGCAATTTACTAATTATATTTTTTTTGAAAAAGATCAAAGGAGAAATAGTTAAAATCTGGAATAGTAATTTTTAGGCCCTGTAGGGCCGGCTCTGGCCCTGGTACTATTGGTCTAGACTTTGAAAAACAAATGTTTTCATTACCCCAGATCCTATAGAGTCGGCCCTGATTCCCAGCTCTAAATCATATTCATGAAAGGTCAAACTCAAACTCATACTTGAACAAAGATTTAAGGAGGTGCTAGAGGCTAGGGATGGAAATAGGCCAAGTCAGATGTAACATCCCAAATTTTTGGGATTTAAAGTTTGAATAATATATGAAAGTTAATTTTGAAATTTGGGCTTAAAATAACTATGAGAATAATTATTGGGGATTAAGGCCCATTTTTCCTTTATTTATTTCGGGAAAAGAATAAATTTAAGGAAAATTAGTAAGGGATAATTTAGGTCTAAAAATTATGGAATCAATATTTTATGGCTTAAAAGAATTAATTGTGAAAGAAAAATCCTTAAAAGAAAATAAGGATTAATTTCCATCACATATTTAATGTTACAACTAAATTGGAAAAGGTATATAGGTGTAGAAAATGAGAGTGTGTATATACTTGTGGCATATACTTATGCATGTGCATGGCAAGTGTTTCTATTCATACAAAAACAACTAATTCATTGATACAGCACGAAAAATATACTCCCTCAATTCATCTATTACCAAAGCCCAAACTCCCTTCATCCGGCCCACACACACATCCATAAACTCTCCCCTTTTTTTTTCGCTATTACACACGGTTCACCAAAGCTTCGCCCTGCCTGATCTGGATCGAGGTTCTGTCGGGCGCATATGCGGGGACCTCTCCCAGAGGAGTTTTCTGCATCCACAAGGACTCGAACTCGAGACCCCTGCTTAAGCGGCCCAAGTCCCTTCCATTTGAACCAACTCCCGCTGGTAACTCTCCCTTATTTTACTTCACGCATAGACAACACACACACACTTTATTACTTCATTCTCAATCCCACTTTCATCTCCTGCAAACCTCACGGCCCATGAATAATATACACAAGCCAACCCATTACCTTTACTTAAGCCACTATGCATCGGTATCCCTTTCTCTCGTCATGTCTGGAAAAAAAAATGCTGACATAGAAAACAATGACAGCAAATACGTCTAACTCACACAAGCCCATTATCTCTCTCATCACTCCATTTTGTCCAAAACACGCAACAGCTAAACACGTTATAAACCTTAGCATTACCACGTTGCAGAGGTCAGCGCCGAAAGCACAGAAAACCTCAGAGCTTTTCGGCGATATATTAGACACGCAACAGTGAAATCAGTGAGTTAGGCACAGGCACCTCTAGCCCATCACAGATCATTCCCCATCGGTCCATCGTTCTCCTCGGTCTGCTCTTGTGTTGAACTGGACCCTCGGTTCAGTATATAACAATGCTCATTGTTGTTTCCTTATCATGGCTTTGCCTCAACTTGAGCCAAGTCTGAAACCGAGAAGGGGAGAGAGAGAGAGAGAGAGAGTTGATGAAATATTTTCCCCTACAAAACACGCGGAAACAAGGGTGTTTGGTTTCATCAGAATTCTTAAGGTTCAAGCCGGCAACCAGAGGTGAATCTTCGGTCTTCTATTCTTTTGATTTCCGTCATTTTCCCAACATGAGTCTCTGAGTTTAGGAGCTAGAACAGAGGGAGTTTGTTTTTGTTTTTACATGGGAGAACTCTTGAACCAGCATATGAAACTCAAGCATTTAAGTATATATGTATAAATGCACGTCGTTGCATTCAGAATTAGGGGAAGAAAACATTTTAACGCTGCAGAACTTGCTATTAAATACATGTACGTTGCTGTTTAAGAAAAAGGAGGAGATTATATATATATAAGTATATGTATTCCAAGAGTATAATAATAAGCTGATATAGATATAAGAAAAAGTATATATAGAGAGAGAGAGAAAGCTACGTGTGATTTATTAGTTTACTAAAATTTATAAAAAGGCTGAAATAAAACCCAACTGAATGGTGTGTGTGTGTATATATATATAGATATATATGTGATCGCGTTGCACGCTTAAAAAGAGAGAAGGAAACTTTTTGATCTAGATTAATGCTTCAATGATTTTTAATAATAATTAAAAAAAAAAAAGAAAGAAAGATATATATATATATGTTCGTATGTCAAGAAAAATAAGAGTAAGCCTAGTTGTTTTTCTAAATATATATATCTACATGCATAATTAGATGTTGATATATATATATATATATATATAGAGAGAGAGAGAGAGAGAGAGAGAGAGTGGAATTCATTTTGCTAATTTAATATCATGAAGTCAAAAAGAGAATCTGATCCAACTTACTCCTATATTATAGGATCTAATCCAACTAATTCTTATATTATCTAACTTATAATATCATTTACAAAATAAATATATATATATATATAGTTATTATTATTAAGAAAAGGGATTAAATAATAAAAGAAATTATTAAGTAATAAATAGTAAAATAATAATAATAATAATAATTTAAATAAATAATAATTTAAATAAATAATAATAATTATTATTATTATTAGCGAAAATGGAATAAATAATTTAGAAACTTGCTAATAAATAATAAATAGGAAAGGAGAATTAATATTTACAATAGTCTCCCTTACTTTTTTTTTTTAGTACCATCATAATTTGCCACTTCAGGCATTATAAATTTATTATTAAAATCTGTATATTTTTAAGTTTTATGAAATTATAAGTTTTAATTATAATTTCGAATATGTAGAGTTTTAAAGAGTTATTAATGGTTAGTAAATTGGTTGTGGTAGATCGATTTTCGACCTGTGTTTGAGCTTTTGGATTAGGAACAGTGTGATAGTAGTTAGCTTCGGCAAGAAGTAACCACTTTCCACTTGTTATATGTATTAGTATGTTGTTTGTGAGTATTTTGTGAAATGATTATGAATATTTTAATAGAAATTGCCTTGCGGAACCTTATGATTTGAATTGTGAATATATACATATTTATTTATGTATAAGAATTGAGAATTTTGATATTATGATATTCATTATGATAATTATGGAAAGGGTTAAATTGGGAGGAGATGAAGTATTTTATTCCACCACGTGGTGAGGCCTCCATTGGTGCACGATGGTTGGCTTTATATTGTCCCACCTGTTCAATGAGGGACTTGCCCACTAGTTCAATGAGGGCTTACGACACCCCATTAATTCAATGAGGGGGAAAGGCCCATGGTCTGGGACATGTGCTCTGAGGATTTTGGCCGATTTTCATCACATGACCAGTGAGCTTTTGAGTAACCAGTAACATGGATGTAACTTTGCCCATGGGTCTAGTCGGAGGAAATAAGGCGGTTCGGTTGGATTGGTGGGAGGTATATTGGGAATTGTATTAATGAAAAATTGTAATACCTAATTTATGATACATAATTTATGATATGAAATTTTGTGATGTGGATATTGATGATTTATATTTTTATTATTTTTTATATAAATTGTTCCACTTGCACCTCACTAGCACATATTAGTATTCGTAATAAGTTGGATTGATGGTTACCACATTTTTCAGGTGATAGTTCCCGTCCGGGTCCATCAGGGAAGACCTCAGAAGCTTAGGCTACTCTACCATAAGTAGTGCTTCTGTCTTTTTTGTTTATGTTGGATGATTGTATGTTGCCACGTTAGGACTCATTCTGCATACTCTGATTTACATTTTGTATATTTTGGTAACTAATAGGTATTACTTATTTGTTAATGAACGCTTAATTGGTTATTATGTTAAGTAAATTTTGAGGACGTTTCACCAGACTTTGGCTAAATAGGCCTAAACCTGTAATGGGGGTGGAAGGCCTGAGCCTGGGCTTGAGCTTGAATGCAGGCTCTTTTTAAGGCTCAGGCCTGAGCCTTTGTAAGGCCTAGTAGGGCCTAAAGCATTTTTAAAGGCCTATTTACAATGTAGGCCTTTAAAAAGGCTTCATATTGTAGGCCTTGGAGGCCACAAAAAGGCTTTGTCACTTTGAACCTATAAAAAACTATATAAATGTAGGCTTTTAGTTGAATATAAGAATAAAAACAGTAAATATTATATTATTTATATTATATAAATATAATTATATTTATTTGATGTGTAAACAGGTCAGGCTTGAAGGCTTGCAGGCCAGGCTTTAACTACATAGGCCTAGCCTATTTACACATTTAGGTCTTTAAATAGGCCTTGGTCTAACCTTTCTAACAAACAGGTCAGGCCAAATCAAGCCCTAAATAGGCCAGGCTGTAGGCCGCCTGATAGGGGCCTGACCTATTTCCACCCCTACTAGAGGCCCAACATTCATTAATTCGTCAAGCATGAATGTACATCAATGTTGAGCTCGAGCCCAAGACCTCGTCTAAGCATAATAACTCCTAGGGGTGAGCAAATCTAAACCGAAACCAAAAACCGAACCAACTAATTCGGTGTTCAGTTTTTTCGGTTCGGCCTATTCGGTTTTTGATTTCGGTTTGGTTTAGGAAATAGGTATATTTCGGTTATCGGTTCGGTGTTTTCAAATTTATTTCGGTTTTAACCGAAAAACCGAAATATATATAAACGACGTCGTATATAGCTGTAGAGCCCAGGTTCATCGTTCAGACTGCAGACGTTCAAGCAAAAAAAAAAAAAAAAAGACAGACGCAGACCCACGGCAACCCACGCACACCAGTGAAACCACGGCCCACCTCCAATTCAGAACAAATCATCCAACCCAAATCCACTTGCCAAACCCTACCCGTCTTCACTCTTCACCATCATGAATCAAAACGTTTTGAGTCTCAGATCACTCTTCACCTCATCCACATCGGCTCATCCCTAACCCTAAATCCCTAATCAGAGCGAATCCCAGGTTTCCGTCGCACAAACAGAGTCACGCTCTCACAGTCTCACTCACTTCGTCGCTCGAAATCTCAGCTCTTCACTTCCCATCATATTCCTCTCTTCGCTTCCTGTCGGAATCTCGATTTGCGACTTCGATCTACCTCTTCTCCAGTTGTTCGATCGAAGCTCCATCTTGCCAGACTCTGCTTCGCTTTCCTCGGTATGCTCGTATTTCTTGGTTAGGCGATTTTTTAGTTTTGTTTTCTTGGTCCTCATTTTTTCGTTAAGCTCTGGAATGTGAGATGAGAGAGGACCTGGTCGAAAAAATGATGAGAATGTGTCCTAGAGATTATAATTGAGGATGAAGCCGGAGAGCTTTTTCTCTCTAAGTTGCTTCAGCCATCGCTCTTTCTCGGACAATCGGACCTCTATTCCTCCGCCTCTTGTCCTCTTCCTGGTCTACTCTCTCTCATGATTAACCCGCTTAAGTCTTACCATTCTTGGCTTTTTCACTGTCTCTGTTTCCTTGGTTCTTCTGTTGTTGTGGGTCTCTGTTTCTTTGGTTTTTCTGTATTCGGTGATTCAAGTTTCTGTTTTAACTTAAAATAATTATTCATATCCAGGTGAAATTATGGCTGACCAAGTTGCTTCTGTACCAATTATTGGGGATAGTGCAACTGCAAGTGTAAGTGTGACCAATAAGCCTTCACCAGTTGTAGCTGGAAAAAGGAAAGCTATGAAGCAAAGATCCAAAGTTTGGGACCACTTCACCAAATTTGTGAATGAGCATGGTGAGATAAAGGGTAAGTGTAATTACTGTGTAAGTGTTCTTGCTTGTGATCCAAAATCTAATGGAACCACTGCCCTAAATAATCATTTTGTGAATGTTTGTAAGAAGAAGCCCCCTCCTGGAGAACCTAAACAAAGTCATTTAAACTTTAATGCTGAAGATGATAAATTTGGCCTTGTGAATTGGAAATTTAACCAAGATGGTATTAAGAAAGCCTTGGCATCTATGCTAATTGTTGATGAATTGCCTTATAAGTTTGTTGAGGGTGTTGGGTTTAAGAATTTTATGTTGTATGCCCAGCCTAGGTTTAAAATTCCATCAAGATGAACAATAGCTCGTGACTGTTTTAGTTTTTATATTGACGAAAAAAATGAGATTTAAAGATTATTTGGAACAAAAAAAAAAGGATTTGTCTTACTATTGACACTTGGACATCTATTCAAAGAATTAATTATATGTGTATTACTGCCCACTTTATAGATGACACATGGTCAATGAAAAAGAGGGTTTTGAATTTCATTCCTATATCTAGTCACAAGGGGAGGGACATTGGAATTGAAGTTGAGAAGTGTTTGCTTGAATGGGGTATTGAAAGGGTTCTCACAATTGCTGTAGATAATGCTAGCTCTAATGATGTTCAATTGAGTATTTGCAAGGCAAAATTCTAAGGTGGGGGCATTCAGTTTTGAAATGTCAGTATTTGCATATGAGATGCGTGGCACACATAATCAATTTGATTGTTAGTGATGGGCTAAAAGAAGTAAGACAATCAATTAAAAAAGTTAGAGAGGCTGTTCGTTTTATTAGACAGTCACCACTGAGAATGAGAAAGTTTAAAGAGACCTGTGTTGATGAGAAATTTCAGAGCAAACAAATGTTATGCTTGGATGTCCCTACTAGGTGGAATTCTACCTATTTGATGTTAGAGACTGCTCAAAAATTTGAGGCGGCCTTTAAGAGAGGTATGAGATGGTGGGATCTCAATGATAACGTCGGCAGATGTACACTCCAGATATTTCTAAGCGCGATCACTGTAGAGATACATGAAGCAACACTAACAAAATGAAGGCTGTGCTTTTTTGCTCGGTGGTATAGGTGGCTTTTTGTATCTGCTATTATTTTCAAGAGATCTGTGGATGAATTGCTAGTTCCAGAAGCAATCACTAGAGACAGAAGGGAAAGCAGTCAATTGTTGGGGGAATTGAAGGGCCCACTACGAAGCATGGCATTGGCAATAGGCTTTGCTTTATGTGCGGTGAAGATGGTTCTAGAGATTTGTAAGTGAGCTGTCCTCCCATCGTGCTTAATCTGAGTTTTAGAAGTAACGGGGAAATTTAGTACTTTTAGGTTTATTTAATCCTCCTTAATAATTATAATTTTTATGATCCTTCTAATTATATATTATTTAATATAGATCCTTTATTTTAATTTTCCTTATTAATTATTGCTTGTTCATGTTAAAATACATATGAGCAGCTCGCTGCAGCTCAAGGAAGCTCTACACTTACAAATGGAAGTACAAAAACGTTTGAGCGACCAGCTAGAGGCACACAACTTTTCATACTAAATATATACGCACATTAATTCAAATTTTTATATGAAATAATTTAATTTAATTTTTAAGAAGCTTATATATGGTTTAATTTTTGCAGCATGATATGGTTTTATTAAATTTCAGAAGAAAAGAAAATTGAAGGGAATATTATTAAATAAGCTTTTAGCAGTCATATGTTTTTCCTGAATTTAAAATAGGTTTTCAATCAACAACCAAAAAAAAAAATGAATCTAAAAGAATTAATTGCTAATCCAAAATAATTCGTAAGTTATTCAGACACAGACACCAACAAAGTCATTGGGACATTGATCTATCCTATCTAACTGACTGGAAATCCAGAAAGTACACTGATATATAATTTTTTTCCCCATATCACTTCAATGCCAAAAACACATTTACTTTAAAAGACAAAATTATTAAGTTAATAACAACACAAAGGGTTTAAGAGCAAAAATACACATATGTTTTATCCTCGGGAGTGCCCAGCACCATATGCTTTTTTTGGGAGCAAAAATACACATGTGGTTACATTTTAGGAACAGAAGTCACACCACCGTTAAAATCTAGCCTGTTGTAAATATGACTTTTTCTGTTGTAAATGGTCAGATTTTAAATTTTGTTGTAAATACAACACTTCCTGTTGTAAATCTAGCTTTTTTCTTTTATAAATGACCTTTCTATGTACAAAATCCAGGTGTTTAAATGTTATTGTAAATATGACATTTTCTATTGTAAATATGGCCAAATTTTAAATTTTGTTGGAAATACGGCACTTCTTGTTGTAAATATAGCTTCTTCTTTTTTTTTGGTAAATGATCTTTCTATATTCAAAATCCAGTTGTTTAAATATTATTGTAAATATGGCATTTTCTGTTGCAAATGCACTGTTAGGTTAGATTTTAACGGTGGTATGATTTTTGCTCCTAAAATGTAACCACATATGTATTTTTGCACCTGAAAAAAGCATATAGTGATGTGCGCTCCCAAAAGTAAAGCACATATATATTTTTACTCCTTTACCCTAACACAAAAACACACAGTTACATGATGCAACAGACAAATGCACCATCTTTGGTTACTTTTATCAGGACCATGTGTCCCTTTTTGGCTGTGTCCGTACATCATTCTTGAGACAAGTTTCTTATTGTTAGTTCAAAGGTTGCAGATATGCCCTTTAGGAAACCATGCTTCATAGTCCCATAAAGCATATTTTTACCGAAATTGTAGTTTTGGATTCTCAATTAAAATTATTTGTATAGACAGACTCTTTATTTAGATATGATTCATAATTTAAATTTCTTGAAATTAATTATAAAATTATATCTCAAGCTTTTTTGTTTGAAGTTTTTTAAAATAATGTTTTTTTAATGTAACTTTTTAATTTTGAGGTCTTGAGTTGGAACTTTGTGTGTGTTTTATATAGGGAAGGGTGGTGGTTGGTTTGATGATTTCTAAAATCATGTCAACCTGAGATTGATCAATAAAATATTATATCTATAATTTTTAAATGTGGACACCAAATCAAAACAAACTATTGATGATTGTATTGATCTAGTAATGACATCCATACATAATAGTTGAAAGAGAAGATTTTGTCTTCTTGTAAATTATAAATATTTGCAATTAATTTGAATTTTACTGGTTTTTTAATAGGAGAAAACATTTCTACTTCTGATGCAGATAACTCATTCAGCAGCAAGACGAAACTGTGTCGTTTTTTTTTCATGAAATGAAGTGGATAGTGGGCCCCACAATAAAAAAGGAATTTATTAACCACACATCTTTTTCTTTAATTTGTACTTAGGTTCATCTTTTTCTTTCCACTGACGAAGCTCACCGGCAAGAGGTGGATGAAAATGGAAGGAAGGAAGATCCCAGCTCTCTCTCCCCCGCGATGCCCTACGGTGGTGAACGGTGGTTGAGGGAGAAGGTTTGGTCACCGGCGACAATGGATGAAGATTGGAAAGTCGTCAGCGACAGAGGAAGGTATAGGTCCAGATCGAAGGAAAGAAGAAGATCTCCGCGGCGCCGCGAGGAGAACTCAGAACAGATCTGAAACTGGGCTTCAGTGTCGGTGAGCTTCGACAGCATCCATCACCGTCAACTTCCCTCTGATTTTCCAGTGAACACCAACAGCACCGAAAGCTTCAGCATCAAAACCGTCGGCGACCCTCTTTGTTCTTCCAGACCACCTTCATCGGCCTTCTCTTGGAACTCCCGGCGAGTTCCTTTGCTGTTAGGCGATTTTGCAACTTTCCGGCGAGAGCCTGAATTTTCTGGCGACATTTTCCAGATCCTGACAAGTGTATGCATGTTCCGGCCAGTGTTCTGAAAGCAATAAGAGACTGATTTCCTTGCTTCTTGGTGATAAGGATTTGTTTTTGATCTCTATGGACAACATAGGGGAGTTTCCTATCATTTCATAGTCTAGATTTATATAATTGCCTAGATTTAGGAATTGTTGTTCAAGCAATAAGCCTCACAAAGGTTTCCTTGGTTTGCTGTCTGTGGTGGCCTGGTGGGTGTGTAAAATAGATAGAAATAGTGGAAAGAAAAAGATGAACCTGGGTCCCAAGAAAAAGCTGTGTGATTTTTTAATAATTTTTTTATGGTGGGGCCCACTGTACACTTCGGTTTTTGAGAAAAACGATGCAGTTTCGCTTCGCTGTTGAATGAGTTTTCTGCCTCAGAAGCAGAAACATTTTTCCCTTTTTAATATTATATAATTACATTTCAATATTGTTGATCTTATTGAAGATAACCCACTGTGATCTCTCGCTGAAGATAACCCTTTTAACATAATTTTATATCTTTATTCACCAAACTGGAATGACCTCATCAACTAAGGAAAATAGAGTTGACTTAAGTCTAGTTTTGTTAATGAATTTAATTTAATGAGTTTGAGAGTTTTACAACAATTTTGTATGATGAGATGATTATTATTTTTATTTATATTTATGTTTCAAAACATAAAAAATGATATAACATTGTCGTTGTGTATTAAATTTACATCTATTACTATTATATTTTTAACCCTAACATCCCCTCACACACACACATATGGAATAGGATATTTTTACTACCAACATTACTACCAATTTGTTTTATTGTTAGATTAGAATTCTATCCACCTCTATCATTTCTCTGTCTTATTGAGATTCTGATCTACTGGTGAAACAAACTGGTAGTAGTAATGTTGGTAGCAACACTAATTGGTAGTAACAACATCATATATATATATATATATACACACACATATATATCTTAATTAATGGGAGAATCCTGTATAAATTTAATTGAAATACCAAAATCTAAATTTAAGGCTACACTTTTAATAAATTATTGATGAGGCCGAGATGGTTAATTAAGAAGTTATGAATGTTATTATACCAAACATACCCTTAAAGACTAGAACACCCAACTATAATTAAAAAGGAAAATCGAAGGTATTATGTTAACCATTTTTTATTATTTTAACTGGATTTAATTAAGATTTTCTCTTTATTTTTAGTTAGTTAGTTTTTTCATGATTTTTTTATAAAACAAACAAATATTTATATATACATAAATATTTTTTTAAAAAAAATATGCTATTTATTGAAATAAAATTATTTGAATTTGTATATGTCCTATATAACCGCCACAAATATTTTGTCCCACAAAGATATTATACAAATATAAGAATATATCTATATGCAAAATATAATTTTTTATAAAAAAAACCATGCTAGTTATAGATATAAAATCATTCAAGTTTATTGTCCAACCAAGATATTATATAAATAAAATAATACAATTGGTGGACTCATTCTTCTATTTCACCAAAAACATTCACATGGGGTGGTTGGGGAATTTCATTTGTTCCATTCTCTAATGTTGATACTATATATAAGGGGGGAAAAAATATGTCTGTTCTTTTAAGGGGAAATTAATGAACATTGATGTACCTATTCTATTTTTGAATCATATATTAGACAATAAGTAAATTTCATTGGTCTTTAATTAATATACTAATAATCATAACTAGCAACAAGAGAGCAAAGAGAGAATTGAATCAACAAATATAGGTGATTTGGGAAAAAAGAGATGATTTTAAAGGAGCAATATGATCATTTAACAATATTCAGAAATCCCTAATTAAGGCGGTAACATCCCCATTTTTTATATGCCTCAATGTGAATTCATTTGCATATATGAGTTTTTATGAAGCCATGAATGATAAACATTTATTTGCATGAAATAACTAAATAGGATGAGGATGTGAAATTATTTGTTTATATGTAATTAAATAATTATGGTTAGGGACAACCTTAAGAAAAAGATGACAATGGAAGTCAAAACATATTAAAATGCTTTTTACCCTTGGGCAAAATGTATAATTGAAGAAATAGATAAAAGAGCATAAAATTCCAAAAATGCCCAAAAAAGTGTCATGGACTTGATCAAAAATTATGGGCTATTAGGCTAAGTAGGAAAGACAATTCTTGAAACCCAAAAAGTAAGACCAATTCGCATAAGATATGGATGGAGAAAAAAAATGTGTTCAGAAAGAAAAAAGGGGGGGGGGGGGGTGGCCAATTAAAGGCTAATCTTGAAAAGTGAATTTAATTACATCATGCTTATTAAGTAAGCTTGATGACATCACTCACGTTACATCATCAAATTTTCAAATTTGCAAGAGACATGGGAGTGTAATTGGAAAACACAAAACCTCCCCTATCCTTCCTATCCTTCATTTTCCCATGGTTCTTGAAGAGGAAATAAAAGGGAAAAAAATGAGATGATGATAACCTAGAGAACCTAGGAAAATTATAGAGAAAATTTGGAATCACATTAATTGTGAGAGAGGTAAGAAGTGACATAAAGAAGGAAGAATTGGACATATTATTTGAGCCAAATAAAAAATAAAAAATTCTGCCCCTTTCATCAGATTTGTCACGTCATTGAGGGAGGAAGGGGGAAAAAAAGAGAAATTTTAATCATTCAAGGAGACAGAAACTCAAGGAAGCTTAAGTCCAAAAATAAGTAAGCCACCTTTAAATTTTCTTATGATTTCTTGGTTGTTTGACTTTGGAAATGGTTATTCTCTTGAGCATATATAAATACTTTGGATCTAATTGGTTAATGGAAAGAATGAATAAATGTTTAAAGTTAAGGTTTGTGGTTTAGAATGGAAATTTGACATTTTGTTGGTTAAATAATGATTTTCGTCCAGCTGGATATACTAGTGTTTTAGAATAGATTTTGGTGTTTTTGAGGATTCTAAAGTATTTAAAATGAGATTTTGTATAAGGGTGAACTTGGATCAAAATTTTAAGACCTAGATGAAAGTTAAAAAACGTTGGGTTGTTGATTTGTGGAATTACTGTGGGGTCAGCTTGGTATATAATTTGTAATTTTTGTATTCTGGATTGCGAGAATTAATTTGAAAATCCATTAATCTATTTGTTATTATCTATCAATTACTCCAACTGATTCAGTTAGAGAAAATATAGGAAATGTTTTTAATGGCAATTTAATCTTTTTATTTTAATGTTTTAATTTCTGTTCCTTCAAAATAATTATCATTTTTATGGTGATTATTAATAAATATTATTTTTCTCAAGTCCTTTATTATAATTTTTTTAAAAAAAATTTACATCTATTTTTATTATTATTATATTTTTAACTGCACCATCCATACACACGTATATATAGGATATTAATTAATGGGAGAATCTGTATAAATTCAATTGAAAATAAATCCAAGCTTACACTTTTAATAAATTATTGATAAGGCAGGAGGCATAACTAGAAAATTTTTAATGGTACCAACAGGTGGTTAGTCATTGAACAAAAAAAAAGGTGGTTAGTCCAGCGGAATGTGGCATTGGATTCTCTTAAGAGGTCTAGGGTTCGAGCTGCCGTAACGCACTTATAATCTGTCTTGTATGGAGATACCACCATTAGGAGGATCGTTCTTGCCATGGCAGAATCCGAATCCAAAGTGGATCGGATGCGATACCGGAAAAAAAAAAAGTAATGTTATTAAAAGACTAGAACACCCTCCTATAATTAGAAAGGAAAATTGAAGGTATATGTAGCCCATTTTTAATTAATATTTTCTCTTTATTTTTAATTATTTTGTTTGTTTTATGATTTTCTTTTTATAAAACAAACAAACATTTATTTATATATACAATATAATTTTTTAAAAAACTGTGCTATTTATTGAAATAAAATTATTCGAATTTTCTTATGTCCTATATAATCACAACAAATATTTTAGTCCAACAAAGATATTATATAAATATAAGGATGTATCTATATGTACAATATAATTTTTTTTGGTTATTTCCTTAAAAATCTAAAATGATTTTTTATATAACAACCCTTTAATAAACATATTGCGTGCCTCCCGCCCGCGATGCGTGGGACTTGGCTAGTTTAATGAAAATAACACTCGTCTTCGTTATTTTCTTGATTTTCCTTCAACCGTTTTCCTTATATGCTTCCCCCTCCCCACATTCAGTCAGTGTGACTATTCTCTTTTTTTTTCATCGATTTGCTTAGATCTCTTCATCGTTTTACGAAATGGCTTCTAGTCCTCACACAGTGGGGGATATCTTCAAGGATTATAGTGCTCGAAAAGATGGAATTCTTTGTGCTTTAACTAATGGTACTCTATTTCGTTCTTTGTTTCTTTATTTCATTTCTTCAGTTTGATTTTGTCCGTCTTGAATCTTGAATGTATTTTTCTTGTGCTTCCGTTTCTCAGATGTTCGTGACTTTTATCGGCTCTGTGATCCAGGTAACGCGTAATCTTGGACCTTTATATTTTTTTAGTTTACGTACATATTCTGAAGTTTTCCATTTTTTTTTCCGTCTCATCTTTTATTCCCTAATTTAGTTATCACCTTTCTCGTTTCTTTGTGAATTATGCATGCTTGGATTTATGGTTGAATTGATTTCCTCCCATGGAAGATTTGAGGAAATTAACTTTTCTCGTTTCTTTGGTTTGCTCTATGACATTATAGTTCTAATTATTGGGTATGTACAAGTTCCTTTTTATGAATTCCCTGACTGAATCGCAGCATGAGATTTGACAGAATTATTTGAACTATAATATTCTTGAGGTTCTACTCGATTCAGTGGGGAATGTTGCGAATTGAAAAAGAATTGCAGTTTCTTTGTAACATATTGAAGCCCTGCCATAATGTTCATTTAGATTTCTTGGCTTTGTGTATGCTTATCGATGTGTCCCCCATTAACATTCAAATTTTATGTTCGTTTAAGGTAAGAAGGGCTTGTCCCTTTATGGATATGTGGATAAAACCTGGAAAGTAACTGTGCCAACAGAGGAACTCCTACATGATATTCCGGAGCCAGCTGTTGGAATCAATCATTTTAAATTACTCATGCCACTCAATGAATGGCTTTCTCTGGTTGCTGTCCACAGCGATTCATGGTTGCTTTCTGTTGCTTTTTATCTTGGAGCCCGTCTTAAGCCCGATGAAAGGTACAACCTAACCGTGATGGAGTTGTATGTGTATGGTGACAGTTCCAGTGGATTGTGGACATGCTCGAACACTAAGTATTCGGGGTTACACTAAGTATTAGAAGGGAGGTCAATAGATGCGATATATTTATTGTAACATTATAACATCTTACTGTTGGTAGTTACACTAGTTCTTTATGACAGGGAACAGTTATTCAAGTTGATCAATGCTGGTCCCACTGTTTTTGAAGTTGTGACAAAGAAGAACCCGTTAAAGGACAAGGCCACTGTGGAAAGTAGTAGCAAGCCCCAGGGCGGCACCAAGGTTAGTTGGATCAATACTCAAGCTCATAAATAAATAGCATCCTTAGGGCTAGACATTTGCTTTTGCATGATAATTTCAGGACCATGATTCCTAAACTTGTTTAATGTGTGTTCCGTGTTTGAGCTTTAATGTGATATTTACAATAAGTGTGGTAGCTGTTTAAATATTTGCTGTCGAGTTTTTAAATAGCAGTAACATAGAACCCTTTGTCCTTAATACAAGACATATTTGAGGAGTTGATCTTGGTTCTAAATATAAAATATTGTTTTCATATTTGTCAATCTTTAAGAAAATACATATTATATTAACTAATTTCCTTACTCTAATCAAATTAGGTAAATATTTCTTATATTAGAGACCGGAGGGAGTATGATATTTGAAAGAACGTCTTTGAGGCTCACATATTCCTGAGTTGGAAAAATATACACGTTTTATTGAAGAAACTGATAGCAAACACTTAAAAAGTTGCTTTTAACTTTGTCTTCCCCCTGTTTGATGCAACCTTCTCCCTTGGATTTTCAGAGAACAAGTGACAGGCAAGTGAAAAGCAACCCAAAGGTTTCCGATGAAGGTTACAAGGTGGAAGAAGACGATCAAAGCGAAAAACCTTGCGGTTGCTGTGGTGAAGGTGCACCTTGGATTGAATGCGATATGTGCATGGAAAGGTTCCACGAGAAATGTCTGCAAATTATTCCTCCAGTGTTTTCTGGGAGCCGAAAGGAATACATATGCCCATCATGTAATGTGAGGGGAGGTAGGCCTTAGTTGACCAATGGCAAACAAATTGAGGGGGAAAATGTTATTGGAGGCTGACAATATTGTATTACTGCTATATTTCTTAATTAATAAAGGGCATGTAACAATGTTGTTATTAGAGGCTGACAATATTGTATTACTGCTATATTTTTAATTAATAAAGGACATTTAATAGGTATACTACTATGTTAAATGTGTAATTTCTGAGGGATTAAGTTTGACTTTGGTGAGAATATTCCATAGTTTTTGTTCCTTATACCATAGAATAGATTGTGATGTATTCTAATTTAGTGGATTTTTAATCCTTTGAACACAAGATAGCACTTTTCAACTAAATTCTTCTATATAGATTGGCATTGGCCAAAAGACCCAAAAGCCTACTTTACAAAATTTCACTTTGAGGCTTTCATATTTTCATCTAAAAAGAAATTACCAATATAACCAACAACAATTTGATATAGTTGATAGATGACTAGTCCCTTAAATATCAGCTTGATCAATAATGTTTCCGCTATTTTTGAAGTTGTGCCTGATAAGAAACTGTTAAAAGACAAGACCATTGTGGAGGGTACTAGCAAACCCCGGGGTGGCAACAAGGTTAGTTGGATCAATACTCAGGCTCATAAATAGCATCCTTGGGGTTAGCCATTTGCTTTTGCATGATAATATTAGGACCATGATTCCTGAGCTTGTTTAATGTGTGTTCCGTTTTTTAGATTTAATGTGGTGTTTACAACAAGTGTGGTAGTTGTTTAAAATATTTGTTGTTGGGTTTTTAAATAGTAGTAACATAGAATTACTCTCCTTTGTCCTTAATACAAGACATATTTAAGGAGTTGATCTTGGTTCTAAATATAAAATATAGTTTTCATGTTTTTAAATCTTTTAAAAAATACATGTCATATTAACTAACTTCCTTAATCTAATAAAAAATTAGGTAAGTTTTTCTTATATTAAGAACTGAAGGGAGGGAATATGATATTTGAAATAATGTTTTTGAGGACTCACATTTTCCAGAGTTGGGAAAAAAAATACATGTTTTATTGAAGAAGTTGATAGCAAGACACTTAAAAAAGTGGCTTTTAACTTTGTTTTTAATTCCTGTTTGATGCAAGCTTCTGCCTTCAATTTTCAGAGAACAAGTGACAGGCAAGGGGAAAGCAACCCAAAGGTTTCCAGTGAAGGTCACAAGGAGGATCATAGTGAAAGCATTTGCGGTACCTGTGGTAGAAATAATGAACCAGATGTATTTTGGATTCTTTGAGATATTTGCGACAAATGGTATACGAATGCCCATCACGTAGAAGTAGAAGGAGGCGAGGTATAGTCCTTAGTTGACCGAAGGCAAACAAAATTTTGTTACCAAAGGGCATGTAACAGGTATACTATACTGCTATGTTCAACGTGTTGTAATTTTTGGGAGATTAAGTTTGACTTTAGTGAGAATATTCAATACTGTAGATTGTGATATATTCTAAGTAGGTGGATCTCAGACCCCTTAAGCTTGGCTTTCCATACACACTTCCAAATATTTGACTTGGCCCAGGTTTATTTGTGGGTTTCAGGTTTGTAGTTTACAAAATTCTTAAATAGATTCTAATATTAATCCTGATTTTTTTTTAGGCTTTTATTGCTTAATTATTTTCTCTAAGTGATCAAATATCAACTATAAAATTACTAGACCACAATTATCCCTTTCATATCTCTCCTTGAATTTTCAGGAAAATAAGCCTTAAATTCCAAATAATAGTTTTAAAGCTATTTAGGCCACATTTTTCGTAATTTAATCCCCTCATAATATTTCTAGATCCTCAAAATAACATTTTATAATTTCATTCTAATTTTTTTAAAGATCTAAAATAATATTTAATAATTATCTTAAGTTTTTCCTCATAAAAAGCTCAAGACTTTGGACTTTTATTCGCTTAGTAGCTTATTTATTTCAGTCTTATTTTTAAACTCCTTATCCCAAAATTTGGGGATGTTACAAAAATGTACATAAAAAGAAGTTCATAGAAGAAAATATACATATAAAGTATCAAGTAAAAAAGTCACAGAATTTCTTATTTTATCTTGTATTTTGTTGATAAAATAGAGATATATGTACTAACTTTGTAATATTTTTTTTTGCTCAATACTAACTTTACATTGTCACATTAAGGTTATTGCTTAAAATTGATTTTCACTAATTGTAGTAAGAAATTGTACTTTTTAATGAAAACTGAAACTTGATTTTGAGTTGAAAAAGCTTTTTATAGGTCAAGTGCTTTTGAAACTTACACTAACACATATTTCATTGAAATACTATTAAAGAGGAAATTAATCTAGTTTTATGAAATGCAAAGAAGAAAAAAAAATCCTATGCTCCATTTAATCATTTAAGTCAAAAAATCATTTGCATTTATCACTTTCTAGTCATAAAAGTAGTGTTTCCATTTTTTTCTCCATATCAAAATTTGTCATGACTCAACTCAATTGAATTCACTAAATCTCTTGCTTGATCATTTGTTAATCAAATCCTCGTGGAAACGATCTCTACTTATCACTATATAACTTGGCGTGACTCGTGCACTTGCGATAGCGAACATGTGTATATTTGAGAAAGATGATAATTATGTCTGTACTAGTAAATATATATGTGTGTGTAAGAGAGAGATGGGGAATTAAAAATACAATGCATGTATGAGGAAGGGAGTGAAAGCATTAGAGAGGGAATAGTTTGTAAGATATAGGACCCGTTTGATTCATAGAACTTAGGAGAGAGAATGGAAACTTAACAGAGTTCCCTACCGAAAACACGTTTGGTGCGCTAAGTGCCCAGAAACCTAAGTTCCTGGGTTCACACTGGGGCCACCACTCTTCCCTCATATGTGGGAACTCGAGATTCCATAAAAATTGGTGGATCTCAAGTTCCCACGTCACTATTCACTTTTTTGGACAAATTTACCCCTGAAATTCAAACTTGGCGGGAAAGTTTGAATTTGGCAAAAAATCTTTTTCCATGGGTTTGAACTTAACAAGAACATTTTTTAAAAAAATATAGTTTAGAAAAAAAAAACATTTTTCTTTACCACTTCTTCATTTTCTTCCTACCAAACAACTCAAGCCATCTTCCCTCATCTTTCAAATCTTCCTTTCTCTTCTCAAAGTTCCTTTCCCTTCCCCCAAATTCTTTAAACCAAAGGGGTCCATAGAGAAAGGGGAAGTGAGGGATGGAGTGTGTGAAAGGAGGGGGGATAATATAATTAAGATAAGTATATAAATTGATTTTCTGGTTCTCAATCTCAGCTCAGTGCCTTCCCTCGAATGAGTAGAATCTCAATCACGCAAGCCGACGGCAACTCGTCTGGGATCTTCTCTCGATAAAAAATTTCATTTGATTTGGCATTTGCCTTCCTGCTAATTGAAATGAAGGTATGATTCCCACTTCTGGTGTTTGATTCTTTTGGATTTACCTTCTTCCTTCGAAAACCTATGAATCGGTTCTCTAAAATTTTTTTATTCAGTTCCGATTCTGATTCTCCTTGACCTTTACTCTTCTCACTTCGTCTCTCTCATTAAAGATCTGAGGTGATCGTGAATTTTTACGAATCGAATATTGCTATCTTCTGAATCCGGATTAAGTGGGTTTTTTGTGCCGGTTCTTTTATGCGAAGTAACAGAGCTTCTGGTTGGGAGAAAAATATTTGTTTTCATTTGTTAATTTATTCGATTATATCTCGTGTGTTATTATGTTATGGTATTTATTTGAATCTAAGCTGAACCTCTTTTTGATTTATGCTTACAGAAGTTTGCTGTGATCAAGTTAGATTTGGGCGATGAGTCGATGACAGGGCCAAACAGAAGGCTCTGAAAACGGTCTCTGCACTTACAGGTACAAAAACGTTGTATTGGTCAATATCGTGCCTTCTTCAATTCTGTATGTTAACCTTTATATATATATATATATCCTCCGAAATGAATATTGGAGTAACTGTGGGTTACTCACAGATTTTTGTGGGTGCGTTTGTATTGGATGCGTGTTTTAGTTATTTTGAATTTAGTATACTCTAATTAACTTTCTGTATCTTCATGTTTGGAATGCCAAAAAATGACCAAAGTAGTCTAGATCTCAGAGGTGGACGTTGATTATTTTCTAATCCTTCATGTGATGTCACATCCAGTACTTTTTTAAAACTTGTTTTGATTATTTGTGGTAATGACTACTGAATATGTTGGATTTTGACTCCTATCCATTTGTCATATACAGGCAATTATGAAAAGTTATATTACAAAAGATCCAGATCAGGAAAAGTCTGAGAAATTTCTGGGATACATGGTCCCAACACCCGGAGAGGTAGACAAGCCTCTGCATTATTGAGCTTTATTCACATTTCAGTTTTTTTGATGCTTTATGCTAGATTCTCTCTATATATATATATTGAAGCTGCTGACTTTTGTATCTGATTTTTATGGCAGCTACCAAAGTATATGTATGATGAAAGTGAAGATATCTCGTATTCTTGGGTTTGAGAATATCTCTGGGATGTATGTGGCAAGATGTCAAAATTCATATTGTTATCATTTGTTTTCATCATACTAAATGAATTTCCTATTTTAACCATAGATTACAATAGCGGTGCTATAGCGCGCTATAGCAGTTCAGTGGCGGGTAGCGGCACCTAAACGCCATTTCCACCCCGCAACGCTACAGTTTCCGGTAGCGGATGGTGGCGGACGGTGGCGGTAGTCACGGGTGGTGGATTATTGTCCAATATCGCGCCGCATCTGGGGTGATTTTCCTCGGTGGCATGGGTTTGCAAATTTGACACCAATCAGGGCTAAAGTGGGAAAATGGCAAAGTTAATGAAGGGTATGTGGGTCATTTTACCCTGTCTACTTTCTGGAAAAAAAGAGGGAAACCCGACATATTTTCCCTCGTTTTTTTTCTTCATCGATTTCCCTCTGCTTCCTCTTCCGACTCGGTCTTTTTTGTTGTTGTTCGCGTCGCTCTTCCTCTTCCCTGTGTGCGTCCATCTTCCCTCTTCCTTGTTCGCCGTCGCATCGCATCGCATCTGTAGCTCACTAAGTCGAGGTATGTTCTCTTTCTCCTCCTCTTCTGTGTGTTTGCTGCTAGATCTTTCGACCTCTGTCTGTTTCGTCGGGAAATATCTCTGGTTCTCTGTTTTGTTGCATTGTGGAATTTATCTTCTACTTTTTTAATTGTTATCTTTTGTGTTTGAAATTTCTCTTTGCTCATTGAGTTCCTATCTCTGGTTCTGCTCACTGATTCGTCTTCTCTGAAATTTCTCTTTTTGAAATTTCACCTTTTGAAATTTCTCTTTGCCCATTGAGTTCCTATCTCATTGTGGAATTTATCTTTGCTCATTAAGGTCAGCAGAGCTAGCAATGTCGCCCCTGTTCAATTGTGTTTTTTTTTTCTGTAGTCATGGCATCGCAAGTCCAAGAAGAAGTTAGGCCAACAGCAGCTTCCGTGGCTTCTTGCAAATTGGTAAAGCCCACTGGTGAAAATCTGGATATGGCATGGCAGTGGAATAGCCTAAAAGATATCAACAAGAAGAGATATGTTACATGTGATTTTTGTGGGAAGGAAACAACTGGAGGCATCACCAGAGCCAAAAAACACTAGATTGGGTTAAAGGGGGATGTGGGTCCTTGTAAAAAAATCCCACCGGAAATTAAGAAAATGTTGAAGGATGCTTATATGGAAAAGGTTGCTGAAAAGGATGCGTATTCTGTTGATATACATGAAGATGATGATATACTAGAAGAGGTGCAAGAAATTCAGCACATTAAAAATGGGAAAAGGAGTGTGGCATCTTCAAGTCAAGGCTCTAATGGCAATTCTGCTGCGGCCAAGAGAGTTAAAGGCCCCTTGGATTTAATGTTTTTCAAGAAACCAGAAGCAAGCTGTAAAGCAGGCAAAGGAAAGAAGCAAACAAGCATAAATGATGCTTGTGATAAAGAAGCAAGGGGTAAAACTATTCAATACGTTGAAAGATTTTTGTGTGCAAATGGTATACCTTTCAATGTTGTTCGCTCAAAAAGCTTCAAATATATGGTTCAAGCAATTGGGAATCACGATCCAAATCTGAAGCTCCCAAGTTATTATGAGTGTAGAGTTCCTTTACTTAAAAAGGAATTGGATTACACCAATGATTTGTTAAAAGATCATGTCGTACAAAGAGCCAACTATGGATGTTCCATTATGTCAGATGGATGGACTGATAGAAAGAATAAAACATTGATAAATTTCTTGGTGAATTCTCCGTCGGGGTCTATGTTTGTGAAGAGCGTTGATGCTTCTTCTTATGTCAAGAGTGGAGCAAAATTATTTGAACTTTTGGATAATTTTGTTGAAGAGATCGGGGAGAAAAATGTTGTTCAAGTGGTCACCGATAATGGAAGTGATTACGTATTGGCCGGTAAGACATAATTCCTTCCATATAGTCTCATTTGATTGTTAATTTTTATTTTAATTGTTACTCATTCTAGGTTGTTTAATTTGTTCTTAGGAAAATTGTTACAAGCCAAGAGAGAACATTTGTTTTGGACTCCATGTGCTGCACATTGTTTGGATTTGATGCTTGAAGATATTGGAAAAATTGAGAGTTAAAAAAGCAATACAAAGAGGCATCAAGCTTGTTGGGTTCATTTACAATCACACATTGGCATTGACCACAATGAGGAAGTATACAAGCAAGACTGAATTGGTTAGGCATGAAGTGACGAGATTTGCTACAACATTCCTCACATTGCAAAGGCTTCATAAACAAAAAAAAAAAATCTTAGAAAGATGTTCACATCAGTTGATTGGCTGAAATCAAATACAGCAAAAGATCTTAAGGGAAAAAAGGCGACTGACACTGTACTTATGCCATCATTTTGGAATGATGTTATTTATTCTTTAAAGGTTATGGGGCCTCTTGTGCGGGTGCTTAGACTTGTTGATAATGAAAAAAGGCCCATAATGGGATATATCTATGAAGCAATGGATAGGGCCAAGGAAGCAATTCAAAAATCTTTCAATGGAAATGAAGATAAATACAGGGATATTTTTGCTATCATTGATAGAAGATGGGACTGCCAACTTCATCATCCATTACATGCTGCAGGCCATTATCTAAACCCTGAATACTTTTATGCCAATCCACATATTGATGAGATGCTGAATTGATAAGTAGATTATATAAATGCATTGACAAGCTAAGTGCAAATGATGAAGAGGTGGACAAGATACATGGGCAATTGGAAAAATATAGGCGTGCAGAAGGCCTTTTTGGTATGAATACAGCAGTTAGACAAAGGAATAAGAGTGCTCCTAGTAAGCTTATTTCATCACTTTAAGCTTTTATTTAACACGTTTTTATGTTAACAAGTTGTTGCAATTTGGATTACAGCTTTATGGTGGAAGTCGTATGGAGCACAAGTTCCGGAATCGTGAAACCTTGCTGTTAGAGTGTTGGGCTTAACTTGTAGCGCTTCAGGATGTGAGCGTAATTGGAGTACTTTTGAGCATGTAAGTAATTATTAAATGACCTTTGTTTGTAGAGTTTCATATCATAATTATGAAACTAATATTCTTTATTGGAAATTGTAAACTAGATCCATTCTAAGAAGAGAAGTAGGCTTGAGCATCAAAGGTTGCAAGACTTAGTCTTTATCAAGTATAATCAAGCTCTTAAAGAACGTTTTGAGAGTCGTGATTTGATTGATCCTATTGTCCTCAACGATATTGATGAAAGTAATGAATGGTTGGTGGGAGAAGTGGATGAAGGTACAGAAAATGAGTTCGTTTTTGATGACGATAACTTGACTTGGGGAGAAGTTGCTAATGTAACTGGAGCTAATGAGCCTATCACTTTCACTAGGCAGCATACTAGATTTAGGAAGGAAGCTGCCTCTATGCCCTCAAGCTCAAGGGGAATAAGGGTTGAAGAAGGTGATAATGAAGAAATAGAAGATGAGGAAGAAGAACAAATATACAAATTAAATACTAGTGAAGAAAGTGAGGGTGGAGAAGAAGACCTTGAAGAAATGTTTGATGATGATTCTGATTAGTTGTTTTCCTGCTTAAATTTGAAAGAGCCATTAAAAATTTGTATTTGACTCTACTTGGATTGTTTATGTTTCTAGAATGTTATTAATTTAGTTACATTCAATGAACTAGTATGTAGCTTCCTTTATGTTTCTTGAATCCTTATTTTGAATGTGTAATATTTTGGGTGATTTCTTATCTTATATTGCATTTATATATGTGGTATAATTTATTACAAGTATTTATATGAACTTCACAGTAGCGGCTTTATCGCTACCCGCTATACCGCTATACCCTTTTTGGGGTCGGCTGCTACCGGTCGCTACCAGCTATTTAAAACATAGATTTTAACACTATTCCGCCAATTTTGTTATCATACCTCAATAGGTTTGATGTGACGATGCAGATGACCCAGCAACATACTACAATTTTCCAGACATGTGTCTTAGCAAGAATCGATATCTTATATTTATATTGTAGGGTCTTATTTATATATGATTGTTCTGTGCCCATGTGAAAGATATGGCGGCATCTGACTAATTTAATGTACTTATTTGCTTGCTTTCTTTTTGCAATTGGTAGCTGCAATGTCTGCTGAGGAAGATAGGCTGTGGAATATTGTAAGCTATTTCTTTAGATTTTAATGCTTGGACTTCTCTGTAGAGTAGTCGATAGCGTGCTATCATGCTGGTGCGGTGCGGAACAGTAAGTGGACGCCACAAAAGCTCCTTTGCGGAGTGTTTGTGCCTCAGCGTCCGTAGCATGAGTGGCGGCACAGTCGGTCGCGCGATTACTGTTTTTTTAAAATTATTTATTTATTATACAACCATTTACAGCCCACCCATACACGAGAGACCCAAAACGCAACCTGACCTGATTGATTGAGTTCAGAAGACGACTTAGGTCGACAGCAAAAAAAGTCTTCCGAAGACTGGATCCCAATTCCCAAAGGGCGAGAGAGACGAAGTTCATCCGTGATTGAGTTCTCGGTGAAATAACTCAATTGTCGGGTGTTCTAATTCTGAAATAATGTGTCGGGCATTCTGAGTTCTTTTTTTTTTTTTTTACAACAAGGCATTCTGAGTTCTATCGTGTCGGGCATCCTGAGTTTTTCTTTTTCTTTCTTTTTTTAACAAGGCATTCTGAGCTCTCTATTTTTGCTGTAGAACTCAATATTCTGCCACAGTAAAAATGCTATCCCAACAGCAACCACAAACTTCTGCCACATGAATATTAATTATGGCGACTAATTTAATTATGAATTTTTGTTATACGTTAATGTTTTGTTTATGACTTTTATTGAGTTGGATGATTTATTGTTTAATGATGAACATGCCTTAAATTTTGAGTACATGTTTATTTTTGAGTATTTATGTGTATTTTCGGTGTAGCGGTTATCCTGCAATACACTATACCGCTATAGAGTTTTTTGGGCCAGCCGCTATGCGCCACTATCTGGGATTGACTACTATGCTTCTTTGATCTTGAAAACAGAGAAAGTGGCAGAGGTTTGTTGAAATAAAATTTCTAAATGGAAACTATCATATTGATGTATTTGAAACTTTTTATGATTAAAGTTGGATCTTTTTTTTTTCTAAGTTTCATGTGGTGTGTCATTTGAAATTAACGAAGTTTCTTGTATTTCTATTTTTTGTACTCCTGTCAGCCAGATATATAGGATGAAGTGATTTTGAAGGGAGTGCTCATGAAAGAACATTATTCTCATGCTTTGTGACTTGAATATTATCATTTTTAATGCTTATTTTGGATGGGGCATAATTTGTTTGCAGCTCACGAAGCAATATATTTTTGTGCGTGTTTTAGAGAGAGAAGGTCCAACTTCTCTCTTCTTCTCTGCCGCGTCTCTTCGTGATCTTCTTTCCCTCGCCGATGACTTGTGATGCAGGTCACCGGCGAGCACCTTTCTCGTTCCTAGGGCGAGCTTTTCCCTCTCCTTCTTCAGATCTGATCTGCCTAGGTGAGAGTTTTCTGATTTTCTGTGTTTTTCTTTCTTTTTTTGTAGTATGGGGTTTTGTGGTGGTGTTCTTGTCTTTAGAAATAAACAGATCTGTCAGATCTGAGATCAAATCCTCTTGGTTGGATGGCTGTTTGGTAGCCCAGATCTGCGTTCTTGGGGGAAGATCTAAAGAGGTGTGGTCTGGTTTGTGGTCGATGTCACCGAATTTGTTTGGTCAGAGGAGCGGAAGTGTTCTTCAGGACATCAAGAGTCTTCTTTCTTCCAAGGTTGGGTTTTCTGGTTTCTTTACCCCAAGATGGGGTACCCAGTTAGCTGATTTTATCGCAGCTATTGCTTTTAAGATTGTGTGCCCTTTAGGATGGGTTTTTGAACCAACACTCTCTTGTTCGTCACTTCTAACCTTGGGTTTCGAGGAGGCCGATGATGTTTATGATTCTACTTCTACTCTTATATTTTTAATGTACGGTGCTTGGCTAATATTATCCAGTATTTTTTCTTGTTGTTGTTGTTATGTTGGTTGTATTTGTTTTAGATCTATTTGTGGTTACTGTTATGTATTGTATCGCTTTGGAGTATTAATATATAGATCATTTGAACAAAAAGAAGCCATCTATTTTCCTTTTTAACATTCATAGTCTTCAGTAGTTGATTTTCTTTCTATTTAGAATGTAACCGTTCCACCCTTAGGAATATTGACTTATTGCCTCACGAAAATCATTTTTTGTCTGGTTGGTATTTCCAATTAAATATGATTTGAATAAAAGTGATTGGAGGACTAAATGGCTTTCTATTTTTCTTATTTTCTCCTCCATTGTTTGTTCTTGTAATTAAAATTTATGCTAACAACTTGATGTCATTGTCATGTTTTGTTTTGTCTTGTTTTGTTTGCACTGTGCAATAGTGAAACCCGTTCATTGATGCTTCCTTTTAATGGATTGTTTCATGGATTGTTGTTTTGCACGTTATCTGTCCTGTCAGAATGTTTTTACTAAATATAATTTCCTGTTTCAAGTTACTGCTAAAATGGCTGAGAGCATAGACAAATACGAATGCCCATCATGTAGAAGGAGGCGAGGTATAGTCCTTAGTTGACCGAAGGCAAACAAAATTTTGTTACCAAAGGGCATGTAACAGGTATACTATACTGCTATGTTCAACGTGTTGTAATTTCTGAGGGATTAAGTTTGACTGTAGTGAGAATATTCAATACTGTAGATTGTGATATATTCTAATTAGGTGGATCTGAGACTCCATGGCTTTCCACACACATATCCAAATAATTCATTTTAAACCCAACACCAACCCGAAGAAAACAGGGACTTTAGGTTCAGCCATTACCAACCAAAACGAATTGTCCACATGTAGAACCATGATACGTCTCCATACGACCTCACAGCACCATTTCAGCCCTTAATTGGTTTCCTATTTCAGAATCAATGATCAACTATTTTCCTTAATCCCCAAACACAAGCAATCATACAGATTGTAGATGGGAAAGGACTTGGGAAGCTCACCTTAACTGAATCCAAGTGCATGCTACGATCGGACCTTTTTTTTTCTCAACAACCTTGTGCTCTCTCTCGCTCTTGGCGTTTTCTCTACCTATTGCTGTAGGGACGAGCATGTACTTAACAAGCCCAAAATGTGGTGAATGCTTTAGTAGAGCAAGAGATTAATTAGATAAATAAGGAAATATTTTGATAAAATCTAACAAAGCTTCAAGTACGATATTCTATTAATCATAAATTTGAACCACTGATAAAATGTTGTCAAGTGTTTTAAATATTTCAAAAAAGCCCATTTGAACTATAATATTATTTTGGAGTTTTTTTAAAAAAAGGGCTTTCATTGCCAAGATCAAACTTAGCCAAGTGGTTTAAATTTTTATTAAATAATACATCAGAATATATGATAAGTGAAGATATCACTCTGTTCCAAGCTCAGATAAGTGGGGTGTTGCTTCAACAGGGGTTTCTTAAAATAAAATGCATTTTTAATGCATAATTTTGTTCCTTCATGTAAGAAAATATTAGTTTTTTCGGAGCCTTCAATTAAATTTATACTGCCATATATAATCTAAACATTAGCCTCTCACATCATAAAGTTGAGCAAAATATGCTAATTAGTCCACAGGACTACTAGTCTTTAGACTTATTATCCTTGAGTAACGTAATATTCTGCAAGTTATTGTCTTTAGGACAATACTTTTTTAAGGCTACCAAAATCTTGAAACATAAGGACCAAATATCTCATAAATATAAATCATTATGCGTAATAGTAAATTACTGTGCAATCACAGTAATTTACTATTAATAACATATAATATTACATCACTAGATAATCTCGGTACTCATTAATAATATACTTCTATTATATGCAAAATATATACGGTTCACCATATAAGAAGATATTCATGATTCTTACAACAAAAACTCATTGTTTTGTTTGATATATGGGGCAAGAAAATAATTTAGTATATTTGTTAAGACCTCTTTTCACAATTTTATTACTGCAGAAGCAAATTGAATATACCCATTTATAATAAGCTTTTGGAAGAATAACCACATCTTCTAGTGGTAATACAATTATTTTAATTTGTTCCAAAGAATAAGAGGGTTTTATAAAGCCAAATATACAATTTTGATGCTTCATAATGTTAGTTCTCTGATGGTTTTGATGATTGTCAACAACTACAAACAATTGAAGAGGTTTTGCTCTTAAGTGTCAAAACTCTGGTTAAGAGCAAACCTCGAGGTTGGGTTTGTAACCTCGAGGTTTGACCTTACAGAAGCTTTAAAAATCAAGTGTTCGAATGTTGCAAAACTTGGTTTCACAAGTTATATGTGAAACCTCGAGGTTGAGAAGTCAACCTCGAGGTTCTGGTTCAGTTGGAGAATCCAAGTTTCTTCATTATCACTTGTAACCTCGAGTATGCAAAGCAAACCTCAAGGTTCAACTCATACAGAAAGGTCATGTTGTTCATCAAGCACATGAACCTCGAGGTCCATGTTTCAACCTCGAGGTTGGACACTTTGTTTTGAAACTTAAGCTCGATGAAAACACCTTTGACCTCGAGTATGATGTTGCAACCTCGAGTTTCATCACTTACAGAGAGCACACTGGTTTTCAAAGTATTGAAAACCTCGAGGTTAACATTGTAACCTCGAGGCTGGGCTTTATGTTTAACTTTGAACTTTGCACTTTCAAAGAGCCAACCTCGAGTACAGATGTACAACCTCGAGGTTGTCGGGCTCCAGTGAAAACTGAAGGTTTGAAACAAACTTCAAACCTCGAGGTTACCTTTGGAACCTCAAGGTTTGCAGGTTAATGAGATTTATCAGAAGGTTTCTTCTCAAGAGAAACCTCGAGGTTCACTTTGCAACCTCGAGGTTGAATGATTTTAAAACGAAGGTTTGCCTGAGGATTTCAGGCCAACCTCGAGGTTGGATGAACTAACCTCGAGGTTAGTGACCGTTGAAGCTTTTTCAAATTTGTGAAATCTGCTATAACTTGTTGTTTGATCTAATTGCTTTCATAAATCATTCACTCATGATCCCAGATATGTTTAACAAGTTTGTTGAGTGTTTTTCAGTTAGCACAGATCAAGATTATTGAAGATTTGTGAGAAAAAGCAAAAAGGTGAACAGTGCATTTAATGCACCTGCACAATCTCATCTACTTTCGGCTAATCCATCTGAGCACGCCTTGTTAACGTTAAAGAATGCTTACTACATCAAGTAAAGTTAATTCCAACGGGCAGAAACTCAGAGATCCACATCAGACTTCATTAAGACCTGGATTAGCAGAAGTTTAGAGAGAGAAGATGACCAGAACTTAAGCAAATCACTTCCAACGGTTGGAATCATCTCACAACGGTCATTTAATGTTCTCTACCTATAAATAGAGAGCATTAACTTCTTCTCAAGCAGATACAACTACTTAGAGCGAAAATTTATTGAGTCATTTATTGTATCAAGCTTTCATCTGTATTGTATCATTTTGATACTTAGTTCTTCAGTGTTTATCCTATCAGCTCTGTAAGAGAGTCAAATACTTGTAAATCATTTATTGATTGAGATAACTACAAGTCAGGGGACTTGGTAGTTGGGGTGTATTGATTACAACTTGTAAGGGGGAGTGTGTTCTAGTGAGAGAACAACTCTTAGTACAGAGTGTGTAATCAATATTGTTGAGTTAGTGGATTGAAAATCCCAAGTGAGGCTTGGGGACTGGATGTAGGTCAGAGAAAGGACCGAACCAGTATAAATCGTTGTGTGCAAAGCTCTTCTCTCTATCTCCTCTGTTCTGCTCTGTTCTGAGAGTGTAAAAACAGAACCAGTTTGCAAAAATTTTTAATATACCCAATTCACCCCCCCTCTTGGGTATAAAGCTCCTCTTTCATTTGGTATCAGAGCAAGGTCTTCTCAGAAGAGTTTAACCACTCGAGAAGGATCACTATGGAAGGAATTCTTCCTGATGGAGCTTCAATCAACAGACCTCCCGGTTTCGATGGCGAACACTACTCTTTCTGGAAAGCAAAATTTCGTGTGTTCGTAATGGCTACAGAATATGGATTGTGGAGAGTATTTGAAACTGGAGATTATGTACCAGTTAAGGTTGAAGGAGGCATCACTGTTCCAAAGACCGAAGCTGAGTTCAACGATGATGATAAGAAGAATATTACTCTCAATAGCAAGGCCATCCTGATGCTTCAAAGTGCTCTTAGCCAAAAAGAGTTCTTTCGCATTTGCAATCTGTCAACAGCTAAGGAGATGTGGAAAGCACTAGAGATTGCATATGAAGGAACTTCTGGAATCAAGGAAAACCGGATTAATATTCTAACCACTGAATATGACTTGTTGCGGATGAAGCAAGGAGAAAGCATTGGAGAGTTTCAGCTCAGATATACCCATTTGACAAATCAACTGGCTGCTCTAGGAAAGATCTTTGATCAAGGGTCTCAAGTAAGAAAGATTCTTAATATTCTGACCAAAGATTGGGAAGCAAAGGTCACAGCTATCGAAGAGGCTCGTGGAGAGTCGATGACGTCAGTTGCAGCTTTGTTTGGTAGCTTATCTGAATATGAGAGCAAGTTGAAGTTCAAGAAGGAATTAGAAGATGTCAATGGTGGCAACAATCGCAACAAGGGAGTGGCTCTGAATGCGGAAAAGGATGAGGAAGATGAGGACGAGGATGAAGAGATTGGCATGATGGTCCGGAGATTCAAGAAGTTTTATAAAAGAGATCAAGGCTTCAAGAAATTTCAGAAAGGAAGTTCGAGTTATGAATCAAAGAAGCCTATCATCTGCTATGAATGCGAGAAGCCCGGACACATCAAGGCAGAATGCCCTCAGCTGAAAAACCAAGAGAAAGAAAAGAAGAAATTCAAGAAATACAAAAAGAAGGCATATGTGTCAGCTATATGGGGAGATAGCTCATCGGATGAGGATGAAGCTGAAGAGGATGAAAGTGAAAAAGCCAACATATGCCTGGTTGCTGAGGAAGAAGAACAACCTAGTGAAATAAATGAGGTATATGAATCTCTTCCTTCCTATGATGAATTGTTTGCTGAATACAATGTTGTTCAAAAGGAGTTTGAAAAACTTGCAGACAAGTATATGTCTTTGAAAAGAAAAAATTCTTTTCTTGAACTGCAAATTGAAAACCTCTCTTCTCCTCAATCTCTGATTTGTGATGAATGCTCTATCCTAGAGAAAAAGAATTCACAACTTACAAAAGCACTTGAGAAATTCACTAAGGGAAGTGAAATGCTCAATGTAATTTTGAAACAACAACGTTTTACAAACGATAGATCGGGCATTGGTTATAGACCAGACTTTGATAAGAAGAAAGGAAAGAAAAAGAATGGACAAAAATCCTATATGAATTATTTCACTAAATCTGTTCATTCCTCAAATCCTTTTGCACATTGTACATATTGCAATAGGAAGGGTCATTCTACTTCATCTTGTTTTCATCGAAAAGAAAGAAAAGCTAAACCTGTAGGAAATTATGTCTGGGTACCAAAAGGAACATATGTTCCCAAGGTGCATGCTAACCCCAAAGGACCCAAGAAAAGATGGGTACCTAAAACTTGACCTCTGGTAATCTGCAGGTATGTCTTAGAGCATCAAGGCCGAACAAGTGGTACATTGATAGTGGATGCTCAAGACACATGACTGGAGACAAATCAAAGTTTTTATCAATAAAGCCAAAAGATGGAGGTAGAGTCACATTTGGAGGTGATCAATCCGGGAAAATCGCTGGCATTGGTGAGATAGGCAACAATGAAGGCCCACTCATTAAAGACGTCTACCTTGTAGAAGGATTGTGTCATAATCTCCTAAGTGTGAGCCAAAGCACCGATAAGGGTAATTTGGTAATATTTGACTCTGATGAATGCTTTATTGTTAAAAAGGATTTGATCTCCATAAATGATTTGAAAAATAAAGCTTTATTTAGAGCACCTAGAGATGGAAACTGTTATACTTTGAACCTCTCTAGCAATGCTTCTACTTCTGAAAATTGTTTTGTAAGTAACTTGAATGAGAGTTGGCTATGGCATAAGCGATTAGCTCATGTCAATATGTATCAACTTGACAAGTTATTGAAAAAGGATTTGGTTATTGGCATTCCCAAACTGAATTTCAAAAATGATATGATTTGTGATGCTTGTCAAAAGGGAAAACAGACCAAATCTTCTTTTAAAGCTAAAAATGAGATTTCAACAAACAGACCTCTTCAACTTCTTCACATGGATCTAGTTGGACCAGCTAGAGTGAAAAGTCTTGGTGGAAACTTATACACTTTGGTCATTGTCGATGATTTCTCTAGATTTACGTGGACAATATTTTTATCTTCTAAAGATGAAACCTTTGATCAGTTTGTTTCATTTGCCAAGAAGGTCCAAAACGAGAAAGGGTTCTCAATTTCAGGAATACGAACTGATCATGGTGGAGAGTTCGAAAATCAAGCCTTTGCTGAGTTCTGTGATAGTATGGGGATTGATCACAACTTTTCAGCACCAAGAACACCACAACAAAATGGTGTTGTGGAGAGAAAGAATAGAGTACTCACTGAAATGGCTAGAGCAATGTTGAACGAGTACATCACTTCGCAAGTGTTTTGGGCTGATGCCATGAGTACGGCTTGCTACGTCTCCAACAGAGCATACTTGAGAAAGAAGCTGAATAAGACTCCATACGAACTCTACAAAGAAAGAAAGCCAAACCTCAGTCACCTTCGTGTCTTCGGTTGTAAGTGCTATGTGCACAATAACGGTAAAGACAATCTTGGTAAATTCGATCCTAAAGCTGATTTAGCTATCTTTATTGGTTATTCTAATAGGAGTAAAGCATATAGAGTCTTTAATACTAGAACTAAGATTGTTGAGGAATCTATACATGTTGTATTTTGTGAATCTGAATCTGATAAATCCTTGGATGATGAAGAGGAGATTATTTTCAAAAACAAATTCTTTTCGAAAAATGCTCCTACTCCTTCTGAAAATTCTGAAAACATTTTTGAGGCTAATCCTGAAAGCAATTTAGAAAATGCTGATCAGTCTCAACCTAGAGCTTGGAGATTTATAAGGAATCATCCTTTAGACCAAGTTATAGGTGATGTAAATCAAGGAGTTAGAACCAGAAATAGTACCTTGAATGAAGTTACATTTTCTGCATTTATTTCTCATATAGAGCCCTCTAAAATAGAAGAAGCCCTTTCAGACAATGATTGGGTGATTGCTATGCAAGAGGAGCTACATCAATTTGATAGAAATCAAGTTTGGGACTTGGTGCCTAGACCCAAAGACCATCCGGTAATTGGGACAAAATGGGTATTCAAGAACAAACGTGATGAGTCAGCCATCATTGTGCGTAACAAGGCTAGATTAGTGGCCAAAGGTTACAATCAAGAAGAAGGAATAGACTATGAAGAGACTTATGCTCCAGTAGCTAGATTGGAAGCAATAAGAGTTCTTCTAGCATTTGCATGCACAAAAGGCTTTAAACTCTATCAAATGGATGTCAAAAGTGCTTTTCTAAATGGTTTCATTCAAGAGGAGGTGTATGTTGAACAACCTCCAGGTTTTGAAAATGATCAATTTCCGGATCATGTTTTTAGACTTAAGAAAGCCTTGTATGGTCTTAAGCAAGCTCCTAGAGCTTGGTATGAAAGATTGAGTCAATTCTTACTCAATCAAGGATTTATCAGAGGAAAGGCTGATACAACATTGTTTATCAAGAAAAATAAATTAAATGAGATTTTAATCGTACAGATATATGTTGATGATATTATTTTCGGTGCTACTAATGATTCTTTGTGTGAGGAATTTTCCAAGTCTATGCAAGGTGAATTTGAGATGTCAATGATGGGAGAGCTTAATTACTTCCTTGGGCTGCAAATCAAGCAACGTAAAGATGGGATATTCATATCTCAAACAAAGTATCTGAATGATTTGCTGAAAAAGTTTGGAATGGACAAGTGCAATGGGGCTGACACACCAATGAGCACAACTACTTCTTTGGATGCTGATGAAGAGGGCAAGGACTTTAACATCACCAAGTATAGAGGAATGATTGGATCATTGCTCTATCTCACTGCAAGTCGCCCGGACATTCAATTCAGTGTTGGAATGTGTGCTCGGTTCCAATCCGCACCCAAAGAGTCTCATGCTGAACACGTGAAGAGAATATTCAGATATCTATCTGATACAAAGACTCTTGGGCTATGGTTTCCTAAAGGTCAGCCGGAGCATCTTGTGGCATATTCAGATTCGGATCATGCTGGCTATAAGACGGATAGAAAGAGTACAAGTGGGCAATGCGAATTCTTTGGCAACTCACTTGTCTCTTGGTTTAGCAAGAAGCAAACTACCGTGGCGGTGTCCTCAACAGAAGCTGAATATGTGGCTGCCTCAAGTTGCTGTGCTCAAGTGTTGTGGCTGAAGCAACAACTTGCTGATTTAGGAGTGCACTTAAAGGAGATTCCAATACTATGTGATAACACTAGCACAATAAGCTTGGCCAAGAATCCCGTGCAACATACAAGAACCAAGCATATTGATGTGAGACATCATTTCATCCGGGATCATGTCCAGAAGAGAGATGTGAAAGTGATGTTCATCCCAACTCATCTTCAATTGGCAGACATTTTCACCAAACCATTAGCCAAGGACCCATTCACATTCATAAGAAGAGAATTGGGAATGGTAAATCCCAATGAGTTGTAAGTAATTCTTGTCTACTTTTATATTAAAATATGGTTTTGATGATTATAGATCACTAACTTTAGCATCGGAGTACATAGACAATCTTATGCAGGACTTAGGTTTGCTGTCAAAGGGGCAAACCTCGAGGTTCAGTAGTCAACCTCGAGGTTGGAAGAGTGTCAAAAGGTTCAAGATATCTGATGGATGGAACCTCGAGGCTCAAAAGCTAACCTCGAGGTTATCGGGGCAAACTGTCAAAATTGAGAATGCTTAAAAGCTGGAACCTCGAGTATGGGATTAGAACCTCGAGGTTGGTAGCAAACAGAAGAGACATCTCATCTATCAGACAGTCGAACCTCGAGGTTCTGGAGGCAACCTCGAGGTTGGAGGTAAGAATTTCAAAGGTTAGTGAATTTTTATTCATCTAACCTCGAGGCTGAGATGTCAACCTCGAGGTTGATCGCAGAGTTTGGTGAACTTTTGTTCATCTAACCTCGAGGCTGAGAAGTCAACCTCGAGGTTGAGAGCGTGTCTATATATATGCTGCTGTGAAATTTCATTTTTACTGAACCCTAACCTCGAGTTCACTCCTTCTCTCTCGTCACTTCCTCTTCCAATCTTCATCTTTCTGCACATTTCTTCCACTCTCTGTCCACAAATGGCCTCGAAATCTCCTTCCCAGTCAGAATCTTCCTCCCATTCGAACAATGAGACAGAATCTTGGTCTCCCTCTCCACCTCCAAAACGTCAACCTTCCCCAGAACCTCAAGCAACCAAGCCTGTGAGGAAGAAGACTCGGTCTCTTCGCTTGCGCTCTGGGGTTGATAAGCACATCCCAGGGATGCCCATTGATCCTCCTCCATCTCCTCCTCCGAAGAGCAAACCGAAGGGCATTTCCATCAAAGAGCCCAGTCAAGCTGAGTCTAAAAAGAGGAAAGTGCCTGAAACAACCGGTAAAGGGAAAGAGAAAATAGGAGAAAAGGCCAAGAAGGCAAGGACCAAGAATCCCTCAAGGCCTCAAGTTCAATCATCCTCTCAGGCCTCACAGCAAAAGAAGTTGGAGAAATTTGCTGTCAATGCAATTGAGGACATCCGGGATATCAGATCACCCCCAGAAGGATTCATCACTGCTGCCTCATCCTTCTCAACCAAGGAGGAAAATGATAAGTATAGAGAAATTTATCTCCCAAAAGTCTTTTGTGCTTCAGTTGCAATAAACCTTGAAAATTTCTATAAGGAGTGCAACTTAGATCTTTCACCTTGGATAAAACAATATGAACCTTTTGTTTCCATATACTGTCCCTATACCCCTAGTTTGGTTAGGATGTTTTACTTCAAAATGAGGGATAGTAGTACATTGGATGATGATGGTGATCTGCTAGAAGAGTCAGTATCCACTGTAGTCAGAGGTGTTGCATTCTCATTGACTGCTGAGAAGATCAATAAAATTTTGAAAATCAAAAACCCACCTCCTGTTCCTGAGTTCTCATATACCAATCAAGAGGTATATGAAACTCTCATCCCAGGCAAACCCTTCCCTAGTGACCAAGCCATTAAGCTTTCATTCAAACCAAGTGACATGCCTCCTGTGCATAGAATCCTTTGGTACATATATTCTAGGAATTTCATTCCTAAGGCTGGGAACTACACTCACTTCACATCTCTAGACTACAGACCCTTCACTGCATTTGTGAAGAGAGTTCCTTTCAACATTGGGGATTGGCTGCTCCAAGGGATGAAGAGTTTCAGATTTGCCAAGAAGGAATTGACACACATACCTTATCCTTCTCTAATCTCTGTGATACTTTTCTATCACAAAATCTGGTATGTAGGGTCAACTGATACGCTTGAATACCCTCTCTATTTTGGCAAACATCAGATCAACCTCATGAAGATCAAGCTTGATACAGAGGGTACAGCACAGTCTCAGGCATCTCAAGCTCCTGAGGAAGCACAGTCAGCTCCTCCACCTTCTCAGGCTCCTATACCAGATGATCTGATGGGGCAGATCAGACAGATAGTGGATCAAGCCTTAATCTCCCACAGAGCTATCATGAAGACTGAAGTTGATGTATTGCGGGCTGACATCAAGATGGGACTTATGGATGTCATAGTTGCACAGACTGAGGCAATGTCCCATCTGTACAAGCTAAAGGAGGAAATGGATCAAAGGTTTACTGACTTGAACTCTTCTTTGGCTGTCTCTCTCACTGCTGCATCTGATGCCAGAGACAAAGCTGACATGCTTCTCAGACATTTTGGCCTTGGCTCCTCATCCACTCATGGCCCCTCATCTGTTCCAGTTCCTGATGTGGCTTCTGACTTACCTTCTGCTGATGCAGCCTCTGATCCCCGTCCTGATATTCATGATGGCCCTAGCTCATCACTTCCTGACCCATCTTCACCTCCCTCTCCTGCTGAGTCTCCTGCTCTCTCACCCCATCACTCACCTCCCTCTCACTCTTTCTCATTCCCTAGCCCTCCACACTCTTCTCCACCTCATACCACTCCTGTTGCTCAGTCTCAACCTTCACCCACTACCCCTTCTACAGAGATTCTCATTCCACCATTTCTATCTCCACCTACCCCCTCTACTGAAATCTTCCCCACACCTTCTCCCTTTGCCCATCCTTCTCTTCTTGATCCCACATTTGATCCTACCACTGCTATGGTGCTTTACCAGCCTCCTCTTGTTATTCTCGACCCAGAGTATGTTGATGACGATGACAAAGGGGGAGAGACAAGCAATGAGTGAGGACTAGAGTCTAGGGATCTAGTTTTTGTCTGCAGCAGCATGTTTTTTTTTTTGTAGTATTGTCTGTATTTTGTTTTCATTGAATTCCATTATATCTTGTATAAATTTATTGAAATGGAATATCAATTGAAATATCAGTCTCAATTTCATGCTTCTGCTTATCTCTGAGAATATATGACTCTTTATCTAAGAACTCTACTTGTGCAAAAATCAATTTTTCAAACACTCTGATAATCTCACTGATAAATTTTTAAACTTTTAAATGTTTAAAGAGGTATTGCTTGTAGATGTTGTCATCATCAAAAAGGGGGAGAATGTTAGTTCTCTGATGGTTTTGATGATTGTCAACAACTACAAACAATTGAAGAGGTTTTGCTCTTAAGTGTCAAAACTCTGGTTAAGAGCAAACCTCGAGGTTGGGTTTGTAACCTCGAGGTTTGACCTTACAGAAGCTTTAAAAATCAAGTGTTCGAATGTTGCAAAACTTGGTTTCACAAGTTATATGTGAAACCTCGAGGTTGAGAAGTCAACCTCGAGGTTCTGGTTCAGTTGGAGAATCCAAGTTTCTTCATTATCACTTGTAACCTCGAGTATGCAAAGCAAACCTCAAGGTTCAACTCATACAGAAAGGTCATGTTGTTCATCAAGCACATGAACCTCGAGGTCCATGTTTCAACCTCGAGGTTGGACACTTTGTTTTGAAACTTAAGCTCGATGAAAACACCTTTGACCTCGAGTATGATGTTGCAACCTCGAGTTTCATCACTTACAGAGAGCACACTGGTTTTCAAAGTATTGAAAACCTCGAGGTTAACATTGTAACCTCGAGGCTGGGCTTTATGTTTAACTTTGAACTTTGCACTTTCAAAGAGCCAACCTCGAGTACAGATGTACAACCTCGAGGTTGTCGGGCTCCAGTGAAAACTGAAGGTTTGAAACAAACTTCAAACCTCGAGGTTACCTTTGGAACCTCAAGGTTTGCAGGTTAATGAGATTTATCAGAAGGTTTCTTCTCAAGAGAAACCTCGAGGTTCACTTTGCAACCTCGAGGTTGAATGATTTTAAAACGAAGGTTTGCCTGAGGATTTCAGGCCAACCTCGAGGTTGGATGAACTAACCTCGAGGTTAGTGACCGTTGAAGCTTTTTCAAATTTGTGAAATCTGCTATAACTTGTTGTTTGATCTAATTGCTTTCATAAATCATTCACTCATGATCCCAGATATGTTTAACAAGTTTGTTGAGTGTTTTTCAGTTAGCACAGATCAAGATTATTGAAGATTTGTGAGAAAAAGCAAAAAGGTGAACAGTGCATTTAATGCACCTGCACAATCTCATCTACTTTCGGCTAATCCATCTGAGCACGCCTTGTTAACGTTAAAGAATGCTTACTACATCAAGTAAAGTTAATTCCAACGGGCAGAAACTCAGAGATCCACATCAGACTTCATTAAGACCTGGATTAGCAGAAGTTTAGAGAGAGAAGATGACCAGAACTTAAGCAAATCACTTCCAACGGTTGGAATCATCTCACAACGGTCATTTAATGTTCTCTACCTATAAATAGAGAGCATTAACTTCTTCTCAAGCAGATACAACTACTTAGAGCGAAAATTTATTGAGTCATTTATTGTATCAAGCTTTCATCTGTATTGTATCATTTTGATACTTAGTTCTTCAGTGTTTATCCTATCAGCTCTGTAAGAGAGTCAAATACTTGTAAATCATTTATTGATTGAGATAACTACAAGTCAGGGGACTTGGTAGTTGGGGTGTATTGATTACAACTTGTAAGGGGGAGTGTGTTCTAGTGAGAGAACAACTCTTAGTACAGAGTGTGTAATCAATATTGTTGAGTTAGTGGATTGAAAATCCCAAGTGAGGCTTGGGGACTGGATGTAGGTCAGAGAAAGGACCGAACCAGTATAAATCGTTGTGTGCAAAGCTCTTCTCTCTATCTCCTCTGTTCTGCTCTGTTCTGAGAGTGTAAAAACAGAACCAGTTTGCAAAAATTTTTAATATACCCAATTCACCCCCCCTCTTGGGTATAAAGCTCCTCTTTCACATAAATCACAAATTTAAATTTCATTATACAGTAAAAAGAAATCTATGAGATATAAAAGACAATATAATAACATAAATAATTAAAAATTCATAAAGACAATAAATAATCCATAAATTACGACATTAAAAATTTATGGCTTCAAGCCATTTAGTTTTAATGGCTTTTGGCTAATTAATTCTCATGGTTTTAGGCTAATTAGTTTCATGGAGAATTTATAATTATATGGCTTCTGGCCTTTTATGTTTAGGATAAGTAAAAATTAAATATATATTTCTAGCCATCCAATAAAATAGAAGATAAAAATTATATAACTTCAAATTAAATAATAGGGAATCAAATAAATATGGCTTCTGGTCATTTTGTAAGATATATAAAAATAATAAATAAAAGGAATATGCTTATGCCCATATTATATCAAAGTAGGAATAAAAGGACTATGGCTTTTGGCCATGTAATAGGAAATCAGAACAATATAATTTTTGGCTATATAATTTCAAAATATAAAATCAGAGGTGTATGACTTTTGGCCATACTAAAATAATAATATCAATAATATAAAATAACTCCTAAAGGAAATCAAAATAAGATATGAAACAATAATAATCTTCAATCTTAGTTATGAAACCCGATGTATAAAACAATTGGTAAAAGTTTTTTTTTAATTCTATATAGTGACTCAAATTATCCAGATAGATACAATAAACATATAATTAAATAATGTAGATTAAATTGTTAAAAAAAGACCATACGTTTGTTAGAATTCTTGTTCTGATAATGTGTTACAAAAGTAAAAATATAGAAGAAGTAAAAGATAGAGAACAAGAGCAAAAGATATTCAAGAAAGAAAAATTCTCATTCAGTTTCTTCGGTGTGTATTTGTATGAGGGGAAGAGAGTATTTATAATGGTTAGAGAGTAGAGAAGTTTTATGTAGCTTCTACCCACTCCTCACTATAAATATATCACTATAAATATAGTGGATGACCTATCCATTCCTCACCATAAATATAGTTGGCAACTTTAATGTCCAGAATGTGTCATGCACATAATTTAATATATATATTCATAAAATCATAACAATTAGATATTATTAAGGACCAAATTTGAAAACCCAAACAAAATATATGGGTCAATGTATAATTTAATGAAAAGAAGGATTGTATTACACATACCATCCTCGTCTTCGTTATTCTCTCCGTCTGTTGCTTTTCCTTGAACCGTTTTCCATATGCTTCCGTTGTTCTGTGTCCCTCACGATCTCTTGGATCCGTACTCATGGTCTCCTTGCTGCAACCTCTTACCACTTTGAATCCCTCCTCCACATTCAATTTGTGCTAGTATTCTCTTTTTTTAAACGATTTGCTTAGATCTCATCTTCGTTTTATGGAAATGGCTTCTAGTCCTCGCACCGTGGAGGAGATCTTCAAGGATTATAGTGCTCGAAGAGCAGGAGTTGTTCGTGCTTTAACTCATGGTACTCTATTTCGTTCTTTGTTTCTTTATTTCATTTCTTCAGTTTGATTTTCTGTGTTTGAGTCTTGAATTTTTTCCCCCTTTTGTTTCCGTTTCTCAGATGTTGATGAATTTTATGGGCTCTGTGATCCAGGTAACGCGTAATCTTGGATCTGTATACCTTTTTAGATTACGCAAATATTCTGAAATTTTCCTTTTTTTTTTTTCCCCGTCTCATCTTTTATTTCCTAATTTAGTTATCATGTTGCTTGTTTCTTTGTGAATTATGCATGCTTGTATTTATGGTAGAATTGATTTCCTCCCATGGAAGATTTGAGGAAATTAACTTTTTTATTAAGGAAATGCCAAAAGTTTGGCATGCCTGTTGTCCTGGGCGCTCTTGAAAATGTTCAAATTTGACTAGGCTTTGGTTTGCTCTACGACATCATAGTTCTAGTTAGTGGGTATGTACAAGTTCTTTTTTTTTGAATTCCCAGACTGAATCGCAGCATGAGATTTGACAGAATTGTTTGAATTATAATATCATTGAGTTTCTGCTCGATTCAGTGGAGAATGTTGTGAAGAGAAAAGGAATTGGAGTTTCTTTATAACATATTGAAGCCCTGCCATAATGCTCATTTAGATTTCTTGGCTTTTTGTATGCTTATCGATGTGTCCCCCATTAAAATTCAAATTTTATGTTCCTTTAAGATAAGGAGAACTTGTGCCTTTATGGACATCCAAATGAAAGCTGGGAAGTAACTCCGCCAGCAGAGGAAGTTCCACCTGAGATTCCTGAGCCTGCTCTTGGAATCAATTTTGCTAGAGATGGCATGCAACGTAGGGATTGGCTTTCTCTGGTTGCTGTCCACAGCGATTCATGGTTGCTTTCTGTTGCTTTTTATCTTGGAGCCCGTCTTAACCGCAATGAAAGGTACAGCCTAACCCTGATGGAGTTGTATGTGTATGGTGACAATTCCAGTGGATTCTGGAAACATTGGGCTATTGTTATGGTTGTTGGTCAGCATGAATTAATATAATCACGATTGACATCTCAGTAAATCTCTTAAGTTGGGGCTGCGAAAGGTCTCTGAACATAATTTTATTTTACCTGCAACATCACATAGGGGTTCCCATGCAAGTTTAACTATTTGACTGCTCAGTTAAGTGACACGAGCAGAAATGGTGCCACCGTGACTGGTCAACTCCTCTAAGGGACTCTAAGTATTTGGGGCTTTCTATAATTATTAATTCTAAGAGCTACATTGACGTTGAAAATTTTAATTTTTCATTTGAAAAATAAGCATTAATAAGTATTTGATCTTTGTGAATTAGTTTTAGATTTATAATTCATTGTATAATCTTTAGCTGTTTTCATTTTGCAATACATGAATGAAACAGATATTGGCAGAAATTGTATGGGATGATTGAATTGAGAATGTTATTGAGGGTAAGACTAGCAAATTCTGTTGTACAAGGGCAAAATATGTTTCAGTCTTCCATTTTTTTCCAGATTTTTTATTCTTAGGATTAAGTGTTGTGCAGAGGGATTTGGAGCCACTTAAAGTACCTAAGAGAAGGATATGCAGTTTAATTTGACTCTCTATTTGTATTTTAGAGTATGCACTGTTCTGTTTCTCAGGTTCTTTTTATCTTTTTGTATTGGAAGGGAGGTGAATAGATGCGATATGTTTGTTGTAACATTATAACATCTAACCACAACATATCGTATGGCTCTTTCTGTTGATAGTTACACTAGTTCTTTATGGCAGGAAACGGTTATTCAGCTTGATCAATGATCTTCCCACTGTTTTTGATGTTGTGACTGAGAGGAAACTGTTAAAGGACAAGCCCACTGTGGACAGTAGTAGCAAGCATCGGGGTGGCACCAAGGTTAGTTGGATCACTACTCAGGCTCATATATAGCATCCTTGGGGCTAGCCATTTGCTTTTGCATGATAATATCAGGAGCATGATTCCTGAACTTTTTTAATGTGTGTTCTGTTTTTGAGCTTTAATGTGGTGTTTACAACAAGTGTGGTAGCTGTTTAAATATTTGCTGTTGGGATTTTAAATAGTAGTAATATAGAATTACTCCCCTTGGTCCTTAATACAAGACATATTTGAGGAATTGATATTGGTTCTAAATATAAAATGTAGTTTTCAATTAAATTAGGTACATATGTCTTATATTAAGTACTGGAGGGAGTATATGATATTTGAAATAACATCTTTGAGGACTAACATATTCCCAAGTTGGAAAAAATATACACGTTTTATTGAAGAAGCTGATGGCAAACGCTTAAGAATTGTTTTAACTTTGTTTTTTTCGTCTGTTTGATGCAAGCTTCTCCCTTGGATTTTCAGAGAACAAGTGACGGGCAAGTGAAAAGCAACCCAAAGTTTTCTGATGAAGGTTATGAGGAGGAAGAAGATGATCATAGTGAAACCCTTTGCGGTAGCTGTGGTGGAAACTATAATGCAGATGAATTTTGGATTGGCTGCGATATCTGCGAGAAATGGTTCCACGGGAAATGTGTGAAAATTACTCCTGCAAAAGCTGAGAGCATAAAGCAATACAAATGCCCATCATGTAGCGTGAGGCGAGGTAGGCCTTAGTTGACCAAAGGCAAGAAAAAAAAATTGAGGGGGAAAATGTTGTTATTAGAGGCTGACAATATTGTATTACTGCTATATTTCTTAATTACTAAAGGGCATGTAACAGGTATACTACTATATTCAACGTGTAATTTCTGAGGAATTAAGTCTGACTTTGGTGAGAATATTCAATAATGTATGTTCTTTATACTGTAGAATAGATTGTAATATACCCTAATTTGGTGGACTTTTGATCCTTTGAGCACTTTACAAATTAATTCATAGATTGTGATATATTCTAATTTGGTGGACTTTTGATCTTTTGAGCACTTTCCAAATTCATTCATAGATTGTGATGTACTCTAATTTGGTGAACTTTTGATCCTTTGAGTGCAAGATAGCACTTTTCAAATTAATTCTTTTATATAGATTGGTTTTGGCCAAAAGGCCCAGAATCATTGTAAACCCTCCCCCGCCGGGGGGGGGGGGGGGGGGGGGGGGGGGGGTTGTAAAGGATCTGGAAGCCTGGTTTACAAGGTTTCACTTTGAGACTTTCTCATCTCCACCAAAAGCCTAAAACAATTGGTGGATGATTGGTCCTTTAAACATAATGTCATGTTCAGTCATGAGTTTGAACAAGGCCAAAAAAAACTTAGAAGGATTACTTTCTAGCTATTCATTGAAAGATACCGTCTGGATTCTTTTCTTTTTTTTTTTTTAAATAGCAGTATAAATTCATTAAATTGTATGAAGAGTTGAAGACAAATATAAGAGATTCAATTTATATTCTTATGTGGTCAATGTCATTGGTTGACTTTGTTGGGAAATCATGTTATGGGCATCGAGCACCCTCCTTGGGGTTGTTTCGTAGCAGGAGAGGAAAATTTCTTTTGGGTTGGATTAAAATACAAATAAAAATTGAGAAATGGGTTAAAATCTTTTCATTAATTTTTCTTATTCTTTTATCTCATATATTCTCTGTATTAAAATTTTATAACCCTATATTTTGAATTTTTTTAAAAAAAAATCTATCTCATAAAATTTTTCCCTCATACTTAATGTGCAAGAGCTTGATTTGTATAGAAGTTTCAAATTCAGGGCTCAACTTATATGGTCATGACCCGGAAATTTTTTATCTTTCAAATATAAATTTTAATAATTTATATTTAAATTTTAAGTTTAATTAAAATCTTGCAGCAGTGAAATTGGAATATTTCACTCCTATTAAGAAAAATTGTAAACTACCCAAGAAACACAATACAAGAAAATGTGAATATAAAATTGAATTGAATGCGTCGGTTTAATTCATAATCAATCACTTGGTATGTGAAACCACATTTGAACTTGAACTAATTTTGAATCCAGTTAAGTAAGGATTGAACAGAAATCAAAACTGTAATAATTAACAAGTACTTAAACACAACTGTACGCTCAAAGCTTGAATTCGAGACTATTTGTACCTGGTGCTTATATGTTGCATTTTGTTTATACAATCCAAACTAATTACGAGATCAATAAACATATATTCCTAACGCCATAGAAGAATTGTTGAAGTTGAACTTTTGCTTATTCCTCAAATATTAATATCGGAAATAGCAAATTCATCCTGGAAGTATATACCTAAAAGCAATATTGTCCTTAAAGTTTTTTCGGCTTAATGTCACCTTGTAAGTTTTAAAACATAGCCATGTCTTTTTAATTGAAAAATGTGACATTGTTATGTTTTAAAACTTCTGTGGTGAATTGAAACTAAAAAAACCTTCAAGGCAAAATTACTCTTAGGCGTATACTTCTAACGCGAATTTGCTACTTAACCCTTGAAAATATTTCTTTAGTCTTTGACAAAGTGAGTCTTAATCATCAAAATCATAATTCTCTGACCATTAGAAGAAAACTCCAGGGGTTCTAACTTATTGTCGGCAAAGTGTTTAAAGATGTGGACTGGTTATTATAAAATTCAAGTGATTAGGAAGTTGCTTAGAATTATCGATTTATAGTAATAAATTGCAATTTAAAACAAAAACCAACAGAAATGTACCATAACGTGTCCTTCACTTCGATTGTCTCCTACCTGGATCTAAATCCTATGTTGTTGAAGGAAATACTGACAACAATGCAACGCAGCACTTAGAGAGAAACACCAAAATCCTAGGTATGGAAATTTACTTTGACAAGCAAACTTGTTAGATATCCTGTTCTATTCATAGATGACTTGTCGTGTATAGTATAAAATTGTTAGATGTTTGTCATAGCAAGAAGAAAACAAATTTTTTTCCATATATCTTAGTAAGAGATATGGATTAACAAATTAAATATTGTTAATTACTCCATCAATCCAGTCCTAAATACAAGAGTTAGATAATAAATTTACTTTGATTCTAAATATTAGACATCAATCCACTTTAACTAACAAACTTGTAATTTTTTTATTAAAAAAATATCCTTATTGATTATACATATTATTAAGAAGATTTTCATCAAGCTAAGGGTTAATTCAAACACATATGATTAAATATAATATTTTAAAGAAACCAACATAAGTTTATCACAAATAACTAATTTTCTTAATATTTGCAAATTAGATATCTAATAACTCTTATATTAAAAATTAGAGATAGTATTTTCTAGGGATAATCATGCTAATGTCTCAGTTAAGGAAAATAATGTCCCATCAGTTATCAATAATAAGTGAAATAGCAACAACTGACAAGGGCTTTTATGATATTATTTTTCTCACTTGGGACCTTAGTGTAATTTTTCCAATTTTCTATCTTTTTTTCTCTCAATTGTTTTTTTATTATTTTGTTGACTCTCATATGGGGATATTGACAAGAGTCCTCGACAAGGTCTCAAAATGATGATTATTGTTATTATTTTTAGTTATCCTTTTCCTAGCAGAAGGAACTAATTCACCACTCATACGAACATTCAAACTCACAAACTCATACTTGAACAAAGCCTTAAGAAGATGCTAGAGACCCAACATTCATTAATTCACCAAATTTAAGGACTTCTTTTAAGTTTTTTAATTCATACAATTTTAACATACACTATGCCTACAAGCATGCTTGTCAATGTCCAACTCGAGCCCAAGACTTTGTCTAAGCACATGACAGGTGACGTTGTTTCTGGGACAGCTTCTCATTGACATAAACTTCTCTTAAACTTGAGGGACATACAACTCTAAATATATACAGACTATCTCTACAGTATTTTACGTCTAAAGTAAGTAATTTTAATTTGATCGTGAAGTAGTAATATTTTTGTAATTTCATAGCATTGGAAGAACAAAAGACAGTGGGGAGAATAAAGATTAACAAATTCATAGCGGGCATCGCCAACCCTGTCTTTACTTAGCTTCTCTGTCTCCAACCAAACATCATGTGTTTTTGTCTTTTCTTTGTCACTCTTTCTCTATATTATTCGTACGTTTGATACAATTAATGCTTCAAGTTCAACGTTGATCCCTCCAATAATATTATCATCAGACTAATTGAAGCTATGGCTTCCAATAATAATCTCTCTTCATCTTCTACTGATGCGGTATTAATTGGTGATGCCTCTGCAAAAGAACGCCTTCGTTGGACTCAGCAACTTCATGATCTCTTCGTTAAAGCTGTCAACAGACTTGGTGGCCCTGATCGTACGCATATATTCATAAATATATACACATATATACATATATCTATGTGTATACACACACAGACACACACACATATATATATATATCTACATACATACATACATACATATTCCAGATAAATTAATGTTGTTATTATTTTGTGATTCTGGGTTTAATTTGCAGGAGCAACACCAAAGAGCATAGTGAAGGAGATGACGAGTATGGGGGTATCTGGAATCACCATTTATCACGTCAAAAGCCACTTGCAGGTTTATACACACACACACACACACACCATAATTAATCTAAAAGAAGGCCCAATTAATTAATACTTAATTACAAGTTTTCGTTTTGGATATTTCTTCAGAAATACAGGATCAACAAGTTAATTCCCGAGTCTGCTACTGGTAAGTTCTTAAACTTGTTGTCCAAACAATTCAAGTTGTAGAAATTGAACTGCCTCCACACTTTTCAGATCAAAAATTTTACTTTATAATTCAATTATTAATTATTGGTCTTTAACTTTTGTTGAGAAGGAAGCAAGCTTGAGAGAAGAAGCATATCGGACATACTGCGTAATTTCAGCACTTTAACGTCAGTCAACGATTTAAGATCTTTTATAATTATTTTATGTGATATTGTGTCAATTATTGGTAATAGCTTATTTATTAATATTTTAATATTAATATTAATTATTGCTTGTTCATGTTAAAATATATATGAGCAGCCCGCTGCAGCTCAAGGAGGCTCTACACTTGCAAATGGAAGTACAAAAACGCTTGAGCGACCAGCTAGAGGTACACAAATTTTCATACTAAATATATATGTGCACATTAATTCAAATTTTTATATGCAATAATTTAATTTTTAAGAAGTTTATGCATGCAATACTTTAATGTAATTTTTGCAGCATGATATGGTTTTATTAAATTTTAGAAGAAAATAAAATTGAAGGGAATATAATTTAGGTTTTAGCAGTCATGTTTTTCCTGAATTTAAAATAGGTTTTGAATCAACAACCAAAAAAAGTTTTGAATCTAAAAGAATTAATTGTTAATCCAAAAAATTTCGTACTAAAAAAAGCACCAAACATTGATCTATATAATTTGTTTCATATCACTTCAACGCCAAAAAGATGAAAAACAGAAAATTATTAAATTAATAACAACACAAAAACACAATTACTCCCTCGATTATTAGTATACAACATATTTACATAATTTAATTAGATTAAGAAAGTTAGTTAAATTAGTTGATGTTACATGTATTTTTTTAAAACACCTTGATCATCTTTCTTAATTGATTCTCTCATTCTTTCTTTTCTTTTATTATTGTTGAAAGTATTAATAGGTGTAAATTAAGAAAAAATATAAAATATAAAAATTATGTTTTTTATTTAAGACTAAGATTAACCTCCTAAATATGTCTTATATTGAAGATCAAAGAGAGTATTTGTTTAAATGAAAGAGGCAAAATTCACTTTTATAAACCCTATGCTTAGAAGGATTTTCGTTTTAGTCCTTAAATATATTGAGTGAATTGGATACTATTCTTGGCAACGTATAAATTAAACTACAAACTAGATCTTATATTGTGGTTTAAATTGAAAGTATTTCATATTAAAGATATAAGGCAATATATTATAATATAGAAAAAATTATTATAAGGTCCAAAAAAAGATTTAATTACCAAAATAGTTTTAATGATACGTTGGGAGTATAAATATGTTGTCATTTTCTATACTAAAACTGCATGCTCTTTGATTATTATTGAACTTTTTAGTGATTAAACATCTTTATTTGTCCTTATAGTCAGTCCTTTGTACGTATATATAATCAAGAACATGGATTGAGGGGGGGAAAATTATATTTCAGAACGCAAATCTTAATAATTTTTAGATAGAAGATAGAAGATCTTGTGAATTATAATTTTTTTTTAAAAAAAAAAAAACATAAGTTTACCCCTAATCTTTACAAGACTTACTATCAAATTCAAATAAGTTATCGTTTTAGTAACTTGATCTTTCAGTATAACTTACTAGCAGTTTTTAGGAAAAGAATCTGAGTACATTTTTATTGATACATCAACTGAATAAACAAAGGTTTGAATAACCCACAGTAGATTATACTCCGCATTTCCTAACTGAAAATATATATGCTTATATGTTGTTTGGAATGAAACTGAAAGGTTCAAAGGAGCTTGAAGTTAAAAATGGAAGCTCAAGGGAAATACTTGGAGAGACTGGGCCAAACTTATCAAAACTCAACCATCTCCACAAAACCTGATGGCAATAACAAGCTTCATGTTAATAATAATGCTGCACCTACGACGACTTCAATGTCTTGTCTTTCTGAGGAATCCGATGATATTGTTCAACCTACTCATTATGGTTCCAAACGCCGTAGGTCCAACGCTGTCACTCACAAAAAGCAAAGAATCGTCGTCCAAGATGATGCTATTAGGGTTAATAATTTCCCGACAAGTTTGGATCAGCTTTCTTCTTCATCGTCGTCGTCATCATCACCTACTCCGGAATTCTACAACCAAAACTGGGACCTACTTCCTTGGAATCAGCTCGCAGCTTCATTTCCATGTGAATCATCCTTGGTTCCAAGCTACTTGTTGTGAGAGTTTTGTGAATAAATATATTATAGTTTGTCAAATAAATGAAATAAAAGAGCGATATATATTAATATTTATGTATGTATAATACACGCACATACTCATGACGTACGTGACTGTAATGTTTCAATAAGGACCTACTTGCTTGAAGGATCTAGCAGGAGGAGAAGGAATAAAAAACTCCATATGTAATATTCTATGTAGTGCTTTTTGATGGATATATGAGAATATATGGTACTTTATGTATATGAATATATATCAGGTTATTCTGTTTAATAAAATTTTTAAATAAGAATTGTTCATTTATTTTACCTATGTATCTTTGGATCCTCTCTTTTTTAAGCTAAACGAACCCTACTTTTAAGCTAAAGCTAAAAATATTTTTTTAAAAAAAAAAAGAGCTTTTTTTTTAATTTTTTTTAAAAAAACTCTATTTGATATTACATAAATTTTTTAGCTTAAAAGTTATTTAAAAGCTCAAATTAAAAAATGTTGTTAAAAATGATTTGGAAAAAAGAAAATCAAAAGAAAACTCACAACCGAAATGCCTCCTGATATTGCAAGGTTTTTTACCAAAATAATGTACTTTTGGAAAAAAAATGACCGGAATAGCGTATGTCAGAAACTATTTCCCGATCTAATGCGGTCAATGGCGTGCGTTGACGCACGCCATTGATGCCGCCAATCATCACACGCCACCTGGAAGTGGCGTGTGGTGACAGATGCCACGTGGATGTGGCGTCCGTGGACAGATGCCACCTTTCCAGGTGGCGTTTGTCTTGGCACGCCACCTGGAAGCACGCCACAGCTGCACCATCACGCATATAACTCATCCCAATCATCGTAAATCTTAGCAATTGCCTTTTATTTTGCCTTCCATGCCTTCCTGTAAGAAACATTATAACCAAACATTCCAGTCACCCTTTCTTGTATCAGGGCCACAGGTACCGAAGGTGTTTCCTTGACCATGTCTGCAAGACGATTCGCCAAAATTACACATTAGGAATGTTATCTATGTTCGCTGACACACACAAATAAATTCACAAATTATGACATGGTATTGTGTATCATTCCTATTATGACCTCAGAAATAATTTCAGAATCAAGTTGTTTGTGATCTTGGGAGAGAATCTGGCTCACACAACTACGATTTCCAACCCATTTAGTTACCTCCCAAGTGTTGCTATTTTTTGGTTTAATTGCTCTTACTCTCCAATCACAACCTTGTACATGATTCCGACATCTCATTGAGTACTTGGCTGTAGTACTCTCAACCACTTGAGCTTTATGCTGTTCCTTCATGCAATAATGTTTTATTGCGGCTTGAACATCATTCTTGGTCCCAAACTCTTGTTTCAGATATAGTGCATCTCCTCTTGCCCACGGATCCCGGCCCAAGCCTTCTACATCCAGTATATCCTCATGCGGGTAATCTTCATCAACAGCCTCATAATGCGGAATGTCGTTCCAAAACGGTGTAACATCTGTATATTCACACATAATACAGTTTATGCGAAAACATGGTAACTAATAAAAAATAATTTAAAGTAATAATACAACTCCGTAACCTGCCTAATGATAACATACCAGTCTGTTGTGACATGGGATTATGATGATCTTCGTCGTCTGTATCACTATCATTCTGATCATGGTTATTAGACAATAATGTGTCTTCATCTTCTTCCTCTTCCTCTTCCTCATTTTCAGGTTCTTCATCTAGCATATAGTCAATTTCTTCTCCATGCACAACGATTGATTGTGTTGGTACACCCTCCTCCTCTAACGTCTCAATATCCACATACAACTCAGCAAATTGGGACCCTGAGTTTTCCTTGAATGTTTGAAAAAAAATATCCACATCCTCATCATCGGATATCTCAAAACCCGCATAGTGGTTTCCATAAGGCACCCTACCCGTCACCTTTGATATTGTCTGATTTTGTTGCAGCTTTAACTTCTGACGGATCTTTTCATATAATTCTTCTGCGGACATGCCTCGAATAATATACATTACTTTTTTTTCACCTTCAAAGCTCAATCCGTCTGCAACAATATTTTTAGAACCATTATAATATATAAATGAACGAATTTGGTTCATTTTTCACAAAAAAAAAAAAAGAAATGAAGAAACAAAATAAGGGAGATGAACGACGGAGGGAGTTTTGCAAACAAGGGAATGAGTGAATGATAAGAGGGAGAGGGAAGGAGTGAATGAGGGGAAGGAGTCACGAATGTGGGAGTTAGAGAATGGTGAGAGAGGGATAAATAGGAGAGGAAGGGACCCTGCCGGGGGGGGGGGGGAGTCACGGGCTGGGGAGGGGTGTCACGGGTTGGGGGGGGAAGTACCAGCTGACTCATGCCAGCTAGGTTGTGCCGCTCCAAGCACGCCACCTGGAAAGGTGGCGTCTGTCCACAGACGCCACATCCACGTGGCGTCTGTCACCACACGGCTCTTCCAGGTGGCGTGTGATGATTGAATTGACCGCATTAGATCGGGAAATAATTTCTGACATGCGCTATTCCAGTCATTTTTTTTCCAAAAGTACATTATTTTGGTAAAAAAAAACCCTAATATTGCAGCATGCACAGCTTCTAAGGCCAATTATGCACCATATATCAGTGAAAAATATAAAATGAGCCCTTGTGACCATAGAAGAAGAATGTGAATTGCAAGAACAAGTTTAGAACAGTCAAATGTGATTTCGACCAACGAACTGAACCAAATTGGAAAGAATAAAGAATTAACAACTACCTAGCCAAGCGATCAACATTAAAGAAAACAAAAACCCAAAAAAATTACAAGCCGGTAGAGCTATAGTTCATGCATGAAAACCAAAAACTAAAGTGAAAGGAAGAAGAGGAATTGAATATGGAAAATTGATTATCAGAAGTTAAAATCCTAACTAAAGTGAAGGTTGGAAAACTTCCGAACAACAATGTTTGGGAGGTCCCTGTGAGGAGAGTGAGGGAGGCGAGTAGTGAGAATGAGAACTGAGGGGAGAGAGGCAAAACAGTTGACCGAGGGAGTGAGAGATGGAGTCAATGATCTTCTTAAATCTTAGATGGCCACAAAAATGACGAGAGGGAGTGAGAGATGGAGTCCATGATCTTCTTAAATCTTAGACGGCCACAAAAATGACGAGGGCAGACGACAAAGAAGAAGATGACGAGCGTGGTGAGAGAGATTGGTGGGTGAGTCCGAGAGAAATCGATGTAGATACAAAAGATTACCTCAAAGTTTCATTTCAACAAATAAGAGCTTTAAAAAAAGAAAAAAGAAAGAACTCATGAGCTTTTGGCTTTTTGTTTTGTTTTTTTTTTTTCAATTATAAAATAAAGCTCTTTTAATTATAAGAGTTTTTGTAAAAAAAACTATCTGACATAGCTTCTGCTTACAAGAGAAGAGAAACTAAAAAAAATCCAAACAGACACGAATCCAACTACGCAAGTCACACTCTTGTTCAATTTCAATGGGTTTTTTTTTTCGTTTTTTACTTAATCGCATTCAATCATGTCTTTGTAGGAATCTCACCAGAAACGCGGAAGCGTATCGTACCACACGATAAGGAAAAGTTAAAACCTTCATTGTTTTGATTACCTGGAAAGATGCAGCGATCTGAAAGCTTCTCCACGAACAGTCCTCGTATCTGAAGAGCGATCTACAAGCCTCTCCACGAACAGTCCTCGTCTGCTCTATGATCGATCTTCCAGACTATCTCTCGAGGGGAATAGGATGGTTGTGTGGGCAACCGTTCAAATGATGAACGTCTGCCTCTAGAGTTTGTTTCTGATGAGAGCCTCCTTATGCGTCTCTTGCTCTAAAGCAGGTGAAAGTAGGATTATATGCTACTACACCCAAGACCTAACCCTAAACCACATGGGCCATAGAGTTCTTGGGCTGTAGTCTCAATTAAGCCTTATTGGGCTTAAGTGACCAAAGAGCACATTAACCCAACAATCTCCCACTTGCTCTTTAAGATACAAACTTGAGTTCGTAAACCCAAGACCATGTAGCCCATAAGCCATCATCATCTGATTATATACCCTATCCTTTGTTTCGAGCTAGCCTGGGGATCTACCAATTGTCATTCATCAAGGCTCATGATAATCTACAGAAGATTATCTAGTTTGGTGCTATTCCACTAAAAGCCCAAACGTGATCTCCAAGAATAATGACACTTATAACAAGAACATGCATTACCCCTTTATAGAATGTCTATAATTGATTGACTAGTTTTCTGTAACCCAATCAATTATTTATTCCCTTGACTTTAACAGTTTCTCTAATGGATTACATGCACTGGCCAGTGTCTTAAATATCCAAGTACCGAAACATATCAAGGGGACATTTCCTATAAATTCCATGTTGTTTATCTCATAAACACCGATAACCAAATGGCCTCAATCCCAAAATACCGAGTTATTGGCCGTCATATAGATCAAGCCTCACCCGTTGGTAAATCAAAGAATGAAAACCATTTGACTACCTATTTAAAATAAACTCAGGATTAAGAGTAACTACATGACTATAGTTATCTGGAGATTTGATTCCTTATGACAGAAAGAACAACCTTAATCAAATCTCTCCTTGATCCATTCAATGTAAGTATTAACTCACACCAATATTTCATAATGATTCGGACAAAACCATTTCATAAAATATTGCAGCCTAAATAAAGTGCCCAACTTAATTTAATAGCTGTGAACCAATTCATCAATTGTGAGAACTTATGACCATGTCCTCTATGAACGTATCCATATGATCATATACTCCACAATTGATCCGGACCTTAAAGTTTGTAAATAGTGTGCGAAATAAATGAAAAACACCTCATTTATTAACATTCAGAAAAAAAAAATGCAATGTCATAATGTCTTGCTCAAAAGGCACAAAATAACAAAGTAAAATAACAACTACCTAAAGTCATAGCAAATCTGGAATCCTCCTAAGACCCATAGATAAAACATGCCTCTCGAACACACGTTCAGGCAAACTCTTAGTAGAAGGGTCAGCAAGGTTCTCGTCTGATTCCTTTGCAGCCTCAGAAGCAGCTACATACTCAGCCTCATTGGCAGAGTCAGCCACACATGATTGTTTTACACTTCTCCAACAAATGGCACCGCCATTAAGAGTGTACACATATCCCGAGGTGAACTTACTTGAGTCAATATCTCCCTGGAAATCTGAGTCCGTGTAACCAATGGTTTCAAGACTCCCACTCGAGTAGACCAACATATAATCTCTCATTCTCCGTAGGTACTTGAGTATATGTTTAACCGGTACCCAATGTTTCTCTCCAGGGTTAGATTGGTACCGGCTTACTACTCCCACTGCATAGCAGATATCTGGTCTGGTACATAGCATAGCATACATGAGACTACCTACTGTTGAAGTATAAGGTATCCTACTCATGCGTTCTCTCTGCTCAGGAGTTTTAGGAGATTGCTTCTCAGAGAGATGAATCCCATGCCTGAAGGGTATAATTCCCCTCTTGGAATTCTCCATGCTAAAGCTGGCAAGTATTTTGTCAATGTATTTAGCAATGTATTTAGCCTGGGATAATGCCAAAACCCTATTCTTCCAGTCTCGCAAGAGTTTAATACCAAGAATATAATTGGCTTCCCACAGGTCCTTCATATCAAAATGCTTGCTCAGCCAGGTTTTTATACCTAACAATACCTCTGTATCATTTCCGATAAGGAGAATATCATCTACATAAAGTACCAGAAAAGATACCGCACTACCTTGGATCCTTTTATACACACACGGCTCATCAGGACTTTTCTCAAAGTCATACGACTCAATGGCTTGATCAAATCTGATGTTCCATGATCTGGATGCTTGCTTAAGTCCATAAATGGACCTCTGCAACTTGCATACTATTTCTTCTTGCCCTTTGGCTATAAACCCTTTTGGTTGCTGCATATAGATTTCCTCTTCCAAATTTCCATTTAGAAAAGCAATTTTAACATCCATTTGCCAAATCTCATAATCAAGATTTGCTGCAACAGCTAAGAGAATCCGGATGGACTTAAGCATGGCAACTGGCGAAAAAGTTTCATCATAATCCACACCTTCTTTTTGGGAGTACCCTTTCGCCACCAATCTAGCTTTGAAGGTTTCAACCTTCCCGTCCGATCCTCTCTTTCTCTTGTAAATCCACTTACACCCAATGGGTCTTACCCCTTCAGGTGCATCTACAAGAGACCAAACTGAGTTGGAATACATAGAATCCATTTCACGATTCATAGCCTCAAGCCATTCCTGAGCATTAACATCTCCTAGTGCTTCGTCATAACTCGTGGGATCACCATCTTCATTAATGATGACATCCTGATTTGACTCACCCAACAAAAGATATCTTGCAGGTTTACGAATCAATCTCCCACTACGACTTTGTCGCACTTGATGTTGTGCATCTACAGGGGGTCCACATTTTGTGGGTTAACAATTTCTAGATGAGGACCCTTATTAAGTGGATTAACCAATTCATGATTTTGTTCTTCATTAAGTTCATCATCATGTTGAATTTCATCATTATGATGAACTTCTAGTTCTGTCTCTAGTTCCTGTGTATGTTCAGGTACATTTTCCCCTCTTTGAACAACCACAGGAACAAAAGCTGGAACCCCTTGAGGTTGTGGTGAAACTTGATCTGAGACTAGCTCATCAAGAATAACCTTACTCCTTGGCTTATAATTTGTCATATAGTCCTCCTCTAAGAAAGTTGCGTGAGTGCTCACTATGACCTTCTTTTCTTTTGGACTATAAAACAACCAACCTCTAGTTCCTTTAGGATAGCCTATAAAGATGCATACTTCAGTACGTGAGTCCATCTTATCTGGTTTCTGTTGCAAGGCATGTGCCGGAGCACCCCAAATCCGAATATGGTTCATGGTGGGCTTACACCCTTTCCACAATTCTATTGGTGTCTTTGAAATCGACTTAGAAGGAGCTAAGTTCAATAGATACATAGCTATTTCTAAGGCATATCCCCAGAATGAATCAGAAAGAGATGAATAACTGAGCATAGATCTTGTCATTTCTAAAAGGGTTCTATTTCTCCTTTCAGCAACTCCATTCTGCTGGGGTGTCCTTGGAGAAGATAATTGTGAAACTATCCCCTCTTTGGTCAGGTAAGACTTGAACTCTCCAGATAGGTATTCACCCCCTCGATCAGATCGAAGAGTCTTAATTTGAACACCTAGATGCTTTTCTGCCTCAGCCTTGAACTCTTGGAATTTTCCAAAAGCTTCAGACTTGTGACGCATCAGATACACATGTCCAAATCTAGAGTAATCATCAGTAAATGTGATGAAATACTGATACCCTCCTCTGGCTTGGACATTTATTGGTCCACATACATCAGTATGTACTAATTCCAGCTGAAGTGTGGCACGTTTTCCCTTGGCCTTGAAAGACCTCTTAGTCATTTTACCCTCTAAACAGGATTCACATACTGGTATCGGTTCAAAGTACAGGGATTTGAAAATCTCACTTTTGACCAAACCTTGTATCCTGTTAGAGTTAATATGACCCAATCTCAAATGCCAAAGATAAGTTTCATTTGAAACTTTTCTTTTCTTTGATGAATTAATATGCTCAACATCTTTTAATTCAACATGATTAACTTCACGAGGAACAGGATTAAGGAAATAAAGACCATTAAGCTTTACACCAGAACAAATAAAAGAAGATGAACTTCTTATTGAAACTGAGGAATTAAACTGAACTGTCAAACCATGTTTATCCAAACAACTAACAGAAATTAAATTCCTCTTAAAATCTGGAATAAATAAACAGTCTTCTAAAACCAAAGTCCTGCAATTATCAAAAGATAAAATAACTTGTCCTACTGCTACTGCAGACACAAACTCCCTAGTTCCAAGCTTCAAATCTCTTTGTCCTTTACTTACAGGCAAGCTATGTTTGAACCACTGCAAAGAGTAACAAACATGGTTAGTGGCTCCTGAATCAACGATCCATTTATCATCGTGATTCTCCACTAAACAAGCCTCAATCACATGTAAATTACCCATGCTAGGCGTAGCAAACATGTCATCAAGAGTCTGGAGCATTGTTGCTCCACTCTCAATCATGCTCACTTGCTCCTGAAGGTGATTGGCGAGACTGGCCAAAATGTAGCAGCGAACTGACACATTCGCCTTCTCCCATCTATCCTTCCCCTGCTAAAATCGAGTCCGAATTGCATCAGACGCATCTGTAGCAGGCTACGCTGGCATAGGAGTAGTGAGAACAAAGTTGAGCTTTTCATATTGAAGAACAATATCCAAATTAGTTTTCCATTGTTTGTAGTTTGTACTATCCATAGGTTTTTGGCTCAAGATAGTAGCTAAAGGATTGAATAAAGACATTTTTCTGAAAATAAGGAAAAGCACACTAATTACAAACTAGATTTAACAACAAACAGATATAGCACTAGTAGATTCTAATAACTACTATTCGTTTATTGTTTAACAATCTATTAGTTATCTTTACAAGGCTTACGATGGGCAAGATTCTTGTAAAACTAATATTGTTAATTTGGGCCTTCAGTTCCATTGTCAGAGCCTCGATGGGAGGGTTAACAATTGTACCAAAGTTGAATGTATTTAACCATTGTTTACTTTCAAAATTATCTTTAGTGTCTAAGTATTGCCGACGATGGGCCGTACAAAACTTTACTAAAATTTTGAAAATATTAAGGTTTAATCTAGCGAAATCCGATTATCCTTATCCGATGGGGCTTCAGCGATAACCATTTCACTAATAAACCCACAATTGGGGCCCGTAGGTTTTAAAATTAAATACTTAATTTAAAACCTTCACCCATTCAATATTTTAAATTTAGAATTTTCAATTTCCAAGAATTTGTTCAATTTAGAGTAAATTATTAGGTATCTAAAAACTAGTCATGATCTGGCAGAGTGTGCGTCACATGACCATTTTAAATAACCCACAAAATACTCCAAAAGGTACAATTCTCTTAGGAAATTGCCTGGATTATTTGTTTAGACTTTAATTCCACAATTATTATTCTAGATTTTAAAATCATAATAAATGATAATTAATGCAGAGATTTTAATTCCACAATTAATTAATCCAATTATTAATCTAGATTTCAAAATAATAATAAATGATAATTAATTTCTAGATTCTAATCCCACAATTAATTAATCCAATTATTATTCTAGATTTCAAATCATAATAAATGATAATTAATGTAGAGATTCTAATCCCACAATTAATTAATCCAATTATTATTCTAGATTTCAAATCATAATAAATGATAATTAATGTCTAGATTCTAATCCCACAATTAATTAATCCAATTATTATTCTAGATTTCAAATCATAATAAATGATAATTAATGTAGAGATTCTAATCCCACAATTAATTAATCCAATTATTATTCTAGATTTCAAATCATAATAAATGATAATTAATGTAGAGATTCTAATCCCACAATTAATTAATCCAATTATTATTCGAGATTTCAAATCATAATAAATGATAATTAATGTAGAGATTCTAATCCCACAATTAATTAATCCAATTATTATTCTAGATTTCAAATCATAATAAATGATAATTAATGTAGAGATAATCTAAAGAATCTCGCATAAATGCATACAATGGACTAGTATGATAGTTATTATGCATTTATGACATGTGATTATGCAACAATATGGCATCTTCCTATTCTATATGACATGTTATTTACAGACATCATGATAATCGCATATATAATTCATACAATTAACTTTAATCCATGGCTTTCCTAAAAAAAAAGGAATTAAAAAAAATTACAACTTTGGAATTCCTCTTTTGTCAGCCCATAGTATCTGTCTCTAGCCCCTTTAGGGTAGCTATGGGCACAAAAGTCCAAATACCCATACTTTAGCTAGAAACCCTAGGACACACAAGAGGAACCCTAGCCGTCACTCCTGTCAATGCCTTCAGCCGAAGTCATCTCATCTTCTTCGCAGTTTCTTGATCTCCAGCTTTTACAGAATTTTGAAAAATACATAGAAATTCCAAAATAAAATTAAAAACAGCAAGGAGGAAACCTAATCATATGGGATTAGCCTCCTTGTTACAAATCAAGAAATACACGAGAAAATCTAACCATGGATTAAAGCGATTTACCGATTGAAATTAAAACTAATACCAAATATGAATTATAAACGAATAGCTACCATGAAATAAATAACAAATATAGAAAAAAGATGCCATATTTTCGAAAAAATAATTTTCGAAAAAAAAAACCACATAAAATATAAATTAATATCAAAACTCGGTTCTTTTCCTCATCGCTATTGGCTCTGATACCAATTGTATGAATCTCACCAGAAACGCGGAAGCGTATCGTACCACGCGATAAGGAAAAGTTAAAACCTTCATTGTTTTGATTACCTGGAAAGATGTAGCGATCTGAAAGCTTCTCCACGAACAGTCCTCGTATCTGAAAAGCGATCTACAAGCCTCTCCACGAACAGTCCTCGTCTGCTCTATGATCGATCTTCCAGACTATCTCTCGAGGGGAATAGGATGGTTGTGTAGGCAACCGTTCAGATGATGAACGTCTGCCTCTAGAGTTTGTTTCTGATGAGAGCCTCCTTATGCGTCTCTTGCTCTCAAGCAGGTGAAAGTAGGATTATATGCTACTACACCCAAGACCTAACCCTAAACCACATGGGCCATAGAGTTCTTGGGCTGTAGTCTGAATTAAGCCTTATTGGGCTTAAGTGACCAAAGAGCACATTAACCCAACAGTCTTGTCTTAATGAAGACGATCCAGCTCCACAGGTTCCAACTAGCCTTCATCTACGTTTTCTCGTGTTTACTCTGATCCTTTCCTCGCTTCTCTCTATCTCTTCCTTGAGGGCTGAAGAAGGCTTTGATACCTGGGGATTAAAGCCATTAATCCCTGTAGCTCGAAAATGATTTGGTACTCTAGTTGATGGTGTTAACTTTGCTTAAAGAGTAACGGTGTTAAATTTACTTATATGGAATGATGACTGGACTAACTAATTTGGCAAAGAGATTATAAAATATAAACTTATATATATAAAAAAGAAACACATCATCGCTTTAAGGGGAAAGGGAAGAGGTTAGAGCTTCGGACGCCAGAGCAGTGAAGGTTGCCGGCAATCTCCGCGGAGGTCAATAGTGGCATCGTCATCTCCGGCGAAAGACAACCAGATGCACATATAAACCAGAGGCCATGCTAATAAAGCAGAGGATAGTTAAAATCTGCACTACATTATCATACATCTGCCAAAATAAATTAAACCAGAGGTCATGTTAAAAAATTGGAATTTCTTCTTCGCAACCTAGAATAAATTAAGAACAGCAAACAAAATCGAACAGACAGTCAAAATCCAGCTGCAAATATCAACATGGAAAAGGAATTATAACATTACAAAATCATCTAAACCAACAATTATGAGGCTTATTATGAATGGAACGCACATCATTCCACATAAGCAAAGTTAACCCTGTTCATGACAGGTCGTAGGCAAAGTTAACATCATTAACTAGAGCACTAAGTCCTTTTCAAATTTTAAGGACCGACGATTTTAGACTAGCAAATTTGAAGGACTAAAATATCTAATTCAAATTTTAGGAACTAAAAGCAAAACGAATGTAAATAATTGTAAGGACCAATAATAGTACTAACCCTAGATATAATAACATGCTCTCTCTGGTATTAATTAATGTAGGAGCTAATTACAAAGTTAATTTTGGTTTTAAATTGTGCACATATTTCACATGTTTATTCAATTTTCCCAAATCCACCCTGTTAAATTTAATGGTTTTGACCGGGTACGGTCGTACATGATTTTAATTTGATGACATCATCCAATATTCTATTTAATTATCTACAGAACAAAAGAACTTGTATATATCCCATCGAGCAATTTATGTTTACTTGTATATTAAGATGTCAAGTGTGTCTAAACTTAATTTGATATCAGAAAAAAGTAAAAAGCTCCCATATTGGATAAAATTAAACCTCACGATAATAACATGCTCTCTCTGGTATTAATTAATGTAGGAGCTAATTACAAAGTTAATTTTGGTTTTAAATTGTGCACATATTTCACATGTTTATTCAATTTTCCCAAATCCACCCTGTTAAATTTAATGGTTTTGACCGGGTACGGTCGTACATGATTTTAATTTGATGACATCATCCAATATTCTATTTAATTATCTACAGAACAAAAGAACTTGTATATATCCCATCGAGCAATTTATGTTTACTTGTATATTAAGATGTCAAGTGTGTCTAAACTTAATTTGATATCAGAAAAAAGTAAAAAGCTCCCATATTGGATAAAATTAAACCTCACGATAAATATATGAATGAAATTACTCATATCACTACTATATAAAGCAATTTCAACATCCATTTTTAAACCCTTTTTTATTATAGAAAGCACTTTTAATTGTTGTTTTTGGGCATTTTCTACGTCCTTTTTTTAGGGGATATCTATGTAAGCAACTTAGTAAAGTTGGCAACAAAGTCTGTTAAAAAAAATGACGTCGTAAGAGACTTACAGTGTCCATTTTTTAAAAGGGACGCAAGAAGGTTTTTTTAAAAAAGAAAAAAGAAAAAAATTTAGGTCGTGCGTCGTGAGTTTGACAAAAACCGCGAGTTTATGCTCTTCAAAACCATCAATCATCACCTCCTTCATCCCATCTCCACCTTCATCTTTCTTCGTCACCGGCGACCACCACGCCAGGAGTAGAGCTTGAACAAATCTTATGGTGGCAGCCGAGACGGAGATTTCGAAGTTAACTACGAGTCTGCGGCTACGAATCTCTCAGTGAACTCCACAGCTGCAAGGGGCAAAGATCACAAAGTTAATGAATCTAATCTAATGTTGCTGATACACATATGAACTAGCTAGCCGGAATGCGACTTATAGTTGATGAATCAAAGAGACACGGGATAGAGGGCCAAGACATAGAAGAAACCCCATGGGTGAGCTCTAAAGTTCATACTCTACCATCATCACCTACCTTCATCATCTTTCACTACCAATAGGTAGAGAACATAGAAGCTCGCAACACAAGGTCTGGAGAATGGTGCAAGGAGCATCGAGGAACACTGTGTCATCGTCCCCCATCACGAACAACCTCACACCCTCTGTATTCCCTTACCTTATTATTGTTGGGTTAATGTACTCTTTAGTCACTTAAACCCAATAAGGCTTAATTGAGATTACAGCTCAAGAACTTATGGCCCATGTAGTTTAGGGTTAGGTCTTAGATGTAGTAGCATATAAACCTACTTTCACCTGCTTGTAAATGAGACTCAAGAATAAGGAGGCTTTCATCAGAAACAAATCCTAGAGGCAGACGTTCATCATCTGAACGGTTACCCACACAACCATCCTATCCCCTCGAGAGATAGTCAGAAAGATCGATCATAGAGCGGACTACGACTGTTCATAGACAGGCCTTCAGATCGCTGCATCTTTCCAGGTAATCAAAACGATGAAGGTTTTAACTTTTACTATATCGCGTGTTACGATACACTTCAGCGTTTCTGATGAGATTCCTACAATCATCTCAGAAATGATATGTGAGAGTCGAATCACAGATTTGTTTCCCTTAGGGTCTTTGTACGAAAACCTAGCTATGTCTTCAGAAATCTTCAATGGTGGAAGCTAAAAATTTTCTTCAATCAATTAATTTCTACGTTCCAATAAAGCCAAACGATGCCTCGTATTTGATTAGGTCCCCATTAGCGCTTGATGTACTCTTTCCTCCACTTCCATAGCTTCGCCAAAGCTCTGATTTCAAAGATGATGTCGAAAGAGGGTTTTAGGATCTCTTCAATGGCGTAATCGATTGAAGGTGCTAGATTGATAATCAAAGGCGATAGTTGGTTTTGTTTTTCACAATCGTAAGAATGAGTAACGACTCGAAGGGAATAGAAGAGGTAAGAGACAGAGAGTAAGAGAAAGAAACAAATTTTTTGTACAATAACCTAGCTATGTCTTTTTTTTGGCCCAAACCTAGCTATGTCTTTAGAAATCTTTAATGGTGGAATCATTCTTTTTTCATTTACTTTAGGAAGGTCACTTTTAGCGTCCAAACTGTAAAAGAGACGCTAGCGTGCCTATTAAAGTTGGGATGTCAAAAGTCCTTGCTTTTGACACCCCTTTTAAAATTCAGACACCAAGAGACCCCAAATATCTCAAAATAATTTTTTAACAGAATTATAAAAATATCATTGCCTTTAATTTTTATTTTCCTTTTTAAAAAATGGACATATGGGGGACATCATTTTTGCTTCTTGTAGTAGTATATATCAAGCTTTGAATTCTCTCTCCCACTGATAAATCTCAATTTTAATATATTTTATCTCACTTTATTCATTTTTTTGGGGACTATTTTAGGCTAATTTGGATTTATTAGATAATATTTAGATTGTTAGCCAATTTTAGGAAATAATATAAATCAGAATTAATTATGAGATTATTGGGCTTAAATTATCAATATTCTGATTGATATCTTGTGATTAAATAATATTTTTAAATATATGATAGATTACGATTTTATTTAATTCTTGTAGGACAAGGAAAAGCATATTAGAAAATCATACGATGCAGAATTGATCTTGGAAACTAAAAGTCTAATGGTGGAACTTTGTTAGGTTTCTTAATTTTTAATGGGCTCAAATTGATACCTAAAAACCCTCTTTTCCTCCTATAAAATTAACCTAGCAGCTGTAAAAAGAAGACACACTCTCTTGGAGAGCCGCGACAACACTGACGCTGGAGACGCACACAGATTAACGTTGAGACGCAGAGCATCACCCCGGAAGTTTGATTCATTGATTCATCATTTGCTACTCGGGCCCACACCATTTCCTGGAAAAGCCATTGATTTCCATCAACACTATTTTCAATTAATTGTCACCATCACCGTTGCTTTCAACAAAGAGTTTGAAGGCGATATTTTCATGAAAGCTTAAGTTCTTTGGGAGGAAACTTAGAAGGAGTATGTAGGAAGTTAAGATCTAGGAACTTATATTTGAAAATTATAAGGGAGTATTGTTTTTTTTATCTTCTTAATTCAAATTTGAGATTCTTTAGTTTTAAAGGGTTTTAAGTTGTGATAATTGAGAACAATTAAGTTTTAGATTGTAAACATTTTTTTTTTTTTTGGGATTGGATTGATAATTATGTTTGAGACAATTGCTGAATTTTTGTTTGCAACCTTTGGATTGTCAATTGAATTATTAATTGAGTTTTTGTTATTAATTTAATTGACAATTTGGTTTTATCATCTTAATTGTTTGATTGGGTTGATAAATTGTCTAGTTGTTCAATTGGGCAATTGTAAACAAGATTTCCAAGATTATTTTGTGATTAGTTTTTAATGAGTTTAATTAGCCACCACTTATTTCATTATAAGTTTTCTAGTGAAATATGTGTTATTGAGTTCGAGGGTTTCCCATGTTCAATCAGGTAATTAAATTCATTAATCTCCCTTTGGTCTAATTAATTGGTTTGGGCTAAGAAAGTTAACTCCATGTAATTCCTAAGTTGTCCCCTTCATCATTATAACTAAACTAGATCTTTCTTATTTAGTTTGATTTTAATCAATTTTCTTCTTAGGATTTTAATTATTCTCCCATAACAAAAACCCCTCCAAATTTGCATCCGCATCTAAATTCGTTCCATTCTCATATAGGTTTTAGAGTCATTTTTATCTTGCATATAGTTAGTTTAATTTCATTTCATTGCATTTTTCATCATCCAAATTCAACCTAAAGAAAAACCACAGATTGTTTCTTGGGAGAATGACCTAGGTTAATCCTAAACTACATAATTAATTAGGACCTAGTTTAAAAGTAACGTTTCACCCACCCTTTAATTTTGTACGGAGGATATATATAATATTATGTTATGCTCAATACACATATCATTCAGAGCGAGTCGATAATATTACATCGTTGTGCATCACTGATCAAACCTTGATTTTATATAGAATCTTCATCATATAATACTTCCTCCAGCCATCCTTGATATAAAAATTATTTGGGGGTTGGGTTTATTCCTAAATATAATATTTTAATCTATTTTTTTATCTAATATTTATTATTTTTCCTTAAATTAATTTACCTAATAATGTATAAACTGATATGTATGTATGTATAATAATCTAATGTTATATAGAAGTATTTTAGAATTTAATGTGATCATATTACATTTGTTTAATTTAATCAATTTATTTCATTTCCTTCTACTTTATTGGTTAACTGACTCTTAAATTAAGGATGAGAGATGGTGGTCAAAAGCTTATTTATAACACTTTTGGGATTTATAGATGAGCTACCCTTCAAATATTTAATTACTCTCTTTTTAGATTTATCCACGTTCTTGTTTATAACATGGTTCATTCTTCATATGTACATTTAGATTTGTCCCATAATACGTAAAAGAGCTTCTTCTTCTTTTTTTTAATTGCTTTTTCCAAGCAGGAAATAAATACTAAGTTAAATACTAATATCCATACAATTTCTAAAAAAGCGTGTATTTTTTGTTTTCAATTTGCCTTCTCCCCGTAGTGAATTTAATTATCGGTGAACCAACAACCTTTTTGCTAACTTTTTTTTTTTAAAAAAAAAAAAGAGATCTTTAAGCTTGAAGCCATTTATACATTCATAAAATGAGGAATATGTAGGATGTATTTAGAGACAGATAAAAGAACATATATAACGAATATTAATTAGATGAGGATATAAATAAAATATTAAACCTTTCACACTCTAGCTAGCTAGCTAGCTAGCTTGTGTCACTCACTAGATGTGTGTAAGAATAAAATGTAAAATGATTCGATTTTTTCCAGACAAAATGACATATATTCATATCATTGGAGTCGTTGGAGGACTACATATTGAGTCGTTTAATATAACTTTATGGTCCACCATGTGTTTTATATGTTAGTTACTAGAAAACAAATAGAAAAAGGACAAAGTGGTATGAACGAGCTATGTATGATATAGGGGAAAAAAACACACATATTGTATTATTGGACTTTATCGTTTGCACTTTTGTGTGAAGTCTCAAAGCGTGCCTAGCTATATATATATTCAGCTTTAATTTTTGTACATCTTTTTATGCCATTTGTACAATTGTCTGATTTCTTTAATCTTAGTCACATGCTCTATATTTTCCTTAAAAATCACATGCAGCCATAAAGCTTTATTCATGGTACCCTGTGGGAAAGTACAGTATCATCCCTACTATTCATTTCCTTTCCCTTAATTAATCAACCAAAATTAATGGAAAAGAAAATCACTTTTCTCTTATGCTATTTATGTTTCATCCATTAATTTTGTTGGTTATAATTAAAAGGCATATATACATATATGAGATATATACTTTTTTACACATGTAGTTGAAGGCATACACATTTTCCATAAAATTATAGAGGCACAACATAGAAGTTTTGGCTAGCTGCTGGATATATAGAAATACAAGAGGCAATTTCATTATTACGTACTAATGGGATATAAGGATGGAGATGATATATATGATGATTATATATAATTATTACAATCACTTAATTAATTATTATTGCAATTCATCAAAGACTGAACTTGAGATTTGCCACAGATTCCTTTGGTCCTAATGAAGGCTCTGTATTGGTCAAAAGTCAAAGATGGATAGAGAGGTGGCCTTTCCTTTGTAACAAGCTCCTTGGCTGGTTCAATCACTACATCACTCTTAGGATTATAGAAGAAAGCCAGTGAGACTCTATCACTCTTTGAGTTCACAACCACCTTGTGCTCCACACTCTTGTATATGTCATTGCTCACAATCTACACACAAATACATACACATCCATATAACATTTAGAAAACGTGATCAGTGACATATTTGTAAGCATCAATAAACTTTTTAGACCGGTTCCTAGTATAATAGGTCTTAAATATGCTTTCTAGACCGGTTGTCTCCTGAACCGATCTAGAAAGTACTTTAAGTAATTCAAAAATTGATGTTTTAGCAAAATTGGGTCCTGAACTAGTCTAGAAAGTTTTTATTTTCTTAAAAAAAATATTTTTTGTAGTAGTGGAAAGGGCGAGATAGATATACCTGAAGTTGGTCGCCGAGATTGATAATGAAGGCGTTAGGGAGAGGTTTAACAGAGATCCAACGGTCGTCTTTGCGAACTTGGAGGCCGGAGACATGGTCATCAGGAAGCAAAACAGTGAGACCACCTGGGTCAGAGTGTGGTGAGATACCAAGTGTTAGATCAGGCTGTGGGCATTTTGGGTAAAAATTCACCCTCAAGCAACCACCAATTCCTTCTTCTCCGCCAAATGCATTCAGAAGATAATCCTCTTGTAACCCTAAATTCTCTGACAATATCTTCATTATTCTTCCTCCTAGCTTCACCACTTCCTCTCCATATTCATCAACCGCTTCCCTACACCACCAAAAGAAGAACAAAAAAGATTTAGATAATATAAATATTATTACATTAATCAGTTAATATTCCACATAATTAACATGCATATACAGAGTTTATTCATAAAAAAGAGATGAAAGAGTACTAATTAAAGATGATGATGATGATGATAGTGGTTAATTGCGGCTTTTGTCTAATTTCTTGACCAATATCTTATCTATATATAGCCCAACATTATTTGCCTTTTATACTTTAATATATTTCTTTATTGTCACATATAAATGTGATGCATAGACCACCACAAGAATTTACTCAGATATAAAACATGCGGTTTCAAAATCTGACAGGTGCTGGTAAGAATTAAATTATTACACAGACTTTGACCATGTCAATATTTTTACAGTATATTATATATTGCATATATATAGACTTGTTAGTGGCGGCATTATTTAATTCTATTTAATCAATCCTATTGGTTATCTGACCTACTTTTGTTCGCAAGCTGAAGTTTCGTGTTTATAATAAATTTTTTAACCACGTTTTGCATGCATGGCTTTATATTTTTGTATTTCTTGGCAACACGTCATTGGTAGGTAGACGTTCAGGATCCCAAAGTTGAATCTTCCAGGCAACATCCAGAAAAAAGGAGTTCGGTTCTCTATTGCCAGTATCACATAAAGCAAAATTCATCTATCTTATGAATTAAATAAAATAGTGATTTTGCAATAGATCATATATTTTGTATTAATATAAATATATTGATTTTTTAAATATTAAGTTATTGTTTTTTTTATGAAAATCATGTTGAAAGTAGAAATAAAGAAATAAATGAAATTGCTAAACCATTAAAATATTACAAAAACCAAACTTAATTAATGCTGTTGATTTTTGGAATTAGAGGATCCATTTTGGAAAGAAAGCACTTGGTTTGTTTCTTTTTTAAAAAAGAAAAGTGAAAAAAATAAAGAAAATCTTTGGAATATCATTTTCTGACAATAAAGGGTAGGTCGTCCTCATGTACAACACGGTTTTATTGTACAAAGGCCTTCCAAATTTGACGAGTACGGTAACCTAAAATCTTACCCTAATTAATAACTATTATATATACACACAATTAAGAACAACCAAATCTGAATCTATTGAAAATGATTGAATAAATAAATAAATAAATTTACCCATAATTAATTCATATACATATATAATAAGTACGTATACCAAACTAAAATCTTGGCCAAAAAAAAAAAACATATCACTAGCTAATTAATAATTTGACTTCTTTTTCTTTCCTTCTATTAAGCATTATTGAAGTGATCTGATGTGATTTAGAGTAGCATATATAACAATAAACTATATTTTTTCACAAGGCGTACCCATACCGTTTGCATTCAATAAATGAAAGGACCAAGTGGACTCTTTATAGCTAGCGTCTCGATACTTAGCTTATTTTGACGAACTTATAGTATTATTGATCTCTCACCTATCTTTGAATGTTAGATAGAAAATGTCTAGGGAAAAAATTTCTTATTTAAAAAATTAAAATAAAAAACAAATGAGGAGGTAAGGAAAAAGAAGGTCAGTCGAAAATTAACTAGATCAGATGTGATGTAACGTTGAGAAATATTTGTGGGTGGTAAATAAAGAAACAAAACTTACCATTAAAATCACTAAGAGAAGTAATCCCAACTATGGTAGTTAATTAAAAACTCGATTTATCATTGCGATTTTACGTTTTTACGATTTTTTTTTCCCATTAAAACGATTTTACTAATTTTCCAAACGCTTTTAAGTTTTTACAATTTTTTTACGATTTTACTATGTTGTGATTTTACGTTTTACGTTTTTTCATTCTTCTTCCGTTTTCAGGTAAAATCTACGTTTTCACTACCATGATCCCAACTAATAACTTTTTACCTTGAAGGAAGAAAGTGTGCCCCACGTGTCATAAAGATATAGGATATTCTTAGTATAACACATCTACTTCAATTATTTTTTTTAAAAAAAAAAATCGACCTACGGAGTGGATCTTATATTAAGGTATTAAGATTGGGTAGCATTTTATGATTTAGATTTTAATGTGATCACTTTAAGTAAGAAAAGAAATAGACATGACGATGTTTCACGAACACGGGTTAACGTTAGAGATAAACTTATTATCATATGTATCTATCTTGTGTTTCTTCATTTTAACAATATTTAGGTATAGATTTGTCTGGTTGGTTATATATGTAAAACAGTACCTGAGAGATGATGGAATAGCAGGCCACTTAGACTTGTTGCGAAGAGAAGCAGGCATGAAATGGAGGAAGAAGTAGTCACTCCAGTCCAAAACAGCACCCTTTTGGACTCCCAACCGACTACCGTAGCCCTCGTAAGTCACCGGAGAATTGGCAAACTCCTCCTTGGCCTCCGCCGTCTGGTTGAAGAACTCGCGCCAGACGGCCTTGGCACTCCTCATGAGATCATGCCTGACGCCGTGGTTGACAACCTGAAAGAAGCCCCACTCCCGGCACGCCTCCCCCACGAGCCTAACCGTCTCCTCCGGGTCCCCACCGAGGTCAATGACGGGAATGTTAACATCATCATGAGAAAAGGAAGCATTGTGACGGGTGGTGGTGGGTATCTGGGAGATATAACGTTTTGGAATTGTGATTAAGCCACTGTCAGCTAAGTCCTGGACTCGGATCACCGGCTCCGGCCATTTTTGGCAATCCATCATCATTGTGGAAGAGAAAGAGAATATGAAATAGAGATAGAGAGATATGAGTAGTAGTAGTAGTATTTAACTAGTAGTGATGAGAATGAGAAGAAAGAGAGTGGTATTTATAAGGAGAATAAAGGAGGCTTTTTTTTTTTTTGGAACATATTTTTTCGGCGCCGTGAGAAAATTGAGTTGCTCGTGTGTGCCTAATCACTATTCACCAAGCCCATCTCACAAAAGCGTCGATCGATCATTTCTCTTTTCTTTGGTGGTTAGTCAACTTAGAAAGTCTTTTTTATTATATCAGCCGTTACTTTGATTGAAATATTTAACATGGTTTGTGTCTCTGTGATATATTAATCTGCGTAAAAATAGACTTTCTACCACGATTAATTGTGACATTAATTAATCGGTATAGTATAAGTGACACCTTTCATATATAGTATGAACATTAATTCCATTTGCAAGCAAAATAAACTTTTTAAATATGGAATTTCGGTATATATGTTGCTTGTTGAAAAATAATTTCATCCACCTTTAATTTAGTGACCCAATAAAACTTGGGGTAAAAATACAAATAATAGAAAAGTTTGGGAGATAACTATGATATTGCCCAATTATTCTAACTTGTATTCTTAAACCAATATAATACCTAGGTTGAGGAAATGATACACCGATTGTGGAAGGGATCAGACACATTGAACCCTCTACGTGTGTGTGTGTGTGTGATTGCATAAGGATTCAGGGTTGTATGACATCACAGATACATAAACTATCTATCTATTCTTTTCCTATGAAACTTATTGCCCTCTTTTTTCATTTATGGTGATTTCGTTAGGGAGAGCACATAAGGTGAGAATGCTCATCCCTCTAATTTTTTAAATTTTTTTTATATATTATATTTATTTAGATTTTAATTATATGTTGTTTTTTGGAATATTTTTTGGACACAATATATCTCAAATTAATTAATTTCCAAAATACTGGTATTACAGGAGAAACATTTCTAAATACAGGACTGAAAATTAATTAATTTGAAGTACTTTGTGTAAAAAAAAATTCCAAAAAACCGCATATAATTTAAATCCAAATAAATATATCATATAAAAAATAAGTTTAAAAAAATGTGCTCATCCCTCTAATAGAGGGACAAGCACATAAGATGCATATAAGGATGTGCACCTAATGTAAACCCGATTTCGTTATCGATGCTCTAATTTTATATGGGTATTTCAATGACTTAGTCAAATTTAGAGTCAGGAAAACGAGTCAAATCCGTTAGGCCAATCTGTTTAAACCCTGAATTTGTAAGGCTTAGGTTTAAGATTTTTGTCTTAAAAGTGAAAGTATACTTAAAAGGGCTAGCCTATAAAGCCAAAGGTTTAAACCAAGGGCTGGCCCTTTTGGACTTGTTTGTTTTTAAAAATAATAATAATTTATTTATAATAATAATATTATTGATTTTTCTATATTTTGTTAATGATGTTGTAAATATTTAGTTGTTATTATCTTTTGTAGAATTAAATTTCATAAGAATATATTATGCTAAAAACCTTAAAAATTAAAAACTTAATGCACGTTTGAATTTTTAGCTTTTCGAGAGTAACTTATTTCATAAGTACTCTTACTAATTTTGTATTTTTTAACTTTCCTTCTAACGATTGTTTTGTTCATATATATTTTGTTGTTTATATTGTTGACCACTTAAACTTTTTAAGATATACTTATCAAAAGTATTTTTAATTTTATTAAATTTTCTTATTAATTATTTATAATTATGGTTAGTAAACAATAGTTTATATTTGATTATAAGTTGGTGACTATGTTTGTCTGTTGCATGATGCATACCGTTTACACCTTAATTTTGACAATATTTATATGTTAAATTAGGATTTTCATTATTGTAATTTTATTTTTTAAAAAATAGTTAAAAAAATAGTAAAATGTTATTAAAATAGCTTCGGCATTATTGCAAGGTCAACCCTAAAAATAAGAAACCCCCCCAAAAAAGCCTAGCCCCTTTTAGGCCCTAACCTGTGAAGCCCTTTAGGATTGGGATAACTCTTTTTACCAACTCTAGTCAAATTTGAGGTACACTTGAACTTCTAACATCACAAAATACTCATTAATAATTAAAAATTATTATATTTACAAAAATTAATAGGCATTTCATTGCTCAATTGTTGCAATGAAAAATGATTCATTTTTCATACCCCTAATCAATTATGAACTAAATTAAACTTTGAAATGAAAAATAAATTTCTTCTTTAGATAAATTAAATTAAAATGCGACATCAAATAAATATTATGAAGCTACTTTTTTTTATTTAAATGCATCGTATATAGTCATTTACTTATAATTACAGAGTTTTGCACTTGAAAACTAATAATTCCATATATACATTTTGATTTTTTTTTTTTTTGGTAATCGTCACTTTTGCTTTTATTACTGGAACTATAGGAGAAATTCAAGCTCTAATTTTGCAATATATGTCTACTTTTCCTCTTTAAAACGGTTCTGATATGATTTTTTAAGGGCTTCTTGTGTTTAAATTTTAGGGAAATTGGGGAAAAATCTCATATTATAAAATTTATTACGCAAAGAGACATAACAACAATGATATAAGTGTGTAACTCATAATTTAATGGAGGTAACTTTTCTTCTACCATGTATAACATGTCTTTAACTTTGTGTAAATATTTTTCAATTTACTCATAGTCACATAAAATTTGTACTCAGCTAAAAAAAATGTTGCATAAGCTAAAAGTAGGTTATATTTGGGTATTTAAAAAAAATTAATGTATTTTTGGGTAATAAATTTTATAATGTGGATTTTTCAAAGAATTTCTCTAAATTTAATAAAAAATGTGAAGTGCGTGTAATATGAGAAAGAAAAATATTAAATAAGTGAGGGGTTGTGGCCGACGAAAAGAGATGAGAATTGATGTGAAAAAGAAAGGAGGGCCGTTTGATTTTGAAATGACAGAAAGGGACGGCTCAGACAGAAACGAAGCAATGGTGTCCCTCGTTATTCATGCCTGGACGAGACTGTACTCCCATTTTCCCAAATCATTTTTTTCAACCAAGAATAAAATATCATTTATTTTATGCTTATTTTAAAAATGAAAAAAAAATCTCAACTTCCAGAAAATATTACAGTTATTCCATATGTATGTGTTTGTAAACTCTTTTAAGAATAAAATATGACAAAAAATTTTCCAGGATCATATTTACAAATTACAATTAAAGATTGACATACTAAATCTAGAAAAATACTTAGGCTCTGTTTGATACAGGGAAGATTTGAAAGGGGAAAAGAAGGGAAGGGAAGAAAACTTTAAAAAATAAGCTGTTTGATAGAAATGGGAATGAAACTTAAGTTGAGGGGGAAAAAATGTTTGCTAAGAAAAAAAGGCAGTTGATTCAGTGGGGAGAAGAAGTAAAATACCTATAATACCCCTACAAAATAAAACCACCACACCGTCTCCTTCGATCTCATCTTTACCTTTCTTCCTCACTCTCGTCTTTGCCCTCTCATCCTATCCACATCGCCAATGCCTCTCTTTCATCCACCATCACCGGCGCCTCTCCTTCATCCACCATTGCTGGTGCCCTCTTGCATCACACTACCATCACCGTCGAGTAGATCGAACCTTCGGCTTTCTCATATAAGGGACTTTTTTGTTCTATACAATGTCTCTTCCGAGAAGATTCTTAGATCCTACCACTTTCTGAGGGATTTCATTTTCCCATGTTTAAGGGAAGATGACACTGGGTGGGAACTCAAGTTGGAGGGAGAGTTGCGTACCAATGGGTTTTCTCCGTGGAAATCCTATACAGTTCTCTTTCCCTCCGATGAGTTCCCTATACCAAACAGGTCCTTACATATTACAGGAGTACTACCTCTTCGGTGTTTTAATTAATTAAAATACAACAACTTATAATATTTTAATTCACATGGCAGATGAGTCATACATATGCATATTTTATGATTTTAAAAAACATAAACTTCTTAATTAAGGGGGGAAAACAGGATTTCCTCCAATGATCTCTAAAATCACTAAATTTGAATTTTTGCGGATGACCCATATGACATATGCCCATATATAATTAAAATAAGATGATTTGTCATATTTTAATTAGTCAGACTATAAATAAGATGACAGTTTTGAAATATGTAAGTATTTATCCTAAATCTAATCATTTTACAATGTCTTTCTTTAATTAAATGATAACAAAAAGATCAGATTTAGTCATGATATGTACAATATACTACTAATTAATTATGATCTTTTCTTTCAATGTATTTCATTGTCTAGGGTGTGCCGACTGCCGACTACCGCCGTTCCGACACTATTTTACCTGCATATCTTTGCTTTCTTTCTTATATTCATATCTTATCTTTCATTTTCGTACTGTTTTAGTAGTATATTGTACATATATCATGACTAAATCTAATCTTTTTGGGCATTTTAAATTTAATAGTTGAATCTAATTCTGGTATGATTTCTGATTGTATATGGTACATTTTTCTTAAATAAAAAATTTACGATGGTCGGCTAGTTTGGTTTTAATTAAGAAAAAGTCAAACTAACATCTAATACACACTTAATTATTTTAATAATGACTTGAACAATAAGCTTTCTGCCACTTTCAGGTCCTGTGAAATCAAATATACTAATACAACTGAATATGTTGTTCATTGTATGTTTAATTATTTGTGTTTATTTAAAGTATGTAGATTATTTATATATATGTGAAGCAAAGTGTAAACAGGGGGAATGCATGACCCTTTTTTTGTATAGCAATTATTATAATATTATTAATTAGTGGCAAGTTGCCAACAACAATGCATATCTTAGTTGCATGCATTATTTGGAGGAAGCATATTATCTCAGAATCTCTTCTTTTCTTATCCCGCAATATTGTTTTTATTTTAGTTGTTCAAAAATATATCTAAATATTTAAAGAGAGACACGTTATTTACTTTTAAAATTTTTATATTTACTGCATGCGGTAGTTTTTACTGCATGCAGTTTTTTGAAATTGATTATGTATCTCTCTTTGAACATTTGGATCAATTTTTGAACGACTATGATGAAAAGACACTGAGGGATGGGAAGAGATAGAATTCTGAGAGAATCCGGATCCTTTTTAAATTGCAAGAACTCAATGACTTTTTTAATTTGATCGAAATAGAAATGTGTGAAATTACAAATAAAGTTAATTTTCTATTTTGTCCTTATTTTTTTATTCATCCATTTTCTTTCTCTATTATAAATGAGATCAATTATTTAGGATTGTGCTTTTCCACAATAAATAAAAGAAAAGAAAAAGACTTGAGACTTTTGAGGTCCAAATGAACCCAAGAGATCAAACAACGACATCAAAAAGACCATCTAGTTGATGAATAATTAATATAATTAATTTAAGTAATTAGGGCAAGTGGGTTGCTATTGGAGGTGGGCTGGTGGCACAAGTGTACAAATTGCTCATATGGAGTATTGGTAAATGCAGTTGCATGCATGAATCCAGCCTTCTCGCCGCTTTTTTAAAATAGCTAAATTAATTACAATAATTAATAGCTGATTTTTGACATAAATATGCAGCTTTATCATTTATTTATTGTTGTGTAGAATGCTATTTTTATTAAAGATGTAAAGTTTATGTCAGCAAAAGGGTGGGTATTGGGGCACGTGTTTTAGAGAGAGAAGGTCCAACTTCTCTCTTCTTCTCTGCCGCGTCTCTTCGTGATCTTTTTTTCCTCGCCGGCGGCTTGTGATGCAGGTCGCTGGCGAGCACCTTTCTCATTCCTAGGGCGAGCCTCTCCCTCTCCTTCTTCAGATCTGATCTACCGAAGTGAGAGTTTTCTGGTTTTCTGTGTTTTTGTTTCTTTTTTTGTAGTATGGGGTTTTGTGGTGGTGTTCTTGTCTCTAGAAATAAACAAATCTGTCAGATCTGAGATCAAATCCTCTTAGTTGGATTGCTGTTTGAACATTATGAGGTCGGACTACCTCTTGGTAGCCCGGATCTGCGTTCTTGGGGGACGATCTAAAGAGGTGTGGTCTGGTTTGTGGTCAATGTCACCGGATCTGTTTGGTCAAAGGAGCAGAAGTGTTTTTCAGGACATCAAGAGTCTTCTTTATTTCAAGGTTGGGTTTTCTGGTGATACCACGAATGTCACACCCGACATTCGTATACTGACATCTCACCCAAGTAAGACACCACGAATGTCAAATTCTCTTCATATATTGAGATTCATCAGAGTAATAATGCACAGCTTAGGAAGAAAAGGGGTTCTGGCATAGTAATACTGATAACAAGGTCTGAGTACATACTTGAAATCCATAAAAAGGTTCTTACGGATATTACAAACTTAAACATAGTCTACTACAAAACATAGATAACCAACAGCAGTTCTTGATCTGACTCAGCATCATCAATTATCGGTATCCACCGCCTTGCCTTGTGAGCCACGCCTATTGTACCTTTCACATCCTGAACTTTCAGGGATGTCTGGGATTCAAACGAATCCCAGTAGTAACGTTAATCACTCACATAAAATGCATGCACAGAATATGATAGACAACCAATTGCAATAATTCACATTCAAGTTCAAATTCAATTCATTTGAACACCATTCAGATTCAATATTCAATTCAAAAGCATTTCGGTACAATTCATTCAAGTGCACATTCATTCAAATTCAAGTTCAATTCAAGTGCACATTCATACAGATTCAAATTCATTCAAAGGACCTACGGGTCCATTCCCTCAGCGCTGGGTATTCAAATGGGCATCAACCCTTCTTTCACAAATGTACCGAATTCCCTTATCGAACAAGCACTCTGGCTTATACTGTCGATAAGGTTAGGTGTTCAAAAATTCAAGTATCACAATGGTTCAAACATGCATATAAAGACATACAGGGTATGTGAGAGAAAAGTTACTACCTGGATGTCTTCACGACTTCTTATTCTCACCCGAATTCTTCTTATACTGATTATCGTTTGGCCAAGGCAAGGATCCGAATCCTATAATATTTTAAGATGGGTCATTACTCATTTTAATCTTAATAGCAATATTAAGATTACGCTTACTAAACCGACCCATAATGCTTATCCTTTTTATTCTCTTCAGTTGGTTATTCTATATTCTTCAGATTTTCTGATCAATCTTTGAAAAATCATAACTCGGTCTAGAAAACTCGGAATCAGGTGGTTCAAGTTCCTAATCGAAGCTCTTTAAGTCTATTGTCTAGTAAAAATAATCCACTGGTAAAAACATAACTGAGTCATTCCCAGAATTTCGATTTGTAAAGACAACTTCAGTCTGCCAAACTGAATTTCCAGAATTTTATGTCCGACTTTAAAAATTCACAACTTGGTCTAGGAAGCTCCGATTGAGGTGGTTCAAATTTCTACTTAAACTCCTGTTAGTCTAGATCACAGGGAAAATTATTACCACCCAATTTAATGTCAGAATTAATACAGTTTTTACGATGAGTATCACTGACTCATTCTGGGCAACAGATTTTTGGCTCAACTTCTAAAAATCATAACCGGAGATGTAGACCTCCGATTTGGGTGAACCAAAGCTTGTTTTAAAGCTTAAGGAGTGTACTTTCTGCTGTAAAAATTTCAAATAAAAACTCAAAGTTTCACTGGGTCCGAAATGCTTCGTCATTTTGGTTACTCCAGAGTCATACCGAAAATGTCACAGATTTTAGCACAACTTTGAAAAATCATATCTTGAGCTACAGACCTCCGTTTTGGGTGGTTCAAAGCTTGATGTAAAGATTATTACGTGAACTATATGTCCACAAAATTTCAGCTTCAAATCAGTTCATTTGGTCTAGTTTTACCTTGCTCGAAGTTCACTGTTGCAGCTGAAAGTTCAGTTTCCAGAACTACGACAGCAACTTCTGTCTTCGTGTTCAGCTGTGTATTCCCAGAAGCAGCAAGCCCTCACGTTCAGCAATAACTAATGAGAACCCAAATCACATTTTCATCCAACGTGAAGCTTCATATATTCTCTGTTTCAGTACACAAAACAGATGACGCATGCAACTACGTAACCATGTTACTTCAACTCCAAATGTAGAAAACAAGGTTGGAGGTTTACCTTGTTCTAAACTCAGCTTGCATGCGACGATTAGACTCCTTCTTCTTCCCAACTTCCTGAAAGTTCTCGGCTATCTCCCTCTCTTGCTTCCTCTCTCTCTCAACCTCTTACTTTGTGTTTAACTTCTGCATTTTCTGTTTGTGGCCGATGGAATTGAATGGGAGAATGACGAGGAAGTGGTTATGACTGCAAATGAGAGTGAGAGGGGTTGAGGGAATTGTATATGTGATCAGCAAAAGAAGAGGGCAGGTGCGCTGTCATTACTGGAATCAGAAATCATGAATGAACGAACTTGAAGGTGTGGAATGTTTTGCATGGAACAGGTGTAGTTTCGTTAAGGAGAATGGAGAAGCTGTCAAAATGAAATGGGTGTGGCGCTGAGAACCCAAAGGAGTAGTGGTCTGCTGCTCCATTTTCTGCTGTCGAATAAAAGAATAAGAAGTTGTTTGTGGAGCATGGCACTGACTACACAGAGAAGTAGTGGAGAATGCGTTGCCATTAGCTGAAATATACTCACATTGGTGAAGGGATTGAGTGGATTATTTAAATGTGTGTGAGTATATGCTGCAAAGAGGTGGAGTTTAAGAATAAAGAAATTTGCTTCAGCTTTTGTGTCTTGGCCCTACGGAATGACTAAATGGAAGTATATGTGTGTTGACCGAAACAAAGAGTTTTTATTATTTAAATCCTCCACTCATCTTCTCATGTCTGCCACAATGATAGTGGGATAAAGAAAGGAATACGTGGGTGTCCAAAATAATTATTAAAATATTGTACTTATGGGGCTCATCACTTTACCAAGAAGAATCAGGGAATATATGCTGTGAAATTGTGAAGTATAAGAATAAGGAAATGGAATTTTACTTTATTCATGAAAGTAGCAACGGTACATGCTTGACCAAATAATGGGATGTTACAATTCTCCCCCCGTAAAAGAAATTTCGCCCTCGAAATTTGACGTATATTTGGCCAAGAATTCAGGACATTGCTCCTTCATCTCTTCCTCTAGTTCCCAAGTTGCTTCCCCAGGAGATGTTCCCTTCCACAGTACCTTCACAGTTGGGATACTTCTATGTCTGAGCCGTTTCACTTTACGGTCAATGATTCGTTCTGGCTCGACAGCACAAGTATAGTCATCTTGTACATCAACATCCTCGTACTCGATCACATGATCACGATCTGGTTGGTACTTCTTTAATTGAGATACGTGGAAGACATTATGAAGCCTGCTCAGGTTGGGAGGTAATGCTATTTGATACGCCACTGGTCCAAGTCTAGCCAAGATTTCAAACGGACCGATGTAGCGAGGACTGAGCTTCTTCCTCTTGATCGCTCTACCGATTCCAGTGACAGGAGATACTTTTAAAAACACATGATCTCCAACTTCAAATTCTAAAGGTCTTCTCCTTTTGTCGGCATAACTCTTCTGTCTACTCTGAGCTGTAAGGAGTCTCTTTCTGATGACTTTGATCTTTTCTATCGTCTGGTCAACTAAGTCCGTCTCGTACAGTTTTCTTCCAGACAGTTCTGTCAGACACAAAGGTGATTGGCACTTCCTGCCATACAATGCTTCATATGGAGCCATCTGAATGCTCGCATGATAGCTATTGTTATAAGCAAATTCTGCAAGTGAAAGTTAGCTATCCCAACTTCCCTTAAAATCCAATACACACGCTCTTAACATATCTTCTAGTGTCTGTATGGTTCTTTCTGATTGTCCATCCGTCTGAGGATGATAGGCCGTACTATAACTCAATTTCGTACCCAGGGCTCGTTGTAGTGCTTTCCAAAATCGGGAGGTAAAACGAGAGTCTCTGTCAGAAACAATACTTTTAGGCGTTCCATGGAGTCTGATTATCTCTTTGATATAGATTTCTGCTAACTTCTCAATAGAATAATTGGTATTGATGGGAATAAAATGTGCCGACTTTGTAAGACGGTCAACAGTTACCCAGATCGCATCTATCTTTCTGATTCTGGGCAATCCCACCACAAAATCCATGGTAACATTTTCCCACTTCCATTCAGGAATTTCTAAACTTTGAAGGAGCCCTGGTGGTCGTTTATGTTCGATCTTGACTTTTTGGCAAGTAAGACATCTAGCAACGTATTTAGTCACGTCACTTTTCAGTCCCGGCCACCAAAACTCAGACTTCAAATTGTGATACATCTTGATCGCTCCTGGATGAATAGTATACATAGTTTTGTGTGCTTCATCCAGAATTTTAAGCCTCAGATCAGGCTCTGCCAGTACGTATATGCGCTCTTTGTATCTAACTAGCCCACTCGGTGAGAGGTTAAAATCTTGAGTTTTGCCCTTCAAAATCTTTCCTCGAATGGACTCCGCTAGTTCATCATGCATCTAAGCTTCTTTAATTTCGGCTCTCAGATCACTTCCTCCTCGACTAATGTTGAGGCTAGCAAGAAGTACTTTGTTTGATGCACTCCTGCTCAGAAACACTTGGTTTGACAGATTCAAATCTTGAAATTCTTCTAGTAATTTATGTTCCTGTACCATCATCAATGCCACTTGCACCGCCTTTCTACTCAAAGCATCTGCGACGACATTAGCCTTTCCCGGATGATATTTGATTTTAAGATTGTAATATTTCAGCAACTCCATCCATCTACGCTGTCTCATAATCAATTCTTTCTAATCATAAAGATACTTGAGACTCTTGTGATCACAGTACAATTCAATAGTGGTACCATACAAGTAGTGCCGCCATATCTTCAAAGCAAACACAATCGCTGCGAGTTCCAAATCATGAGTGGGATGATTCAATTCATGAGGCTTCAGCTATTGAGAGGCATACGCCACTACTCTGCCCTGCTGCATCAGGACACATCCCAATCCTTGCTTACTAGCATCACTGTATACCATGTAGGTCATACTAGGATTTGGGGTAATCAACACTGGCGTAGACGTCAATCTTTCTTTCAGCTGCCTGAAGCTCTCTTCACAACGTTCGTCCCACACAAATGATTGGTTCTTTCTTGTGAGCTTTGTCAATAACAAGGCAATTCGAGAAAAATTCAATATAAACCTGCGATAGTAACTAGCAAGACCCAGAAAACTACGTATTTCTGTTACAGTTTCCGGTCTCTTCCAATTCAGTACTGCTTCCACTTTACTAGGATCAACAGAAACCCCGTCTTGTGAGATAACATGGCCAAGAAATCTGACTTCTGTAAGCCAAAACTCACATTTACTCAATTTGGCGTAGAGTTGCTTCTCCTTCAAAATACTCAACACAATTCTCAAATGATTCTAATGTTCTGCCATACTTTTCGAGTATATTAAAATGTCGTCGATAAAGACTACTACAAACTGATCTAGATATTGGCAAAAGATTCGGTTCATGTAGTCCATAAACACGGCAGGTGCATTGATCAAACTGAACGGCATTACTAAAAATTCATAATGCCCATATCTGATTCTAAAGGCTGTTTTTTGGAATATCCTCAGCTCTTACTCGAAGCTGATGGTAACCCAATCGTAAATCAATCTTACAACCTTTTCATTCACTTTGTACCCGGTGTGTAGTATTCATTCATAAGACTCATTAGTCCATTCTCACAGCGCTTAGTTACTCAGGCTTCACTGCCTGATACATTCTGGCCTTTCGGCTTATTTCATTCTAGCCTTTCGACTAATTTCATTCAAGTACATAGCGTTGGATATTCTTGCCTTATAGCCCAAGGAATTACCCTCAAGCCATAGGTATCACAACTACAACTCGGTACAATCTGATTGTTCTTCCAACCTCATGTATACTCTAGACACGTTGGTCTAATGTTACCAAGCTAGATAACAACACAGTGCTAGGCTTCTTCAATTCAAGTTCTTAAACTACTTCCTCTTGACTAGCTCAGTGGCTATCAAGTACTATCTGGCTTAACCAGTTCATTCTCTAGACCATTCTATCAGTTTCTGTTCCTGTAACAACATAGTCACTCAATGCACCGCTTTTCAATTCAAAACATCAACGAAGACAATTACGTCAACGATTTTCAATTCAAAATATCAGTAATGATAATCACATCATTACTTTCAATATTGCTTCTATGTTGTCTCATATTCAAAATTTTGATTTTCAAATTCAAATATTCAAAATTCAGTGGTAGCAGTACATTTTCAAAATCGCACTATAAAAAGTGGTGCTTTCACATTTTCAAGAAAAACATAATTGCTGCCAGCTCAAATTCAAGAAAAATACATTCATTCTGCTGCAGTCCATCGAATTTGTAAAAAGATTGAGAGGTGACAAGTACTTTTGAGGGATATGCAAATTCGAGCGAAATTACCCTTTTGCCCTTAGTTTTAAATAATTTTTTAAAAAAATAATTGTTTGACTAGAAAAATATATAATTTTAATCCTTAATTTTACTCAAATATTTATTATGTGCATTGATTTTCCCCTCAAAGCACTTCAGTTCTCATATTTTATTGATTTAAAGATCATTATGGATGTTGAGTTGTTCTGACTTCTGAATCAAAATTTATGGACTGAAATAATTGAGAAAAGTTTAAAGGATGAAAAATTATGATCTGTACATGTAGGAATCTAATCAGAAACGCGGAAGCGTATCGAACCACGTGATGTAGGAAAAGATTAAACCGTTCATCGTTTTGATTACCTGGATATTGAAGAATGATCTGAAAGATTCTCCGCGAACAATTCTTGTCTACGAACAGTCCTCGCTCTGTGATTGATCTTCCAGACTATCTCTCGAGGGGGATGAGGTGGTTGTGTGGGCAACCGTTCAGATGATGAACGTCTGCCTCTAGGTTTTTGTTTCTGATGAGAGCCTCCTGACTATTTGTGCGGCCGTCTATTTTCAAGCAGGTTAAAGTGGGTTTATATAATGCTCCACCCAAGACCTAACCCTAATCCACATGGGCCTTAGAGTTCTTGGGCTTAAGTGACTAAAGAGCACATTAACCCAACAATCTCCCACTTGCTCTTTAAGACACAAACTTGAGTTCGCAAACCCAAGACCATGTAGCTCATAAGCCATCGTCATCTGATAATATACCTCATCCCTTGTCTCAAGCTAGCCTGGGGACCTACCATTTGTCATTCATCAAGGCTCATGATAATCTACAGAAGATTATCTAGTTTGGTGCTACTCCACTAAAAGCCCGAACGTGATCTCCAAGAATAGTGACACTTATAACAGAGATATGCATTACCCCTTTATAGAATGTCTATAATTGATTGACTATTTTTCTGTAACCCAATCAATTATTTATTCCCTTGACTTTGACAGTTTCTCTAATGGATTGCATGCACTGGCCAGTGTCTTCAATATCCAGGTACCGAAACATATCAAAGGGACATTTCCTATCAATTCCATGTTGTTTATCTCATAAACACCGATAGCCAAATAGTCTCAATCCCAAAATACTGAGTTGTTGGTCGTCATATAGATCAGACCTCACCCGTTGGTAAATCAAAGAATGAAAAAACTAATTGACTACCTGTTTAAAATAAACTTAGGATTAAGAGCAATTACATAACTATAGTTATCTGGAGATTTGATTCCTGATGACAGAAAGAACAACCTTAATCAAATCTCTCCTTGATCCATTCAATGTAAGCATTAACTCACACCAATGTTTTATAATGATTCGGACAAAACCATTTCATAAAACATTGCAGCCTAAATAAAGTGCCCAACTTAATTTAATAGCTGTGAACCAATTCATCAATTGTGAGAACCTATGACCATGTCCTCTATGAACGTATTCATATGATCATATACTCCACAATTGATCTGGACCTTCTAGTTTTAAATAGTGTGCGAAATAAATGAAAAAAAAAACACTCCATTTATTAATATTCAGAAAAGAAATGCAATGTCATAATGTCTTGCTTAAAAGCACAAAATAACAAAGTGAAATAACAACTGCCTAAAGCTGTAGCAAATCTGGAATCCTCCTAAGACCCATAGATGAAACATGCCTCTCGAACACACGCTCAGGCAAACTCTTAGTAAAAGGGTCAGCGAGATTCTCGTCTGATGCTATCTTTGCCACCACTGTATCTCCTCTTTTAATTATTTCTTGGATCAAGTGGTACTTCCTCTCTATGTGTTTTTGTCTCTTGTGACACCTTGGTTCCTTGCACTGTGCTACTGCCCCACTGTTGTCACAGTAAAGTGTGATAGGACAATCAACACCTGGCATCACCTGAAGGTCTGTCAGGAACTTCTTTAACCATGCAGCTTCCTTTGCAGCCTCAGAAGCAGCTACATACTCAGCCTCATTGGCAGAGTCAGCGACACATGATTGTTTTACACTTCTCCAACAAATGGCACCGCCATTAAGGGTGTACACATATCCCGAGGTGGACTTTCTTGAGTCAATATCTCCTTGGAAATCTGAGTCCGTATAACCAATGGTTTCAAGACTCCCACTTGAGTAAACCAACATATAATCTCTTGTTCTCCGTAGGTACTTGAGTATATGTTTAACCGCTACCCAGTGTTTCTCTCCAGGGTTCGATTGGTACCGGCTTACTACTCCCACTGCATAGCAGATATCTGGTCTGGTACATAGCATAGCATACATGAGACTACCTACTGCTGAAGCATAAAGTATCCTACTCATGCGTTCTCTCTGCTCAGGAGTTTGAGGAGATTGCTTCTCAGAGAGATGAATCCCATGCCTGAAGGGTATAATTCCCCTCTTTGAATTCTCCATGCTAAACCTGGCAAGTATCTTGTCAATGTATTGAGCCTGGGATAATGCCAAAACCCTGTTCTTCCGGTCTCGCAGGAGTTTAATACCAAGAACATAATTGGCTTCCCCCAGGTCCTTCATATCAAAATGTTTGCTCAGCCAGGTTTTTATGCCCAACAATACCTCTGTATCATTTCCGATAAGGAGTATATCGTCCACATAAAGTACCAGAAAAGATACCGCATTACCTTGGATTCTTTTATACACACATGGTTCATCAGAAGTTTTCTCAAAACCATAAGACTCAATGGCTTGATCAAATCTGATGTTCCACGACCTGGACGCTTGCTTAAGTCCATAAATGGACCTTTGCAACTTGCATACCATTTCTTCTTGCCCTTTGGCTATAAACCCTTTTGGTTGCTGCATATAGATTTCCTCTTCCAAATTTCCATTTAGAAAAGCAGTTTTGACATCCATCTGCCAAATCTCATAATCAAGATTGGCTGCAACAGCTAAGAGAATCCGGATAGACTTGAGCATGGCAACCGGCGAAAAGGTTTCATCATAATCCACTCCTTCTCTTTGGGAGTACCCTTTCGCCACCAATATAGCTTTGAAGGTTTCAACCTTCCCGTCCGATCCTCTCTTTCTCTTGTAAATCCACTTACACCCAATGGGTCTTACCCCTTTAGGTGCATCTACAAGAGACCAAACTGAGTTGGAATACATAGATTCCATTTCACGATTCATAGCCTTGTGCCATTCCTGAGCATCAACATCTCCTAGTGCTTCGTCATAACTCGTGGGATCACCATCTTCTGCGATGATGTCATCCTGATTTGACTCACCCAGCAAGAGATATCTTGCAGGTTTACGAATCAATCTCCCACTACGACTTTGTCGCATTTGATGTCGTGCATCTACAGGGGGTCCACATTTTGTGGGTTAACAATTTCTAGATGAGGACCCTCATTAGGTATATTAACCAATTCATGATTTTGTTCTTCATTTAGTTCAACATCATGCTGAACTTCTGGTTCTGTCTCATGTTGAACTTCTGGTTCTATCTCTGGTTCCTGTGTATGTTCAGGTACATTTTCCCCTCTTTGAACAACCACAGGAACAAAAGCTGGAACCCCTTGAGGTTGTGGTGAAACTTGATCTGAGACTAGTTCATCAAGAATAACCTTACTTCTTGGCTTATAGTTTGTCATATAGTCCTCCTCCAAGAAAGTCGCGTGAGTGCTCACTATGACCTTCTTTTCTTTTGGACTATAAAACAACCAACCTCTGGTTCCTTTAGGATAGCCCACAAACATGCATACTTCAGTACGCGAGTCCATCTTGTCTGGTTTCTGTTTCAAGACATGTGCCGGAGCACTCCAAATCCGAATGTGATTCATGGTGGGCTTAGACCCTTTCCACAATTCTATTGGTGTCGTTGAAACTGACTTCGACGGAGCTAAGTTCAATAGATACATAGCTGTTTCTAAGGCATATCCCCAGAATGAATCAGAAAGTGATGAATAACTGAGCATAGATCTTGTCATTTCTAAAAGGGTTCTATTTCTCCTTTCAGCAACTCCATTCTGCTGGGGTGTCCCTGGAGAAGATAATTGTGAAACTATCCCCTCTTTGGTCAAGTAAGACCTGAACTCTCCAGATAGGTATTCACCCCCTCGATCAGATCGAAGAGTCTTAATTTGAACACCTAGATGCTTTTCTGCCTCAGCCTTGAACTCTTGGAATTTTCCAAAAGCTTCAGACTTGTGACGCATCAAGTATACATGTCCAAATCTAGAGTAATCATCAGTAAATGTGATGAAATATTGATACCCGCCTCTGGCTTGGACATTTATTGGTCCACATACATCAGTATGTACCAATTCCAGCTGAAGTGTGGCACGTTTTCCCTTGGCCTTGAAAGATCTCTTGGTCATTTTACCCTCTAAACAGGATTCACACACTGGTATTGGTTCAAAGTTCAGGGATTTTAAAATCCCACTTTTGACCAAACCTTGGATCCTGTTAGAGTTAATATGACCCAATCTCAAATGCCAAAGATAAGTTTCATTGGAAACTTTTCTTTTCTTTGACAAATTGATATGCTCAACATTTTTTAATTCAACATGATTAACTTCACAGGGAACAGGACTAAGGAAATAAAGACCATTAAACTTTACACCAGAACAAATAAAAGAAGATGAACTTCTTATTGAGACTGAGGAATCAAACTGAACTGTCAAACCACGTTTATCTAAACAACTAACAGAAATTAAATTCCTCTTAAAGTCTGGAATATATAAACAGTCTTCTAAAACCAAAGTTCTGTAATTATTAAAAGATAAAACAACTTGTCCCACTGCTAGTGCAGACACAAGCTGCCCTGTTCCAAGCTTCAAATCTCGTTGTCCTCTGCTCACAGGCAAGCTATGTTTGAACCACTGCAAAGAGTAATAAACATGGTTAGTGGCTCCTGAATCAACGATCCATTTATCATCGTGATTCTCCACTAAACAAGCCTCAATCACATTTAAATTACCCATACCTGGTTTATTCATTTTTGGGCAATCTTTCTTCCAATGCCCCTTTTGTCCGCACTTGAAGCACTTGCCTTTTGGCTGCTTCATTGCAACTGATTTGGCAACTGGAGTACCTGATTTCTTCTTTTTCTTGTTCTTGTTCTTTCCCTTGGGTTTCCCCTTAGGTTTCACAGAACTTTCACTAAATAATGCACTTCCTTGCTTGACTAGAGTCTGTTCAGCACTCTCAAGCTCGTGCATTAGTTGAGTGAGGTCAAGATTCATCTTGTTCATATTGTAATTCATCTTGAATTGGTTGAAGTATTCAGGTAGTGATTGTAAGAGAAGGTCAACTTTTACTTCTTGTTCAAACTTGATACCATGGTCATCAGCCTTCTTGAAGTTTGCTATCATTGTTAGACAATGATCCCGCACACTTCCTCCAGACATTACTGTCTTGGTGACTGCACTCAGCGCATTTTGCCTAGCAGAACTGCTAGGTGTAGCAAACATGGCATCCAGAGTCTGGAGCATGGTTGCTCCACTCTGAATTATGTTCATTTGCTCCTGAAGGTGACTGGCAAGACTGGCCAAAATGTAGCAGCGAACTGACACATTTGCCTTCTCCCATCTATCCTTTTCCTGCTGAAAACGAGTCCGAATTGCATCAGACGCATCCGCAGCAGGCAGCGCTGGCATAGGGGTAGTAAGAACAAAGTTGAGCTTTTCATATTGAAGAACAATATCTAAATTGGTTCTCCATTGTTTGTAATTTGTACCATCCATAGGTTTTTGGCTCAAGATTGTAGCTAAAGGATTGAAGGAAGACATTTTTCTGAAAAAAAAAACACACTAATTTCAAACTTTAAAAATTAACAACAAACGGAAAAATTGCTAGTAGATTCTAATAACTACTATTCGTTCATTGTTTAACAATCCATCAGTTATCTTTACAAGACTTACGATGGGCAAGATTCTTGTAAAACTAATATTGTTAATTTGGGCCTTTAGTTCCATTGCCAGAGCCTCGATGGGAGGGTTAACAATTTTACCAAAGTTGAATGTATTTAACCATTGTTTACTTTCAAAAAATTATCTTTAGTATCTAGGTGTTGCCGACGATGGGCCGTACAAAACTTTACTAAAATTTTGAAAATATTGAGGTTTAATCTAGCGAAATCCGATCATCCTTATCCGATGGGGCTTCAGCGACAACCATTTCACTAATAAACCCACAATGGAGCTCGTAGGTTTTAAAAATTAATTTAAAACCTTCACCCATTCAATATTTTAAATTTAGAATTTTCAATTTCCAAGAATTTGTTCAATTTAGAGTGAATTATTAGGTATCTAAAATCTAGTTATGACCATTCTAAATAACCCTCAAACTACTCTAAAAGGTACAATTCTCTTAGGAAATTACCTGGATTATTCGTCTAGATCTTAATTCTACAATTATTATTTTAGATTTTAATTTAAAATCATAATAATTGATAATTAATGTCTAGATTTTAATTCCACAATTAATTAATCCAATTATTATTCTAGATTCCAAAAATCATAATAAATGATAATTAATGTAGATATTTTAATTTCACAATTAATTAATCCAATTATTATTCTAGATTTCAAAATCATAATAAATGATAATTAATGTAGTGGACAATCCAAAAATTCTCGCATAATAACTATCATACTAGTCGAAAAACATAATAGTTATCATGCATTTATGACATGTGATTATGCAACAGTATGGCATCTTCCTATTCTATATGGCATGTTATTTCAAAATCACGCTAATTGCACATATAATTCATACAATTAAAGGCATTAAATTAATTTAAACAAATAACTTTAATCCATGGCTTCCTAAAAAAAAAATTTACAACTTTGGAATTTCTCTTTTGTCCATCCATAGGATTTATCTGAAGCCCCTTTAGAGTATCTTTGAGCCCAAAAGCCCAAAAACCCAATCCTTGGCTAGAAACCCTAGGACACAAAAGAGGAACCCTAGCCTTCGCCTCTGCCACGCGAGCATCCGAAGTCATCTCAGCACGAAACTCCAGGGGAAGGACCGCCACGGGGAGACGATCAAACGGCCGCCAGAACGTCCCCAATCTGAAGCCCCACGCGCCCCCACGCGCCGCCACAAGTGGCTGCGCGTGGCCGTCACGCGCCTGCAAATAACAGGCGCGTGTGGGCACGTGGCTGAGTTTCTGGGGAGGTTCTGACCGCCACGTTGTTCGTCTTTCCGTCCTCTTTCCATCCATATATGGTTTGTCGAAATCCGAGGTTCAGAGGTCCACGAAAGGTGTCGTACAGTGTTGATCGCTCATATTCTTTGCGTTTCTTGATCTCCAACTTTTACAAGAAATCGAAAAATACATAGAAATTCGAAAAGAAATAATAAAAGAGCAAGGAGGAAACCTAATCATATGGGATTAGCCTCCTTGTTACAATTCAAGAAATACACGATATAAACTATCCATGGATTAAAGTGCTTGTATGATTTATAAACAATTAACCACCAAGAAATTGATAACAAATATAGAAAAAGATGCCATCTTTTCCAAAATTAATTTTTGAAAAACAATCACATGAAATTTCAAAACTCGGTTCTTTTCCTCATCGCTATGGGCTCTGATGCCAATTGTAGGAATCTAATCAGAAACGCGGAAGCGTATCGAACCACGTGATGTAGGAAAAGATTAAACCGTTCATCGTTTTGATTACCTGGATATTGAAGAGTGATCTGAAAGATTCTCCGCGAACAATTCTTGTCTACGAACAGTCCTCGCTCTGTGATTGATCTTCCAGACTATCTCTCGAGGGGGATGAGGTGGTTGTGTGGGCAACCGTTCAGATGATGAACGTCTGCCTCTAGGTTTTTGTTTCTGATGAGAGCCTCCTGACTATTTGTGCGGCCGTCTATTTTCAAGCAGGTTAAAGTAGGTTTATATAATGCTCCACCCAAGACCTAACCCTAATCCACATGGGCCTTAGAGTTCTTGGGCTTAAGTGACTAAAGAGCACATTAACCCAACAGTACATTCAAAAAACATGTAATGTTGATTCGATTGCATATAATTTGCACCACTCATATCTTGTAAATATTCTATTCTTTTATATAAATTACACACACATGTCTAGCATAAAATTTATGGAAAAAAAGGAAATAGAAATAGTTTGTCATAGAACAGTGTTTGTCGTTATCTATAAGGGTCACTGTTTAAACTTTAAAGCACCCATCAAAACAGTGAAAGAGGAAAGCAAAAATATCCACACACACAGAATGGTAAAATAAGAAAAAGGAAAATTTAAAGGGAGAATTTGTTGCGCACTGTGACTTGTCATTACCAATTCCTCAATTGTTATTAGATTTTTTTTTATATGAATTGTTATTAGATTTTTTATGAGAGGTTATAATTATTCTCCCTTTTTTTTATATAAAAATTTTAGGAAAGGGTTGGGCTCACCTACAGTCCAGGGGCAGGGTGCTTGGAGCCCAGTCCGCAGGAGATACAATTATTCTCCCGTTATAGACGCTTGTTTGGCGTAACTGTAGGAGGGGAAAAAAGTCCAACAGCCCGATGAGAAAAGCCCAATAAAGGAAAAATAGACGTTTGTGATAGTTTCTGTAGGTGATGATTTTCTCAAAAAAAAAAAAGTGACTTTTTCCAGAAGTCACTTTTTTCAGCTTTTGATATGACTTTTTTTCAGCTTTTGAAGAAAAATGTTAGAGATAGGAAATCTAATAAACAATATATTATTAAATATATATTTGTACATTCTAATTTATCAATTATAATATATGGGGAATACACTTCTTATGTTGCAGAAGAAGTGTATCCTCATGTCATAGATACTTCGATTTTCGTGCTTGAGTTTTCCTTTCCTTTTTTTTTTAAAAAAAGATGTGGGTCCTACCATTTTATGTGTGTAAAGAAATCTTCTTCTTCTCTTGTAACATGAGAAGTTTAAACTTCATAATATATTTAATTAAGTACTTTAGAGTTTTGTAATATTTGTGTCTATTTGTGCGCGCGCATGTAGTATTGGATAAAATTTATATTAAGGGTCTATTTGGATGGGTTTTTTTGAAAAAAAAAACTTTTTTAATGCAAAAAAAAAAATGTAATTAATATATGTGTTTAGATGATATTTTTTTGAAAAATAAAAAATCACAAAAAAAACTAAAGTACTGCTTTTTTTTTAAAGCTTCAATTTAGAGTTTAAAAAATAAGCACTTAAAAAAATCACTTTTTTTAAAAGTCCATCTAAATGGGTCCTAAATCATTTTTTATCTTAAATAATCATCTAAATAAAAATCCATTTAAAAAAATCATTTCTACCACTACTATTTCGAACACAAATCATATATAAAATTTTTCAGAAAAAAGTCTATCGGATAAACCCCGTCTGAGAAAAACCACTTCTTCCAAATAGAGAATTAGGGATTGATAGTGAGACGCGCGGCTTGCATTGGGCCTCACACGTGGCATTAATTGGATATGAACACATAGGAATGTTTCCCACGTGACAACAAATGGATAATGCTTCCATGTCATGTCGGCAAATATTGGTCCCTTTCCGAGCAAAAAAAAAATATTGGTCCCTTTGGTTCTTTTCTTCCTCTGTGTGTTTTTTTTTTTAAATATACGTTAATTAAATGTTGACAAAAATATTTCTCCAGTCATTGGAGATAAGTTATCTGCAGTGATCCCTGAAACTACGTCATTTTTTATTAATGAAGGGTGATTTTATACCCTTCATTAATTCACCTAAAATTACAAACATGTATTAATTAATCCAAAACAATGTAGTTTGGAGGTTACTGGAGATAAATTATCTCCAATGATTAGAGAAATCCTTTACCCTTAAATGATAATGTTTATTTTATAATATGTTAAATGACTTAAGAACACAGAAAATTACATTTAATTTAATTCAAAAAGATAATGTCTGTCTTATGTCTGTAGTTTAAATGCTTGTGCATGTTATGAGTTTTCACATTCACCGTGATTTTTCTCTACCATTTTCTTTTTTTTTAAAAAAAAAAACAATCTAGGTATGTATCATGTAGGGTACTGGTGAAATAATAAATATTTATATGAAAAGGCTATTTTAAAAAATTTGAAGGAAAAATACTATCAAAATTGATAAAAGATAAATAAACACGTTGAATTTCAATAATTCTAGAGAGACTAATTTAGAATTTTGAAATGTTGCAAATTTTAAAAAATTACCCAACTACCCTTTTTTAACAAAAAAACCCTCAACCCCTTAGCCAGCTACTGGAGCTCTGGTGACCTTGCCGGTGACTAGCCACTCGTTTTTTTTTTTGGAATTTTTTAAGCAAAAATTATTAATATAAATACTTAAGTTGTTGATAGCGGTTGTAAACCGCTGTCTCATATATATATATATATATATTTTAGGCAAAAGTCGTCAATATTGATACTTGAGTCATTAATTGTGATACTAAAGTTGTAAATGCGGTATTTGTTGAATATTTCTAAATAACTTTCATGAGAGCTCCGGTGGTTTTTTTTTTTTTTTTGAATTTCACAGGATAAAATTGTTAATATCAATACTTGAATTGTTAATGGTGATATTAAAGTTATGAGCAGGGCATTTGTTGAATATTAAACAAGTATCTCTATTAATAACTTTAACTTGAGAAATTAACCCAAAAAAAAAAACACAAAAATAACTGCTGGAACTCATGTAAAAGTTATGAGGAAATATTCAACAAATATCCTGTTTACAACTTTAATATCATTATTAACAACTCAAGTATCCATATTGACAATTTTTGCCTAGAAAAGTAGAATATATATATATATTAGGCCATCGTTTACAACTTTAATATCGCTATTAATAATTCAAATATATATATATTAACAACTTTTGTAGGAGAAATTCAAACAAATATATTAGGCCACTAGAGCTCCGGTCGCTGGTTGCTGGCAAGGTCACTAGAGCTTTGGCGAGCAGCAAGGGGGGTGATGATTTTTTATTTAAAAAAGGCTACTAGTAGTTAAGTAATTTCTCAAATTTTGCAACATTTCAAAATTTCAAATCACTCCTTTTGAAATGATTGAAACTCACATTATTATTTGTTTTTTTTAAAATCAATTTCGATGGTATTTTTCTATCCCAAAAAAAAATCTTGACCAAAAAGATTTAATATGCTTTTATACACAAAATATCAATATTTGAATTCATATCCGATCCTTCTTATTAATAAAATTTTCAAACAAAGACTTTTCACCAATTTTCTTTCTTTCTTTTTTGTAATTAAGCCCACGTATTCTTTATTGAAAGTGATGATATTCAAGACACTGTTAAATACTTCTTCTAATGGAACGGGATTCAAATATTGATTTACTACTATGAGGAATCAGCCAATCAACTCCTCTGCTGGACCCCAACCCGATTGGTGAAAAATGCAGAAAGTTACGTGAAGACAATGAACTCCTCCACTAATGCTCCATAATAATTTTTCAGGAGTGCTCATAGTGGTCCACTATTGTTTTGAACGTGTTGTCTGTGAGATGTAAAGGCACTGCTTTTTAGCTAGACAACCAACGTTAGATAAGCATTGAAACTTTGGAGGGCAGAGAAAAATATCGTACTGTGTTTTCTTTTGTTATTCATGTTAAGGGGAAAACAGAGATGCAGCAGTTGGAAATGTTACACCCACAAATTCCAAAAATAAGGCATTCATATTTTGGTAGTATATATATGTGGGTCTCAGCTCGTGTGTGTGTGTGTTTGGGACTTGGGAATGTTTCTCATGTTTTAATTTGCGTTTGAAAAGGAACAGAAAAGTCTGTTTAGTGGTAGACCCAGAAAAAAACAACTTTGTGGGGTCAAAAGTGAGGGAAATTAAAAGGGAAAATTCCTTTCAGGTCTTAAAGGATTAAGAAAAGTCTCAAGAAAAATCTCATTAACAACTCTTTCTATTGGATTAATAACTCCATTTGTGGGATTAACAGCTTTTCGGGACTTTTTTGACATCTGAATTTCTCTTGGGACTTCTTTAATATTTTCTTAGTCCCTTAAGACCAGAAAAGAATTTTCTCAAATCAAAATTGTTGAAAAGCTCCCCATTGTAGCATTTATTAACACAAGCGCACTTGGAAATTGTTTAAGACCCAAGTACAATCTATATCTCTATATTGAGTGTAACTCTTCTTTAACTTTGTACAACATATTTTAAAATATGTCTCAATGTCTTCTGCTTTGTAGATGATTGAAGAAGAGTTGCTTCAACTGATGATGAATTGTGCCTACTTAAGCACTCTCTCTTGTCATTAATAGAAGACCTAATTAAATTTTTTTAAAAATATTAAGAAAGCTAAATAAATTATATAATCATAATATGTTTTATATCTCTTTAGATTATCTATCACTTTATTAGTTGACTGACAATTTATTTTAAAAAAAAACAACCAATAAAATATTTTAAATTAACTTATTTAGTTTCCTTAATCTTTCTAAAAAAATCAATTCAGTTTTATATTAAAGATTTAAAAAAGTACATTGTCTTTAAATAACTTTGGATGATAAAATTTGTAATGAGAAACTTCTCAACAACAAGATGTATGCATAGATAAAAATATTAATTATATTTTCATGTTTTATTTATTGAAAATAAATACCAAATAAGTTATACAATTACAATATAATAACATAAAAATAAAATTTTCTCAAAAGAAGTGATATTTGTTTATGCTAATATATATTAACTTGTATGGTATATAATTTCTTGGGGGCACAAATGAAAACTTTTACAGGTGAGTGGAGGTGAAAATAAATTTTTTTAGAGTCATCACGACATGTAGTTTCCACAATTTAATGGGGCCACCCTGACTCTTTCTTAAGTTAGAAGATACTTTAGTTTTTAGATAGTAATATATAAAAGAATTTGTCTGAATTAATAATAATTTGTAGATGGATCCCCATGCATCAATAATCTCCCATTAATTCATGAGATTACTTAGCTTAGCTTAGATTAAAATAAAGGAAATCAAACTTTATATTCCTAAATTTTTGTTCAGTTATATAATCGATTTTGTTCTTATTATATATTGGATCATTATATAAAAAACCATATAGAAGTAGTAACTTTATGGTTAGAAAACAACCACATATAGCAAATAGCACTAGTTTTACAATCATATAAAAGTTCTAAAATTGATCATCTTTTCTACCAAAGCAGAATATTTCTTTTTCTCTATACTGTTTTTAAAATTTTAATGACTAATTTTATATGATCATGAGACTATAAAAGTTGCAATTGATAATAAACAAACCATAAGAATCAAATTATACTTGAAGGAAAATTTAGGGACCAAAAAGTTCGTTTTCTTAATAATCAAAGTATTGGATAGTTTTGTATCAAAATTATACATTGAGTGTTTCATAACCTTTACTGTTGGTCTACATTTATATGAGAAAATTATTATAAATTTTCTATTAAAGGAGTACAAAAATTAGTGGTATAAACTTATTGGGAAATATAGAAAAAAAAACTTTGAAATTGTAAAATTCTAAATCAAAGGCTTTTTGACCAAACTAATAAAAAGAATTTTACTAGATTAAAGTAGTTTGGAAACATTTTACCCAAATAATGTTGTTTGTGGCGTTGTGTCAGATCACAAGACTGAAGGAGCAAAAATGGTTTACGCCACTGACACAAACTGTCAATTTTTGTGTCAGTGGCGCAAGGGACCCTCCTGCCACCCAATAATTGGGTGGCGTGAGGATCCCTCCCGCCGCCCAATTATTGGGTGGCGGGAGTGAGGCATGCGCTTCTCAATCGCATGCCTCCCTTTAAAAAAATAATAATAAATAAATAAATATTATAATACTAATAATAATAATAACAGTATCGATTTTGGGATCTGTATAACAACAAATATATAGATCTTCTATTTTGAGATCTGTTGTTATAACTAAATTATACCGATTAATCTTTTGAAGGGCATTCTTAGTGAGTTATTCCAGCTCCATACTTTCTTTCTTTTAACTTCAAATTAAATGAAGTAGAACTTTAAATTATTTTACTTTTTTATCATCATCATCATCATCATTATTAGTATTATAATAATTTCTTTTTTTTGTTGTTTATAAGGAAGGCATGCGCCTCTCAGAGATTGAGAGGCACATGCGTCACTCCCGCCACCCAATAATTGGGTGGCGGGAGGGATCCTCACGCCACCCAATTATTGGATAGCAGGAGGGTTTCTTGCGCCACTGACACAAAAATTGTCAGTTTGTGTCAGTGGCGCAAACCATTTTTGCGCCTTTAGTCTTGTGATCTGACACAGCACCACAAACCGCATTATTTGGGTAAAAGTTTCCAAACTGCTTTAATCTGGTAAATTTTTTTTTATTAGTTTGGTCAAAAAGCCCTAAATCAGATTTATTACTAAGAGTTGATAAGGGAATGACATCACTTGATAACCAATTCATAACTTATTTTTTGAAAAATATATAATTTAAAATTTTTTAATTTCAGAATTCTTTTCCTGTCATTTTCTTTAGACTTTTTGTGGAGATTATTGGCGAGAGAATTGTGGGGCCCCTGAAAAATGGTTGGATGCTAGATATATCCAGTTCATTGTCTCCCGTCGACATGCATATTCACACATACAGGTTCAATTCTGATCATTTCCATTTTCACTTAATAAATTCTATATGAAAAATTATTGTACTTCAAAATGCCTATTTCTTAGTGGCCACTGATGAGTATAATTCTTTTATGGCCGAAATAAAAACCTATTTATTTATTTGGGGAATTGTGGAGCCATCGATTTCAATATGCATGATATGGACTAAAGTTGTCTATATTTCATTTAATTATTATGATATTCATCATCATCATATTTTTTGAATTCTTATAAAATATTAGTGATCCATTGGACAAATCTGAACAAATTGTGCTTGCAAAAAAATAGGGTAGTAGATAAGGATAAAAGGGGGGAAAAAGCAAGCTGTTGGTTAATTAAGGTGGTAATCAACCTCACTTCCAAAATGAGGAGAATACAAGTTTGAATTTTGAAAATGGTACTTAATCAAAGAAATAGAAACTTTTACCTTTTAAACCTCAAAATGGACTATACATGGACTAAATAAAAAGGGGGAAAAAAAAACAACAAAAACAAGAATTAAGTCGAACTAAGAATAAGACTAAAATGTGTTTTATTCATTAAGGATCGATGTGAGAATATAATGAATAAATGTTGGTCATTTTGGTAATGAGTTGGTTGATGATTAACCCCACAAAGTCATGAGTTTAAGTCGATACGAGAATCTTTTATATGAGTAATATATAATAAGTATATGTATAAGTGCTTTTAAATTAACCATGGATATGTCAACTTTTTAGTAAAAAAAAGAATTGGAGAACATTTATATAATAAATACAAAATTGTACTGCAACCACAAACAAAGTCTTATCACATAAAATGGGATCGGCTTCATGGATCGCATGATATTATTACATTTTGTCAAAAATTAGATCTTTGAGAATAGTTATTATTTATTAACCAAAAAATCTCATTCTATAATATTTCAGTCTTTATCGGCCTTTTTTTAGAGAACTCCATAATATTTGATCAATTCTCCTCACGTACACATTCAATGATTTTCTTTGAACATGTCCAAATTATCTCAATGATTTTCTACCATTTTCTCCTCAGTAGATGCTACTTTAACTCGTTCACATAGATGATCATCACGAATCTTTTTTTCCCCCCTTGTATGACTACACATCCTTTGCAACATCCTTATCTTAGTTACCCTCATTTTATGTTCAGTTGTCACTTTCAAGCCCAATATTCACTCCGATATAGCATTCTTATATAGTGGTGCGATAAAACTTCCATTTTACCTTATTAGGGACTTTCCAATTACAAATAATTACAATAGTTTTTTTTCCATTTATACCATCTAGCTTTTTTTTTTTTTTTTTGCTATAAATATACCATCTAGCTTCATTCTATGTTTAACTCCCCCATATTTTATAGCAGGTCCCAAGCCTGCGTGAAAGAGAAGGGTTATATTAGGCTCTCAATAGCCAATGTAAAACTCTTTCGAATATGGATCAATGAATAAATACCAAATTATATTCTAGAATTTGTGAGGAATGAAATGATAAATACGGGGTTTTAGTCAATACTTTGAATTGAAAAATTACCTCAAAAAATTAAAAATTATATAGTTAATTAACAAAATTAAATTACTTTTTATCTTGAATCAGTACTCGCACACACACACGAGAAGTTCGTGACTTCAAAAGCTTATTACCAAGAGTGATTCCACGATGACATAGGGATAATGTTCAGGAGTTTATTATTTTAAAATGAGCGTATTATATTATAGGTTAAAGGGTGATCATTACATACGAGTGAATGAAATAAATTCATTAATGGGGAATATTCGGATGGGAATGGGATGTTTGGAATGCGGTTAAGCCTAGCCTTTTGATAATTAAAAACGTTATCCATCAGCAACGCTCTGTTTAAAAGGGAAATGAAATTACAAAAAGTATTCTCACAACAAGTCAACCATGCATGGAATGATAAATTTTACTAGTCCTAATTATAAGAGCTAGTTGATTTTCTTTGGAGAGATTAAGGAAGCTAAATAAGTTACTTAATCATTTTATATGTTAAATATTCTTAGATTATAATATTAGTTTATTAGTCAAACTAATAAGTTTGAAGAAAAAAAAATACTTTAAAGTAATTTAATTAGCTTCCTTAATCTCTCCAAAAAAGTCAATTAGCTCTTATAATTAGGACGAGAGGGAGTAGTATAGAAAATAATAACAGTTTCAAACTGCTCACTTGTTATTCAGATTTTTTTATAATCACATTTTCTTTTGTTCCTCATAATTTTTTTCGTTCAAAGAATTAAAAACTTCAAAGGCGAATGTGATCATCATGTCGAGGATTTTCATAGAAATTGAACCCATACGCCTCAAACCCATGTGCAAGATTTAAGTTAGTGTAAATTGGTCCCAAATCCCAATGATGACTCAACATGTGGTCCCAAATTGGTCCCAATTCACAGGAACCCATGACTTCCAAGTTTTAAGTTCGTATATCCTTAATTAGCATGGTCATGTTAGTATTATTATATTTTCTCCTATCTCTAATGTGGGAATTACTTAATGAATAACTTTAGGCAGATTAAGGAAACATTAGTTAATTTTTTTTAAAAAAAAAGGTGATATGATCCTCTTAAAGCATCCATGTACAACAATATTAGATTATACTCCCTTCGGTCTTAATTATAAGATAACATTTGAGAGTTGGTTTTGGTCCTAATTATAAGACAACATTTTAATTTTTATCAATTTCTTCCTAAAATACCCTTATTTCTTTTAAATGTATTTGGTTTTTGGTGAGTATATGTATATGAATGCATAAACTCTTCCAGTCAATAAAACTTTTATTTTGTTGAGTATATATATACACACAAACATATATGTGTGTGTGTGTTTGTATATATGTATATGTGTGTGTGGGTGAGTTTATATGTGTAGATATATACACACACAAACATGTGTGTGTTTATATGTGTGTGTAGATATACACACACACAAATATATATCTACACACACAAACATATACATATGTGCGTGTATATATATGCATATGTGTGTAGATACACATATACACAAACATATATATGTGTATGTGCGCGCGCGCGCATATGTGTGTAGATATATATATTCACACATACACACACACACACATATAAATCTGTGAGTGTGTGGGTGTGTGTTTCTATATGTGTAAATATACACACAAACATATATATCTGTGTGTGTGGGTGTGTGTTTATATATGTGTAAATATACACGCAAACATATATATCTGTGTGTGTGGGTGTGTGTTTATATATGTGTAAATATACACGCAAACATATATATCTCTTTGTGTGTGTGTGTGTCTCTCTCTCTCTATAAATATGTGTGTGCATATATATACCCATATATATGTATTTATAGTCAGACCATTATTTTAATTAGAAAGTGTGTGGAAATGAAAATTCTAAGTGTAAGAGATATGTGGTAGGGGGTTGTTGATTCACTTTTACTTTTGTCATTTTAAATTTATATAAGGGCATTTTAAAAAAATAAGTAAAATTAACTAATTTAACTTCTTTCCTTAATCTTTCAAAAGCAGTTAAATATGTCTTATAATTAGGACCGGAGGGAGTATATAGCTAATAAAGGTTAATTCATTTAGTAAAGAAATTGGTTTATAATCATAAGATTGTAAATTGAAATCTTACTAATATGAGAACCTTATTGGTGGACGATTTATAGATATATCTAAAAGCGTCTGAAGGCATGCCTTGATCTTAGTGAGTCATTCAGACTGAGACCCAATTGATCTAAACTTTTATGGACAAAAAAACACTATGTTATATATGAAAAATGACAAATATACAAGATAAAATGAATTGAAATATCATATTTTAGATCAAAACAAAACTTCCAACTAATTTTTATATTAGAAATCGAGGTAGTACATTTTTTTACTCCCAAAATTGTTAAGAAAAATTGCACCTAGGCCTTGAACAAGAGAAAATACGACAAAATAGTCCCTTGAAATTTTAAAATTATAGTGAAGTCCTTTGGAACTTTTTTGTAGTATTTTCCATATGTGAAAAGATACAAATACCCTTATGGAGGCCTATAGACTTGTCAACATAGACAAACGGACTTGTCAAAATAGGCTCATGAGCTTGTCAAAACATGCTTATTTGTCAACACATTACATGGACTTGTTAACACAGACACATAAGTTTGTCAAAACATGCACATGAACTTATTAAAATATGCATATGGACTTGCCAAAATAGGCTTTTGGTCTTGTCAACAGAGGCACATAGGGGCATTTATATCTTTTCACATATAAAAAGTATTGCAAAAAAAAAGTCTGACAAACTTCACTACAATTTTGGATTTCAAGGAATCATTAAATTCCCTTACCCAGAACTTTGGTGCAGTTTTCTCAAATTCTTATCATCTCTCTATGGTATTTGCAAATTGTTCAAATGATGTTGTAGAGTTATCATTGCAAATGTGTCATCATTCATCACTGTACAATTCTTGAGTATTTTAAACATGAAAAACCACGTGATACACACACACACACACATGCATATAGCTAGGTTGATTCTCCACTGAGTCACATACACCATTTAATAGAGGGATGGATATCAATAATTTCTGTGAATGTTAGAAAGTATGAAAACTCTTTTCCCATTTTCTTCATCCTTTAAAAGTTTAAAGTATGTTCGTATTCCGAAAATCACAGTCTTGCCTTGCCCTACTACGGTAAATATTTGTCTCTTTGTTAACCGCAAGATCCATCCAGATACAAAAATATACTTTGAAACTTGTTGTGATCAAGAGAAACTAAATCTACACCACATACATGTGTGTATCAAGAAATTAATATAGACTATATGGTGGCCAAAAAATAATCTACACTATATATAACGATTAAAAAAAAAATCAATATCATCATATTAAATACTTATACTACCTCCCGTCTTAAATATAAGACATATTTTATAATATAATTTGTACTATGAACTATGTCATATATTTAAGATCGGAGGAGTATTATATTTTTTTAACCCTTTGGGCCACCCAATATCAGGTAATTTTTATAGATCATATTATTAGGTATTCAAGCAACTGACTAAATGACGAAGAGCTTGATGTTTCTTGTCTTATATTTTAGTTATGAAATATTTTCTGAGACAAAATTTTAAGTTTCTAGCCACAGTTTTTTTTTTCTGGTTTTTTTTTTGGGGGGGGGGGGTCATTGGGATTCTCTAACCACGATTTGTGCTTGTTTAGTGTTTAAAGTAGCAATGGATAATTGATCTCTTAATTTATAAATGACCATATATATATATATTTGTCGGTAGGATCTTATATAAATAGGTATTTAATATTTAGTTAATTACTTGAGAGTGCGCGGTACGTAGAACTGTAGAAGAACTCAACTTAATTTGACGGCTGCTAATCCAAATTAAATGCACTGAACACAAATATAAATTTCTCATAAAACTTTATTTTTTGATATCAAATATGAGATTAATTAAAGTCAATAGTGTTATTTATAGAAAAAGAAGCAAGTCAACACACATGTCGATTTGCACTTGTGATGAGCAAGTCCTACAAGTAACTTAATGATAGATATAACTCATTTTCTCTTCCACATTTTAAAGGTCAAAGTTACATTATCTATATATATCTGCTTTTGTCTATTAATTCGAAAAGCAAATAATTCAACAATAAATAATATATTTCAAGATAAAAACACAAATGTTTTAGTGCTGCAAGGAAGGGTATTTCTTTAATTGCATTTCAATTACGTGATGGATTTGCATATCCAGAATGCTTAAATAAAAACAAAAATATTTTATCAAGATAATAATTAAAAGCAGGGAAGGATATTTCTTTAATTGCATTTCAATTACTTGATGGATTTGCATATTTCTAATAATCAAATAGTTAACGTTGATGTCTTACAAATCCTATAGATCAATACTTTGAAAGAAGATGTATAGCAAGCATGGATTGGTTTAATTGGTTAAAAATGGATACAAGTTTATTAGTTATATTTGGGATTAAAGATATATCTAATGTTGCTAATATTCAATTATGTATTTTGGGATATATATATACCCAACTTCCCTTTTGGTTAATAGCCAATTCTATTTAATTTTAATTTATCACGAAAATTAGTATTTTTATGTCTTTTGGGATATATATATCCAACTTCCCTTTTGGTTAATAGCCAATTCTATTTAATTTTAATTTATCACGAAAAGTAGTAATTTTTCTTGTAATTAGCTTCTTTGATATCAATCCAAATTTTTTTTAACCTATTACAATTTATAAGTATTAGTACAAAAAATCAGATACAATTTAATACTCTTATAAGTTTCTAGTAGCTAGTACTGAATCCTAATAATAACATTTTTATATATATTGTAACATAGGATGTACTAGTTAGAAGTGGGACACAGATTGGAGTCATGATGTCTCGATCTTTATCTCAAAATATCTTATCCCTTTGGGGAACTTAAATTTTAAGAGGTAGACTTTTCTTCAAATTTGACCCAACCTCTTAAATTAAATTAAATTAAATGTTTATAATAAAATAGTTTTTTTTTTGGTGGAATATAATAAAATAGGTTGGAAACTTGTAGAAATGTATGTTTAAGACTTCTAAATATTAGTTTTCACAACTCACAAGTGAGGATGAACTTGAAAATAATGATAATTTCGTAATGTTGTTGTCATCTGACCTAAAAATCATAGCTTCAAACTTTAAACACATATTTTTTAGTTGCAGAATAAGACTATGAAAAAAGGGAAAAAGAGTGTCTTCACAAACCCATCTCTCTCTCTCTCTAGCTCTCCCCATTTCATTTTCACTAAATTTCTTAACCGTTCGATTGTCTTTTAGTGGTTGATATTTGTTGTGTAAAAATCTTATCTTCATTTAATATTTAATATTACAATAATATTTTTAATATAGCATAAAATCTTCACCATTAAAAGCTAATTGAATGGTGGAGAAATTTAGTGAAGATGAAGTGAAGAGATGGATAAGTGATGACCCACCTTTCAAAAAAAAGTTGTATATAAAATGTTTTTAGTCCTAACAACGAATATAAAAATTTCGTTAAAATAATTAAAAAATGTAACTTATTTTTAAAATCTATTAATATAGTATCTTATCTTCCTTAGCTCTTATCTTATTTATATATCATTTCTATCATGTTTCACATAGGAAAAAAAAATCTTAAACTTCATTAATTTTGTCTTAAAGCTTAACAATTTTGTAACTTTACCCCTATACAATATGTCACATGAAAAAAAATCAATATAATAATAAATTAAGAGTATAATTGTTCATTCATATAAAAAATTTTATAATGCTACTTATAAATAAGACCAAAATAAACATTCTTTCTCTACTCTATAAATACAAGTAGAGAATATACATGAATATATCATCCTAAAAAATTCTCTACTATAGAATTGAATGAGTATTGCTCCCTCCAATCTTATCCTTAATGTAAAACTTAATTAAATAATTTGAATATAATAATAATATTAGTTGAGTAAGTTAATATGACGTTTTTTTTCTAAAGTACCCGAATCATCTTCTTTAATATACAATAAGTTATATATATGGTTAGGCACAGGCACTCACTATAACGAAATCACTCTACCACTCTAAATTAAACAGGAGTAATTATTATTAAGAAAATGTCAATAGAGATAAATTTTTTTTTTTTAAAAAAAAAAGGTTAGCAAACATTTTAAATTTTGTCTTACGTTTAAGATTAACATTAATTTCTCATTTAGGTTGTACGTGTGTACACCAGATGAGTATTCTAACTAATGAGGGGGGTTGGCTGTTGGCGTGAAGATGACAAAACAATTGATTAAAGTAGGGTGAGCTAGTATTGTTTTGCTTTCTCCATAGGTGTGTTTTAAAGTTGATAGAAACAAGAACCAAATCGATCAATATAAATTAAATTTCATGAACATGTCGATATTATATTGATTATTACATATTTTACCCATATGAAGCACGTGGTTTTACAACGTGACATTACATACAAACATTAGAACCGTAACCAAATTGGCTTGCTTTTAAAACACACAGATATACTACTGTCGAGATTGTGGTTGCCACCTATGCATTACAAAACATAGTGACACACACACTCACACACCAACACTCTCACATTCATATTTATATATTTAAAATGAAAATATAACTTATTGTACTTAAACCTAAATGGGGAAAAAGGTTTTTGTTGGTTCGTGATTGAGAGTGGTTTAGTCAAAGTGAGCGCCTGCGCTGCGCCTAACACAAATGAGAGATAATCTTTTATACTTCATCCGATCTTAATTATAAGATTGAGTTAACTTATTTGAAGAAATTGAAAAAGTTAATTAAATTTTTTTAGAGTATTTTTATTTTTGTTATTTTCTTCAAATTAATTAGTTTGACTAATAAATTAATATATAATTTAAGGATACACAACATATGATATGATTAAGTAATTTATTTAATTTCTTCAATCTCTCTAAAAAGAAGTCAACCAAATATTATAATTAGGACTGGAGGTAATATTTTTCTTGGAAGATGATTTTCTTATACATTTAAAAAAAACCATTATTTGAGGCTTTTTTGGACTCATTGTGTTAATTTATATGGACAGTCGTGTTGGTTTTCACTTTCAAGATCTGCTTAGTCAAGTAGATGATTATTAGTTAATTAAGTGGAGTGTTAAAAATGCTATAGCATTTATTAAAAATGTCTTCTAGAACCATTTATTTAATTATATATGTTTACAAGTGAGTATTGATGATGTTGCATTTTTTTCTTTAACAAAAAATCACATAAGGACATGAATAACACAAACTTGTTGGATTTTTATATAATGTCTTTTTGGATTAGCGATACAAGCTGCTTTTCCAACATGATTTACGACACACGAGATAAATTTGTGAAAGGAATTTTGTCTAGACTTATATGAACATGTTTTTCTAACGCTAACTCAAACATATTTGTTTGGATTAGCGGTAGAAGCTGCTTTTTCAACCTGATTTAATTTACAGTATACGATGTAAGTTTGTGAGAGGAGTTTTGTCTAGACTTACGTGAATATGTTTTTCCAATTTCAACTCAAACGTACCTTATAGAGCATAATTAATGCAAAGTGTATGCTTGCCCTTCAGGAACTATACTTTATCTCAGGATAGAGGCAGATCCATCCCCCTGTGTGTGTGTGTGTTCTCGTTTATGTATGAGTTATGAGAAGTGGAGATTGAATAGTATACATGGAGCACAAAAATTTAATAAATTTTGCTAAAACACCTTTGACATTATTGTTTTGTTATCATGCAAAACCGATGTATATGAATTTCTTTAAATAATAAAAATTCACATAAATAAAAAGTTAAAATTCTTTTGGATCATTATTGTTCAAAATTTTGTTAGGAGCTTGTACCTAATGAATATAATAAAATGAATCTAAATTATGTCCTAAAACATGAAAAATATTAAACCAATTCATATTGTTGACAATAATAAATGTAAAAAATAAGTGTGACTAAAATAATCATAATAATGATACAAATTACAATGACAACTAGATGAGAAATTAAGTGCTCACAAAAAGTTATATAAATTAGAACAAAATGCTTTTTTCTTATTTGATGTTGATAAAAAAGACCTTATTAAAGTTCTTAACAAATATTTGAAATCAAACCATTTCAAGTTATGAAGTTACTGACATAGCACACAATTTGGGAATTTCATTAAATATCAATGATTTTTTCTTCAAGGATATAAAAGTCATTACATACTTATATAAAATAACCATATTTTTTCATGGCATACAAAAATTAACATCTTCGTGGAATGAAATTAGTGGTAAAAGCTGCTTTTCCAATATAATTTATGGTATATAAGGTTAATTTTTCTTAGAAGAGTTTCATCTCAATTTACGTAAAACAGGTGTATAGGCGAGGCCAAGAGCTGAACCACATAGAAAGAGCCGGAAAAAAAACAATACAAAAAGAGAAAAATCCCACCCATTTAACGAGGCTTTAAGGAATGGGCTTAACTTTGGTAAACACAAAAACACAATGGGCTTAACCCGTGACCCAAACCATCACTAACGGGTTTAGTCGTATGATATCGTAGGGGAGCGTTAGATGCAAATTCAAAATTCACGCGCCTTTCTCCACAATCCTCTCCACGGCTATTCCCTCACCGTTTCATCCTCCGACATCGTTCTCCGCTGTCGTCCTCTTCACAGCTTCTCCTTACATTTTCTCTTACTTCTGACGCTCTGCAAACCCCATAACCCTTGACGATTCAAGTCAGATCCAAACTGAAACCCTCATTCCCACTTCTTCAGATCCATATCAGGCACGATTCGAGCCGGATATGGCTTCAAGGAACCAGAACAGGCCTCCACGTAGCCCTTCCAACACAGTTCCATCGGAAAAACGTCGGAGGGTTGGAGTAGAGAGGATGGATCGGCAGGGAAACACTGGCCGGGGCAGGCAGCCATTTGCCTCAGTGAACAAAGGGCCAGAAGCTAATAGAGCAAATGATGTCGTCAGTACCGAGGGCTCAGAATGTAGCATTGTTGAGTTTACCAGAGAGGATGTGGAGGCGTTGTTAAATGAGAAATTTAAAAAGGGAAATCCCTTTGATAGTAAGGTCTCTTTTATTCAGTCCAATATTAACCAAGATCATCTTTTGCCAGACTAGTTACTAGTTATTTCAATTTTATATACGTTTTGGGTCTTTAGTGAGTAATTCGTAATTTTCCCACTTGTTTTGCAGAAAAAAATGGACCAGATGGGGGATTTCATTAGGCGGCTCAGACTTTGTGTAAAATGGTTTCAAAAACTTGAAGAAAGTTACATTGGAGAAAAGGAAAAGCTTCAATCCGCACTTGAATCTGCCGAGAAGAGGTGTAGTGATGCTGGTAAGATTTTTCTCCTGAGCTACAATTTTCAACGAAAAGTTGTCTAGAATTGAGGTAGTTGCTAGTGCAACTGATAGCATGGTATAAAAATGTTATCTGTTCTTTCTCAGAGACTGAAATGAAAAATAAGATTGAGGAGTTGAGCAACACAATATCAGATTTGAGGAAGACAATTTTTTCTTTGGAAGAGAGAATTTCAAAGGAAGAATCCTTGAAGTTGGTAAAGTTACTTGGCATGCAGCATAGTGATTGAATGCCCCTTGAAGTTTACTGTTTTCTGATAATTCCTTATTTTTTAACAATTAGGAAGCAATGGAACGCCATAGAGAAGAAAAGGAAGCCAGAAGTGCTGCTGAGAATATGCAAGTGTCTCTTTCAGCTGAACTTGAGAAAGTCAAGCAAGAGAAATTAGAGGCTGAGCAAAAGGTGCTGTCAAATTCTAAATTATGATCTAGACAGGAAAATTTTACCAGTTAAACATTGAATCTTAAATCGTCAACTTATACAAATATAAAGATATTGCCCTCTTGATACATTCTGCACTAGACTTTAGGGTCACATGTTACAGTCACATTGGCATTTGCAGGCCAAATCGAGTGAGCTTTTGTACAATTCTTCAAAAGAGTATAATATGGACCTGCAGCGATACAATAGTCGACTCCAGTCAGATCTTCAATCAAGTAATGATTCACTTAAAGAACTGGAAAAGGAGAAAACAGCCATTATTCAAAACCTTAGCGATGTTAGAACTCACAATAAGACATTGCAGAGTCAGCTCGCATCTGTTAAAGTAAGTCATTTTATTTTGATACATGTTTTAGTATATTGTTTTCTTTGTATGATGCTTTCTCATTTAAGCGTCTCATTTTGGAATTTTCCATTTAATATTGAGAATGTGTTAAGTAACGTGATATGTGTTGTGAACGTGTTGGAACTTATACTGTTCATTTGAGGCATGGTGCAACGAACATGCTGACTCATTCTTCATGCAAGCTCTAGAATTCCAACTTGTTATAAGTAGTTCGGAAGAGACAAGGAAATGCAGATAATTTGGAAAACATCCCAGATGTTGTTATTATTTTAAGGGTTAAATAGCAAATTTGGCTAGAAGTTTCCACTAAGGAGTGATGGCTGCTTTAACAATTTTGTTGTCTCAGTATTATTCTGGAAGATTTAAAATGTAGCAATATTGTCAATTTTCCTTATTAAGTTAATGTTTAATGTCAATTTTTTAACCGTCAACGTTAATTTTTTAATAGAATAGGGTAACATTGCTATATTTTGAAACTTCTGGGGCAACTTAGAGACAAAAAAAAAAAAAAAAAATCCAGGGAAACATTGTTTTTAGGTCTATACTTCCGGGGTGGATTTGCTACTTAACCCTTATTTTAAACCCCTATTTTGGCTTTAAGTCTCTTAACAGTCTGTTCATCTTATGTTGTTTTTTCCTCCTGTTGGTATCTCTGTTTCTTAGGCTTCACGAGAAGAGGCTACAAAACAGAAAGATGCACTAGCACATGAGCTCAGTTGTCTCCGTGAAGAATTGAAACAAATTAGAGATGATCGTGATCTGCAACAAGCACAAATACAGTCTTTAACTGGGGAAGTAGCATACTACAAAGAATATACTGGGAATTCATGTGCACAACTGGATAGCTTAACAAGTAAAACAAAGGCTCTTGAGGTGTGTTTTGTTTTGTTTTTTGTTTTTCTCCACACTGTCTATTGTTATCATGGTTTTGTTCTATATATATTGTGAAACTCCTATGTTGGTTAGGGTTTTAAGATAGTGGGCTTTCTTTTACAGGACACATGTTCTTTTCAGAGGGACCAAATAAATAGACTACAACATCAATTGACTGCTGAAAAGGAAAAATTTAAGGTAAGAAAGTTAGTTTTTCTTTTTCTTTTAAAATTGTTGAAACAGTCTCTCAATTTTGTGAAAATTTCCCAAATAAATGGGAAAATGATTTCATGCTTGTAGTGTTCATTGCATATATAATGTGATAACTGGAACTGACGCTGACGCTGAAACTTATTTTCTTCCTGTTAGATGGCTGACTTGTCGGCTTTAGAAACAAGAACATGTTTTGAAGAGCAGAACAGAATTATGGGTGAACTGCGGGATCGTCTGGCTGATAAGGAATTCCAAATTATTGAAGGAGAGAAATTAAGGAAAAAGCTGCATAACACCATCCTTGTAATGCTCCTTCACTTACGCAGAAAGTTCCTTTCTTTTTAATAGGGTTAAGGTTAAGGGAATTTTTGCTTTGAAAATTTTCACCTGTAGTAGGTAGGTAATATTGTTCTATAGGTCTTTCTGGGCAAGTTTTATTTTAGAAGTGTAAAAAATTAAACAATTTTACTGTTATATTAGTTAATTTTAACAGTTAGTTAATTTTAATGTTCCGTTCACCTGTCATATATATTATTTTTATTGTTATATTAGTTAATTTTAATGTTCCGTTCACCTGTCATATATATTATTTTTATTGTTATAAATTTACTCTAATAAAATTGCTCTCTTGTTTAAATTTCCAGAACAAAATTATCACCAGTAGTGGGTAGGTAATATTGCTCTATAAGTCTTTCGGGCAAGTTTTATTTTAGAAGTGTAAAAAATTAAATAATTTTACTGTTATATTAGTTAATTTTAACAGTTTGTTGATTAAATATGCTAAACTAACCGTTCACCAGTTATATATATTATTTTTATTAAGTTATAAATTTACTCTAATAAAATTGCTCTCTTGTTTAAATTTCCAGAACAAAATTATCTTCCAAAATACTTTCAGATAAATTTACTCTAAGTGAAAACCTCGGAATTTTTTTTCCCTAAACCCAAACATAAATTATATCGGAGTAACTCCCACTAAATTTTTTTTAGGAGTTAAAAGGGAATATTCGTGTGTTCTGTCGAGTTCGACCTTTGCTACCAGAGGATGGCGCCGGAACGAACGTGGTTGTTTCCTACCCTTCATCAACAGAGGCTCTTGGCCGAGGGATTGAATTGGTTCAAAACGGTATAAGTGCATACTTTTTAATGCTTTTTCCGTTACTGCTTTCTTTTGAGTTTTATTTGTTTTCTAAAATACGACGTGTGCCGTTAAAAGCATTATTTCATCTTTGATGTTCACCAGGGCAAAAGTATCCTTTCACTTTTGATAAGGTCTTCAGTCATGAGGCCTCTCAGCAAGACGTTTTCACTGAGATATCGCAGTTGGTACAAAGCGCGCTCGATGGGTACAAGGTGATTTCAGTAATATCACATTGTATATTGTTCATTATTTTCTAAGCAGAACTTAGTACATTAGTGATAGGATACCAAGTCGTCCTATTCAAGTTTATTCAAGGAAGAGGTGTTTGGATAAGATCAATTAAAGGAAGTCTGGAAGTTAGGTTTATTAGGGGAAGTTAAGTAGTTATGTATGTGTGTTTTATTGTTAGTTATCTAGGAAGTTTGTATCAGTTTGGGTTAGTCAGTTACGTTTCTTTATATCCCCTTTATGTTGTAAACAGACTCATGCAGATAAATATATACAGAATTGTATTGTGAATTTGGTCAAGAACTTCAGATTCTGGTTCGTGAATTGTTCTATTAGACCCTAATCTTCAGGATCTATCAATTAGAAAGGGTATAACAGATCAGAAAAAATAAATAGATGTAAAACTGGAGATTGAAAAGTTCTCTATTAGATGCAGAGACATGTGAAGTCAAATAAATCTGTAAAGCTGGATTTCTAGTTAAATAGTCTTTAGACTTTGTCTTCTTTTCTTTTGAATAAATCTATATTTTTAATCTCATAGCTCATCTTTGCTCATCATTCTGAATAAGATCTTACCCGTCACTTTGACTGTCTTGGTGTTCTCCTCGTGTGGATTGCTCATGCCATCTATAGCTGTAGATGAGTAGATCCAAAAGTTCTATATAGTCTTGCCTTTTGTCATAAGAAACTTTTCTAAGTTGGACAGAAAGGCAAAGGATTGCGTTATTAGATGCTATTGCTTGCTTACCTTTTCCAATGGGGCATTTCTTTATCTTCTCTTGCTTTTTATTATTACGTTTTTATGTACACTAGATATGCTTTGACAGAGGGACTTTCGCTTGTCATGTCAGGTTTGCATATTTGCTTATGGTCAGACAGGCTCAGGCAAAACATATACAATGATGGGTAGGCCTAATGCTCCAGATCTGAAAGGATTGATCCCACGTTCTTTAGAACAGATCTTCCAGACTAGTCAAGCCCTTAAGGACCAGGGTTGGACATACAAAATGCAGGTCAAAATATTTTTACTCTGATTTTCATGTGATCACACTTACATCCGTTAACTAAAATTTATAGTTTGCTAAATATTTCCAGGCTTCAGTACTAGAAATATATAATGAGACAATTCGAGATTTGTTGTTGTCGAATCGGCCAAGTGGAATGGATCTAACTCGAATAGAAAATGGTGTTCCTGGGAAGCAGCACACCATTAAACATGACGCAAATGGAAACACAGAAGTTTCTGACCTCACTATTGTAGACGTTTGTAGTGTAAAGGAGATTTCCTCTCTCTTACAACAGGCTGCAAATTGCAGGTACTAGTTTATAATGGGGATGCCAAAGCTGCTTTCTATGCTGCATAGTGAAGTTGTGATTGAATAAACTTTCTAGATAATGCTATAAAGAATCGCATTTTTCCCCACTTGGACTTTTGGATGAAAATCATACTCGGACCAATTGTTTATTATACAAGTCGAGATTTAACTATCAAGTTTCTTGATGCTAAAAGATTTCATTTTCTATAAATTAGTTTATTTGATTTATTTAAACTTCACCTTTCATATTTAATGTATAACCATTTATTCCTGGTCTTCGTACTAATGAAATGAGATTCTCTGTTATATTAGGTCGGTTGGTAGAACACAGATGAATGAACAATCTTCAAGAAGCCATTTTGTTTTTACTTTGCGTATAACTGGGGTTAATGAGGTAAAATGTTGTGATATACTTTGCACATTGATTTAACTGGCATTGCTCTCATTATCTCTTATTTAGATGCTGGATGCACTAATTTCCTTTACGATGTAGAATACTGAACAACAAGTGCAAGGCGTCTTGAATCTGATTGATCTAGCAGGAAGTGAAAGACTATCAAAGAGTGGGGCAACTGGGGACCGACTTAAGGAAACTCAGGTGTGCAATTGCTTTGCATAACAAGAACTCAAGTCTATCATGATTTATTCTATTTTCTTGAATGAATCAGTAATTATATGTTTGCCATTTTTCCAGGCTATCAACAAAAGTTTATCCTCTTTGAGTGACGTCATGTTTGCTTTGGCCAAGAAAGATGAGCATGTTCCTTATAGGAATTCTAAATTGACATATCTTCTTCAGGTATGTTTCACGATAAAAAATGAAAAATATGGACCATGAGTTGACCTGGTTGGCTTTTAATATTTGATGTAGAATGAAAATGTTATTCTAGGTTTTAGAAAATAAGGCAGCCAACCAATTACACAGGGAATAATCTGAGCATTAGGGATGAGAAGCATGGATAGGGTTTTGAATTTCACGCCAATTAACTATCAACAAACATTTAATCTTTAGAGCCAAGGAGGAAAAAATTAGGTCATGATATTAAACAATATTATATCAAAAAATAAGAATTTTCCCATTACATATATCACTTATCCCGCAAGATCTCTGCCTGAATATCTTGTTTCTTGTAGTCAGGATGCTCTCTCTACTCTTATATTGAACTTTGTTCTGTTACGTTCATGGCAGCCATGTCTTGGTGGAGATTCCAAAACGTTGATGTTTGTCAATGTTTCGCCGGATCCTTCTTCGGCCGGGGAGTCACTTTGTTCTCTCCGTTTTGCTTCCAAAGTGAATGCATGTGAAATTGGTATTCCAAGACGTCAGACATCCTCCAAGTCTTTTGATTCTCGGATGAGCTATGGGTGAAGCATCAGTCCCCCTCATTTATCAGAACAAGTTGTTCTTTGTGCTATAAAGAGAAATTGACAAGTTTAACCTCAATTTGACAATTGTACTAATGGAGTAGAAAAGGCGAAGAACTAAATGTTCTTTATGCTGTGATAACCATGAAAGCACATAATTTATTAGAATTACATCTGTACTTGTTGATTGTAGAGGCTTGGCTATGGCTTCTAGTAATGATCTATACCATTCACCATTGATATTTGTCAACAATGTATGAGCAGCGTATTGGATTTTTGTATAGGGGACGGGGACGGAAAGTGTTCGGCCATCTTTGATAAAAGGGTTCTCTTTGTAATATAGCCATGAATATATATGCCCGACATTGGCCAAAATGAATATATATGCACAAAATCGTAAGTGCTACTAAACTGAGTTTTAAGAATTGAAATAATAATATATCAATCAAATGAGTACTAAAATAGTAAAATGGAAAATATTTATATTTGGGTTGAGGCATTTTTTACTTAGAAGTTTTTTTAGGGGAAATTTTGCCCTAGAAATGTAAAACGTGAAGCAATTTTGCTTTAGTCGTCGTTCCAATTAATTTTAACCGTTAGTTACTTGACTAAATATGCTGAGCTGTCAGTCCACATCATCATGTCATTTTTGTTAAGGTGCAAATTTGCCCCAGAAGTTTTAAATCTAACTTCGAAAAAAGATGGAGTAAATGACACATGGATTTATGGTGCAAATTTACACATTAACAAAAATGACGTTGATGACATATGGATTGTCGACTTAGCTTATTTGCTCAACTAACAGTTAAAATTAACTAAGATATAGGTTAGGGCAAAATTACTCCATTTTTAACACTTTCGGTGTAAAATTGCTCCTAAAAAACTTTCGAAATAAAATTACCCTTAGTGAAAACTTTCAAGGCAAAAATTCTTTTAAACCCTTTAAACTTTTTTCATATTTATTACTGAATATATGGACGAAGAATGAAAAAATATAGAAGATAGGTGTTGAAAAAAATTAACTCAAGAATTTTGATTCCCACCAAGAACTATGATCCATTTTTAAAATTTATAAATTTCAAAATATTTAACTATCACTAATGTTTTTAAATGATCCTTAAATGTCACTTTCCCGAAAACATATTACGAAGTAGGAACTCACATGGTAGAGATGAGATAGGTACAAGTGGAGCGGCTCTACCTTTACTAGTAGCTCTCAAAAACCAGTAGAGAAAATCCAACAACACATGACACGCCATATATTGACAATTGACAAGCAGGAGTGGTCTTCCTGATTACAAAGATTACAAAGATGTATCTTATTGGGTCGTGATACAGTCGACACCATATTTTGTCAAAACACTCCCCAATATAAGCAGCTTTCATATGCCTTTGAGGAAACAGCTATGTGCTAGCCAAGGGGGCCAATGCCCCAATTTGAAAGGTCTGTCAATGACCTTGTAATCTAATAACTTGAAAACTCTCGAGTAGAAAGTTATGAGTTCAATTTCACTTGTAATATCTTGCCACTTGTACCTGCCTCTCTAATTCCAAACCATAAAAAAAGAGCGGTCCAGAGTTCAGTAATTACAAAACTACAAAAACATTGGCATTTCTTCATATTCTGACTGGTTTTAAACAGTCTGATTTAACATCGCCTGTAGCTTACATGCCATACCAATCGCTGCCTCCAAAGGCACCTGTTTTACAGAAGGAACGAAGTGCATGTATATTGGAGTGAATGCATTCCTCAGTGTGACTCGCATGCGAACATGTACGTAGAAAGGCCTCCATCTAACAACGGATCTGAATAACCATCACAAAGGCAAGCCCAGAATGTAGAAGGAACACTACACTATTTTGAATGGCAAATTGAAAACGGCCACTTAGATAATTATTCAGTCCCCAAGTTTAGAGAACCATCCTTCATCAGTTTCAAGCTCAGGCTGTTGAATCTTCCTCGTGAGTAATGCCGAGATGCTTTTCTCCAATCCGTTCCAGTTTTCATCATGGCCACAAATTCATCATAGCTGATTCGTCCATCCTGTAATTGAACAGGAATGTCAGAGCATAGGGTTTTATTAGCAACGTTAAAAAGAAGGAAAAACTACCAAATACTCACCTTGTCTATGTCTACTTCTTGGAAAATGTCATTTGCTACATCTGTACAATCATTTTCGCCATCTTCCATCAAAGCATCCCTTAGCTCATCTGGTTCAATATAGCCATTCCCATCCTTGTCAAAATAGGAGAAGGCCTTCCGAATATGCTCATCATTAGCCATCCGTTTTAAATGAAGAGAAACAGCAACAAATTCTTCGTAGTTCAGTCTTCCCTTCCCATTAGTATCTACCTGTTGTCAACCAACATTGCTATAACACACTAAACAACCTTGCTGTACAGCTTGAATATTCATAAAATCATATCTTAGTATCCTTGACACGTTTTAACTTGCCTTATGAAATGCAGTTTGATGTTTAAACTACTATATATTGTATCTCATGCAGTTTGACTCTCATTTCCATGTTTAGCGTACAGTGTTAACAAATCTTACAGTTCCTACTTCCTAAGTCAATGAGTTGTGAAATTGATGTTACATGTGGAAACTTCATCAAAATTTATGTGAGTATTGGAGTGAAAAGAGAAAGTTGACCATACAGCTTCAATAAGCATCTGAACTTCAGACTCAGCAAGCTGGGATCCAAAGTTGCGGAATCCAGCCTTTAGTTCTTCTATGGAAACAATGCCATCATTATCACTGTCCATCTTTTTGAACATTTCCTTGATGTCTTCAACTTCTTCAGTGGATAAGAAATCAGCAATGACCTGTTTAAAATATAGAGAAGTTCAGATCCAACTTACAGGGGATATTACATTAAAACCACAGGCATTATCAGCAGATGCAGATAACCGACCCTAAGTGCTTTTCGTTTGAATCTGTTCATCATTGAAAACTGCTTCAGCCTTGACTTCACAACATCACCCAGAGGCACATTAGGAGCCTTCTTAGCATTTTGGAGCCAAGGATGCTCTGAAAAAATGGGGGAAAAAAACACAATTAATATCATGTCCTTTTTTGGCATAACGGGCTGAGACTAGATATAATTGGCGAGAGGTGAAACATACCAAGCACCTGCTTAGCAGTTAGTCGAAGCTTAGGGTCTGGTTCTAACATTTGTCTAACAAGACTTTTAGCACTCTCTGAAATACTGGGCCAAGGCTCCCGTTTGAAATCTATGTGCCCTCGGAGAATGGCCTGTGCAACGCCTTGTTCAGATTCTGCATTAGAATTAACCACAAGTTAAGGCAAATGGTTTACTTGGAACCTAAGGGAATAATGCAAGTGCAGACCCCAGAAACACCTCGCTATGATATTATATCTGATGAGTAATTCACATATGAATCATTTTGAAAACAATATGCATTCCCTTATAGGCACCTTAACACAAGCATGCAAGCATTGATACAAAAGAGCTGAAATGAATGTCCTTACATAGAGAGATAAGTATGTAGAAAGCTCAACCTAAAATTTCGGGGTTTGGAATGTAATTACCGGCCCAAAATGGGGGAACACCACACAATAAGATGTAGAGAATTACTCCTGCACTCCATATATCTATTTCTGGTCCATAGTTTCGCTTGAGCACCTCTGGAGCCATATAATATGGACTTCCAACAATTTCTGAGAACCTCTCACCTGATAATTCAAACATACAAAAAACATAAGATTCTAGAAATTAGAAAAATAAATGCCCAGATGCCATAAGAAACGCCCAAAAAATTGTAAACATAATGTTTAATGCGACCTAGTACTTAGCTTGCAGTTATGATATCAATATCTTAAAACACCATGCCGCATTTGTGGTTGAGGAGATGCACAGTTGAATGCAGAATATAAAACAAAAATGCCATACCAAGTGCTTTTCTAGCTTAAAATCATGGAAAATGAATAAAAGCTCATCCCATTATTTGTACCAGTGGGCAGGCTGCATGCAAAAAAGTAGGCAAGGTGATGATTACATTGCTGTTAATGTTACAATCGCAAATCTGAGTAATTTACAGATCGCAATAGCAACAACCCCTACTAGCAAGGTAATTATGCAACCACCAACCATAAATAAAGCATGTTTTTCTTCACTGTCACATATCAGCACTGACTAAGATCCAGGATGTAATCATGCTTCCTATTAGGTTTCACATTAATTTATGTTAGAGTATCAAAAGTGATCTCAAGAGAAAATTTTTGAACAGCCAAAAGAACATATTGTCTTCCCTGATGAGGAATGATTCCAATTAGCCAGCCCAAGGCAAAGAGATCAGTCTAACTTGGGGTAGGATTCTCTTGGAAGTTTGAATTGGAAGAGTGCATCTGAGTTTAAGTGTTTAACCTAATGTCACATGAGCCGCACATCACAGACAGTGGTTGCAACTGAAACCTGCAGTTTTCTCCCTATCCCTAACTACATCCTATGCTATACATGATCAGTTGTTATCATATAAGTGAAGCAAGGCTTCATTTACTCTTCTTTCGTCTCATTAGGAATAATTTCTTGGATATCTTAAGAAATTCTAACTGAGTACTACAAGCGAAATGGCTAGCCATATCTATTTCAGGTAAACCCCCAGTACCGTTTCAAGATAACTCATAACAAGATATGTAGGAGCATTACAAAGGTAAAGTCTTATGAGAAGCATATAGCCCCTAGGGGTATCAATAAAGTGACATCTGAAAAGATAGAAATATTGTAACTCCTAATTCGAATGCTATTTAGGTACCATAAGCATCCCATAAAGCAGTAGCATCAGCAGAGCAGTTCAAAGAATAAAAAATTCATACAACCGCACAACGATCAGATCATATGTCCAAAACAGTTCCCATTAATGGCCGATCAAGTAGATGGCACAATAATAAGCATAGGCCAATCCATAAGTAATCATCCATCCCCAGAAAGTTAAGCATTTCGTATTCAGCCTAATTCCAAGAGAATAGAAACTTACAATTTAGACAATTATTAACAACTTGTAGTCTTATTCTGTATCTAAACTGTTCGCGATTATTTTTCCCGCCTCTCTGCAAATGACATTGAGGCTTACGCAGTCCAGAATAACCACATTTCAAGTCAGTATTTTTTTACCTGGTTTGAAGAATATAGATAGCCCAAAATCAATAGCCTTTAAAGGTGAATTCTCTTTCTTATTGGCAAATAAGAAGTTCTCAGGTTTCAAGTCCCTATGAATAACCCCATGCTTGTGACAAAGTTGCACAACTTCCACAATCGTCCTTGTCACCGCCGCAGCAGCTCGCTCTGTATAATGTCCACGTGCCACTATCCGATCAAACAGCTCACCACCCTCGCACAACTCCATGACCAAATGCACGGCATTGTTGTCTTCAAAAGCCTCCTTCAACCTAACAATGCTGGGACTCTTAGGCAAGAGCTTCATTATGGCCACCTCACGCCTCACATCCTCAACGTCCACTGCCGTCCTAAGCTTCCGCTTCGAAATGCTCTTGCAAGCCAGCAACTCCCTAGTTTCACGATCAATACACAGATAAGTTATCCCGAACTCCCCGCGACCAAGCTCTCGATCCAACAAATACTTATCCTCAATATTCTCCTTCGGTACACCAGTCAAGACGGTGATCGGAGCCTTCTTACCAGCGTTGGAGTCCCGCTTGCCGTGATCGTGGCCTGAGAAGTTCGATTTCACGTCTTCCCTAGCTACGGCAGCGGGAGATCTGCAACAATTGCCCATTCCCACCAGCAAGAAGTTGATCCCGTCACTGATCTTCCGGAAACTCCCGAGCTACCACCACCACCACGTAGGGTTTCACATGATATTTTGGAAATCCTCACCTTAAGGAAGAGAGCTTCCAAGCTTCGACTTCTCAGAAACAAAGTGAAATCAAAAGCACAGAGAGATTATGAGAGAAGGAGGAAGAAGAAGGCGAAGCTCTACGGCCAGAGTGTAACGGCTGAGATGTATGCTTTTCAAGCACTGAGCTAGTAGGTAAATAAAAATAATTAAATTTTAAGTTACAAAATTGTGATGATAATAATATTTTTTGTTTTGGTTTTTTTTTTTAATTTTAGATATTTTAATTTTTAATTTGTCGGCTAACGGAAGGGAGTTTGTTGGTCCTTTCGGCTATAGAATTTGTTGGGGTTTATTTGTCTGTTTTTTGCAGCAAAAATAAAAACTAAATGAGGATTATTTTCATATGAAAAATAATTGCGTAAATAACGTGAAAACTTGAAAATTATTTCCATGCTTTAAAGAATTAGATTATTTTAAATACAGTACATTTTAATTAGGGAAAATTAGTGAGATTTTCTTTGTTTGAAAATTTTATTAGCAAAAATTAAGGATATGAATTATGTACTAGTACTTTCTTTTATGCAAAATCTTATTATTAGTACCTTTTTCTATAAAAAAATATAATATATCCTTTTGACTAATCTAGTTTTTAAACATGGATTGGTTTTACAAATTTTTCCCTTGAATTATTTAAAAATAGAAATTTAAGGAAAAAAAAATGTGAAGGTAATAAGCGCAATGAGTTATCATAGATGCATAGAGCACAAAATAAAGAAATGTCTATTTTATGGTATATTAGGATGTGACTTCCCATCTTCATACAAAGACATAGTGAAATATAGTGTTGATAATTTTTGGAAATTTTAATTAAGTAGGTAACCACGTGCCTTAGTTATAGCAGATTGTATGTTATGAACATAAATCCTCCTGCATGCACCTCCAAGTCAGAATACTTTGTAGGTAATGCCATTCGTGAATATTGATCTCTCAATGAAAACACATTTGTTATAAGCATAAATCCAAAAAGAAAAGTTCAATCTGAAAACATTAGCTTATTAAGAGCAATAATCCCTTAAATTTATAAACCATATCACATTTTTTAAAGATTCTTATTCTATACTTTTCTCTTAGGTGCTTGTTAGATACTTGTCCCCTTAATTTGGGGGTGTGGGCATTTTTTTAACATTTATTTTATTTATTTAAATTAAATTATATGCTGCATCTTGAAATAGTTTTTTACACCCAGTATCTCAAATTAATTAATTTTTAGTCCTGCATGCCAAAATATTTTTCCTGTAATACTAATATCCTAAAAATTAATTAATTTGTTATAATGGATACCAAAAAAAAAAATCAGGCTGCAATATATAATTTAATTTAAAAAATTAAAGAAATGCACACACCCCCAAATTAGGGGATAAACACCTACCAAGCACCTAATAAAAAAGCATAGAATGAGAACCCTCCTATGATTGATAACAATGCATAGTATAACAATTCTTTAATGCCAAATAAAAACAATAAGTTAAATTAATTAGAGGGGTCAAATTTAAAGGAGGAGAATGTAATAAAGAAAAAGTGTAAGGGTATGGGAGCAAAGGTGGAAAAGAAGAGGGGGAACAAGAGGAGAAAAAATGGGAAGAGAAGATGCCAAGTGTTGCGTCTTTAACATGCAAAACCCAAAGAGATGAAACCAAAGGAGTTGAGGGACCTACTTGTCTCTCTCTCTCTCTTTTTGTGTTTGTTTGTGTCCAAAGTCTTATTAATGTCTTCTCTACCAACCTTATATCTTAATGTTCATCAACAACTGCTTCTTTCAGAAGCTCCATATATCTAACTTTGTTTCATCATTTGCCTTCGATCTTATGGGACACAAAAATTATGAGTCAACCTTGCCTTTTTGAACAAGACATTCATTACATTGATGGCTCCATTATTAAATGTTTAATTAACAAGACTCATTATCTAAGTTTCTTTGTTAATCCAACATCATTCGATATCCTTTATTTTTGCTCTCTTGTAGGTTTTCCAAATCTCCCTGCAAAGTTTCTTGGAGGATTAGTAAGTATTATCACTGACAAATCAATGGTACTTTGGACCATCTTTTACAGATAAGTTTAAAGGACATGTCTATTAAGAAAAATATCCATTAACTATATATTTAGTGAATATATTCTCATGGTAACAGATGAATTGTAAAAAAAAAAAAGAGTCTGTTAAGGTAGTTTTTTGAACCATATCCTTTGTTTTTTTATATGGTTTTTTTTTTTTTTTACAATGATGACATACTTCACTTAGTCGCTTGCTAGCTAGTCCCTTCATAGGTAACTCTTTTCAGTTAGTTGGTTCTCAATGAAAACACCATTATAACAAACAAAAATTTTTAGAAGAATCATACTCAAAAACTAGCCATTGGAGTTGTGGGACCTGATATCTTGTAAGGTCCTTACTTTAAGGTAATCTACCCGATATAAGACTCATCACATGTGTTACTCCAACATGAATTCTCTTAGATAGAATGCTGGTTGAATACCCTATATATGCAACTTAGCTTAAATAGATATAGCTAAGAAGTCTTTTAAAGGGTGTGTCCCCTCTTTGTCCAACCCCAATTCCTTTTGTTCTACTCAATTATTCTTTTTTTGAATGAAATCTAGATACCATTAATTCAACGAAAGGTTATAAAGATGAACCTAAAGCAATATCCCGCCACAAATAAGAAAAACTACATCCAGCTATTTTACTCCCTCATCAATCACCACCTCTTAATATGAAAGTGGTGGCTGGTCAAGGATGCAAAAGTTTCATATATAATTATGAGTGTTTTCTGTTAAAGTATCAGCTATACTAATTGTTTCCCTAGGAACTTGATCAATTAAAACATGGTTCAGGTTCCATCTCACCCATTCCTCTCCAATTCATCTTGAGAAATCTTGCAAGCATGAAGGGTGGATCACTGATCTTCATCTTTCCTTTGCATTACAGCAATCTCATCTTCTTCACGAGCACAGTTAAATGGTATCTTGGTTCCTCGATGATTCCCCTCCTTGCTCTGAATTGCGTCGTACTCAATTATTCTTTTGTCCCAAGACTATATATAATATTTCAGTTTATGAACGAAACTTCCATTCTTGGCTCAAAGAACAGTTATAGGAGTACCAATTAAGTTTTTGTTTATAAATACTCTTACGCTAAGGTCTCAGCAAACAAATATGTTCGTTATTTAATTTGAGAGGACAGAGCATATAGATTTGTATGTTTCCTAATATTATGAGCAATGACCATTTATATCGAATAGTGCACCGAAAAAAATTTGAATGAACATAAAGTATATCAAAGTTCTAAAAAGTTACATGTATAATTTTTTTAAAAAAGTTCACGTAATAGACGGGAGTTACGTCTAGTTATTTGTATCTGATATAGATGTTTGACACGTAGGTGAGTTATTTTTTATTTTTAACAAAGGAAAAAACGATCAAATGTCCATTGAAATCCTACAATTATGGTGAAGTCATGTGACTTTTCATACGTGGAAAGATACAAATGTTTTATGGATTTGTCAAAACAAACTTATAAACTTGTCAACATATACACGTAGACTTGTTAAAATAGACTTATGGACTTGTGAAAAAATGCATATAGACTTGTTAAACTAGACTCATGAACTTGTAACAAATTCATATGGACTTATTAACAAAGGTACATGGAAGCAATTTTATCTTTCACATATAAAAAATATTACAAAGAATCTCACGAGACTTCACCATAATTTTGAGATTTTAAATGGCATTTTATCGTATTTTTTCTTATTCCGGAGATAGGTGCAGTTTTCCCTTAATTTTTGAGAAAAAATACAGAGAGTAGGACACGCAGAGACAGTAGAAGGACACAGACAAATCATTTTTAAGATTTGATTCTCACGTTCAATAAAGTATATTAAACTTGTTGGTACCGATGCAATAAAAAAGGGGGCAGGACAAAATATTAGGTGGAAAGGCAATTTAAGAAACACCATATCGTATTAGAAAGCCTAAAATTGAACCCATAAGGGTTAGAAAAGTTTTGACACTAAATCTCCTTCATTAAACCAAACAAACAAATGTAATATTCTTCATGAATTCTTAATCAATCTGAATTAAACTTTACATTGTTGAAAGTAAACGTATGTCATGTAGTCATGAGTTCTCTTGAGTATGGTTCTTAAAAACTCGTTTTATCACTGCGATTTTACGTTTTTACGATTTTTTTTCATAAAAATGATTTTACTAATTTTCCAAACGCTTTTAAGTTTTTACGATTTTTTTACGATTTTACTACGTTACGACTTTACGTTTTTACGATTTTTCATTCTCATTCCATTTTCAGGTAAAAACTCGTTTTTAAAAACCTTGCTCTTAAGTATAGGATCATATTCTAATAAAGATACATTAAGATGATCATTTCTTTTCTTTAGGGCTATTCATAGACCTATTAGTCAAGTACAACTATTAATCTAGTACAACCTCATTCCGGATTTGGCTTCAGTCCTCTTTTCTTTCCATTCTCTTCCATCCTCTTTCTCACCTAAGCCGTCTGATGAAAATCTGGACAGTGCAGATTTTTTTTAAAAAATTTACCACATGCGGTAAAATTTAATTATTAAAAAAATCTGCATCATCCAGATTTTCATCCGACGGCTTAGGTGAGGAAGAGAATGGAAGAGGATGGGAAGAGAAGAAGACTGAAGCCGTATTCCCGATTCCATCCAACAAAATCCACCCTAACTTGTTCAAGAAAAAATTGATCTGATGCCAAAAAAAAAAAAAAGCACTAACCAAAACTCTATGATTTGGACTAGACAAGAGATTGAATGATCAAACCATTCAATCTAGTCTGCCTCAATATGATCAAACCATTCGAGGTGTTTTATCCTTACCAAAATCTCTTCTTTGCAAATCGGATTCACTCATTTTTCATTCAAAGCACTTAAATGAACCCCAGCTCCTAGTGCCTCACCCCCACACGGTCACACCCTCTTCATCGTTGTTGATTCTATAGTAGATCGTATAGAGGAGGACTCATCGCTCATACTTTGGGACAAGGAAGATGAAGAAGAATCACCCAAGAAGAAGAAATTTGTTGTTGTTGACACTTGTGTCGTTAGACTGATCATGAGGTGCGATTTTTTTGGGTTTTACAACAATGGCTAAAGTTCTCAATGCTCTCGCTTAGAAGATATACTTTGTTGGATTTATTTAGACTTGAATTTGAGATTATCATATTCATGTCATATTTGGCTTGTTCGGGAACGCTGTTGGGAGAGCGTTGGTGGCGAAAAAGTTCAGTGGAAGAATCAGTAGGAAAAAAGCTAAATGATCAATGTTTAGGTTAGCTTTTTCTTCACTAGAAGTTGGGTTAGTGTTAGCGGTGACTATTAGCTTTTCCAGACGCTCTAATTTGTAGCTTCTGGAGAGGATTGGCAGCACGATCGAAAATGACCGAGATGTGGAGCAAGGTGGCGGAAGCATGAGGAATGGAGAGAAAAGGGGATCTGAGGCTTGATTGGGTTTGAGCAACCTCAGATTTGAAAGACAAAGCGATGGTCATGGTTGAGGGAGATGAGTGAGAGACAATGCAATTTCGTGGCTGAGGCGGAAACGGGCATGAGAGAGAGAAGGGAAAAAAGATGGACAGAGAGAGGCAATGAGAGAAAGAATGATTCATAGGCAAAAACACCAAAATAGACATTTTTTACAAGAAATGTACCAAATTAATGCAATCTGAAAAAATTTTACCAGACTAATACAGTCAAACATAGCGTTTAACTGACGTCAGGATTCCCTCCCCCCCCCCCCCCACACACACACCTCACTCCTTCCCCCCCCCTTCCCTTTTCCATTCTCTCCTTCCCTCACCTTCATCCGATTCCTTTCCCCTCTCTCTGAAAACTCCTCACATTTTCTTCGTCAGATTTTCTTCATTTTCCTTCCCTTTCCCTCATCCGATTCACTCCTCACATTTTCTTAATTCTAAAAACTCCCTCCGTCCTCCATTTTCTTCATTCTTTTTCACTCTCGCCCACAGCAGCCACTCGTCACACACACACACACCTCCTCATCCTTCCAATCTCCATCCATTCCCTCCTTTCCTGAAGCTGAGAAAACGCTAAGAGAGGTTGAGAAACTTTGAGACATAGAGAAGAGAGAATCACAGGAAGGAAAAAGAAGGAAGAGGTTCAAATTCTCTCTCTCACTCCTGACTTCACGTTTGCACAGGTAACATTTAATTTTTTTTGTAATGTTTATTGTTTAATAATTTGATTTAACTTTTAATTATATACATTTATTTATTATAGATTCTTAATAAATGTATAACGGTAGAATAGATGCTTAATTACGTATAAATTATTAATAATTATAAATAATAAAGAGTAAATAATAATTATAATTAATAATTTAGGCAATTAAAATATTTAAAATTTATTATTAACCTTAGGATACAAGACTAATTAGTAAATTAATTAATTAGTAAATTAATTATTTATTTTGTATGTTAATTATAAACGTTAAGATAGATAACTAATTATTTAATATTTTCTAAAATAATAATTTCATATATAAAATGTAAAATATTATGCTTTGCTAAATTTGATTTATGAAATTTGTGAGAATAATAATTAAGACATAGACCAACCTTATTTGTAATATATAGTCGTATGGAAGACCAAAAAAAAATACTCACATGCTTCCTTAGTTTCACTTTCAACAATTGCAAACGCAATCGGCAGGATCTCATTATTTCCATCTTGGGCGGTGGCAATAAAAAATGTCTCCTTATATTTACTGTATAAATGCGTACCATCCACTTGTATGATTGGTTTACACCATTGGAATGCCTCACGACATTGACTGAAGGTCCAAAATGTACGTTGAAAAACCCGAATCCGATTAACAACCCGCCGATCAACAATATACGGTCCATGTTGAATATGATAAACAGATTCTGGGGAAAATTTCAACATGTTCTCGAACCATCTTGGCAGGAACACATACGACTCATCCCAATCACCGTAAATCTTAGTCATTGCTTTTTGTTTTGCTTTCCATGCTTTCCTATAAGAAACATGATAACTAAACATTCCAGTCACCCTTTCTTGTATCATGATCACAAGTACCGAAGGTGTTTCCATGACCATGTCTGCAAAACCAATCACAACAAGTGTACACTAGGAATGTTATTTATGTTAACTGAAAAACACAAATAAATTCACAAATTATGAAATGGTATTATGCATCATACCTATTATGGCCTTGGAAATAATTTCAAAATAAGTTGTTTGTGATCTTGGGAGAGAATTTTGCTCACACAACTATGATTTCCAACCCATTTAATTACCACCCAAATGTTGCTATTCTTCGTTTTTATTGCTCTTACTCTCCAATCACAACCTTGTTCACGATTCTAGCATTTCATTGAGAATTTGGCTGTAGTACTCTCAACCACTACAGCTTCATGATGTTCCTTCATGCAATAATGTTTCATTGCGACTTGCACATCATTCTTGGACCCAAACTCTTGTTTCAGATATAATCCATCTCCTCTTGCCCACGAACCCCGGCCCAAACCTTCAACATCCAGTATATCCTCATGCGGGTACTCTTCATCAACAACCTCATAATGTGGAATCTCATTCCAAAACGTTGTAATATCTACATATTTACACATAATACAATTTATGCGAAAACATGCTTACTAAATAAAAAATAAATTATATAATAACATCAGTCTGTTGTAACATGACATTACAATGACATTCATCATCTGCATCACTATCACTCTGATCATGGTCATTAGCCAATAAAGTGTCCTCATCTTCTTCCTCTTGCTCCTCCTCATTGTCAGGTTCATCTACCATATAGTCGCTTTCTTCTCCATGTGCAACTGTTGATTGTGTTGGCTGAGATGCACCAAAATGAGCCATATAATGTGACTGATGGAGTCCATGAGTTGGTATCTGTACACCCTCCTCTGACGTCTCAATATCCACATATAACTCAGCAAATTATTTTTCGTCGAATGTTTGGACAAAAACATTCACATCCTCATCATCGGATATCTCAAAACCCGCATATTTACGATTTCCACAAGGAACTCTACCCGTCACTGAAAATATTACCTGATTTTGTTGCAGCTTTTACTTTCGATGGATCTTTTCATATAAATCTTTAGCGGACATGCCTCGAACAATATACATTGCTCTTCCAGATGAGTGAAAGAGTGAATGCTAAGAGGGAGAGGGAAAGAGTCACGAATGAGGGATGGAGGACGGAGGGAGTGAATTATAAGAGGGGGAGGAAATGAGTCATGAGAGAGCTTACGTGGGGGGGGGGGGGTGGGGGGCGGAGTCACGGGTGTGTGTTGGGGGGGGGGGGTCATGGGTGTGTCTGTGTGTGTGTGTGTGTGTTTTTTTTGTCGCCGCCGGGGGGGGCACCTAGGTTGCGTGTTGGGTGGGGGGAGTCACGGGTTTGGGTTTTTTTGGGGGGGGGGGAGTGGGGTCAGGGAATCCTGACACCTAGTGGCATCAGCACTGGCGACGCCACAATCACTAGTGGCGTCAGTCAAACTCTATGTTTGACTGCATTAGTCTGGTGAAATTTTTTCAGACTGCATTAGTTCGGTACATTTTTTTGTAAGAAATTTCTATTTTGGTGTTTTTCCCATGATTCATATCATAGGAATTTTTATTAGCAATGTAACTATTATCTAGTACCTCAAATAAGTGATCCAATTATCAGACTCTTCATGAATTTTTTAATAATAATTTAATTTTTTTCAAATGTAAATTTAATTTTTTATGTTCAATTATTACAATATATACAATTAAATAATATATGTAGTATTTAATAAGATTCATACCCTTTTCAGTCATTTTCCATTTCAACTGACTTTTAAAATAATAATTTAAACACTTATCAGTGTAGAAAAAACCACTTCTGTAAAAGTCAAATGGACAACCAAATTCAAATGAAATTTACAATTATACTTTTTTCCTATCGAACTTCTATAAAAATCAGATTAAAAAAAAAAAAGTAACTTCTCCTATGACTAACCCGAACAGGCTTGAGATTCGATCTTAATTGCCTAAAACCAATCCATTAGTCTAATGGACCAAATCTAATCTAGGTCGACCTTGATCTCATTCTATAGTCTATGCTATAAACAGACCAAACTTTGAATTACTAGTCCGGTCTAGTCTACTTGTCTTGCAATCTTGCTTTTCCTTGGGTAAAAAAGTGGGGTATTACTCAACAATCGAAACAAGTCTTGGGCAACCAATGCCCTTTACTTAGCTATACAACATATTGTGTAAACCAGATGGAGGTTCCCACAAAATTTATCACTTGAATTCTCCCTTCTCTAACCGTAAGTTGCACTCGTATATATGGTCCAGCTCTCATCCATCAGTCGCAGAACCTGCTTTAAGAATCTGTTTCTTGCAACTTTATTAGTAAAACAAATCCTCTAAAAGCTTCACTACTGCAGAGGAATCAGATTCATGGAGGTAAAACTGCAGTTATAGTTTTTATTACATCACTCTGCAGACACTCCTCCAACCATTCTCATTTCCACTCACCTCAAATTACATAGTCCTTCACGCATTTCTCTATTACCTCCTATTGAGGTCTTGTGCTACATTTCTCAATTAAAGGGACACTCTTCCAGAAATTAACCTTCTTTCCATTATTCACCTCCCACCCAATATTCTGTACAATCTCTAGTCATAATACTCAATCAGCTTGTTTCACAATACACTCCTTAGTTAACACAGCATTTCTCCCATATTTACATCGCTGCGTCAGCATGTTTGGTATGACTTGGAGAAGCTGGATTCTCGAGCGTTTGAACATATTAATTCGGCTTTTGGGGCTTTTAGCTTTTCGAACATGTTAGGTACAAAACTGGTCCAATTGTGCCTTTAAGTTAAAAGTGGCTATAGTAAGCTGATTTTTGCAGCTTCTTAAAAGCAACTTTTGACCAAGGTATTTATTTTCAACAACTCTTGTGCGGGGTGCCTTGTCCTATATCTGTGCAGCATTTATTTTCAACAATTCATTTTTTAAGCTTTTTGAGCAGTGGTTTGTCCGATATCTATGCAGCATTTATTTTCAATATCTGTTTAACTACTTATGCTATCGTCAATTCAAACATAAATCATATTACATAATCTGCTTAAGTTTACACAAATCAAATTGCAAATAAGTTATTTTTCTCACCGCTATCCCAAACACATATAAGTTGAAAACCATAGCTACCAGTTCCTCTATTTGCTGAAAACCATAGCATTCTACTAGCTCCCGCTTCTTGTTTACGGCCACATTTCTAGAGAACATTATTACTATTTTCTACACATTCACTTTTTGCCCAGATATTTCTCCAAACTTTTCTGTGCATCTCATTACACTCTCCATTTGCTTCTTTTCAGCCTCATAGACCATAGCAGATCATCGGCGAAATTGGAGTTCCTCTTCTTCCCATCCTCAATGGATTCCAACCACCTCTCTCTACCTCATCCGTTATGATCCCATATCTAGTTTTAATCTTCAACGGATGATATTTTATATTTTATAAAATTATTTATATTAAAATAAATTTAAAACTATTAAAATGTAACTTAAATAGTTCAAAGTTACAATGAAAAATTAGTAGAAGTTTTTTTTTACTTTATAAATAACTCACATTAACTTCTTATATATTAAAAGTGAAAGCTGCCCATATTATGCCTGTTCGTGTGTGGATTATGTCTGTCTGGATTATGGCTTGAACTAGGAACAATGCCTAGGGTCTACGTACCCTGAGTCAGGGATCAAAGCCAACGTAGTTCGACTAGAATTCCGGCGTTTAGCCACTAGGTGTGGGGTGTGTGCTTAGTGAGGAAGGAAGTGAGTTGATACAGCGTAGCGTTCACCAGTGGAGTGATCTTCTATTTATAGGGAATGGTAGTTAGGATTCGTGTCCGGGATACGCGGCTATTTGTGGGTCGTAATCCCGGGATATGCTATCAGTAGCGATTTTACTGGGGGTAGTTGCCGTAGATGATGACATAGTGGATTGGGCTTCGTGGCCCATGTTCCTAGGTCCATAACAGTTGCCCCCCAGCCCAGTAGTTCAGGTTTACGAACTACCGGGATGTATTGGTTGCTCGACTGAGACCTGCATCAAATCCGAGTTGTTGTTTGCTTTAACAGCCATTTTTCGAGACTTAATCTCGGCTATCGATAACACGTCTTTCAGTTTTGCAAATGACTTATCATCCGCCCAGTTGCCCCCCAGCCCGATAACACCAGTGCCTGGGGTGTCGGGGTGCGTCGCTAATTATTCCCGACTTAGTGTCATCTGAGCTAACTCGGTCTGATTCTTATTGTCCGATCTCTCTAGTACGCCTCCCAGCCGATGTGGATATCTGGCCTTGTATGTTATGAAGTTGACAACTCTTTTTTGCGAATTACCGAGTTTGTCTCGTCATACATGCCGAGTTCACCAAAAACTCGGTGGTTTGTACCAAAATTCGCCTCTACCGAGGTGTGTCGCTAACCGAGATACCTTCTGTCAGGAAGCTCGTGGTCATACCCATCGTCATGACCGCCTATTTACTTTTCCTTGAATGTTTAGGGTGTCGTTTCGTGTAGCCACTTCCTTCGAATCTGCAACGTCACGTTTTCCGAAAAGCCACCATCGATTATCGCGCCCATTAATGTTCTACGTCATTTCCTAACAGTCATGATTACTTTTTAGGGTTTTAATAGGGCTTAGCCCTATCCCCGTCGATTCGTCTCAAATTATATTTTTGAAATCTGTACCGTCACCTTCCCTGGCACCTCGTAACCGGTGAGACCCCTGGGTAGTGAACCGTCATACGTCTTGATTTCCTTATAAGTATAGGTGCCTAGTTGCTCTCTTCCGTTCTTCCCATTCGCGCATCTCAAATCTGGTGAAGTTCTTCTTTGACAGAGCAATTCTCTCTACCCTTTCTTGCTCAGATTTCATCCTTCTACGGATTTGCAAGTAAGCTTTCCTGGCATTTTCAATTTGTTCATTTTTGTTGATCGTAATGATCTTGGAATGCCTTCTTTAAATCTCTGTTTCATTCTTTACCATCTTTGTACTTCTAGGTTCCTGTTCTTGATGTGTTCTTGAAATGTTTTTCTGTTCTTGTTGGGTGGTTTTAAACGACAATGATGATTCTGAATTCCTCTCTGAAGGAAGGAAAGTGTTGAGAACCATAGCGAGGTTACCTTATCTGAGTCGTTAGAAGATTGGGATTTCTGGGAAAATCAGAACCATTTGTTCTTTAACTTTATTGCATCATTTTGTGCTTTTTCAAGCTCTTGATTTCATTCTTGTCTGCTTAATAATCCCAACTGAATGCGACTTAGTATTTTAGTCGTTTTTCAAAAGATGGATCCCCAGCCACCACTAGTAGACATTTATGGTCGGCCCATCCCCGAGGAGGATAGAGAACTACTAAAAAGAGTTCCTGGCCGAACTAAACTCTGGTTGTGGTCAATTCTTCCTGGTGAAAAAGAAAAGATGGAAGATTTGCTTCGTCCCTCATATGGCAGCGGATCCTCCCGAGGAGGGAGCTACTCCAGAGGTTCTACTGTTTCCCGGGGTGGTCCTTCTTCCCGAGGTTCTAGTTCCTCCCCAGGTAGTAGAGGCCGAAGATCCAATTAAGGTCGGGTGGTTGAGCCTTCATCTGCTGCCTCGCTAAGCCATTTGGTTGCTCGACATGTGGCCCTTGATAGTTCCGCCCGGGGTCGCCCGGCCGAGGCTACCACTCCTTGTGAGGAATGTATGTATAAAGCCATTGACCTTTCTAATCGAGGGCTTGACCGAGAAGCCGAGCAGACTTTGGACCGTTGTTGCTGTAAACAAAGGCCCTGGAGATTTGCTGCCGCTTACTCTCCTTTATTGCCTTTGGCGTCTCAAACTCCTGAAAATCTTAAGACTTCAGGTACTCCCAAGTTTTGACTCAGTATTATTATTTTTTTCTTTTATAGGTATTTATGTCTTCTTCCACTCATCAAACCAACCAATCGGAGATCGGCGAGTCCGTTCCCTCTGGTACTTCCCAAATGGCGACTATCAACCGATATGCCGTCAGTGAAGTCGTTACCGATATGAGGAATAAATCTTTGGCTAAGACAATCGCTAAAGTAATCCGAGGTGGGGATTGTTATACCGTGTCCCGGCCTTCAACTAGCGAGTCAGTGGCCTCAGGATGTCGGGAGGATGAAACTCCTTTCTTTTTCTTCTACAGACACGTTATTTCCCGACTTGGGATGAAATTTCCTTTCTCCAACTTCCAAATGCAGCTTCTCCGCCACTTTCATGTAGCTCCTTCCCAACTTCATCCTAATGGCTGGGCCTTTGCCATTGCCTTTGAAAGCTTTTGTCATAATTATGACCTAGTCTCCTCTGTGCCCGTGTTCTGCTACTTCTTTGTTCCGTTAGAGAACAACCTTTCAACGGACGGAGATTTGTTAGAGTTTGGATGGACTTCTCTCCAGGCTTCACTTGGTCGTAAGTTTCTCAAGCCTTTCACGGATTCGTGGAAAGGCTTCAAGAACTCCTTTTTTAAGGTTTCTGCCAAGCCTGGTAAGGTTCCGTGGTTTCTTTAGACTTCTGCCTCTGGGGAACTTAAAGGTCATTTCCCCTTGTATTGGACCGGAGAGCACCACCGATTTGAGGCCAAGGATTTTTTTACCCCCTTTCTCATATGACTGCAAAGGAGAAAGATGCTGTCGCTTTCATTTCCATCTTTGTCAATAAAGAGCCCTTATAGGACTCGGCCGATTACATATTTTGTTTTGTACAGAAATCACCCACTACGGGTATGATAATTGCTTTATTTGTTCTTGCAGTATATTCTTGACGAATTTTATATAACTTGTCTCTTGTTTCTCTGTCTTTTAGGTGATCCCATGGGTAAGAGGCCCGATTACCTTAACGTCACAGCCCGTCTTCCGGACGCGGCCACATCATCTGGGCCTATGACTCCTGCTACCAAGAGGGCGGCTTCTATTCCCGAATCTTCTGATCCTCCTCCGGCGAAGAAAACCAAGAGATTGAGGAAGAAGAAAACCCTCGAGGCTGAGCCGGAGGAAGAGGCTGAGGACGACATTCCTTTGGCCCTTTGTGTTGTTGAGCCCGAGAGGGCGGCCTCTAATAATCCGGTTTCCTCAGCTGGACCAGTAGTGAAGCTCCCGAAGTCATATCTTTGGGGAAACAGAATTCCTACGGGCCTTCGTGCGGGTCTCCAAGCTCCCTCTCACTTCTTTGACAAGAAGAGGATTTCAACCCGGGAGGTAAAAGAGCTCAGGGATTTGGAGCACCTGAACATGAAAAATGCCGGTGTTTGTCATCTGGCTGCACAACTTAAGGACTGGGTTGGAGAACAGGCAGAAGAAATAAAGTTTTTAAAGGCCAATCAGCAGACAGCCGATAATCAGGTAGCTCGAGCCCAAGAAGAGCTTTATGTGGCTCAAGCCGAGAAGGCAAGCCTGTCGGATGAGATTATTGGGCTGCGTGACAAGCTCCACAAGGCAGAATCCGAAGTCACCCATCACCTTCAAGTCCACGAACAAGATTTGGCAATATTGGCAACGTACAAGGACGAGGTGGCGAAGTACCAGAACGAGGCTATGAAGTACAAGGACGAGGTTACAAAGCTGATGTCATCTCTTGAAACTAGCCAGACCGCCCTCGAACATGCCAATAAGGACGTAGAGATGCTAAAGACGGGGGTGATGGACGCCTTTGACAACGCCTTGGAGCAAGCACGGTTTTTGAATCCCCAGTTTTCCCTGGACTTGACACAAGCGCACGTTAACGCCTATGTTGAAGGCGGGATTTTTCACCCGGCTCCTTCTCTGGATGCTCCTTCAACTGATTTAGGTCCTGAGGAAACTGCCGGGGATGAACAGGCTCTGGATGGCCCGGATGGTTCTTGACTTATTTGATTTGCAGCCCCGTTTTTCTTTTTTGTTTTGTAAACTCTGTGCCCGTGTTGGGCTTATTTTGTAATGAACAGGTGACTTATGTAAATAGGATTTTCCACGTTTATCTCTATTTCTGTCAAACTGTTTCTCTTTGTCAAGGCAACCACTCGACGTGATCAAGGTCGATTGAAGTGCCTTCGTTTTATTTTCAGCATTTAAATTGCCGAGTTACATGATTCACGAAATTATGTGTTTGCAACATTCGCGCATGTCTTTTTTATTATGGCCATTTAGGACGATATGGTAACCGCGGATCATCCAACCCGAGTTCCCGTCCATCTATTTTTGGCAGCTTTGCCGCTATACGGTCAAGCTTAGACTCGTATTTAGCGGATCATCCCGCTGGCGTTTTACTCGCTTCATGATTTACGAATCACTCGGGATTCATACATGTTTTTAGTAGCATGATTTACGAACTAACTCGGGGTTCATACATGCTCTTGTAGTATCATGATAAATGAACCAACTTGGGGTTTATATATGCGTTGATAGCCTTAATAAGACTGAACTCGGCTGTGTAGCCTATTATTTCATTAATTGAAATCTTCACAATAAAAAGCAAGTTTTAAACTTGCAATTAAATTGTCTGAACAAAGAAACGAACAAACAAGAATTGAACATAATGCATCTTAACATGTAGCAAATTACTTTAACTGTAGTAAGCCCTAAGCTTATCAGCATTCCAAGTTCTTTTCAGCGCCTTTCCGTTGAGAGTCTCCAGAACGTAAGTGCTTGCCCCGAGTTTCTCCTTGATCCTGTAAGGACCTTCCCAGTTGGCTGCTAACTTTCCCTCTCGGGCATTTTTATTGCCTATGTCTGCTCTTCGGAGGACCAAGTCGTCCTTCTCAAAGGAGCGGGGCTTTACCTTCCTGTTATAGTGAGCCATGATCAGCCGTTTTGTAGCCACATCCCTTAGGTGCGCAGTGGTGCGAACCTCGTCAATCATATCCAACTCGGCTGCAATTGCCTCATTATTAACTCGCTCCTGAGAAACTTGCAACTTCCTTAAGGAAGGTTCTCCAATTTCCACTGGTATCATGGCCTCGCAACCATAAGTAAGCCTGAAAGGGGTTTCCCTCGTAGATGTCTGCACAGTTATTCGATATGCCCATAGTACCGAGTAGAGGTGCTCAACCCAGTCACCCTGGGCCTCTTCCATTCGCTTCTTCAACCCATTCACAATGATCTTGTTTGTCGCCTTCGCCTGCCCATTGGGCTGCGGATGTTCTACCGAAGCGAAGTGGTGCTTAATTTGAAACTCGGACATCATTTTCCGGAACCCCTGGTCTGCAAACTGTGTACCATTGTCCGTGACTATCTCGGCCGGAATCCCAAATCGGGAGATGATGTTCCTTTGGAAGAACTTCTGCGTTTTGGCCGAGGTTATAGTCGCCAGCGGTTCCGCCTCCACCCACTTAGTGAAGTAATCTACTGCCACTATGAGCCACTTCAACTGACCGGGAGCTGGTTTGAAGGGTCCTAGTAAGTCCATGCCCCATTTGAAAAATGGCCATGGTGCCGTGATTGCCTGTAAGTCGGATGGTGGCATTCTAATGATCTTTCCATGCTTCTGACAGCTTTCACATTTTTGGACGTGGTCCTTGGCATCTTGAGCCATAGTGGGCCAATAATATCCTGCCCGAATAGCCTTCCGCACAAGTGCCTTGGCCCCCATGTGTTGCCCGTTGATGCCTTCATGTATTTCTGCCAAGACATATTGGGCTTGGTCGCTCCCGAGACATTTTGCCAGAGGTGCATGTATACCCTTCCGGTAAAGCTGGTCGTCCACCATCGTGTAAGCAGCTGCTGCTTTTACTAAGTTCCTTGCCCGCGCGTCATCATCGGGAATAATTCCTCGCTCCAAGTAGTCCGCAATTGGTTTCCTCCAGTCTTCCGAGTTCGTAATCAACATTACACAACTTGGTACCGGGAGGTTTTGTTGGACGACGGTTCTCAGGTTTCCCGGGCACTTAGTGCTTGCCAACTTGGACAATATGTCAGCCCTTGTATTTTCCGCCCTTGGGATATGTGCCACTGTCACCTCATCAAATTGGGCCATGATTTCCTTTACCTTGGCTAAATATTTAGCCAACAACGGTCCCTTTACCTGGTATGACCCCTGAATTTGGGAGGCTACTAGTTGTGAATCCGTTGAGACATGTACTTTCTGAGCTCCGCTTTCTTTTGCCTGAAACAATCCTGCCAACAAGGCTTCGTACTCGGCCAGATTGTTGGACGTCGGGAATTCCAACCGAAGAGATAGTTCTATGGTGACGCCCTCGGGGTTTTCAACAATAACCCCAGCGCCACCTCCTTGTAAATTGGAAGAGCCATCCACAAAGACTCTCCAAGGTTCTGTTCTCACTCCTTGTCCTTGGATGAAAGACAACTCCACTAGGAAGTCGGCCAACGCCTGTGATTTGATCGCTTGTCGGGCCTCGTACGTGATATCAAATTCGGACAATTCGACTACCCAATTTGTCATCCTACCTGCTAAGTCCAGCTTATGCAGGATTTGCCGCAGTGGTTGGTTCGTCCGGACTACAATAGAATGGCTGTGAAAATAATGCCTTAGCCGCCGCGCCGCTGTTAGTAAGGCGAACGCTATCTTCTCAAGCTTTTGGTATCTTACCTCGGGCCCCTGCAAGACCCGACTCACGAAATATACCGGCTTTTGTTCCTGACCGGTTTCCCTTATCAAAACTGCACTTACTGCTTCTTCCCCCACTGATAAGTAAAGAATCAATTTCTCACTAGGCTCTGGTCTTGACAGCACTGGGGGGAAGATAAGCAATGCTTAATCTTGTCGAAGGCATCCTCACAGTCCGAGTTCCATTCTCCCGACGCTTGCTTCTTTAACAGCTTGAAAAAGGGGAGTGACTTTTCGGCCGACTTGGGCAAGAATCTAGTCAAGGCCGCTAGTCTTCCAGTTAACTGCTGTACTTCTTTCTTGTTTGTCGGGGCCTTCATGTCCAGGATTGCTCTGCATTTCTTCGGGTTGGCTTCTATGCCCCGGCTTGTTAACAAGAAACCCAGAAACTTTCCCGAGGGTACTCCGAAGGCGCACTTCGCCGGGTTCAATCGGATCCTGTGCCTCCTTAACTTCTCAAAGGTCTGGTCGAGGTCTTGGACATGGCCGCTTTGCTCTTTTGACTTGACTATCATGTCGTCAATATATACCTCCACATTTTTCCTGAGCTGGTCTTTGAACACTTTAGTCATCATCCTCTGATACGTTGCCCCTGCATTTTTGAGACCAAAAGGCATTACATTATAGCAGTAATTAGCACTATTGGTGATGAAGGCGGTCTTATCCTGGTCCTCAGGGTGCATGGCGATCTGGTTATATCCCGAGTACGCATCCATGAATGAAAGCAACTGAAATCCAGATGATTGGTCTACTAGCTGGTCTATGTTGGGCATAGGAAACGCGTCCTTTGGGCATACTCTATTCAGATCCTTGTAGTCAACGCAAACCCGCCACTTGCCGCTTGGTTTTTTCACCATGACGACATTGGACAGCCACGTGGTGTACTGTACTTCCCTTATAAATCCAGCCTCGAGCAATTCTTGGGCGTGGTCGTCCAAAGCCTTTCCACGATCGGAACCGATGTTCCTTTTCTTCTGCGCTACTAGCGCTGATCCTAGTGGAATAGCCAACCTATGACAACAAAACTCGGGGTCAATCCACAGTATCTAGCACGGTCTCCAGGCAAACACGTCCCTGTTATTCTTCAAAAATTTCTGCAACTCTGCACGAACCTCAGGAGTCAACGTTTTCCCTATTTTCGTGACCTGTTCCGGATCTTCTCCTAGGACGAGGTCTTCTAACTCTTCGCGCGGGCTCTACTCTGCGTGCCTTGTCCTCCTCCCTCAGGTCCAACTCAACTACTTGTACCGCACTGCTACGCGCTTTTCCTTTACTTGCCGATTTGCCTTCTTGGACTGCCTCGAAATAGCATTTACGGGAGTCCTTCTGATCTCCTTTGATCGTTACCACTTGATTCTTTTTGTTGATGAACTTTAATTTTTGGTGGTTTGATGACACCAGCATGTTCCAGGAGTGAATAGTCGGCCTCCCCAAGATCATATTATAAGGTGAGGGGAAATCCGCTACCACAAACTGAACCATCTCGGTCTTGAAAGCCTCTTTGGTTCCCAGAGTCAACTTCAAATCAATAAACCCTTTAGGACGGGTATCTTTGCCGTTGAACCCAGTCAACGTGGTCCTACATGGTTTCAGATCCTTAGAGTCTAGCCTCATTCACTTGAATGCATCCCATAAGATGATATCTACTGCACTCCCGTTGTCGACAAACACCTTCTTAACTTGGCAGTCGTCGATTACCCCCGTGATCACCAGGCCGTCATTATGCCCGGGTATGACGTCATCAAAGTCTTCCTGCGAAAATCCCAATATTGGCTCATCTTTTTTCTTTCCTCTTTTGAACTTGGGTCGGTCTGCAATTGACATGACCTCCTCAAGATACTTCTTTCGTTGGTTGGAAGAGTCTCCTCCTCCTCCAAAACCACCCACGATCGCATTGCAGACAAACTTCGACTCTGGAAATTCATCCCCATCGCTGTGCTTATCGTTGTCCCCATGTTGCTTTTTTCGCCCTTCCTGCGGGCTCCTACTTCTGTTCGGCCGTTTGTTTTGTTGGCCTTGAGTTTGTATTACATATCAACGGAGTTTTCCTTCCCGCACAAATTTTTCAATCGCATCCCTTAAATCCCAACAAGCTTCGGTCGTGTGACCATTTTGGTCGTGAAATTCACAATATCGAGACTTGTCTAAGGGTTGGTTCGTCCGCATTGGCCGTGGTCGTTCTACATGCTTCATTTTAGTTGAGGAGACTTCTTTCCAAATTTGGGCTCGCGGCACCTTCAGCGGTGCATATGTTTCGTATTTTCCTTCTGCCCGACTTCCTCGAGGTCTTCTGTCCCTACCTCGGTCGTGTTGCCTGTCGGCATTGTACCGATCCTTCCCCCGGGGGGGGATCTTTTCGAGGATTCTCCGGCTGGTGTATGATTCGTTGCCTACATCTGCTCCATTTCTATATACTGCTTCGTGTGATCTCTGAACTCGGTCAATGACGCTAGGCGGCGCTTCATGATCGACTTTTTCAACGGTGAACTCTTGTCTAAGCCCGCCATCACACAATGTAATTGCACATCGTCCTTCAACCCGGGAACTTGCAAAGCAGTACTATTAAATCGCTCCAAATATTTTTGTAGAGTCTCTCCGGGTCCCTGTCGTATCTGGTCGAGTTGAAACTCCGTCTTGGGTTGTTTCCGACTAAGGGCGAAATGAAGCAGAAATTTGCTTTCTAGATCTTTGAGGTCTGGTATTGAGCCGGCTGGTAAACTATTAAACCATATCTGTGCTGGCCCTCGGAGAGTTCCTGCAAACAGACGCGGTACGACCGGTCCTGAGTATCCCTTCACCATGATTTCCATCTTGAAATTTCCGAGATGGATCTGTGGGTCTTGGCTGCCATCGTATTTGGGGAAGTCTTTTGTGTTGAGGTGTTTCGGATAAGGTGCTGTCATAATCTTGTCGGTAAAGGGTGTCACCACCTTGTCATTATCGTCCGATGAAGATATAATCTGATCCCTTGATGAACTTGGATTTCTGCCCTGTTGTTGACCCCCTGCTGCGTCCTAGTTGACGTTGGATCTCGTCTGTCAGTTTCTTCATTAGTGCCGGCAGTCCGGCCTTGTCTTTCGCGATGGCCATTATCGCCTGACTGTCTGTTTTGCTCATCTTGGTCATTTTACTCGGCTGTTCTTCTGGGAGTGGGAGCCATGTCGACTTGGCCCCGCCTCATCTTTGTTGGTTGCAGAATTCCTTTTGTCAGTTTGCTCAGCGTATTGCTAGAAGAAATTCCTCCATTCCTCGTCACGTCGGACCATCTCTTCCTGGTGCGCTCGAGCGCTTTCTTGAATTTGCAGGTTGTGGCGGGTTTCCATTCCCTCCATTCTGTTCAGGATGGAACCTATTGTATTCTGCAACAAGAGAATGTCCGGGTTTATAACCTGAACTTCCCCCTGTGCACCACCTTCAGGGGCTTGAGTTTCCTCGTGCTCTAACACGTTATTTTGTGGGATGTCGGAGTCGGCCGCGTTCGATTCTTCTTCCGTCTCGACGATAACCTGATCCATGTCGGGGTCGGTATGATCATGTTGCTCCGCTTGCACCATTTGCTGTCTGTGTTCCTCCGGCTCCTGAGTATTCGGAGCTGTTAAAGTCCTCTTTGATTTTGCCATTGATACGTGACCTTAAAACCTTGTGGTCGACCTTTTTAGGGTCCCCACGGACAGCGCCAAATGTTTGTGTGTGGATTATGTCTGTCTGGATTATGGCTTGAACTAGGAACAATGCCTAGGGCCTACGTACCCTGAGTCAGGGATCAAAGCCAACGTAGTTCGACTAGAATTCCGGCGTTTAGCCACTGGGTGTGGGGTGTGTGCTCAGTGAGGAAGGAAGTGAGTTGATACAGCGTAGCGTTCACCAGTGGAATGATCTTCTATTTATAGGGAATGGTTGTTAGGATTCGTGTCCGAGATACGCGGCTATTCGTGGGTCGTAATCCCGGGATATGCTGTCAGTAGCGATTTTAATGGGGGTAGTTGCCGTAGATGATGGCATAGTGGATTGGGCTTCGTGGCCCATGTTCCTAGGTCCATAACAATGCCAAAGTGCCTGAGTTTTCTTTGTTTTTTTTTTTATAGGAAAAAATGTTAGGTGGGTTCGGCACCTGTCCCCCACCAAGGTTAGGGCATGGCTCTGGGGCTCTTTAAGCACTTACAGGGATACTTACATGATTACCTACCGAAGGAGCTCTCACAACGGCAGCGAGAATCGAACCCTCGTCCTTTTAGGATTTGGGCCTGTTCCTTACCATATATGCCAACTCTCATCGGTAGTTTTCTTTGTTGTTCAATAAGGCAATCTCTTCGGCCGAACTATGTTGGCTTGGGCCATTATGTCAGCCAAAAATTTGAGACATCTTAAGAGTGTTCATTCTCTCACATTTAATGGCAAAGTTTTATATACGAGCAACATTTTAACCAAAAAACATTATATAACTTCCTTATTACGTACATTCAGTTTTAAGGTTTTTATCAAATATGATTGGGTACTAGGTTGTATTTTAATGTCTACTGATCTTTTAGATAGGATATTGGGCATAGGCCTCGCCCTACCCAGCCCATAAACACTCTAACTTGACATAGTCTTGCTATGTGATAAATATTCTAAAATAAAATTAAACCAACGGCTAGAGTCTATATATGTACATGCACACAAAGGCTAGTTTGTAACTTTTTTATTACTCCTCCTTGTCCCTAGTATAGCAATCACTTTCATAAAAAATTTGACCTATAAAGTGAATCTTATATTAAAGAGAAGATAAAATATGATTTTTATTTTGTGGGACCATCACATGATTATTTCTGGGAAGCTTTCATTTTAGAAATATCCATGAATATGATAATGGGAATTCATTTTCTCCTATAGCCCAACATATCTCTACAAATCTTCACGCCAAATTATGAATCCTCACATGTGGATCACACAAATACACACACGATCGTTTTAACATATGGTCACCCCAAAATGGAGAGTGAATTAAGATGACAAAAAAGAGACGAATAATTTATACAATATTGGACATACTATTGTTACTTTTCGGATACAATTACGTTGACAATTTTATTTTACTTTTATTCTAATTTTTTCTTCTCAAACTTAGTATTTATCTCCGAAACACTGTCTTATTTGAATAGCGCACTGATTATTGAAGTTAGGTAATTCCAATATTTCTTGTCACCGAAAGGAGAAAGGCCGGTTTCAAATAAGATTCTTTGTTCCGAAGCAAAATAAGTTAAGGTTTGAAGTTGGTACATATGTGATTGAAGTTAAATAGTTAATTACAATAAAATAAGGTGTCAAACCTCTGTTGTTTAACTCATTTAATGACAATAGTTATTTATTAGTTAATAATAGAAAAAATCATGTGTCTGGTGACCCAAAAAAAAGTAAATTGATTTACTGCTATAGCTTATTCATGTTTCAAAAGTTTGTTGGTTGGTTGAAAAGCAAACTCGAAAAGAAAAGATATGATCTTTCTTTTGTTACGTTGTTGTTGAGATTGTTGAAGTTGTTTTGTTTATATTTGATTAATAATCTTTTTAAAAATATATATTATTTTATATAGAAAATTTAATACCCAGTAGTTTATCATTTAATATCAAGGTTAGTAAATCCAAACTTGTGATTAAACCGATTGAAGTACTTGGTCAAAAGTCGGTAGATCATATCGGAGTTAAAACGGAGTTAACCTGGGACTAAACCAGTAATGAAATGAAGATTTCAGGATTATTTATATGAAATTCTGAATAAATAAATAAAAAAACAAATTAACTTAGTCTTAAAAAATTTTAAAAAGTTGGTCCGGTTTCCAACCCAAACCGGCAAGTCCAGTTCGATTCTAATAATAATGCTTTGTATTATGATCAACTTTGGTCAGCAAAGACGTCGGAAATAAATTGTACAATAGTTTGATAATCGTAAAGAATTTTGAGCAAATTAAAGTTGGCCGCAACTCCAACAACTTATAGCCATAGTTTCTCCATAATACATGGTTAAGGATCTATTGTGTCATGAAAGTTTTCATTGAGGAACAATTTTATCTAGAAAGTGTAAAAAAAGGAGCAATTTCACCTAGCTGTTATCATAGTTAATTTTAACTATTAGTTGACCAAATATACTGAACTGACAGTTCACGTGTCATATGCATCAGTTTTTGTTAAGGTACAAATTTGTCGTAAAAGTTTTAAATCCAAATTAAGATAAATTAGATGATACATGGATTTTTGAGGCAAATTTACATCTTAATAAAAACAAAAACATTAGGTTAAAAAGGGGGAGATTGTGGGTCTAATGACATGAGGTTAAAAATGAGATTAGACCCACAATCTCCCTCTTAAAAAGGTGCTTTCACGTTTCTACATTTGACTTTTTTAACCTAAATGTTTAGATGATGACTTCTTTATGGTAAGGCTTAGTCAAAATGTAAATCAAGCATATTGGTATTGGGCCTTTTCTGTCATAGATTGGGTCAATGAAGTTGATTTGGTAGGTCAAGTCCCATCTCCCTCGTCCAATGGGCTGAGTGAGTGTGTTCCTTTCTTCCTTGCTGGTCAATGCCTTAAATTAAGAAATTCTAATTGAAGAATCAATCTACACGACACTACCATTCTTGCAAAGTGCACATGTTTATCATTTTTCTAGATTCATAACTCTAACCTGATAGACGTTGGATTCTAGCCAATACTAACAATTAATTGTATCAACAAGTCTTTTATCTATCTTCCTGCCGATCCTTTTCAAGTGTCAACCATAACTTGGCACGGAATTTTATCATTGCTTTAGGATTTTTGGCAAATGATCAGTCTATACAAACGTAAATAGTATCACTATGAATTTGTTTTACTAAACCAATTTTTGGAACAATTCATTTCTCATTTTGCGTTTCATTTGCTTAGATCATAAGTGATGCTTCCTGTGAACAATTCGGCTTCACAAATTCTGGTCACCTTGAGCTCAATATCTCAAGGATCTCCTTCTCTGACTCCAAGTTTGACCTTTTCAAGGCATCACATGTGTGGTCTTTGACTGATTTAATAGTCACATCTAATATTGGGAGAAAGAAGGGCAAAATTGCTACTTTTGTAAACTTCCGGAGCAAAATTGCCCCTTAGTGAAAACTTCTGGGGCAAAATTGCTCTCAGTGAAAACTTCAGAGGCAAAAATGATACTTAACTCTTATTCGGGTTGATGAGGTGGCATGCCACGTGTCATGAGGTAGCATGCCACGTGTCATGAGGTAGCATGCCACGTGTACACTCAGTCAAACTTAACGGTCAAAATTAACAGAGGGGCAAATTTGCTACCTTTTTCATATTTCCGGGGAAAATTTGATACCAGAAAAAACTTCCGGGGGTTGAGCGTTCTCTTAGCAAAACTTTCATGACAAATTAGGCCTTTAACCCATAATATATTGTACTATGTAAATCTCTTGTTTTCTTAATGTCAATTTTGTCTTATTCCCAAAAATAAAATATACTCTTCAGTCTCAAATTTTAAAATCAATTCGAGACGTTTATTTTGGTGTCATAGTTAATATTTCAATCCATTTTATATCTTAATTTATAATTTTTTCTAACATCTTCCTATTGATTACACATATTAAGAGGGCCTTTTATTAAGAGAATATTTTTTAATGCAAATAATTAGAAGTAATAGTACTTTGAAGGAAACACACATTTTTATACATAAGTAATTTAAATCATTATTTTAATTTTTACACATTAGTTATTTTATTCTTACGTTAAGGAAAGAAGGAAGTAGGTTCCTTCTTAAATTTGAAGTTTGAAATATCAGTATAAATATTACAATTCAAACTTAAGTGACAATTCACCAACTCACCTTATAAAATGTTTCCTTCAGTAAGTTATTCCTCAAATCAACATGTGTAATGTAAATGCGCACGCGTGTGTAATTGAACAGACAAAATGAAAGAACACTGCTATTTTTTGTTTCTTATAAGTACAAAGAAAACATAATTTTTTCGTCGGAAAAAAAAAACATAATAATCAAAGTGGAGTGTTTTCACAATATTATATATACAATCGAGGCTTAACATAAAATTAAATAAATTACAAGAATTGGTGCTAGTCTAGGATATAATGATATCAAGAAAAGGTAAAGTAGAAAACAAAAAAAAAAAAGAGAGCAAAGAAGTCAAATTTAAACACGATAAATTAATATAGAAAATGAAAGTGTGAGCCACGAAAGATGGAAAAGACAAAGAAAGTCAAGTTCTGCTTCAAAGTTGTGTATCACATCTATTATACATACGTAGAAGCCTTCGCTTTTTTTTTTTTTAAGGTTATTATCTTATAGAGAAAAAGTAACGACGTGGCTTATTCTGCTTCTATGGTATGACTTTCAATTTCACAAAAGGTCATTTACAAAATGATTACCTACTATATATATTTGGCTTACGTTCTAATCACCATATTAATTATATTTATATATCTTATATCAGACTTTATTATTTTCTTTATATATGACATGGTACCATAGAGTTAATTGTTGTTGACATGTTAAGTGTGGATATAGAGTCAACTTGACGTGGGGAAAGAATGAAAAAAATAAATAAATAAATAAATATATATATATATATATTTATATATATATATATATATATATATATATATCTCACATCAAATAAAAGATGGAGAAAAAATAATCTATGCCAGTCCTTAATAACTTCACCTTATTTTTAATCAAGTTTCTGCAATTTTTTTTATCAGCCACCTTGATTACAAAGACTTGATTAAATATCAAGTGAAACTAAAAAAAGAGAATGACAGAAAAATATCACTTGAACTTTAAAATCATATTGACAACAATAGTAATGAGATTAACAAGAATAGTACAGCAATTGACAACTCATTCTGTTGGAAAATCGTACCAATTTAGGATTTTGAAGTTCAAATGGTATTTTCTTAGAATTTTCTCAAACTAAAAAGGCCTAAAAAAAAATTACAAGGACTTGATTAAAATTGGGTGAAATTATGCGAAATTGCAATTAATTCTTCCTTCATAAAACTATATATGCCAGAGAAAATTAAAGATCTATGAGTGGACGAAATTTGTATATTTATCATTTGATAAGAAAAAGCTAAATTTAAGCATTCCTCTCAACTTATGACTCATTTAATAACTTGTTATAAATTTTATTTTAGTCTTAAAGTAAAACTATATATTGCCTCCAACTCATTTTTCACGTTCAATACACATTGATAATATATTTTTTTTCAAAGTACGGTGAATTTCAAAACATGCATTGCAAATTAAATTAGGTTAATTATATGAACATAACATAACGATATATGTGAAATGGATTGCACAAAACGAACGTCACATACAGCTAGCTGGTGTGATCATCATATAGCAGCAATATATAATCTTATGGTATGAACGTTTACACTACAACTTGTAAAGTGATGTCTGCGAAGTTGATACATCATTCATTATCTGGGGTTACACTTTGTTCACACCTTATTTATATATATATAACGAAAAATATCGAAAAAGGAAAGTAATAAGAATAGAATAATGGGCACCTATATATATTAGTATTATTATATTAATAATTGAATGAAGCGCATGCTTTTCAATAGGATCTGTCAATTAGGGTTATCAATTTGATCGAGTTTGATGGGACTCTCTGCTAAAACATGTTACTCCTACTCCTACCTCATCCAATCTAGTTATAGAATTTTGCTCTAAGAAATCTAATTATAGAATTATTTTAAGAATGATATATTAATGTTATAATGATATTTCCATATTTGTGATTCGTGATGGAGTCACTCTTTATATATATATATATATATATATTGCTTGACCAAGCATACTTATATGTTAGTATTTTAATAATCCTATTACTTAAAAAATATTTAATCTTTACAAACTGTTTTACGGTTTTTTATAATATATGAAAATTAAATATTTTTTTGTCGAAAGATATTAAATATTTTTCAATTAATTAGATTTAAAATATTAATTTATTAAAATACTGATATATAAGCATGCTTGATCAGCATTTAATTACACAGTCATCACTTAAAAATGTTGAGTCAGTATTTTTCGTTAAATCAGACTAAGGGTATTAACATTAATGGATCAAATGTGTACTTTACAAATTTAAGGGACTACAATAATACCAGACACAAACATGAAGGACCGAATGTATACTTTAATCTTTTTTAATTAGTAACACCCAAGTTTAAAGTGCTTATTATTGCTTAGAGAAATATTTTAGAGGTGAAAGTGCACTGAAAACACTTTAGAATCCTGGTGCTATTGAAAGGGTACGGTGCTGAATGAACCAAAATTAATTTAAAATAGTGAGAGCTACTTATAAAATAAAAATAAAAATCTCTTTATGTTGGGTGTACTTTAACATAAAAGTAATGAAATTTTAAATGATGTAAATGTTTTCTTGAGAGTTGAAATTTAATTAGTCAAAAGTCCTTAATTTATAATTTTGAAGGGAGATTTCCCCCCCCCCCCCCCTAGCTTGAAGCCTTAGAATAAGTAATTGATTAGTCTAATGGATTAATAATTGGGAAGAGACGAGGATTCAGGTGATGCCTATCAATTTCCTAAATGTTAATCATTTAAAAATTATTTATATGTGTGTGTGTGTATATATAGCACACACAAGGACATGATGTACAACACACTTGTTAGGGGATGATGCACTGAAATGACTAGATGGTTCTGTTTGTATCAACAAAGACATAAAATGTATAAGTTTGAGTTTGATGCGTGCAAGAGATAACAATTGATGATAATATATAAGGATAATATTAGGCCCCCCTCCATACTCATATATATTCATTCCCCCTTTTATTTCAATTCAAATCTTATCATCAATTACCTTCAATAATTGTGCTCTTCGATTATGAACTGCCTCTCTCTGTCAATTTCTATGCTCTTTGTCGTAGTGGTAGTCATTTTGCTCAGCTCACACTAAACAACTCATTAAGTTCTGGTTTAAGCAAAGAAGTTTTAGGTTCAACCCTTCGTGATTATGACACCGCTCCTACGTTGAGGGAATAGTGATAATAATAATAATAATAATAATAATAATAATAATAATAATAATAATAATAATAATAAATTATCTAAGCTCCTTAATTAGTTCAAAACCTTTTGTCTGCATTCTTAATTACTAGTAATTCTTTTTTAAAAAAAAAAATCAGCACATATAATCAAAACCACAGCACAAACTTAGCTACGTAACATACCCTTAATTGCTCATAACGACTCCCTCTAGTCTTTAATATAAAACATATTTGAGGAGTCGATCTTAGTTTTAAATATAAGATATAATTTTTATATTTATCAATCTTTTCCTGATTCAACTTTATTGATGTTCCATTAACAATAATTAAAGAAAAAGGGAAAGGATGAAATTAAGGAATATGACTAGGGTATTTTAGAAAACACATATATCATATTAACTAAATTCTTTAATCTAATCAAATTAGATAAATATTCTCTTTGATCTGTACTATAAGGCACCAACTAACAAGTATTATTGATACTTTTTATAAGGCACTTGCACGTTTTCAAAGAGTATTTAGTTTATCTTTCTATGTCTGCACATATTTAATAAGGGTAGTAAGAAAAAGTAATAATTGTAATTAGTAAAGGCAATATTGGAAATCACATGAATTTTAGGACAACTTCAATATTTTTAACTACTTTTATTAGTTTATATGAATTTATAGTTGTAAAAAGGATCAAAGAAAGTACGTTTTATATTAAGGATAAGATGGAGTGTACTAGTACAACCTAGAGATTATATCTCGTGCATTGATCAAGTAGGTAGAATGTTTTTAAGTTTACATTATGATATATCCATTGCATATCCACAAAGGGTTTTACTCGCATCCTCTTACTTAAATCATGACTTAATAAAGTGTTTGGTGTTAATTGAGCCAAACAGTTTCAAAACATGTCCATTGCATATGCCAGAAAAGTTTGTTTTCTACAAAAAAAAAAAAGATAAACTAAACTGTACTGTGTGTGTATCAGTTTTTATGAATGATCCAAAAACAAGCATGGACATGCTACTAGCTAGCCAAGTCTTTTGCCTATAGTATCAGCTACACTTTAAACATCACCCAGTTAATTAAAATATTATTAATTAGAAATAGAATATACTTATTCTAATAATTACGAAGAGAATTAAGCTGGGGTCTGTTACGCATATGTGAGTTTGCAGTGGGAACAAATAAATTAATGGAGCTCGACTGTGAGTTTGCATTCACACCGAATTGTGAGATGCAACGTTGAAAGCGAATATGATTTTTTTAAAAAATAATAATATACAGATATTGATATATATCTTGAATCCCAGATAATTATAAATAAATATATAACTTCCTAATGAAGTAAAATATCGGCCGGACCCTTTCTCACGTAATAAAAATAGTGACAGTGATGCTACATAATAACGCAAGCACATGCGTAAGGATTGTGATGGTGAACTCTGTCCTTCCCATCAAAACAACAGTATGTTGATCTCAGATTTTGTAAACTTAATTACCATCACTTTGATTTCTAGCATATACATCTACTTTTAAAATTAAAATTAAGATAAGCCCATTCAAAAAGTATATATACACATATGTCATTTTCAATTAACTCACCTAAATTAAGGAATAACGGTTAAGTCATAAAATTATTCTTAAATATGAGACAATTTTCAATTTTATTCATATTGAAATGATTTTTTGAAAGAGAGTGTTGGAAAATAGTCTAACATGCCTTGGTGGATTAGTCCACATCCATTAGCATTTGGGTCAAAATATAAATAATAGAAAAGCTTAAATAACTGTAATATTCCCTAATTATTCATATTGGTATTTTTGAACTGATATAATATGTCTTCTAAAGGAAGGGGTATGTGAAACATTACTATATATAGAGACATGAGGAGATCAATTATACTACCTCTGGTTCTAATTATTAAACCTAGTTGATTTTTTTTGGGAAATTAAAAAAGCTAATTAATTACTTTAAAATATTTATATTTATCATTTTTTTCTCTAAACTAATTTGTTTAACTTATAAACTAATATATAATTTAATTACACACAACATATAATATGATTAAATAATTTATTTAGCTTCTTTAATCTCTTTTAAAAAAAGGTCAAGTAAATCTTATATTTAGGACTGGAGGTAGCATGTATTTCGGATGAATACCCTCTGACACATCTTGATAAATTGATTACTCTCCCTCTACGCTATAGCTTCATTTTTGTCTTTCTGTACGCTATGCGTATGTGATCACTGTCTTTTAAAAGTTTATATATATTTCGGATGAGATGGAGTATGTATCCAATTATTAATTAACCACTATCACCACCAACAAATACTTGTTTGAAAGAAATTACAAATACGCGGACACACTGAAAGTACAATTAATATTCATATCAACAACAGCAAGCATCCCAGTTTTTTTTTTTTTTCTGTGTCATTTTCAATGTGACCACTTGTTGAAATTTATAATGCATAAGTATTAAAGTTGATTGATTATATTGTTAAATCTCAATATAAATATATTTAAATTAAAAAGGAAGGGATTAATCCCAATCCATTGCGTGTCTCCAATGTTTCATGGAAGAATGACCTACATATAAAGTACGGTCAAGATATGAAATGACTTTAATATTATTATGTTTTAAAAAAAAATTTCCCTCCACCACGGAAGCAAGCTCTGGCTGTCAAGTGTCACCACCGGTGACCGAAGCTTCGACGTCGACTGCAAGAACTCTGGTCGCCGACTGTGGCGTAGGAAACAGTAAGGTTATTTCACCCGAAAAGAAAGAAATCAATTCTAGAAATTAAAGTTCTTAGGATCTTTAAAGGTGTAACTTTGCTCTGTGAGTTTTTGTTGAGAAATAATGTTACTTCAGAAGTTAGAAATTCTTTTTTTTTTGTTTAATTTTACCTCAGAATTACTAAAATAAAGCAATATTGTTTCACGTCATTAAAAAGTTAATAGTCAATATTAGTTTTTTAACAATATAAGGCAACATTACTATGTCTTAAAACATTTGAGGTGAAATTAAATCCGAAAAAACTTTCGAAATATATTTGCATCTTAACCTTTATTATTGGCAGGCATTTTCATGGAACATTTTATGATTAATTTGCATATTTGGGTGGTAATTATATGTTAATTTTCCAAAGTTTCAACGCATGAGAAGTACGGGCAATACAATACAAAGAAGTCAAAGACGAGGCACCTATAATTTGGAATGAACAAACACATATTTGTGTGTAAAGCATCAACCACCCCCAATAACCCTACAAATCTTCCACTGTATCTTCATCCATCTCTCTTTTTTCTTTTTCCTTTTTTTATCAAAGCAAATAAATATAAAAACATATGTCTCCTAACTAACAATTGGATATAGAATAAATCTCCTCCTTGCAAGTGTATCTGATGAGTAAATATACAAGCAAACCTAACTCTATATTGACTTGAGATATATAACATTATATTATCAATCTTTGTTGTTGCTAATATTCGTGTTTGTGATATTTAGAGATTGTTTGGTATAAGGGATTTGGAAGAGAGGGGAGGGGAAAGAAAGTTTTTATGACTTGGATATTAAAAATTTAGAAAAGTGGAGTTGAATATTTGTTTATTAATTTTTCTTTTTCTTTTATTTTACATCTTATCTTTATTAAAATTTTATAACTTTATTTCTTCAATTTTTTTAAAAAAATCTAACTCAAATTCTTTTCCTCCCCTACTGAACAGACCCTAATTTTAACTTGGTGTGACTGTAATAATCACTTCAATATTTTTCACACTTATTTCACACAAATGAATCAAAAGTTTCTGTAAGAGGATCACATGCATGCGATCGAGTAGTCGTAGTGCACTTCACACAAGACATGGAGCAAAACGCCATGAACACTCTCTACATACATATAGTAGTGTGCTTGTGTATATATAATTGATTACGTCTCATAATTATAAATTATTTATTCATCTCGAGATCCCACTCAATCTTAACTAACTTCACATATATATGTTCATATATTCATTCATCTTTGAACAAGAACACCTCAGGGTTCCAGTCAAATTAAATATTAAAAGTCCCTAATTAAAAGAAATATATATATATATCCCGAATTAAAAGAAATATATATATATTAAAAGTCCCTAATTAAAGGTTGTTGGCCGATGAAAAAGAACAACAACCTCAGGTACAATCAAGGCCCAACATTTAATAACATATATAACTACCAAAAGTCAAGAATATCCTCTACTCACCCAAAAATGACCTCTAACTACCAACATATAAATAAAGAAAAATCCCTTTAAAATTTCAAAGAATCAAGAAAATATCAAAAAATTCTGAGAGAAAATTCTGATATCAAAATGGTCCCAAGAAGTTGTTAAAACCCGTAGATGAAGTTATTAATCCCTTACTAAAGAAGTTGTTAATCCCCCTTTTTGATATCAGAATTTTCTTTAGGATTTTTTTTAAAAATATATTTTTCTAGTTCCTTGAAATCTTAAAAGGATTTTCCTATAAATAATGTCAATATATATATATCACTTAAACTTTGAAATCCTGTTAATAATAATAGTAATAAGATTAACAAGAACAATAAAACAATTAACAATTCTTTTTATTGTGAAATTACCTATTTGAGATTTTGAAGTTTAAGTGATATTTTTTTTGAAATTTTTTCATACATGCGTGTTTGTATCATATAAATCCTATAATAAGTCTTATTAATACTAGGGTATAAGTAATGGGTGTCTCTCACTTGAGAATTCTTATATACTGGGCTTGTTTGGGTTGGCGGTAGGAACGGTGGCTTAAAACTATATGACTTTAAAAAAAGTTCAGTAGAAGCGATGTCTTAAAAACTATCTTGATTTGTGTTTGGATTGATAATGGTAGAAGTAGCGGAGCCCATGTCAAAAAGCTGAAAACTTTTTGGAAAAAGCTCCTTAATGGAGTTTTTTCTTTAACGTGCATTTTGAACTTCTTCCTTAACACTCAACCAAACGGACCAAAAATTAGTTGGCAGCATTATTGGACTTTTTTCCAAAATTGCTGGTCCCAACGCTGCATTCCAAACAGGCCCACTATCTATACATTTAAACAATATCGTAATAACCAACTTAGATTTTCTGAAGTGGCTAATAACAAGAAAAAGCCAGCAGCCGCATTGGCTCTAGTGAAAAGCTTTGAATATCTTGACATGATATTTCGAAAGTTCGAGTTCGTGTGGAATACATAAAACTCATTCTTATAGTCATATAATAAAAGAATAATAAGAAAAATGTACTAAATCAAGCACTTTAACCGATTAAATGAATTAGAATTTCCACTGATTGCTCTTCCTCAAATTCGCTTGAATTTATTCTAATTGAGAAAGCTCAAAAGAACGCATATGATGATATGAATATCAAACTTTACGGTATGAATTTCTTCGTTTCCCACACACACTCTCTGTTATTTTTTGTATTGGCTTCATCTTCGCTTATTTGAAAAATATAATAAATTTGGATTGTTATGTTTTCAAATTTGATTAGAAGTTTTTATTTATTTTTATGAGTTAGAATTTTTTTTTTAATATCATAATATATAGCCAATAAGCAGTGTTTGAAGCCCTATCTCCTCATTCAATGCCTGGGAAGTACCAGCTCGTTCATCTAATACCATGCTCCAATGCTAAAATGGACAATAATAATAATAATAATAATATATCAAACATATAACTGATCATAAGTTTATACACAACCCCTTGTTCTTGGGTTTAACTAGTAAAGAGGTCAGACATTCTCGTCAAAAAGGAGAGGATTCGCTTGTGGAGTTAGTCAAGACACTGGGGGAGACATTTTAAGGGTTTACGAAGTAATAGTAATCTAGACTAAGGTGGAGGCATATGTACTCTTAGTCTTCAATTTCTTGTAAAGTGGGCTCCAAATGCCCTGCCCTTGAACTGTGGGTGAATTCAACCCCTCTTTTAAAATTTTATAGCAACCAAAAAAAAAAAAAAGTTCATACACATTAAAACAAATCCTTGAAATTAATTACACTAAGTCTTATCATCATACATGAAAAACCTTATACCATTAATTATTTATGGCTTCATTGAAACCCAAATATAAATAAATGCAATGGTGGAAGAAATAGTAGTAGTATATATTGATTATTAACAAAATAAATGTATTGACCATTGAAGCAGTAATAAGCCCATAAAGAAGAAGAACATTCGAGGCTATTAAACAGAGAGTGGGTCAATCACTCAATTGTGATTAAAGTCATCAATGCTATCACCTTTCCCATAATTCCTTCCAATCCATCCATTGACGGTCAATCGCTTAGAAAATTTTTAGGCTTTCTACTTCCCTTCCAATATGTGTCAATAAAGGCTTCGGTTCCCAGTTACCACCCTCACCGTAACAAGCCACGTGGCAGCATCCCAGTCACCCAGATGCCACCTGTTCACCTACTTCTTTGACTTACATCGCCCGTTTGACATTCTCCCTCATCTGCCATCTCATCTCCAACATCCTAGACTTTCATTGGCCCCAGTAGAGACGCAGCCCACGCCTCCAATAAATATTTTTATAATTTATTTTTAATTCCGTCTTAGTTCATTAGAATAAGAATTTAGTATTTACCATTAAATAACTCAACATCGAAAGTTTAGATTAACGTATATATCTTTAAAAATAATATTTATTAATAATTTTTTCTCAAAAAATGTACAATATTATAAAAAAAAATATGTTTTAACATATAAAATTTGATCAAAAGTAATAAAATAACATACAATTGAAGACATTAACTAAGTTTAATAATGACATGATTTGATTTATGTTTTCAAATTTCAGATAAAAAATAGTATGTTTCCAAATTATTAAAAAAAAATTATGAGATTAAAAAATTGGAACAATCCTAGAAAATACGGTTAGAATATGGAAAAGACAAATCAGGAAGTTTAATATCACAAATCTCAAGTCAGACCTAGACCTATTGGAAGAATATGAGATTTGAAAATGTTTCGAAGTAACTAATCTATCCCTAATAGTATATGAAAAGCTTAAGTTGTCAACATGTATACTGAAATTATTAATTACCATTCTTAAATTGAAACAAAATTTATCTGACATACTTATTTTGTATAGCGTAAATCATGATTGAAAAACTGTTTTTGAAGGCCCTGATCACTATTTCAAACAAGTAAAATTTATTATTTCTAAACCTAAGTTGATCATAGATTACAATTAACAACTTCAGACTTCATTATGCATATTGACAAGTTAAAATCAGAATACAAACAACCTTTTAAGTAATATTTGAACCCACACATGTCTTGTCTGACGTCACTAACTATTTATGTATAGAAAATAATAACATAAAAATCACAATTGACAACTTTAATATTTATATTGACAATTGAACCCTGGGTAAATTAAAAGATTTTCCCTAAACAATAAATTAATGGTATTTTATTGAGAATAAATATCAGGTTTTGCCTTTTTCGATTTTTGAGCCAAAAAGAACCACACACCCATTTTATTGGGCAGAGGAGTAGGCATACTCAGTCGTTTAGAACAGGACCCATGATTTGGTCATCGGCGCGAGCGCAACCGTGGACTCGTGGGTCCCACAATTCTTTCTTGTGGACCCAATTGAAAACCACGTGGAAGGCGATGGTAGGCGTGTCCACGCTGGACATGACAGAAAGCCGCGTATGTGATGGCCCACCCACGAGAAGAAGCCCCAATTTTTATGTTAAAGATCTAAACTTTTGTATTTTTTTTAATTTTTCACTGTAAAGAAATATACTTTTCTTTTGTTTTGTATAAATTTGCTTTTTCAACTTTACATACAAGTCTACTTTGTAGATTTGGGAATCCAGGTTCGACAAATCTAGGGGTTACGGCGTCTCGTACAGTCTCGAAGCCTTTTCCTTACACGGGACGACGAGAAAGTTAAATTAAAATAAAGCAAAAGATAAAAGCAGATATAAATATTAGAGAAAAAGATATATACTTTTAAATGACATATGGATCATTTGGTAGAAATTTGGATTTTTTTTTTTTTGTCAAAGAAGATTCTATTAAAATAAACTTTAAAAAATACCATTATAAAGAAAAGAACTAAACAACAAGTAAAAAAAAAACCAAACGACAACCATAACAGAAACAGCTACAATAAAGAAAAGACTTAAATGCCCTATTTTTCTTCACACTATTTCTTCTCTCTCATCTTTCTCTTTATCCTCTTCCTTGCCGTTAGCATCCACCTATGCCACCTGCATCCATTGCTCATTGCCTCTCCCTCCGGCATTTCCTTCTATCACATCTTCTCCCTTCGTCAATCTACTATTCAATTGATCTATAGAAGAAGACGAAGTAGAAGCAAATGAGTCTTTGTTTTCGTTTGGGTTTTTGATCAAATCGTGGCATTAACATAGTGAGAGCAAGAGGGAGGGAGATCAATCTCTGGAATTGCCGAGAAACAGCATTTACCTTGAACATGTTGTTGGTATCGCCGAATATGAACCACAAATGTTGAGCTCATCGGCGGAGTTGTTGTTGTTGAAGCGATTGTAGCAATTATTTCCACATTTAGCTGCCAATGGCTATATTAAAAGCTCATACTTCGGTTTTTGTACAAGATCATGACCCTCCTTCAACATCTGAAACTCCAAAACCTTCTTCATTCTTGGCCAATGTGTATGTTAGTGTGGATAAGTCAAGTGATGAAAGTGGTAAAGCTACTAACTCTTGTAACTTTAATTAGGGCAGGAAGACCAACATCTATAAAGGGAGTACTAGAAGTGATGAGGGTAGCACTAGTAGTTTGAGCAATACTTTGTGTATACCTCACAAGGCTAAAGTTATAAGATGGGAAGCGATTCAAGCTATTCGAGCTCACTATAGAATGATGGAGATGAGGCATCATATTGTGGAATAATGAAATTGACTAAAAAAATAGTTGTTTAACAAAATCCATAATAATCTTGATAAAATGTGTAAAATGATTAAGTAATTGGGCTTTTAGTTTTTTCTCACAAATATAAAAAATCAAGATTCACACTCTATCCCTTATTTATCCTTTGAATGTATTGATAGAAGGGATTTTTGAAAGCTAAAATGATATTTATATGTCTTTTTTCCTAAATACTACTCTTGTAAAATTATCTTTAATTGATTTCATGTTAATAATAACAATGGCATATTACATTATAACTATATTATAAAATAAAAGGAAAGGAAGGCTTGCGGTTCAAGTTACGCACTATGGTCATGGTCGTAGCGAATAAATGTCCCACCACTCAGCGAGACTTTCTCGTCAGCCTGACGACGCGTAGACGCAATGCCAAGTGGGAACGCTAATAAAAGATGAAGAGAAGGGAGAGACACATACAAGTTATAAAAATCACAATTAAAGACCCAACTTCTGGAAAAATTCATTTTATAGAATCTTTAAAAAAAAAAACCACTATCTTTAATACCTATCGAAATTTGTTAATAATTTTTAAAATTATTTATTAAATTCATAATTTTAAAATCTCGATATAGTTTCTAACATGATAGTCAAATTTATTTTTAAAAATAATATTTATTATTGATGGTATAAGCTTTCAGATTATGGGCGTTTAGTTGTAATATTTTCCAAACAGTTTGCGCGTAGACAGATAGATGAAGATGAGACCGGGAAGGGACTGTAAGCATTTCACAATTTTAATAAATAAATAAAAAGAGAGAGACCGATAGAGAAAGGAAAAATAGAGAAAGAGGAAAAGTTTTCTCAAATATGAACGAATAATAATTAATTACTAAAAATAAATATTAATAGAAACACCTAAGCCGATAGGAAATCAAATCTCGTTTTCTCTCTTTTTATTTTTTTTCTTCCCGTCTTCTTTCACGGTTCACACCTACCTGTTCACACCTAGCACCACCATATATATATAATCTTTTCTTTCTATTTCCCTATCTTTTTCTCTCTCCTCAACGCAGAGAGAAATTCCAATCTTCTTCATATTCCTTCTTTTCCAAGTTCTCTCTCTCTATCTACTTTATAAATCTATGCTTTTATCATAGAGTTCAAGATTTTGATGTTTTTAATTTAATGGAAGGCCATCATCCCCATCGTCATCATCAACATCATCCTCATCCTCATCCTCTTCATCTTCACAGTCAATTACAACAACAACAGCATCAGCAGCAGCAGCAACATAGTATTGGGTCGGCGGTGGCCGCCGCGGCGGGTGCTACGGTGGTTAACGTTGTGGATGTGGGCGGAGACAGGTTTCCTCAATGGAGTATTCAGGAAACGAGGGAGTTTTTGATAATCAGGGCGGAACTAGATCAGGCTTTCATGGAGACGAAGAGGAACAAGCAGTTATGGGAAGTTATTTCAAACAAGATGAAGGATAAAGGTTACTTTCGAAGCCCAGAGCAGTGCAAGTGCAAGTGGAAAAACCTCGTCACCAGGTACAAGGTATATATATATCGAATCTGATCTTGTCTTATTACCTCACTCTAATTCAAAACCTTCAATCGAACACCGAATCCTTTTTTTTTCTAAAGTTTACACAAAGTGTAACTATATATAAGTCTAACCGTCATTCTTGATTTAACTGTTGGGAATTTTCACCGATGCTATATCAATTTCTCGTCCCCACACCTCTTTTTTCTTCTCTAGTTACTTGTAAAAGTAGGCCTTTCATAAAAAATCCCTGCAAACCATTTTTGTATCTAGAAACTGTGAGGAAAGATTTAGCTACCTACCACCTACATATCCGATAGCCATGGAGAAAACAAAACAATATATATATATACATATATATATATATATTCAATATGATATCTCACTAAGTACCGCTTTGTATAAGCAAAAGGCGCGTGATTTACCGTATGTGGTTGGAGTTATATATATATATATGTAGTATCCCACGTTGCTGCAATCTACATATCGTGTGATATCGGGTATCTATCTCTCTTCTGTGTTTGTCTAGTACATATATATGTATAGATGATGCTTTTCGAGTGTAGTATTCATATGGTTACGAGGTTCACTACGCGTCTTACATAGAATTAACTGTGTGTGTATCTATGTGAGATTTGATGAAGGGATGTGAAACAATGGAGCCAGAGGCACTGAGGCAACACTTTCCATTTTACAACGAGCTCCAAATGATTTTCGCAACTAGGATGCAGAGAATGCTGTGGGCAGAAGCGTCCGAAGGAGGCGGCGGATCGAAGAAGAAGGCGCCACAGAATCTCTCATCAGAAGAAGAAGACGACGACAATGACAACAAAGAAGACAGTGAAGGAGACCATCATAAAGGAACTGCGAGTAGTAGCAGGAAGCAGAAGAAGAAGAAAGGAAAGGGTAGTGGTAATTATAGTAGTAGCAGTAGTAATATTAATGAGAGTTTGAAGAACATGAAGGAGATATTACAGGAGTTTATGAGGCAACAAATACAAATGGAGGCACAGTGGATGGAGGCTTATGAGGCGAGAGAGAAGGAGAGGAGAATGAAGGAGATGGAGTGGAGGCAAACAATGGAAGCATTAGAGAATGAGAAGATAATGATGGATCAGAGTTGGAGAGAGAGAGAAGATCAACGAAGGCTTAGAGAAGAAGCTAGGGCTGAGAAAAGAGATGCTCTTATCACTGCCCTTCTAAACAAGCTCTCTAGAGACGACATGTAGTAGGATGGATTTTCTTTTTTTGGGTTTTATGTCATGCAAAAAGCACACAAAAACAACAGCTCTCAAGCCTTAGCTAGTGAGAGAAGATCAACGAAGGCTTAGAGAAGAAGCTAGGGCTGAGAAAAGAGATGCTCTTTTCACTGCTCTTCTAAACAAGCTCTCTAGAGATGACATGTAGTAGAAAGGATTTTAGTTTTTTTGTTTTATGTCAAGCAAAAACCACAAAAAACAACAGCTCTCAAGCCTTAGTGTGATGATGATAAGAGCTAGGTCTGTCTCAAGAAACTGATCTTTTAATTTGTGAAGTCTTGCACTGGCTCGCGAAGGGAAAGAAAGACCCTGGGATGTTACATCTTTCTCCTTCATTTCATCGTTTCTGTGTTGCTCGCTGACTATTTCTTTAACAAAAGCAATGGAAGAAAACGAGGTTTAATTAATTGCACTGTTATTTTTCCCATTTCACTCTGCTCTCTTATTTTGATTTATTTCTATACTTATAGTTAGCCAAGCAGTGAAAGAGAATGATTCATATATATTAGAATATGATTTGTTGTTCGTGTTTGGAGAGGGTTATTAACAGTGAAGAGGGAATGCTTCAAAGTTCAAAGAGACAGATGAATGAGTCTGAGTTGGGAGTAGGTGTAAGCATATAAATTAAATAGAGGAAATTAAAAATAACATTTTTACCTAACAAGATGTTGTGGACATGAAGAATATGCAAAACATAGTGTGTCCATATATAAAGATAATGGTAGAAATCATCATAATGTCTACTCCATTGAGAATTGCACAGTCTTACATATATGGCTATATATAATGGTGCATTTGCCATACCTCACTTCACCAACATAAAGTACTCTCATCAATATTTACATTTTTCTTATAAACAATTCCCATAATCCAAAACAATATTCTTAAACTTCATTTGAAAATGCATGACTCTTGATCATCCTTCTCTAGATTAGATAGTCTTTATATATATATATATATATATAGAATCTAATTTTACAGATTCAGTTTAGTGATTTCATAATATGAATATATCAAAGGAGAAAAGTTGTAAGTGAAAATAAGTTAATTTTATAATTTTATAACACTTTAGGATGAAAATCAGCATTTTGCAGCAATTGATGCGATGTCAAAGCTTTTGGAACTTTGAAGAGGAGGATGCATGAGATGTATATTTATTTAACAGCTAGCTGATTGTGTGTGTGTTTATATACTATATATATATATATATATACACACACACACACATATATATATACATATATTGGTGTGTTTGCATGAAACGAGTTGTGCGTGTGGTGTGTGTTGAAATTGACTTCTCTCAGCTGATCGTATAGTATGAACTTGTGACTTTTAATTAACGTTTTGTTTGGGCTATGGAGGCTACTCATCATGATTCATATGGACCACCCATTTATTATATTTTCATTGAAACTTGTACTACTCTCTCTCTCTCTCTCTCTGAGTTTTTCTGATGCTCTATATTATTATTGAGATGGGAGGGCGAAATGCAATATATATATATAATATTTGCCTGCTATAATGTTTTTTTTATGTGAATATTTGTGTAAAATACTACTCAAAAGGTATTGAGTTTGATTTTGTGTTTTGACACAACATTTATAAAAAAATTACATCTTTGGACCTTGTACTTTAAATTAGATCACAACATGCGTATTGATTGATTAGTTATTAATGGTAGTTAAATTTAAAGTTTTGAGTATAATTCCTAAAAAATATTAAGAAATAATGGGCACCATTCATTTTACCCTTAATTTGGTCAACTTATGAATTATTTATCGGCCAAAAATATTGTAAACATATGGAGTAGGATCCTAAATGGAGTCTTGAGTAAATCGTGCATTATACTATTCAAGGTTATTTTGTGAACAATATATTTTATTATGCAAATTGATGTGTTAATTAAAGAATGTATATGATCAATAAGAGTGTGTGGTGTACTGTTATGACTAATGTATGGATAATTATAGATTTATGTATAATTTAAATCAATTATTCATGTTTGAATTTTTTCGGGTGAGGATTCATGTGTGCAATTTCGCGAGCTTAATTAATTGTCGCGTGTTCCATAAGTTTTCTCTGTAAACTATAAAGTGTTCACACGGTGTAAGACATTATTTAAAGTATTATTAATTCATTTTTGCCTGAAATAAATTTGACAACGTGTATCAAGCTAGTATATCCTAAGTTTTTCACTGAAATTGTTTCTTTAAATTTTAGCTGTCTATTTCATAATGTCAATACCTATTTTATACACGCGTGCATGATAAATATGCTTGTTTTATGGAATATTACTACCACATTTTGATTTGTTGCTACGAAATGGTTAACTTTCTCTCCATTCACACATTATTATGTTGTATTTAAATTATACTCGATAATACCTAGGACTACTTTTGGTTTGAACGATTGACGAGAAGGCCTATATATATGTGTGTATGACTTTTTAATTAAAATAGGAATTTTTCAGTAGAAACACACGATACATTCATATATGTAAAGTTCAAGAGAACTAATCATGCACGGTAGTGCTATAATAGACATGTTAATATTAATTTTAAGACGAATGAACCATCTGATTAAATTAAAGTAATTAAGTTTAGGCAAAGTGACTATCATGTTTAATTTGATCATTATAGATATAAAAGCATTGTTGTTAAACTCTCAAATTGATTATCTGAGTTTACCATTTTTACGATTCTAGCTTAAAAATTGAGTCGAGTTGTAGGTAAGCTCATATTAGTTGTAAACTTAGTAAAACTTACGAGTTTATATACCGAATTTACTGTATTTATGTTTATAACTTACAAAAATATGTTAACCTATTCTTAAACTCGTGTTACCTTTTTTGATTTGATCATGCTCAGTGAATTTATATATAAATTTTATAGAAACTTCTGCTAAGTATGATATATTATGAATGTTGATAAATTCAATTTCAATTATTTGAGTTTAAAATATATTTAAGCCAATTTTTTTGTGATTTTTTATATTTTAACTACACACTTTAATGCCTATTTAATTATAAAAGTAAACTTTTATGAATCTATAATTCAAATATATGCTACAACTTTACGTCACCATTACGAGTTTGTTTAAACTTGCGAGTTTGAGAACTTTGGATGAAAGTTCAAACATGATTACATATTTTAATTATGTGAGCCATATTTAATATACAAGGATTTCCCAAAGTTTGTCCTCAGTGCATGTAGGTTCCATGAACCCAAAAAACTATTAAGAAGATTGGACAAAAAAGGATTAGATTCCTGTGTCAAAACACACACATGAGATCCCATAGAATTAGACTTTTAGAATAATAAAAGTCTGGTTAATTTCGTAGAATTGTGCTAATGGGTCCTCTAAAACCAAAAGTATCATATATAAAAACCAAATCCTACTTATAATACTAATTAAATTACGTTTTAACATCTGAGTTTTGCCTATGAAACAGTAAAAATGGTACCAAACCAATTTGGATGATTGCGGAAAGGGAAGAACGTACACGGATTTCCCAGAAAACAATGTGCTGTGTCCAATTAATTAAATCATTTAATTTCATATCAAAACTGTCTATTCATTTATAGTAATAAGATAATAGCAAAGTAATACTAGCTTTTTGTATTTTTTGCCCCCAGTCCTTGCATTTGCATTATGATATTGCCTAAAACAGTAATATCGTGACAATTCGTAAACAAAGACTCGTTTTGTTCTGTTTATGATACTATTTCCCTATGATGGTGGGTGCTCTCTCTCTCTCTGTGTCACCGACAGATGTATGAAGTATAAACACAGCGAACAACACCAACAATAATCTATCCATGCCTACGAATGCACCTTCACATGAAGTTATAAATATCCTTTCGAAGATGGTACTCGTATTTAATTTATTCGTTTAATTATATAATTATATATTTTTGTTAACGAAAGTTTCTTTCATGGTTTTCTCAACTTGTTTTTAAATTTATTTGCAAGTGAGAATATTCAACATGGTGTTTCTGAGTGAATCAAAAATATACAAACGCGTTTATCACACGTCAAGTTTATATTCAGGACCAAAAAAAAAGATACCTCGAGTTTATATATATATATATAGACACACATACACACATTTATATATATCACCGACTAGGTCTCTGTCGTCTGTCAAACATTCTTAACCTTTAAGATTCGAATGATCCTTCTTGAGCAACTTCCCGAATTAGTCAACTACGTTCAGATCTAGTAATACTTTACAGCCCATCCACACGTTATTCTTTGCTGTAATTAAATTCGGTGAATTTTTTTTATTTATATAATGATCGAAATAACGAAACGAACATTATTATAGTGGTAATGAGGATATATAACAAGTGGGTCCAAGTTCCAAAACGATACCAACTGTCTAGTTACCTGCACCTACTTTCTTCAGCCAAAAGATGAAAAAGTCAAACATAGCTTAATGTTCATCTTCCTGTTGTTCTATGTTGACAATTTTTGACACATCTCTCAAAGTAAACGCAGAATATTTGACATTTGTTGTTTCAGATATTGTAATTAATATGACTTACTAGCTAGCTACGCCATTAATTATAAGGCAGACATATTATTCATTTTGTTCAGTATTAAACTGATAATACTGGGTTTTCCCGTAATTCTTGTATGAACCTAGTTTGTCATGTTACTTATGGTATAATTAATTAAAATACAATAACCCCATGAGCTGATTTGACATATCTCCTAAATTTAGCTTACATTTAATAAAATCAAAAAATTTCACAAGATTTAGTTTTTTATTACTTGCAAAATCTTAGAATAAACATGTGAATCACATAAGAATTTATATTAGTTGAGTTACTGTATTTTAATTAGTTAGACCATAAATGACGTGGCAAACCAAGTTCATACAAGAATTTCTCTGGCTTTATTTGTATATTCATCTTTGTAACTACTAGTTGTAACTTGTTATGAATCTCACATAAGAAGGTTTATCTAAGAGCTTTATAAGAAAAGTAAAAATTATAGGTTCAAGTGGCTTTCCATTCTAATAAGCCAGTTAATTCTTTGGGTAGAGCTCTCTTAAATTTACGCTTATAACATTGATGAAGTTATCAAAGGCTAAACTCTCCCACGGAAGTTCATTGTTATGAGTCAAGAAAATTAAAGTAGACTTTATAAGTTTTAAGTGTCTCTCCCACTCTTATTAACCGACTAATCTTTTAGGTTTGACTCTTTAGACTTATATTATGGTAATATACCGTAATATGGAGCAAATGTGAACCTTTGAAAAATTAAAATACATCTATTATATTGTTGGAGAATGGAGACAATGTCATCATATTAAAGCGATGGTACTATATTCAAGGGTTGGTTACTAATTAAATGTACTCACATGTGTTCTAATGATGATGCATCAGAAAAAAGTGGTGGCCATGTACTTAATTATATTATAAATGAATTCATTAATTTCATAGGGAAAATTATAATAAAGGACCTAAAAAAAATATTATTTATTAAGAAGGACTATAAAAAATGATAATTATTCTAAAGAACCAAAAATTAAAATATTAAAACAAAAGGACTAAATTACCCTTAGTCAGATTTCCTATCTTCTCATTAACTAAATCTGGAATGATTTTTTCTTACATGAAAATCTAGAGTAATTGATGGATAATAATAAATAGATATCAATTCAAATAATTCTTTTTCCATTGTAGAATCACTCAAGATTATTATGTTAGAGAAAAGATAGGAAAGATGGAGCTTTTTATGGTTATAGCAAAAGGAAATAGGAGTCTTTTGCTTTATTTTCTGTTTCTCTGGGAATGGAACAACTAGTAATATTGAATGAATATCAGGTACTTTTAGTTGCCTCAGCACAAAATATCTTAGGTCTAACACCGCAGACGGTTGCACAACGCACGAGGCTTCTTCTGCCACAACCATAAAAAGCTCCATCTTTCCTATTTTTTCTCTAGCCTAAAAAGAATTATTTGAATTAATATATATTTATTATTAAATATTAATTATTTTAGATTCTTATGTAAGAAAAAATCATTCCATATTCAATTAATGAGAAGATAGGAAGAAAAAATCATTTCAGATTTAGTTAATAAGAAGATAGGAAATCTGATTAAGGGTAATTTAGTCCTTTTATTTTAATATTTTAATTTTTAGTCCTTTAAAATAATTACCACTTTTTATAATCCTTCTTAATAAATATTATTTTTTTTAGGTCCTTCATTATAATTTTCCCAATTTCATATTTTGGTTAAATATATATGTGAGGCTGAAAAATATTTGCTGACATAAACTTGGAACGAACTTGGAACGTCTAATAGGAGAATTATGTGTATATATTTAATGAATTCATTAATATTATATTTTGGTTAAATATGTATGTCACTAAAAAAAACTGTCAATTCCTAGCGGTTAGTTTGTAGTGATTTCTTTTAACCGCTACAAATATAAGGATTTGGTGGTTTATTTTGAAATTGTTACATTGTAACGTTATGACTTATGCCAAATGGTGTGCTGGCAAGTGAATGACACTTAAGTAATTTTCATCCAAAAAAAAAAAAAGCTACAAAATATGGCACTAACCCAACGCCAAATTTATAGTAGATACTTTGTACCGGTGTAGTTACGCATAATTATAAGCAGAGATATTATTCATTTTGTTCACTATTAAATTGATAATATTGGGTTTATCAGAAATTCTTATGTAAACCTAGTTTACCACATCATTTATGGTATAATCAATTAAAATATAACAACTTGTGAGTTTATTTGACATATCTTCTAAATTTTACCTGGAATTTTAGTAAAATTAAAAGAATTCACGATATTTATTTTTTCATTACTTGTGAAATCTTAATTATTGGATTTATTTTTTTAAGAAAAGTAAACATGTGAATCACATGGGCAGCCAATTAAGATTAATATTAATTAAGTTGTTATATTTTAATTGGTTAGAGCACAAATGACGTGATAAACTAGGTTCATACAATAATTATATTATCTGGGTTTATTTGTACATTCATATTTGTAACTACTATTTGTAATTTGTTATGAGTCTCATATCAAAAAATTTATTTAAGAACATTATAAGAGAAGTAAAAATTATACTTTTTACAAGTTTAAGGGGCTTTCCCTTCTAATTAGTCAGTTAATTCTTTGGGTTGAGCTCTCTTAAATTTACGCTTATAACATTGATGAAGTTATCAGAGGCTAAACTCTCGCACGAAAGTTCATTGTTAAGAGTCACAAGAAAATTAAAGTAGATATTATAATTTTTAAGCGTCTCTCCCAATCCTATTAAACGACTAATCTTTTAGGTTTGACTCTTTATACTAATAATATACTTCCTCTATTCCTTATTATAAGGCACCAACTAACTTTTCTCATAAACCAATAAAAACAGTTAAAGTCAATAAAGTTACTCTACAATTTAAGTGATGAGTATATATTTTATGATTAAATAGGTGTATATTTTAGGAGATTTGATTGGAATTATTGATATGATATACCTATTTAATTATCTTTTATGAACGTTTCCATAATTAAATGAAACTTGGGATCAAAGAATAAATCGACATAAAATCTACTCATATGCTATTTTTATTGTGCAGGAAATATTAGCTGATTTGGAATGAAGTAAAAAAGGCAATAAGAGGATATGCAATCAGTCAAATTCAGTGGTCTCACGCAAGAAAAATAGAAACAAAATCAATTGTGTGATCTGATGGAGTAAATTACAAGATATGAGATATTTTTGTAATAAGAAAAGGAGAATCAATGACCCAAGATCTAAATTATTATAAATGGGGAGGCAGAGACAAGAAAGAGGAAGATGGAAGACGCAGAAAGATCGGGAGGCACAGAACGAGAAGGAACAAAGAAGCAGAGAAGTAGAGGCTGAGCGTTTCGGTTCTCTTCATTATTTCCACGGAAAGACTATGGAGACGACGAAGAAATTTTCTTTCCTCTCTCTTCTTCTTCTTCTTTGAACCTGAATTCTTATCTTTTTGTTTTGGATTTGAATAAAGCCATATGTGGCTAGTTGGTTTTGCAACCTAGAGAATCTATGAACTTGTTTGGGTTTTAGAGATTATTCCCACTTTTTAGTTTTGATTAATTTTATTCAGTTTATTTAATCCTGTGTTTATTGCTATTGCTTAGTGAGTGGCCACCATTGAGCATGTTTTGGGGATTTAGGGTTGGACTTGAAAGAGGGAATCCTAAATTGACCTTGGGAATAAATAATGTGGAATTAGATTTAAATTTAACGTGAAGTTAGGTTTTAATCTAATTTGCGTCTAGGATAGACATATACCTAGAAGCTCCGCATAGTCAAATTAGAGTGAATCCGATTTGAATTGCATCTTAATTAATTATGTGAGGCATTGCATAATTATTTGAGGTAGGTATATAAGTGGACTGACAGGCATTTATAGACATTAATACTCTATATTAGCTGATTAGATTAAGTCAAAGTTAATTTAGTGGGGATAAAATCTAAGAATCAAATAAGGAATTAGTGACTCTAGGTTGCTCGTTTAATTATTGTGGTAGTTTTCTTATTTTTATTTTAGTTTTAATTTCTTTCTCTTAATTAAATTCAATTTTTGTTTTCCTCAACTTAAACGAAATTGTGAAATTAATGCTCAACTAAAGTTTGTGATACTAGTGCGAACGATATCTTACTTACTCTTTATTACTTGATACGGCCCGTGCATTTGCGGAGTGTTTTTTTTAGGCTTAAAGTTTTGCCCTATCATTAAGTAACTTCCAATATTACTCCTGCTAATTCTACTAAACTCTAATATTATATTAATTATTACTCACACACATTACTCTCATTAATTAAGGGTAGACATGGAAACAAATAATTAATGCTCATTGGGAACAAGCAAGTGCCTTATAAAAAAGACCGAATAAATTTGCTAGTTAGTGTCTTATAATAAGAGCCAGAGGGAGTAGTAATTTACCGTAATATGTAGCAAATTTGAACCTTTGAAAAATTAAAATACATCTATTATATTGTTAGAGATAATGTCATCAAATTAAAGCGATGGTACTATATTCAAGGGTTGGTTACTAATTAAATGTACTCACGTGTGTTCTAATGATGATGCATCAGAAAAAAGTGGTGGTCATGTACTTAATTATATTATAAATGAATTCATCAGTTTCATATTTTGGTTGAACATTTATGTGAGGCTGAAAAATATTTGCTGGCATAAACTTGGAACGAACTTGTAACGTCTAATAGGAGAATTATGTATATATATTTACTAAATTCATTAATTTCATATTTTGGTAAAACATATATGTTAGTGCAAAAAGAAACTATCTGTTCATAGCGGTTATTTTATGGTGGTTTCTTTTAACCGCTATAAATATGAGGATTTGGTGGTTTATTCTAAAACCGTTACAAATTTGTAACGGTATGATTTGCGCTAAGTGGCGTGCTGGCTAGTGAATGACACTTATAACAGTTTTCACACACAAAAAAAACTACTACAAAATATGGCGCCTAGCTACCGTCAAATTTATAACAGATACTTTGTAACGGTTTAGTTACACAAACCACCACAAATGTGGTGCTGGCTTAGCGTGTTATGGCGCCAAGTTGCTCTAGGCCTAGTTGAGCACTTTAGAAGCTATAAGGGTATGGGGTAAGGTGCCAAACCTAGCATGGTCTACAGCAGGAGCAACACCTCGAAGGTTGGCACCTCTCGAGTAGGGACCTTCGGCATCAGAAGGCTAAGGGATGAGACTATTTAGGAGATTTGTGCGACCCAATGGTGGGATATTAGGAACACGATGCTGTCGAGGTCATGGGGTCGATTGTTTCCTGACAAGAAGCATCCAAAGGGCTTGACAATCCCTAGGTTCGTCGTCCATCCATCCCCTGCCGATGACGATAGTTCTATTAACTCTAGTCATCCATGTGATCCTGCCCCCTTGAGAGAAGACCTAATAAGCTTCCAGATAGTTAGTATATTTTTTATGATTTAGAACAATTATATTTTGATTTGAAACAATTGTAAAGTGTGTCATTTTGAAAATTCAGTATTTTGTATCCTGTCAACGGTCATGAAGTTTGCAACGGTTTTTAACAGTAACTATTGTAAAGTATGTCATTTTCAAAATCGAGTATTTTACATCTCATCAAAGGTAATGAAGTTTGTAGCGGTTTTGCATGATAACTACTACAAAGTGTGTCATTTTGAAAATTGAGTATTCATATCCTGCCAACAGTCATGAAGTTTGTAGCGGTTTTGCATGGTAACAGCTACAAAACGTGTCATTTTGAAATTTGAGTATCTCGTATCCCGCCAACGATCATGATGTTTGTAGCGGTTTTCAATGGTAATCGCTACAAAATTTCATTTTGAAAATTGAGTATTTCGTATCCTGTCAACGGTCAAGAAGTTTGTAGTGGTTTTTTCAGGTAACCGCTAAAGTTTACACTTTGTAGCGTCCGGTTTTTCAACTACTGCTACAAATTGTTAAACGTTGGAGAATTTGAATTTAAGCATCATGATACACATAATTTAGAAAACTCAATTCTCTCTTCACCCATCTTCTTTGCTAAATTTTTTCACTAACTATAGATAAGTAATGGATCAAGTTGTCTCAAATTCTCTAGTATATTTGGCAGGATTAAACAATTTCTTGGATTTCGAATACTCTCACACCAGTTGTAATGGTAAGATCGTGTTTCCGCATCATAAATGCAAGTTTAAGAAGTGGCATACACAAAAAGTTGTTAGGGAACATTTGCTTGTAAAACATTTCTTGGAAGATTATACGTTTTAGAGAGTTCATGGTGAGAAACCTGGTATGAGATATGGTTATGCTCTTCCTCAAAGTTCATAAGTAGCAATTCAAGTAGATCAAGATGATACTATTAATGATGTTGTTCGTGATGCATTTCATTTTCAAGACAACAAGTTCAACAAAGAATTGCAGGGATCATACCCTATGTTCTTGAGGAATGAAGCAGCTCAGGATCTTTTCAACCTAATGGATGAAACAGATCGTCCTTTGTATCAAAGTTATCGAAAATACTCAAAATTATCTTTCTTGATCAAATTATATCATATCAAGTTCTTATGTGGAATCAATAATAAGGGAATACCAATGTTGTTGGAATTATTACAAGATTATTCTCTGACCGTACATTCCCACAACGTTCTACGAGGCCAAGAAGATTGTTAAATGATTAGACTTAAACTACAAAAAAATTGATACATGCCCCAATGATTGTATGCTATGTAACATCCTCGTTTTTGAAATCCGTTTTCACAATATTTAAACCAGAGTAGAAGCGTTTTTGAAATAATCAGAGTAGAGCATCGGAATAATTTCAAAATTTTGAGTATCTGATAAACATTTACTGATGTAGTATCTGGCTGCTTACACAGCGGTACAGTAGTCTGAAAATAGTTCAACAAAATAACGTTGAAATAAAAATTTCTCCGTCTTCGTCCTCGCGCTGGCTCCTTATCCTTGTCCTTGGCCCTGGTTCCTCCGGACCCTGACGCTATGTTAAGAGCTGAGGTTCAATTACCATTGAACCTCAGGTAACGGTTAACCTCATGCTTATGTATCAAATATGTATGACAGATATCCATGGCAAAACAGCAATAATCACATACAATATTCTCATATTCAGATAATAACATAACACAGCCACTGCAATATGCATGTTATTATAGTCTGCACTATCTCCAGTGCCACGATGGCCTATCGTGTCCTCAGCGCTAGGAAAACATAACGGCATTATCAAAACCATAACCCATATCAAGTTGTATGTGTATGATCAATTTTCAAAAACAGAGTTTCAGACTATCTATCACATATAAGCATACAATAAGCATCAGAGTTAGTGTTACAGTACGCGTCCGTACCTGAGTTGATAATTCCGGTATGTCGGCGATCGGTATATGTTTGCAAGTGTCCTATAATAGGAATATTGCGTTATTAATTGTAAATAATATTCTTGAATATATTTTGGCCACTATTGAAATATTATACCCTTGGTACACTAAACCATTATTTTATTTCTTCAAAATTCGTGGAAAAACGCTGGACAATATTGGGCAGAATTTCGCCTATCTTTGAAAAATCATAACTAATTCTAGAAAAATCGAAACGAAGATCCGTAAAAAGTTCCGGACTCCTTAGGATGTCTATTTTTCAGAAAAAAATATCAGACTTTGCCCAGAATTCAAAAATAACTCCCAGATTTCATGCGTTCATCCTCTGCCCAGAAATTCGCCCAGAAAAATAGCCTAATCTTCAAAAATTCATATCTCCTTGTCCAGAGATCAAAACATTACATATTTTATGTATTTGGAAAGCCCTACATGTCTACTTTATTTCTGGAAAATTTCGTGATTTTTAAAGATCATTTGATACAGAAAATAATTCCCCCTATCCAGTTGACTCTCAAAATCCAGCAATTCTAGACTTCTTTCATCTTATTCTAACTTGTTCCCTTAATCCTAAAAGTCACTCCCCAACATGTTTCCACCTTGTCAGGCATCTTTTTGATGCAATAAGGCTTGAAAACAAATATGAGGAATTACTTTACCTATTTACTAGATTAAACTAACATCTATATTAAAAACTAATAAGAATAACTAAAAACTATAAAACTAAGAACAAACTTACCTCTTGAAGATCATTGCTACCTCTCATCCTTCTTGCTTCCTTCTCTCTACTCTCTTTCTCTCTAAAACTCATTTGAGTTTGGTGTGAAGAATGAAGAGGGATTTGCTTCCTATTTATAGCCTACAAGCAACTTCTCCAACAAGCCACTCCTCTTCTCTCTCCCTTCAACTTTTTCATCCTTCTTCAAGAAGTTTAGACAACTTGCTCATGAAGTTTTGGCTACTTGCTCACCAAGTTGGAAGGTTCTAACTTCATCCATAAGCCTCCACAAGTGTTTGACTTAATATCTCATTGATTTAATCATCCTAAAAACCCACCCATGTGCTCATGCGCCACTTTTTGTGACCATAGGGGCTGATCACATTATTCTTCAATTAGCATCCAATTGAAGTGTTAAAATGCCTCATTAATTATATGCTTTATGGTTTATTGATTTATTAGTTAACCATGGCCATTATTGTTTTAATTAACAAGCTCAAATATACTATCTTTGGCCTATAATTTTGAAAATAAGACATCCTAAAATGATGCCTTTAACACATGTTATCAAATTAATTATGAAAGTTTATGAACTTAATTCAATTAACGTAGATTTAATTATCTACTAATTATTGGCAATTTTATTTAATTGGATTAATTATTTTCTCACAACTTTCGAGTTTACTTTGGTCATTTACATGCACCATGCATTAATTTAATAATCATAGGGTAACTTATGGTCCCTAAAATAAAATTGGATTTTTGCCTCTTTAAATTCCAAGGAAAATAAACAAATATATTACTAAAATTAGAGACAACATACTTTCCTATTTTAAATAGGTATTATTTGGCCAAACTATAATGTTCAAGAGACATATGAATTTTGGGGTACTATACCATTATTTTAATTAGTGCAAATTTAATTGCCTCCTAATTGTGGTTAATTCCCTTTAATTAATTCAAGTGGTTTCATAACACTTCCTTGATTATTTTAGTTACATAAGAACCATGTTTTAATATGATCATTTTATCATATTTATGTTCCTTAATCATACTCTTAAAATTGGCCTTTCAACTTTAATTAATCTCTCTTAATTAATTTTAGTATCTCCATAGCATTTTATTGCTCTTATGATTATATAAGACTAGGCTTTAATATGGTAATTTTTGTGGTATTTTATGATCTCAAAATAAAATTAGAGAATTTGATTTTTGATTACCTTAATTCTCAGAGAAAATTCCCTAAATTAACATAAATATGTTACTCAATTTTGAGACCACATATTCACCTATTTTTAATAGACATTATTTGCCAAAATATAACACTTATAATGATTTTGAATTTTAGGGTATTACATGCTATATTGGGGAGATAATGCTAACAAGGAGACTTGTAAGTGATGTCACACATCAAGGTATAAGACAATTCAGAAGGGGAAAACAGAAGAAGAAACCTGCTAGGATTATTTAGTACTTTCATTTGAAGCTGTAGTTATAAAGACTATTTATGTATTCTAAAACAGCTGAGCATATGAGGTGATATGAAGTTAACAAGAATGAAGATGGTAAATTAAGACAATCACAGGATGCAGAAGTCTAAAAAGTGTTCGACTCAAACTTTCCAGCTTTCACGGTTGATCTTAGAATTCTTTGGCTTGCTTTAGTGACCGAGTAATGACATCGATGTATATCTCTACTAACTGTCATGAAGTTTGCACCTCTACTAATATGAAAACAAAAATTGTCACGTTAACTGCTACAAGAGTTATGAAGATCCATACAAATACTCTCACCACACTACTTTTCAAACATTCATCTATTTCTTCCCACTTCTTTTCTCTCTCGTTTTTTCTCATCTATAAAAGTTTTCTGAAAAGTTGAAGAGCTAAGAAAGTTGATCAAATATGGTAGTTTTTTAAGAAAATATTTGATTTCAACATACAATTTTTTTTCTCCTTCTCTAAAAATTTAAGGACTTTTCCTCAGCATTCCTTCCATAATCATCAACATTCTTTCTATAATCAAATATTATCTAGTAGACAACATAATAAGTCCTTATTACTTACACATTCTCAATATTAAACCTACATAATATTCATACTTAACTAAATAAATTTAATAATTTTTCTTAAATATTAACAACCATCATTTAAATTGTTATTTAAATAATAAAACATCTAACATAATATCGTAACAAAGGAATCAAATGATGATCTTCTTCTTCTTCTTCTTCTTCTTCTTTTTTAATGTTTTATAGTAGTTTTAAAAGCGCTACAAATTTATATTCAGATTAATTATTTAGCACAATTTTTGAAATGTCATCCAATGTTTGTAGCTTATTTTTGCACCCATTTTTTAAATTCTTGGATGTATTTAGCAAAGGTTGTTAGAACCGCTACAATGTTGATACTAAATTTTCAATTCACCTTTCCCTCCACGCCAAATGTTGCCAAAATTTCCTACCAACATTTGTAGCAGTTTTAAAACCGTTACAAGGTTCTCAGATAATGTGTCATCTATATACGCATATTGTAGCAGGTATGTTACTTACTTGAATAACTGTTCTAAAAAACCACTACAAATTTATTTGCAACTGTGTGTTTTATAGCAGTTTTTTACATTTCTATTAATGTCCTTCATAGTGATTAAAACTGTCATAAATACACAATTTTAACCGCATTAAATGAGCTTTTTCTTTTAGTATGTGACGTGTCTAATTGGAGAATTATGTGTAATATATTTACTCGAAAAGTGTCAAAATTTAATCCTCTAAAATTTTGTTGATATATTCCGCCTTATTCCAATTTCAATTTTCATCATTGTATATACACTGGTTTTGTGCGTATCTCTTTTTCAAATAAAAATATAAAAGGATTAAATATGTATCTAACATGAGCGTGCGTCTTATTTTCAAGTCTCTAATACAATTAAGTATGGGAGTAAACAATATTAATATCACATTATCATGAGAAAACAATATGATTCCATCCTCTTTCAATCATTATAAAAATATACATACATAGAAGTGTATATATAATTATACACACACACACAAAAAGATATATGTGTGCTTATATTTGACAAATACATGAATGTGATAAAATAAAACTCTGTAGTCTGTACAGAAGATGAAAGAGATCAGCATACACATTGTGTGAATTTGATTCAATGTTTGAGAATCTCACAAGAACTTAATATTATTGTGGAGGAACAAAGTTATATTTTTTCTTGGCCGAAAGCAAACTCTTTCTTCTTTTATTTTGCTGCATAAAAAGATTAAATATACTGCATATCTTTCTTGTATATTCCATGTTGAAGTTAAATATTTCATTCTTGTCTATTACTTATGTGTATCATCTAACAAATTTTCTCCCAAGAAATTAAGTAAATTAAAAACCTGCAGATTTCAGATAAGCTCTTCTTATACAATTGCAGGATTTCAATAATTTGTAGTCGAATGTCATGTAGGAAAACTAAACTACCCACACACACACACACACCAAAAAAAGAAAAAAAGAAAAGAAAAGAAAGAACCAAATGTCATTGACGTAATATATATTGTATAAATATGCATGATAATTATAACAAGACAAAAATAAAGATGTATTTAGAATAGAGTATGATCGTTAATAATTTATTAAAAACAAACATTATAATATGAATTATGATATAGAAAAAGCTAAACAGTTAGTCATTACACAAAACGCTTAAGATCATATGGCATATTTATCATCGAAATTAATTATATTTCATTTTTAAGTAAATTAAGCTATAAATCCCTCATCCTTTAGTATAACTATTACACTATTATGTCTTATGATATGATACAATTTAATTGATTGATTTTTCACATAGATCATATGGTAGCTTTTACAATTTAATGAGATAAATATGCAAGATATATTTTATCTCTACTTATAAAAAAACAACTTTTAAAAGTGGTTTAGATGTTTCCAAACATTTAATCAGTCTTCCAACGAACCCATAAATTTGAACCAAAACCATAAATGATGACTTATATATTTATTTAATTTTTTCTCTCTTTCCACTGAGGGATCGGAATAGTGTGAACAGTTTACAACCTCTTTGTCCTCTGATACGGGGGCATTAAAAGCAACTACTCATGACTTTCTTTGTTTTCCCCCTCATTTTCTTTCTATCTTTATATATATATATATAAATGATTTATATATATATAAAGGGGAAAACATTTCTGCATCTGATGCAGATAAATTTATCTGCAGCGTGCACAAACGACACCGTTTCTACTTTTGTTTTTTTTCCCCTCCTCTTATCTTCTCCGCTTGCCTCTCTCTCAACTGACACTCTCAATAACGCAGATGAAGAATTAGAGAAAGCCCAAGACAAGGAAGCGAAACCGTTTCTCCTCTTCTTCTTTTTACTCGATTGTCTCTTGCCACTACAAACGAAGAAGTACAGACAGACCCACCTTCTTCAGCATCGTCTTTGACGTACAGACCCACTCATAAACGAAGATGTCATCAGAACTCTTCTCCCTTCCCCTCGCACTTTTCAGCCTCTGCTCTTCGGCATGCCGTTTTTTCACTCTAAAAGCTTGTCCTGCAATGACGGCCGGGATTGCAGCCCCCAACAAAGACCACCACACTTCCACCATTACTGATATGCAAGTTAAGCTGCTCTTCTACCCTATGGTATATGCTATACACTGAAAGAGACGGACGGCAGTAGGGCCGGACGGTGACAGCGAGTCTGATGGAGACGAGCGTCGAGCAGGAGGGAAGGCCAGGGAGTGAGAGACGGGCAGAACTGCAAGGGCCCAAAAAAACCAGATATCAGAGCAAGAAAGCTTAACCATGCAAACTCGTTTCTCTCACTTCCATTAATTTACCGTCAGAAGCAAGAATTTTGTTGAAGCCTGTAAGAATAGTGTCGAAGTTTCTTGATGAGTTGTTAAATGAATAAAAGAAGCAATTACAGCTTAGCTAAGGATGTATGAATTGTATATTAAAATACAAATGAGAAAAGTAAGAAATGATGGCCTAACATGAATAAGCTAGAATAGTGTGGAAGATGAAGCTACGGAAGGCAACATAAAGAAAAGTGGAAGATTTTTTTTTTTTTTTTGCTCAAAAGAAAAGTGGAAGAATGGAGAAATAGTCAAGCCTATCTTCCACATCTCTTTTTATTTCTTAGTCTTCCACGTTGTTTTCATCATATGGCCCTCCATTTTTTTTGGGTCAAATATATGGCCCCGTGAAATAAGCATCCAAAGATCACTCCTTTCTTTTTATACACAGCATCCAAAGATCACTCTTCTCCTCCCTCCATTAGTGACAGAAGATTCTAGTTCCGAGGCTACTCTCCTCCTTCTCTTTCTTTCTCCTTCCTCCTTTCCATCCAATCACTTCATGCAATCTACAAAACAAGCAGCTCTCTACTTGGAGGAGATATTGTCTCTGCAAAAAGTTGGCCAAAACAACCAAGAGGATGATTGATCTATATAAAAAGAGTGATTGCTTCAATACATTTTCACATCTTGTTATTATTCTAGTATAGAGTATCACCTCAGTCATTGTGTTGCTCTGCAAAACACACCGAAAAGCAGTGTTTGGTTTCAACGGAAATTCTCATCGTGCAAGCCGGAGGTTGAAGGTAAGTTATTGGGTCTCTCCTCCTTCTAGTTTCCGTGATTTCCTGACATAAGTTTTTGAGTTTTTCAGCCTTGGGAACTTAGCTATGATTCCATATGTGAGTTCTTTGCGTTTAGGAGCTAGAACAGAGGGAGTTTTGCATTTTCTTTTTACGTTGGAAAACTCCCAAAACAGCACATGAACCCAAAGCATTGATGTTATGTATAAGTTTCTTGATGAAGACCATTACGGGTTGTCTGATGTGAAGGAACGGATATTGGAATTCATTGCTGTTGGAAAACTAAGAGGGACTTCACAAGGGAAAATCATCTGCCTTTCTGGGCCACCAAGGGTGGGTTGAGGATTTCTTCGTCGCCGGTGAAGAATCTCCCCCACTGGTGCCTCATTACGGTGGTGAAGCCCATAGCCCCCAGGCCCAAGCCGACGGCACAAAAGAGCGAGACGGCACAGAAGAGCGAGAAGATCATAGAAAGAAACAAGGGTAAACCAGTAGGTTGTGCGTTTGAGCGAGAAGTTGAAAAAAAAAAAAAAAAGTAGAAACGGCTGCAGAAAAATTTATCTGCATCAGATGCAGAAATGTTTTCCCCATATATAAATCATTATTAATAATAAAGAAAGATAGAAAAAAGTAAAACTCCCACCGGTTCTAAATATAGGATAAAGTTTGTAGTGAAAATTACACTACAAATTTTATCATATCATACGTTTAGGACCGAAGGTAATAACTTAGTAGTACAGCATTATTATTTTAATTAATTTATAAGACATTCAGAGTTAAATATTTATCACTTTATTCTCTTTATTAAATCAACCTAGACTAAGTTGTAGTTGGTACAAGTTATGACATCATATCAATTTATTTACTTCTTAATCCTTAAAATGTTTGAGTTCAAATGAAAAAAAATAAAAAGAATTGGTAAGTGGCTGACTTAGGTTTTATTTTAATTATTAATTAATCCATTCACACTAATCCATTTGACTGAGTTTGGTTACTTATATAATTAACTACTCATCTTAAGTCTTGTTTGAGTTGATTAGAGAAACGATTATATTTATAATAAGTGGGTTTAGTTTTGATAAAGTTGAAAATATCATTTATTAATGGTAGCTTAGAATGTAAGTTGCTTTTGTGGACCATTAATTAATTTGACTGTGTGAAAGTTGGTTGAAAATGATTTACCATTACAGACCTTTTCTCATATATAAACCCATTCAAGAATGCCAGATTTTTCTAATATAAATTACCTATTGCTTTTAATTTAAGCATTTCACAGTGTCAACCATGTTTAAAAAATTATAGATTAAAAACCCAGAAATTCATGAGCATTTTTTAATTAGTTGACAAACAGAGACAAATATCGTATTCATTATATTAAATTATGCCACAATATAATATTTAAGCTGATTCAAGCATGTTGAGATTGAATCTAATTGAGCGGGGGAAAAAAGAAAGTCTGATGGAGGTTTGTGCACCAAGAATCTTATGAAAAAAAATTATTATTATTTTCATGGTGTGAAACTTGAATTGTAATTTACAATCATAGAATAATTTATTCATATAAAAACAGAAATACTATATCATTTTTTGGTGTGACTGTTCAATATAAAGAATGGGCTTCGTTAAATTTTATTTTCCCGGCCCCTCAAGCTAGTTATTTGATCTTGGGCCGAAATGGGCCATTTCTTAGCCCATTATACTACACACATCAAGCGACAAAGAGTCACATGCTCTTTCTATAGATCATTTTGTTGTTTTGACCAAAAAAAGAAAGATCATTTTGTCGTTTTTTCAATTTTTTTTCTTTCTACAATTTGATAAAGGAGAAGTTGAAAAATGGAGCACTTGCCTTCAACTTATAAAATTTAAAATTATGCTTCACAAAGAGTAAGTCACCCTATGAAAAGTCTTCTACATAGAGTCGCCTTTTTTAAAAAATTATGTCGCATAATTGTGTCCTCTTATTTCGTGTTTGTACTCCCTCCGGTCCTAATTATAAGACATAGTTGACTTTTTTGGAAAAATTAAGGAAGCTAATTACATTATTTTAGAGTATTTTTATTTTTATTTTTTCCTTCAAAGTAATTAGTTTGACTAATAAACTAATATATAATCTAAAGATACATAATAAATAAAATGATTAAATAACTTATTTAGCTTTCTTAATCTCTCCAAACAAAGTCAACTATTTCTTATAATTAGGACCGGAGAGAGTATTTGTTTCTGTCATCATCCTCTTTTGGAATTAGCGTAAAATAAAAGAATGATCACATATTTGATGAGACGAAAGTTTTCTCACTTAATGAGTTGTTACGAAATATTGAAGCTCAAGTGTAGCAGAGAGCGATTGATAGGTAGTTCCAAGCATGCATTTGAAGCATTGGAATTGGAACAGTTTCCAAATAATAAAATCTTTGTTTTCAACACATGATTCTCTATTTTGTTTGTAGTTGGAAGAAGTCAGTGAGCTGTTAAACGCACTCAAAGCAATTGCCAATTACTCTGATGAAATTTAAAAAAGCCGTTGACAAGAAAACTGTCAAAATAAACTGACAGTTTAGATATACTATCAATTAAAATAAAGGAAGAATGACGAGTCCCATGAGTTGTTAATGGTAACTAATTCACTTATTAATTTCCTTGTTCATTTGTTAATGTGAATCTTTTCGATACTATTTCTCTTGATTGAGACCTAAAAGTCATTCTCCCTTGGTAAGAAAATTTTTATACTCCGTATATGATTAGAATACACTAAGCCTATATAATAAATTTGTTTTTACTGTACAAAGGCTACATAATAATTTTGACTTAGCATTCAATAATTCAACCCTTATTTACACAGCCCTGATATAAACATCCCACCAGTATTTCTATCCAATAATAAATCTAGAAGAACGCATTGAAAATAATTCTATTAATCACCGATGTTTCTGGTAAAAACTTCAAAGGAGACATCCCCACTGGCGCATAAGTAGAGAAAAATAAAATTCTAATTTTCCCAAAAATAAGCTGAGATATTTATTAATCCTTTCATTTATTATAGGGAAAATTTCAATCAGCTCCAATGGAAGCAATTTTGTTTCAATCAACTCTTGAAAGATACTGTATCTCTTTAGTGAAAATGAAATAAAGTTATCAGTGAAAAGACAATAATGCCCTTGTTTTATTTTTTTCCCATAAAAACGTTTACAAGACAAATATGTACATTTATAAAATAAATAAAGGTATTTATAAGACAAATAAATGTATTCAAATAAAACAAAACAATTAACAAGAACATTTTGACCATTCACAATAGAAATAAAAGAATTCATTAGATAGATAAGGGCATTCACAATATAAATAAAAGAAGGGTTAAAAACCCTAACGTTGACTGTTAGTTGACCGTTAGGGTTTTTAACGAAGGGGCAACATTGCTCCGTTTTGAAACTTCAGGGGCAACATTGCTACTTTTTTTGGAGCAATGTTGCCCCTCCGTTAAAAACCCTAATGCTGATTGTTAGTTGACCGTTAGGATTTTTAACGGAGGGGCAACATTGCTACGCTTGAAACTTCAGGGGCAAAATTGCTCCTGAGCGCATAATTTAAGGGCAAAAATGCACCTTAACCCATAAAAGAATTTAAAAGAATGCAGGGAGTTGAAAAATTTTAGTCATTCATAAGATGAATAAGGGAATTCAAAAAATAAACTAAGGGCATGTTTATTTTTTCACCCATAAAACTTAATTTCATTTTGAACCAACCAGTGCAATGAGATTTTGAAATCTTTTAGAGACTAAAATTGCTACCATAGGGACTATGTGATATTTTCCCTTTATTACATACATGGGCCCGCTACCTTAGAAAGCTTAACTGTGTCCTCATCTTAGATTTGAATAGATTAGTGAAATGGGAATTGATAGGGTAAAGAGAGAATGTGGAAGGATTAGAGATGGGATATATGAAAGGCACAAACTTTTGGTACACAAAATGGTTGAACCATATATATATATATATATATATATGGACGCATGTGAGTTTTGAGAGTGGTCCATTTGGAGACACAGACACTGTTTTGTTTCTCTCCACAATCACATTATTTGATTGATTCAGATTGAGATTGGACACTCATTGTTCTGGTTTCATTTGTGAGTTGTGAGCCATACTCTCTCCTTTTTCCTTAGGCCTTCAATTCAATTCAATTCAATTAGGCCACTCAATTTCAAAACCACCATACCCATACTCATAAGTGACAGAAAATGACCCCTCCTCATGCCCATCCCATCCCATACCATCTTCATTTTCATTTCATAATATCCTCTCTCTCTCTCTCTCTCTCTCTTCCCTTTCCCTTCACACTTTCTTGATACTCCTCGATCCACCTCTCAATGTTGTTTCAAGTGTATTGTCCTTCTCAATCTTCATCACCATGTTCCACCACTTTTAGGTTTATGTAATTAGGGTTCAAAAAAATGTGGGAGTTTGTTTCTTTTTCTAAAGTGCTACTTAATTTAATCACTTGCATTGGAAACTATTCGTTGATCAAAAATTCCTTTAAGATGCTCAATTAGCAAGGATAATTTAGGGAAAAAATAATCTCCCTGATCTCTTATATAAGAGTTATTTAACTAATTTGGGTATATTAAAAAAAATTGAAATAAATTGGTTAACTTAAACAAATGTGACATATTCTCCATTGAATATCTCTATGCAATATTATATTATATATCAGTTAGATAAATTATTTTATGAAAAAATGATAAATATAGGAACTAAAAAATTGACATCTTATACTTATATTATATATCTCTGATTGTATGTATATATTATGCATGTGTGTGTCTCTCTCTTTAATCCTGAAGAAATAAAGCACTTTGATTTGTCTCTCAAGCTTTAGGCATGTAGCTAGGCTTCTTTCGATTATGTAATATATTAAACTCTTGGACTTTTGATTATACAATGTATTGGATGAGATCTGTTATTGAGTAACTTTTAAGTAAGTGAACAAAATTTCAAACTAAAATCATTATCTTTACTTTGCAAATCAAGTGAGGAGTTATTACGGTTTTTAAATTGATGCTAAATAAATTTTGGGTTTCATATAAATTCTGGAGCATTGCATACTTTGAGATTTTTTAGGAATTCTCGATCCCGACCTGAAAGTCCCGATCTCAATTGGGACGAGAATTTTTCAGGATCGAGAATGATTTCCCTTCCCGAGCCTTCTTCGGGATTAGGATTGGGAATGAGTTTCTTGATCCCGTCTTGAGAACACCCCTGACCATATTAAACACCACGACTAACTCTTATATTAGGAATAAAGGTGATAAAAATTTTAGAGACAAAATAAAATGATATCTTATATTTAGAGTCAAAACAAACCCCTCTACTAGCTCTTATATTTATAATATATTTATAATCGAGTAGCATCCAAACATGTGATATTAAATAACAATATAAATACACATAATCTTGCTTTCACATACAATGATGAACTTATTTTATGTGATCCAATACCTTCTTGAGGGATTAATATTATTTTTGGAAGAATATTAGTAAGGTTCCAATAATAAAAAATAATATCATAAAAGTCTCCATTGATAAATAAAGAGCTACCATGAAACTTGTCAATATATTATTTTCTTTGATCAAGACCTAAATGTTATACTTCCTATTTTTTTCAAGGAGTAAAATTTTGGACAAAAGTATTGCTTTAAACATAAAAAATCAGAGTTAGTCAGTAAGCCAAACTATTTTTCTCAAAAAAAAAAAAAAGTAATCAAGATATAAAAACCAATAATTGATAGATGTCCATATGTTCAAGAAGAAGCCGGTGAAAACAAAAAGAAAAGAAAAGGCGATAGGCAAACTACAGAGTTTATTTGTATTTCTCAATTTTCATCTAACATTGGTGTTCAAATTTATGCAAATACATCATCAATTTGATGAAGATATCATCACTCCATCAAGAATAATCCATTTACAAGTATTATTCACTCTCAAAGAAGAAACTACAATACTAGTACAGTACATACACTCTGCTTAATCTTCTGTAGCAGACTATCACAATCAAATGTGTTATGTAACATCCCAATTTTCTAAAGTGTTTTCGAAATAGTTCGATCAGAATTTGAAAAGATTTAATCAGAGTAGAGCATCGGAATAGTCGTGAAACGAGTAACTGATAAAACATTCATTTAAGGTGCATCAGTCTTCTGTTACAGTCATCCAAGAGCCGAATATTCAGAAAAACAGAAATAAAGATTTTAAAAGAAAACTCCTTTTCTGCCTCTTCACGCCACCTGCTTACCCTTCTCCTTGGATTGTCCTCCTGAGGATCCTGGGGCTAAAGCAAGAGCTGAGGTTCAAATTACCATTGAACCTCAGGTAACGGTTAACCTCATGCTTATGTATCAAATATGAATGACAGATATCCATGGCAAAAACAGTAATAATCACATACAATACATTCATAATCAAATAATAACATAACACAGCCACTGCAATATGCATGTTATTATAGTCTGCACTATTCACCAGTGCCACGGTGTACATCCGTGTCCTCAGCGCTAGGAAAACATAACGGCATTATCAAGACTATAACCCGTATCAAGTTGTATGTGTATGATCAATTTTCAAAAACAGAATTTCAGACTATCTATCACATATAAGCATACCATAAGCATCAGAGTTAAGGTTACAATACGCGTCCGTACCTTCGTTGATGATGTTTTGGTACGTTTGACTAAAACGGTACTTCTAACGGAAAACAGCGGTACAAGTTCACAGATACCCTATAGGAACAATATCACATTTATCATTGGCCATCAACTTTGCAATACTTGTGGAATTCTACGTTGAAGATTTACTATTCATGTGAATAGTATTCACTATTCATGTGAATAGTACCAGTAAAAATATTTTTACCGAGACGGTAAATAATTTTTACTGTTTGGTAAATAGTATTTACTGTATTGGTAAATAACATTACTGCCCAAGAATAATTCTTTTCTGATGTGACAGATCAGACTAAGCTGCAGCCACAGAGCATACTCAGAAAAAAAAACTCTATCTGGCATTTCTACTATAATTACCAAAAGAAACTACCAAATCTTAAGACTAGAGACCAAAGAACTTACCCTTGAAGTTCTTACTCCTTCTCTTCAGCTCCGAGAACTTTACTCTAAATTCTCCCTCTAAACTCTAAGAATTCTCTCTCTTCTATTAAACTCGACCGTTGTGATCTGAGTTTGGTGTGAAGAAAATGAAGAAGTGAGGCCTCTATTTATAGTGTTGGAAAATGGGTCCTTAAGTGTAATTTCTTGTTTTTGGGTCATTTTTCGTAATTTCCAAAAATATTAAAAAAATATTAAAAAGGTTCACGGGTGTTCCTCTTTTTTTTTTTTTTTTTTTTTTTTAAATAATGCAAATAGTATTTTTTACTGATAAAATTTCTGTTCGGTGTTCTGACCGCGTGATCTTTTGCAAATTCTCAAAAATTCGAAAGCACAGCCCTGAAGCTCTATTCTTCCTCTTTAAAAATATCTGGGTCAACTGAATTTTTGACCTCATTCAGGGTATTTCGTAATCTGTCAAAGATTTTAAGTTGGACACTGCCGGTAACAGAAATTACTTCGGGTGACACCATCTTCGAGACAAAAATTCACTGATTCATAATATGTGCAGTTGTTTACTACTTAATTCAAGGATTTTGAGTAATGATTTATTTTCTAAAGGTTCTACTATCTGTCCTGATTCAAAATATCGGTTTCGACCTATCTCAATAATCATTCCGCCGATTTCGGAAATGACTTCGGAAATAACCCACTCTGAGATAAAAATTCACTTGTTTATAATATGTCCTTACCTAAGAAACCTAGTTCACGGATTATTGGAAATAATTCTATTTCTATCATTTCCCAAAATATAAGATATTATATTACAATAATATTATATTATTGAGTGGGTCCCGCGTCAAATTATTTTCACACTCACGGGTTTTCTGTCGACAGAGGGAAATTATTTGGCCGTGGGTCCCACGTGAATAGTATATACCTAATTAAATACGTATTTATAAATAGTAAATACGTATTTATGAATAGTAAATACGTATATATGAATAGTAAATACTATTCACGCCAAACCAAATACCAATTCAAAATTCACCAATATATCATATTTAAGAAAAATACAAATTTTGGGGTATTATATTTCTCCCCCCGTTAAATAAAATTTCGTCCCCGAAATTTTACTCTACACTAACTAAACTTTGAGCCATAAACTCCGGATATTTTTTTTTCATATCTTCTTCTGTTTCCCAAGTTGCCTCAGCAGGAGATAAGCCTCTCCATACTACTTTCACGAACGGGATACTTCTTTGTCGAAGCCGCTTCTCCTGGTAATCAACAATTTGCTCTGGCTCGACCTCAAAAGTGTTATCATGTCGCACTTCGACATCTTCATATTGGATAATATGATCGTGGTCAGGTTGATACTTCTTCAATTGAGAAACATGGAAGACGTCGTGGAGTTTACTCAGATTCGGGGGCAAAGCTAATTGATATGCGACCGGTCCACGTTTTGCCAAGATTTCGAATGGCCCAATGTAACGAGGACTTAGCTTTCGCCTTTTAAGCGTTCTTCCAACACCAGTTACCGGGGATACCTTGAGAAACACATGGTCTCCAACCTCGAATTCTAGTGGTCTTCTCCTCTTATCAGCGTAACTCTTCTGTCTGCTTTGTGCTGTTAGGAGTCTCTGTTTGATCAATGCAATTTGCTTGGAGGTCTTATCAACTAAATCTGTCCCGATAAATTCTCGCTCCGACAATTCTGTCCAGCATATAGGTGATCGACACTTCCGCCCGTACAATGCCTCAAACGGAGCCATCTGTATGCTCGAATGGTAACTATTGTTGTAAGCGAATTCGGCCAGCGGTAAGTGTTTATCCCAATGACCTTTGAAATCCAATACACACGCTCTAAGCATATCTTCTAGCGTCTGTATTGTCCTTTCAGATTGACCATCGGTCTGTGGGTGATAAGCCGTACTAGGTCTTAGCTTAGTTCCCATTTCTGCATGCAAAGCCTCCCAGAATCGGGACGTAAATCGCGGGTCCCGATCAGAGACAATACTCTTAGGTACACCATGAAGTCTTACGATCTCTTTGATATAAATCTCCGCCAAACGTTCTGGTGAGTAATTAATACTAATGGGGAGAAAGTGTGCTGACTTAGTCAATCGGTCAACAATTACCCAAATCGCGTCGTGTTGTCTGATCTTAGGTAACCCTACCACTAGATCCATGGTAATGTTCTCCCATTTCCATTCTGGAATTTCCAAACCTTGAAGAAGACCAGGGGGTCGTTGGTGTTCAGTTTTAACTCTTTGACAGGTCAAACATTTTCCCACGTATTCAGTTACATCTTTCTTCAATCTGGGCCACCAAAACTCGGATTTCAAGTTCCGGTACATTTTGACCATTCCCGGATGTAGAGTATATCTGCTCTTATGAGCCTCGTCTAGTATCTTCTGTCGTAATTCACCATCCTTCGGAATGTAGATCCGCTTCTTGTATCTGACCAAGCCACTTGGCGATAGGTCACGGTCTTGGGTCTCTCCTCGTGAGATCATCTCCCGTGCTGCTATAGCCCACTCATCGTGCTTTTGAGCTTCCTCAACCGCATCTCTCAGATCATATTCCCCTTGACTAACAAGGAGACTTTCAAGATAGATGTCATCGGATGTGCAGTGGTTCATGCAAACCTGATTGGTCAGGTTTAGGTCTCTGAACTCCTCAAGTAGTTTCCGCTCTTGTATCATCATGTACGCAGTGAGTACCGTTTTTCTACTGAGTGCATCAGCTACAACGTTTGCTTTACCCGGATGATACTTGATCTCCAAGTCGTAATCTTTTAGCAAATCCATCCAGCGACGTTGTCTCATGTTGAGTTCCTTTTGATCAAAAAGGTATTTCAGACTCTTGTGGTCGCAGTATAACTCTACGGTTGCACCATAGAGATAATGCCTCCATATTTTTAAAGCAAACACGATAGCTGCAAGTTCTAAATCATGCGTAGGATAGTTCAACTCGTGAGGCTTTAACAGACGAGAGGCATAAGCTACTACCCTGCCCTGTTGCATCAGGACGCATCCCAATCCTTGTCCACTGGCATCACTATATACTGTATAAGTCTCATCTGGATCTGGGATGATCAATACTGGTGCTGTAGTCAACCTCTCCCTCAGTATTTGAAAACTCGACTCACAGTCCTCGTCCCACACAAAAGGTTGGTTTTTCCTTGTGAGCTTTGTCAATGGTAAGGCAAGACGCGAGAAATTCTGAATGAATCTGCGGTAGTATCCCGCTAGACCCAGGAAGCTACGTATCTCTGTCACTGTTTCTGGTCTCTTCCAGTCCAGAACCGCTTCTACCTTGCTAGGATCAACGGCAACTCCGTCGCGAGTTATGACATGGCCCAGAAATCTCACTTCTGGCAGCCAAAATTCACATTTGCTAAACTTAGCAAAAAGTCGCTTGTCACGTAGTATACCTAATACGATTCGCAGATGTTCCTCGTGCTCCTCTCTGCTTTTTGAATAGATCAGTATATCATCGATGAATACTACTACAAACTTGTCTAGGTGCTGGCGAAAAATCCGATTCATGTAATCCATGAATACGGCAGGTGCATTAGTTAATCCGAAAGGCATCACAAGAAATTCGTAATGCCCATATCTGGTTCTAAAAGCTGTTTTTGGAATATCACTGGCTTTTACTCGAAGCTGGTGGTATCCTGAGCGCAAATCGATCTTTGAAAATACACAGGAACCAGATAGTTGGTCGAGTAGATCATCGATTCGGGGAAGTGGGTATTTATTCTTGATAGTTACTTTGTTCAACTCACGGTAGTCGATACAAAGTCGTAGGCTTCCGTCTTTCTTTTTAACAAACAATACGGGGGCTCCCCAAGGTGACACGCTGGGTCGAATAAACCCTTTCTCCAGCAGTTCTTCAAGTTGCTTCTTCAACTCCTGCATCTCGTTCGGCGCCATTCGGTATGGTGCTTTTGATATTGATCCCGTTCCAGGCATCAATTCAATAGCGAACTCAACTTCTCTTTCAGGAGGTAACTCAGTGATATCCTCTGGAAACACATCAGGGAACTCGTTGACAACCGGAATGTCTTTGAGTGAGAGTTCAGCTTCCGCCTTTACAGAGAAAAATACCATGTATGCTTGGCAACCATGCATTATGCATTTTTCTGCTTCCGAAACAGAGATATAACTCAGACTCCCATCAACCTTGCTTCGGTTGTGCGGGGGTGCAAAGGATATCTGTTTACTTCCGCAATCAATTATCGCATTGTTAGCCGTCAGCCAATCAAGACCGAGAATAACGTCGATGCCACTAAGCGGTAGTCGGATAAGATCTATGTTTGAATCTCGTCCATTTACGCTCGCAATACAATTAAGGCATGCATCAGAAGCTAAGGATTTCGCACCAAGTGGTGTGGCTACTAGTAGATCATATGGTAGTCTATAAGCATGCATTCCTAGCCGCTTCGCACAATCATATGAAATAAACGAGTGGCTAGCACCAGAATCATACAATGCTTGGAGTAAATTCCCATTAAGAGAAATAGTACCTTTGATCATTTCCGGAGATTTTCTGGCTTCTTCATTCGTTAAAGCAAAAACTCGACCTGGGTTTTGCGGCCTCGCCTCCAGTGCTTTTTGTGGACAGTTTGTGCTAAGGTGCCCCGGCTGCTGGCACTTGTAGCACACAATCTTTCCTTCGCAGTTAGTTCCTTGATGATACCTTCCGCATTTTGGACATGCTCTGGATGTCTGTACCCTTGGGAAGTTCTGCTGCCCAGGTTGGAATGGCCTCTTGTTTCCTTCACGGAAATTACTCCAATTGGTCTTCCGTTTCTGCGATGAGTTTCCACGGGTAAAACCGCCACGACTGGGGCCACTACTATGAAAGACTCTAGTCTTCCTGAGCTCCTTCAAATTTCTTTCGATCAATCGACAAGCTTCCACCGCTTGAATCAATTGTGAGAATTGCTGCGACACAAGCTTCTCCCTTATTTCATACTTCAAGCCATAAATCAGTATGTTTGCCATACTGCCTTCATCTTCACATTGCCTAAAGAGGGTTGAATATCGAGACAAATTGGTGAAACGTGCATAGTAGTCATCAAAAGATTCATCTTGCCCTTGTCGAATGTGCAGAAATTCAGATTCCTTAATCATCTGAACAGAGGGTGGAAAATATTGCTCGTTGAATTTTTCTAGGAATTTCTCCCACGTAATGGGACAGTGACGTGCTCGCAGTGTTGCCACAATACTCTTCCACCAACGATCTGCATCTCCTTGCAGTTTATAAATTGCCAGTTGAGCTTTTCTATCTTCCGGACATTCTATGACTTCGAATATCTTATCCAGCTGCATCAACCAGTCTTCTGCTGAATCAAGCTTGCCTCGGAAAGCTGGGGGTTTCATTTTACAGAATTGTGTTACCCAATATTGGGTATTCTCGACCACTCTATTCGGTTGCTGTAGCTCAGCCATCGCTCTCTCTTGTTGGGGAGGTATTTGGAATCGATTGGTTCCCTCAACTTCATTGTCACGTTCTTCGTCGTGTTCGTTGTTGTTTTCATTCTCCTCATTAATTTGTTCTTCCTCTACTTGTCCCCCTTCGGCTTGTCTCTCAAGCCGTTCTGCAAGAAGCGCATCAATGAGTGCCCTTTGCTCTTGTAACATTCTTCTAATCTCCTGCATCTCATCCCGCTCTGGTTGCTGTGGTTGTTCCGGACCTGGCAGGGGTATTACTTGCGTTTGTCTACCTCTGCCTCGACCTCTACCTCGGCCTCTGCCTCGTCCTCTAGGGACTCCGGATCCTCTCGAGTTTGCCATACTTAAATCTTTTATTTATGAAACCATATGAACGTTAGAGAAATAATAATTAGCATACAAATAGGCTTAGCACATATTCAAACATAATTATATATTTTTATAATCAACCATCATTCACAGTAATTGCTTTATTTTACAATTTATCTCCTTAGGGTCTTTTAAAGGTGTACTACAACAGCGTCTATATCTACTACTACTATTACTATGCGTCACTAGCACTTCCATTGCTTCCTTGGACTGATTCTGGTTTTTGTCTCCCTCCTGGTTCACATGCTACGATGTACCCAGCTTTGGATCAGCAGTAGATGGATGTAGACCTTCTCAATAGGTCCTGCATCGAGAAGTTCATTCGTTTTGTGAATCCAGAAATTGGTTCGAGGAAAATGATGAAGAGTGGATCGGATCCAGTCTTCGGGAGGATAGGGGCTGTTGAAGGGCATGAACATATCGTAAAGCTCCCTAACACGGGTCAAGAAGCGTAAGTACTGCTCTTGAGCGGTTGCCACATTCCAGCCTGCTCGAACAAAGTCATCATACAAAATCTCCGTCAAGTCGCGGTTGCCATTCAGCACATACCGTAGGTTTTCATCGTCAGCGTTTTCTAAAATAGCTACATTATCTGCGTGCTCTTCTTCTAAGTCAGCTACATTGATGTAGTCAAAATTGTCCCCAACAGAGGAATGATGTGAATCTGCTGGGGAACCTGGTGTAAGTATGGCTGGAACAGAATTAGAACCATCAGAGTTTTCTGGGCTTGGATGGTATTCGGGCTCTGGGTCATGTAAGTGTTCAACAGGGTAATGTGGATTGTATGGCAACCCCAAATCATTAGCAGGAACAGAACGTATTGGCACAATTTGAGGTGCAGATGCGGGCGGGGAATAAACCGGGTCAGGGTTCAATCTTCGGGCCACCATCTGAGGGTTTACAGTTTTTCGAGCAACACGTCTCACACGTCCGTAACGGTAAACAAAAGGGGCTCTTTGATAACTAAGTGGGGATCTAGCCATTTCCTGAAACACGTACACCAAAGTTATATCAGTACTCTTTTCGAAATATGTTCCAAAACTACGGCTTAGAGCCTAACTCAATTAATCAACCGATTGGCCAGGTAAGTGTCTATCATGGGGGTCTCACCAACTCTATGGCGACTGCTTGACCGAACCATATAGACTAGCCTTGCCTTCGGCACCAATGGTTTCTTATAACTGAGCCAGGTTCTAGCCGGAAAATATTTTTTTTAAAAAAACTCCGAACCTAACTCCGTTACTCAAATACACCGGCCTAGCCAGACTTTTTGGAGTAACTTAGTTAACTTCAGAACCGTCTGCTCTGATACCAAAAATGTAACATCCCAATTTTCTAAAGTGTTTTCGAAATAGTTCGATCAGAATTTGAAAAGATTTAATCAGAGTAGAGCATCGGAATAGTCGTGAAACGAGTAACTGATAAAACATTCATTTAAGGTGCATCAGTCTTCTGTTACAGTCATCCAAGAGCCGAATATTCAGAAAAACAGAAATAAAGATTTTAAAAGAAAACTCCTTTTCTGCCTCTTCACGCCACCTGCTTACCCTTCTCCTTGGATTGTCCTCCTGAGGATCCTGGGGCTAAAGCAAGAGCTGAGGTTCAAATTACCATTGAACCTCAGGTAACGGTTAACCTCATGCTTATGTATCAAATATGAATGACAGATATCCATGGCAAAAACAGTAATAATCACATACAATACATTCATAATCAAATAATAACATAACACAGCCACTGCAATATGCATGTTATTATAGTCTGCACTATTCACCAGTGCCACGGTGTACATCCGTGTCCTCAGCGCTAGGAAAACATAACGGCATTATCAAGACTATAACCCGTATCAAGTTGTATGTGTATGATCAATTTTCAAAAACAGAATTTCAGACTATCTATCACATATAAGCATACCATAAGCATCAGAGTTAAGGTTACAATACGCGTCCGTACCTTCGTTGATGATGTTTTGGTACGTTTGACTAAAACGGTACTTCTAACGGAAAACAGCGGTACAAGTTCACAGATACCCTATAGGAACAATATCACATTTATCATTGGCCATCAACTTTGCAATACTTGTGGAATTCTACGTTGAAGATTTACTATTCATGTGAATAGTATTCACTATTCATGTGAATAGTACCAGTAAAAATATTTTTACCGAGACGGTAAATAATTTTTACTGTTTGGTAAATAGTATTTACTGTATTGGTAAATAACATTACTGCCCAAGAATAATTCTTTTCTGATGTGACAGATCAGACTAAGCTGCAGCCACAGAGCATACTCAGAAAAAAAAACTCTATCTGGCATTTCTACTATAATTACCAAAAGAAACTACCAAATCTTAAGACTAGAGACCAAAGAACTTACCCTTGAAGTTCTTACTCCTTCTCTTCAGCTCCGAGAACTTTACTCTAAATTCTCCCTCTAAACTCTAAGAATTCTCTCTCTTCTATTAAACTCGACCGTTGTGATCTGAGTTTGGTGTGAAGAAAATGAAGAAGTGAGGCCTCTATTTATAGTGTTGGAAAATGGGTCCTTAAGTGTAATTTCTTGTTTTTGGGTCATTTTTCGTAATTTCCAAAAATATTAAAAAAATATTAAAAAGGTTCACGGGTGTTCCTCTTTTTTTTTTTTTTTTTTTTTTTTAAATAATGCAAATAGTATTTTTTACTGATAAAATTTCTGTTCGGTGTTCTGACCGCGTGATCTTTTGCAAATTCTCAAAAATTCGAAAGCACAGCCCTGAAGCTCTATTCTTCCTCTTTAAAAATATCTGGGTCAACTGAATTTTTGACCTCATTCAGGGTATTTCGTAATCTGTCAAAGATTTTAAGTTGGACACTGCCGGTAACAGAAATTACTTCGGGTGACACCATCTTCGAGACAAAAATTCACTGATTCATAATATGTGCAGTTGTTTACTACTTAATTCAAGGATTTTGAGTAATGATTTATTTTCTAAAGGTTCTACTATCTGTCCTGATTCAAAATATCGGTTTCGACCTATCTCAATAATCATTCCGCCGATTTCGGAAATGACTTCGGAAATAACCCACTCTGAGATAAAAATTCACTTGTTTATAATATGTCCTTACCTAAGAAACCTAGTTCACGGATTATTGGAAATAATTCTATTTCTATCATTTCCCAAAATATAAGATATTATATTACAATAATATTATATTATTGAGTGGGTCCCGCGTCAAATTATTTTCACACTCACGGGTTTTCTGTCGACAGAGGGAAATTATTTGGCCGTGGGTCCCACGTGAATAGTATATACCTAATTAAATACGTATTTATAAATAGTAAATACGTATTTATGAATAGTAAATACGTATATATGAATAGTAAATACTATTCACGCCAAACCAAATACCAATTCAAAATTCACCAATATATCATATTTAAGAAAAATACAAATTTTGGGGTATTATATGTTAGCCAACAAGCACACACTCTTCTTACCTCTTAGCAGTTCCATGAAATTACAAATTAAACTCAGACTGTGAAACAATCTCCAACGTAAATTTCTTCAGAGTTAAGGGGTCGTGTCATATATATATATTTATAGCATATACTTCTTGCGTGGCCTCTGATGTTGCCTTGTTTGTCTTCAAGTGGGAAAATTGTTTTAAGCTTTTTACTTTGATGGTGATGAAGAAGAAGAAGCAGAGCCAGAGAGGTTAGGGTCTGTTTGGTAGTACACAACATCCCCTGTGTCGCTAACAAAATGGTCTCTCCTCAAGCTTCTGATCAGATTTCCAATTAGGTGAAATGGAAGAGGTCCTGATTTCTTGGGTTCACGGTAATATTTTCCAAGTACTGGCTTTGCTGCTTCAGTCTACAAACACAGTAAGAACTGATTAGTGAAAGATAATTAATTTCATTATAAGAATATATACTCCCTCCCGTGCCTAATATAAGAACTATTTAGGGTTGGATTTAGTCTAAAACATAACACTTCAATATACTTTTCTTCCAAATTAACAAGTATCCCTACTAGTTGTACATATTAAGTAGTTTTCCATATTTATTACAAATAGTAACTAACTTAACCAATGTTTCTAATATCTCCAAATTTGTTATCTAACACCTATACTAAGGGCTTGTTTGGTATGAGGGAGGGAAAGTTGGGTAGAAGGAAAAAAATTTCTGAGTTGGATTTTTAAGAAAAAATGAGAAAATTGGGGTTAAAAGTTTTTAATTAATTTTTCTTACTCTTTTATCTTACATATTCTTTCTATTAAAATCATAATGCCACTTCTCCAATTTTTTTAAATTCAATTCATAAAAATTTCCCTCTCTCTCGCCTTCCTTCCAATTCCCTCAAACCAAACAAACCCTCAAGATAAGACAAGATATATCATGTCGTAAAAGTAGAGAGATACTCACTGCTTCTATTAAGTGGTAGTGTGGGATTTGAGGAAAAAGATGATGAATGACATGGGTTCCAATGTCATGGTGGATGTTGTTAATCCAACCATAATCACGATCAAGAGTGGTAAGTCCACCTCTAAGATAGCTCCATTGCTATCACCACATAAATGAATCATAAATAAGTCTACCAATATACTTAACTTCCATTTCCAATAAAAAGTTAAATGAGCAAGATATGGTGTACCTTTCCACGATACCAAGGTAGTTTATCTTCATGTCCATGGTGATGCAAGTAAGTCACAAGATCCAACCACATCACAAAAATCTTCAAATCATCACAAGTAAAGTTCAATTAGGACTTGTAAAGAGGAAAGAAAAAGAAAGGGAAAACAATAATTGCGAAGTATCTACTCCATATATTTAGTTCAAAGGGAACAGTAGTGAGCTTACCACATAAGGAATGCCGTAAAGCTTGAGCAATTGAATTGGACCCATAACAAATCCTAAACCTACAAGCAAAGCAGCCATGGCGGTCCAACAAATAGTAGAAGTAATAACATCTTTTCTTTCAGCGGGAACAAACAAGTCACTGTTTGGGTCAAAGTGAGAACCGGTCTTTCCTGGACTTCTGCCCCACTGCAATTTTTTTTTTTTTTTTCCAGATCATGAACCAAGTCAATTTCCCATTTTCCTTACTTCAACTCATAGGTTTCACAGAATTTCACATTCAAGTCTAAGTCAAAAAATATTTATAGGAAAGAACAGAAGCAACTTACAAGGTAGATAGGATACGCAAGCATGGGAAATGGTACAGTAAATCTCAGAGTCTTGGTCAAATTGTCCAAGTTCTTGTATATTTTCTCAGACAGCTGTATGTTTTTGAAAAAAATTCAACCTTTTCAGATTAGAAACTGCTATAGAATGAGGAAGCAGAGAAAAAGAAAAAAGATTTAACCCCCCAAAAAAAAAAAAAAACAAGTAAATATATTTTTAGCTAACCTACCGGGTGCCAAGATTCATCATTTTCAACGTGACCATGGTTTTGGTGATGAGTTCTGTGACTGATTCTCCTGTACGATTTAGAAAATTCACAGTTAGAAGTGTACATATATAAGAGAAAAGAGGATCACTAGAGGAGAGAGAAACAATTCATTTAGAAGCATTTATACCATCCATGATAGGGTACAAGGATTGAAGAATGAAGAAGATGACCAACCACACTGTTCAGCTTGGGATTGTTTGAAAAGCTTCCATGACCACTGAAACATCAAAACCAACAATCAAATGAATCTAGACAATAATTTTAAAAATCCAGATTAGAAATTTTACAGAGATGAAAGAAAATGGTCATTATACCAATCATGTCCAAGAACAAACAGGGCCCAGAACATGGTTCCTTGAGCAGCCCAATACAGAGGCCAAACAAGCCAGTTGTTTAAATAAGCAGCAGCAGCAGCAATTCCAAAGACAACAGCCACATCTCTCACAACATAACTCATTGACTTCCATGGATCTTTCACCCAACAATGTTTGGGAATGGCTGCTCTAATATCAGCCAATTTGAATGGTGGTGGGGCCCCAGGATTGAATTCTGATTCTTCTTGTGTGTCTCCATTGAGCTCCATGTTGTTGTTGTTGTCGTCGCTGATTGTCTCTCTTCTTTCTTCATTAGTCTCTCCTTCAATGGAAGCAACTCTCAAAGGAGCACTCACTCTTAACTCCCAGCTTCTTCTCTCTCTAAATTTACAAGTGAAGCCTCTTGTATGGAATTTCAGATCTGTCTCATCCACACCATTCTTTGTATTTAAAAATCTAACCTTTGAGCCCTTACAAGTAAAAGCTCCAATTCTGGGTCGAGGGAATGCTGGAGGAAGAGGCTTTAACCCACATTCTGTTAAAACCCAACTCGCCATTGGAGACCCAGATGAAGCTTTTTAGCTTTTCAGCAGGGTTTGGCCTACCTTAGCTTCTTGGGAAAATAAAAAGGGAAGATAACAGCGGAGAGAGGGAGAGGGAGGAGAATCTGTGAACCAAAGTTGAAAGGCAAAAATATCTTTAAAGGACAACTAACACACTAGTAAACTTTTGTGACAATGAGAAGAAAGAAAATTTTTTACTGAGTAATTTAATAAGACACTAAGTGGGCACTTGTCGTGTTTCAACAACAACCACAAGTTTATCCTCTATTCCTCTGGTATTCCAAGATTCTCTACACAAGCCTCAGCGTCTAAACTACAAATCTGAATGAAACACTGCAATTCTTATCTTTACCAAGAAGGAAGAGCAAAAGGTTACAAAGGGAAAAAATGCAAAAGCTCAGGAGAAGTTTGCGTCTTGTGGTTGTTCTTCTGGTGGGAGTCTGAGATGAACTTTATATAGAAGAAACATAACGATGTTTCGTCGTAGATGTGAGTGAGAGAGAGAGAGATCAGGCGTGTTTACTTTTCAATTTCATTTTCAACCTTCTAAGATTTGAACTTGGAATTTCTGAGTGGCACCGTGTGGTTGAGGTTGACCATTTGTTGTTGTGGGACTCGCGTCTTCGTATCTCATTGGTTCATTATGAAGCTCCAAACTTTAATTAATGGGTCGGCAGAGCATGCCTAAGCCCACCCATGTGACCCACGTTGCACCCATATTTTTCACTTTTTTAAAGTTTATTATTATTTATTCACATTTCACACGATGGTCGGAATTGATTACACAGGATGTGAAATACATGTCTTTTAAGATTAATAGGAGATGATATTTTTCCAACTTGATTTATATTATACGAAATAAGTTTGTAAGTGAAGTTTTATCTCGATTTATGTTAACATATTTTTTCAGTTTTTCCAACACCAACTTAAATAGGCCCAAACTTCTTTTAGTTTTTGGGATTTTTTTTGAATCACATGTTTTATTTTATTTTTTATTTTTTTGTTCAGAATCACATGTTTTATTTAAGTAATCTAACTTCTAACATCCATGTCCAGAGTTATAATAATAAGGGTTTATTTTGGTAAAATTGACTTTTATTTTAATTGATTTTTGTAAATTAAAGTTTGGGTAAATTTAATTAGTTTTGTGTGGTTTTATGTTTGAATATGTTTTTGTCAAAAAGGCTAGTTTAGTTTAAATTTATTTGAATAATATATTAAGTTATAATAATAAGGGTTTATTTTGGTAAAATTGACTTTTATTTTAATTGATTTTTGTAAATTAAAGTTTGGGTAAATTTAATTAGTTTTGTATGGTTTTATGTTTGAATATGTTTTTGTCAAAAAGGCTAGTTTAGTTTAAATTTATTTGAATAATATATTAAGAAGATAGTTTGAGAATGTTTAAAGGTAAAAGAAAAAGCCAAAACTAAAAATTTAAAAAAGTTACTTTTAAGATAAAGACACCTTAGAACTAGAGGTGAGGTGAGGTTTAGGTGTTTTAAGTGCTTATATATTTTTGTTTGGCTAAAGTATACTTTTAATCCTTTAAGTTTTATACAAGGTATACTTTTAGTCCCTTAACTTTATAAAATATACTTTTGGTCCTAAAATTCTGACACTATTAATGTTGTTAACGGAAAAAGTTGACCAGCGACTCAAGTAATAACTAATGACATCTAATTACATAAATTTTATATATTTTTCAATTGGGATAGGATATTATCACTACCATTTTTTCACCGTTAGATCATAATCTTAATAGGAGAGAGAAATAATAAAATTAAGATTCTGATCTAACAGTGAAAAAGTGGTAGTGACTTGATAGTGACATAAAATTGGTAGTGACAATATCCTATCTCTTTTCAATTTACCCATATTTTAAATTTAAGTTTAATAGCGTTTAATTACACGTTATCACTTAAATTTACACCGTTATCAATGGAGTTTGCATTTTCCGTTAACAAAATTAACGGTATTAGAATTATAGGACTAAAAATATACTTTATAAAGTTAAGGGACCAAAAATATACCTTATGTAAACTTAAAGGATCAAAAGTATACTATAGCCTTTTTGTTTTAAGTACTTTGTGCATGTTTGGATCAACGATATAAGCTGTTTTTCTAAAGTGATTTACCGTGTACGAGACAAGTGTGTAAGATAAATTTTATCTCGATTTACATTAACGTGTTTTTAAAATACTAACTCAAATGATCACTGTGATCATATATTTCTGTTTTAAGTGAGTCAAGCAACTTATGAGGCCTAATAGGTGGGAGGAATTGATTAAAAAACAAACAAATACAAATGTTTTAATGAAGGAAGCTAAATAAGTTACGTAATCATTTTATATGTTGTATATCCTTAGATTATATATTAGTTTATGGGATAGGATATTGTCACTACCATTTTTTGTCACTACCAAAGTCACTACCATTTTTTCACCGTTAGATCATAATCTCATCTAATTTTATTATTTTTCTCTCCTATTTGGATTCTGATCTAACGGTGAAAAAATGGTAGTGACTTTGGTAGTGACAAAAAATGGTAGTGACAATATCCTATCCCTTAGTTTATTAGTTAAACTAATTAGTTTGAAGAAAAAATAAAAATACTCTAAAGTAATTTAATTAGCTTCCTTAATCTCTCCAAAAAAGTCAATTAGGTCTTATAATTAGAAGCGGGATGAGTTAAATTTTTTGGACATTACATCATTTCTTATTATTTAAATATTTTTTAAAAAGTATGATTGAATTTGAACCTATAATTCGATGTTTTGTGGATGTTCAGCTTGATGATTTATTTATTTTGGGGATTTTGGTGGCATCTATCCAATGTGCCGAAGAGAAATAAAATAATGTCAAGCAGGGATAAAATGGTTGAGAAATTAATATCATAAGTTAATTTATAATTAAGTCACGTGGAACAACTTGAACTCTTTTTAATTTTAACATGGAGATTATATATATAATCTTTATCCATTAAACTCTTTCTCAAGTCTATGGTCACATAATTTTTAAACAATTGGTCACTATCTTAGAACATTTATCAAGACATAGAGTAAATTATATTTTATTACAACGCTAATATAAAATAATGTATACAAACTTTAATTTTCTTAGGTTAACTATCAAGTGTTTTGTTTATAAATAATTAAGCTAAATGAAGTAATTTTTAGATATCTCTAATAAATGATATATTAAAAATACTTATATCATTCCGTTTCAAATTAACTACCATTTTAAGCTCATAGATCACAGGAGGAAAAATTTCAAAGGAAAGAGAACAGAGGCAATCTTAATCTATCACCTTGTCAAATGATAAGATTTGGTTTGCCAAGCGCCTCGTAGCGTGATGGCACCAGGGTTAGTCTTAGGACCTGGTTTTCTCCTTGTCCAGGGTTTGAGCCCTGCCTCCCCCTCCGGCCCTCCCCACTAGCTGTATCAAAAAAAAAAAGATAAGATTTGGTTTTGAAAATTAAAGAAAAATATTGATGTGACTTGAAGATTGAAGAGCCAACCTCGATTTGTTTTATCATTTGGCAGCTCTCTCATATCATATGAGTTTGATTTGAAACATTTTTACTATTTTAATATTTTGATACATAGATTACAATTGTAACATGAATATTTAACAAAGGGTTAAGGTCTAATTTTGCCAATAAACTTTTGTCTCAAGAGCGCTCAGCACAAAAAACTCTTGAGTGGACCAAAACTAACAAAAAAACTTTTAAAAAGCTGAAGGTAGCACAAACCCGTTAAAAGCAACTTAACTCCGTTTGTTTGACTGGAATTGTTGCAACTGTGGCATACACGTACAAGATAAATCCATGTTTATAAATCCAAAACCCACAAACGCACCCGCCTTATTTTCAAGAATGTCCAGGAGGTCGTCGACGTAGGCGTCGAGGATCGTGTATCGGCGAAAATCAAAGTGGTCGGGGTTAACACTGCCGGCGCAGATGAGGTCAAAGAGAATGACAGTGTAGCGGCGAGTGAAGTAAGGAAGGATTCGCTGCCAGGCAGATTGGTCAGTGCCGAAGCCATGGGCAAGGACGAGGACCCTGTCGCTAGAGCCTTCGACGCGGACATTCAGAGCGTCGAGTATAGAGGTGCCCATAGTTTTGGACTATTGGGGGAGAGGGATTAAAAGTTTAAACCGAGAGAGATGAGAGGGGGGAGGAGAGAGAAGGCATGTAAGTTAATTTTTTGGGAATCAAATGGGAGTGAAGAAGAGGAAGCTATTTGTCCCAATACAGAGACTAGACTTTTTATCAGAATCAATCATCAATACAGAGGCTGGACTTTTTTTTTTTTTTTGGTCGAAATATAAAGGCTGGACTTGGGTGTTGCAGAGAAAGAGAGAGAGAGAGAAAGAGGGGAAGAGGTAGTTGTCATATGTATGCCACGTCTGCAACAAGTTTCGTTAGAAGTAACGGAGTTAAATTGTTTTTGTGCTACCTTTAGTTTTTTAAAAGTTTCTTGTTAGTTTTGGTCCACTTAAGAGTTTTTTGTGTTGAGCGCTCCTGAGACAAAAGTTTGTTGGCGAAATTGGACCTTAACCCTTTAACAAAAGAAGTTTTTTTTTGAATTATTTAATATTAATGAATAATTTAACATCATTGCTCCTTTTACTATTTTTAAATAAAAACAATTCATTATTAAATTATATATATGTTTTAATAAATGTAACTTAAATTAAGAAATAAAAATTGGGTTTTAACACATAATATAAAATCTATTGGAAAGTAAATTCATTTATAGTGCTACCTACATAAAACATGTCTTATTAAGATTCCATAAAGAAAAATATTTTACCCATTAATTATGATATGTTATCCATATAAAATAAAACTATTTGTTGTTTTAACTTTATAATATAATTACCCGTACAACATATAAATGTATATGTATATATTTATTTATTTTATAGCTACATCTATTTTGGAAAAATGTAAATATTTCCCAGCACAGACAGAGTCTGCATGGGAAAACCAGAAATGATTTATTATGTGAAAATATGAAAAACTTGTGCTAACGCACACATATGATTGAATAGTTGCAAATAAATCGGATCTTAATCTGGATCTCAGATTGTGATTTACGAAACAATTCAATTCAATTTCACTCTTTCGAATTTCGTTTTCAGTTTTTATCTAAACTTGATCAGAATTCGAATCCCCAAATTCTCTATCCCTCATTGCAATCTCCGTTTCAATGGATCGAACTCAAATTCTTTTAGTGGGCTTACCGATCTTGATCTTTTGCTTTGACATTGTGAACCTTTTCTCCACTCCTCCTCAAAATCCGATTTCTCACAAACACACTCCGATTCCCACGACGAAGTCTCAATCGCATCTTCATCAGCAATCACTAGAATTTCCCGTTCAGGTTCTTCAATTCTTTTTTTCATAAACCCTATCATTACTAATTCGAATTCTTGCAAGTTTGTGTTGGTGATTTGTTGCTTTCGATGCAGAAACGAACCACCATTGTCCCACCAATTGGAGTCGGCAACACTGTTAATATTGACTTCTGCACTTCTTGTTCTTATAGGTTTGCCTAACTTGCTTGCTTCACTTTCTGTGTCATTTTCAACTTTCACCACCGTCATTACAATAGTGCTTTTCTTGTGTTTTCTTTTAAGAAGCTAAAGCGTACAGTACAAATAGCATAGGACTGTTAAATGCATCATTAGTGAAAAGGTTTCAAAACAAAACTATTACTTTTACCAAATAGAGAAATTGAAGATTGACATCTGATGTCTGTTTTGGATTAGCGATTTTCCAATATGGTTTACGTATAAGTGTTATAAATAGGATCAAACGACAACCTCCCACTTATAAGCAAGCTTTCATACCTCATTGGCCGTTGACACAGCTAGAACATACTTGTGGCCACTTATTGACAATCATATATGTCTCTACTGTTACTTGAGATTCCTAATGGAGGGCATATTGCTCCCTATTTTTTTCCCGAAGGCTTTAAGTGCTTCAAAGCTTAAATGATTAAAGCTCTGTGTCAACATCAGGCTCATTTTTCACACTGGCGTTTCAGCATTTTTCTTTTTAACTTTTCCTTTTCCTTTCCCCTTTTTGTTTTTTTTATGGTTGTTTAAAAAAGCCTTGCAGCATTTTGCTTTGGTTCTTTTCAGACTCATTATGAACCTGTAATTGTTTGACATAGAAACCTAAGAGATTAAATTAGCAATGTGTTATTATTTCATATGACTTTCATACCCTATTTAATTTGAAGCGGTTCTCCCAAACTAGAGGTATCACTTAAAATATACTCTCTTCGATCTTAAATATAAAATAAAGTTGATTTTTTTTAGAGATTAAAGAAACTAAATAAATTACTTATTCATATCATATGTTTGTATATCATTAGATTATATATTAGTTTATAAGTTAAACAAATTAGTTTGGAGGAAAAAAACAAAAATGTGAATACTTTAAAGTAATTTAATTAGCTTCCTTAATGTCTCTAAAAAAAGTAAAACATGTCTTATATTTAGGATTAGAGGGAGTAGATATATACTCCCTCCAATCTTTAACATAAAACATATTTACCTAATTTGATTAGATTAAATAAGTTAGTTAAACTAATTAATATGACATATATTTTCTGAAACACCCTAACTATCTTCTTTAATTCTCTCATTCTCTCTCTTCCTTGTTTATTGTTGAAGGAGCATCAATAGCGGTAAATTATGAAAACATTGAAAAATATAAAAAATATGTCTTATATTTAGGACATAAATCAACTACTCAAATATGTCTTATATTAAAAATTGGAAGTTGTAATAAACACCAAACAGTGGTTGCTTCCCTTCCTCAACCATGTTTTGAGGAAATTAAAACAGTTCCTTTTCTCTAAATTTGGACTTTTAAAGTGTTTCCACAGAAGATCTTCCAGTAACTTTCTGATTTAATTTTGTGCAGTTGCATTCATATGAGCTAATAATTTCATTTGTAAAATATATGATAGAATCAAAATTTCTGGCGCAGAGGAACTGCATTAGCATCTAAACAATTTCTGGAAACAGCTTTTCCTGGGATTGATGTTGTTTTAGCAAACTACCCTCCTTCAATTACTAAACGCATGCTTAGCAAAGTGATACCAGTGGTGCAACTTGGAATTATTGTGCTTATAGTGGCAGGTGAACAGATATTTCCTAAATTGGGAATAACTACACCACCTTCATGGTATTACTCATTGCGTGCCAATAGATTTGGAAGTATGGTAAGCACTTGGATTCTTGGGAATTTTGTTCAATCCTTGCTACAAAGTTCTGGTGCTTTTGAAGTGTTCTGCAATGGTGAATTAGTAAGTCCTTACTTGCTTCCTGTAAGGTAAATAATCTGAATATTGTGTATACATTCATGTAAAGACAGTACACATATATATAAGAGATGAGAGCCTTAGTACTGATGGTTGTTAATGAGGATTTTCTTAATCCCTGATTTATAGGATTCTACTTGATTACAATATATTTCATGATTTCCTAACACTTTCTTTTCTTTTGATGATGTTCATTTGATGAATTTGAGATCTTTGTTTTTTGTTGGACATTGCAGATGTTCTCCAAGTTGAAGGAGAATAGATTCCCAGGTGAAATTGAGTTGAAGGATCTTGTTGGCAGAAGAATAGCAAATACAAGATACGGTTCTGTGATCTGATCTAAGAATGTTCACATGGCTGAATTCATCAGCATCAAAAGCTAATTATGTTAATTCAGATTTACGAAATGGATTGTAGAGATCAGATTTCTTGTTAGTTTTCTGTCCTGTACACAGTATGTTATCTCACAAGCAAGCCTTCTGCATAGCCATTTTTAGAAGTAAATTAATCTTTTCATCTCTCTTCTTTTTTCTTTTTTTGGATTTGGACGATAGGCACAAATGTCATATATTTAAATTTATAAATAAATTGTACATTTGTGCATAAAGATGATAATTAAACAACTTAGTTGTACAATTGGCGCTTATATTAATAAATACTAGTAACCCTTCAATTTGAGAGTTATAATGTATAATAAAATTAGCAATGAGATGGAATCCTACAAAACCATAAAATTATGAACCATACTATTTAATTTTGTAAGTAAATTGGCATCATATATTAAAATTTTAAAATGAACAATAATTACTTCTTGATCTATTTGATTTCATATATGACCAATGAACAATTATCATATCACGTACAATATCAAAACCTCATCATAATTTTTCTCCCACAAGCTGATCACAATAATTTTTTTTAAAAAAAAAAACATATAGTCTTATGGACTTATTATTATTTTTCTTGGTTTTACAATAAATTTGGATATCTTTCCCCACAACTATCATTGCCTCTTTTGATGTGTTTTCTAACATCTCATGTTTTATTTTATATCTAAATATAATTATTTTAATATCACCAAACAATGTTGCCTCTAAGTATCAATTTGACATTGGGCATATGTCATTATGGCAAAATATGCTAATCAGTCTTCAAGATTTAGTCTTTAGAACTAACACTCTGAAGTGTCAAATTCTCTGTAAATAATTTGCCTTTAGGACAATATATATGATTTAAAAAAAGGTTTTTTAATGCTAGAAATCCCCTTTTTTATTTGATGGAAGGTTTCCTCTTTCGAGACTATGAATGCAAAAGCTTTCATCTCTTTCAACAAGTAAACTTTTTGAAATTCAAATTTGTATTCTCTTTCTTATGAGTTGAGACTACTTACCATTTCAACTAATAGTTTGTTAGTAGAAAGCCTTTTTTATATCATTTGATATATGAACTATAAGCCTTCAGGACTTTAATATTTATAACAATCGAGTGGTGCAATTTTTTTCTTGTCATGCCCTTTATCGGAATCTATAGTGTTCTTTTTACAAAAGAATCATTATCAAAAATGATGAGAGTTCTGGTAATCAAATTATAAAATTAAGAGTATTATAATTATTAGCTATTCAAAGAAATTAAAATATCAATAGATATCCAATTGATTAATATAAACAAGTGTGTTGAAAAAAATAATAATATAAACATACGTAATTCATAAAATATGAAAACATGGTTCAGACTAAAGCAATAAAAAGAAGTTCTTAAAATATAAAATATGAGAAAGACTTTTAAACTCAAACGATCTACCTACCATAATGAAAGAGAATTCATAAAGACAAGAAATTATTTATAGAGTGAGGTAACAAAATTAAAACCTTATGACTTTGAGCTATTTAATTCTCATGACTTTATGCCAATTACTCTTATCACTTTGGGCCAATTATTCTTAAGATGAAAAATCAAATCTAGAAATCAAAACAATATGGTTTCTACCATGTAATTTCATAATATAAAATCAAAGATGTATGACGCCACACTAAAAGTAACAACATCAATAATATAGAAGAATTTGTTTAAAAAAAAATTAGAATAAGATATAAAAGCAATAACAATATTCAATCTTAGTCATGAAACCTAATGTTAATAACAATTGGTAAAAGATAGAATCTTTTTAATTTCATATAGTAGCTCAGATTATCTCGGATAGATCAAATAAAGATACAATAAAAGAAGGCAAATAAAACTGTTAAAGAAACAATGAGAAAAATATAATTTTATTAGAGCTTTCGTGCTGATAAAGTATTATAAAATTAAAAAATATATATATGGGGTAAGAAAGAAAAGCAAAAGAAGAGAAAAAATTCGAGAGAGAAATAAGGGGAAATAACTCTCATTCACTTGTATTTCTTGTACATATCACAATGTCTGGCACATAGCTTTGTTTATATGCCTTTAAGAGTCAACACCAAGAGTCATAATTAATTAGGCTTTTAGTTTTTCAAAATGTATGTATTTATAAATACTGATTAAGATATGAGTCAATGGATATCTACATGTAATTAATATTTATAAAAATTCTCTCTTCGTTAACAAATTATCTTGCATTTAAAAGTCATAATAAACATAAGACTAATCTGATTTAAGTTAGACAAAACTAAATCTCCAATAAGTTTTTAACGTACCAAAAGCTTAAAATCAAAATTAATTTTTTTCCTCGCTGGACAAATTTACTGAGTAATGAGAATTTTGCTCTAGCGTGGTCCAAAACGATGTCACAGTGATATTCCTTTTAATTTATGTGATTTAGACATTGTTACGGTGGAGTTAAATGAAGCGAGAATATATATATATATATTTAATGCGATATAATATTATATAAAATTTGTAGTAAATGTTTTTGATGTTTTTTTTTTAAATTTTGTTAAAGGAAACCTAAAAGTCAATGATTTGAGAACGTTTTAATCTTTGAAACTTCCTCCTTACTCCAGAAAGATGCTTAGATTTGTTAAGGCTTTAACCTTTTTGAATTCAGCACGGAAACAGGAATATTATCCATATATAGTAAAACAGGGAAGTATGATATAATGGGGATGTAGCTCAGATGGTAGAGCGCTCGCTTAGCATGCGAGAGGTACGGGGATCGATACCCCGCATCTCCACTTTCTGGAATCTATTTTCTGCATTTTTTTCATCTTTCCTCTCCTATATACATTAGGGGGCAGCTATAGTCCAATGCAATGAATCTGTCTCTTTTTTTTTTTTTTTTCTCCACAGAGGACTATAGCTGCCCCCTATACATTAACACTGGATAGGCATTAATGGGCCGTTTGGGTAATAAATTCATTATGTGAGTTCCCAAATAGACCCAATGTTTCCCAAAGTCAAGTGATTTATTACAGTGTCCTGCAAATAAATATTCTTCTTGTTCTCAATATAATATCTATTTATTAGATTAGGAAAGATAAATAAATTACTATTTCATTATGTTATGGGAAAAGTATTTCTCCAGTTACTCTTGTTCTCAATATAATATCTATTTATTAGATTAGGAAAGATAAATAAATTACTACTTGATTATGTTATGGGAAAGGTATTTCTCCTGGAGATAGATTTATCTCCCGTGACTCCAAAACTACGTCGTTTTGAATTAATGAAGGGTTTGTTAGTAATTTCAGGTGAATTAATAAAGGGTGTTTTGGTAAAATATATATAATTTTAAAAAATAAATAAAATTATAGAAACACTCTTCATTAATCTAAAACAACGTAGTTTTGGAGTCACTGGAGATAACTCTATCTTCATCGACCAGAAAAATCCTTTACCCTTATGTTATATTTGACATGATCTCTCTAAAATACTTATATCTAACATTAGATTATATATCTATTTACAAATTAGTCAAATTAGTTTGAAAAATGATAAATATGAGACATATTTTTTTTAAAAAAAAAAAACTTTATATTTAAGACTAAAGTTTACTCTCAAAACCAATTTGTCACAGTGACAACGCCCACTCGTTAGTTTAAGATGAAGTCTTAGCTTTAGTTAGATGTTGACACTTGACATATTTATGTTCGTCCATGTGTTTAAATTACATAAAATTAAAAAAAAAATGAGCGTTTGTATTTTGTGTTTTGGACCTCTTCCATAGAGATAGAGAAGCTCCAAGGGACAATGAGTCGTATTTTGTATTTAATTATATTGTTTTAAATGAATGTCTACTTCATCTATTTGCATAATTACATAGATCCTACCTCCATCATTATTTTAGCCGTGAGTTAGGAGAGATTAACTTGTTTTAACGTGTGTTTGTGTGTGTGTATATATATATATTTATTTATTGTGCATAGCATTTGGCTCAAAAAGGCATCTACATGACTACATCTTATACTTAACAGTATTTACGTACTCTCTATAAAAGTATTCCTGTATGAAAAAGGACAGGTATCCTTCCATGACCCGGATCATATTTGGTCAACCCCTGAAGCTTGATGGTTGGTTATAGTATCGTCATACCCATATCTTCTCTATATTTGAGCATATAAACTGGCTGTTCGCTTATATGGTATCAGAGCTATGGATTAATGATAATATGAAACCAAAGTTTGATCCCTTTTTGTATTGATATTATTAAAGTTTACCTTATTCTGTTCATTTAAGTGCATTTTATATTGTTGTTTGAAGATTATCTCAAGTATCCTCTGAAGTTGCAGTATTAACTTATCTTCTTCAAGAGAAAGAGAGATCTTATTATTATTGTTTATTTAGTAGTTATTAATAGAAATTTTATTGTGTGTTTAATTATTTGTAATTATGAATATAATTAAAAAGTTAGAACCAAGAATGTATGAAATAGAATATGATAAGTTACCAGATAGTTCTTATTTATTGCAAGAAAAGGAAATAGAAACTTGTAATTTTACCCCTTTTATATTAGGAAGTCAAGGAGAATATTCAATTAATCAGATGAATTGGAATAACATGTATTTAATGAAACAATTAGGAAGTTATATAAATTTAAATATAGAAGATTTATTACAAATATTTAATTTAGATGAAATAATAAGACATTTACCAGAAGAAACTAAAGAAATTTTAGAAAAGGAAGATATTAGAAATAAAAGAGACAGATTAAGAGAATTAGCAAAACCATTAGAACAAAAAATATATGAAATAAAAGCAGAAATTAGGCAAAATACAAAAGATTTAAAAGAAATGAAAAATGATATTAAAGGAATGAAAAAGGCGTTAGGAATACAAGAGAAATTAGAACCAATAATTAATAATCCTCAGATAAATATGATGAGATCTTTATATGATTGGGAAAATTCAAACACAACTGTAAAAAATATATTAAACCAAAATTTAAATACAAATGTAGAACAAACTAGAATTATAACAAAAGAAATTAAGAAAGGACAAAATGTAATTAACAATAATTTATTTACAATATATGAAACTGTTAATAAAAATAAAACAGATATTGTAGATGGTTGAAGAAAATTAGAACAATTTTATAAAAACAAAGGAAAAAACATACAAGATGAATATAAAACGCAATATAAGAGTGAACAAATATTAAGAAATGTAGAAACAAGAGACAAATTATTAGAAATGGTGGAAACAAAAGATAGATCTGAAGAATTAATGAGAATCTTTAATAATGCTGAAACTAGAAGATTAAACATGATGAAAACCAGTATTGAAAATTCAGATTCAGAATCGGAAGATGATATCGAAAGATTTATGAGTCAAAATGAAACAAATTTAGATGAAATAACCCAAGAATTAAAAAATTTAAAAATAGTAAATGAAAATCAAATTAATATGCAATCAGCTCAATCAGAAGTACAACAAGATCAACAACAACAACAACAACCACAACAAGAACAAGAAACATCAACATTTAGAAATCACATAGATCCACCTGAAATACAAAGAAGAGCAAGAGAACAAGAAATGAGAAGACAAAGAAATCTAGTAAGAGAAGATTTAAGTAATATTTCAAGTACAGTTTTTGATATTAGTTATAATAAACCGAAACCAATTGGAAAAGAATTCATACCCCCTCCACTAGAACAATATGAAACTAGGCAAATCCCAAATTCTGGAATATGGTTAGATTTAGATTGTAATTTAGATAATGGAAAAAGAATAGAAGAATGGAAAAAATCACAATTAATAGCTTTAATAAATAGAAGAATTGACCTAGAAGCAGTTAACATGATAATAGAAGCAAGTTTTGTAGGAAATGTTTTGCAATGGTGGGAAGGAAGAACAATGGAATTTAGAATAGAAGTAAGAAGATTAGAAGAAACAGCTTATGAAAGAAGAGAAGTAATATATACATCAATATTATCAAAATATGAAAGTGTTCTAAAAAATGAATTTGTAGGAATAAATGTTGCAAGTCTAGAATATTCACAGATTTTAAGAGCAATTAGATATTTACATGAAATAGAAATTTGTAGTTTAGATCCAACACATATAAATCAATATATTTGCGAATATAAAAAATATTTTTATGAAGCAAGAATAGTAGAAGCTGAAAAACAAAAATTTTATTTAGATATGTTTTATAGAAAATTACCAAGATTAATCTCAGAAGATTTAGTAAAAGTCTATACACAATTAATGGAAAATGAAAATGACCCAAATTTTGTAAGAGTAATAGATACAATGGGAAGAAGAGAAGAATATTTAAGAAAATATTTGTCAGATAGATGTAAAGAAGCATGGAAAAACATTAAATATTATAAATTAAATAAATTAATGGTAAAATGTTCAGAATTAGAAAAACCACATAAATGGGGATGTAATGAACATAGATGGTTATCAAAAAATAGAAAGAAAAGAAAAGTATATAAATTTAAGAAATATCCGAAAAAGAAATTTTTTAGGAAATATAATGTTAAAAATAAAAGAAAATTTAAACCACATAAATATTTCAAAAGAAGACAAAATATTAAGAATAATAAAAGTAAGAAACCTTATAAATGCAGATGTTATAATTGCGGAGACTTAGGACATATTGCAACAAACTGTGATAAACCAAAATCTAAAAAGAAAATGAATATCTTAGAAAAAGCTGAAGAATTAGAATTAGAACCTTTAGATATAGATTTAATGGAATTTGATGAACCCGTAGAAAATGAATTGGAAATATATAAATTAACATATATATATGAAACAGAAGAATCTGAAGAAATAGAAATGGAATCAGAAAGTTCAGAAGATGAAAATGATATAGAAAAAGAATATATAGATCAAAATAAAAATTATATAAATATGATGAATGCAGAAGAAATAGAAAACAATGAAATTACTAATAACCAAGAATTTCAAGAATATGAAGAATATATAAATACTGAAGAAAGTTCAAGAGAAAGAAGAATAACATTTAACAAAGAACAATATGATAAAATAAAAGAAAAACATTTAGACATGACAGTTAATAGCATAAAAGATGAAAAATTCTTAGATAAAGTAAGTAAAATATTGAAAAATAAGAAAAAAGAAAAATATCAATGTGTAGTATTAGAAAAGAAATATCCAATAGAATCAACTTTAACTGAAGGAGTATTGAGAATACCTTTAATAAGCAAAGCTTTAATTGAACATGAAATTTCAAAAATACCTTTTAAAGATGAAATATCTGAAATATATATTGCAGGAATGCAAGTTATAGTAAAAGCTTATTTTCAAAGTGGAATAGATTCACCATTAGAATTGTTAATAACAGATGGAAGAATAATTAGTAGTGTTGAAGATAGTATATTAGGAATGATAGCAGGAAATTTAATATATCAGAAATTAAAATTCACTTTAAATACAAATTTTGCAATTAGTAGAGCGGAAGAAAACATGGATAAATCAATATTAGTATATCATAATTTACACAATGTAAGATTACAACCAAGATCTAGAAGCATAAGTATAACAGCAATGTTAGGACTAGTATTTACAAATGAACATAAAATTTATAATAAAAATAAAAGAAAAATTACAATTGATAAATATTTTATGCCTGTAATAAAAGAAATTAAAACTGATCCAAAACAAATTACTATACCTGAAATGTTAAGATTGGAATTAGACAATACTAGAAATTATTATGAAAATACCCCTAGAAGAATGATAACTAATAACACATTAGGACAAAGATTTTTAAGGGTAAATACATCAGAAAATCCAATATTAAATATAAATATAAATCCAAGAAGAAGTTTAGAATATAATAGACCATTATCAAGTAATAATTTGAATAGAAATTTAAGTCTTAGAACAATTGATACATCACAAGAAGTTATAGATAATTTTAATCAGAGAAATTTATTAGCAGAAAGACCAATAAGTTCAAGTTTAAGAGAAATTAGACCACAAGATGAAAATTATATAAGATTAGAAGTAAAATCAGATACATCATGGAAAGAGATTCTAGGAAAAGTAAATGAACATATAGAAAGAAGTGAAATAGACATAGCATTCATGGAAGATAATCTAATATTAGAAGGAAATCAAACAAAATCTAATGTTGTATTGAGATTTAATAACAGAGATACAATTAATTTAAACCTTTTAGTAAGAGAGAATTTATCACCAAATTATAAGATAATTTTAGGAAAAGATTTTTTAGAATTAGTAAAACCATATAGAATTCAAGATACAAGAATAATGATAAACTTAAATCATCAAACAATTATAATACCAAAATTATCATGATTTATGAAGAAATAACACTTGATTGGGATGAAAATAGAAATAAAATAATATTTTTATATAAAAGATATAATCAAACATTAGAAATAAATGAAACTACATTAGTACCAGATGCAAATGTAAACTTAATAAGAATATTAATAAAAAAGTTAGATTTGAAAATACAATTATATAAGTCAAGATTAACCACTGAAAATTTTATTAATTATCCAATAAATTTTAATCATAACTTAAGGAGATTGAATTCATGTAAGACTATAAAACTTCACTTAAAAGAAAAATTGGAATTATTATCTCGAGTATGAATCAAGACCCAACATTTATATATGTTTCAAAGAACTATAAGACAAAAGTACCAGCAATAGATAAAAGTTTATACAGAGTAATGATAAAACTTATAAGAGATATTGATAGGATAGAATATGCAAGAATTTTAGAAGCACATAATAGATTTGAAGAAGCACTAAAATCTAATAATCCCTTAATAGCAAACCAAGCAGGAGCAGAAATACAAGAAATTTATGATTTGTGGCAACAAAGACTTTTAACAATGAATATATTTAAAAGAAGATTGGAATTGTTATCAAGAGTTTAATAAGAAATTTATTTGTCCAACAGGATATGACAAAAAAGAGGACTAGTATATTTGAGAGAAGAATAATAGTTGGAAGACCAGAAAAACAAGTAATAATATCACAAATATGTTACAAATATAATGATAAATTAACCAAAGTCTTAGGATCAGATAAATCAATGATGAGATATTTAATAAGAGAAGTAAATAAAGCAAATGAAGAGAGAAAAGCTTTCATAAAAAGACCAGATTTACATATTAGATTCCCAGGACTTCATAACTATGTTATAAACCATGTTAGAATAAATATGCATCATAGAGAATTATGTAAAAACACTATGAAAAAGAAATTGGAAATATTATCCAGAATATGAGTGAAAGACCATTATATTATATACTAATAAAATTTAATTATAAAAGATACAGAGCTAGAAAATATCATGCATTAGTTGATACAGGAGCAAATTTAACAGTAGCAAAATATAATGTTTTACCACCTGAAATGTGGAAAAGAAAAAATAGAGTTATTAGAATGGAATCAGCAGGAAGAGAAATACATATGTTAGAATTAGAAGAAAGAAATGTAATGATACAAATAGGAAATTATGAATTGAAAATCGAAGAATTAAATCAATATAATGAACCTCAATGTGATATAATATTAGGATTAGACTTTTTAGAAAAATATTATCCTTTTACTTTCATAGAAAAAGCTTTAGTTTTAACAACACCCTGTAAACATCAAGCCATAGGAGTAAGAATAACGAGTCCATATAAAAGAAAAGATGAAAAATTTCAGAAGAAAAAACATAAAGAAGAAGTACAATTTTTACAAAATAATGAACCAGTAAAAATAGAACACATGTTAGCAACATTAACAATTAGGGAAGAAAAATCTATAGAACAAAGAATATTAGAAAATTTTAGTAAAAATCCTTTAATACATTGGGAAAAATCTAAACCGATGGCAAAAATAGAATTGAAAGATTATAGTAAAGAAATAAACTGTAAACCTTACCCATGGACAGCTAAAGATAAAGATGAATTTGTAATGCATATAAATGAAATGAAAAAATATGATTTAATAAGAGAAAGTAGATCTGAATATTCATCACCAGCAATGATTGTTAAAAAACTTAGTGAAGAAAGAAGAGGGAAGAGTAGAATGGTAATAAATTATAAAAAATTGAATAGTATAGCAATTAGAAATAGATATCCAATACCAAAAATGGAATTATTATTTAATTTAATAAGAGGAAAGAAAGTATTTAGTAAATTTGATTGTAAATCAGGATTTTTTCAAGTAAAATTGCAAGAAGATAGTAAAAAATATACAGCTTTTAGTACCTCTGAAGGTTTGTATGAATGGAATGTATTACCTATGGGATATCATAATAGTCCCAGCATATTTCAAGAATTCGTATCAAAGTTGTTATTACCTTTAAGAGATTTTGCTGTAATATATATAGATGATATTTTAATATTTTCAGAAAATGAAAAAGAGCATGAAAAACATTTAAATTTATTCGTAGATTTAATTGAAGAAAAATGTTTAAATATATCACCTAAAAAATCTATATTAAGAAAACAAGAAATACCTTTTTTAGGACAGATAATAATCACAAATGGAATAGAATTGCAAGATCACATAAGTAAAAAAGTTTTAGAATTTGATAGAATAACAAATAAGAAAGATTTACAAGCATTTTTAGGATTGATTAATCAAGTAAGAAATTATGTTCCGAATTTAGCAAAATTAACTTCAAAAATCTCTAAATTAGCAGGAGAAAAAACTGAGTGGAAATGGAATAATGAAACAAGTAAGATAATTGAACAATTAAAGAAAATTTGTAAAAAAATTACTAAAATTAACAATACCTTTACATAAAAATGTAAAATGGATTATTTATACTGATGCCTCAGATCAGTATTGGGGAGCAGCATTATATCATGAAAACGAAAAAGGAGAAGAAATTATAACTAGATATGCAAGTGGAAAATTCTTAGAAACACAATGGAAATATCATTCGAATTGGAAAGAATTACTAGCAATAGTAAAGGCAGTTGAAAAATTTGAATTATTTATAGTTAATACACAATTTATAATTAGGACTGATAATACACAAGTAAAATCTTGACTTGATAAAGGAATAAAAACTGAAAAATTGGCTAATAAAATGTTATTTAAGTGGCAAGGAGATTTAGCTTATTATGATTATGTTATTGAATATGTACCAGGGAAAAATAATCTTATTGCAGATTTTATGAGCAGATGGAATCTAACGATGGATCCAGTGGTTCAGGAATGAACTCTAATCAGACTTGTAATGGGTGCCAGACAGCTTTAGCAGATTTAAACATTCTAAAAATGAATGTTAGTCTGTTAAACAGTCAATGCAGTTCAACTATACAAAATATTTTAACCAGTATTGCACATTTAAATCAACAGGTTGATACTCTTTTTAAAAGAGTAGAGAAGTTGGAAGGAAATGGAAAAAGAAATGTAAATGAGTCATACACTCAGATTGGGTCATCTACCCAATCCCAAACTCAAGGAAACGGGTCATCTACCCAAACTACCCAGAGAGATATTAGCGGGTCATCTACCCAAGTAACCCAAGAAAATGTTATTGGGCCTACTGCCCAAGAAGCCCAAAAAGAAGTTCAAACACCTCCAGCAACCCAAACACTTCAAACTATAACCCCCTTTTAATGAGATTATTAAAGCCCAAATGCAAGAGGAAGCCCGAAGAAAAGAAAAAGGAAAAGAAATAGAAATAGAAGCTTCATCTTCACAACCTAGAATTACCAGAAATAATTCATTTGACACCTATTCTAAATATCAATTTTTCAAAAAACTTGTTAGAAAAACTGGAAAAATGGAACTTTCAGATCCAAATGTTAAATATGCCTCTCATTTTGCCTTTAACAAAGTCGTAGCCTACCCAGGAACTTCACCAGACCTCATAAAGATTTTATATCAGTATGGAATGTTACATGCAATTTATTTGCCGAAGAATAATGATCCTCAAGAAATTAAAGAATTGCCAGCAGCGTTGCAAGAAGCGACTAAAGTATATGTTAGCATTGCAACACAATACACTGTGTATATTAGATTTTGTTCTACAGTTGCAGAAATTACACCAGAAAAGTTTTATCCTCCAATCACTTTAATCAAGTTTGGAACGACTAAGAAGCCAATAGAAACTGATGCAGAAGTAAAAGAAGACCTTGAAGAAGACGAGGAATTTCAGAACAAGATGTGTAATATTAGAGCTCAGAATTATTATATTATCTTTCAAGAAATGACCAGAGCCATTAACACTGAGAAGCAATGGGTTTATTACTGCGGTGTAACAACAATAATTGTGGCACTTGGAAAGACTTCACATGATCAGCCTCTGTTTGTACAATGGTATGATAGGCTGAGAAACAACAAGATGGAAAATTCAGAAAAGACGAAGAAGAAGATATGTAATCTTTTGGCAGAATACTCTAATCACAGGTGTAAGAATTGTGAAGAAAGAGAAAAAGCTATGTAAGATATTGAAGATCCAGAACAGATCTGAGTGTTCTCTAAAAGATTCGAAGACAAATGGAAGATGACAAGGAAAGAGCTTGCCGACACTGACAAAGTGCTGACAGGATAATGTGGAATCTAAAAAAGCAAAAGAGTGTAAAAAAAGAGAAGCAACGTGTTCGGTGGAAGTTATACCGACAATGTACAAATTTTGTAAAAAAAAAAAACACAAAAAGACAAAATAAGCAAGAAGACGAAAAAGCAATCAGCTTGAATTATGCAACATACGCATGCAACCAAAATGTCTTTCAAGTATTATTGCTATCCTATGAGTCTGTAGGTAGTAGGAATTATAATTGTGTTTGTAAATTATTTCATTACGTGTAAGAGTTGGGTGTCTTGTAGTGGAACAGTCGGTAGGAAGTCTGTCTATAAAATCCTTGTAACACTTCATTGTAAACATGAACGAAAAAACCTACTGAGCTTGAAATATCACTACCTTACTCTCTTGTACACACTTGTCTTGAGAAATAAAATCCAGCAGTTTAATTATTTCTTTCTTTGAGCAATACTTCAAATATCTGTGGAACAAATTTAAGGTATGTGCTTTTAACTTTCTTTGGGGATCAAATTAGGAAGTAATATTATCAGCAATTTATTAGTTATGGTCCTGTAAGACACACATGGTTATTTGCTCAAATAAGGCTAAGGTTTGGTTGTGATCATATAAGAGCCATAAAATCAAGTTTTAGATTACGCCTCCAGTAGGAAACGAAGGAAGGCTGTGCTGAGTATGGTCTGAAGGAGGAAGGTCTGAGAGACATGTTACTCTCTATAAAAGTATTCCTGTATGAAAAAGGACAGGTATCCTTCCATGACCCGGATCATATTTGGTCAACCCCTGAAGCTTGATGGTTGGTTATAGTATCGACATACCCATATCTTCTCTATATTTGAGCATATAACCTGGCTGTTCGCTTATATATATATATATATATTGTGCATAGCATTTGGCTCAAAAAGGCATCTACATGACTACATCTTATACTTAACAGTATTTACGTTAAAACAAGTTAATCTCTCCTAACTCAGAATATATACGTTATATATATATATATATATATATATATATATATATATATATATATATATATATATATATATGTATGTATAGGATATTGTCACTACCAATTTTATGTCACTACAAAGTCACTATCACTTTTTCACCGTTAAATCAGAATCTTATTTACCTTTATCATTTCTCTCTCCTAGTTAGATTCTGATCTGACGGTGAAAAAGTGGTAGTGATAAAAAATGATAGTGATAATATCCTCTCCCTATAATTAATAATTAATTGAATAGATATAATTTAAAGATAATGAGAAAATAATTAAGAAAAAATATCAATTCAAATCCGCCGCCAGAAGTTACCTTACTATACCTGTCTTGTCTAGCGTATGTACTTACTCCCCGAAGGATAATAAAGGAAGAATGTCAGCAGATTGCTGACGTGGAAGTATGATCTGGCCTTGCTTTGCGTGCCCCGCCGACTTTCTTCGTCATCTATATCGCCTTCCCCAGTTTGGTTCAAATCCAATCTTTCTTTGCGGTTCTCTCTTCACAGCTCTTGTATAGGATAACAATTTTTTCTTCTCCTGCAAAACCCTAATTATCTCCTGCAATCCGCCACCATGACCGTCCTTTCTTCCAAGAATCGAGGTCTGTATTGCATTTTGATTTACAATCCTCAGTGCTCCTGTGCGATTGTAATATTCTTAATCTTAATAATTATACTGTGATTCAATCTGGTTTTTGGTAGTCTTATTGATTGATTTTCTAGTTCGACTTTTTCGCCCTATAAATCATAACAATACTACTTGAGAATACTGGTATATATGTTATGTTAGTTCTGGGGAGTGGTATGATGGTCATCATTATGTACTGATTATAGAACCCGTATTATGATCCGTTTAATTGATAATCTGAATATAACCTCCATTTATGATGATTAATAAGAGCTATTTTGTGTGTTTTGATTTCGCAGATGATGATGTGAAAAATGAGATGCCTTCCTATTTTAATTTGCCATCACTGGATATCTCTGTAGCATTTCCTCAAGCAACTCCAGCCTCTAAATTTCCTCGGTGCGGTAAGAATTGTTTATCATAGTTCACGTTATGTATGGTGGTTGAAATTGTATCTCTGGACTAACATGCTGATATAAAAACTTTTCTTAATGATGCCCTTATATGTATGATCTAATAGGCTATATTTGGTTCATGTTCTGAGGAACTCAATGCTCCCTCTCCCTTTCCTCTGTTATTGTAATACTTTTAACCGTTTGGTAAGCCTCAACTCTTAGTTTTTGGTAAATAAATCTACTTTTTTCACCCTTCTGAACGGAAACTACTCTCTGCACGCCAATAATTTCTCAAAATTGTTATATCTAACTTCTGCCTAGAATTTACTGAATTGAAAGTAGGATAATAGTATTATGCAACAGCTTTTATCAATAACTGTCAAGCCATGGCGGTGTCTTTATCCAAAATGTGTTGAAGCTTTTTTCTTTTCTGTGAGTAATTGTTAATAATATTACTTATACATATTGACTATATTGTGGCTTAAATTCCTATGAGGGAGACCTTGACTAGTGATCTCACAAATGTTACCTCTGCCCTCAAATTCTTCTATATAAAAATTCTCCTGTTACGATATAAAATTCATGCTAGTTTTCCTCATCTCCCCCATTCTAAAACATCAAAGTTTTGAGGTGGCCCAATTCTTTGGGAATAAAAAATTCATCAATTATTCAGTTCATCTCCCCTCCTCAAGCTATAGCTACTTTGCGAAAATCTTTGTTACACAAAGTGAAGGAGCTGAACATTCATTAAATTGATGCTCATCATTTTACTGTTTACGTTCAAAGTTCCAGAACACTGCCCTTACCCTTCATTTCTGTGTCTTCCACATTGCATGATTTGTCAAGTTTGTAAATGTTTTGTCTTGTTTCAAAGATTTAATGTTCTTAATTGTTGACAATTACAGCCTCAGATTATTACCAATTTTGTTGGCTTATTGAATACGGAGGAGCAGGCTGTTAGGATGAAAATAAAAGGATATGGAAGCAAAAATCTTTGTTACACAAAGTGAAGAAGCTGAACATTCATTAAATTGATGCTCATCATTTTACTGTTTACGTTCAAAGTTCCAGAACACTTCCCTTACCCTTCATTTCTGTGTCTTCCACATTGCATGATTTGTCGAGGTTGTAAATATTTTGTCTTGTTTTAAGATTTAATGTTCTTAATTGTTGACAATTACAGCCTCAGATTATTACCAATTTGATGACTTATTGACTCTGGAGGAGCAGTCTGTTAGGATGAAAGTAAAAGAATGCATGGAAAAAGAAGTCGCTCCTATAATGGCTGAGGTATCTTCCTGTGATACATTTAGAATGAGAATATGATATGATTCTTCCATTGTGTTTTGTCTTCCTTGATTCTTTTATTTCCCCTTGCATAAACTCTCTTGTTTGTTTGTGTTTTCCCCCCTGAAGTATTGGGAGAAGGCCAAGTTTCCTTTCCATGTTATTCCAAAGCTTGGCGCACTGTGTATTGCTGGTGGCACTATCAAGGTTCTCTCATGCATATTATGTGTATATATATCTTCTATTATAAGAGACATGGTAAAGGAGTTGCTTAACTAGTTCTGATTCTCAGGGTTATGGATGCCCTGGTCTTTCCATTACTGCAAATGCTGTAGCCACGGCAGAAGTTGCTAGAGTTGATGCAAGCTGTTCAACTTTCATTTTGGTTCATTCATCCTTGGCAATGCTCACCATTGGTAATACTCCTAAGTTTGAATGTTTATTGTTTCATCTATATCAGGAAATTCTCTCAACAATTCCTGATTTCTTTTGGTTTCTTTTATTAATCGTCAAGTACAGCTTTGTGCGGATCAGAAGAACAGAAGCAAAAGTATCTACCTTCATTGGCGCAGCTACGCACTGTAGCATGCTGGGTAAGTTCCCTTTTCTGTCATTGCATCAGTTTGCTGAGGTACTACTTGTTAAAGATGTTTATTTTTCTTTTTTTAGGCTTTAACTGAGCCAGATTATGGAAGTGATGCCAGCGGTTTGAAGACAACAGCAACTAGGGTCCTGTGCCTGACTCATCCTTTTTACTATTTGCTTCTATAAAAACTTTTATTGTGCCTTTTTAATTTCATTTTAGCAGTCAAATTTCATGCTATTTAAGTATTCAAAAGATCTTCAATCTTGTAAAATGGTTTGCGTTGAAAATATCAGGTTGAAGGAGGTTGGATCCTTGATGGCCAGAAACGCTGGATAGGAAACAGTACATTTGCTGATTTGTTAGTTATATTTGCTAGGAATACCACAACAAATCAAATAAATGGGTATTAATGTACTTAATCTCATTATATATGTGTGTATGTGCATCCACACATGCACTTGTGTTTTTACTCCAAAACCTATGCTTCCTTGAGCCTTTGATCCTGTTTCACAAGTTCTCATGTTTATCCATGTGTTTTTTTGACCTTAATTCAGATTCATTGTGAAAAAGGGTGCACCTGGTCTGACAGTTACAAAAATAGAGAACAAAATTGGACTCCGGATTGTTCAAAATGGAGACATTCTTTTGAAGAAAGTTTTTGTCCCTGATGAGGATAGAATACCTGGAGTGAACTCTTTTCAGGATACAAGTAAGGTAAGATCTGAAACTGCACATACCTTCCACAAGAAATGACTAATTTAGTCCTTACTTCTTGTTGCTAAAACTTGGAGGACATCATATCATAGTCTTAGATCATGTGTCCTTGTAGTCTTGTACCTGCTTAGGATTCTACTAATGCCTTCTAGGTTATTAGCAAGATCAGTATTCCTGTGTTTTGCCCTTGCCCCCTTCTTTAAGCTGGAATGTACTTGAAATATCAGCACGCCTTTACCCAAAAAACAAGAATATTCTTCAAGCATCTTCTTACCTGTACCTAAAAACAAAAATTGTCTACTTTAGTTTTCTCTTCTCCTTGTATCAGTCTGCTGTAACCACCTATCAAATTATTGTTCATATTAAAAAGAAGCTGTAATATAACAATTTCTGAGATATATTGTAGAGCGACCAGACATTAAAATCAATTCCAATGTTATACTATTGCCCGTTGAATGAAATTTACTTCCTGTTCCTTGAATAAGTTCATCTCTATTTATTATCTACATTTTTTTTTTGTCACGTGATCATATGGTAATTGATGTTGACAAATCCTATTAATTGTTTCCAGTGGCTAAAAGCATGATAAAAGTATAGTGAAAGTGAGATCTTAGATTATACTATTTGTTCCACTTTTGATCTCCTCTGTTGTCTCTCTATCTCCCCATTCCTCCTTGAACTGCTTAACACAGAGGCTGACCAAATTTGCAATAAATTATATTCCCTCCGGTTTTTGATATAAAACATATTTACCTAATTTGTTTAGATTAAGGAAGTCAGTTGAATTAGTTAATATGACGTGTATTTTCTAAAACACCATAGTCGTCTTCCTTAATTCTCTCATTCACTCATCCTACTCAATTATTGTTGAGGGAACATCAATAGATATAAATTAGAAAAAAAATTGACCAATATGAAAACTATTTTTTATATTTAGGATCAAAATCAATTCAACTATATCTTATATGAAGGACCGGATGAAGTATTATTTGTGTATCAATCTTCCTTGGATAACAAGAAGTTGAGATTATCATCTCTTCAGTTAATCTTATATGCTTTTACGCTTGTTTCTTCATTTGCATATTTGAATATTTATTCTCTTCATTTTGAAATAGGTACTTGCTGTTTCACGCGTGATGGTTGCTTGGCAACCTATTGGCATTTCAATGGGCATATATGATATGTGTCATAGGTATCTGCTTTGTTAGCATGCTCTCATACTTTAACTAAAGCTTTTACCTGGAAAGCATTCTAAACGCTTGAGTAATTTAAAGGTACCTAAAGGAGAGGAAACAATTTGGAGCACCACTGGCAGCGTTCCAAATCAATCAACAGAAACTTGTTCAGATGCTTGGTAACATTCAAGCAATGATTCTTGTTGGTTGGCGCCTTTGCAAGTTGTATGAGAATAGTAAAATGACTCCAGGTCATGCCAGCTTGGGGAAGGTTATGTCATAACCCCTGTATCATGTGTCTGTATCTTGTTATGTTGGTTGTTGATATCGGTGCTTTTCAGCAAATAACAAGCATTCAATTTAGGCTTCATGTTACCATCAGTGGCTATGCTAACCAATTAACTTTTGTCATCAATTTTCAGTCGTGGATCACCTTGAGGGCAAGAGAAACAGCTGCCCTGGGACGCGAATTACTTGGTGGCAATGGAATTCTGACTGATTTTCTAGTGGCAAAGGTTCTAATGCCTAATTCTTAAGTTGTCTGTTTATCTGATGTAGATAAAATTGGGATTAATTATAGTAAGATATTATCAAGCATGAGGTCTATTAAAAATAAGTGAGATGCTAACAATTAACGGAAAATGGAATGAAAAGAGTGATTGTGAGTTGAAAAATGACCCTTGTGATCTTTTTTTGGAAAAAGTAAGAAAAAAGCATTGAAACTGACCATTTCCCCGCTCCCCCCTATATAAATGTTTATTGATGTAAATCAACATATATTACTACACACACACACATATTTAGGAATGTATTCAGATCATGTTTATTATATTTTTAAAATTTTACTGAAACTTCATAGAGCAATACAAAAATGAGGATGTCCCCGTCAAATAGGAAGGAAATGGTAAAGTTGTGAAGTGACGTGGATAAACTTGAGAATTTCAGTGAAGGCTTCCACATCCTTGCTTTGCCACATTGATGGCCTGCTTTGCATGAGGCGAAAGTTTGTTTTCTGAGAGAATTTTTTTTCCCTTCTCTCTCAAATATATGTATCTTGCATTGCAGGCATTCTGTGATTTAGAACCCATCTATACTTACGAAGGCACATATGACATAAACACACTGGTTACCGGGAGGGAAGTTACTGGTTTAGCCAGCTTCAAGCCTGTCGCTCGAAGAAGTCGAATGTAAAAGATGTAAGAAGTATTCCCATGGACTCTTTTTATCTGCTCAATAAAACTCAATTCTCTGCTGTGGTGTGTTTTTAATCAAGAAAAAACCCTCGAGGATTTAGTAATTATAAAAGTGTTTGTATAGATGATGGCTCGGTGAAATGAAAAATAATATGATCTGCTTCCCTTGTGCGGCAGGTTTTATGTCTCCATTTGCTATTTTCACTTCTTTACCCTCATTGAGTTGAGTATTGATTGGTGGACGGTCTCTTGGATGTGATTATAAATTGCTGCTATGACATTTGTTCTCTAGTTTAAATGCTCTCTGACACAGGACTCCCATTTGTGAAGAATCTGGACATTCTTTTTGTTGTATAGTTCCATTGAATATACGATCAAGAAGACCTATGTCACCTGTGGGCTTTTCTGTTGAAATGCCTGGTTTGCTTCCTGTGTGATTATTCAAAGCAAAATAGTGAATTAGAGTTATGAAGAAATAATGACGTTTATGGGTAATGAATTGCATGAGACCCTGGAGGCATCTCAAGGAGCTCTGTTATCTAGATCTACTTTAGGTTAATATTCATGGTTTTATGATGTTCGTCATTATTGTTAAAATGCTCTTATACTAGAACAATTCACGTGGAAAGACCGAAATACGACCAGATATTTGACCAATCATGGCAAAAAATTGGTCATATTCCAGTTGCTTACAACTATGTCCCATACAAGTTAAAACAAATTCCAAAAATCAAAACCAAACAAAAGCAAAAAAGTTAAGACCAGAAAATTTAAATAAATAAATAAATAAACGGGGGAAAAGAAATCCAACGCTCTAGTGAGTGCTGATAGAGATTATAAGGAGGTAATTTTATTTTTGGCTAAAATCGATTACAAAATTAAATATGTCAACTTACAATGTCAGATGATAAATCAATACTCAGTATTTATATATATTACGTTTATACTATAAAATTGTATAAAAAGTCACACTACTTATGAGCTATAAATAGTTTAACTTTTGTAAGATTTTGTAAAAACATTAGTTCAGAAACAATTGAGTTAATAGATAATGTTTAAATCAACAAATCTCGGTTGGTTGGGGTTTCATTTTAGATGGGGACAAGAAGAAAAACATTATAATTAGAAATGTCTTAGTAATTTTGTTTACCATAAGAAACGTCTTAGTAATTGAAATATTAAATTTAAAAATAATCACGGCTAGGTTAAAAATCAATTTATCTCTCTCTCTCTTAGTAATACAAGTAATGTATGTCTCTTAAGTTGGCAAAAAAATTTAAAAAAAATAATTAAAAATGTCTCTTCATTCTAAATGCACCGAAAAAAAAAAAAAGAACAAGCTGAATATAATGTTATAGTACAATATGAGAATAAAATTCTAAATGCAACCTATAATATAAATACAAAAGACAACATTACTACACTACCACCACTTTATACATTCAGCCGTAGGCGGCTAAAAGATATATACATTATTCCGATCTCCACAGCAGAAATAGAATACTATACGCATAATAATGCCGATAAAGGTTGGAGACTCACTTCAAAACAGTAAAATTTAATCTCACACCGAATCAAAAAAAAAAAAAAACCCTTGAGAATTGAAATTCCAGTGAAGTTGTAAATCACATTTTACCTGCCTACCCACCTGCACCACCCTGAGCATCTTTTTCCAGACCCCACGTTCTGATCTTGATGTGAAGCTCAGCCACAGCCACCAGCACATTCACTGCCTGATTTGGCTTCAATATCTTCACCATCTTCAGCGCCGTGTTCATCCTCAACGTGTCTGCATTAACCACTAAATTCTCCAACGCAATTTTCAGCGTCTCTGGTACTTCACCACACTCCTCTGTTCGATATGACTCCCTCAAACACGACCTCCCATGGTTTCTCACCACCTCCACCAGCGGCGATGCTCCGACGCTCTCTTGAATCTTCGCGAACTCATCGTTAAGCGCTCGCTCTTCCAATTTCGTCTCCTGGTTGAGTTCACTCACTCTCTTCCTCTGTTCTTCCGACAGATCATCCAAAACCTGATTCGCAAGCTGAATCACGATCCCCGGCTTGAATCCTGCTATCCAGAGAAACGATCGTTCCAGAGAGCTGAACCACGAGGGAGAGAAAGCGAGGAGGATGTCGCGGTTGGCGATTCTGGATTTCTCTTGGTAATATTGCTCGTAGTGGGAAAGCACCCTAGAAATCAACTCTCTGAGATCATCGTCATGCAATTCGTCGCGTCGTCGCTGAGTAGATACCAGTTCATCGAGCAAATCCTTCTGTCGCACCATCCATTCTCGAAGAAACGCCTCGAAGGAAGCAGCATTTGCATCAGTCATCGAATCCAAAAGTCACTGCACCGAAGGAGAAGAAGGAGAAGAAACAGTTCAATGTGGGATCTGGTCGGGAGAAGAATGAATGTGGAAGTTGGTTTGCTTAGGGGGAAAGTAATTCTGGAGGAGAAGGCGTAATGGTGGAAGAAGAATCATTTGGAGGGAGAGAGAAGTGAGAGCGGTGTTCGGTTAGAGAATGAGAATTGGGGGGGAAACGGATCGGTGAGATTTGTCGTGAGGTGAGGGGGAGAGAGAATTTAGAGGCAATTTTGCATGCACATAATTATTTGCCCAATTATGTATTCATATCTCAATTAGAGAGGTATAAACATTTTTTTTTTATATTGTATGTATTTATGTTTAAATTATATACTGCTTTCTAGGATTTTTTTTTTACACCCAGTATCTCAAATTAATTAGTTTCCAATCCTGCATTTATCTGTAATACCAGTATCATGGAAACTAATTAATTTGAGATGCTGAAAAAAAAAAATTCCAGGCAGCATATAATTTAAAAAAATTTAAAAAAAAATATGCTCATACCTCTAATAGAGGTATTAGCACATAATTGGGCACATAAAAATGAACACCAAATGTGAACTCAGTAAGATAAATGAGTGGTGAAGCTATAAACAGAAGGGGGAGGAGGATGTGCTTGGTGTGGATTTTGTATAATATTTTTTTTAATATGTCATGGTAGGGGAGGGGCAGGGTTCGAACCCTAGACATAGGGAAAGAAGCCAATTAATATTGGCGATTTTGTATAATATTAGACTTATTCTCAATCTGACTTTTGTAAAAGTAAGATATGAATAAAAGTCACATGTAATTTGTGTTTAGAATAATGGTGGAAGAAGTGATTTTTGTGGGAGAAGTTGCAATTTATGGCTATTATAATAAGTGAATTTTTTATTATAAGCTCATCACAAACATAAGTCATGCTAAACACCTAATTTTCTCTCGCTAGGCTTTGCTTTCATGACTGTTGGGCTTTTGGACTCCAATACTACGTCAAAACCTAGGTTCATATTAGATGCACATTCCTTTAATTTTTGGGTGAACACGTTTTTTTAGTTTTATATATTTTATTTATTTAAATTAAATTATATGTTACATCATAAAAATATTTTTTACACTCAGTGTCTTAAATTAATTAATTTTTAAGATATTAGTGTTCTAGGAAAAATATTTTTAAATATAATTTTAAAAGTTAATTAATTTGATATATTAGGCTGAAAAAATATTTCACAGTACAGTATGTAATTTAATCTAAATAATATATATATATATATATATATATATATATATATAAATAGAATTGTACTCACCCCAAAATTAGAAAGATAAATATATAAAAGATGCGGACGTAATGTGAACCGGTCAAACCGATTGATGATTTGGTCCTATTTCTTGCTCATTCATTGGAAGGAGGATCAAATTCAATTATGGAGGAAGGTGTTGGTATTTGGGATTTGGGATTTGCATGCCTTTGCCTTCGATTATTATTGCTCTATTGGATTCCTCTCCTCTGACACACTCTTCACCTTTCAATTCTCCCATTTTTCTTACCTCACCCCCACATCACTCTCCTCCTCTTCTTCATTTGTTGCTCCATTCACAATTATTAAGACTTATTTGAAATTGAATTAGTAAAACTAAACTACTTTTAAATGAATAAAAAGATAATGTATAAGAACTCCACCCTCTGTTCAATTTTTGTTTTTTCTTTTGACACGCTAGAAAGATAAATGGGAAGGGTGGGTGTAATGACAAATAATGACGGCGTAAAAGGAGGGGCAGTCTGTGGAACCAGTGGGGAAACTCTGCAATTGCATTTGCATGAAGGTGGCGTTGTTGCTTTGAAATAGTTGACACTTGTTCTTCATCTAACGTCATGCACATGTCTCAAATTACTCCACTCCCTACGCCCCTTTCAACATTACTACTCTTAGCTGTTTAAAGGATTTCATGTAGGAAATTTCTCATCACATAAAGTCAAGTTAGATGTAGTTGATATCTTATATATATATATATATATATATTAAGGAAGTTAAATAAATCAATTAGGGTGTGTTTGATTTGAAGGAAGACGAGGAATAAGGAGGTATGTTTACCTTGTTTGATTTGTTAGAGGAGAAGGGATGATCCTTTGTTATAAGAGCAAAAAATAAAGGAAGAGAATCAACATTTTCACTTCCCTCCCACCCAAAAATTCAAATCAAATGAAGGAATGAGGATCTCTCTCATCCCCTCCTCTCAAACCAAATCCTTAGGGTTTGTTTGGCAGGATGCAAATGAAGGGAAGGGAAGGGAAGGGAAATTTTTCAAGAGTTGGTTTTAAAAAAAGATTGGAAAAGTGGAATTATAAAATTTTAATAAAGATAAAATGTAAAATAAAAGAGTAAGAAAAATTAATTAAAAAATTTCAACTCCACTTCTCTAATTTTTTAAATTCAAGTTATAAAATTCTGCCTCCCTCCTCTCCATATCCCTTGTTCCAAATAGCCTTTTAATCATTGCCTATGTTGAGTATCATTATATTATATATCAGTTTATAAATTAGATAAATTAGCTTGAAGAAAAACAATAAATATAAATACTTTGAAGTAGTTTATTAGGCTTCCTTATCTTTCTAAGAAAAGTCAGTTAAATCTTATATTTAAGACAATGTTAGTATATAAACATTAGAAGAATGACCTATGAACTTGAGCCTTAAAACTTTGAGTGATGATGTGACGTCATTCACCATAGCCCATTTGTTCTTTTTCTTGTTTAGAGCCAACTTATGCAAAAAGGATCCATAAATTTAAATCTTAGGTACCCTTTATCCTTGGGCTCAACTAATAAAGGAGTCGGACACTCTCACCGAAGGGAGGAGGTTCAATCCTAGAATTGATCAAAACACTGGGGGAGACATCATAGCTCCTAGGTGCCTAGGTTAACGCCTGAGGATAATAGATGACTCGTTCTACCCAACATCGGTATCATTTAGGAGGAAGGAGGATTTCGCCCTGCTCTTGGATTGTGGGTCAACCCAACCCCTTTCCTAAAATTCTGTAATTAAAAAAAATAAAATAAATCTTAGGTGTGATATCTTTTTTTTGTTGGGTAAAAATCTTAGGTGTGATATCGAACCCACATATATGTACTTTTAGTAACCCTTGGGCCCAACTGTATTTTCCTCCTTTTGGGTTGCTCTCTGAACACAACCCACTTGTATGATTATCCCTGTTTTCCGATTTAATTATCTATGTTTGAAGGCATAGATAATTAATCACTTAATCAGTTGAATTGAAGATCAATGAAAGGAAGATAACATGTAAAAGGGTAAATTCATGGTATAACTATAAAAGACCATATTTGTTGCTCCTTCCGATCGTAAATATAAGATATAGTTGACTTTTTTGAAAAGATTAAGAAAACTCATTAAATTACTTTAAAATTTTTATATTTGCCATTTTTTTCACCAAATTATTTTACCTAACTTATAAACTAATATATTAGCTAAGAATATATAACATATGATATAATTAAATAACTTATTTATAATTTAAGAATACACAATACTACCTCCGGTCCTAATTATAAGGCATAGTTAACTTTGTTTGGAGAGATTAAGGAAGCTAAATAAGTTACTTAATCATTTTATATATTGTATATCTTTAGATTATATATTAGTATGTGAGTCAAACTAATTACTTTGAAGAAAAAAATAAAAAGAAAAATACTCTAAGTTAATTTAATTAGCTTTCTTAATTTTTCCAAAAAAGTCAACCATGTCTTATAATTAGGACCGGAGGGAGTATATGATATGATTAAATAACTTATTTAGCTTCCTTAATTTTTCCAAAAAAAAAAAATCAACTTTGTCTTATATGTAGAATCAGAGAGAATATTAGCTATCTGTCCTGTGTCTAATGTCTTTCTGTGTCTGTCTGAGAATTCAGGATATCATACAGTAAACTTGCAGTTATAGCCATCAGAAATTCCAACTCTCACTTGCAAACACTGTCCCAATGTCCCCACTCAATGAGTTTGTTCTTTGCATCGTATCTGCATGTAGTTGTGGCAGACGAACAAAGGCAATTTAAGCATCCAACAAAGCACAACACAACCAAACAAATCAACCATAAAAAATTCCAAACGATTGGTTGAGGTCGAGGAATCATCAGGGGTGACTATATATATCAACTGTAGTTACCCACAACTTCACTTGTTTGATTCGGCCGTAAAATTAAAAGATTTGTTGTCACTTGGCTTTTTAGTCTTTTGACTCTCTGAGATGTATAACCTCATCTTGAAACAATTAAAACTGTAAATGAGTTGAAGCATCTCAAAGTTGTATTTATATGTCAACAATCTCAGCCTCAGCAATACTCAATGAAATATACAGCAAAACATAAAGAAAGTATTTTTAAAAAAAACGTTTTGCGCCTACCTTAATGTAGGAAGAGCTAAAATTGTAACTAGCTATTAGATAAAGTAAGGATCATGAATTAAAATAGAACAAAATAGATTTAGTCACAAATGAAATGGGCAATAGATACATATAGAAAACCAAAGATAGCAACTAACCAAAAATAAGTCAATTTTTCAGCGGCTGAATGGCTGAACTGCAGGGAATGGTTGATATAAATTGCAAGCAAATCACTGCTAACCCTAACATTCCTCAGGAACCAACAAATCAAAAGCAGAGTTCATCATACATATCTACCATGAAGAAGACGACGTGGTTCATATTCCTTGTTCTAACCACCGCCATGTTGCTTTCAAATTTGAAGCAGCAGGTTGAGGCTTCAGATGTAGGTGAAGATCTGTGCAAAAGAACTGGATATTTTTTGACTGGTTGTAAGAAAAAAGAGTTGCCATCAATCCACCCTCATCCAGTTCATCCAGGATGCTCTCCACATTCAAAGTGTCGCCGGAAAAATATTCATAATTAAATTATTTTTTTGTAATTAATTTTGATTCAGATTTGAATTCGGATTCTTTAGAAGCCATGATTAGTCAGACAAAACGAGTACTCCGTGTGTATTTTTTCCTTTTCAGATGCAGTTAATCTGTAAAACTATGAGACTATGTATTCATTTTAACATTTCATTTGGTTTTGTTGTGTGTTTTGTAAATGTACATGGGATTTGCCTACTCTTTTAGAAGTAGCTGGAAATTTGTTCTGGGGATGAATATAAATAATTGGTGATCTGATCTTACAACTATGATATTTATTAAAAGAAAACAGTTCATACTTATTTCATAAATTATTTAATTTAATTTTAACTTGTCTACATTTTTTTTTTTTCATTTTTTGAATCAATGCTTCGAAGCATAGCTTTGTAAGGTTGAAATTCAAGGGCAGTTCATGATGTAGATAAGTAGATTCGAACTTCCCAGTAACTATCATTCAAGTCCTATGAGGTAAACAAGCAAAAACAGGTTGGCCAAAGGCAAACAAGCGAAACACAGAGTAAACCGCAATATACGTTTTTTTCCCTTTACCTACTTTGATGCACAGGTTCATTTAATAAACAAAGCGAAACATGAAAAAGAATAAAGAGATATATGCATGCTCTTATACAGAGTAAACTGCATTTCTGATTCAAAACTCTACTTCTAATCTCTCAATTTCACCTATCCACAGAAAGCCCTAAATTCATACTTCAATTAAGAAACTAGAAGCTGAATTAACCTTACCTTGATGAAGTCACAGAGCTCCGGAGCAGATTTCCTGAAAGCATTTGGGATTTTGGCTTGCTGCTACGCTACGCGATTTGGCAATGAACTGAAGCTCTTTGTTCTTATCGTAAACGGAATCCGATGACCGATTTCCGACTTCCGACTTCGGCGTCCAGCCACAACTCTCAACGAATTTCTTGACAGCTAAATCTACCAACCATGCTCGACGCTAAGCGTTAATAATTAGGAAATTTGAAACAGACAATGTGGTTTGGGAAGTGAATAGAATGACAAAGTAGGGGCATTTTGGGGAGAAGACGAAAGTAAACGAAGTGATGAATTAGCCATTGATGGAAAGTCGCAGATGGGAATGTTGCGAGTGAGAGATCTGCCAATAATTTGGCGCCAAACTGTTTCTTGAGATTTTTTTTTATATATATAATAAAATTCTAGGAAAGGAGTTGGGCTCATCTATGATCCAAGGGCAGAGCGAAATCTCATTTCTTCCTAAATGATACCAATGTTGGGTAGAGCGAGCCGTCTGTTAGCCCCAGACATTTACTTAGGCACCCAAGAGTTAAGATGTCTTCCCCAGCGTCATGACCAACTCCAGAATCGAACTTTCTCCCTTTGGTAAGAGTGTCCAGCCCTTTTACAGTTAAACCCAAGGACGAGGGGTTGTTTCTTGGGAATTTTTTTTTTAATTGCCCACCCAATTTACCAGAACTTCGCTCCGACTAATCCGGTGCTTCTTGGGCCTTACAAATGAATTAATCATTTAATTCAAGATTTCTTTCAATAATATTTAAAATTCTAATTAACAAAAATGGATCCATGTATTTAACTGGAAAAATCTCAGAAAAAGACATGCAAAATTTCAAAATCTTAAGTTAGTTTTATTTCCTATTATTAATAAGAGATTGGCTACACTTAATAAGAAATTCACAAATCATTTTAGTGAAAAATCATTAATTTGAAATTTCGAATATTTTCCTAAAATTTTCCCTATTTAATTTTAGTGAGAAATCATTAAAAATGGCCACAATGAATATTTTAATTAATACAGTAGATTTTACCATCCCAATTAGTATTATCCCTCACTAATTACCAACAAGCCTCATATATATATGTATGTATGTATGGGGAAAAAAAAAAAAAACACTCATTTGAATTCTAGAAAGCAGACTTATCGGAGAGAGGAGAAAAATCTTTATACTCTAAGCATTAAAAGATATGAGTATCAATTCTAAAATAACTTTGATGAGATTCCCTTGATCAAATAAAAAAATGTATAATCCCTAACTAATTAAAAATATTTATATTTCATTTGATTATAGGATGTGGTCGTTGATGAACAAAAGTGGATCTGGTACACCAAATGAACTTACTTTTTAATCATTAAGGAAGAGAGTGACTAACATGTGGTTAGTTCAGCGGAATGTGGTGCTGGATTTCCTTAAAAGGTCTAGAATTCGAGTTACGGTAAAACCACTCGTAATCCGCCTTGTATGAAGTTACCATGGTTGATAAGGTCATCCTTGCCACTGCAGAATCTGGAGTGGTTGCACACTTACCACAATTTATTATTAAAAAAAAATTAAGGAAGAGAGTGGAAAATGAGAAATAATGTGTACAATGTGTTAATGGACAATATTCCAAAAAAAAAGGAAGAAGAAGGAGAACTGGACTTATAAAATACATTTCCTCCAAATCTAAAATATGAATCATGAAGCCAAGTGCCTCGTAGCATGATGGCACTAGGGCCAGCCTTAAGAGCTGACCTTTCCCCTTGTCTAGGGTTCGAGCCCTGCCTCCCCCACCCCACTGGCTGTATCAAAAAAAAAAAAAAAATCTGAATCATGAAATGATTAGATTTAACAACATGAGAGATGTGATGGGGATCATATAAATATCTGCTTTAGAAATGATTATATTTAATTAAATCATTTCAAACTATTATTTTTTTAAAAAAAAATTATATTTTTTCTAAAGGGGGAAAACACACACACACCATTACTGGCTTAAAAGGAGATGGTTTGAAAATTACTTTTTTGGCAGAGATTTAAGAATTACAATAAAAATAGGAAACTCATCATATTATTACGATTAATTTATTTATGATTGGACAGAAGTGAAAGCAAAGAAACTCATAGGAGAATAATTTGTAACCTACAAATGGAAAAATAATGCAATAGTGGTATTAGGTTAAATCCATTAATCAAGCAACAGGATAAATAATCAATCAACAACATTGTTGCAATAATCCTAGGAATTTGCTGTTTCTTGATGATTATTAATTTGTGGCTGGGTTTTTATAATGTGTTGACCTAAGTTAAGTAGATGAATTTTTGGTTGTGTGGTCAGATTATTTGACAATAATTCATTGTACATGTTTTGGGTTGCAATGTCCTTATCAAGATTCCATATATATACTCCCTTTAGTCCTAATTATAAGACTAAGCTAACTTTTCTTTACACTAATTAAAGAAACTATTAAATTATTTAGAGTATTTTTATTTTGATTTTTTCTCCAAACTTATTAATTTGACTAATAAGCTAATATATAATCTAAAGATGTACGATATATGATATGATTAAGTAACTTATTTAGCTTCCTCAATTTCTAAAAAAAAAAGGTCAATATGATCTTATAATTAGGATCGGAGGTAATGTATGCGTGTCAACCTGATCTTATAATTAAGACTGAAAATTGTGTACGTACGCATGTATATATATGTGTGAGCTTATGGTGGCTTTTGGTGGTAAGATTTTCACACAAGAATGCGTTAGGGTCAATGCACTATATTGCTGCATTGTTACTTCTTGACTAGACTTTCACCTATCAAGCTTTCATTATTTCCCTAAACATCACTCTTTCCTACCTTAATTAAGCTTTAATCTTAACTTAATTAAAAAGTAAATCATTGAGTGAAAATTCTCATTAACATTTTGGAACATAATACAATCTAGGCACATGATACTTAGAAAAGATTAAGTTTGACAATTGTATATAATCTAAGGGATAGGTTATTCTACCTACTCCTACTTTACCTACCTCTACCTACCTCCTTCAAAACCGTTAGATTATGAGATCATCCAACGGCAGAGATTTAAGAGATAAAACCCACATTTTACCCCTTCTCCCTCCCACCCTCTTTCTCTCTCTACCCCATCGCACCATCAGATCCCTCTTCTCCGATCGATTGATTCTCGCTGGAGACAAGGCCAAATTAGGGATCGAATCTCGCCGGAGCGTTTCTGTTTGGGTTTAATTCGGCGATCGGGTACTTGTTGATGCTGGCTGTCATGTCCTTTAACGGAGGGGTCCTTGTGGCAATCGTGATCGGTCTTTCTATCGGCTACTTAAATCTCTCTCTCTCTCTGTGTGGGTCCTGGCTATGCTAAAACAGAAAGTCATCTCGGTTCGGTTTGCAGCCCCTGCACTCTCTTGCATGTTTATCTCCGCTATTTAACTCTCTTTAAAAGTCACGCGTTTTGATTTGGTACACTTACGGTAACGTAGATGCTTCTAGTGATTTCTCAGTTTTCTTGTTATTTTCTCTCATCATTGATTCATGGAATGGGAAATTAACCAGACCTTTTGATAGTGGGGTGGTGGGACTTAGCTGGACAGTGTCTTTGCTGATGTTTGAGTTTGGCCATAAGTTTGTTTTTTTAAAAAAAAAAATTATTTGTTTACTTTCTTTCTATTACTTGCGTGGGAGGTCCGCTGAGTCACTGAATGTGAAGCAGGGTTCTTGTTGGTTTAATCGAAAAGATTAAATTGAAGTGAAAAGGGGTCATTCTACATAGTGATAGTGACATTGAATTTTGTAATTTATGTAGGCAATGCTGCACTGGTATGTTAATAAGATGACACAGATCTTTTCTTTGATAATAATTATTACATTGTTATGCTTCATAGGAAATGACATGTTTTCTGTTTCAAATGGATTTTGCTATAATAATTTTGGTGGAAGGATGTAATGCTATTGCCTCTCATCTGTTGCTTTGATGGCTTTATGTGGAATCGAGACAGCTTTACTATCTCGCAATGTATTATTTTTCTAGGTAGAACTTTCTTCTGATATGCATTAATAATGCCCTTACACTCAGCATCCAATATGACATCTGTCATAATTGCTGCAGCGTGCCCTCTAGGCTCGTCGATCCTCTGAAGTCCTCCTCAACATGAACATCTAAACATGACATATCCAAACAACACAGAATCAAGCATCTGCATTTGGTGAAATTGTCTGTAACAATGATTTTTTTTTTCTTTCGGTTTCCCCACTTTTTCTGAAGTTCCTCCTTTGGTAATCCAACGGAGCCAAAGCCCAAAGAAAACAATGAACTATTTTAAAACTAAGCATGATGCATCTCTAAGAAGAAATTTAGATATAGTGTAATTAAGTCATAGCTCTGGCTTAATGGGGCATTCAAGCTTCTAGCTCGCTAAAAGCCTGCAATACATTTTTAAGCATGATTTCTCTGAGAAGGGATTGGGAAAAGGTCAAGTTTCGTTAGATGATGAAGGTATTGAGGAATGCAGAACTCGTGTCATTAGTAGATCAGGCATATCGACCTAGTCAGCATATACCAGTATAATTATTATATGCCTTCTACTAACAATAGTATAATTATTGCAGGTACAGGTTTTGTATGCAACTCATATCTTGTATTTGTAATCTTGTGATGACAACTCATATCGAGAGAACTATATGCATTTATTAATGTAATATAGAAAATAATTACAACAGTGAGTTTATTGTTTCTGTGTTGTGTTGTGCGTTTTTGCTGTTTACTTGGCATTTGATTGTTTCTATCCACGAAGGTGTTCATGTTATTCTTTTTGTGCATTTGTCAGTTTTAACTCTAATCTTGGAAGTTTGATGTAGTGGGTGACATTGGAAAGTTAAGAATTCATTCTCAGTAAATGTCTTTAGGGAACTAACCCAAGTTTTGTACGCAATTGATACTTAAATGAATATACCTTCTTGGCTTGCTATGTTCAAAACAGGGGGAAGCATTTGTTCCAAAGAATATTGTTCGGTTGGGCACTCGAGAGGGAGGGCGAGATGGTGTCCAATCATTGAAACCTATGGTTATGTTATTATGCAAGGCTTGGAACTGCCCTGTGTATAGGTGCTGAAACGTGCTCTTTGAAGAATTATAGTACTAATAAGTCCGGAAAATAAGCTTTTGGTTATAGGAATCACTTGTAATTTTCCTTTAGTTCAATATACCTATTTCGTTGTAATCATCCCAGACTTGTAACAGAACAATTGCCATATCAATAAAATTGATTATTTTCTTTCAATAATTGTATTCTTGTATTAACCCTAACAAAAAAATCTATAAATAAATAACAGAAATCATGACACAAATTTTATAAATAAAGAACTTAATAAAAAAAATATAAAAAGTATTATAATCCACCATTTGATTTAAACTGTATTATAATACACACAAAAAAAAAAAATCTACAATCAATGTGTAACACCACAATTTTAATACCCAAAAACTCGGTCAAAATATTGAAAATACCTTCAAAAGAGTTCAACAATATCCAAATCCTTTTACAATGTTACCATTTCGAATAAAACCCGTAATACATAATCAGAATAAATTCCAGAAAATATTTCAGAGTTTAATACAAAACGGAAATCTTAGGTTCATGGCAAATAAAATAACATAACATAATCTATTGGAGATCAAAAGAGCTTCCAGAGCTCACTCCATAGGTGCCTTCCCTTGCTCTCTACTAGAATAATCACCTGAAAAATGTTAATATGGGATGAGATTCCACGTCTCAGTAACTACTGAATATTTCTACCGTACACGAGCAAATAATATATGACAAAAAGATATGGGCTGATTTCAAATATATATGTAGATTCCATAATTTCTCATACAAAATAATTTATACTAATAGTCATCAATATAGAAGGTAATAAAACATATATATCTCAAAAGTTCTCTTCTCATGTCTTTACAGATTATTCATCATTATATCAAATTCTTGAACTGTTCAGAAATGCATTATGCAGTATGCAGCCTCCCTTATACCACCTCCATCCGTATCCGCTGACTGGAGCCATAGGCTAACACATAGTCCAATAGAAACTCATTCATTTGACTGAATTGTTCCAAGCTCACCAAAACTTAAGATACACCCGGCCAAAGGTATAGAGCTTAAATCTGGACTATGGCTCCCCTCCTTTAAAATAACAACTAAGGAGGTGTCACATGTCCCACATCTCCAATGAAATCCCGGCCAGAGGAAAACATGGAAGATGGGGCCCTGAAAAGTACCATCCACTGTGCACCGAGTGGTGGCATAAACAATTCTTATCATTCAATTCCCTCCTTACTCCACCCATCTCATTACAACCGCCATGATGAATGTATTTACTCAAAAATAATGCATTATTATACCATTATATACATTGATATGCGTATTTATGAATAGTAAAATACTATGCGTATCTGTGAATAGTAAAATACTACGCGTATTTGTGAATAGTAAAATACGGTATATACATGAATAGTAAAATGAATAGTACATACGGTATGTATACGTGAATAGTAAAAATGAATAGTAAATACGGTGTGAATAGTAAATACGGTATACGTGAATAGTAACATGAATAGTAAATACAGTATACGTGAATAGTAAATGTGAATAGTAAATACGGTATACGTGAATAGTAAAATGAATAGTAAATAGGTATACGTGAATAGTAAAATGAATAGTAAATACGGTATATGTGAATAGTAACGTACGTATAAATAGTACCTCTACAGATTTGCAAGTCAAAGTTCCCACACCAGATCTTAAAATCATAAATATTTTCTAAATATTCTTGCCGAAATAGTAAACAAACAAATTTATAATCATACATAATTCACAAATATAAGGAAGAATATTCAGAGTTACCTGTTACTTGCTAATACCCGAATCACCAACCAGCTATTATAACTCTCAAGCAAATATCTCTCTACTCTCTCTCTCTCTCTCTACCTCTCTCTATGGCTCTTAGAAGTTGTGAAGAATGAAATGAAATGGAAGGTCTATTTATAGTTGGAAAATGGGTCCTTAAGTGTAATTTTCGTCTCTGGGTCGTTCTACGTAATTTTCCCCGTGACAAATTTTTCAAACCTCCCGTGACTCTTCCCGTGGCTGGTTGTGGAAATAATTTTTCGTGGGTCCCACATGAATAGTAAATAATATTATATTATAATAATATAATATTATTATTCAAATAGTAAATTACTATTACGTGGGTCCCGCTGACAAAATTTTCAAACTCACGGGAAGTTTGCAGAGAATTATTTTGGCCGTGGGTCCCGCATGAATAGTAAATACGTATTTAGGAATAGTAAATACCGTATTTTTAAATAGTAAATACGTATTTGTGAATAGTGAACACTATTCATATTTCACAAATTTCAAGTATTAAATACGTATTTGCGAATAACATATATATATATATATATATATTTTTAAATACGTATTTGTAAATAGTAAAAACGTATACGTGAATAGTAAATACTATTCACGGGGCCCACAAAATACGGATTTCAAATTTATCACTTTCCAAAAATAGAGCCTACTAGTCTTCCCAAAATAGGTTTATGTTCAAGATATTAGATTCAAAATTCAGGATGTTACATTTCTCCCCTCCTAAAAGAAAATTTTGTCCTCAAAATTTCGCTATAATAAGAATTCTAACCTATATAAATAAATGAGGATAGGTTTGACGCATGCTCTCCTCCGTTTCCCAAGTAGCATCTCCGGGAGCCATTCCTTTCCACTCGACCTTTACAAGTCTAATGGTCTTGTTTCTTAATCTCTTGTCCCTTGCATCAACAATCCGCTCCTGCTCGGCTTTATACGTCATGTTATCCTTGAGTTCTACCTCTTCTACTTCTATAACGTGGGAAGGATCCGGTTGGTATTTCTTTAGTTGCGATACATGAAAGACATCATGAAGGTTCGCAAGCTGTGGAGGTAATGCAATTCTGTAAGCTACCGGTCCAACTTTCTCCAAAATCTCATAAGGACCCATAAAACGAGGTGAAAGCTTCTTTGCTCGTATTGCTCTACCAATGCCAGTCATTGGTGTGACTCTTAAGAACACATGTTCGCCCACCATGAACTCCAACGGTCGTCTTCTCTTGTCAGCATAACTCTTCTGTCGACTCTGAGCAGTGAGAAGTTTCTGTTGAATCACCTTAATCTTTTGAGTCGTCTCGTCCACAAGTTCTGGACCTATTAAAATTCGCTCATTCAATTCCGTCCAGCAAATAGGAGATCTACATTTTCTTCCATACAAAGCCTCATAAGGTGCCATCTCAATGCTGGAGTGATAACTATTGTTATATGCAAACTCCGCAAGATGAAGATGATCGTCCCAACTTCCTTTTAGTTCGATTGCACAAGCCCGCAACATGTCTTCCAGAGTTTGAATAGTCCTCTCAGTCTGCCCGTCAGTTTGAGGATGATAAGCGGTACTATAACTCATCCGAGTTCCCATAGCATTCTGCAATGCTTTCCAAAATCGTGAAGTGAATCGTGGATCACGATCAGATACGATGCTATTCGGTATCCCATGCAATCTGACAATCTCCTTCATGTAGATCTTTGCTAGTCTCTCCAATGAGTATTCTGCTGCAATTGCTAGAAAATGAGCTGACTTAGTTAACCTATCGACAATTACCCAAATGGCATTATGTCCGGATGTCGTTAGAGGAAGCCCCATGATGAAATCCATAGAGATGCTGTCCCATTTCCACTCTGGGATATCCAAATTCTTTAATAATCCAGGAGGTTTCCGATGTTCGATCTTGACTTTCTGACAAGTCAAACAACAAGTGACAAAGTCAGTCACATCTTTCTTCATGCCCCGCCACCACCAATTCCGCTTGAGATCATGATACATCTTGGTTGCTCCGGGATGGATAGTGTATTTACTCCGATGTGCCTCCTCTAGTATGAGCTTTTTTATTTCTCCATCATTAGGTATGCACACTTTTCCTTTATATCTTAATATCCCATCTCTATCGATCCCAAATTTCGATTCTTTTCCTTCTTCAATATCTTCCCTCACGTTTAATAGATACTCATCTTCGAGCTGAGCGAATTTAATCTCTTTCCAAATTGTGCTTTCAATAGTTAATGCTTCCATGGTAGCGACCAAACCTGACATTACATCAATAGATGTACTTGGTATCTCCTCGAGCAATTTATGTTCTCTGATCATCATCTGGGCTACATGGATTGTCTTTCTACTTAAGGCATCTGCTACAACGTTCGCCTTTCCTGGATGATACTTCAATTCGAAGTCGTAGTCCTTGATAAACTCCATCCATCTCCTCTGTCGCATGTTGAGCTCCTTTTGGTCGAACAGGTACTTTAGACTTTTGTGGTCACTATAAACCTCGAACTTTGAACCGTAGAGGTGGTGCCTCCAAATCTTCAGAGCAAACACTACTGCTGCCAGTTCTAAGTCGTGAGTAGGATAATTCCCTTCATGTGGCCTTAACTGTCGAGAAGCATAAGCTACTACCCTACCATTTTGCATTAATACACACCCAAGACCTTTCTTGGAAGCATCTGTGTACAAAGTAAAGGTCTGAGCAGGATCTGGAATTATAAGTACCGGTGCCGTAGTCAACTTAGTCTTCAAATTTTGGAAAGCTGCTTCACACTTTTCGTCCCATACAAATGGTTGACCCTTCCTTGTTAACTTAGTCAAAGGCATAGCTATTTGCGAAAAGCCCTTGATAAATCTCCTATAATAGCCAGCTAGACCTAGAAAACTCCTGATCTCAGTCACGGACTTTGGTCGTTCCCATTGGAGAACTGCTTCAACTTTAGTATGGTCCACTGCAACACCTTCTGCCGATACGACATGGCCTAGGAATTTTACTTCCTTCAACCAAAATTCGCACTTAGACAGTTTCGCATAGAGCTTGTGCTCCTTCAACACTTGTAGCACGATTCTAAGGTGCTCTTTATGCTCTTCTTCATCCTTAGAGTAGATAAGGATGTCGTCAATGAAAACCACTACAAATTTATCTAGATATGGTCGGAAAATTCTATTCATGTAATCCATGAATACTGCTGGAGCATTTGTTAGCCCAAATGGCATAACAAGAAATTCATAATGGCCATATCTAGTTCTGAATGCAGTTTTTGAGACATCTTCAGCTTTGACTCTCAGTTGGTGATAACCTGATCTGAGGTCGATCTTGGAGAATATGGATGCTCCCTTCAACTGATCAAGTAGATCGTCGATCCTGGGTAAAGGATATTTATTCTTTATAGTCACTTTATTCAACTGGCGATAGTCAATGCATAGTCTCAGGCTCCCATCTTTCTTCTTCACAAAGAGTACGGGCGATCCCCAAGGAGATACACTGGGTCTGATAAAACCCTTTTCTAACAATTCTTCGATTTGCTTCTTCAATTCTGCTAGTTCCGATGGAGACATTCGGTAAGGAGCTTTAGATATAGGTTCTGTTCCAGGTACGAGATCAATAGAAAATTCTACTTCTCTCTCTGGGGGTAAACCTGTCATTTCTTTCGGGAATACCTCCGGAAATTCTTTCACCACTTCAATGTTCTCTATCCCTTCCTCCACTTCTGTTTGAATGGAGAAAAACACCATGTACGCAAGACAACCATGATGAACAGGCTTTTCATCTTGTACTATAGACAACAATTGTGGTCTACTATGACTCATAGAGTCATCCGCAAGAGAGATAGTCTTCCTCTTGCAGTCAAGGATGATGTCATTAGCTGACAACCAATCCATTCCTATTATTACATCGATACCCTTCGTAGGTAAACAAACAAGGTCTATATTTGAGATCCTATTATCAATCTCAATCGTACAATTTAAGCAAGCCCTAGAAGTTTTTACTGAAGCTCCCGCCGGTGTAGAAATAATCATATAATAAGGCAATTCACTCACTCTTAAATTCAATCGAGGCACACAGTCGTATGATATAAAAGAGTGTGTGGCACCAGAATCAAATAAGGCTTCTACTTCAAGACCTTGGAGTTTGAGGATACCTTTAATCAGATTTGGTGAAGCACTTGCCTCCTGATGTGATAGTGCAAACACTTTCCCTGGCACTGCAGTTCTAGCATCCTTGGCCCCTCGAGGCTCCTCCTCACAAAATCTGGAAATGTGTCCTGGCTTTCCACAGTTGAAACACGTCACACATGGTCCTTGGTGTATTCTTCCACACTTGGCACACATCTGATTGTTGGCGGTGCTTGCAGCAGGAGCTGTGGATCCCCTATATGAACTCTGACCTCCACTGAAGTGACTCCTTTGAGGTCCTTTGAATTGACTCCTCGGTGGTCTGCTGAAATGACTTCTTTGGGGTCCAGTAAAATAACTCCTCGATGGTCCACCAAAGTGATTTCTGGATGGTTGGCTAAACCGTGTATTCACATTACTGAAGTTGTGACTCTGCTTCTTAGTAACTCCTCCCGTTGGTCTCATGAGGTGTGTAGATCTGGCCTGAAAACCCTTCATCTTCTCAGCTTCCTCTTCTCGTTTGTTCCTTGCTATCGTGCGCAGTTTGTCGCATATTTCTTCAAAATCCCTTGTTTCATCAAGGAACGGTGATAGAGCTGTTTTTAGGTCTGGCCTAGCTTTTTCAACCAATCGAGCACTCAACCATTTAGAGTTGTTCTGTGAATATCCGCAGAATTTAGACAACTCTAAAAAGCGAGTAATAAATTCATCTTCATGTAATTCCCCTTGCCTGAATGTGAGGAATTCAGTTTCTTTCTCTATTCTGATTGAAGGGGAAAAGTAATAATTTTCGAACTTTTCCTTAAACTCTTCCCACGTCATCTCAGCATTTCCTTTTGTTTTGGTGCTTTCCCACCATTCTTCAGCTGCTTTCTGCAACAATTGTTCAGCAACCATCACCTTTTGTTGTGAGCTAATCTCGATAACTCTGAAAATCTTTTCTACACGCTTCAGCCACTCCAGTGCTGCAATCGGATCTAGCTTCCCCTCGAACATCGGTGGAGTAAACTTCCGAAATTTTTCCCAAACCTCAGTAATAGGTAAGGGATGATACTGAGAATGAGAACCGCTACTACCTCCATCTTCAGTACGAGAATAACTTCCTCCCCTAGATTGATGGTCAGAAGGTGTGACTTCCAGAGCCTTCTCCTTTCCTTCCTTACCACCTTGGCCTCTTCCTTTTGCTAGTTCATCCTCGTGTCTATTCACTTTCTCTCTCATCTCCAAGATGACGTCTCGTAATTCTGCCAAAAGGGCATTGTTATCCTGAGGATGGGAACCATCTTGATGCGGAGGGAGACCTCTTTGGGATGGAGCAGGGGTTGAATTAGTTCTTCGAGTTCTTGCCATTATCTCCTCCTATGATTAATACTATAAGGACACTAAACAAATAAAATAGCTAAATAAATTCTAAATCTAACAAAGGGAAGTGCTCATGTTATGATATTTAATTTGCCACGAACTTTTTAAAATTTTTTTTTAAAGAAATCACTTTAGAAAATAAACAAAATTGCCATGGAACCTTTAGCTCTGATACCAAAAATGTAACACCACAATTTTAATACCCAAAAACTCGGTCAAAATATTGAAAATACCTTCAAAAGAGTTCAACAATATCCAAATCCTTTTACAATGTTACCATTTCGAATAAAACCCGTAATACATAATCAGAATAAATTCCAGAAAATATTTCAGAGTTTAATACAAAACGGAAATCTTAGGTTCATGGCAAATAAAATAACATAACATAATCTATTGGAGATCAAAAGAGCTTCCAGAGCTCACTCCATAGGTGCCTTCCCTTGCTCTCTACTAGAATAATCACCTGAAAAATGTTAATATGGGATGAGATTCCACGTCTCAGTAACTACTGAATATTTCTACCGTACACGAGCAAATAATATATGACAAAAAGATATGGGCTGATTTCAAATATATATGTAGATTCCATAATTTCTCATACAAAATAATTTATACTAATAGTCATCAATATAGAAGGTAATAAAACATATATATCTCAAAAGTTCTCTTCTCATGTCTTTACAGATTATTCATCATTATATCAAATTCTTGAACTGTTCAGAAATGCATTATGCAGTATGCAGCCTCCCTTATACCACCTCCATCCGTATCCGCTGACTGGAGCCATAGGCTAACACATAGTCCAATAGAAACTCATTCATTTGACTGAATTGTTCCAAGCTCACCAAAACTTAAGATACACCCGGCCAAAGGTATAGAGCTTAAATCTGGACTATGGCTCCCCTCCTTTAAAATAACAACTAAAGAGGTGTCACATGTCCCACATCTCCAATGAAATCCCGGCCAGAGGAAAACATGGAAGATGGGGCCCTGAAAAGTACCATCCACTGTGCACCGAGTGGTGGCATAAACAATTCTTATCATTCAATTCCCTCCTTACTCCACCCATCTCATTACAACCGCCATGATGAATGTATTTACTCAAAAATAATGCATTATTATACCATTATATACATTGATATGCGTATTTATGAATAGTAAAATACTATGCGTATCTGTGAATAGTAAAATACTACGCGTATTTGTGAATAGTAAAATACGGTATATACATGAATAGTAAAATGAATAGTACATACGGTATGTATACGTGAATAGTAAAAATGAATAGTAAATACGGTGTGAATAGTAAATACGGTATACGTGAATAGTAACATGAATAGTAAATACAGTATACGTGAATAGTAAATGTGAATAGTAAATACGGTATACGTGAATAGTAAAATGAATAGTAAATACGGTATACGTGAATAGTAAAATGAATAGTAAATACGGTATATGTGAATAGTAACGTACGTATAAATAGTACCTCTACAGATTTGCAAGTCAAAGTTCCCACACCAGATCTTAAAATCATAAATATTTTCTAAATATTCTTGCCGAAATAGTAAACAAACAAATTTATAATCATACATAATTCACAAATATAAGGAAGAATATTCAGAGTTACCTGTTACTTGCTAATACCCGAATCACCAACCAGCTATTATAACTCTCAAGCAAATATCTCTCTACTCTCTCTCTCTCTCTCTACCTCTCTCTATGGCTCTTAGAAGTTGTGAAGAATGAAATGAAATTGAAGGTCTATTTATAGTTGGAAAATGTTGTGGAAATAATTTTTCGTGGGTCCCACATGAATAGTAAATAATATTATATTATAATAATATAATATTATTATTCAAATAGTAAATTACTATTACGTGGGTCCCGCTGACAAAATTTTCAAACTCACGGGAAGTTTGCAGAGAATTATTTTGGCCGTGGGTCCCGCATGAATAGTAAATACGTATTTAGGAATAGTAAATACCGTATTTTTAAATAGTAAATACGTATTTGTGAATAGTGAACACTATTCATATTTCACAAATTTCAAGTATTAAATACGTATTTGCGAATAACATATATATATATATATTTTTAAATACGTATTTGTAAATAGTAAAAACGTATACGTGAATAGTAAATACTATTCACGGGGCCCACAAAATACGGATTTCAAATTTATCACTTTCCAAAAATAGAGCCTACTAGTCTTCCCAAAATAGGTTTATGTTCAAGATATTAGATTCAAAATTCAGGATGTTACACAATGCATATTAATTTCTTTGTAGGTGCGCTTATTATGTCCTCGTTTTTTGCAATGTCCGCAAATATTGGTTTGCTTTGACGCTTCTTCAATTCCGCTACGAATCCTTTTTCAGCCTTTCGTCTGGGACATGTTGGGATCCTTCAAGTTCATCAAAGAAGACTCTTCGAGTTGAGAATTCAAGTGCTGAACGTCAATATCCTCAAGTTATGTACTCTCTCCATATGTTGGAAACTTTTCTGTAGATGTAGTAAGAGCATCAAGACCATCAGAAATAAATTTAAATGCTTCATCTGACCTCTATGCAAGCTCAATAAATCTTTGACATTTAGAGCTTAGATGAAGGCTGTAAACCAATCCATCTCCATTAAATAAACACATTTCTTTGTCTTTACTTAGCACATCATTTCCATCCTTGCACCAACATCGCAAAATGAAGTGTAGTGGTATCTGCTCAACATTTTCAACAAAAAAAAAAAAAATAGCAAGAACATGTCGACAACATAGGATTCCAATGAACTCAAAATAAAGACATGAACACCTAGCTTCTCTACTTTCCAACTTCATCTCAACTGTTGCTAAACATGTCGACATTTTCAACAAAAAAGAATAGCAAGAACATCGACATAGGTTGTTGCATTTCTGACAGAAAGGTAGAAAATGCTAAAGGCCCAAAAACTTGAACTCTATTTTCAAGAGATTGATAACCAAATTACACTCCTCTTCCTTTTCAAGCTCAGATTACCCAATTAAAATTCTGATATGTGTTACATAAGATACTTAAAATACGAAGTATGCATTCAATAAATGTTAAATCGTGCGGAAAGATGCTCCTTTGCATCCTGGAAAGGAAATATTTTGATTTAACACCAATTTTGTAGTTTTCAACTAAAACAAATTTTAGATAATACTGGAAACATGACTAAAGTCTCAAACAAGCAAGCAAACAATTCAAGATCAACAAGTCCCCTAGAATAGGGATTTAGACAAAGTGGCATGCTTTTTCATGATGAAAGAAAAAACATTACTGGGAAGAAATAAAATGCAATAAAGGAGAACAAGATTTCCAATGAAAAAAGGACATCCAGCAAGCATAAATAAATATCCGCAAACTGAGTCTTAGACACTTATCAAAGCTGTTGAATCCCTCTGCAAATTGATATATCAATATTAATAAACATAAAGGTGGAATCTGGACGAAATTCTTCAGTACCATACGCACTCATCCCATGCAATTCAAAACTAACTCAATTTTCCAACCAGCTAATTTGAAGACAAAAAAAGATTGAAAAATAATTTTTAAGCTTTGTGGACGAAGGGATTGCCAATAAATTTCGTTTAGCTAGTCTCCCTCACAAAGCGACAACATACATTTACTTCTGCTTTGCATTATCACCAAAACTTTGTATAAGGAAATGCATGAAGCTGATTCCATCTTATCCGGACTATTTTGTGATTTCTGAGTGTTAACTCTAGGAAAGGACCAATTTTCAAATACAGACTTGTGCCTTGAGGATTGATGTAATCAATGCGCATGAAAACTCAGAAGGCATGGTCGGAGACTATATTTCTCCAAATACTATGCCCAACAATGAATTGTCTTTTCACATGATATATTAATGGAGGGTGCGAAATCTTACTGGTTTCACACAATAGATATGCATCCAACTATCTATGCATGTTGGCTTCTTTAACCAAGGAAACGAGACAAACTCTTGTAGATATTGCTTTATTGGTTAGGTGTGAGGAGAGTTTATAATGCTCATCACTTTTTCTTGACTGCGATTCAAATCATGTTAACTTTCTATTCTGCTGACAGTATTCTGTTTGCAGTCAAGAGTATTAGAAGTTAGAGAAAGGCATGAGTACCGAAACTTGGGAATTTAATGTGTGAGTAATTTAATTAGACTCTTTCACTTTGTCCTTCAACAAAATATAGTCATGGATCATGGATACTATATAATCGGAAATTGAGATCCTACGGTAATCATGAACAGAGAAAAGCGAAGGGTTAGTAGAATAGGAGTACAGATCAAGGCAAGAAAATCTTCTTTGTCTACACCCAATTCTTGGTATTGTGCAAGAGCAGGTTTAATGATTTTGTTAAAATCGTAGAATAGGAGTGAAGGGTTAGTCACGACGGCTCTCTTAAGTAGTTCCAAATTAACCAAGATTAGACCTTACGAAACATGAGGTGAAATTGTACCAAATAGGAAACAGATTTTGCTCTCCTTCCGTTCTCATACCCAATCAAGCAAATATATAGTCGGAAGCATAAAGTACAAAAACACGAAATAGAAACTTGTAGAGACACGTACTCACAATAATCAAATGAGATAAACGGGAAGGGAATCTCATAACTAAACATTAAGAATACATACCACCAGAAGATTCGGAACAATCCAGCGAGAGAGCAGATAATTAAACAGCGACTTCAAGATGAAGAGAGAGCACTAATCGATAACTAATCAAGAAATCGGGGTTCGGATTCAGATGGGTTCTGCACTAATCGACGTTTCCTTCCGAGGAGTCTGTGAAGCCGTGGGAGAGAGGGGGAAAGGGAAAACAATAGGGTTTTATCTCTTAAATCTCTGCCGTTGGATGATCTCATAATCTAACGGTTCTGAAGGAGGTAGGCAGAGGTAGGTAAAATAGGAGTAGGTAAATTGAGAGGATTTCAATTGGGTCAAATGTTGAAATTGAAAATTTGAAATTATTTTAAATTTAAGATGTTTTTATTATTACATCATGGGTTTTCTCCTCGGGGCTAAGAGGACAAAAGGTTGTCACCTATTCCTAAAATGCGTTTCTTAAAATATGAATTTTTAAAATTTTTATTTTTAATAAAAAAACATAATAAAGGTAAATTCTCAACTACAAGCTTAAAAATAATTTTTAAATTAATTTTCCATAGTTAAAAATGTTTAAATTAATTTAGAAGACTTAAATTTTAACACCTGCTTAATTATGATCTTTTGAAAGGATCCAAATCAAATTGATTAGGTCCGCCGTAGGTGGTATGAATATATCATATGATGGTACCCTTGAGTAGCAAGGCATTTGAATTGGTCAAATCTCGTTTGCGTTAAAAAATCTTCATAAAACATTAAGTGCCCGATTGATTTATGAGATCGGAGGCAATGAAATGGAATATAATGTAATAAAGAATGAAGATTATATGAATTTGTTTTGTTTGTCATTAAGGAAAGATAATGCATATTTATAAAAATATTTGACCATAAAAAATTAGAATATATGGAAATAATATAATAAGAGACAAAATTATCTATATCTATACATATATGCATAATGTACATGTTGGGTTCAAATTAATTTTTTTCAATTTGTGTAGTGTATGCGTTGGATTCATAATATTTTTTAAATAGTTAATTGTGGGAATATTATTTAATGTGATATTTTAGTGGAATATAATTTTTAAATTTTTTAAGTGGAGATTATTTTTTATATAATTAATTAATTTTCTGAAATATTTAATGGTGATAATTATTTAATATTTAACAGCATTTATAGGTGTACACTTTAGTCAAGTTAAAAAAATTATAATGGCAATAGTACATTTTTCACTTGATTACAAGATACATGCATCCTCATTCATTAGTGCTAACAGTGTAATATCCTGATTATACTAAATGATGTGATGAGGATTACAAAATGTAATCATCTTTATATTACATAAGACTAACCAAACATTGTAATCAATCTACTCCATCAGGATTATATGTAATCTTCGACCATAAAATAGAACCAAACGGACTATAATTTACCAAATAAAATAACACTAAATTTCACCCCCACAAGAAATTAAGCTCAAGTCACACCAAAGATCCCCATTTTATAGCTTTCACACCCCAAATAAATACTACCTTCGGTCATAAATATATGACATAGTTTATAGTGTAATTTACATTATAAATTATATCTTATATTTAAGACCGAAGAAGTATTATTTTTCAAAATTCACCAAACCAGATACAAAAGACTATACCTACTACAGCCAGAGGGTAACAACATCGAGAAAACTACTATATGACATTGACGAACAACTTTCCATTTCTTGCTATAAACAATAAACAGATCTGCTTTGCCATTATGATTGAACTTACCTTCTACTAATTATAATTGGTAAGAAAAACAACAAATCATCATGATAAGAAAGTCAAATTCAATTTCCAAAAAAAAAAAAAAAACTAAAAATTTCAGCAAAATTATAGATGCACATCAGACGGAAGAAGAAAATGACTTTAAAAATTACTTGGAAGAAACAAAAATTTAAACTTGTGCAAGAAGAATAGCTTATTGAATTGGGGTCTACTTAGCTTGTTGTAGATGTAAGCCTTGCAACTTAATCCTTAACCTCCACTATATGCTGTACCCATTTGTTTATCCATAAACCAAAGCATACTATGCTTTAACTTCACTTCTACTCAAAACCCCATATAACACTTCCTCTCTAAACTCCTCTCTTCCAATGTCTTCATCATTCTGTTGTGCTGTGCACACCTCTTCCTCTTCTTCTTCATCTCTTTCTCTGTCTCCAACTTGATACCTTTAAGCTTCTTTCATTCTCTCAAAACCCCATGTTTCCTTTAGCCATAATGAAGCCTCCAAGAGTAAAGTTGCCTCCTTTGCCCATCATTATCACTTCAATTTGTGTTCTTTTCTTCTTTCTTGTTCTCTATGCAGAGAGACTCAGCTTTCTCTCTTCCTCTTCCTCATCTTTCTTCAAGTTCAAATCCTGTCCTAGAAGAAGCAACAAACTAAAGTCCAGTAAGTCAGCTTCATGGAACTTCTTTTTTTCTGAGTTATTTGGTTTTGATATGACAAGCTCCTGATCATATATATTGTTATTGATGATTAGGTGATAAAAAAGCAGAGGAAGAAGGAGGATTTGGCTTGCTCGTCGATGACCGGTTCGACTTTGATCCAGAAGAATGCAATGTTGCTAATGGAAAATGGGTGTTTAACCGTTCTATAAAGCCTTTGTATACAGACAGAAGCTGTCCATATATAGACAGACAGTTTTCTTGTGTAAAGAATGGAAGAGAAGACTCAGATTATCGCCATTGGGAGTGGCAGCCAGAAGATTGTACCTTGCCTAAGTACAAATTTGCTTCACTTTCCTTGATTAATGGCCTATATATGTTTGTGTTATTTGAACTGATGTGATTCACATTTATAATGACAATAAATGGTATAGGTTTGATCCATACCTGGCATTGAAGAAAATTACAGGGAAGAGGCTGATGTTTATAGGGGATTCATTGCAGAGAAACCAGTGGGAATCTTTTGTGTGTTTGGTTGAGTGGGTCATACCAGAAAAGAGGAAGTCTATGAAACGAGACCGTATTCATTCAGTATTCAAAGCCAAGGTACAAAAAGCTTTCTAAATTTCCTTGGTTTGGTATAAAAGAACGCAGATTTGCATTATGGTTTTGAATCATGTATCAGTTTTGAGATATACAACTTAATTGTGTGGTGTGTGTAGGATTATAAAGCAACAATAGAGTTCTATTGGGCGCCATTTCTTGTGGAATCAAACACAGATATACAAATAAAAGCTAATCCAAAGGAGAGGGTAATAAAAGTGGATGAAATATCTGAGCGTGCCAAGAACTGGACTGGAGTGGATATACTTGTTTTTAATACTTATGTATGGTGGATGAGCGGCCTCAGGGTTAGAGCACTGTGAGTTTTCTCTCTCTACTCATTCAAAAGTTACATGTTTTTGCAAATTTGTTACCATATTGTATTCATTCTGTCCTACTAGAAATGCCAAAAAAAATGGAAGGGTGAATTACTATAAGATCTTAACGAAGTAACTTAATTATCAAGAAATTCTAATGATAAATGAGGTATTGTCATTTCTTATCCTGAAACTTGTCATTACATGTTCCTCAGTTATCATTAGGATTTCTTAATAATTAAGTTCATTCCTCATGATCTCATCGTAATTTCCCAAAAAAAAAAAAACCTTTGGTAATGAAACTTTAGTAAACCAATTCATTTTGTTTATAATAGTTTGATGGAGAGTTTTTTACAGTGTGTGGTGAAAGTTAGGAATGGTGTAATTATTGCAGATGGGGTTCATTTTCAAATGGTGAAGAAGGGAGTGAAGCATTCGATACACCAATTGCTTACAAGTTGGGCTTGAAGACATGGGCCAATTGGGTTGACTCAAACATCAACCCGAATAAAACCCGGGTTTTCTTTACAACCATGTCTCCTACTCACACTAGGTATCAATCTCACTCTAACTTGAACAAGGCTTTCCTCCTTTTCTCTAATGGTCCATTGTCATCCTTTTCTATGAAATTGCACTATTTTATATATATATATATATATATATATAAGGGTTAAGGTGCAAAAATACACATGTGCTTTTCTCTGAGGAGCGCCCAGTAGCAAATACTTTTTTTGGATGCAAAAGTGCACACGTGGTTATAAATTAGGTACAAAAACACCGTTTGACCGTTAAGTTTGACTTTGACCGATGACGTGGCATTTCAAAGGTGCAAAAATACACATGTGATTTCTGAAGAAGAGCGCCCAACAACAAATTTTTTTAAAAAAATTTAATAATTTTATTTTAATTACTACCGGGTGCTAAAAAGATATTTAGAATATTGACCTGTACTGAAAAAATACTTCATAATCTTGAAATTTTATTTTTAGATCTGAAAAAAATATTTCATGGTACTAACTGATACTAAAAAGATACTTTGAAGTATTTTTTCTGTACCAGTCAGTATCCTGAAAGTATTTTTTAGTACCAATCAGTACCCAGAAATATTTTTTTTAGTATCTTTTTAGTACCGGTAAACACTTGAAATATTTTTTCAAGATCCTAAAATAATTTTTCAAAATTATGAAGTATTTTTTCAGTATCAGTCAGTATCCTTTTAGTACCGGTCAATAGTATACTTGAAATTTTTTTTCAAGATCCTAAAATAATTTTTCAAGATTATGAAGTATTTTTTCTGTACTAGTCAGTATCTGGAAAAAAAATATTTCAGGGTACTGACTAGTACTCAAAAGTACTTTCAGAATATTGACTGGTACAGAAAAAATACTTCATAATCTTGAAAAATTATTTTAGGATCTCGAAAAAATATTTCAAGTGTTTATCGGTACTAAAAGGATATTGACTGATACTAAAAAAAATATTTCAGGGTACTGACTGGTACTAAAAAGTACTTTTAGGATACTGACTGGTACAGAAAAAATACTTCATAATCTTGAAAAATTATTTTAGGATCTTGAAAAAATATTTCAAGTATTGACTGGTACTAAAAGGATACTGACCGATACTGAAAAAATAATTCATAATCTTGAAAAATTATTTTAGGATCTTGAAATAAAATTATTAAATTAAAAAAAAAATTGTTGTTGGGCGCTTTCTTGACAAATCACATGTGTATTTTTACATCTTTGAAATGCCACGTCATCGATCAAAGTCAAACTTAACGATCAAACGGTATTTTTGCACCTAATTTGTAACCACGTGTGCACTTTTGCACCCAAAAAAGCATTTGCTACTGGGCACTTCTCGGGGAAAAACACATGTGTATTTTTCCACCTTAACTCTATATATAAAACTGCACTTGTTTTAGTGCAAAATATACATGCTGCTCACTTTTTTATTTTACTTTTTTGAAAAATAACATTCACTATCCTGAAGCATTTTTTTAGTTCCAGTTAATACCCTGAAATATTTTTTCAAAATCAGGAAGTATTTTTCTAGTACCAATCAGTACACTAAAATAATTTTTCAAAATCGTGAAGTATCTTTTTAGTACCAGTACCTTGAAATATTTTTTTCAATATCTTAAAATGATTTTTCAATATTATCCAGTATCCTAAAGTAATTCTTAGTGCAATATTTTAAGATGTTGGATGCACTAAAAATTACTTCAGCATACTGGATAATACTTAGAAATTATTTTAGGATTTGGAAAAAATATTTCAAAGTACTGACTGGTATTAAAAAGATATTTCAGAATGGTGAGTGCTATTTTTTTTTCTTAAAAAAAAAAAAGAAATAAACAGCATGTGTATTTTACACCAAAATAGTATAGTTTCATAGAAAAGGACGACAACAAACTATTAAAGAAAAGGAAGAAAGCCGAATCCCTCTAACTTTGGATCTACTAATAATAATGGGTTATTGTAATAGTGAAATAATACTTTTTCATGTCTATCTCTCTGCATTATCTAGGTGAAATGCACTTAAGAAAAACTCATTATCTTATACTTTTTGTTCAACTACTTTGATTTGGATACTTTAACCAAAACCATCTTGTCACAAACACTAAACCCATTCTTTTTAGATCCATTGAAATGAATTTTGCCTGAAATAAATACAAAAGAATAAACCCCATTTTTGATCATGTGAATTCATATAGACGTTTGTTTTCAAATACTCAGGAAGGCTAGATAGAAGTGAATCAAACACAAACAAACAAAACCATGTAACAATAATACAAAATGAGCCAACATATTTTTTGATGATGTATCAGAAGCTTAGACTGGGGAAACAAAGAAGGGGTGAAATGTTTCAACGAGACATGGCCAGTGAGGAAGAAGAAGTACTGGGGAACTGGTTCCAACAAGCAAATGATGAGTGTGGTGGCCAAAGTGGTGAAGAACATGAAAGTCCCTGTGAATGTCATTAACATAACTCAGATCTCTGAATACAGAATTGATGGCCACTCTTCTGTTTACACTGAAACTGGAGGCAAATTGCTTACTGATGAACAAAAACAAGACCCCAAAAATGCAGATTGCATCCATTGGTGTTTGCCTGGAGTTCCAGATACTTGGAATCAGATATTTTTGGCTATGTTGTAGCACATATTTACTTACAAATTAAATTTTGGAAAAAGTATTGATGGGATTTTTTTTTTTTTTTTCTTGAGGCATGAAGATGTCTAATTGTATGAAATTATATGTTCATTATATATTCATCTTTAATTTCTTGGGGCATATTCGTCTTAATACGAATGAGAAATACTTACATACTCTTGAAGTATCTTGTCATCTAAACTCTGTTCAATGAAAACATAATAACTCAGATCATTTTAATCTTAGTTAGTTAATGACTAATCTAAAAAATTCAAATTTTATATTGTTTTTAAGAAAAAGATTAGTTGATCATTTAGTTTTAGTTTTTTTTAATTAAGATTTTTTTTTCTTAAAAACAATATAGAATTTGAATTTTTTAAATGAGGCATCAAGTAATTAAAATTAAAATGATCTAAATTATTATATTTTTATTGAATATAATTAAGATAACCTGGAGTATGTAGGTATTTTTTATTATGAATTTGCCCAATGTGCTCCAGAAAAAAATCTAATAGCATTTTATGTAATTTAATACTCACAACAAGATGCAACAGATCTTCAAATCACTCAAAAGGACAATTAGCTCTATCAATTGCCTCTAGGATCTTCTTTTTTGGGCTGTTGTATAATCACACCATATATATCATTTTTGTATATGAACTCTTTAGTCTTTGGTCCTTTTTTTCCCTGGGGAGGATAATTCATGGCATTTTAAGTTACTTATGAAAAAAAAAAAGGCATCAACAATAATCACACTTCTCAGAATCACAAGTTCAATATTTAATTAAAATTATGTATAAATTATAACATCATTTTCAATGCTTTCAATAATTATATATTCTATATAAATGTACTTTTAAAATAAATTAGAGATTTTGAGTTTTGACCAATATATGTGGTTGATTCCAGAATTAATAATGCACCTTTGTTTTTTTTCATGAAAAATAAAAATAACTTTGATTTTATATAGTATGGAGTGTGGTTTTATCAGTTGGGTCAACCGGCCGTCGGCTCTACAAACCATTAAACCCTACTCTCTCCTAATAGTGGCGATAAACCCTTGATACCTCAGAATTTGATAGCTGCTTGCTTGCAGAAGCCTGTGGTAGAGTCCTTTACATACTTATTTTTGGGTAAGACAGATGATATATTTTAAAAATACAAATGCCATTAATTCATTGAAACTGGATATCTATTAGATTAATTATGAATTTATTAAATTTTCTTATCATTATCTTTCTAAAATTATTTTAGATTTATTTATTAATTAAGATACAGTTGTATTTAGCATTCCTTTATCCCATAAAGAATTCACATTCCCTACCCGTTTTACATTCATCTTGATATGAGATAGGATATTGTCACTACCAATTTTATGTCACTACCAAGTCACTACCACTTTTTCACCGTTGGATCAGAATTTTATCTACATTTATCATTTCTCTCTCCTATTGAAATTTTGATCCAACGGAGAAAAAGTGGTAGTGACATAAAATTGGTAGTGACAATATCCTATCCCTATGTTTATTATGTGCTTGCTTTACTTAAAATTCTGTTAATTTATAAAATATTTAAACTAACTAACTATATTTTAATAGAAAAAGTTTAAACCAAATTATTTACTCTATATAAATATACTTTAAAATAAATTAGAGATCTTGATTTTTAAGTTTTAACCATGCATGGTTGATTTCATAATCATAATTAATAAGGGATAGGGTATTATCACTGTCAATTTTGGTCACTACTAAATAATTAGTACTTTTTTCACCGTTAAATTAGAATCCCAATAGGGGAGATAAATAATAAAGGCACCGTTAAATTAGAATCCCAATAGGAGAGATAAATAATAAAAGTAAATGAGATTCTGATCTACCAATGAAAAAATAACAGTGACATTGATAGTGACAATATCTTATCCTAATTAATAATGCACTTTTTACTTTTATTTTATATTTGTGTGGTTTATCAGCTCTTTTTTTTTTTTTTTTTTTTTTATCAACGTGTGGTTTATCAGCTCGGTCAACCCGCCGTCGGCTCCATAAACCCTACCATCTCCTCTACAATTTTCTTTTGCGTCGAGGTTACAGGATGGACGTCGACATGGTTGAAGAAGCTGAAGGAACGTCGAGGAAGATCCAAGTGCGGTTCGTTACTAAGTTAAAACCACCTTTCAAAGTCCCAAACTCTGTCATTTCCATCCCCGCCAACCTTACTAGATTTGGTGTCTCCTCCGTCATCAATAGTCTTCTTGAAGCCACTGGTATCTCACTATCTCTATTTCTTTTCCCCTCAAATGTCTCTAGATGCTTAAACTTCAAGTGCAATTGTTAAATTGATGTTTTGACCGTTGCACATTTTGTTTTTCTCAATACAAAGTTTTTGTCTTTGTCTGGTTTGATGAAGATTTTGTTAAAGTTTGCGTCTTTGCCTTGCATATTTAGATTTTGCCCTCCCGTGTTTCAGAGTAACTTTTTTAATTTAACTGTCGATTATGGGCAGGTGATCCTGATTATAAACCGGAACCTTTTGATATCTTGATCGATGGCGAGTTGGTTCGGATGTCACTTGAGGAGTTTTTGGCCGTCAAGGGAATTTCAGTGGTAAGTATCTTATCCTCCTACTTTTGATGATTTTCTGTCTTGCCTTTGAATGTATGAGTTTAATGGATATCTGCGTTTGTCAAGTGGCAATGGAAGAGGAAGAGTTGTCTAGAGGGAATTAGTTTTTTGATGGCGGAAGATATTAGTAGAAGTAGTGGACTAGTGGTCAAATGGAGTCTTTCGGAATCTCTTGTCAACTACTCTCTTCTATTTTATTTTTTTATTTATTTTAAAAAAAACTGTTGCACTTAGAAATGGTCTTTGCTGAAAGATTCATTAGATGACATTTTTGGTATTCATGATTATATTGCCCATTATTTTGGAGTCAAATCTAATGTTTGTTAATGATGAAATTCAGGAAAAGATATTGGAAATTGAATACACAAAGGTAGTGGCCCCGCGTAAGGAGGAAGACCCTGCTTTACATGATGATTGGGTTAGTGCAGTTGATGGTTCTTCTTCTCGGTAAGCTTGTAAATGTTAAACTAGGTGGTATGTGATATTGAATTGCTATATGATTCAATCGCCATAACCATGTAATGGTCCAAGTTTGGGTTTCTGTTAATGTTAGCTATACAAATATTGGTTGATGAAGATTTTGCTGAGCTATTCTAGTTGGATTAAGTTGACCTGGATGACTTGGTTAGCTTCATTTAACTTGGAACTTACAATGTTGAGATGATCATACTCAATGATGTTAACATTGATAATTGACAAAGTATAATAATTTCTTATATATAATATATATGATAGTGTAGTATCATCATCTAATCATCATTAGATGGAAAATTGTGAGGGGTTTCACTTGTGACTTATGGGAATGATCATGGTCCATTACATGTCTTGCTTTTAGTAGAATGAATGGCTGTACATGTAGAGCCCGCTTTTTTGGACAGTTGATATTGTACATTGGATAAAATACAAATTCTTTGGTCAAAGTGTAGCAAGTATATCAATTTTGGATCCGGCTATGTTTCACTAGGAATGGTTAACAGTTATGCTTTTGTTGCTGCAGGTTCTTCTTGACTGGATGTTATGATGGTTTAGGGAGGTAACGATTTTAGATAACTCGTTTGTTATCTTAGAATTAGGATTTGGTGGCTTTTTAAAGATTTTATGTTATATCTTTTATTTGTTTACAGAGTTTATTATAATGTTATTTGAAAAAAAAAAAAAATTAGGGTGTGGGAAGGTGCTGGATTATGTACGTATATATTGGAGGGGCACACTGATGCAATCACTTCTGTTAGCGTCATCAATCACAAAGGTAACAAAGACATGGGTTATCTCTTACTCTTACATGCGTGTCAATATCTGTTGCATCTGCTAGCTTCGTTTCATTTTTGTTTTTTTGGTTGAAAGGTGTTAATATTTTAGCAGTAAAAGAATTTTTAATGGAAAGAAAGAATTACAAAGATGGAGGTTAAAAATGCCTTCTAAAGATGAGAAGGAAGAGTAACGGAAAAGATAAAGCACTTGAAGAATGGTGTTCAATCCCTAATTTTGTTCAAGTTGTCTGGTCCTAGTTGATGGTTAATCTGTGGCAACTTTTTTTTTTTTAACCCTCATTCCTTTTATTTGTAAGGTGCAGTTATTAATGGCTATGTTCAAAATCAATATTTCCATTTCAAATTTATCATTCTAATCTACATGATTTAATCTGCCGTTCTTTGTGATTTATAATTTCGGAATTGACACTTTGATGACATAAATCTGAAGTTGTGGGATGCATGCTCTTTTGTTTATAGTGTGGAAAGCTTGTTGCTTGTGGGTGTATCTGTCTGTCTTTTGTTATCGTGCAAGTCCTAATGTCCCATAGCATTAATTTTATATTGCTCCCATTTATCAATATATGCACTGTATTTAGGTGCAGGAACGTGTACCTTAGCAACTGCTTCAAATGATCGAACATTAAGGCTATGGAAGGTAACGAGAAAAAAATTTATAAACAGGCAGGTTTTTATGTTGAGTATTGACCTGACTATATTATGTTTTTAACTTTGTTCAAAAGCTCAATCTAGATGAAGCCATTGAGCATCCTATGAAGATTAGTGCTTTCAAAATCTTGAGTGGTCATAAAGATACTGTGAAGAGTGTTGGCACACAAACTTCTGGAGAAATGGTTCTTTTCTATATTTTTAAATTTTCCTTCTTTCTCTTTGAATTTCATTGATAACTTTTATGAGGATGCAAAATTTATATTCTGATGTTAGTCTTGTTGCATCTGTTATCACATGTATTTAGATTTGTTCTGGATCTTGGGATTCTACCATCAAGTTGTGGCAAACTGAATTTGACGTAGAAGGTGATGTGTCTATTAAGAAGAGGAAAGTGAAAGATCAAGACGAGGAGTCACAATTAGAGGTCAGTATGTCACTGGGTTGATAATAAATGTAGAAAGGAAGATATAATTCCTGTAGATTTTTTTAATGGCAAAATGTAGAAAGAAAAAGTGCAGTTCCTATTGACTTTATATCACTGGGTTGATTTTGTACTCTAATTACTTTCATGCCTTTTTTTTGGGTTTTGCGGGGTGGATGTCTGTAAAGCTATTATCAAGAGAGTTAAATGACCTTACTTTGTTAAATGCTAATACTTTATTTTTTGACATTATACTTGTAGGTATGTGAAATCAATAAACCTTCTAGAATGTATAACTGTGTATTTCCTTATCTTGAACGTTGCTGTATTTCCTTCTCTTGAACGTTGTTTCTCGTTTATTGTATAATTTTGAACTTTTGTTTGTCACTTGATCAATTTGTTGTTAGTACTATTCTTGATTTTAGGGGGAGGCTGTATCTACACTTTTGGGCCACACACAGCATGTTTCTTCTGTGGTTTGGCCACAGCGAGACACAATCTATTCTGCATCATGGGATCATTCTGTTAGGAAATGGGATGTTGAGACTGGGAAAGACTCGTTAAATATAGTAAGTATGCCAACTTGTTTAGTTTGGCTCGTGTCTTTATATCAAGCTTCATTACTTTCTACCTGAATTGTCTTCCAAGCTCATGCCATTTATCTGATCGTATACCTTTTTGTCTTCGCTGTAGAACCATGCCAGGCATGCTATTTTTTTATTTTTTTTACCATCTAAGTTCCTTTTGTTTTTGGGTTTTTAAGGTCTTTCTAATTTCTTTACAGTTTTAATGTGACAATGTTACTTTATAATGATTAATTTTTAATATCATGAAAAATTTTGCACATACTTATTTCTTTTCAAATTTTGATACTTTTTCAAAGTCACTTGAAGTTCTACCATGAAATCTAGATTGCTAATATACTATTGATCCACTAAGATGGATATTTGATTCTTTATTGGTTTTATTTCCACTAGAATATGTATTGTTGGAAAATTCTTATATTAGACAAGGTCTCAATACATCATGATGTTAATATTCAATTCATAAATTTTAATTACTACAAGTCCTCCATCTGTAGTTCTGTGGAAAGGCTCTCAATTGTCTCGACGTTGGTGGAGAAGGATCTGCTTTGATAGTTGCTGGTGGTTCTGATCCTGTTCTTAGGATTTGGGATCCCCGTAAGCCAGGTCTGTCAAATGAGTCCAATCTTTGTTTACTCCAAGCATCAAGTGAATCTGTTAATACCTAAGTTGACAGTTTGTCTTCTTCTGTAGGCACTTCTGCTCCAGTTTTTCAGTTTGCTTCTCATACTTCTTGGATTTCAGCTTGCAAATGGCATGACAATTCTTGGTTTCATTTACTCTCTGCTTCTTATGATGGAAAAGTCATGTTATGGGATACGAGAACTGCGGTAATGTGTCATCATTTTACGGAGTGATTATTATTACCACCTCCAGTGCTAAATGTAAGACATAGTTGACCTTTTTTGGAAAGATTAAGGAAGTTAAATAAGTTATTTAATCATAGCATATGTTTTGTATCCTTAAATTATATATTAGTTTATTAGTCAAACTAGTTAGTTTGGAAAAAAAAATACTTTATAATAATTTAATTAGCTTCCTTAATCTCTTTAAAAAAATCAACTTTATCTTATATTTAGGAACGAAGGGAGTATTATTATGTGCACCCCTATAGATTTTACCTTAACCTCTTACTATCTCTCTGTTTTTTCCTTGCAGTGGCCACTTTCTGTTATTGAATCACATAGTGACAAGGTATACAAATATCTTCTTATTTTCTTCCTTTCTCCCCCCTGAAATGAGTCAAAGGTGGTATTCTTGATTGATTGTTTCTTTGACTTAGGTGCTTTGTGCTGATTGGTGGAGAAGTGACAGTGTTATCAGTGGTGGAGCAGACTCAAAAGTCTGCATTTCTTCTCAAATTTCAGTACAATGATCCCATTTTTTTTGGTTAGTTATTTAAAATCTCAACTTTATATATTTGAAAAGTGAAAAATATTAACTCACCTGGTGATTGGTATGATGACAATTCATTTTGATTGTCAGGTACTCGGACAACAATAGATCCAGTTTAGGGTGGATTCATAGAGAAGTCTAAATTTTGATGCATATGAATTTAGGGACTGGCGAAATAGATACACACCCTTGAATGATCCTATGCTTGTAGAATTCATATTTTTCTTAAGGCTGTATGTGAGGATTTGAACTTGGGCTGTTCTTGGAACAGGTCGACCAATTTTTGCGTGTTTAAGACTAGTAGTAATAGGTTTTCTTAAGAGGCACATCACATTAGTGTTGTTATGTTGAGCCTTTCGATCAAAGGATGTATAAGCCGATTTTTCTCCTAGGGTCAAATGTATAAATTATTTTTTTTCATAATTATTTTAATTGCTTGTAAGATTTGTTCTTTTTTGTTTAGCTTGTTGCAAAGCACGGATACATAATTGCAAAAAAAATGGAAAGGACGAGAAATGCGGGGTCAGATTTATCTCATTGTCCTATTTTCATCATCCCATGTCATCTACCACTCTCACTCTGGTCTTATTTATAAGTTCAGTTTGACCAAATCTCACATACCAAGAAAAGATAAGTATCTCAATGATTATGGAACAAATTTCCAACTTTACCCTCATTTATGAATGGGTACTTTTTAAAATTTCAAATCTCTCTCATCTTTTTCTCTTTCTAACATGGCTAGTCAATCTCTCCCATCATCATTACTAGGGGTAAAATTGTCACAATCTCATTTATTTGGTCAAAATGGACTTATAAAAAGGACCAAATTTTTTGGTCAAACTGGACTTATAAATAGGAACAGAGTGGTATAAATCATGTGTTCAATCAATCTAAAAGGTCATAATAATACTTTGACTTTTTTTTTTTCCTTTTTCCAATCAATGGCTAGATGGCTGAGGATGGATAATTGAGAAAAATGGGTCATGGGAAGATATGCTCCCTGAGAAATGCTCACAAGAGAGAGTTTGGACGGAAACTTTTTCCCATCATATCATTCCTTGCATCTTTTTTGATAGGTTTTTCAATAATAATCAGTATAACTATTATTCTAAGAAAGACATGACAATTCTGATACTTGTGCCTTGCTGGTACATGCTTTCTTTGATTAGATAATTATATTCTTGTTTTATTTTGGATAAGAATTTGTGGGAGTAAAGATGTAAGAATATGGAGTTTTTTTTTTTTTAAATGACATGTTATAATTTTTGCGTTAATGAGGGAATTATGTGTTTATCTTACTATGCTTAGACAATTTCATAGTATGAGTGTTAAGAAAATGCACCAAAATTTAGTATCATTATGTTCATTGTTTTAATGATTTCTTAAAATTCTCCTCTTTTTTGAGGAAGTGATAGGAGGTGTGAGAAATTCAATTAAGTTTTGTTTCCTTATTCTACTTCGTTTTTGTTTATTTAAAAAGTGTAGGGATTACAGATTCTTCCACTACAAATTCCTGAAACAAGTAAACCTTTTATCTTGTATAATGAATGAGACTCAAATAAATAAAAGGGTTAAGTACTAATTTTGTCTTTGAAATACGAGCCCAGAAATAATTTTGCCACTGAAATTTTCTGCGTAACAATGTTGTCCCTGAAGTTGAAAAATGTAGTAATTTTGCCCTCTGTTAACAACCCTAACAGTTAACTAATGGGCAACGTTAGTTGACCGTTAGGGTTATTAACGTAGGGGCAATATTACTATATTTTTAAACTTCAAGGGTAACATTACTACGCCGAAAATTTTAAAAGTAAAATTGCTCTTGGGCCGTACTTTGGAAACAAAATTGATACTTAACCTTAAATAAAACCAATTTTTTTTAAGTAAAAAACTTAGAACTAAAATTTTGTAAACAATAGTTGTCATAAAAATTACTACCTCCGGTCCTAATTATAAGACATAGTTGACTTTGTTTGGAGAGATTAAGGAAGCTAAATAAGTTACTTAATCATTTTATATGTTGTATATCTTTAGGTTATATATTAGTTTATTAGTCAAACTAATTACTTTGAAGAAAAAAATATAGAGAAAAATACTCTAAAGTAATTTAATTAGCTTCCTTAATTTCTCCAAAAAAGTCAACTATGTCTTATAATTAGGACCGAAGGGAGTATATGCTTAAAATAAATTTTAAAAAAATAAGACGATATTTTTCATTTATTTAAAACACATTTACATTTTTTTAATATAATTGAAAAAATTATATCATAAAAAGACATTAAAATAATAAATCAAATGTAAAAAACTCAAAAGGCTTTACATACCGGCCCATAAGGATTAGCCCACCAGAGTGGGGTTTATCTTTTAGGTCAAATCTGTTTTTGGGCTTCATAAACCCTACTCTCAGCCCATGAAATTCAATCTACCCTTGACACCTCGAATATGCTCGAACTCGATTCGCTCTATATATGCTTTCGTTTCGCGCCGTGTATGTTGACAGAAGCCTGAGTTTCGTTCGATAGATTTCGTAATTCCTATTTGGTCTTCGTCGCAGCTGAGTTTTGACAACATTTACGTGCAGGTTTCACTCTCTCACAGATAATTTTGATTTCAGTCCTCGTCCTCGATTTATCCCAGTGAATGAATGAAACACTTTTCTTATGTTTCTATTTGGTGTCTATATATATTGCATAGAATGACATTTGAATCTCGATATATTTCTGCAAATATAATGTTTTATTAGCCTTTTCTTATGTTTTGGTGTTAACGCAGCTGCAGTGTAAGCTGGGTTAAAAATGGCAGGTGGAGGGAATTTTATGCACAGAATAATATCCTACGTGGTAAATGAATTGGTCGTGAACGGTCTTGCCAATAGGTATCTTAACACTTTTTATTTCTTTAAACTTGAGTTCATTCTTTTCAATCGTTTTTTTCTGGGTACTCTGTGTGTGTGTGTGTGTGTGTGTGTTTTTTTTTTTTCCTTTCTTTACATGCTTCTTTCTCTGGCCACTGGGAAAATTATTTCCCGGGTGGTTCGTTCAATTGAAGCAAGATGTGTCAAGTTCCTGAATTATAGTTTCCAGTGCAACATGATTGCACTGGAAGTCTAGGAACTTGAGACATTTTGCTACAAGCGCATTGGTAAAATAATTACTATCTAGAGAAAACGAAATGTTGATGGTTAGCTCGTCTAAAAAATGAAGTCTAGATGATTCCCCCCCCCCCCCCCCCCCCCCCCTTTTTGGGTGTATGTGAGATTTAGAGTTTGATTGAGTTAAGTTCAAGTTTTTAGTCCCTTGATACGAATGGGTATTAACACGTCAGACTTTCAGTTAGTTGACCGAAGCTAACTGACCTTTAGCTGGTGAACTTGATGGGAAAGTACCTCAGTTTAAATACAAAGTTTGATATATTCTGCTCTTTTTGCAGAACATTTGAATATTTGATAACCAGAAATAATATGTAATTCAACAGATGATATTATTTAGGCGTTTATCAAGTAATCCGCGCAATATGGTAAGGGCCTTTGAAAAATGCAGACGGGTCTCATATATGTTTGTGGTTTCTTCTGTAATTTAACTTTTTTGGGGAAGTGTAATTTTAATTTTGAATTTGTTGATAATGATGTATTATTTAGCAAAGAGCTTAGAAAAGGGTTTTCATCATTGTCGTTGAAGCATCTGCCTCTTTTCATTAGTTATTGCTTATGATGCATCTCTTAGGCTTGTAAAGATTGCATAGATGACTGCAAGAACATCCAACGGACTGAGGCTTTATGTCCCTTGTTTCTATGAAAATATATAATATCATCTATCCATTGTGTGCTTAATAATCTATTTTGGATAAACTATACACCTGAAATTTTACTGGTCATTCTTAGTATGCATTTAAGTTTTTTCGCTACTCTCTGGATGCATTTATTTCCTTATTATTCTAGCAATTGTGAGTCTTTGGTATTGATTCTATTACAAATTGCCGATGATGTCTCTTATTCGTAGGCTTGTAATGATTGCTGATATGATATTAAATCATCATTCAAAGGACTGAGGCTTTACTTTGTGATTATTTGATTTTGTTGATTCATTTCTTCATCCATTGAATGTCTTGTATGCCTGTATTTCGTTTTTTTTCTAGCTGTTGCTTTTCTCTGGTAATTATTATATTACCATTTGCCAGTGATGTCTCCATATTCGTAGGCTTGTAATGATCACTGAGATGAAATTGAATTATCATCCAAAAGACTGAGGCTTTTTCCCCTTTTATTTTATGATGATTTTACGGATCCTTTTCTTTCATCTATTGACTGCGAGCTGAGTGTTGTTTTTTATGCCAATACAATGACCAGTGAGAAACAAAGCTTAACCAATGAAATGAGGCTAGATAAATTTGAGGTACTTGAGAATCTGAAATGAGATTTTGTATTTGTTCTTACCTTGATTATTTTTAAGAAAACAAGCAGTATTGGTTCTTGGTATCTGGTTCACTGGTGGTCCAAGCTTTTGCTACTTCAATTTTGTAACGCATTAGTTTCTTTGACTTCAATTTCATAGATGTTTTATTTCGCCACTGATAATGTTTATTCATGTGGTTTATCAGCCCCACATTCCAGAGGTTTGCAGTGAGAACATCCAAGAGAATTGAAGACATTTCAAATAAAGGTAGTATTATGAAGATGATAAAAAATGTGGCATTTTATTAGCCAAAAGTTAGCCTGACCCTAGTCTTTATGTATTCTTGACAGCTACGCAAAAGAAGCAGGAGCTAGCAGAGCAGATCAAGGACATATCAAAAAAATATGGAGGTAGTGTATAATATTAAATTTTAATCTTCTACCTACAATGATAAGGCCACCAAAGTGTTTGTCCTAATTGCAAATTTAGCGCTGGATTTCAGTAATTTTGCAGTGCACTCTTAGTTGTACGTGGGTGCGCTTACACCCTTCAGGTTTCATAGAAGATGCAAAACTATCCAAAATTTAACGGTCCATTATAGCCATTCAATTGTGCTGAAGTTTTTGTTGGACCAAGAAGTTTCAGACAGCATTTTGTTACTCGTGAAAGTTCACTTGCACCTTTACTGAAAGACATGGACTAACTGTAAAATTTAGTTCTTAGCTCAAGTTCTAACATTTCTTTTTTTCCCTTTTTTAAAACTGCATCCAGAATGAGAACCAACGGCTTTGCTGTCTCTTACATTGGGAAGACAACAGAATAGGGTACTGATGATCTCTGCGGTGGAATCAGATTACGTCTTGTATGGACATGTTAATATCTAGTAAAAGGAAATGGTTCTTATTTTTGGTGTAGTCTATCACACTTGTTAAGGCAAAAGTTTAACGTCTGCTTTCTTCCTAGTTTTACGTTAGCGATCTAGAGAACCAACGGCTGGCAAATAGTGCGCATTAAGTGTAAATCTTTTAAAGTTGTATGATGATTAGTTTCTGGATAGTTGCGCATTAACGAACACAATTATGGTGCTGGTGAATCTTCAATATTGTATCACTTGAAATAGCATCGTGTAAATATGTAGTCCAGTCCACCTGCTGAAACAAGACTTTGATGTTGTTAAAAGTGTTCGATGTTATATCAAGAAAAAAAGATGTTCGATGTTGTGAATGGAAGTTACTAACAAGAATACAAACATTTAGCGCGCATACCAAGTTAAAGAAAGAAGCCTCTTGTTATATGATGCAATTGAGCTAGTTTCTCAGTTTTATGACAATTATTTGAGAATGCAGAACACACATCATTCTGATAGTATGACTGTAAACTGCCAAATCCTTTGGCACACTCGTCTTGGTACGATAATTTTGTTCAATTTATTTTGGGGCTGGTAGACCCTCGTGACCTTGCGATCTTTCTTATCCCCCGATGTCACACCCAATGACTGTCGTGCATGCATGAAACAGGTATAACAAAATAATAACAACAATAATAATAACCAAAATTTCAGAGCTTCCCCTCGCTTTCAGAAGGGTAGTGATACAAGTGTACATGTCTTGTGTTTGAAGCAGCAGAAGGCATCATTAGCCCGATGCACATAAATTATTGCTGATCCTAGTTTCCACCCTACCAAAATCAATACAAGGAATCAATTGGCCCAGTAGGGCCACATTGACTCATCATATCTATACATTATTTCGCTTGAAGCTCAAAACCAAGTTGTGGTGAATCATGCATACTATTAAGCATCTGGTGCTTGAACTCAACTCAGGGCTGCAACTGTCTCGGCACGGCATTAGCTTGTGCTGTGGCCTCCCTTGGATAGGGTTCTTCAAAGCACATCTCTCTGGTGCTAGATGAGCATGCTAAAATTCACTTTGTACCTGAAAAGGCTGAGGCATATTCATCATTGAGCATATAAAAATTTGCAGGATGCAAGAAAGGCAATATTTAGGTGAGTGACTAGCCTCTTAAGCGCAAAAGCCTGATCTTTGGCAAGCACTTTTTTCCCCGCAAGGCATGGAAAAATGACATTTAGAATTCAAAATTTTTAGAATTGAGAGTCTAAACCAAAGAAAACAAAGTCTCTCTCAACTATAAGAATAACAATCTGATCTTTCCGATAATATAAAGGTATTTTGAATTTATTATCCCCAAATAAAGACACCCTCTTAAAGGTATTTTGAATTTGTTATTATCCCCAAATAAAGGTACCCTCATGACATTGAAAAGGTCGAGTTATAACTTCAAGCATCAGCAATAATTAAGATTCTTCGATGCCAATTTTATAAGCTTTAAATTCTAGTGTAACATTTTCTCAAGGCCTGGATAATTTATCCCAGCTCTGCCCCATTAAAGCTCCAAGTTAGCCCTGACCCCAGGCATAACCTTAAATATGTGCAAATAAAATGCTTAATGATTTTTTAAAAGAACTTGTCAGGCCATAAGGACATGGACCACTGCAGCTGAGCTAAATATTAATTTTAAAAATGGGCTGCCAGTTTTCCTAGCTTAGCCCTTTGTTTCTGTTAGAATTGAGTGGGCTAGGTCTGGAAAGAAAATAAAGAAATATAACCTGTTTACAACGATTTTTCCAAGTATTGCTAACATGTGCCTGCTGCCATATCATTTGTCTACTTCTTCCAGGATAATCGCTTTGCCCAAATAAACCTGTTGCATCTCCTCTCTCCAAATCTGCAAGCAAAGCAATATCATTTCCATTTGCTTCAAAAATATAATCCAACAATTCTAGCATTATCAATCATAACGCGGCTGTAATTTTGGATGGCCAAGCTTATTGAAATTTTTAAAGCAAATAATTGCAATCCTGCGAACTGAAGAAAAATATTTATATAGCTCAAGTGAAGCTTAAGACTTCTTGAAGGCTAGCTATAATCCCATTTTGTTTGGACACATAACCTTAATGGGAAATATAAAATCTGGCAATTTTTGCATCATTATTACATGATATGTAGCACCACGAAAGATTTTATTGTGTAATTTAACATACCGTATCTCGGAATTCCAATCGTATGTGTGGAACATTTGTCTTTTGAATGTCATTTCCACTTGGCCCCCTCTTGTAATACTCTTTACCAATCCAATGAGACTGAAACAATAAAATGATGAGTTAAGTAAAACAGATTCTGCATTTCCATACTACCTAAGTGAATTTTTACATCCACTAATTCAATTGTGGAGCTACCTTAATACCTCTAGAAAGAGTAAGCCCAATTCTTATACTACCCAGTTTACATCCTATACGAAATTATATCAATTTTCTCATTAACAATAACATCTAACAGAAACAACCTATACTAATTACTTACTTACCCACCCCCTAAAAAAATCAATTATTTCCACAGCTATTAACTTCTCAGGGTCAACCCTATATTCATGCTTTACATCTAGACAACTTCCGTTCAGGGCAATAGAATTGAAGGCAGGATAACATATACCTTTAAAGCATGCGAGAAACCTGATTGATAAACTGAATTACGGGCAATCTCACATAAATCACATGAGCTCAATTTCCACACCTGTGCGTAAATTGTCTCATTCATGTTAGTATTATATCTTTATGTGCCATAAGCACGCACTCACGATCAAAAAGACAGAGATCTCACAGAAGCAGCTATGCTATATTCTTCAACCAATGGCTCTTTTGTGAGGTGAATTTGGAGGGGATCATCAGTAGAAAGTGAAACATTCAGACCACGCAAGAAGAACATTGGCAAAGGATTCCGATGGTAGTCTAAAAACAGGGAGTTATTGCTCAGAGGAGACATTGCCAGTCCAATCTGATCACAAATATTCCACCACAGACAATTAATCATTGCATATAACCCAACTAAGTAATCAATACTAATGGGCATACCTGAGCTAGGTAGTACAAATATTGAAGTACGGGAGATTTCCTCAAATTGATTCCATGTGCAATGTTATGGGCAGTAAGAAATGTTGCGGCAAGGTGATCAATATCACCAGCCTGAATACATATGATGCATCAGGTACCCATAAACAATGAACCAAACAAAAAATATGCTCTGATAATTAATTACCTCTCCTGAGTGCGGACGGAATTTAATTGTTGTCATTCCCTTTGATTCACGAAGCTGAGAAAATACGGCATACGTTGGTCAATATTTGTGTCAAACGAAAGCCAAGGGGATCCAGATAGTAGTTATCGAGTTATATGCAGAGACATCTTAAAAGAAGCAATTAAAGAAGGTTTGCGGTTACAAAGGGCAGAACTCCGTAACCCATATCAATGGCAAAATCAATTTGTCATATTATAATTGGATGGGACCCACATATTGCTGATTTTCTCTTTCTTTTGCCCTCATAAACTTCAGTTTGTCTTGCACTAAGGGACGGGTAGTGAATAGCAAGGAACCTAGAATTTGATAAGAAAGTATAAACCTGTCAGGAAAAAATGACCCACCTTGTTTAGGGTGTAAAGATTTGCATAGCAATAGTACACATAATATGAATATGCTGGATTAAAAACATTGGTCCACTGATCAGGCGTAGGCATGTGTTTAGTTGGCCGCCTTTCAGGCTTGCTTTCATCATCCACCAAATCCAATCCAACCACCTAAAAATGTCCCCAAAAATAAAAGTAAACAGCAATATAATGAGCTACTATTTAAGCCAAATAAACAACCAAATATGTATGAAACAAATACAATTGATCAATGCACTATGTCAGAAGTAAAATATTATATTTATGTCCCTTGCGGGTCTCTGAAAAATGCCACATACAGAATAAGGTTTAAGGGGCATGTTAAGTTCAATAAGAAATTTGATTAAAAAAAATGATTTGGACATGATACATTTAATGGCATCATATGGCCCCAAAAACCAAAAAAAATATCTGTTGAAGAATAGAATGTTTATTATTAAATTAAGTATTTATTATTATTATTATTATTATTAGGAATATCATTTTGTATTTATTAGGATTAGATATGAATATTATATTTTAGGAATATATCTTTAACATATTATGATTTGATTAGATTAGATTATGATAGATTTTAGGGTTAGGGTTAATCTATTAGTTTGCTTATTTAAACGCCTCCTTGTACTCTCTTTTATAATATAAGATCAATCATATTCTGAGTATTTCTCCTAGACTTCAATGTGATCCTTCAATCTCAACAATATCAATGTCATTTAAGCACGCTATTTGGATGTTTGTGTGTGCGTGTGTGTGAGTCCAAATATTATGGTATCGTAATTCAATCATCATAGTAAAAGTACAGTAAAATACAAACTACCGACACCTCAATCGGATGTTTCTCACTAGTATCATAGAACACAGACCCACCACCATTGGCACCTAATCCTGGACAGAAACTCATACAACATAAAATGAAATTGAAACAGTAGTAAAAACCACACCTGTCTTAAGAAAACATGCAACTGAGGGTGTGAATCAGGATCCACGGTAACCTCAAAAAGTGGTATAAAGATATTGTCAAGAATATTCTGGAACGAGGTCACAATTCCCATTTCTTTGTACACATTGTACAATCTCGGAAGCTGCAAAACAAATATTGGAAAATAACTGTTAGAATATTAGGAAATAAATCAACTTTATTATTAGGATCCCTTGATTATTGTCCTCTTTGATTATAGGATCCTAATTATATTAGCTTTATTAGCTTTTGTTGTAATTTATCTAAGCCCCTAAGTTTCTCTTCTATCTACCTATATAAAAGCTCCTATATACTCTTTTATTTAGTGAGTTTAATAAGAGTGAATTTTATCTCTCTAAATTCAACAATAACAAACATCAATTGTCAGATTACAATCTCTCACAGCACATGTAGTCAAAATAAAAAAATCTCAAACCATTACCCAGCACTCCTAAAGTGGCATCGAGAAAATTAGGAATGCAGAGAAATGTTAACCCTCAATCGCTAACTAAATGAAAAATGAACTCTTCACGCTTAATTTCCAAATAAAATAAAATAAAATAAAATACCTGAATTAACCAGACCACATTTTCACCGTACAATTCGTTGTTTACTATCCAACTAGCTAGTTGGTCCCACTCACTTTGCTTCCTGCCATATATGGATATTCTATATTCAGCCATCTGTTGATAAAATAGATACAGAAAGACACATGTTAATCAGAGAATAATGAGCATACAAAAGGCACAAGCAAGAAGCTGGAACTTCTTAGAAATAAATGTACAGTAAACAATACATTCTTATTGTTCTATTGTAGTGAAAACAATCAAAGAATGCCTGACTGCAAATTTATTCTTTTCAGAATAAAAAATCTTGGAAGCATGGATAATGATTGGTTAGAATTGTGATCCACCCAACCCAACAATCAAAAGTTAACCAGTGAAAAACTTCATAGCATAAGAATCAGATCAGGAAACTAGTGCAAGCTATTTGTTGGTCAGTGTTTGAATTAACAATCTAGAATCCATTTAAAAAAAGGACAAAGAAGTATATGTGGAGTTAAGAAAGCACCTGATATTTACTTGCACTAAGGTCAGAAAACACTTGCTTTGTCAGCTCAGCAAGAAAACGACCTGATTATGAAAGAAAACAGTACAGGCATATATAAGAAAAAGATGCCTATATTTAAAATAAATCATAGCAGGAAGAGTAGTTTTAAAAATCAACAGAGCTAAGGACTCCATGACACAAGGTGAGATCTAGTTTGAAGCTGAAATTTCAAATGCTAAATCAACTACGATTTGAAAAGGCACAAGGTAATTTCTCCACTGTGTTTAGAAGCAAAAACAGGAATTCAATGGTAACATGACAAAAGATGTTACCTTGAATGAGATTATCCTGCTTAAGGAATATCTCTCTAAGTCTACTTTGACCACATGGATTGTACTTTAAATTGAACTTGTCAAAACGATGGAATGTACTCTTGTCTGCGTGAACGTCCAGGAGGTCAACATTGAGGTCATATCTGTTCAAATATATATATTATATCCACCAATTTGCTGTTACAATTCACTTAAAATCACTGTAAGAACTGACAAAGAAATTTCAGGGGGAAATAAAAGGTAATTACCCAGTTAAATCCAGACTCTCAAAAACTTCTTTCAAGGTCAGGTAGGTCCCATCCCGAAATATTACAACCTGAATAAATTTAAAATTTTCTAGCATCATGAATTGCATATCAGATACCTCAAAATCCACAATCCATAAAAGACATGTAATCCAAATTACACGATATAATGCAATGCATTTTACTTCCACATCTTTATATAGTCCTTAATGCACATGGTAACATTCATCTCAATAATATTTTCACAATCATTGTTGTCAGGGACATAAAGACTAAAAAACAACTAGATGATTGCCGCCATAACCATAGCAGTTGTGGTGGTGCTGACATGGCTCAGGCAGTTTTATAGAGGGGCGTCCCAAGAACAACACACCATTGACAACACTGATGATTACAATCCAAGCTACAGAATTCCGATCTGAAGCCTTTGACCAAAAAAAAATGTTAACAACTTATGCTATTGAAAATTCCTTTCATTCACACTAGCATGTGAAAATTCACAAGCATAAAGAAAACTAAGAATATCATTCTAAGAATATCCTATACTAATTTCAGAAATATGTAATTTATTTTCTTTCATAATACACTAATTTTTTCTTCTCTATATTTCAATAAATTCATGAAATATTCCTGATTAATGATTGTTCAATCACATAAATTCACCACCAGTTTTATTGATTACATTCACACACACATACTACGAAAAGTGTCATAACTTAGTAATAAAAAGATATTTTTAAATAGTCACCTCATCAGGCTCTTTCCTTAGCTTTGACTTTATGAACCTTAAAAGGTGTTTCTGGTTCATGCATGCTGAGTGATGGACATGTGTATCAACTTTCCTGACATTATAGAAGTCTCGATGAGGAGCACTTTTTTGGGCAAGAAATTCCCTATCCGCATTTAACATCAAATGAAGATTGAATTTCTGTTCAAATGCAAAAAGTTGTCAAAAAACTGGCCAATGCGCATGTACAATTGGGGGGGAGGAAAAAAAAAGACTGCATTAAATTAATCAAAATAAGCAATCAAGACATGTATTTACTTGTTCCAGAAGATTAAGCCGGTGATGGCATAAAGTTCTAATATTCCCTGCTGCTATAACTCGAAGTATGTGATGAAGGTCAGTGAAAAAGGTAGTTGCATCAGCAACAGGACAAAACTCCTCTTTTGCTGCAAATAACAAGGAATACGTAATCTCTTGAGAGTAAATCCCACAATATGAGAAATAAGGAAAGGATTTTCTCCAAGTATACTTACAATCTTTATTTGGATACACATGTATAACACCATCTTCCATTTCAAAGTAATGCTGCAGCATATTATATCAGAATATATCAATGAAAAATGAAGATAACCTGAAAAACCCTAATCTTGACAGGTGGAATACCAAAACAAAATAGGAACTCACATCAGACTTTCCTTCAGGGGTGTAGAAGAATGGCTCTGGGTTAGGCTTCGGAGTACTAGGGTCAGAGATAACTTCTTTCTCCCATGGAGCGACTGCTTCTTTAAACACATACCTTTTTCGCATTTCAAGGCATTCTTGAAGAACCACATAGGCTTCCACTTCATCAGGAGATGGAGCCTCTAAACAGAAAACATAAGATTAGTTTGCTAAACAACTTTTATAATTGATTTGAATTCAGGAAAAAAAAAAAAACATGCAAGGAAGAAGGAAATTCATTATATTGACACCAAGACTAAACCCATGCAATGCAATTTATTACAATCAAGAGAATGAGAAATTTTAATACCAATAGGAGTAATTTTAAGACGTGCAAAAGTTTCTTGCTCTGGCTCTTTCCTCAGAATATCAGCTGCAATTGGATCAGGCTGAACACCATGAAGATCACCAGAAATGCTATGAGAACGAATCATACTGGAGGCAGCAATTGGAACTTTCTCTCCATTAGCATTAGCATTATCAGGTAAACTCTCATACGGGTTTTTGCCTTCTGGCCCCTGCACACATGTAAACCCAAAAGTTACTCCTACAGCTAGGCTTACTTTTTAATAACAATGCAATATACTGCATGTCTGCATCATTTCATGTACAAAAATGCAGCTAAGGAATAATGGAAAAGAAACTAAGTTATCACCAAAGCCACAAGAAAGGGATTAGAGGCATGTGAAGTGTGCGCACAAAAGTGCATGACAGACTTACAGCATTTCCATTTGTGTGTAGATATGTCAAATCTAGTTTGGAAGGCTCGGTTATATCATCTTCATCATCTGATTCTTCTACACTTTCAAAAGCACTGGCAACAGGAGATTTTGGAGATTTTGGTCTTAAAAGACTTCTCTTTGGGGTACCAGAATGCATAGATTTGCCTGTAACAGTATATGGTCAGCGAAACACATTGACATAGAACCATTTAACAACAGGGTTCATCCATTCATGCTCATGTTTTTATGCAGCCAGTGAACATGTTAAAAAGGCAATGCAGCAGAAAGCAAGCGCTGTGCATTATATGATATAAGCTATTCAGTCTCCTCCCCTCCTCCCCTCAGCAGCCCACCATTTCCCCCACCCTGCCTCTACGACTAACTACAAGCAGGAAAGGATCTGAACCATCATAATTTTGGGAACTTAGCAATTAGCAGAGGTAACAATTTCTTCTTTCCAATAATGATCATCAAAAAGAATTGATAAAAAATTATCACAAGGTGCACTAAAGGAGTACACTTCAAGAAAACTGATTCTTCAGAATAATTTGTTTAAACAATATACGTAAGGAGTCTTCAATCATTCAGGAGCTTCAGCTTATTTTCTTCATAGTTTGTTTTCCCCTTCTCATTTCTTTCCAGCTAAAGTTAGTGATTTATCAGCCCAATTCAAGAGAATCAGGTAGGCCATTCTTGGTCTGCAATTGCATTCTTCATCTCTCTTTATTCCAGAATATAAGGCCTCAGATGTTTATAAGCTTTGCAATCCAAAATCTCTGTATTAAGAACTGCTAGGGATCATCAGACTAATTTTTTAAAGTTTATACCGCATGCCTATGCTTGATGGATATCTGCCAAGGCTGCACGAGCAAAGCCATTTTCATGACTAGCACTGAATTCCAAAATGTATTAAAAGAGCTGACAAACAATGAGTACGAACACAGTAGTTTAATGACAAAGGAGTAAAATCATACTTCATTTTCAGTTATGAGGACTGTCGTATAATATTCAAGAAGTGAAAGAGGCAGAAGAAAATTGAAGACAGCTGCAACGTCTACATCACATGAGAAAGGGAACCAAATTCTCCCAGGTCCTATCAAACTGACTTCACTTTACCAAATTACCCACAGAAACTGGGAACTCTAGCGAACGCCGTAAGAAAGAAATTCCCATCAGCAAATTCAATATTCTAGATCTATAACTAAACAAATTGGTCAAGAATACCGCTCTGATTCATACAAATATAAAGGAAACATATGAATCCCATTTATACCAGGTTGCAGCTCTAGCATGATCCTCTTTTAAGGAATAACGTCAAGTTAAAATTACTTCTCCTACAATAAACGAAGTCTACTATTTTGCATCCCAATAATGAAATATAAGTAACTAATTAGAGCTTAGTCCTCGAGTCTGACAAAAAGTCCACCAAGGTCATTACCTTCGTGAAGAGTATGAAGCCTAGGCAACCCAGCCGGAATAACATCAACCGGAAGGGGTCCGTTCCGCCTCTCTTCACCATCCATCCCACCGGAGATCGCAGTGACATCAGGCAAGGACGACGAAACTCGTCGGTAATACCCGTTTCCTTTCCTCTTAGCGGAACCACCACGCCGCTTCTTCAAATGCTGGGGCGAATCATCATCAGAGACATCATCCATCTCCCTATCAACCGTCTTGGCAAACTCGAGCAGTTGCGTGAGCGTCTTCCGGTGCATGTAATAAGCCGAGACAGCCACCGCGGAGGCTCCAACAAGAGCCGCCACTGCTAAATGCAAAGCATAAGCATCCATAATCACCCTTACTGTGCGAATCAGTTCCAGAAATGGCTGTATGCAACTGAAAAGGGATAAACTGAGACGGATTAACCCTACTGAACAGTTCAGGTGTAGAGAGAACTCTCCTCTGTTTAGAATGGAGTCAGTTTAGGTCCTCTCTGTTTGCCGGTATTTATAGGCATATGAGAAGAAGAATGCCCAAGAGAACGTGTTACATTGTCTTTTTTCTTACAGCATTTTCTCTCTGTTTTTTCTCCTTTTACCTCTGAAATTTCACTTTCAGCTTTTTGGTAGTGCTGAAAAAGTTAGTTTAGAAAAAGTTATCTTTCTAAAATAAATAAGGCAAATTCAGGGAAAAATCAGAAAAAGTTCCGATACTAATTATAAGAGCTAATTGATTTTTTAAAAAAGATTAAGGAAGCTAATTAAATTACTTTCAAGTATTTTTATTTTAATTGTTTTGCTCAAACTAATTAGTTTAACTAATAAACTAATATATAATTTAAAGATACACAACATATGAAATAATTAAGTAACTTATTTAGTTTCCTTAATCTTTCCAAAGAAAGTCAACTAGCTCTTATAATTAGGACCGGAGGTAGTATCTTTTATTATCCTATCCGTTACCTTATTTATTATAGAAAAAAAAATTATTGAAGTTCGGTTTTTTTTCGTATACACCCATAATCTCATACCAATCCCTTTTTGTAGGAAACTCCATCGGTTTAGACTAATCCGAATTCAATGTATGATAGACCATTTTTAAGAATAAAATTTACAAATTTTTGGATAAATTGTATTAGAGAGAATAATCCAATTAGAGTATTGTTACTCTGTGCATAAAAAATTTACAAAATGTTGGATAAATTTTTCAATGGGACGTTAACCCAATTCTTGAGAACAAATGAAATATATATCATCCTGATCTTTATTATAAATTTATTTCACCTAATTTTCATTTACTAATTGAAGGTAATTCATTCATTAAAAATGTCTTAAATTACTAATTTTTTAAATTTACCCTGATAAAAATTCTCTCTCTCAACATTTACAATACTAGTAGTTATCACTTCTCTCAACTTTCATCCTTTTGTTTTCCAATGAGAATTAAATATGGATAAAAAATTAAAAATTGTCATTAACAACCTCATAAGTGGACTTATATTTTGAACTTAAAATTAAACATTGTCATTAACAGTCTTTTAAAATGTTATGTAATTACAAGAATAAAATTGACAAATAAATATGAATTGTTTACTTATGCCGTGGAATTGGGAGTAAATGTGAAAAGCTAATGGGCACAGGTCAACGCAGTACGCTTGACTTTCGACACAACATTGAAAATGGTCTGGTTCGAATATTGACATTAAGCCTAGTATTGACATGGAAAACCGTCTTGATTCATAAATGCTAGCATTATCCTGTAACTATTTTTCTGGGGAAAAAAAAAGAATTATAGTTATTTTTAAAACTTTAATTCCACGGCCCGCGCATCTCTACATGTGTGGTTACATTTTTTTTTTATAAAAAAAAAAATTATTTTCTTCAATGAATAACCCATTGAATTTCAAGCATTGACATGAGTGATGTGTTTGCTGAGAATGAGAAATAGCAGGAAAAAGTAAATTAAATATCTCCCCCACCTTCTCTGCGCTTGTTATTCTGATTTTCTTTTGTATCACTTCAAGTGAATGTTCTGAAGAAGAAATAAATAAAAATTAAATTTACCAAAAAAAATTAAAAAAATTAAAAAAGGCGAGAGTCTCATTAAAGGACCACAAGTTTAAGTTTATTTCAATTAAGGACCAAAACATTCTAAAATTTCATTACGGCAACCAAAATAAAAATAAGTTTTGTAGGTAAAAATACAATAATGCCCTTTACTTTTTTTTTTAAAAAAAAATGTTTTATCGTTGTTGAAGTTTTGGCAACCAGTCACAGGTAGCCGCTAGGCTGAAGTAGCAACTGCCAGCCAACCATCGAAGCTTAAGCACCGACCAACTGGAACTCCGACTATCATAAATTAATGTGTTGTTCATAGGAGAATTTCACTTGTCCATAAAGAGTACAACATTTGCATGTGCGGCTTGTTCAATTTTTGTTATTCAGCTATACAATCCACTTATTCATGAAGAATTAGATACATAGAAACGGGACTTGTTCACGATCCTATGTTTTATTTTTTAATCTATTAATTTATGTTGTTCATATGCATATTTTACTTGTTTATAAGGAGATTGACAGTTGCAAATGAACAATACAAATTAAACAGGCTTTATTTCCAAATGTACAACTCTTCATGATAAACAAATGTAATCTTCGTATGAATAACACATTAATTTTTAATTGTCAAAGCTTTGACTCGTTGGCGCTAAAGCTTTGGTGGCCGGACCATTTTTTTAAAAAGATAAAGTAATAGGCATTATTATATTTTTCTTACAAAACTTATTTTTATTTTGGACGTTGGTTGGTTCTGCCGTGAAATTTCAAAATATGTTAATGATTGACTGAAATAATTTTAGTTATGTGATATTTTAATAAAATTTTCAAAAAAAGAAAACCTGACATGTCCCTTAAATTTCATTTTAATGATTGACTCGCGCCGGCAGGTTTGGATTGCAGGGAAGTCTGTCACAGTAGAGAAGAGAGGAACCGTAGGGGATGGGAAATGGATAAGAAAACAGGGGGCGTGGCGATCGGGTGTGTTTGGGTGTCGTTTTCGTTATCCCTGTAATGGAATTGCACGAGTTTTGTTATTATGCGCGTAAATTAATTATTAATTAATTAAAGCATAGGGCAAAATTCCACAAGAGGCCAAATTTCCTTCACTCTCTCTTCACACCACATGTTCAATGGATGCCACCTATTGCCTTCCTTTTTTATTCGGTGGGTCCCCTACTCATTACTCTTTTCTACACCATGCCAATATTGATTTTTACATGTTCCCATACGTTGTGTTGGGTTCTTTTATTATTATTTATAATATTGAAACAATAATTTTCCATGTGATTCATAATACTACTACTTCCTATTCATAATAATTTGTGGGTATAAGTGAACAACCAATAAGGATATCTTGTAAAAAGATTATAAATTTAGGAGACAAAATTAATTAAAATCTTATATTTATGACCAAATTCAATTCTTAACTAGTTTTTATATTACATCAAATTAAATATCAATGTGTTAAATAAAATATAATGATAAGAGTTTGCTAAAAATCATCATCAATCAATGACAATGTTAATATGCACTTCATGCTTTATTGAAAAGGAAAAGACTGAATAAAAGTACAAGAAAAAAAAAAGATATTTGCTTAGTGTAAGTTTTTTGTCCACAAATGTTATTTCATTATGCGTGGTTAACAAATGTTTTTAGTGGAGAGTTATAGAAGTAGAGACTGTTGGCGGTGTGTGGGTGGCAAAGTCCCACATCGCCTAATTGAGAAGGGAGGGGGCGCTATTTTGAGTATAAATAGAGGCCTCCCCCTCCCTTCATCCTCACCCCTCTCAATTGTCTCTTAAGACATTTGTATATCTTTCTCTCTTGTAGTATTTCACTTGTAAGTTATTTGGAGTGAATTTAGGATCTGGTATTTCTCTTATTTTTGTCTTATTTATTATTTATTAGCTGCATATAGATATAGTAGTTGGGGCTTATTATATTATTAAATTACGTCTAGAAACTTTGTTTCTAGCTTGGGTAATTTTCTAGTATAATCAGTCACGCTCTATATTGTGCTTCCGCAACAATTGGTATCAGAGCCGAGGTTCTGTCTGAGTATGCTCTGTGGTTGCAGCTTAGCCTGAGCTTCCACATCAGAAAAGAATTACTTTTGGGCTTTTGTTTTGGCAGCTATTAAATAATTTTTTGGAGCAGAAATGGCGGACAAAAAGGGTGATGTGTCCACTGCAGGTGCCAGTAATTCGTCGTTCGCATCTTCGTATTTGACAAGAATAGTGTCTAATGCAAAGTTTGCAGTTGAAATCTTTGACGGATCTGGGCATTTTGGCATGTGGCAAGGCGAGGTTCTGGATGTCCTTTTTCAGCAAGGACTAGACTTTGCCCTTGAAGAGAAAAAACCAGACAAAATGGAGGAAGAAGAATGGAGGGTCGTCAATCGAGTTGCTTGTGGTACTATTAGATCGTACCTTTCAAGAGAGCAGAAGTATCCATACACAAAGGAAACTTCTGCATGTAGACTGTGGAAGGCACTGGAGGACAAGTTCTTGAAGAAAAACTGTCAGAATAAACTCTATATGAAGAAAAGGCTGTTTCGCTTCACTTACGTTCCTGGTACCACAATGAATGAGCATATCACTAGCTTTAACAAGTTGGTGACGGATTTGCAGAATATGGACGAGACCTTTGGAGATGAAGATCTGGCCCTGATGATGTTGGGATCACTTCCTGATGAGTACGAGCACCTGGAGACTACCCTTCTTCATGGTAAGGAGAAAGTTTCTCTAGAAGAAGTTTGTTGTTCTTTGTACAGCCATGAACAGAGAAGGAAAGAAAAACAAAAGGGTGGAGATGCAGAGGCTCTAGTGGTAAGAGGCCGTACTGAAGACAAGAAGAGATCAAAGAAAGGGCGATCCAAGTCAAGGTCCAGACCCAGCAAAGATGAGTGTGCCTTTTGTCGAGAAAAGGGACACTGGAAGAAGGACTGTCCGAAGCTGAAGAACAAAGCCAAACCTGGAGATGAGAAGGCTGCTATGGACTCCTATGTAGCTGATTATGATGATGAAAATTCAGATTTATCGCTGGCTACAACAACGTCGTCAAAACCATCAAACGAATGGTTGTTGGACTCAGCCTGCAGCCATCATATGTGTCCTAATAGAGACTGGTTCACTGATTTTGAAGAAGCAGAGTGTGGAATTGTTCACACAGCAGATAACTCTTTACTTACCGCATATGGCATTGGTTCTATTAAACTTAGGAACCATGATGGATTGATTAGAACATTGACAGATGTTCGATATGTACCAGACTTGAAGAAGAATCTCATTTCTGTGGGAACTCTAGATTCAAAAGGGTTCAAGATCACTACAGAAAATGGAGTAATGAAGATATTCTCTGGTGCATTGGTGGTAATGAAGGGTATTCGGAAGAACAATAACACATACCATTATCATGGTAGTACAGTTATTGACACGGCAGCAGTGACATCTAGTAGTGAGAAGGATGCAGAAGCAACCAGGTTGTGGCATATGCGCTTGGGACATGCTGGAGGAAAATCCTTGAAAACTTTAGCAAGTCAAGGATTGTTGAAAGGATTGAAGCATTGCATCATGGACTTTTGTGAGCATTGCGTGAAGGGGAAACACACAAGGGTTAAATTCGGTACAGCTATTCACAATACAGAAGGTATTTTGGATTATGTACACTCTGATGTTTGGGGTCCTTCCAAAACAGCTTCGTTGGGAAGAAAGCATTATTTTGTAACCTTTGTTGATGATTTTTCCCGAAGAGTTTGGGTGTATACGATGAAGACCAAAGATGAAGTTTTGGGAATTTTTCTCAAATGGAAGACGATGATAGAAGCACAAACAGGCAGGAAGATCAAATGTCTTCGCACAGACAATGGTGGAGAGTACAGGAATGATCCTTTCCAGAAGGTTTGTGAAGACAATGGCATCGTCAGACACTTCACCGTGAGAAATACACCACAGCAGAATGGGGTGGCAGAACGCATGAACCGGACTTTGCTGGAGAAGGTTCGGTGTATGTTGTCCAATGCTGGCTTGGGCAAAGAATTTTGGGCTGAGGCGATAACATATGCGAGTCATCTCATTAATCATCTACCATCTGCTGCTATTGATAGTAAGACACCGTTGGAACAATGGTATGGTAAGCCTGCTAATGATTATGATTCTTTACATGTATTTGGCTCAATTGCATATTATCATGTGAAAGAATCAAAATTGGATCCGAGAGCAAAGAAATCCATTTTCTTGGGAATCACTTCTGGAGTCAAAGGATATCGTTTATGGTGTCCATAGACGAAGAAGGTTGTGTTTAGCAGGGACGTTACTTTTGATGAGACTGCTATATTTAAAACGGTAACATCTGAAGATACCACACAAACCGATGGTGCTTCGAAGCAGGTGGAGTTTGAAGGAAAGCTAACTTTCCCAATACAGAGAAGTGACGGGGAAACGAGGAAAGACTTTCCTGTAGAAGAAGAGCCAGTTGAAAGGGAGGTTTCAACACAAGAACCTCAGCAGCAACATGAATCAATCGCAACCAGCAGGCCACGACGAATAGTAAGAAAGCCTACTCGCTTTATGGATATGGTGGCTTGTGCAACGTCAATTGCAACTGATGGCATTCCTTCAACTTATCGATGGGCTATCCGGGGCTCAGAAAAGGATGAGTGGATGAATGCGATGAATGAAGAAATGCAGTCCCTTCATCAGAATGGCACGTGGAGATTGGCCAAACTCCCAAAGGGTAAGAAAGCAATTGGTTGCAAATGGGTGTATGCGAAGAAAGAAGGATTTCCTAACCAAGGCGATATTCGCTACAAAGCAAGGTTGGTAGCTAAAGGCTATGCTCAGAAGGAGGGAGTTGATTACAATGAGGTATTTTCTCCAGTTGTAAAACATTCCTCCATTAGAATTCTGTTGGCTTTGGTAGCGCAGTTAGATTTGGAACTAGTTCAGATGGATGTAAAAACTGCATTTCTAAATGGGGACTTGGAGGAGGAAATCTACATGACTCAGCCTGAAGGATTCAAAGTTGCTGGAAAGGAGAATATGGTGTGCAAACTTGAAAGATCGTTATACGGATTAAAGCAGTCTCCAAGACAATGGTATAAACGGTTTGACAAGTTTATGTTGCGGCATAAGTATAGAAGAAGCAAATACGATCATTGTGTGTATTTGCGGAAGCTTGAAGACGGATCCTTTATCTATCTTCTTTTGTATGTTGATGATATGTTGATTGCTTCAAGAAATCAAGCAGAGATTGAGAAGCTAAAAGATCAACTGAAGAAGGAATTCGAGATGAAGGACTTAGGCGAGGCAAGGAAGATACTTGGCATGGAGATAACAAGAGATAGACCATCGAAGAAGCTCTTCTTATCTCAAAGGGAGTATTTGAAGAAGGTGCTACACCGTTTTGGTATGAATGAAGAAACCAGGTCGGTAAGCATTCCACTTGCACCGCATTTTAAGCTTAATGCTGATATGTCGCCGAAGGATGAAGATGAACGAGCATATATGTCAAGGGTACCATATGCGAACGCTGTTGGTAGCTTGATGTATGCTATGGTTTGTACAAGACCAGACATTTCACAGGCAGTTGGAGTGGTGAGTAGGTATATGCATGATCCCGGAATAGAGCATTGGCAAGCCGTGAAATGGATTCTACGGTATATTTGTAATACTGTAGATGTTGGATTGGTCTTTCAGCAGGATTTTGATCAACAACTAGTTGGATATTGTGACTCAGATTTTGCAGGTGATTTGGACAAACGAAGGTCAACTACTGGTTATGTATTCACTCTTGCAGGTGCACCAGATAGTTGGAAGTCAACTTTACAGTCAACGGTAGCTTTGTCTACAACAGAGGCAGAGTACATGGCAATTACAGAGGCTGTGAAGGAGGCGATTTGGCTTCAGGGGTTGCTTGGAGAGCTTGGTATTAGTCAGGAAAGCATCACAGTATTTTGTGATAGCCAGAGTGCTATTCAATTAGCAAAGAACCAAGTCTACCATGCAAGGACGAAGCACATTGACGTCCGATATCACTTTATAAGAGAAATATTGGAAGAAGGTGGAGTCACGATACGGAAGATACGAACAGATGATAATCCTGCTGATATGTTGACAAAGGTGGTGACTTCTATTAAATTTCAACATTGTTTGGATCTGATCAACATTGTTGAACGTTGTATTTTGAATAGAAGTTACAATTAGAATTTTGTAAATAGGAAATTGAGAATGTAGGGATTTTGCCAAGGTGGAGATTTGTTGGCGGTGTGTGGGTGGCAAAGTCCCACATCGCCTAATTGAGAAGGGAGGGGGCGCTATTTTGAGTATAAATAGAGGCCTCCCCCTCCCTTCATCCTCACCCCTCTCAATTGTCTCTTAAGACATTTGTATATCTTTCTCTCTTGTAGTATTTCACTTGTAAGTTATTTGGAGTGAATTTAGGATCTGGTATTTCTCTTATTTTTGTCTTATTTATTATTTATTAGCTGCATATAGATATAGTAGTTGGGGCTTATTATATTATTAAATTACGTCTAGAAACTTTGTTTCTAGCTTGGGTAATTTTCTAGTATAATCAGTCACGCTCTATATTGTGCTTCCGCAACAGAGACTTCATGATGAAAGTTTGTAATTAAATGGAGAGTTAACTAAGTCCTTGAGCAATTTATTAGGTGGAGAGACTGGTTGTCCATTGGTTTTAAAAAGAATATTTGTCTTACACAAATATTTTTTTTTATATGCACAAATGTTATATGCAAACGTTTTTTACTATAATGACATCTGATGCCTGCTTAGTGAATGTTTGGGTAATTATGAAATCGGAACTAAATCCTCTTATGATATTTTTTCTCATTATCCCTCATAAGCCAATCTAGACCGTTGATTGGGAAGAAGAAAGACAAATCAAAGTAATATTGTGACCTTTTAGATTGATTGTGTAACATCCTGAATTTTGAATCTAATATCTTGAACATAAACCTATTTTGGGAAGACTAGTAGGCTCTATTTTCAGAAAGTGATAAATTTGAAATTAGTATTTTGTGGGACCCGTGAATAGTATTTACTATTCACGTATACATTTTTACTATTTACAAATACGTATTTACTATTTAAAAATACGGTATTTACTATTTATAAATACGTACTCATTATTTGAAAATACGTAGGACCCACGCCAAATAATTTTCCCACCAGCAGCCTTTCCCTCGTGGTGCGCCTCGTGGGAATTTTAAATTCCGCGGGACCCACATACTTTTTTATAATTTATTTAAAAAAAAAAGAAAGGAAGGAAGGAACCACGAGGAGCACCTCGTGCTCTTTTTTTTTATATTTTTATATTTTTATAAAAATTACGCCTAATGACCCATTTTCCAACTATAAATAGACCTTCCATTTCATTTCATTCTTCACAACTTCTAAGAGCCATAGAGAGAGGTAGAGAGAGAGAGAGAGTAGAGAGATATTTGCTTGAGAGTTATAATAGCTGGTTGGTGATTCGGGTATTAGCAAGTAACAGGTAACTCTGAATATTCTTCCTTATACTTGTGAATTATGTATGATTATAAATTTGTTTGTTTACTATTTTGGCAAGAATATTTAGAAAATATTTATGGTTTTAAGATCTGGTGTGGGAACTTTGACTTACAAATCTGTAGAGGTACTATTTAAACGTACGTTACTATTCACATATACCGTATTTACTATTCATTTTCACTATTCACGTATACCGTATTTACTATTCATGTTACTATTCACGTATACCGTATTTACTATTCATGTTACTATTCACGTATACCGTATTTACTATTCATGTTACTATTCACGTATACCGTATTTACTACTTATTTTACTATTCATGTATATACCGTATTTTACTATTCACAGATACGCATAGTATTTTACTATTCATAAATACGCATATCAATGTATATAATGGTATAATAATGCATTATTTTTTTAGTAAATACATTCATCATGGCGGTTGTATTGTGATGGGTGGAGTAAGGAGGGAATTGAATGATAAGAATTGTTTATGCCACCACTCGGTGCACAGTGGATGGTACTTTTCAGGGCCCCATCTTCCATGTTTTCCTCTGGCCGGGATTTCATTGGAGATGTGGGACATGTGACACCTCCTTAGTTGTTATTTTAAAGGAGGGGAGCCATAGTCCAGATTTAAGCTCTATACCTTTGGCCGGGTGTATCTTAAGTTTTGGTGAGCTTGAAACCATCCAGTCAAATGAATGAGTTTCTATTGGACTATATGTTAGCCTATGGTTCCAGTCAGCGGTATACGGTTGGAAGGGGATATAAGGGAGGCTGCATACTGCATAGTGCATTTCTGAATTATTCAATAAAGAATGATGAGTATTTTGTAAAGGCATTTGTTGTGAACAACGGTATATCTAAAAATATCTGAGTATATTAAATTCACATTATTTATTCTTGTCATATGTAATTTGCTCGTGTAAGGTAGAAATATTCAGTAGTTACTGAGACGTGGAATCTCATCCCATATTAACATTTTTCAGGTGATTATTCTAGTAGAGAGCAAGGGAAGGCACCTATGGAGTGAGCTCTGGAAGCTCTTTTGATCTCCAATAGATTATGTTATGTTATTATATTTGCCATGAACCTAAGACTTCCGTTTTGTACTGAACTCTGAAATATTTTCTGAAATTTATTCTGATTATGTATTACGGGTTTTTGTTCAAAATGGTAATGTTGTAAGAAGATTTGGATATTGTTAAACCTTTTGAAGGAATTTTTAATATTTTGATCGAGTTTTTGGGTATTAAAATTGTGGTGTTACATTTTTGGTATCAGAGCTAAAGGTTCCATGGCAATTTTGTTTATTTTCTAAAGTGATTTCTTTAAAAAAAAAAAAATTTTTAAAAAGAGTTCGTGGCAAATTAAATATCATAACATGAGCACTTCCCTTTGTTAGATTTAGAATTTATTTAGCTATTTTTATTTGTTTAGTGTCCTTATAGTATTAATCATAGGAGGAGATAATGGCAAGAACTCGAAGAACTAATTCAACCTCTGCTCCATCCCAAAGAAGTCTCCCTCCGCATCAAGATGGTCCCCATCCTCAGGATAACAATGCCCTTTTGGCAGAATTACGAGACGTCATCCTGGAGATGAGAGAGAAAGTGAATAGACACGAGGATGAACTAGCAAAAGGAAGAGGCCAAGGTGGTAAGGAAGGAAAGGAGAAGGCTCTGGAAGTCACACCTTCTGACCATCAATCTAGGGGAGGAAGTCATTCTCGCACTGAAGATGGAGGTAGTAGCGGTTCTCATTCTCAGTATCATCCCTTACCTATTACTGAGGTTTGGGAAAAATTTCGGAAGTTTACTCCACCGATGTTCGAGGGGAAGCTAGATCCGATTGCAGCACTGGAGTGGCTGAAGCGTGTAGAAAAGATTTTCAGAGTTATCGAGATTAGCTCACAACAAAAGGTGATGGTTGCTGAACAATTGTTGCAGAAAGCAGCTGAAGAATGGTGGGAAAGCACCAAAACAAAAGGAAATGCTGAGATGACGTGGGAAGAGTTTAAGGAAAAGTTCGAAAATTATTACTTTTCCCCTTCAATCAGAATAGAGAAAGAAACTGAATTCCTCACATTCAGGCAAGGGGAATTACATGAAGACGAATTTATTACTCGCTTTTTGGAGTTGTCTAAATTCTGCGGATATTCACAGAACAACTCTAAATGGTTGAGTGCTCGATTGGTTGAAAAAGCTAGACCAGACCTAAAAACAGCTCTATCACCGTTCCTTGATGAAACAAGGGATTTTGAAGAAATATGCGACAAACTGCGCACGATAGCAAGGAACAAACGAGAAGAGGAAGCTGAGAAGATGAAGGGTTTTCAGGCCAGATCTACACACCTCATGAGACCAACGGGAGGAGTTACTAAGAAGCAGAGTCACAACTTCAGTAATGTGAATACGCGGTTTAGCCAACCATCCAGAAATCACTTTGGTGGACCATCGAGGAGTTATTTTACTGGACCCCAAAGAAGTCATTTCAGCAGACCACCGAGGAGTCAATTCAAAGGACCTCAAAGGAGTCACTTCAGTGGAGGTCAGAGTTCATATAGGGGATCCACAGCTCCTGCTGCAAGCACCGCCAACAATCAGATGTGTGCCAAGTGTGGAAGAATACACCAAGGACCATGTGTGACGTGTTTCAACTGTGGAAAGCCAGGACACATTTCCAGATTTTGTGAGGAGGAGCCTCGAGGGGCCAAGGATGCTAGAACTGCAGTGCCAGGGAAAGTGTTTGCACTATCACATCAGGAGGCAAGTGCTTCACCAAATCTGATTAAAGGTATCCTCAAACTCCAAGGTCTTGAAGTAGAAGCCTTATTTGATTCTGGTGCCACACACTCTTTTATATCATACGACTGTGTGCCTCGATTGAATTTAAGAGTGAGTGAATTGCCTTATTATATGATTATTTCTACACCGGCGGGAGCTTCAGTAAAAACTTCTAGGGCTTGCTTAAATTGTACGATTGAGATTGATAATAGGATCTCAAATATAGACCTTGTTTGTTTACCCACGAAGGGTATCGACGTAATAATAGGAATGGATTGGTTGTCAGCTAATGACATCATCCTTGACTGCAAGAGGAAGACTATCTCTCTTGCGGATGACTCTATGAGTCATAGTAGACCACAATTGTTGTCTATAGTACAAGATGAAAAGCCTGTTCATCATGGTTGTCTTGCGTACATGGTGTTTTTCTCCATTCAAGCAGAAGTGGAGGAAGGGATAGAGAACATTGAAGTGGTGAAAGAATTTCCGGAGGTATTCCCGAAAGAAATGACAGGTTTACCCCCAGAGAGAGAAGTAGAATTTTCTATTGATCTCGTACCTGGAACAGAACCTATATCTAAGGCTCCTTACCCAATGTCTCCATCGGAACTAGCAGAATTGAAGAAGCAGATCGAAGAATTGTTAGAAAAGGGTTTTATCAGACCCAGTGTATCTCCTTGGGGATCGCCCGTACTCTTTGTGAAGAAGAAAGATGGGAGCTTGAGACTATGCATTGACTATCGCCAGTTGAATAAAGTGACTATAAACAATAAATATCCTTTACCCAGGATCGACGATCTACTTGATCAGTTGAAGGGAGCATCCATATTCTCCAAGATCGACCTCAGATCAGGTTATCACCAACTGAGAGTCAAATCGGAAGATGTCTCAAAAACTGCATTCAGAACTAGATATGGCCATTATGAATTTCTTGTTATGCCATTTGGGCTAACAAATGCTCCAGCAGTATTCATGGATTACATGAATAGAATTTTCCGACCATATCTAGATAAATTTGTAGTGGTTTTCATTGACGACATCCTTATCTACTCTAAGGATGAAGAAGAACATAAAGAGCACCTTAGAATCGTGCTACAAGTGTTGAAGGAGCACAAGCTCTATGCGAAACTGTCTAAGTGCGAATTTTGGTTGAAGGAAGTAAAATTCCTAGGCCATGTCGTATCGGCTGAAGGTGTTGCAGTGGACCGTACTAAAGTTGAAGCAGTTCTCCAATGGGAACGACCAAAGTCCGTGACTGAGATCAGGAGTTTTCTAGGTCTAGCTGGCTATTATAGGAGATTTATCAAGGGCTTTTCGCAAATAGCTATGCCTTTGACAAAGTTAACTAGGAAGGGTCAACCATATGTATGGGACGAAAAGTGTGAAGCAGCTTTTCAAAATTTGAAGACTAAGTTGACTACGGCACCAGTACTTATAATTCCAGATCCTGCTCAGACCTTTACTTTGTACACAGATGCTTCCAAGAAAGGTCTTGGGTGTGTATTAATGCAAAATGGTAGGGTAGTAGCTTATGTTTCTCGACAGTTAAGGCCACATGAAGGGAATTATCCTACTCACGACTTAGAACTGGCAGCAGTAGTGTTTGCTCTGAAGATTTGGAGGCATCACCTCTACGGTTCAAAGTTCGAGGTTTATAGTGACCACAAAAGTCTGAAGTACCTGTTCGACCAAAAGGAGCTCAACATGCGACAGAGGAGATGGATGGAGTTTATCAAGGACTACGACTTCGAATTGAAGTATCATCCAGGAAAGGCGAACGTTGTAGCAGATGCCTTAAGTAGAAAGACAATCCATGTAGCCCAGATGATGATCAGAGAACATAAATTGCTCGAAGAGATACCAAGTACATCTATTGATGTAATGTCAGGTTTGGTCGCTACCATGGAAGCATTAACTATTGAAAGCACAATTTGGAAAGAGATTAAATTCGCTCAGCTCGAAGATGAGTATCTATTAAACGTGAGGGAAGATATTGAAGAAGGAAAAGAATCGAAATTTGGGATCGATAGAAATGGGATATTAAGGTATAAAGGAAAAGTGTGCATACCTAATGATGGAGAAATAAAAAAGCTCATACTAGAGGAGGCACATCGGAGTAAATACACTATCCATCCCGGAGCAACCAAGATGTATCATGATCTCAAGCGGAATTGGTGGTGGCGGGGCATGAAGAAAGATGTGACTGACTTTGTCACTTGTTGTTTGACTTGTCAGAAAGTCAAGATCGAACATCGGAAACCTCCTGGATTATTAAAGAATTTGGATATCCCAGAGTGGAAATGGGACAGCATCTCTATGGATTTCATCATGGGGCTTCCTCTAACGACATCCGGACATAATGCCATTTGGGTAATTGTCGATAGGTTAACTAAGTCAGCTCATTTTCTAGCAATTGCAGCAGAATACTCATTGGAGAGACTAGCAAAGATCTACATGAAGGAGATTGTCAGATTGCATGGGATACCGAATAGCATCGTATCTGATCGTGATCCACGATTCACTTCACGATTTTGGAAAGCATTGCAGAATGCTATGGGAACTCGGATGAGTTATAGTACCGCTTATCATCCTCAAACTGACGGGCAGACTGAGAGGACTATTCAAACTCTGGAAGACATGTTGCGGGCTTGTGCAATCGAACTAAAAGGAAGTTGGGACGATCATCTTCATCTTGCGGAGTTTGCATATAACAATAGTTATCACTCCAGCATTGAGATGGCACCTTATGAGGCTTTGTATGGAAGAAAATGTAGATCTCCTATTTGCTGGACGGAATTGAATGAGCGAATTTTAATAGGTCCAGAACTTGTGGATGAGACGACTCAAAAGATTAAGGTGATTCAACAGAAACTTCTCACTGCTCAAAGTCGACAGAAGAGTTATGCTGACAAGAGAAGACGACCGTTGGAGTTCATGGTGGGCGAACATGTATTCTTAAGAGTCACACCAATGACTGGCATTGGTAGAGCAATACGAGCAAAGAAGCTTTCACCTCGTTTTATGGGTCCTTATGAGATTTTGGAGAAAATTGGACCGGTAGCTTACAGAATTGCTTTACCTCCACAGCTTGCGAATCTTCACGATGTCTTTCATATATCGCAACTGAAGAAATACCAACCGGATCCTTCCCCATTATAGAAGTAGAAGAGGTAGAACTCAAGGATAACATGACGTATAAAGCCGAGCCGGAGCGGATTGTTGATGCAAGGGACAAGAGATTAAGAAACAAGACCATTAGACTTGTAAAGGTCGAGTGGAAAGGAATGGCTCCCGGAGATGCTACTTGGGAAACGGAGGAGAGCATGCGACAAACCTATCCTCATTTATTTAAATAGGTTAGAATTCTTATTATAGCGAAATTTTGAGGACAAAATTTTCTTTTAGGAGGGGAGAAATGTAACATCCTGAATTTTGAATCTAATATCTTGAACATAAACCTATTTTGGGAAGACTAGTAGGCTCTATTTTCAGAAAGTGATAAATTTGAAATTAGTATTTTGTGGGACCCGTGAATAGTATTTACTATTCACGTATACATTTTTACTATTTACAAATACGTATTTACTATTTAAAAATACGGTATTTACTATTTATAAATACGTACTCATTATTTGAAAATACGTAGGACCCACGCCAAATAATTTTCCCACCAGCAGCCTTTCCCTCGTGGTGCGCCTCGTGGGAATTTTAAATTCCGCGGGACCCACATACTTTTTTATAATTTATTTAAAAAAGAAAGAAAGGAAGGAAGGAACCACGAGGAGCACCTCGTGCTCTTTTTTTTTATATTTTTATATTTTTATAAAAATTACGCCTAATGACCCATTTTCCAACTATAAATAGACCTTCCATTTCATTTCATTCTTCACAACTTCTAAGAGCCATAGAGAGAGGTAGAGAGAGAGAGAGAGAGTAGAGAGATATTTGCTTGAGAGTTATAATAGCTGGTTGGTGATTCGGGTATTAGCAAGTAACAGGTAACTCTGAATATTCTTCCTTATACTTGTGAATTATGTATGATTATAAATTTGTTTGTTTACTATTTTGGCAAGAATATTTAGAAAATATTTATGGTTTTAAGATCTGGTGTGGGAACTTTGACTTACAAATCTGTAGAGGTACTATTTAAACGTACGTTACTATTCACATATACCGTATTTACTATTCATTTTCACTATTCACGTATACCGTATTTACTATTCATGTTACTATTCACGTATACCGTATTTACTATTCATGTTACTATTCACGTATACCGTATTTACTATTCATGTTACTATTCACGTATACCGTATTTACTACTTATTTTACTATTCATGTATATACCGTATTTTACTATTCACAGATACGCATAGTATTTTACTATTCACAGATACGCATAGTATTTTACTATTCACAGATACGCATAGTATTTTACTATTCATAAATACGCATATCAATGTATATAATGGTATAATAATGCATTATTTTTTTAGTAAATACATTCATCATGGCGGTTGTATTGTGATGGGTGGAGTAAGGAGGGAATTGAATGATAAGAATTGTTTATGCCACCACTCGGTGCACAGTGGATGGTACTTTTCAGGGCCCCATCTTCCATGTTTTCCTCTGGCCGGGATTTCATTGGAGATGTGGGACATGTGACACCTCCTTAGTTGTTATTTTAAAGGAGGGGAGCCATAGTCCAGATTTAAGCTCTATACCTTTGGCCGGGTGTATCTTAAGTTTTGGTGAGCTTGAAACCATCCAGTCAAATGAATGAGTTTCTATTGGACTATATGTTAGCCTATGGTTCCAGTCAGCGGTATACGGTTGGAAGGGGATATAAGGGAGGCTGCATACTGCATAGTGCATTTCTGAATTATTCAATAAAGAATGATGAGTATTTTGTAAAGGCATTTGTTGTGAACAACGGTATATCTAAAAATATCTGAGTATATTAAATTCACATTATTTATTCTTGTCATATGTAATTTGCTCGTGTAAGGTAGAAATATTCAGTAGTTACTGAGACGTGGAATCTCATCCCATATTAACATTTTTCAGGTGATTATTCTAGTAGAGAGCAAGGGAAGGCACCTATGGAGTGAGCTCTGGAAGCTCTTTTGATCTCCAATAGATTATGTTATGTTATTATATTTGCCATGAACCTAAGACTTCCGTTTTGTACTGAACTCTGAAATATTTTCTGAAATTTATTCTGATTATGTATTACGGGTTTTTGTTCAAAATGGTAATGTTGTAAGAAGATTTGGATATTGTTAAACCTTTTGAAGGAATTTTTAATATTTTGATCGAGTTTTTGGGTATTAAAATTGTGGTGTTACAGATTGAACGGACATGATTTAAAGATTATAAATGATTATGATAAAAATATTATGAGAGAAACTGAACCCCTCTAAAACCATGATTTCAGAAGCTTTTTTCGTAAATCGAGACAAAACTCATCTTATATATTTACTTCGTAAATCGTAAAAGTTATGCTAAAAAACCTAATCTAAACACATGCAGTGAACCAAAAAAAAAAACAAACAAACAAGTATTCAATATCACTATGCTTCTATTTATAAGGCATTTTTTATTAAAAAAGTTGGTCTTATTTATAAGTCTAATTTCAAGGTAGTAAATGAGATTGTAACAATTTTTCTTATATTAATTGTACCATTGAAAATAGAAATAAGAAATAGTTAAAAAATATTCATTCATAAATGAAAGCAAAGTTAAAAATTTATCTCATAATCATTGAGTTAATTATTTCTCTTTAGTATACGCGATTTAATTTTAAAAAAAACTTATAAATAAGATCAAAGTAATATTGAAAAATTTTAACAAGGGATTAAAAGCAGGAAATTATTGGTATGTGGATCCAAAGAACTTTACTGGTAGGCTCGCACTTCCCCTAAATAAAATTACGCGAAAATGTACACTAGTTAGAGATTAAAAAGTATATGTAGAGGAAAATCAACGAATTTGTGATGAAAATGATAGGTTCAGTAATGATAAGTGGCCATTTATTATGGTAAACAGAACCCTTTGATTTTTTTTGTATGACTTACTTATTCAATTAAGAAAATTAAGAAAGTAAAATAAATTATTTAATTATAATATATATGATATGATCTTTCTAAAATACTTCCTAAGATTATTATTTTATAAGTTAGACAAAATACTATAAGAAAATAATAAACATGCGAGATGAAAAGGTCTTATATTTGAAAATAGAAGAGTATGGTTTTAAACTTGAATTTGATGACCTACATTTTTCGATAACTGTGAAACCACGGTTTTAGAAGCTATCTTTTGTAAGCCGAGATAAAAACCCTTTTACATACTTATTTCATAAATCGTAAAAGTCATTTTCTAAAAACTAATCCAAACACAGATCCACTCATCGTCCCTCAATAGCATTGATTTCCAACCATCAAGATTAATTTAACATCTCATAGTGTGCCACACAATCATACTTTTTAAATTTTTTTAAAAAATAAAATAAAAATATGAACCATTTTTAGATAACTTTGAAGTAAATATTACTACATGTCTACATCTTATCCTAAATATATGAATTAATTGACTTTTTTTTTTGAGATTAAGGAAGTTAAATAAGTTATTTTCTAGAAAATAACTTATTTAACTTCCTTAATCTCCCAAAAAAGGTCAATTAATTCATATATTTAAGACTGGAGGTAGGGGTGAAAACAGACTAAGAGACCTGTCAAGGGCCTGTGGCCTGGTCTGTTAAGGGCTTGGTCATGGCTGACCTGTTAGTAAAAAAGGTCAGGCCAAGACCAATTTAAAGACATGTTTTGATTAACAAGTCAAGTCTAGGCTTACTAAGACGCCTAACCTGTTAATTACTCTATGCAAACAAAAAAAGATAAAAAACAAAAGAAGTAATTATCCTATCTAAAAAAAAACGTAATTATTCTATTTAAAAAAATGTCATTGCATTAAAAAAATATATTTAAGAGGCCTCGTTAACATGCCTCAGGCTAGACTAGACATTTGTACAGGCTTAGGCCAAATATAAGGCATATAACAAGTCATAAGTCAAGCTCAAGCCACCTTGTTGTAAAACAATATTGATTTGTTAAGGGTGAAATTTGGTTTCACCGGGCCTGTTTCCACCTTTAAGTCTGGAGATGGTAATATTTATTTCAAAATTATCTAAAAATGGTTTAGATTTTTAAATTTTAAAAAAGTATAATTGTGTGACATGTTATGAGATGTTAGATTAATGTGGATGTCTAGAAATCAACGCTACTGAAAAACGCTGAGAATTTCGCTACTGTGGAAATCCGAATCCATCCAAACACACACTAAACTTCAATTGTAGTTTACTTGAGAAGACAAAATGCTCACATTATTACAGGCATAAACCTTGATGCCGTAAAACCATGACGCCATAGAGATACATAAAGTAAAGTGGAAAGTCTCATTCAAATAACTTTGCATTTTATCAGCGTAAGACTTTTCTCTCTCCCCGACTTTTCTCTCTCGCTTTCTCTCTCGCTTTCTCAGTTGCCTGTGTCTTCTGCCTCGCCGGCGGCGCCTATGCCGCCGGCGAGCCTCCTCCTGAGCCACGTTAGCAGCCAAAGCACAGATCGGCCTTCTTGGAGTCAGGTGCTGGCGGGTTTTAGGCCGGAACGGAGATATAGAGGGGTGGCCGTCCTTCTTGTTCGGCGCCGGTTCTCCTCTGGTCTCCGGCTTCACCGCCTTCCTAGATCCGGTGGTCCTCTGTTCTGTGGTTGCTTTGATGGTCCTCCATCGTCTTTGGCGGTGGGTTTTTTGGCTCCGATGCCCTCTTCGACGGTGGCTTCTCCCTTGGCAGTGGTCGCCTGCGCGCCGGCGGTCTCTGGCTTGTCGGCGGTTTCCGATGGTGGGGGTACCTCAGTTCTCTCTTTCCGGTCGCTTTTCCTGTTTTTCTTTCTTTTCTGGCTTTACATTTATTTATGCTTTCTGATGTTGTGGAGTTGGGCAATTGTTGTCTGTGTTTGTCCCCTGTTGGTGTGGTTATGGGTTTTTATGGTGGTGTTCCTTTTGATTGATTGGATTCGTGTTTTTGGGGTAAGGGTTTTATTGATGGTTGCTATTATTTTGTGCTTTATCTGGGAGGAAACCATTGATAGGATTGGTAGATGGGGGCGATTCCATATCACTTATGTTAGCCAATATTTGTTGGGTGGGTGGTTGATGTCACCAAGGTTGCTTCATTGGTTGAGCAAGAATTCTCTTCAGGATTTCACTTGTCTTGTTTCTTCTGAGGTTGGGTGTTCTCTGTACTGTTCCCCAAGTTGGGGTGTTTGTGTAGCTGACCGTTGTGCAGCTTTTTCTTATAAGAAGGTGTGCCCGATCGGGTGGGTTTCGGAACCAACACTTTCTTCTATGTCCTTTCTAACCTCGGATGGCAAGGAAGCCTATGAAGTCTTTGAAGATGCTCTTGTTCCTATTTGTATTTGTTTTGTGGTGACTAGCTGTCCTTTCAATTGGTTTGGCATTGTTATATTTGTTAGCCTTCTTGTTCTGAGTTGTTTTTCTTTCAGTTTGTTGTCACAGTGTAATTGTTTTATGTTGTTATCACAGTGTAATCGTTGTATGTAACTCTTATTATTAGTATCAATATATGTGACTATTCTGACCAAAAAAAAAGAAAGTCTCATTCAAATCAAAGAACAAAAGGACACGAGGCCACTCAACTTAACCTTTTTTTTTTAGCAACATCTATATAAGATGGATCCGTGATTCTTAAAAACTAGAATAATACGTATGATGTTATGCACTACGTTAATGATGTCTTATCAAAATTGTTTGGGAAAATTACACATAGGTCCTAAAGAACAGAGATATTTACATTTAGGTCCCTTCAAATAACACAATTACACAGAAGTCCCTTGGGACTTTTGTGTAATTATTTCAGAGCGTAAAATTACTTTGCTGCCCATAATGCATATTTCACATAAAAACGATTAACAACAGAAAAAGCATAAATTAACAACATAAAATGCATGTATTAACAACAACTTTTGAAAACCCTGAATTTGTCTTCTGTCATTTCCAGAAGCGATTAACAACAGAAAAAGCATAAATTAACAATAGAAAATGCATGTATTAACAACAACTTTATTTATTAACAAAATTCAGGGTTTTCAAAAGTTTATTGTTAATACATGCATTTTCTGTTGTTAATTTATGTTTTTTCTGTTGTTAATCGATTCTGGAAGTGAGAGAAGACAAATTCAGGGTTTTCAAAAGTTGTTGTTAATACATGCATTTTCTGTTGTTAATTTTTGTTTTTTCTGTTGTTAATCGCTTCTCTCTGAAATATGCATTATGGGCAGCAAAGTAATTTTACGCTCTGAAATAATTACACAGAAGTCCCTAGGGACTTGTGTGTAATTTTGTCATTTGAAGGGACCTAAATGTAAATATCTCTGTTTCTTGGGACCTACGTGTAATTTTCCCAAACTGTTTTCTAATTTCTAGACTCTTTGACAATTAACTAAAAAGCATATTTTTAAGATGCTACCTACATGCTCATATTATGGAGGGTTAAATTGGGGAAAAACTATTGATGGTGCCATAATTATTAATCATTGTCATATCGAGCCATTCTATTTAGCAAAAATTCTTTTAAAAATAAGTTGTCCATAGCTTATAATTGTTTTATTTTTTTATAAAATTTATATCATGTAATCAATTTATGAAATTTAACAAATCAAGTTTTTTGAATAATTAAACCTAACACTCAGAGTGTTCAAAAAAAATATTATTTGTAATTTTAGCTATCTCTTATTGAGAAAAATATAATTTATTTAATCTCTCATATTTATTATTTTTCTCAAATTACTTTTCCTAATTTATGAACACACATATATATATAGGGAAAAGTATTTCTCCAGTTACTGGAGATAGAATTATCTCCAGTAACTCTAAAACTACGTCGTTTTGAATTAATGAAATGCGTGTTTGTAATTTTAGGTGAATTAATGAAGAGGGTAAAACTACAGAAAAACCCTTCATTAATTCACTTAAAATTACAAACACATCTTTTATTAATTCAAAATGACTTAGTTTTAGAGTCATTGGAGATAACTCTATCTCCAGTGACTGGAGAAATACTTTTCCCTATATATATATATATTCAAAACAATTGTTACATTCCAGGAAAATAGAAAAAGCATATAAGTGTAAAAAAAAAAAACCAACTAAAACCTTAAAAACAAAATTATGTGTACCTTTTTTGAGTGAAAGTTGCGTAGCATTTTTTATGGGCGATGTTGAGGTTAGGGAATATGCGCATATGAAAAGAATATCGTTACATCGTTGCGTGGGAGATGCTCTTTGTCTGCGCATGTTCTATATTCTTAAATTGAAGTCTTTTTTAATTAAAACCATAAAGTCATAAACACACACAAATGTCAAAATAATAATAATAATAATAATTAATCATTCAATCTTTAATACGAGACTTATTTATCCGATTTTTTACATTTAGGACTGGAGTTACAATATAAGTTGATATACAAGCCAATACTTATAAAATGTTTGTTACAAAGGGCTCAAAATTAAAAATTTAGATGCTAGTATTGTATGCATATATGTATAATATTATATTGAAAAGGGTGAAGGGTCAAAAATACATATGACCTTTTTCCTCAGAATCGCCCAGCACCACGACCTTTCAACTAGATCAAAAATACACACGACGTTACGTTTTTGGGTCGCCCAGCACCACGGTGGGCGACCCAAAAACGTAACATTGTGTGTATTTTTGATCTAGTTGAAAGGTCGTGGTGGTGGGCGATTCTGAGGAAAAAGGTCATGTGTATTTTTGACCCTTCACCCTACTGAAAACAACATCTTCAATTGTAAGGATAAAACTGTGTATGTCTGTCTATCCTTCTCAAACTCCACTTAGTATGATCCATATCTTTGATAAAGATGAATGGTAGGAAAAATTTCCGAATCAAACTCGTTTCCCCTTTTTTATTTTTGTTGGTCCCAAGAGAGTAAAAAACTTTATTACCTCTGATCTTAATTATAGGAACACTTTTGTTGTATAAATTGCACCATAAAAATATTTTTATAATTAGGACCAGACGGAATATATTATGATAGTTAGGTTTAACTCTGAGGGTGTATTTGGTTTGAGGGAGGGGAAGGAAGGGGGAGAGAAAAAAAAGAAGGGGAGAAGAAAACTTGTGGGTCCTACTATACTCAATTTTAAAATTTTTTTCCCTTCTCTCCTTTTTTTTTTCCTCTTCCCCTCCCTCAAACTAAACACACCCTGACGAGAATAATAATCTTATACACTGAGTCCCCGTGGCTCCGAGCACGACAACATTTTTCAAACTCCGTGACTCTGTGAGTAACGTTTACCATCTAATCTATTTATGTTAATTATTGTTTGAAATGGGTTCAAGTGTTCATTACCAGGCTGTGATGTCACATAGTCGTACAAATAATAGCATTTTACTTTTTGTTTTTTGTTTTTTTTTTATAGTGAATTTGTTTACATTAATTTTTTTTTAATATTCAGTTATCCTTCTGTTTTGTATTTGAATAAATTTCTAAAATTTTAATATTTTAAATGGCTAGTTTATAGTTCAGTAACAGAGCCATTTTTTATTCATATTTTTTATATATTAAAGGTCACATATAATATTAAGAATATATTTATCAAAATAAAAAGAATTTGATAATGTTGTATATAGTTTTATCTAAAAAATGTAAATATATTATAATTATCATAAAAAATTTCAAGGTTCATTATCAACCAATGTAATTTTAATTGTGATAAGTCTGGTTTATCAATTTGGAGCCAAATTAAAGGAGTTCTATTTGAGTTACTTGTTTTGCTATCGAGAGGTTGTCTGAGTTTTTTTAATTTAAAAAAAATATTTATGCATAAAATAAAATATAAAATTTATAAAAACTATTCTTTTTATAAATTATAGATAGTGAGACGGATTTTTGGATCTAGTGCTAGTCTAGGTAGCTTCCATAAATTTCATAAACATAGCTCTCCACGTACTCCAATTGAAGAATTTAAGGTTTTGCCTATTTTCGCCACATCTCTTTGGCCAGCACGTAGATCTGACTCATCATTTTATGATTTTATCTACCCACCACAAAACCCACCAGGCACCAGACCAGTTTTGTACTTTTTGTCCCAATTAAATGTGGGAACTATATTGTAAATTGGGTTATGGTCCAAAAATACCAACGAACTATTGCCCCAAGTGTAGCGAACACAATGAACTAATTTTTGAACCAAAAATACAAAATAACTTTGGAATTATTAAAATTAACACAATGACGTTATTACTGTTCAAACGTCCGTCTATTTGAATTAGGTTGAGGGAAATGACGAAGGAGGCTCAGGATCAAATTCAGGATGAACTGAAGAATGTGAAAAACTTGATGATGATGATGATGAAGACAATCCCTTGAGGATGGAACCCAAGAAAGGCAATGTGAGAAGAGACATAGCCAAAAACAGTGAACGAGACATAATGCGCAAGATCTGTACATCAGGAATCTTTACCACTAACACAGAATCAGAATTCAGAGGAATTCTTGGTCCACCATGAGAACACTTGATCTTGTTCCCATTCTTGGGTTGATTATACCCATGAACAATCTCCATTTCCTTCATGCGAAGATTAATTCTCAATCCACAGAGACAAAACCCCTTTACAAAAAATTGAAAGTATCGATGTACAGCAAGTTCAAGATTGGGTCACTTTGCGCCAAAAGGGATGACCTAGATGAAGAAATCGAAAGAAATTTCCGACAACGACGACGAAGGAAAAAAGAAACTAAAAGCCAACGATTCCAAGAAATTTATCAAACCTTAAGCACCAGAGGAAAGAGAAGTCGATCGGCCGTCTCGTGTTCGAGTTTCATTGGAGCAGATCGAGCTTCACCGGTGCTTCAGCGGCGCTCCACCGTTGTTTGGCCCTCACCTCCATTACCAGATTCAGCAGTGGGTGGGATAGACCGAAGACTACTATCGGATCTGAGAGTCTTCTCGTCGGCAGAGTACCGCTTCCTCCTCCACCGACAATACACAAGAAGCTGAAGAAGAAGGCTGAAGAAGAAGGCGTTTCCGGTGAAGAGGAAGGAGGATCTGGAAGAAAAGGAAGAAGCAGAACGAAGAAGAAGAATGTGACTAAATGAGAGAGGGAGAGAGATGAAATGAAACTGACGGACGTTAGGTTCCGTTAACGTCATTGTGCTGAATTAGGGTTTTAAATAGTTTGTTGGTATTTAAGGTCCAATTAGGAGTTTATTGTGTTAGGCGCTCTTGGGACAACAGTTCATTGGTAAATTCGCTCCTTAACCCTTGTAAATTTAAATTTTAAATTAAGTCATTTGTATCATAAAATTATATGATTAATTTTTTTAATCCGGGATTTTTCATATAAATATATTTATTCAAGCTTTTAAATTATAATTTTCCTTAAATTAATTAGTGTGCTCCATCCAGTTCTAATTATAGGATATATTTACTTAACTTTAGAGATATTAACAATGATAGTTAAATTAAATAATTATATTTGTTTTCCTAAAATGACATCTAATTACTCTGATTCTTTGTTCTTTGTTGGACCTCTACTATCTCACACATGACTTCTCCAAGTTCTCACACAATCTGGTTTCGTTGATGTTACTCAACAACTTCCAGCCTATTTTTAGAGGTTGGAAATGTAATTTAATAGTGATGCTGTAATAAAATATGAAAAAATTGCTCAAAATTATTTTATTAAAAAAATATAAAGCAATAGAATTGATGTGTATGTGACATTAATGAGTTGTAAATATGACTTATTTTATAAAATATAAAGGTGCATTGTTAAATTATTATTGAGAAAGTTTCAATACGATTCTTTTAGGAAAAGATTGACAAAAATTAAAACTTTTGTCCTATAATTAGAACTAAGATCAACTCTTAAATATTGTGCTATAATTAAGACGAGTGTATACTATGACAATTGAGGGAGGAACAAAGTACATGTGGTTTCATGCCTTGCTTAATACTAAATGATAATTGATGTATAGATAAACCACTAAGTTATAGAAATTTGGCTTTAATTATTATCTATCTTTGTGCTATTTTCAAGCTAGTGCGGGTTATATTAATTAATTAATTATCTTTCAAAAGCATCACAGACAAGTTACGGACAACAGTTGCGTAGTTAAAGTAATGAGGAAAGATCAAGGGATTGCCAGGCACAATTTGAACTCCATAAATTTCATTTTATATTTCTATTCATACTAAATTATTAATATTAATAGTAACTGATGTCGTTTTTTAGGGCCAATAATGGTAATTGGTGTTGTTATTGATAATACATGAAATAATTTAAAGATGATGTCCCAAAAACACATCATTTGCTTACTTTATCATATAGTACTATATTCCACTTGTTTTCTCTTTTGTATCGTGTTTTCTTTAGGTGCATTTATTGGCTTTGGACTTCCCTACCATATGCTCGGATGTGGCTTTCGTCCTTTGAAATTACCCTCTGCTGCCTTCCACTGCATCTGTACGGCGTCGTTTTGGCTTCAAAAAACTAAGGTTCCACTTTTTTTTTTCCCCCGTTTGAAAAAATATTTAAGGGTACTGAAAAAATACTTCAGGATAGTGAATGGTACTGAAAAAAAACTTCATGATCTTGAAAAATTATTTTAGGATCCTGAAAAAAATATTTCAAAGTACTTATTGGTACTAAAAAGATATTTAAGGATAGTAACTGGTATTGAAAATAATACTTCATAGTCTTAAAAAATTAGATTAGGATCTTGAAAAAATATTTCATGGTACTGAATGATATTAAAAAAGATACTTCAGGATACTGACTAGTACTGAAAAAAATACTTTACGATCTTGAAAAAATATTTCAAGCTACTGACTGGTACTAAAAAAATACTTTAGAAATTTTTTCTCCATTCTAAAATAATTTTTGAAGATCATGAAGTATTTTTCCAGTATTGTTTAATATCTTAAAGTATCTTCTTAATATCACTCGGTAGTATTAAATATTTTTTCAAAAAGGAAAACAAAGAGTGCAGCCTCAGTTTTTTGAAGCCAAAATGACGCCGTACAGATGCAAGGTAGGGGCGTAGGGCAGCGGAGGCTAATATCAAAGGATCAAAGCCAGATCCAATATGCTCACCACAGTGTAAGGTTTGCTTTCTCTTATTTACTCTATTTTATCCTAAATATAAGATATAATTGATTTTTTTTGAAAAACTAAAGAAGCTAAATAAGTTATTTAATCATATCATATGTTGTTAATAATTAGATTATATATTAGTTTATAAGTCAAATAAATTATTTTAGAAAAAATAAAAATATATTAAAGTAATTAAATTAGCTACATTAATTTTTCGAAAAAAAGTGAACTTTATCTTATATTTTAGACCTGAGGAAGTAACATTTTATCTTGTTTAAAAAAGTAGACTAGTTATAAAAAAAAAATCATATATTACTATATGTATGGTGTGGTGGTGTGGCCTAACCCTTTAGAATTTTTAATTTTGTGATATAATTAAGAAGGAATGATCCAATGTATTAAAAAAAAAAAAAGAAGAATGAATGATCCAATTAATAGGCATTGGTCTAAGTGAAAGAAGGTTTTAAGCCACTTATACACGAAGTTTTGAATTCAAATCCGTGATATTTAAAAAAAAAAAAAAAGGAAAACGAAAAAGAACAATCCAATTAAAGGTGACATCTTTAATCCTAATATAATGTTTAATACATCCATATGATGCCCATGGCTTTTATTATTTGGCCGACTCTTTTAGGGTTCCCATTTTATATATCAGGTGATCAACAGGACATCAAATGGTGACATAACCTTATAATATACATATTGTTTGATGCGCACGTAGTGGATAAGAATAATAATATAATATAGTAGGTGTTAAAGCAGATTTTGAGTATCGCAAATTATTCTCTCTTTATTTTATGATTATTTTTTCATCTTTCAAGTGGGGTTCTTATTCTTATTATTACTATTATTAGTGGCACTTATGAGATCTTAAGTGACAAAAAGTTTACATGAATATGAGATCTTGTTTAAAATTGTATACTGGGAAGGTTCTTTATTTTGAACAATTAATTTGCTGCAAGGAACTGGAAAATAACAGTTTGAGAGAGGGCCAAATGTGCGACATAACATCATTTACATACAGTTTCGATATTAAAATCTATATGGTCTACATTACACATTTCTCTCTGTTACCAGGAAAGTGAACACTAATTGAATTGAAGTTAAGATTTTTCCCCCAATACGACTCACAATTGGGCTTCCCCCCCCCCCCCCCCCCTAAATATGACATTTTCAAGTGGGCCAGGTATCCAAACAACCAACTAGTTCGGGCTCAATGAGTGAACGCGAGTCATTTAATGGGTTATCTTATCTCTCAATAAAGTGTTCTTCTTAGGATTCAAACCTATAATTTCATCTTTACAGAGGCAAAATCACTTATCATCTCGACTAATCGCTTGTTGGTTGGTGGATACAGATACAAATACAAATACATGCACACACGCACAAATGTGATGTAGAGGGTGTTATTGACATTTAAAAAGAAAAGGCAAGAATCTAGGGCTTTAGCATAGTGCGTGGAAAAAAGGTGTTAAGATTCCAATGGCCGGTTTTGTGAGAGATGGATTCTGAATAGGACAGCATGAAAAGATACTCAAAAAGAAAAATGTAGCGTGGTTGTGGTGGAGGCGGGAATCACATTCTCCTTTGCAACATAACAAATCCAAATTTTGTGATGAAGATGGCTATATATATATATATGGGTAAATGATTTGTCCAATGATAGGACCTAAAAATTTCTTCTGTGAGTCTAAACTACACCGTTTGGTTTAGTAAATGACGCCACACTCTTTTTGTTTGGAATGAGAAAAACAAAAAACAATTACTAGGATTTTTCTTTCCCCACTCATCTGCATTATTCACCCCATCAATCTTCTCCTGTTCTGTATCGGCACTCCGGAGAAATCGCCGCCATCACTCCCGCTGCTCGAGAATATTGCCAGGCTATTGCTCACCAACTCCGACAGGTCCTTCAAATTATTGCCTATCTGATCCCTCACGATCCCCCTCGCCTTCGCCAGCCGCTCGCAGATGTGTCTTGACTCGTGAGAGTGGTGTTTAGCCACGTCATCACATCGTTGGGGGGCTCGACCACTCTGATGCCGCCATCTTTTGGGGAGGGGGTGACGGAGGTGAGGGATCGTGCGAGAGCATCCACGGAATCCTCTAGGAGCTCCAGGCAGTCCTCGTACGTCGACCATTCAAGTGAATCTCGTGCGCAATCCACTGGAGAAAAAGATTCGCGCGCAATTCCAATTTCTTCTTCATGATAGCGCTGGACTGGAGTTTGAGTGATGAGTGTTTTGTTCTCTCTCTGTTTTTTTTTTTTTTTTTTGCAGTTTTCATTTCAGGCGCATCTTCATTAATCCAAACGGTGTAGTTTTGATTTCACAGGACAGATTGTTAAATCCTGTCACTGGACAAATCATTTGCCCTATATATATATTTGTTTTCTTAGCTAGTTAATAACCTTGTGGCCTAATGACATGTAAGTTCCTTCTAAATAGGAGGTTATAAGTTGGATCTCATTTATAATTTTAAGCCGTTAGGATCTCTCTCTCTAATTAAAAAAATGTTCTCTTTTTGAGTGAAAACACACACATATGAATCTATAGTTTGAGTCTCGAACGAGTTACTTGAGTGGGATAATCACAAATTCACGGGTACACTTTCTTTCTTCTTTTTTGTTGGCCAATTCAGAAGCTTCACATTCTTTCCTGGAAAAACAAAAGCTTACCCAAAACTAAAACAAAAGTCTCACAATTACAGAAGCCTATTTCAAATGGTCTGTTTCGTTGATGAAATGCATGAATTAAGAATTAACCGGAATATGAAAAGCATAACATGTTGAGTATATCCCTAAAAAAAAAATGTTTTTTTTGTTAAACAGGTGTAGCTTTTTATTTGAGGCAATCCTATTCAAGATACTGTTGAGTACTAAATGTGGCCATCTCTCCCAACACGAATTTAAACCTTGATTCACTATGTTATACTCCCTCCGATTCTAATTATAGGAATACTTTTATAGTATAAATTGTACTACAAAAGTATTCCTATAATTAGGACCGGAGGTAGTAAGAGACTAATATCTTCCGCTAGACGCTACCCTATCAATAAACCTGAGTTGTAAGCCATGCCATCATTCATTTCTCTGTGTTTGGGCTAAGATGAAGAAAACGTAATTTTTTTTTCTTGGATATAAATGAAGGGAACGTAATCATTATACCCAAAGTCCGACAGTGAGCCACCATATCAATGGCCCACAATACTCCTTAAGTCTGGGCCTCTTTTTTTTGAAGAGAAAACTGTATTCTTTAAACTCAAAAAAGAGACACAGAAGAAATAAAAACAAACAAGCCATGTAACCCAAAAAAAAGAAAAGAAAATCCTTCATCCCAGTTTGGGCCTTCTTTTCATTTATCCTTATTTTATTTATCTAGGATTAGTATAATCTAGTTCCTTAAATTAATTTCTAATTTTTAGGCTTCAAACGTTGAATCATTGGTTTTGATTCTTATAGCCAATACCATTTGTTTCTCTGTCAAACGAGGCCGGCCTGTGGGTTTCTTCCTTCTCTCCTCAGTGACTGGAGCTCCACTTTTGCATCATATCTTCATCTTCAATGGCTTCCTTACTCAACATGGTTTCGGTATCGCCCAGAAAGTTTTCAAGCACCAGAACCCATAGAGTCCAAGCCCGACCATTTCACACCCCAAGTTCCTTCTCATTCACAAGTACGTTGACTTAGTGGCGCTCGTTTAATTGCTGGGAGAGTTAGCTATGGGTGCTAGAAACACCCGTCTGAGCCCCTTTTTTCGTATTCTTCTATCAAATGTGTTAATTGTGGTTTTGTCAACTTTCTCAGCTATGAAACGCCTCCTGGTTTCTACCTTTGAGCTTTTGCTCTGTGTTGTTTTACTGGGCTTTTGATGATTGGTTTCTTATCATTGCAGCGAGGAGATTACAGATTAGAGCAGCGGAAACTGAGGCAAACGAAGGTGAGTTAAGCTTTCTTCTGCCAGTAATTTGTTTTAGTTGCAGTAGTTTCAGAATTCAAGATAACTTAATCTTTTGGTTGGTGTGAGTAGTTAAATCTCAAGCACCAGATAAGGCGCCGGCTAAAAATGGTTCTAGCTTCAATCAGCTTCTTGGTATTAAAGGAGCTTCCCAAGAAACAGTGAGTCCATTTTTTTTAATCTTCTCCAATGTATATAGTTCGATTATATCAAAGCTATTGCTTTTTCTTTTTCTTTTTTTTTCATCGGGGAATTTTATATGAGTAGGAACATTGGTTATAATAAGCTTTATGTTCTGTAGTTGTAATGGAAATATCTAAGTTTTATGTAGGGAAATTTTTTTATTTAAATTACTTGACTGTAGTTTTGTTTAATAATGCTACTTTGCGCTCTTGTGATTCATTACCTATTGATTTGTCTGTAGAAATCTCTTTTGAACTTTGGAAGAAATGACTGATTTGGGGAGGAATAAACTTAAAAGTCATAGCAGGTTATGCTGCTTACTGGAAAGACAAGACAGCAATATGGAAGATATGAGAATGTGGAGAATATTCTGCATTTTATTCTGACTTTATACGAGGACAAATGAGACTGACTGAAGAATTGCACTATGGTGTTACTTCGTTGGTTTTAATATGGCAACCTGCGTTTTACTTTGCAAATAGATTGAGCTGGATGTTTAATGGACATATGCTAGTTCATATAGCCCCCATGCTGTTGTTGGCGCATTTTTTCTTTATAAATCTGGAGATAAGACTTTAAACACTTTGGCTTGATCGTGTGGCTGACATAACTAGTCAGTTGATCTTAAGTATGTTTTTACTTTGAAATGCAGAACATTTTTGGCAATGTTGTAATAAGTGATTTTGTTACTAATTGAATTTAACATCGTTTTCCTGAGACAAGCAAATTAAGTATGATTGTGGCTTCTAGTTAATCAGTTCTATGTCACTTCTTGGCATTTCTAGTCTATGGATTTTTTTACATTGTAAATAATGAATTAAAACAGATGATTTTGCACCACCCAGAACATGTGTGCTCACATTACATTATGTTATATTTTTTGCAGAATAGATGGAAGGTTCGTCTTCAACTTACAAAACCTGTTACTTGGCCTCCATTGGTTTGGGGTGTAGTTTGTGGTGCTGCTGCTTCTGGTATTTCTTTTAGCATAACTTAATGTCAAAACATTGACATCAATCTTGACTTGACTTGTATAAAATTCTTACTGATTTGTTCCAATTGTTGCCTTTTGGGTTTTCTTTAGTTGGCTTCATCAACCTTAGGTATAACAATCCATAAAAGGGAACTCTGTCAAATATGCAGAGATTGGACAGCTTTGCTGCATGACCTAACTCTTGTTTTTGTTTTCTTTTGTTTATTTTTGCTTATCTTCTTGTTTAAGAGGATATCTTCCTCTCCTTCCTTGTGTTCTTCTCTCTTTGCAATAAATTTACTTTTTCCATGAAAGTAGTCTTCTTGAGGAAAGAGTTTTTGTACAAGTATCATTGTATGCAACAAAACAGAAAAGAAATTGATGTTCAGCATCTTTGTATATTGAAGTAGCTACAAAAAAATCAACTGTCTGAGTAGGAAGTCATTGAATTAGTTCTTAAGTTAGTAAATTATGGCCTAAATATTAATTTATGAACCGTGTTTACTTGGATGAACATCAGTTTTCTTAAGTAATATTTGATAGCCAACTTCCCTTATGCCAAAGTGTAACTTTAGCATAACCAGAAAATTCAATAATTCATGCTATGCATAAACTATATCATGGAAATGTTTCCAGTCAGGTATGGGAGGCTAAAGGTTTTCTTCTTTTGTAGGATAGGAGATGCCCATGATACATAAAATATGCATTGTCAGAGGATGACTAATGTGGATGTGAACCAACAAATGTTTGAGTTAATATTGTTATTTGGAATGTGTGAAGAAAACCAAAGAACTAAAAGAGGGTTTATTTTGCCCAAAGTGTCAAGAGCCAACCATCCCAAAAAGAAATTAAGCTCTTAAGTGCTATACCAATCCAAGAATTGAATTTATCTCTTCTAATATGCCTCTCATGTGAAGCTGATTGTGCTTGAAGCATGGACAAAGTGCAACCCTGTCCTGAAATGTCTAGTTTAATTAGAATAATGGGGATGGTAAGGATCAAAACTTTGATTGCATGGTTGAAGAGGCTGTTATACAAGCCTTTAAGAACTAATTCTTTGAAAAGCTTAAGCTTTTAGGTCTAGGGCTTGGAATGGTTATCCCTAACACAGGCAGTGCCTTTAAGGTTATAGACTTTTTAATGCAGATTGATGAGAAGAAATATTTTTATTGTATTATTTAAGGCATGTTTAATTTTTTGTGCTTATTATGGCTTTGTTATAAAAATAATGGATTTAATAATAGTTATCCGTATAATTCTGCCCCACTGTCCTTCTCATTTAAAGCCATGCATTACTTGGTGTACATTTATGCTACAACTGTGTTATGGTACTGTTGGAAATCAGCCCAATATTTCCCATCCCATGATTCTAGCTCTATCATATCCCCTGATTCTAGTTTCTCTAGTTTAGGAAAGATTATGATTTTGTCTGTGGTTGATTGTAATCTTCTCATTATTGCTCACCGATGATTATATGTAATACAATAAGAGAGTGTTTGATTTCTCTGATTCAATAGGCACTCATGGCTTTAAATCTGTCATGTACTAACCCACCCCCAAAATCTCAAGCTCTTAGGAGAAAGTCAGGAAAGCTTTATGATCCTGATGTGCAATTAATCTTTAGTCCTTTGTGAGCCTTGGTTTAATGTTCTCAATTTTGTGCTTTAGTCACTAACTTCACAGATGCATTGCGTATCCTCACAACTTCCAAGTAGTCAATGTTCTGATGCAATCTGTTCACATGACAGGAAATTTCCACTGGAATTTTGAGGATGTTGCAAAATCAATTGTGTGCATGATGATGTCTGGACCCTTTCTTACGGGATATACTCAGGTACTATTCTGGAGAAAGATGAGTTTTGCTGATCCTTGTTGGATGAGTGCCAAATTAACATAAGCTTGATTTTTCTGCTTTTTTAATTTGTTAGACTCTGAATGATTGGTATGATCGAGAAATTGATGCAATCAATGAACCTTATCGACCAATTCCTTCAGGGGCAATATCTGAGAATGAGGTATGTTAGTTATTTAACTGGGATTCATGCATGCTTTCCTGTTGCAGTTTTTCAAATTTTCTTTGCCTTAAATTCTTCAGGTTATCACACAAATATGGGTGCTGTTATTAGGAGGGCTTGGCTTGGCTGGCTTGTTGGACATATGGGTTTGTATTTGATGCTTCAGTTTCATTGTTCATTTATCTCCCTGTAAAGTGTGAATTACAATGAATATTGTTTTTTTAATGCTTGTTCTTATAGGCAGGGCATGATTTCCCTGTAGTTTTTTACCTTGCTCTTGGGGGATCATTGCTGTCATATATATACTCTGCTCCTCCTTTGAAGGTACTTCATTTTTATATTTCAAATATTTTCATTATTTCTTTCAAAGTCTGTTTCTTGTTCCTGCTGCTGCAGGAAATTCCTTTTTTTTTTTTTGTTTGTGTTTTTTTAACATTTGATGAAAGTTTCCTTTTCTCTGCAGCTAAAGCAAAATGGATGGATCGGAAACTTTGCTCTTGGAGCAAGTTACATCGGTTTACCATGGTGCTATATTCTTTTGCATAACATATTTTAAGCACTCTGCTGGTTATGTACATGCATTTCTAAATTGATTCATGACTCATCCCTTTGATCTTCATCCATTTTCTTTGTCAGGAGAGTTGATCCTTATGCATAGTAGTTAACTTCGTGCATGATGCATACAAAACTATAGAGGGTATTCTTGTATCAATAATTAATGTTTTCTTAAAAAACCAAGAACTTAATATTCTTGCTTTCATTTATTGTGAGAAATCAGCTGGGTAAAACTGGGGTCATTTTGTTCACCCAAAATAATTGGGACCCTGATCTTTTTGTTTAAATTAAATCTGAAGTCTACTGTCTGGACTCGCACCATGTTTCTTAAGTTTTGTAACCAAGTTCCTAATGATAGGTGGGCTGGCCAGGCTCTGTTCGGAACTCTTACACCTGATATTGTTGTTCTCACACTTCTATACAGCATAGCTGGGGTATGTAATAGGCGTGATTCAGTAGCTTGTTATATTCGGTATCTATGGCATGCTAAATTTTTTTGAAAAGGTCTGTAATATTGTTACCTTATACATGTCAGTTGGGAATTGCCATTGTCAATGACTTCAAAAGTGTTGAAGGGGATAGAGCTCTAGGACTTCAGGTTGTTCTATTATCCTATTTTTTGATTTTTGTAATTGCTAATCTTTGTGGTTCAAGAATATCTGATCTTGCACACTAACTGAAGTAAACGCCACCGCCTGACATTTCTATTCTTCCAACAGTCACTTCCAGTTGCATTTGGTACTGAAACTGCTAAATGGATATGTGTTGGTGCCATTGACATTACACAGATATCTGTTGCCGGTACATTTTAATCCACTACGTATTGTTTTATGGTTTATTCTCTAATATTTTCTTCAAAATGGCTACTGATACTGTATTTACGACGTATACTAGTTAGCTTGACCTGAACCAGAATGGGATGTCTGATTCTGTTTTTATGCGAGGAGTCTAATTATTATCATTTATTTTTTCAGGATATCTTCTTGGAGCAGGTAAACCATACTACGCATTGGCTTTACTTGCCTTGATAATTCCGCAAGTCATTTTTCAGGTAAAGCACAATCAAAGTGCAAACATTTTTCTTTCCTTCGGCGGTGTTTGGCGCATGTAGCCAGTTTGCTGAGTAATCGGAAACTTGTTTATGAGATTCTGATACAATTAAACATTAAATACATGAAAAAGGTTTTTTTTTTGTTTTGTTTTTTGGCATCATCTATATTTTTAACATCTACAACGGATTGAGAAAAGAAAATTGTCTGTAATATATAATGTAAAATAGCTGAAGAATCCGTGCTTTTGTTGTCCTATTCAGCCAAGTTTATGTTGGCATCTTATTGGTTCATGTGTTCTTGCAGTTTCAGTACTTCCTTAAAGACCCTGTAAAGTATGATGTTAAATATCAGGTACATATTCCCCGTTGGACTTCTTAAGAACTAAGCTTGCAGTGGATAGAATGTGGTGTTCTTTCAATAGACAAAATAGTAGTTTCCTGTCGACTTTATTATTGAGGAAACGAATTGTGAAACCTGAAGCTATTTGTAGTCTCCTTCAAATTTACCTACCCTTCTATAACAAATAGATGAATAACTATAAGATCTTAATAATTGATTTTATTGACATGCTTTCTTTCCCAGGCAGGTATACACACGCATATGTTCATGTATATAATACTTCTTGCTACTCCCGGTCCTTAATATAAAACATATTTGGAAAGTTAATCTTGATCCTAAATATAAGACATAATTTTCATATTTGTTAATATTTTTCTAATTTACCCTATTAATGTTCCTTCAACAATAATCAAGGAGAAGATGGAAGGAGGGAATTAAAGAAGATGACTAGGGTATTTTAGAAAAAAACACGTCATATTAACTAACTTAATCTAATCAAATTAGGTAATATGTCTTATATTAACGACTGGAAGAGTAATATATACCTACTCAGTTTGGATAAGAGAAGAAAATATTAGAAATAATTCATTTCATTCTCTTTTTTTGTGTTCATCTCTTTCATTTTTCCTTTCTCCCTGTTTTTAATTTACATGATTGAAGTGGTTTGAATTATGTTTCCAGGCCAGCGCGCAGCCATTCCTTGTCCTTGGTCTCCTGGTAACTGCTCTAGCAACTAGCCACTAGTCCACAATGAATCAATATGGAAGATATCCTTGAAGGATATGGGATATGGATGGAGAAAATAAACAGAAACATAATCCGCACACCGGGAAGAAGGAAATTCACAAATATTAGATTGGCTTTTCGTGCCTGCTATGAAGTTATTAAGTCTGATCAAGGCTTGTTCTCTTGTGGTTAGAGTAGATTCGGAAATTTTAGTTTTCGGGGGAGTTTAGTTTGAGGACGTTTATATAAAGCTGTAGACAAGAAACCATGGTATGCAAATGCTGTCTGTTGCAACTTGTAATATATGCATGCATCTTTCTCTAACATTGGGTGCTACATGTAATTATGTACAACATTCTTTTGTGTGATTTCCTTTCTGAATCCACCTCTCTTCTTTCGGCCTAAAGTCTAGGCGTTAGTTTGGAAATATTTCTTTTTTACTTCATACATTACGAGTATATGAAAAGGGCAATTTTGAGATGAAGCAGCAGAGACAGAAATACATTAAGCCATCATGACGAAGACACAAGAGATAAAACAAAGAAGAAGAACAATACTGTAATAGACGGAAATACATTAAGCCATCATGAAGAAGACCCAGAAGAGATAAAAACAAAGAAGAACAGTACTTTAATAGGAATGCTCTCATTGGTTGCCTAATATAACTTCTCTTTCCCTCGCTCTCCCAACTCTCATAAATAAAAGAACTTTCAAGTTTCAATATTATTGGCTTGCTTCGTGGATTGCTTAAGCAAATTACCAACAATGAGTTTGACCCTTGCGCGTCCTTTATTTGGAACTGAGTGCCTAACCCCAATTGAACCATCAGCAGCCAAACAAAGGAAATGGGTTCACCACCTTTGCTCAGTAACTGAACGTGTCCCGTTGGAAAAGGAAGTCACTTCTACCCAAGAACCTAAATCTGATCTAGAGGCAATGATATCTTAACTCGTAAGTTTTCAATTCAAGAGTACTCAGGATTAAGCTGCTACTAATGCAAGAGTAGACTCATCTATCAAAAATCTTGGGGTACAAATAGGACAATTTGCAAATACTGTGAATGTTTTACAACAGAGAGAATTGCCAAGCAATACTGTGCCTAATCCTCATAGAGATGGGAAAGAGGAATGCAAAGCTCTTACATTGAGAAGTGGAAAGGAATTACCTGAGATTTCTCAACCAAAGAAGAAACCTTTAGTTTCTACTGATCAAACCAATCTTACAGTCATGATAGAGGATAATGAAGAGGTTGCACAGAAGTGAAGGAAAAAGTCAATGAAGAGAAAGTTGAGATTGAGTCTAAACAGGATGAAGTAAAAAAGAAGGCAAACCAGGATAATCTTAAATAGGTACCGCCTTTACCATTCCCTCAAAGATTTCAGAAGAAAGCTTTAGATGAGCAATATAATAAGTTTTTGGGGATTTTCAAGCAACTGCATATTAACATCCCTATCCTTGAGGCGTTAGAGCAGATGCCTCAATATGTGAAGTTTCTGAAGGAGATGTTGAGTAAGAAGAAGAGGTTTGGTGACTATGAAACCGTAGCCTTAATCGAAGAGTGTAGTGCTATTCTTCTCAACAAGCTACCCCTTAAACAGAAAGATCCAGGCAGCTTTTCTATACCTTGCATAGTTGGAGAAAAATTTCAGGGAAGAGCATTATGCGATCTAGGATCAAGTGTCAACTTGATGCCATTATCTGTGTTCAGAAAATTGCAACTGGGTGAAGCTCAACCAACTTCTGTGACACTTCAGCTAGCTGATCGAAGTTTAGCTTTTCCAAAGGGTATCATTGAAGATGTTTTGGTTAAAGTTGACAAGTTTATTTTCCCTGCTGACTTTATTGTCTTAGACTGTGATGAAGATAGAGATATACCGCTCATTGTGGGAAGACCTTTCCTTGCTACAACTCGAACACTGATTGATGTTGAAAAGGGAGAGATCAAGTTGAGGGTGAATGATGAAGAAGTAATATTCAACATGAACAAGGCATTGAAGTATCCTAGGGATGTTACAGATTGCTTCAGGGTTGACATGTTTGATGAGATGATTCAAGAGACTTTAGAGTCATTTTCTATAAAAGAACCATTAGCATCTATTTTACTTGGGACCGATGAAATTGAAGAAGAGCATATAGTTGAATGTAAGAAGTTACTTGAAGCCTCTCCTCATTACAGGAAATCATCATAGCAGTTTGAGTTGTTAGAGATGTAATCAAGGAAAACTACTTCTTTGAAGCCTTCCATTGAACAAGCACCACTTCTAGAGTTTAAACCCTTACCACCGCATCTTGTGTAATACCCCGAATTTTTAATAATAATAATGATGATGATAATAATATAGTAATAATAATAATAATAACAATAATGTAGTAAATAAAGATTTAGAATTTAATAATGTTTGTATTATTTTATAATTTATTAATTGGAAATAATTATAGTGATAATAAAAACTTAGGATTTAATTGTATTGTTTTATAATTTATTAACATTGGAAATAGTTAAAAAAAAGCCCAGCCCATAGCTAAACCCTAAATTTTAATTATAAACTTAGGTCTGGCCGCTTAAACCTAGAAAACGCTCGACATTTTCTTGGCCGCTAAATTTTCCTCCGCTACTACACCCTTATTCCGTACTCTCTCAATTGTTCTCTTAGGAGATTAGCAACACGGAAACCAGGTAATCCTAATTCTCATGAGTCTTAGGTTAATTTTAAATCCTGATAGGTGATCTTGATCCCTAGATTATAGAAATTATTTGATTTCTGAGATATATATCTATATAATCATTATAATGTATGTAATTGTTTTCGACCTGCGTGCTTCATAAGCCTGTGCATTTTTTTTCCTAATCAATTGAATACAATGGATTTTGCCTCGGCCTGCGTGCTGCAATTTGATATGTATATGATTGAATGCAATCCCCCTCCCCTGTGCGTATTTTTTTTAACCCTGTAATTAAAAATCATTCTTCGCCTCGGCTTCTGTGCGGGAATTGTATTCCCATGATCCCTGTGCGTCATTTCTTTGTGGAATGAATTAGGAATTCATTAAAACTGTGCATCACTTTTTTGATTGCAATATATATAAATTGCAATATATTGTACTTCTGTGCAATGCTATAATTAATATCTCTTTATCATAAAATATGATATGAACAGATTTTAAGTCAAAATATCCTTATATCTTATATTTAACTAAAATGATAGAAAAATATAAAAAAGATAATTAAATAATAGAAATAATTTGAGAATTTTATTATGTGTGTATTTTAAAACAATTTAACACTGGAAGGATAGCTTTGGGATGGTACCTCCCAAGGTGATGAACACAACTCTTGGGCTTTATGCCACCGATGTGAAAAGATAGTATCGTTCTTCCCAAAGTGGTGTCTGGCAGGTTTCCGGGACACCAGTAGCAACTTTGGAAAGAGGTTTGCACACTAGGAAGATATGTTTATGGCCAATTGATGATTGTGACTGGCAGGTTTCTGGGTCACAGGGTAGACTGGCAGGTTTCCGGGTCCAAATGAAATTAATAAAAATTAAAATTTATAAAAATTAATAAATGATATTTGATCCGATGAGAATATATAGATATAGTAAAATTGATATTTTAAATTATAGATATGTATATGACGTTTTTCTTTTTATCATCCCGTGAATATTTTATTTATTTTTTTATCATTATTTTTCCATATTATTTTTGTTTATTAGGATCACCAGCTTTTGCTGATGTTTGTGTTCATGGGCTGCGATGATCCTTCGGGGGAGCAGAATTTCAGTGAAACAGGTGTCAAGAGTGGGGGCTAGCAGTGAGAAGTAAGGAAACACCTTCATCTACATTTATTCTATTTTATTTAGTTCGGAGTAAAACATATTTTGTTTAAGTTTGAATTTACCTTATTTGTAATAAGTAGCATTGCACTTGTCCCAGTACAAGTGCGGCGGTAACACTCCCCAAGGTTGTTTATTTTGAATTTCATTAATTTATTTATGAAAATTATTTAAATTTTTGTTATTATAACTATTAGAAATTGGGGGTGTTACATCTTGAATATGCATACTTGGGTGAGTTTGAGACACTACCTATTATTATCTCTTCTTCCTTATTTGAAGATAAAAAAGAACAGTTGTTGAAAGTTCTCAAGAGCCATAAAGGTGCCTTAGGTTGGACAATTGCAGACATAAAAGGTATAAGCCCATCCATTGTAATGCACAAGATACTCTTGGAAGATGATTACAAGAAATCTATCTAGAATTAGAGGAGATTAAATCCTATGATGAAAGAAGTAGTCAAGAAAGAAATTATCAAATGGTTAGATGCTGGGATCATTTACCCCATTTCTGATAGCTCATAGGTCAGCCCAGTGCAATGTGTTCTTAAAAAAGGGGGTATGATAGTGATTACCAATGAGCAAGATGAAATTATCCCCACTCGTCTAGTTATTGGTTGGCATATTTGCATGGATTACAGAAAGTTGAATGATGCTACAAGGAAAGATCATTTCCCACTTCCTTTTATTGACTAGATGTTGGACCGATTGGCTGGTAAAGAATTCTTCTGTTTCTTGTATGGGTATTTAGGGTATAATCAAATTGTGGTTTCTCCCGAAGATCAAGAGAAGACAATATTTACCTATCCTTATGGCACTTTTGCTTTTAGAAGAATGCCATTTAGTTTATGCAATGCTCCTGCCACTTTTCAGAGATGTATGATGAGTATATTCTCTGATATGATAGAAGAGATAATGGAAGTATTCATGGATGATTTCTCAGTATTTGGAGAGTCATTTGAAGAGTGCTTGATCAATCTAGAAAAGGTGTTGAAGCGATGTGAGGAGACAAACTTAGTGCTCAATTGGGAGAAGTGTCATTTCATGGTGACTGAAGACATAGTTTTGGGTCATAAAGTTTCTAAACATGGTTTAGAGGTTGACAGAGCCAAGATTTTTGTGATTGAGCAGCTTCCTCCTCCTTCTAATGTCAAAGCTGTGAGAAGCTTCTTAGGCCATGCTGGTTTCTATCGTCGATTCATTAAAGATTTTTTCAAGATTTCAAAGCCCCTTTCACAGTTGCTGGAGAAAGATACTCCTTTTCAGTTTAATGAGGAGTGTATGAAGGCTTTTGAAGAATTGAAGAGAAGATTGACTTCAGCTCTTATCATTGTAGCTCCTGATTGGTCACTACCTTTTGAAGTAATGTGTGATGCAAGTGACTATGCTATTGGAGTTGTGTTGGGACAGAGGCGTATGAAGATCTTCTATTCTATCTACTATGCGAGCAGGACCCAAATAGCAGCTCAGGTAAATTACTCTACGACTCAGAAAGAAATGCTTGCTATAGTGTTTGCTTTTGAAAAGTTTAGGGTATACTTGATGGGTGTTAAGGTTATAGTTCACATTGATCATGCTGCCATTAAATATTTGTTGGGGAAGAAAGAGTCTAAACCTAGACTGATTAGATGGGTCTTGTTGCTACAAGAATTTGATGTGCATATTGTTGATAGGAAAGGAATTAAAAATCAAATTGCTAATCATTTGTTTAGAATTGGGAACCCTTCTAATCATGTGAATGATTTGTTGGTGAATGAATGTTTTCTTGATGAGCAATTGTTTGTTGTAAGTAGTTGTGGTTTGCCATAGTATGCTGATATTGTTAATTATCTTGTGTGTGAAGTATTACCTTCTGATTTGAATTTCTACCAAAGAAAGAAGTTTTTGCATGATGTTGCCTACTATATTTGTAACACCCATATTTCAACACCCGAAAACTTAGCCAAAATATTTGAAATACATCCAATAGGAATAATAGATATCCAAATCATTAAATTACATAACCATTTCGAATAAAATTCATAATACATAATCGAAATAAATTTCCGAAAAATGTTTTAGAGTTTAATACAAAGCGGAAGTCTTAAGTTCATGGCAAATAAAAATAACGTAACATAGATTATATGAGTACAAAAGAGCCTTCAAAGCTCACTCCATAGGTGCCTTCCCTTGCTCCCTACTAGGATATTCACCTGAAAAATGTTAATATGGGATGAGATTCCACGTCTCAATAACTACTGAAAGTTTCTACCGTACACAAGCAAATTACATATGACAAAAGCAGGGCTGATTTCAAATATATTTGAATATACCATAACTTTTCATACAAAATTCTTTTGCAAAAGTAATCATCATTATATCGAATTGTGTACTATACATTTATACAATATGCAATATGCAGCCTCCCTTATATCGTCGTCCACCCTTGTACCGCTGACTGGAGCCATAGGCTAACACATAGTCCAATAGAAACCCATTCATTTGACTAGATGGTTCCAAGCTCACCAAAACTTAATATGCACCTGGCCAAAGGTATAGAGCTTAAGCATGGACTATGGCTCCCCTCCTTAAAAATAACAACTAAGGAGGTGTCACATGTCCCACAACTCCAATGCAATCCCGGCCAGAGGAAAACATGGAAGATGGGGCCCTGAAAAGTACCATCCACTGTGCACTGAGTGGTGGCATAAATACATCTTATCAATCGAATCCCTCCTTACTCCATCTCATCACACATACAGCCGCCATGACAATTATATCAATAAAATAAAGTATAATAAAACATGCTTCCATTTATATCAAATATCATAAAAAGGTAAGCAAAACATCTCATAAAAATTCATCGGTCCAATCTTTCATTCTTGAAATTCAAGGGACTAAATTGTCGTTTCTAAAATTCGGACTAAAATGTCATTTCTGAAATTCGGGGGCAAAACCGTAATTTTTGCTAGGTACAAAACCATAATTTTTATGGGCACAAAACTGAAATTTTCGTGGATACAAAACTATAATATTCAATAATATTATAATACATATACATATAAACCAAACTATATAAAAAGATAATTTGTAATCATACACAATTCACAAGTATAGAGAGAATATTCAGAGTTACCTGTTACTCTATAGTTCTCAAAATTACCGCAAGGCTTCCCTACATTCCTTCTCTCTCTCTCTCTCTCTCTCTCTCTCTTTCCCTACCTTTCTGTAAGTCTTGAGTGTTTGTGTGTTGTGAAGGAAATGAGAAGGGATGAGGTATTTATAGAGTTTAGGTTTCAACTATTTTTCAAAAATTACATGTCCATCTACCACGCATCTACCATGTCAATCTACCATCTATCTACCATTCATATGTCCATCTACCATGTAACTACCATACACATCTCCATCTATCGTCTAACTACCATTCATATGTCCATCCGCCATGTAACTACCATACATATCTCCATCTACCATCTAACTACCGAATACTCATCTTTCGATCAAATATCACATGCTTATCTACTACATAACCATCTACCCTTCAAGTTAATATCTGATTTCTTTACCCTGATTTCAATGAAAAATACCGATTACCAAGAGCCTAGTAGATTCCTTATTTCAAACTTATTCCTAAATTCCTTGTTCCAAAATTTGGGAAATTATAAAAATAGATCTTAAATTCTACTTCAGAAAAACGTACTCATACTGTGTAATAAATTAATTTCTCTACAAGAAATTTCAGGATGTTACAATATTTACGAAGAACCATTTCTTTTTAAGAGATGTGCTGATTTGATTATTAGAAAATGTGTGCCTGAGGTAGAACAAGAGGAAATTTTGAATGCATGTCATGCATCTGCATATGGGGGACATTATGGGGGGCAAAGAACTGCATCAAAGGTTCTTGAATCTGGTTTTTATTGGCCTGCTTTGTTTAAAGATGCTCACCAATTTGTTACCAAGTGTGATAGATGTCAAAGAACAGGTACTATTTCTAAGAGACATTAGATGCCTCAATCTGGAATCCTTGAGGTGGAGTTGTTTGATGTTTGGGGGATGGATTTCATGGGTCCTTTCCCATCTTTAAGAGGAAACAAGTACATTATTGTTGCTATGGAATATGTGAGTAAATGGGCTGAAGCTATGGCTTGCCAAGCTAACGATGCCAACACAGTGATTCGATTCTTGAAGAAGTATATCTTGACAAGATTTGGCACTTCCAAAGCAATCATTACTGATGAAGGGACCCACTTCAATAACAAGAATTTCAAGGCTCTCTTGGAAAAATATAGAGTGCACCACCGAATGTCATTTGCATACCATCCACAAACTAATGGTTTGTGTGAGTTGACTAACAGAGAAAATAAGAGGATTCTTGAGAAGACTGTGGGTCCAACTAGAAAAGATTGGTCTGACAAGCTTGATGATGCTTTATGGGCTTATAGGACAGCTTTTCGTACTCCAATTGGCATGTCACCATACCGTTTGGTTTTTGGAAAAGTGTGTCATTTACCACTTGAATTGGAGTATAAAGCATGGTGGGCAATCAAGAAGCTAAATATGGATCACAATCAAGTGGGCTCAAAAAGGTTGTTGCAACTAAATGAGTTGGAAGAATTTAGACTTCAAGCATATGATAGTGCACGATTGTATAAAGAAAGAACAAAGAAATGTCATGACAATCATATCTTGAAGCGATCTTTTGAGCCAGGGGAGTTGGTGCTTCTCTTCAATTCAAGATTGCAGCTATTTCCTGGGAAGCTTGAATCAAGGTGGTCTGGTCCTTTCAAAGTGGTTTCGATGTCATCAAAAGGTGCAATTGAAGTTAAAGATGAGAGAACAGGAGATTGCTTTAAAGTGAATGGGCAAAGACTGAAGCATTACCATGGTGGTGAAGTGAACTGGCAAACAATGGTTCACCGCTTGTCATCACCTACTTAGATTGTTGGTATAGTCTAACTGAGGACTTTAAACCAAGCGCTTCTTGGGAGGTAACCCAAGGTGTGATTTGATGCTTTTTTTTTAAAAAAAAAAAAATTTGTAGGACTGTTGATATCCCTTGATGAGGTGATCCACTTTGGTAGCAAGGATTGAGAGCACAAACAAGCACAAATAACAGAGTTTCCTTCTACTTTTCTTTGATTTGTCTTATCTGATTGTTGATGATATATTGCTTGGGAATGAGTGTTACTCTTAGTTGGATATGCATGTGATAACTGTTTGTGATAACTATTGAGTGACTGTTAGTACTTGAGCTATTCCATTGTTGGAAATCTGAAATCTCTGAAATTGGTGTTACCCTTATACTTCACATGTGGTTGCTCTTCACTTCCATTACTTGTTGTTACTTGTTCACATTGAGGACAATGTGACATTTAAGTGTGAGGGTGAGAGTATCATTGATTTTAACTTGCTGTGTCCTCAATTTTTTTTTCATTGTCACAATTGGGTTAATTTGAACATGAAAAGAAGTGAATTTGATTGGGAATTGATTCTATGTTCTTTGAATGTCAGTAAAGAGGTAAATATTTGGTTTGGGTACTTTACTTTAGGATGTCAAAGAACTTGTGAGGAATTTGAGCCCAAATATTCATCCTTCTAAGAGAGAGTACACTTATTGTGATTTCATCTCTAGAACTTGTTTTGAATCTCTTTTGAAGCGGAAAAAAAAAATCCTTTGCATACATATTCGTTTTTATTGGTTACTTTAGTAAGTGCTAAGTCAAAAAAAAAAAAAAAACACACACACACACAACTCCAATGACTTCTCTAGACCTTACTTAGTAATTGGGGGCACTTCATCACCAATGTTGGCACTCGCGTCAAACGGTAAAGTCAAGGAGAGTTATGAGTTAGGCTAAAAGCCTCTTGAGTTGCCTGTTGGAATAATTGAGTAACCGGTGCTGCATCACTCATGTGCAAGGTCGCGTCAAAAGGGAACCTACAATGGCTCAAGAATAAATTTTTTTTAAAAAAAAATCCCTTCATTCTTCATATTATGTATTGAGTTACTTGGTACTAACTAAAGTATTTATCTAGTGTCAAGGTCCTTTTGATTTGTGTATGTAAGAGAATAATATAGTAGAGAATGAGATGAGGAACAAGCCTGTGGTAGATAAGTTGCAACATGTGGAGTTGAGTGAAACACAAGCCCTTGAATATCTTGAGAGAGTGTGTAAACACTTGACTTGTGAGAAACATTCTATTGTAATTTATCTTGCCAAATGAATTACCTTACTACTTGTATTTTTTGGAAGGTGGAAAAGAATTTTGAGAAAGTTTGATTCTTGAAAGTTTGAATTGACCTCAATTTTATAGTGTTTGCTTTAAAAATCTGGCTTCCATGATTTTCTTGAAATTGATTGTTTTAGAATTTAAAAAGATCTTAAGGACATGATTTGATGCAAATGTGGGGGGTGTGATGACTTCCAATTTTTAATAAATTTGAGATATATTTTGGAAGTCATCAATACTAAATTGAAAAGATTTTATTGAGATTTTAAGAGATATCAATTTTAATGTATTATTTAAGGGATTTCAATTTAAAATAAAAATTTAAATTTAGGAAATAAATAATAGTAATGAGAAGTTTAAAAATAAAATCAGTTTTATTAGCATTATTATGAATGATTGATTCTTTTTGTGTTTCCACAGCCACGCAATCAACATCACTTTTTACAAGGTTATTTGGAATTGAATGGGATGGGGGGCCACAAAATTGACCACAGAAGGCAAAACCTAAAAGCTAAAAGGGGCCCACGGATTGAAAGAGGAGTGACCTAAATATATTGGAGAAACAGAGAATTGACAGGAGGAGTATTATTTTAGCGCCACAAAAAAGGGAAGAATTGTGACCTAATTAATTAAAAGGAAGCACGCGGCCCAAGATGCAAAGTTCTATATATATTAAGGAGGGAGGCTGCAAGGAAGGGGACGGCACAACAATTCAAGAGGCAGAGAAGATAGCGCGCACAAGAGCAAGCTGAGACGCACGAACGGGGACGCAGGAGACAGCAGCAAGAATTCTGAGTTGCTATCCTCCGTCTTGTATTTTCTGTTGCAGCATCTAAACTTCATTTTCATTTTATGGATTTTTTTAAAGTCATGTATGGCTAATTTTCTTTTCAACTTAGAGTATTATGAACTTGTTTGAGACTTAGAAATTATTCTCACTCATTAGTTTTACTTAATTTTAATCTAGTTTATTTAATCTTGTTTTTATTATTCATTGCTTAGTGATTGACCACCGTTAAGCATGTTTTGGGGATTTAGGATTGAAGTTGACGAAGGGAATCTTAAATTGACCTTGGATTAAATAATGTGGAATTATGTTTTAATCTAATTTGCGTCTAGGATAGACATATACCTAGAAGCTCCGCATAATCAAATTAGAGTGAGCCATGAGACATTGTATAATTAATTGAGATAGGTGTATAAGTGGACCGAAAGATATTTATACACATTAATACTCTAGATTAGCTGATTAAGTTAACTTAGAATTAATTTAGTGAGAATCAAATCTAAGAAACAAATAAGGGATTAGTATCTCTAGGTTGTCCTCCTTGATATTTGAATTCTCTCTCTCTCTGAAAGTGCTTATTTTTATTAGATTCTTTTGTTTTATTGTTATTGAAAACAATTCTTATTTGCTCAACTTAAAATGAAAAAGGGAAATTTGACACCTAATCACTAGTTTGATTGAGTCTCTGTGGGATGACCTTGATTTGTCACTTACTATTTTCATGACCCGTACACTTACGATGCTTAGTTAAATTTTGGCAGCATCATTCTATTAATTATCCTATCTTTTGATTTTTGTAATTGCCAATCTTTGTGGTTCAAGAATATCTGATCTTTCACATTAACTGAAGTAACTGCCATCGCCTGACATTTCTATTCTTCCGACAGTCACTTCCAGTTGCATTTGGTACTGAAACTGCTAAATGGATATGTGTTTGTGCCATTGACATTGCACAGATATCTGTTGCCGGTACATTTTAATCCACTACGTATTGTTTTGTGGTTTATTCTCTAATATTTTCTTTGAGGGAAAAGGAGCAAAAATACATATAATCTTTTTCTTTAGGAGCGTCCAGCACCACGACCATTTAACTGAAGCAAAAATATACATGACGTTACGTTTTGGGAGCGCCCAGCACCACGGCCGTTAGTTGACCGTCAACTTGGATGGAACGCTGACGTGGCGATCACACGCTGACGTGGAATAAAAAATTCAAAAAATTTGGAAAAAAATAAAATAATTAGAAAAAAAATTCTAAAATAATTAGAAAAAAATTCAAAAAATGAGGAAAAAATTAAAACAATTAGGAAAAAATTAAAATAATAAGAAAAAAAATAAAAAAATTAGAAAAAATTCAAAAAATTAAGAAAAAATTCAAAAAATTAGAAATAAATTAAAATACCCCGCCAGTGGGTCCCACCACCGACCACCCTACCGTCGGCGGCGATCAGTTGCCTTTTATTATATACTCGACGGCGGTCAAATTAGTTGATTTTACTTATTTTTCTAAAATACCCTTATATAAATTTTGTACCTCAATTATCTTATTGATTTCACCTAATCTCTCATTGATATCAATAGGCATCTTTTAGGAAGAAATTAACAAAAATTAGAATGTTGTATTATAATTAGGACCAAAACAGACTCTCAAATGTTGTCTTATAATTAGGACCGGAGGGAGTATATAATAAAGGACAACCGATCATCGCCGGCGCCTGACTGTAGGGTGGTTGGTGGTGGGGCCCACTGGCGGGGGTATTTTATTTTTTTTCTAATTATTTTAATTATTGAATTTTTTTCCTAATTTTTTGAATTTTTTTCTAATTATTTTAATTTTTTCCTAATTTTTTGAATTTTTTTAACTATTTTAATTTTTTTTCTAATTATTTTAATTTTTTCCTCATTTTTTGAAATTTTTTTTCTAATTTTTAAATTTTTTTTTCTGATTATTTTATTTTTTTCCTAATTTTTTGAATTTTTTATTCTACGTCAACGTGTCAGCGCCACGTCAGTGTTCCATTCAAGTTGACAGTCAACTAACGGTCAACTAACGGCCGTGGTGCTGGGCGTTCCCAAAACGCAACGTCGTGTGTATTTTTGTTCCAATTGAAAGGTCGTGGTGCTGGACGCTCCTGAGAGAAAAGGTTGTGTGTATTTTTACTCCTTGTCCCTTTCTTCAAAATGGCTATAAATACTGTATGTACGACATATACTAGTCAGCTTAACCTGAACCAGAATAGGAAGTCTGATTTTTTCTGAATGAAGTGGAATTCTATTAATAAGAATAATCGGGAGCAGTTCAGCTGTAACAAAGAAAGCTATAAAATGAAACTAAGCCTATCATAACATTTCAGAGTATGTACAGCCATCGATTTGACCTGGACTAAGATCCCTTCAGCATTTAATCTTTCATCTTTGTGTTTATGCAAGGAGTCTAATATTCACATTTATTTTTTCAGGATATCTTCTTGGAGCGGGTAAACCATACTACGCATTGGCTTTAGTTACCTTGATAATTCCGCAAGTCATTTTTCAGGTAAAGCACAATCAAAGTGCAAACATTTTTCTTTCCTTTGGTGGTGTTTGGCACATGTAGCCAGTTTGCTGAGTAATCGGAAACTTGTTTAGGAGGTTCTGTTACAATTAAATATTAAATACATGAAAATTCCCATAAAAGGATTTTTTTTTTTTTGGGCATCATCTCTATTTCTAACAGCTACCACGGATTGAGAAAAGAAAATTGTCTGTAATGTATAATGTAAAATAGCTGAAGAATACACGATTTTGTTGTCCTATTCAGCAAAGTTTATGTTGGCATCTTATTGGTTCTTGTGTTTTTTCTGTTTCAGTACTTCCTGAAAGACCCTGTAAAGTATGATGTTAAATATCAGGTACATATTCCCTATTGGACTTCTTAAGAACTAAGCTTGCAGTGGATAGAATGTGGTGTTCTTTCAATAGACAAAATAGTAGAGTTTCCTGTCGACTTTATTGTAGAGGAAATGAATTGTGAAACCTGAAGCTATTTGTAGTCTCCTTCAAATTAAGATACCTTCAGATATGATGGAAGCAGCATAGATAGCAGCAGAGCCAGAGCCAGAAATTGCAGTTACGGGGGGCGAATTTTATAGAATAGAACTCAAGTGTCAATGAAATTACATTTCAGCCCCACAAACATTTCAATATTTCTACTTTAGTCCTTTCACTATAGAAATAATAGGAACTAAACTGAAAACATTAAACTTTTATGAGGTTAAAATAAAATCTTATAAAAATCTGGGTCGTTATCTGCAATTTAGGGGGGAGCCACCCCTAACACCCTTGCCTCCGCCCCGAATTAGGGAATGTTCCTATAACTATAGATGAATGACTATAAGATCTTATTATTGATTTTATTGACATGTTTTCGTTTCCAGGCAACTATACACACGCATATGTTCATGTATATGATACTTCCTTGCTACCCTGTTCGGTCCTTAATATAATACATATTTAAAAAGTTGATCTTGATCCTAAATATAATATATAGTTTTTATATTTGTCAATATAATATTCCTAATTTACCTTATTGATGCTCCATCAACAATAATCAAGAATCAACAATAATCAAGAAAGAGAGAGAATGAGGGAATTAAAGAAGATGACTAAGATATTTTAGAAAAAACATATTATATTAACTAACCTAACTAACTTAATTTAATTAAATTAGGTTAATATGTTTTATATTAAGATTCGGAGGCTCAGTTTGGATAAGAGAAGCAAATATTAGATATAATTCATTTCATTCTCTTTTTTTGGGGTCATCTCTTTCTTCCTTGCTCCATGTTTTTAATTTACATGATTGAAGCAATTTGAATTACGGTTTCAGGCCAGCGCGCAGCCATTCCTTGTCCTTGGTCTCCTGGTAACTGCTCTAGCAACTAGCCACTAGCTCACAATGAATCAATATGCTGGATATCCTGAAAGGATATGGGATATGGATGGAGAACATAAGCAGAAACATTACCCGCACACTGGAAGAAGGAAATTCACAAATATTAGATTGGCTTTACGTGCCTGCTAAAGTTCTTAAGTCTGATCAAGGCTTGTTCCGTTGTGGTTAGAGTAGTTTAGGAAATTTTGGTTCTTGGGGGAATTTAGGTTGAGAAACTTTATATAAAGCTGTAGACTAGAAACCATGGTGTACACATGCTCTCTGTTGCAACTTGTAATATGTGCAAGCATCTTTCTATAACATTCTTTTGTGTGATTTCCTATCTGAATCCACCTCTCTAATTTTGGCCTAAATTCAAGCTGTTAGTTTGGAAATGTTTCTTTTTAATTGCATACAACACAAGTGGGGAGAATGACTTCTAGGTCCCAATCAAGAAAAATAATGTCAGAAAAGTCTCTATTGACAAGTGAACATAGGGATTAACAAGTACAATAATTACCATTAACATCTTATAGACTTGTTAATGGATTATTTCTTTTGGTTGAGATCTAAATATATTTCCCCCCTTATATGAAAAGGGAAAGTTTGAGATAAAGCAGCAGAGAGGGAATTACATTAAGCCATCACCAAAAAGACCCGAGATAAAATTATTAAAAAAACACAAACACACACACACAACAACAACAACAACAACAACAATACTTTAATAGGAATGCTCTCGTTGGTTGCCTAATATAACATCTCTTTTTCTCGCCCTTCCATCTCTCATAAAGTACTTCCCAGTTTAAATATATCGGCTTTCTTTGTAGATTGGTTGAGCAACTTACCAACAATGAGTTTGGCCCTTGCGTCGCCGTCCTTTATTTGGAACTGAGTGCCTAACCCCAGTTGAACCATCAGCAGCCAAACAAAGGAAATGAGTTCGCCACCTTTGCTCAGTAACTGAACGTGTCCTGTTGGCCGGCAATGACATGCAGCGTATGACAACAATTCCACCCAAACACAAGCTATGATTTCCCATTTCTTATCTTCATTTGGTAACTTCTCTAATATTTTGGCCAAACGACATGCATCAAACAAGAGCGATTTGCTCCTATCCCCCTTCACATCAATGGGTTTTTGTTCTGTTGGCACTTTCATCACAACATCGCAAGCTTCATTCAGCATATCCTTTCGATCCCATTTTGCTTCGATCCTCTTCTTAAAGAACTTTTTGGCCTCTTCACATGTATCTTGGAACCTCTTTTGTCCCATTCCTGCTATCGCGGACATCATATTAGGTTGCATGATTAGAAGGTATAGCATGTAATCCGAGAGAAGCATACTGATTTCCCTCAGCATACTGACTTCCCTCGTGATGTGTCCCTCCTCTGTGGGGCTTTTGTCGTGACACAGAGAAGTAGCAATGTGCCACAATAGGAGGCTTTCATCGAAAGCAACTTCGTTAGGATCCACATATGACTTCAAACTTTCTAATGTGCCCACAACTATGATGTAATCCATATATGGCTTGAAACATTTTAGTAGCGCTGCAACTTTGTTGGGATCCACATTCGGCTTCAAACTTTCTAACTGCGATGTAGCTTCATTGGCATCCATATATGGTTTCAAACTTACAAATTTCGCTTCATCTTCCTTGGGATCCACGTATGGCTTCAAACTTTCTAACGTACTTTCTAATAGCGTAGCAACGTCGTTGTTGTCCACATTTGGCTTCAAACTTTCTAACAGCGCTGCAACTTCATTGGGATCCACATTTGACTTCAAACTTTCTAACAGCGCTGCAACTTTGTTGGGATCCACATTTGACTTCAAACTTTCTAACAGCGCTGCAACTTCGTTGGGATCCACATTTGGCTTCGAAATTTCTATTTTTGCTTTCTGGATAACCCACTCACCTCTAGCAGAGCATATGCGTTGGATGGCCTCTATATCTTTAGCTTCTTCAGATTTCTTTTTCAGCTGATCAAAGACATATTCCCAAAGCTCTTTGAGGAACGGGTTTGTGGACTGATATCTCCACTGATCAAGAAGATCTTTAATACCAGAAATCTTGACCCCGGGATAGGAAAAATTCTGTACGGACACCACGATTCTGAAGTAAACCCGCTGAATGACATTACCAAAAATAAAGCATCCATCAATATCATCAGGAACCACCCTTGGAACTGACTCGTCCAGGCAGTATTTCAGCAGATTGTACCCCGAGATTGATCCACACCATCTACGAAAGAAAACATTGGTGGACAGTTTTTCATATCCTTTATAAGGCCCTTCATCAATTGCTGACCAAGTTGGTTTCCTCAACTTGAGGTAACACAGTAAACATCTTTTATTGAGATATTTGAAAAGTTTAATTTGGAATTTTTGGTAACAAGGAGCTGCATAGGAATATCTGGGCGATTCATCGAAGAGTGTAGCTGTGTAGTCAGAGAAAAAACGTAAGAGAAGACAAATGACGTCCAAGACGAGAGCACCAGACAGCAACGCATAAGTGACCCTAACATCCAACTTGTCGAAACCATTACGATGCCTTTCTTCCTTAATGAAGAGTATGATGGCGAACATAATCGAAATTAAGGAGATGAATTTTCCCCAGAACCAGAACCAATATTCGCGAACCACCCAGGCCTTGGTGTAGAAAACTTCGTACATGAAATTAAGCTCAATTTCTATGAGCATGAGAGCTGCCTTTGCCGACTTATTTTTCAAATATTGCTGGCTATCGAGGCGGTCTTTGAAGCTGTATATCATGTCCACGATGAGACCTTGAAACTTGTGGAAGAAGAAGAAAGCTTTCTGAACCAACTCAAGATACTTTTCGTTATCAACATTCTGCACCACTTCATGAGATCCTTGATCTTTATTTTTCAGCGCCACTTCATGGGATCCTTGATCGTTATTAACTTTCTGCGCCACCTCAGGGGATCCTTGACGAAGCTCTGGAATCACGATTATTTTGGCGGGAAGGCCGGCTTCGTGTCGAGAAGAGTGCTCCTCCATGAGCTTTGCATAATTGGGCCCAGCATCGGGATCTGGAAGCAAGGATTTCCTGAAATTATCGACGGCGGCGACGTACAGAGCGTGAATTCTCTCAGCGTACTTGATCAATCCGGCAACAAACATCAATATTGTGGGTAACCATAATGTATTGTCAGGAATCGTTAAGAGGAAGACATAAGCAGCAGTGACTAACTGGAAAATGAGAGCAAGAAGGTGCCTGCGCCAGAGCTCATTGTCCTCCAGAGCAAAAGCAGAGATGGTATCTGGGCCACCAAGATGTAAGAGAAGGAAAGGACCCCAAAATGCCATGAGGTAATCGTTTTGAGAAAGTGTGGATTTTTGCTCTTGATTGTTAGAGATGAGTCCAATGCAGTAGCCGGCAGCCCAGTCGGCGAGAAGGTAAGCCAACCAGACAAAGGAGACAAAGAAGCTTCTGGTGCGTTTTCTGGAAGGGGCAGAGACGATGAGGAAGATCTGAAGGAAGAGACTGAAGAGGATAACTATGCGAACATTCCACTGGTTCCATATAGTCTTCTGAAACTTGGTGATAGAAGAAAGCATATTTGAGCTACAAGAGTGACGATGCCAAAGCTACACAGAGTGATGATGCAGCGATGCAGCAAGACTCTTTCTAGTCAATAGTCAAGCGTCGGCCTCTTTGCTGCCAGCTGCTTTGGTTTCCTTTCCTTTTATTTTTAACTAAAAGAATGATATTCCGGTGACATATTCATTTAATTTAATTAAATTAAGAAATTTATTTAAATTAATTAATTTAATATATATTTTTTAAAGCACACTAGTTATCTTTCTTAAATCTCTCATCCCCTTGATTATTGTTTAGGAGAATCAATACAAGTGAATTAAGAAAAATTAGCAAATATAAAAGTTATATCTTATATTTAAACCAAAATTAACTCCCTAAATATGTTTTATATTAAGGATCACAGTAACTTTTTTTTTTGAGAGATTAATGAAACTAAATAAATTAGTTTAAAATATTTCTATTTATTGTTTTTCTTTAAATTAATTTACTTGAGTTATAAATTGATATGTAATATAATGATACATGATATATATGTTATAATTAAGTAACTTATTTTATATAACGGTGAACTGACTCTTTTATTAAAGATAAGTACAAGCCAAAATTCCGAAGGATTGGATGGAAAACAGGTGCCTTAAGTAGTATTTAACGTTTCTCCTTTATTTAAATACATATTTGTTCACATATTCGTACTCAGGTTGGAGTATTTTTCAAATTTCAGGAACATAATTATTTTTAAAAATTTATAATTTTTATAATTGTTGACTAAATATTTGTGTCTGACTTGAGTGAGCATAGAGTAAAAATTGTATTATTCATTACTTTTCCTTAATAAAACTAAACTATTGATATTCAATTTGAATAATTTGAGCTTTAGTTTGCTTATATCTACTCTCAGCCTCTCAGACATCAGCTTCTCTTGTTATTATTGAGAGAGTATCAACTAAAAAAAAAAGAGAAAATATTAATAAATATAAAAACTATATCTTATATTTAATATTAATATTAATTCTCTAAATATATATTATATTATACCGCCATAGAATATAACATAAAGTTTATAAATTCCTCTGGTCATGCAATCATCTTGTATCTCCATTCTTGCTGTCTAGATTAGATATACATGGACATGGTCAGAAAACAAGATTTCATGTAAATATATGCCCCAAAAGAAAAAAGATTTTAGCAACAGAAAGCAAATACAACAAAGTGAAAAGGCAAACAGCAGAATCAACCAGAGGAGGAACGTTATCATCGCCTGTTCCACTCATACTCGACATCATCTTCTTCACCTTTCTTTACCCACTCAACTTTCTTCACGTATTGGAGTGAAGGAAACACTGACTTGCAAGTTTCTTCCTTAACTTTCATATTGGTATACTTGAGCACCAAATATTTCACATTATTCCAAGGCTCTCCCTCAACTAGTAAATCCTTCAGCTTTCCTCCCTTAATGCATAGCGTCTCCAGGTTCCCCAGTTTGCTGGGACTTAACCATTCTGGCATGTTCTCGTGAGGAATGCCTTCAAGATCCAGTTTTTTTAACTTTGACGGAAGAGACAGAGAGTACTCTTTCACTGCTTTACCCCATGATATTTTCAGACACTCGAGCTTTTCAAAATCCTTCAACTTGTCGAATTCCTCTTCCTGCTGGATTGAAGCCTCACTTCCTATATGTATACTTAATCGCTTCAGCTTCACGAGACTTTTTTGAAGATGCTTTATTCTGATGGGAGTCTTCAGCGAACTGCCTATTATGAATCCCTTGAGCACTTGGAGTGAAGTGAGCTTGTCGAGCCCCTTTGGCATGCTGTCCAGCAAGTAACATTCGGATACATCTAAATGAGTGAGATTTCTCAATGATGCAATACCATCAGGAAGCGTCTCTAGATTATGACAAGCCTTGAGGTCCAGAATTTCGAGGCTGACAAGTTCTTTGATGGATTCTGGAAGTGCAGTGATTCTCGAAATCCCACGGAGGCTGAGATACTTGAGAAGTTTCTGGGTCTTTAAACCTGTTAGGAACGATTCATCTCGAACTTCAATGTGATGGATGGGAGAAACCTGCCAACGACCAAGCTGAAGCACCACCAAATCCTTCAGTTTAGCGAGTGATTGGTGTTGAAAATCAAGATCCCTCTCGTTCACATTAATAATGGTCCTCAAAGTCTCCAAATCAAGATCTCTCTCGTTCACATTGATGATGGTCCTCAATGTCTCCATGGATTCACTTTGACTTGCCGATTCAATTTTACCATCTATCAAACAAAAACGCCGAAAATAGTTAGCATGAGGATCAAACAGTGGTATCCCGCCCTGCAACCTCAAGAGCTTCTCTTTCTTGGCCTCTGAGATCAACATGTAACGGACCCAAGGGAAAATTTGAAATTTACTGACTCTTGGACTCTTGTCAGTACGATAGGGTATGAGTAATTCAAGATCCAAAAGTTGTTCAATTGCTTCTTCGCCTTTTGCCTCGTCCTCGACCAAACCTTCCCCAATCCACCAATAGATAAGGAACCTTTTCCTCAGAATAGCATGTTCAGGGAAAATTGCCAGAAGCAAGCAAATTTTCTTGTCATGCTGAAGTTTTCGGTGGAAAAATTCATAACTCACCCGAAGACATTTCACGAGTGGATGCTCATTAGGTTCTTCTTTGTCTATAATATCCTGTTCCATTACTGATAAAGCTTTGAAATCGTCCTGATCGGCCTCAGCTGCAAGTCGGGCCAGAGATCCCTTTATTTGATCGAGCTCATGACGGATAGAACGGAATTCAGAGGATTTAACTTCCTTAGCTGCAAGTAGGGCCAGAGATTGCTTTATTTGATCGAGCTCATTAGGGATAGAACGGAATTTAGAGGATTTAAATTCGTAGTCGCAATCCAACTGGGAGCGCAGTTCCTGTTCCCACTGTTGAGATCGTGGGAATTGATTCAACAAATGGTCGATTATCTTCTTCACATCTTTGGCTGATGAAACATCTTCGAATATTTCTTCGAAGGTCTTCTTGAGGCGATTCAACAGTGTACGCACATCCGACATTTTCAGAATGCAAGAGATCTAAACGTTGTCTGATACAAGTTTGGGTGCAGAGCATGACCATGAACTTGTATATTTAACTTGTGGGAGATGTTGCTGAATAGGAAATCATCTTTTGTATTCCGACGCCAGTTGAAAGCATGTGAAAAAATTTCTCAAGGGAAGGGAAAGCGCGTGAAAAATCAATAATCTTAACTAGAGCATACTACCTCTGGTTCTTATTATAAGACACCAACTAACTTTTCTTATAAACCAATAAAAGTAATTAAAATTATTAAAGTTGTCCTACAATTTAAGTAACTTCTAATATTACCCTTATTTATTGCACTAAACTCTAATATTATATTAATTATTACTCTCATCCACTACCCTCATTAATTAGGGGCAGACATTGAAACAAATAATTAATGCTCATTGGGAACAAGTAAGTGTCTTATAAAAAGGATCAAATAAACTTGTTAGTTGGTGTCTATAATAAGAATCAGCGGCAGTATCTCTCTAATCTACACATCAGCAAAATGATTGACAGGCTCAAAATAAAATAAAAATAAGATAAAAAACAAGACAGTTATAAAAAATAGACAATAAAAAAATAGTTACACAAAATGTAGATTAATAATGGGTGGTAGATTTTTTTGCTCGAATAATGGGTGGTAGATACAAGGATATAATATTGTTATTATCATTTTTTGTTACTACCACTTTTTCACTGTTAGGCCAGAATCTCAACAGTGAAAAAGTGGTAGCGACATTGATAGTAACAAAAAATTAGTAGTGATAATATCAAATCCTATACTTTTAATGAAAAAAGTATTTTTTAGTCATTTGAAGATAAATTATTTAATGATATTCGATGTCATCAACCCCACCGTCAAATTTGTTTCGTATGATGATTTTGGAGGAAAAGGGAGATGGGGAAATTTTTTTTTTATGAGTTTGCATTTTTCAAAAAAATAAAAAATAAAAAGGTTATAAATTTTTTTTAAAAAAAAAAAAGATAAAAAAGGTGAACAAAATTAATTAAAATTTTTTAACCTTTCCTTTTCCATCTTTTTAAATCAAACGCACAAAAGCTTTCTCACCTCCTCCCGTTCTCTCCAAATCCCCCGTATCAAACTGACAATGGTTTCGCAAACTCACTTCTGTCCACCCGCCTCTCAGTTTATGAGGGCCATTCTTTCACGTGCAATGCCACCAAAATCGCAAACGGAAAACAGAGAAATCTCACAGCAAGATTCTTCCAAGCAAACGAATTTGCTGCAATGGAAAGATCGGTATACATCATACAAACCAGATCCAAATACTTGCATTGAAGACGATGTTTCCGATAAACGCGAAAAGCAAATGGTCGATTGGCTCTTGAAATCGTCCGGTGATGATTTCACAGCCATCGGGATTTATGGGATGGGTGGTTTCGGCAAGACGGCGCTTGTTAAGAACGTTTTGAAACAACAAACAGTCCGCAACAAATTCAAGTGCATCATATGGGCTTGCTTATCGCAGTTAACCTGCGAAGAGGAGATAGATGACGACTGGATTATTAAGTATTTGCTGTATCGTTTAGGCTTAGATACTGATGGCCTTGTGGGCAATATGGATGAAAATAAGGATTCACTCATGGAAGAACTGAAGAGTCGATTACTGAAGTCAGGAAATTACATTTTAGTGTTGGATGACATGTGGCGCAGTAACAAACGGTTCGCTGATTTCTTAGGAAAATTGAAGAAAATTAGGGGTGGCATCGTCATCGTAACTACCCGGAGAAAAACAGTGGCTGAACAAATCGGTGACAAGAATAGGCTCATTCATTTGAGCCCTCATGATGTTCATTACAAGGAAAGCGCCTTTTTAAAAGATGAAGCCAAGGATTTACGGAAATAAATCAATAGGAATGTTTGTATAATGCCAAAGAAATTAGTATTTAGCACTGTCAATCTTATACAAAGTCATGTCGCTGCCACCATTCAAGAAACTGGAGAAACCCTTGATCGTCGCAGGAAATCAGGTTTTTCTTTGCAAGTTGCTTGTGTTAACAGCTGTTCATTTCAACCATATTTTTATAGTCTTTTTTATGATTGATTTGAGATTTTTAATGCATTTTTTAAGAAGTTATTGTATAATTAAGTATTAATTTTAAGTTAGGTATATTTGTATTGAATTAAATATAATTAGAGGTAAAATGATCATAATTTTTTAATTATTTGTGCTTATGCTTTTTTGGACTTTTGATATTATCTTATGTTTAATCTTGCATTGTAGGTGATTAAGAAAAAAATTAGAGGTTTTAAAAAATGTCAATTGTGTAAGAATTAACTTTTCATAAATGGGGATATATTTAGAAGAAATATAACATTTTTAACGTATTTATTGTTGTTTTACGCAATAAAAAAAATATTGTTTATAAAAAGACAAGAGTGAATAATGGGTGCTGGAGATTTTTTTATTTATTTTTATTTTTATAAGTGTCTTCCCAAATTGCTTGATGTTAAAACCGTTGATTATGGACTAAATTTTTTAGGAGAGTTAGTTAATTTATTAATTTTGAATTAAATTTTTAATTTTACCTTAATATATTGATGATTTGTAAAAGTCAATATGAATTAATAAGGCGTATTTATTGCTCTAAACGTTTATTTATAATAAAGATAAAAAAAATTCCTCCAAAGGACTAATAAATATGATGAGAGTGATAGACAATACGGCTATGTCAGGCAAAAAAAAATAAAGAATACGGCTGTGATCGTATAAGCATATATTTTATGGGATTCAAATTTATATTCTTTTTCTTATTGATGCAAGGTTTGATGCCAACTTGATGGTAAGGGAAGCACCATGTTGAAACCAAGTATTTGCCACTGCCGTGGTGATACCGCGGTGAACATCCAAGAAACATGATAAATCCTTCCTACTGTCATGCTAGTTATAGCTACTTTTTCTCTGACTCTCAGTGTAAGTGCTACTTTACTAATTTGAGTATATTATACATCTAATTATAAACTAATTGGACTGGAGAAAAAATAATAATGAATATTTGACATAAAAAAATTACCTTTTTAACCAACATATAAAGGAGACTCTTTTGTTAGGAGGGGTAGCCATGAATCCCAAAATTGGAGATCAACTGCTTAGATAGATACTAGTTGATAGTATAAAAAGAAAACTAACCTCGTAGTCATCTCATATGCTTGCTCCAGTCCTTTTTATAAGCAATTTTATCTCATTTGGGACTAGTCCTTAATATAAACAATTTTTTCTTCTCCTGTCTCAAAATGTAAGTTAGTACTTTTTCTTTTTCAACCCCTATTAAATCATATCTTTATATTAATTATCCCCTACTCACCACTAATTCTTTTTCATTTAATTATTTATTACTCATTCTCTTGCATATTTTATATTCATTCTTTCTCTTATTTTTTAACCTATTCTCCCACATATGCTCTTTTTATAAAGCTGTCATTTGGAAAAGTAAGACTAAATACTGTTAAAAATACAATTACATAAATTACAATGAAGGATAGGCACTCAATAAGTTCAAGTGAATATATTTTAATAACAAAAGTATGTTACAATAAAAATAATTACAATGTTATTCTTCTACGCCTTATTTTTTGGAATTCCATCATAATTGCCTTATTATCAATGCTGTCAAATACTCCCTCCGGTTCAAATTATAAGAGCTAGTTGACTTTTTTGGAGAAATTAAGGAAGCTAATTAAATTACTTTAAAGTATTTTTATTTTTTTCTTCAAACTAATTAGTTTAACTAATACACTAATATATAATTTAAGGATACATAACATATAAAATGATTAAGTGATTAAGTAACTTATTTAGCTTCCTTAATTTCTCTAAAGAAAGTCAACTAGCCGGAGGTAGTACATCATAATTTTAATTTCTTTTTTTTTTTTTGGAATTCCACCATAATTCAAGGGTGGGCACTTGCCCTCTCCTCTAATAAATGCATCCGTCCATGCTTGTATAGAGATATAAGGTAGGGACTTCATGGAATGCAAACATGGTGATGCCTTAACTGATGCCGTGAGCAGATTTGTTAGAGAACATATAGCGTTGAACTAACCCACCAAGAAACTCCACAAAGATTCATTAAAGAAAGCATTATTGGATATGTAAAGTCTCTCATCGTTTGGTGGTGCAGATCGTCCTAGATTTTGAATTTTGAATTCAGGATACATTATCTTGAATTTTGAATTCAAGATAGATTTTAAGATATGAATTTAATTCATTATCTTGATTTTTCAGATAGCACCAAATAATGGGCCTTGCTTTTTAAACCCTAATTAAGGGTGTTGGCAAAACATAACTAGACACATTTAGGTCTTGTATGCACGGCCAATAACCATAATTCAAGGAGAGTGGTGGCATCCAAGAAGGGTGACAACAGCGCCAATTCAAGAATGGTGTACATCCAATCTTGATCACTATTCTCCTATCTTACACCTTATCTAACCACAAGACTCCATCACCATCTTAAGAAAAAGAAAACCCAAGAACTTAAAACATTTATCTTGCCATCATCTAGCAAACATTCAAGGAGAATGAATTCTCATTGCCATCAAAAAGCAGCTATGTGGATTAACATTAAAGGACATCATATATTTTGAAGTTTTCAAGTAATCTAAGGTAATCATAAAAACCTATATGTATTTTAACAAGTAGATCCCAAAATAATGATAAATGCTTAGTTTAACATGAAAGAGTATCTGGAGCTTAGAGCTTATCTCAAGAGTAACGTAAAAAGTTACAACTTCTCATGACTACCGTAAATAATTACGAGTTTTGAGAAAAATAAGAATAACTCATTGATCTAATTAGTTACGGTTAATAACGCATAAGAACCGTAAAGAGTTATGAGTTTTGTAATGAACAACAAAATTTTTGTTTTTCAATTTCATGAGCTTTTACTTAAAAGTCATATAAAGAACCACAAATTAACCAATAAGAGATATTTTGTTTCTAATTGTCTTCCCAAGTTGTGTGATGTTAAAGCCGTTGATTCAGCTATGACTAAATGATTTTTTTTTTTTTTTGGATAAAGGCGATAGGGGAGGGGGATCAAATCCACGACTGGGAAGGAGGAAATTAATCCCAATATCACTGTACTACTAATAGTGCCGGTAGTAAATAAATTTTCTTTCATAAGAACACAAAAGGCCTCCCCAACTGCCTAATGTTAATGCTGTTCATTAATTGAATTATCATAACAAAACAAAGGAAACACAGTTGTTTTGGCCCCACTCACCCCATATGAGGCGTCGTTCAACACTTCAACAGAAAAGCCATTCAAATGAGCTTTTTAAATAAATTACTTTTATTACAATATAGACAGGCTATGCTCACGTACATCAGTATAATTAATTAAATATTTTCTTATCACACTACTTGCGTCCTCCTGCCCGTTGTCATAGCCTTGGATTAGAACTCCCAAAAACCGCATCAACCTTAGTTTGATCACTGTTCCTGATCCTAGATAAGTCAGCCAACTCTCAGGAGGAGGTAAAATAAGCAAAACCTAAAAGAGAATTTTAGAGATAGCAGTAGTACTCTAAAGATTTAATTATATGACGCTTTGATGATCAAAATGATATAAATATAAGATATTTAATTGGGAAGATTTTTTTTTTTTTTTGATTGAAAAATGTTACTCCTACCCTATGGATGAAAATGTACTAATAAAGTTATAATGAAACACAACTCATTATTTTACTATTTTTGTATTTTCTATTGATTACTTGCACTATTGTTTTACTTTTAAATAATAAGCATTATTGCCATCAGTGGACATCGCTGTCTTTGAAATGTACGATGACTCACCAGCTCACTCCCGTCTGTAAAGTCTGAACAGTAAGAAATAAAAGGCACTTTAACTTTTAACTTTATCGGCTTTTGAAATTATCCCCTCACCTCCCGTGCTTTCACATGTCCCATGCCTTTCCTTTAAAGCTGCGTGGCGAGAATATCAAGATTCGAGAGTATTTGAATAAAGAAGAAGAAGCTGGGTGGGGTGTTAGGTAGGATTGCCAGGTCGAAATGTTTTTGTTGGCTTTCTATTTATTACTTGTTCTTTTAAATGATAAGCCATTCTTGTCGGCCACTAAAGATGGGGCATGAAAACAGTAGAAGTCATTTTTTTTATTTTGTTTTTTCTTTAATGCTCTGAATAATTTTCACTTTTTTATACCAAAAATGCATTTTGAACTAGTTCTCGCTAATAAAATTTTTAGAAAACTTAAATTTTTTAAAAAGCTATGATTATATCATTGCATAAGTAATATGAAAATGAGAATATTTGCAAATTTTAATTTCTTATATTTTAAATACATTGATGTACGTGAGAGTAGCCTGTCTATAATGTAATAAAAAGGGAAAAAGACAAATAAAAACCGTCTAAATTTGCAAAACCCCCATAAGCCCACTGAATTTTGAAAAAGACTGAGAGGTGATAAGGACTTTTAAAGGTTAAGCAAATTCATGCAAAATGACCACCTTGCCCTTCCTTCCTTCGCCTTCACCTTCACAGCACAGAGAGAGAGAGAGAGAGAGAGGGGGGGTGAACAGGCTCAGGCTCCTTCACCCGTAGTCGTCTTGACCCTCCGCTATTGACACCGACGCCGGTGCTGCACTCAATCGCCGTGGATGACGCCGCACCGATGACAGTGAAAAAGAAAAACTGAACAGTAATTTTTTTCCGAAGAAGACGATTTAGATTTAGGTTCAGTGGTGATGGCACCGGAAGAAGGAGGAAGAAGACAAGAAGAAGAAGGAAGAAGACCAGAAGAAGGAAGAAAAGAAGGAGGCGAGAAAAAAAAAAACTAAAAAATTTTTCCCCCCTTGCGTGCACAGAGAGGAGAGAGGAGTGTGCACAAGTGTGTATTTGTGTGAAGAATTTATCAGAGGCAAAGCTGACACAACATTGTTTATTAGAGGCAAAGCTAACACAACATTGTTTATTAAAAGAAATAAGCTAGATGAAATTTTAATTGTACAAATTTATGTTAATGATATAATATTTGGTGCTACTAATGATGCTTTGTGTGAAGGATTTGCAAAGGATATGCAGGGAGAATTTAAGATGTCTATGATGGGAGAGCTCAACTATTTTCTTGGACTGCAAATCAAACAAAGGAAAGATGGAATTTTCATCTCTCAAACCAAATACCTCAATGACCTACTGAAGAAGTTTGGGATGGACAATTGCAATGGAGCTGACACTCCAATGAGTACAACCACTTCATTGGATGCTGATGAGAAGGGCAAAGACTTCAGCATCACAAAGTATAGAGGAATGATTGGATCATTACTCTATTTGACTGCAAGTCGGTCAGACATCCAATTTAGTGTGGGGATGTGTGCAAGGTTCCAGTCTGCTCCAAAGGAGTCCCATGCTGAGCATGTGAAAAGAATATTTAGATATCTTGCTGACACGAAAACACTTGGATTGTGGTTTCCCAAAGGTCAACCTGAACATTTGGTGGCATATTCAGATTCAGATCATGCTGGTTACAAGACTGATAGGAAGAGCACAAGTGGCCAATGTGAATTCTTTGGCAATTCACTTGTATCTTGGTTTAGCAAGAAGCAAACTAGTGTGGTTGTGTCCTCTACAGAAGTTGAATATGTAGCTACCTCAAGTTGTTGTGCTCAAGTGCTATGGCTTAAGCAACAACTTGCTAACTTGGGAGTCAATCTGAAGGAGATCCCAATTTTGTGTGACAATACAAGCACAATAAGCTTGGCAAAGAATCCAGTTCAACATACTCGGATCAAGCATATTAATGTGAGACATCATTTCATAAGGGATCATGTTCAGAAAAAAGATGTCAAAGTCATGTTCATCCCAACACATCTTCAACTTGCTGACATTTTCACAAAGCCATTGGCCAAGGAGCAATTCAACTTTATTAGAAGAGAATTGGGAATGCTAAATCCCAATGAGTTGTAAGTAATTCTTGCTTAATTCAATGTTAAATTATGGTTTTGATGATTAAAGGTTACTAATTTAAGCATCGGAGTGTCTAGACATGTTTTATGCAGGATATTCAAAAACCTGAGTTTTGCTGTCAAGGAGAAAAACCTCGAGGTTTTGGAGAAAACCTCGAGTTTTGGCAATGTATTGTCGGGGTCAAAGAAAATCTGAAGTTTCTGAAGAGAGTGAAACCTCGAGTTTTCCAAAGAAACCTCGAGTTTTCATTAGACAGAGAGAACCCAAACTTTTTTGGAATTTTTGAAGACAATAAACCTCGAGTTTTCAATAGAAACCTCGAGTTTTCATAAGGCAGAGAGTAATCCAATTTTGAAGAATGAAGGAAACCTCGAGTTTTGTATAAAAACCTCAAGTTTTTGGAACAAACCTCGAGTTTTGGCTTCTAAAGGTTCACAAAACACCTTTGAAGTCCATGTTAGCTTATATGCATTAAACCTCGAGGTTTAGGTTAGAACCTCGAGTTTTTTTATCGCATCTATATATATATGAGTCATTGTTGTGTTCTTCAAAACTCGACCTAAAACTCAAGTTTTGCCCTAAGTCTTTTCACTCTTCTCTCTGAACTCTCCTTCTCCACTCTCAATCTTCCTTCCACACCACCAAATGGCTTCGAAATCAAAACCCCAAGACATTTCCGACACTGATTCCACCTCTAAATAGATTAAATAAATAGATTATATTAGATCTGTTGGATAGATTTAATTAATATATTATTTTAATCCAAATTCAAAATTCAAGATTAATAAGGATTAGTTTTGAATATATAATACGCCTATTAGGTTTTGAAAAACCTACGGGACATTTTGTCAAACGTATTAGAAAAGCCGCGAGAAACCTTAGAGAGAAAAAGACGAGGCGAGAATACTGAAGGCACTAGCACACTACCGTCGGTGTTGGAGGCCTTTAGTGTGGATATCGGTAGAGGGAGTCGATTCGCAGAGTCGGCTCCTGTTGATCGAGTAGGTAGCCCACGAGATCGAATTGAACAAGACGCTCACGAGTTCGCATAGGTATGGTTCTTTTCTAACTTGATTTAAACACCGTTGATGGATCCTCCAATGAGATTCGTAAGTTTTAATGGATGAAAATCCTTCCGCTGCGTGTACGGATCCCAACATAATCATCACAAGAGAATTCAAAACATCCCTCTTAGGATTGATGCAATGGTAGATCATTTCCAAAAAATTAAGAAAACAGAGTCCGAACAAAATTTGAGAAGTGAAGCAAGCAAAATAAAACAACCAACTGATCAAAACCATAAACTGAATAGCCTCCGAGAGAAGAGAACGCAAAACATGCACAGCCGAAGACGTCAAGTTGAGAACGAAAAAGGTTGTCAATTAGAAGAAAGAAAATTACCAATTTAGCGACTGCGGCCGTTCGATTCTTATGGACAGAAATGGAGGCCGATCTCAAGCTTCAAATCTAGCTGCGACTGCGAAAGTGATGAGCTTCAAATCTAGTTGAACAAGGCGCCAAATGGACTTAGGATTCACGCCTTCGCGAAATGAAAGGATGAAATCACACGGGAGAATAAATGGCTTGACGATTTTACCTTTCCCACATGAGCCCAAACGGCGTTGGAGACGAGAGTGGTCGTCGGAGACGAAGACGAGAGTGAGAGTGAGCACACGGGAGAGAGCAGAATGATTCGAGAGAGAGTGAGGGAATAATTCTAAAATTGCCCTTCTCTCTTTTGTTAGTGTTAGTGGGGGTGTTTTTGTCATTTGACCACACATTTAGATGTCACAAAGAGTCCTGTGGCCTTTTTGGGGATTTGAATAATCTTTGGGCCTTTTTTGGGGGGTTTTTTTTTTTTTGGGTTAAAAGGACCCTCATATGAATTTTCCCACAAAATTTCTCCACTCCCCTCTCCCACTCTAAATCACTCGTAACAAACACCCTCTAAGAAGAATAGGGAAAATGATAAAGAAAAAGAACATGGAAATTGTTAAATGACAGGGAGGGTGTTTGAATTTTTATAATTTTTGTGAATTGAGAGATCCACTATTGGGATTTTAAGATTTAAGGAAGGAAAGATGGAGATGCACCTTAATTAAAAAATTTTCCCACCACCTCACTATAGTTCCTTGTCATGGTCTTAGTAAAACCACCTCAAAACTGTGCCGGCCTTAGTTTGATCACTCCCTCGATCTTGGCTAAGTCAGTCGAACCTTCATGAGTAGGCAAAGTGCACAAAGACAAAGAGAACTTTTAGAGAGAGAGAATAAGAGTTGTAGAGAGAGAAGCTCTTGGAAGTAAATGACTTATATTGCTTTCAATGGGTTGGGAGGCACCTCCTATTTATAGCCTATCACCTCCTCAATGAACGGTCATGATTCAATACATCCAACGGTGGATACCGGTTTTCCAGAACCTTCTCCCAAAATATCTAGATATTCCTCTTTTACATGAGAGTTCTAAAATTCTCTATACAATTCTATATCTATGTACAAGTATCTACAACAATCTTAATTTATCTAGAAACCTCTATGGAAGTGTCTTTGCACACAAATATCTGGCATTTCTTCGGTGCGTGACATCCTACTAACTACTGATGGGGGCAAATGATGAAGGTAGGATTTGATTTCACAACCACTAGCATTTCGACATTATAAGACAATCATTGAGCCACCAAATCTTATCAACATTTTAATGTAAAAACTTACTCCCTTTGCTCTTTATTATAAGACACTAATTAACAATTGTATTTGGTTTTTTTTATAAGACATTTGCTTGTTTCTAAAGCACATTAATTATTTTTTATAGAATATTAAATCTGAACCGTTCTAATTTCAATCTAACGGCTGAGATGAAGATGAGAATAGGAGCCAATCCCAGCTTTGAGTGCAACTCATTTATAACTTTGGTATAGCTATTTTCAATACATTTGATTAGCTATCAAACAACTTTCGTTTAACAAGTAACAATGCTACTTTTTCAAGCCATTTACAAGGTTTGTATGGCTGTTTACTTCATTTCATTAGCTTTTTGTGTAGCTATTAACAACTTTCATTTAGCACAAATATGAAATTTAAAAAACTTAATAGTTTTTTTTTAACAATAAAACTTGATAGTTGATAACTAAATAAAAGTTATTAATAGCTCATAAACATGAAAAAGTGGCCTTGTTAATTGTTAAACAAAATTTATTATTATTTTTGGTCTTTAATATAAGACTCATTTTGTAATTTAATTTATTTATTTATTAAAGTGGGTCTTAGATTAATAACAAGATGGAGTAATAGCTAATGAAATTGTCCTATAGTGCATAACAAGCGAGATAAAAAGAAAATATTTTGTCAATAGAAAAAGATTGTTTATACAAAAAATGGGAGCGAATAATTGATAGCAGAGATATTTTGTTTCCGCGTGTCTTCCCAAGTTGCTTGATGTTAAAGCCGTACGATGAATTGAATTACTATTAGGGTGTGCATGACAACCATTCTGTTGTCCAGCACCGTTTCTGAGATAAAACAGTTTTTTCTGATTCTGCGCTTTGGAAAAGTTCTGAGAATCAGAATTACGTTTGTTAACCTATTTTATTTTTACTCTGAGAATCAGAATTACGTTTGGTAACACATTTTTCCTCCTCTTATTTGGAAGTTAAAAAAATAGTAAGAGAGGAAGATAAATGATTAATGAGTTATTTTTACCATTTTGTCATTTTCTTTAATAATTAATATAATTATTATACTTTACAGATAAACTTAAATTTAAATTTCCTAAAAAAAATATTTATGTAATTTTTATATCCAAAAAATTATTTATGTGGCGATGGCGGAGGTGGTGGTGGCGGGGGGCGGTGGTGGTGGTGGTAGCGGCGGGGGGGCAGTGGTGGTGGCGACGGCGGTGGTGCGGTGGCGGTGGTGGGGTGGTAGCGGTGGCGGCTGTGGTGGTGGTGGTAGTAGCGGTGGTGGCGACGATGGTGGTGGTGGTGGGGCGGTGGCAGGGGTGGGGGTGGGGCGGTGGCGGGGGTGGGCCGGTGGTGGTGGTAGCGGGGCGGCGGTGGCGAGGCGATGGCGGTGGGGCAATGGTGGTGTTTGGGGGTGGCAACGGCGGTAGTGGTGGTGGTGAACGAGGGTAAATTTTTGCTTTGATTGAGGGAAAAATAAATTCTGATTTTTTGCCCTGGAGTAGAGAAGCCAAAATTTTTAGCTTTTTTTTTTACTCTCCAGCACAAAAAATAAACCGGTTCATCCCGGGAGCAAGAAAAAAAACCAGATTTACCAAACACAATTCTCATCCATTTTTGTTCCGGGGCACAAAAATTAGGAAAAAAGTCATTTTGGGAGTGTTACCATGCACACCCTTATACTAACAATACAAAAGGCCTCCCCAGCTGCTTGATGTTGACGCTTTTTTTTTTTTTTTTTCTCAAAATGTTGACGCTCTTCATTCATTTTTTTTGCTCAAAATCCTCTTCATTCATTGAGTGAACATAACAAAACAAAGGACACGCTGAATGGCCGACAGATTCACATGCTATGTTTTGGAATCTATTCTTTGCATTAATGCTGAATGGCCGACAGATTCACATGCTATGTTTTGGAATCTATTCTTTGCATTAATGCATGGTTTTATTGGCTTTTAAAGAGGGTCCCACAATGACTTTGGAGCGTCAATATACGTTAAAACTAATAGGCTAATGAATCCCACTGTTCGTGTTTTCTGGATGCGAAAGTTACCTCTTCCTACCCTCATCTCAAGTATGACCCTCTGATGATCAAAATTATATAAATATAAGAGATTTAATTCGAAAGAAGTTTTCTTATTATTATTTTTTTATTTTTATAAAATGTTACTCCTATAGATGAAAATGACCTAATAAAAAGGTTAGCTAGCAAATCCACCTTAAAAATATAGGCTTAGGAGCCATGTTGCCTCGAAAGTTTTTTTTGTCTTAATCTTTGCCTCTGAAGTTTTAAAAGTAATAATATTGCCCTCTTCCCTTAAAAAACTAATGTTCACCTTCAAAAAATTGGTGTAGAATGTAGATCATTAACTTTTTAACTGAAATAGACAACATTGTTACGTTTTCAAACTTCTGAGGTAACAATAAGATTAAAAAATTTTTAGGGTAACATTATTCTTCAACAGAAACTTTCAGAATTAATTTACTACTTAACCCCTAATAAAATCATAATGAAACAAATCTCATTATTTTAATAGAAAACTTTAGCTACTTTTCTATTTTCTATTGATTACTTGTCCCATTGTCTTACTTTTTTAAATAATTAATAAGCATTATTGCAATCAGTGGACATCACGGTATTTGAAATGTACGTTGCCCCACAAGCCCCACTCACGACTGTAAAGTCTGAAGAATAAGAAATAAAAGGCACTCTTAACTTTTTTGACTTTATCGGCCTTTGAAATTTCCCCTCACCTCCACTGCTCCCACATGTCACATGTCTCTCATGCAACAAAGGACGCTCACAAAATAAAGCCAAGCATCTCTGTTGACTTATTAGGGTTGAAATCCTCAGTCCAAAAAAGTTACCGAACTAGGAGTAATTAGTAATTACACAATGGATCTGGCAAAGAGAAATAATAAAAAACAACTCTCTTGAAATAATCAAATTCTATTAAAGGGTCATGATAATTAAGTTCGATTAATTATAAATACAAAAAGATTACTTACACATAAATACTAGCTAGATAAAAATGAATAAATATAATAATTGAAATGGTCAAAACATAAATGACATGAGAAAAATTATAATTGGGGGTTATTATAATGGTAATAAGTAATAACCTTAGATTGAAAAGGATCATGCCTAAAAACCTGTTTTATAATGGTAATAACCTTGGGTTATTAGTATTTTCCCTTCTATTTTTTTTTTTTTTACAAAAAAAATCTCTTTCCCCCACCGCTTTCATAGTGCCGGCATCCCTTCGATTTTTCCCTAGATTCACACCTTTAGTTTTTCTTCTTCTTTGTGCCTCCGTCTTTGACTAAGCTTGTTGTATTCTCCATTACTACTTGAATTGGAGCTTTGGTTTTGAAAGAGGTTAGTGACGGATATACTGTAAATTTTCTTTTAATAAAAAATTACTACAAAAGTACAAACTGATTTTTATTTTTTGGATAGAAAGAAAACAGCCCATAGAATTAAGCGCCTAGATACTTTTTTGTGTAGTGTATCCGGTGTTTTAGGGCAGGTCATCTTTTAGGCACATCAATAATTCTAGATTAATCCGGACTAAGACCGGGTTGGCCCCTTTCAGGGGAAAGCCTCTACCACTCATGCACGCTACATTCCAATTTTTTGTGTGTGTAATGTATACGGTGTTCTAGGGCAGACCATCTTTCAGGCACATCAATAGTTCTAGATTAATCCGGATTGAGACTGGGTTGGTCTCTTTTAAGGAGAAACCTCTACCACTTACATACACTGTATTCTCATATCTTGAACTTAAAACTGATGGTAAAGCTATCACAGCTCACCCTTAGATATTTTTTTAGATCACTCAAAATAAAAACTGGTGCACTGTCCAAAGCCTACGTGGTGAGAATATCAAGGGTATTTTTTTGCTTAAAATATCAAGGGGATTCAAATAAAGAAGAAGTTGGGGTGTTAGGTATGGAATGGGGTAGATCATGGCGGGTTGCCTGGCCGAGATGTTGTGTTGGCTTTGGATTTATTTATTCTAGTTCATGCATCTCCTCCCCTAATTTTTTTAGTGTTGGGAGTCGGGCCAGCGTTTGAAAGGTCAGAGTTTAACAGAACTAGCCTTACAGGGCTCAAGGTAAAAATAAATCTATTTTTTAAAGTTCGGCCTGGGAACATCTGGATCAAGGTTCGCTCTATAGGACTAGAAAGATATTATTCTAAATTTTAATTATTTTTTCACTATTTTTTAAAGAAATATGATTAATTAATTATAAAAATTAAAATTCTAATTTATTAAATAAATATTATCAACTGAAAAGTTGTTCAATTAAGCTTTTTAAATAAGATACTTTTATTGCAATATAGACAGGTTATTCTCACGTACATCAATATATTTAAAATATATATTTTTGATATAAAAATTTAAATATTCTAGTTTTTTATTACTTATGCAATAATATAATATTAGTTTTTTAAAAAAATTAAGTTTTCTTAAATTTTATTAGCGAGAACTAATTCAAAAGGCATTTTTTTAATTAAAAAAGTTAGTGAGGTGGATGAACGTTACTTATATTTATATCTGCTTCACTTCAGAATTGGTTGACTGATTTATAAATTCGACAAGTCTTTTAGTCTCTTCTCTAACATATAGTTTACAAGCACCGATATAATCAGTTTATAGGGGTGGGCGTGGGCAGGCTGGTCAGGGTGAGACCCTTGCCCGATGTCTAACCTGAAGAATGAATGGGCTGCATTTTACAGCCCGATATCTAGCCCTGCCCAATAAAAGTCTTAACTATTTTTGGGCTGGGCAAAAACGGGTTGGGCAGGGTGGGTCTCTCTTGCCCAAATAGTAACATCTTGCTCTGTTCTTTGAAGATTTTAGTTTATAGTTCACATAATTTTAAAGTTTTGGAGATAGCTGAAGTATAATATAATGTATTTATAATATATTTAGACATAATAATATAATATATTTTAAATAAAATAATATATGTAGAACAATATTTATTTAAATATATTTAATTTTCATGGCAGGGCTGGACCCCTGCTCGATGCCCAGCCCTGCCCAGTTACTGGGCTAGCCCAAAACTGTCTAATTTTTTTCGGGCCACTTTTTTAGGATAGGGCTAGACAATTTTTTGTTGGGTTTGAGCAGGCGTACTGGGCATCATGCTCACCCCTATCAGTTTATGTTATGGAATGAATATCTTCTTGAGAGTTCTTTTTTTTGCTCGAAATCTTGTTGAGAGTTCATATGATTAGTTTTGTTGGCGCTTTAAAATGATACTTACTTTTTCCCTATCATCCTTGGAGATGGAGTGTACAAGTCTGATTGTTGAACATTGAACTAGCTCAATTATTTCCCTAATTCTTTAGGGAATTCTTTTGGGGGAAATTGGAGGAATGTTTTCACTAAAAATTTTATTGGGGGAATTATTTAAATAAAAGTATAAGTTACAAAATCTGCAAATATGACTACTTTTTAGATAGGGTTAAGGTGTATATTGGCCAATAATGTTTTACTTCAGAAGTGTCTAACACAAAAATGTTTTTAAGTGAACAAAAAATACCAAATTTTTTTTTTAAAAAATGTAAAATTAGCACAACGCCATTAGGAAAAAAATTAACGTCCGTTAAAATAACAAACTTTTAAAGGTTAAGGTGCCGATTGACTAATAAAGTTTTATTTCAAGAACGTTCAGCACAAAAAAAATTTTTAAATGGACCTAAAAAATTTCAAGATATAACATATAATATAATTTAAATAAATAAAATTTAAAAAAATTCTCCATCCCTCTAATTAGAGGGATGAGCATGGAATGATCACATCAGGGAGAATCATGAAATGAGAACCCCAAATTTAGAATGTGGATTTTTCTCTCTCCAAATTTCCCAATTCTTTTATTTTTATTTTATTTTCATCAATATTTTCTTGTTTTAGCATCAATATTGTAGTTATGAACTGTAAAGATCATAAGCAATTTTTATTTATTTGTTTATACCTATAAATACTAAAGTGTCTAGTACCATAAACTATTTTATTAAGCCAATACCATAAAATATTTTTTTAAAGTGTGTTCTAAACTTTAACTTATTTTTGATGCATCTAGCACCAAGGCACTGAAATGCTTTTTAGGGTGTTGGCCTCGTATAAAGAAATATTTTAAGGTGTTTGATACATTACTATATGTTTTAAAGTATTAGATGTATCTTACAAAATATTTTAGGGTGATAGATACATCTTAACTCTATTTATAATAATAATTTTATAAAAGGTTGAATCTCAACCTTTTTAAATTAAACACCTTTCTAAATTAAACGTGGATACGAGATTATAAGAGTAACAGGGACTCAGGGAGAAAGATGAATATGACAAAACCTAAACCTACTATCTGACACGTCACCCACGGAGGATGAGACCGTGACTGTTTTTCATGGGGAAACTTCAAATAGTCCTTATAAAATTTGGAAGGAAATTTGCCAACAAACTATTTATTTAAGAGCACTCACCACAATTAACTTTTTCATTTGATCTTAAATACCAACAAACTATTAAAAAATTAAAATAGCACAAAATCGTTAAGAAACCAGGAACTTAGTAGTCAGGAACTTAGTAGATCTGCGATGGGGGTGGTGGTGGTGGTGGGGGGTGGTGTTAGATAGTGTTTTGGAGGCTGTTTTGTTGTTCACGGGCGTTGAAGGATTGCTTCTCGATGTCAATGGCGACGCAATATTGGGTCCCACAGATCCGTCGGGTTTAAACGGTTCCTTACATTTCACCAATGCAGCTCCGCACAGAGATGGGTTTTGCGCGAATGATGATTTGGGGAAACCCGAGATTAATTTGGGTATTTCGCCGGAGAGGTGGTTGCTGGAGACATTGAAGTCTTGTAGCTTGGAGAGGTTTAAAAGGGGAATGTGACCGTAGAACTGGTTGTCGGAATGTCGCCAGAGAAATTGTTGTGAGAAAGATCAAGGTGATACAAACGGAGAAGCGATGTAACCGTCACTGGGAACTCACCGGATAACTCATTGTGAGAAAGAAACAGAAGCTTCAGAGAGGTAAAATTAGACAGACGTGGAATGGAATGGGGGCGGAAAAATGGTGTCGCTCAAGGCTCAGAACTCGAAGCTGAGTGAGAAAAGTTAATGGCTTGATAGAGCCATGGAGATCGAGATTCTCAAGAACAAGTCATGAAACTCGATTCTAGAGGCATGAGACAAAAACCCAGTTACAGGGGTGGGTGCTTGAGTTCCAAGACGCGAGCTTGTTGCCAGCATCAGAAGCGACTTTGAACGCCATTTGAGCTTCTAAATCTTGGTTTATGGATGCTTCAGTGGGAAGAAGCAAATGAGGAACTAAGAAGAAGAAGAAGAAAATCAGGAGAGAGAGGCGAGAGGCTGCTGCCATTGTGCTATTTTTGTTGGTATCTAAGGTCCAATAAAATGTTAATTGTGGTGGAACAAATAGTTTGTTGGCAAATTCATTCTTTAATCTAATTTAAAATTTCTCATTACTTTTTTGAGGATAAAATGAAAATAATTTTTGAAGTTAAAAGACCTGAATAACTCAGCAAAGAGGGGAAAAAATATTAGGGAGTTTACAACAAAATTAAGACGATTCCCACATAATGGCACAGAAGTTTAAAACGCAAATATAGTGATTCACAAGAAAAATAAAGGTGTTTACAACTGAAGTATAATATTGACAAGTGGACCTTCCCAAGAAAATTACAGAGTTTACAACAAAACTAAGGTCATATACAAGATATATAAGAGTTTTTACACTACAAATAAAGTGATTTACAAAAAACCTAAGAGTTACCAAACTAAATGTTGGCATTGTTTCGACCCAAAAAAAAAAATGTTGGCATTGACAAGAAAATAAAGAGTCTTCACAATAGGAACGCACAAGAAACAACATAAGTAAAACATTGATAGATTGTCATTGTACCAAGCATTACAAAAAATATTTAGGTCATTTGAGTCTTTTTATCGTAGAAATTAATTTCATTTTACCTAAAAGGATGTCGTGATAATTCAGAGTTTTATAGAGGCAATTGAAAATAAATTCACACTATAGTTGGGGTTGAAATCCTTCCCCCCCCCCCCCCCCCCTCTTTTTTTACGGGCTGATATCTGTGTCAAAATTTTCCCCTTTTTGTCCCAGTTCTATAAAACGTCTCATAAGACTCGCAGCTCAGGAAAAAAACATAAAGGGGAAATTTTCCTAAGTGTCTAAATAATCAAAATATTGATAAAAAAAACCTAAAAAAATCACATATAAAAAAAGTTTCTAAAACCTTTTCTATTATTATTTTAGAAACGTTAACAACTATATCAGTACAACATTAACAACTAAATTAATATATGTTAACAACAATATCCTAACAACTAAATCAGTATACGTTAACAACTACCACTCTGGTCTTATTTATAAGTCCAGCTTGACCAAAAAAATTTGGTCCTATTTATAAGTCCAGTTTCGGAAATAAATGAGATTGTGATAATTTTACCCATATTAATTGCACCAATAAGGATAAAAGAGAAGAAACAATCAAAAAGTACCCAATCATAAATAAGGGCAAAGTTGAAAATTTACCTCATAATCATTGTGTCAATTAACTTTTTTTGATATGTGAGATTTGATCTGGACTTATAAATAGGACAAGAGTGATATATAAATACAATATTTTCTAAAATAATACCACAAAAAGCCGGTCTAACTTTTCTTTAGGTTTTTTTTTTTGGACAATATTTTGATTACTTGCCCTTGAGAGGGATTTTCCCAAAAATAAATTCCAAGGCGTTTTTCTTCATTTGTAGGCAAGTCTTTCTTTTATTTGTTTCTCTCACGGATCTTTTTCTTCTTCCACATCTTCGCTGCCATTGTTTACGTTGAGATCTGATATCCATTGCCTCCTCTTTCTCAAACTCTCAGCTCCTTGTGTTCTTCAAATTTCTTCTTGCAAGTTTCAGAAAGAAATCATTCCAAATCAAACTTCAATTCATTTCTTTAGAACTCGTGCTTGTTCACTCGTTGTTCCAAATTTTCTTTCTTTGTTTCTTTTTTCCCCCAGACCTTGTTCCCCTTTTTCAAGTCAATCTTGTTTGATTGTTTTCTGCATATAAGCTTCCTTTCAAAAACCCAAAAAGATTTGTCAGTTTTCTGCTTCAAATTTATCTTCTTTTCAATCATATTCCCATAAAAATCTACAAAAAAAAAAAAAAAACGCATCAAGAAAAGCGAAACAAGAAATAGAAACGAAGTTGCAGTCTTGTTTGAACAGTTCTGTTGCTTTTCATTGTGGCCGATCTTGCACAAAAATCCAAAAAAGTTTCTTCTTCCGTGTCTTCTATTTTTACATCTTGTACAAAATCCAAAAAAAAAAAAAGTTGATTTTCCTGCGTTAGCTTTGTTGTTATCTTTTCAATCATCTCTGCCCATACAAATCTTTTTTAAAAAATATTGTGATTTTCTTAGAAACGAAGTTGCAGTCTTGTTTGAACAGAGTGTGTTATTCTTCATCGTGATCAATCTTGTAAAAAAAAAATCTCAAAAAACAAAAAAATTGGCTTTGCCTTAGAAAATTTGAAAGTGTCTGCTTCATCTATAAAGTTCAGGGAGAAAGAAGTTGTGCTTATTAACACTGTTGCCGGTAGAGTCTTCCTCTTCCTATTGATAGTTACAAGTTTATAGATGAAATGATTAATAATTAATGCTATGAGCCGAATACTTAATATGTTTCATGTCAATCACAGATCTTCTCAAACCTCGAGCAGAGAAGAAGGACAACCACAACATCACCTCTCATCCATAACTTCATAACTTATAACTTTGAGTAAGGTGTGTGCTTGTGTTTTTATACTTTTATATAATGTAAATTTACTTACATCTTCTTATTGTTTCTCTCAGTTTTTGTTTTTATTGTTGCTGTTGTGATAGATGCGGGTTCTTATTATCTTAATTTCTGTTGTTTTTGGAGGGATTGTTTATATTAAAAGGGAAAAAAAAAATTGCGTAGAAAACTGTATTGTTTAATTTTGTTCTATCTTTTACTGTGTTGTTTCTGATTTGTGAAAAGAGGGTGGGATGAGCGTCGTTTTTGGAGGGACTGTTTATAGTGAGAATATTAGTTGGTTAGCTGAAAATGTAAGTCATATCCCACTATCCATCACTTTTGGATTATGAAAGGTGGTCACACTAGTACGGAACTGGAACCGGTTTGGGGATGACATTATTAGATGGTTAGCTGAAAATGTAAGATACACATGAGAGGAGTTTTTTCTCGGTTTATGAAAAATAGCTATAAGAGGAGTTTTTTTTTTTTTTGACTTGAAAGACTTGAAAAAATAACTTATAAAACTACAGTTTCACAGTTACAATTCATGTTTTTTTTAAAATCAGAAGTCATTTTTTTAAAAACAAAAAAAAATTTAGTTGAGAGATTTTCTCTATTTTAGATTCTATACTTATTAAAATAATTTTTTAAAAAATAAATATTAAAAGGATTAAATTTAGACTATCCAGATCGGATTTAGATGGTCTAATCAGGTATGAGTGCTTATTACTTTGAGGTGGCTTTTAATAAGAGACATTATAGGCTAAAAAGATATTAAATTTTATTAACTCTGCCTTAAAATTCAATAACTTCCAAATATTATCTCTATTTAATATACATTATACCTCAACAAAACCTACACAATAATAATGAATGAAAAGTAAAGTTATACATTTGTATAAAAAATTAATGATTTGACTTATAAATAGGACAAAAAATTATTAATTACATATTTTTCCTAAGTACCAATTTGTTTAAGATTAAAGAAAAAAGTGATTTTTGTTAAATAAGGAGTTTTTTGGACAACCTTAAGCTAATTATGACGAATATTTATAGGGGTTTAAACTTCTTATATTGCATGAGAAGAAAAAAATTCATATACACATATGAAATAGTGGGACCCACATATACATATAATTAGATTATATGTATATGTGGGATCCACCATTTTATGTGTGTATAACATGAGAAAACACTTCTCATGCAATATGAGAAGTATTTTTCCCATATATATATGTTGTAAAGATTGGTATGGGGAAAAAATATGGGGCCTGTGTGTTTCTTTTTTTGTTTTTGAAAATCAAGTTTCAAAAACAAAGTTTTTTGGATAGTTGTTTTAAAAAAAATATGTTTTTGAAGTGACATGACTATGGTGGTCGCAACCGACGGTGATGTCATGGCTGGCGGCGTCGGTGGTGTAGTGCCGATAACAGATCAGTGACAACCTTAAAAGTAAGAAATAGAAAAACAATAATAAGAAAACACTTCAAAATTGTTTTGATTTTTTAATCTTTTAAAACAACTTATTGAAAACAGTTTTTCAAACAGGTTTTATTATTATTTTTTTGTTTTACTTTTTAAAAAAACTGTTTTCAAAAACAGAAATTAACAACTTCATGGTTTTTTGTTTTGAAACCCAAAAATGAAACTGATGATAGGTTACCGTGGCAGTGAGTTCAACTGCGTGTTTCGCAGTGAATGGAAAGGCAAAAAACTTAGAAACTGATTAGCTCACAAAATTAAGCCAGAATCAAAATGTTTAATTTTGATTTTTAGAGTAGCAGCAAAAGACTTAAAATGTATAAATACCTTTTGCAATCCTAAAAGATCTGAAGTAGCAATTCATATAGTTCTCGATCCAAATAGATATAACAAAAACATAACATTGTTAGTAGGCTTCGAGCAAAAAAAAAACATTGTTAGTAGGAAAAGATGTTAGGGATTCTTCTGACAGGAGGTGAACACAGTGATGGGATGAGAAACGCCATCACCCATCAGAATCCCTCAAGGAAGCAAACTAGGTTTTCTGCATAGGTACTGCTCTATTAGCCTACCGCTATTTATAACATCCTATCAAGGTTACTAATAGCTTATTGGATTGAGTGATCACCCCAAATCCAAGCTCAGTCTATCTAACCGCAGAGTCACACAGACACAAACAATAGATATTTGATTTAAAACATTAAGTGTAATGTCTAGAATATATAGATATAATCCCAACATTAAAAATAGGATATAATATTAATATACTAAAATATCTAACAGTGGCAGGTTTAGGATAACTGCAGCCATATATAGGAATACTCTTGGATTGATGAAGAGCATAAGAATAGACTTGGTAATGGTTCAAACTAGGAACAAACAAATGGATAATAAGTCTAACCAAAATGTGATATGATAATGCACTAGGAGTAGGACAACACTTTTAAAAAGGTGTGTTTTTATAGCGGTCAAAACAGTGTTTGTAGTGGTTTTGACTGCAACAACATGTAGTCTCAGTGTAAAAAACTATTACAAAAACTGGCATGACGAGTGGTTTTGAAGCAATTCAACCAAACTGCCATGCACTTGGTCAAACCCGCTACAACGTCTGTAGAGGTCCGAATGTAACTGCTACAATTTCCAGCACTAAGTGTCGATTCACTGCTTGAATTTGTAATGGTTAGTAACTGCTAGTAGGGAGGGAAGAAACCAAGGTGTTGTTTGTCATGGTTGAGTCCTACAATGTTTGTGTAGAAACATTTTTTATTTTGGCTTAGTGAAACGTTTGCAGCAGTTGTCAATGGCTACTAAATTGAGGTGTGAAAATACTTATGGTAAGTGATTTTTTGAAATTTGAGTCAAATTTAGTAGCAGCAATATAAATGATACAAACATGTTGTCAGAAAAATTTGAAATTTGCCCCTTTTTATTTAGTGCCGATTGTATAATTGCTACAAATTCTTAATGAAAATTTGAATTATTTTTAGTGAAAATTGAATTTACTATCAAAACATAGTAGCGGTTGGGAAACCGCTACTAATATTTTGGGATTGTTTTTTAAAAAGGTGCTGTCCCCCCCCCCCCCCCCCCCCCCAAAAAAAAAATTGTAGTGAAATCGAAAATATATGTAATTTTGTTATCAAATTGAGTAAATAACTAGTTATAGAGGAGATATCTGAGGCTTTTAGATGCATATTCAAAAGAATTTTATTTGGTTAAATTGTAAAATGATATTAATGTATTAAAAAATAAGTATGTGTAATTCATAATCATTGGAGAGGTAGAAATAAAGTTATGAAATTATTATTTGTAGTGATTCTGACATGTCACCGTGGTCAAAGCACCTGCAATTGAAGAGAAGAAACAAGATTAGTCCGGAAATAAACAATATGAAATAAATAAGTACATAAAAGAGGAAAAGAATATAGAGAAATTTCTAACTGTTGGCATAAATAAACAATATGACAGCTTGTAGAAGAACAAAGAACAAATACTATGAAGAAGAAGTAAAGGGAACAAAAAAAAATGAAAGGGAAGGAGGGGTGTTTAAAATTGTCCAGCGTGACAGTAGTAACAGTTGAAGTGATGATGCTTGTAGCGGCTATTTACATCCAACCGCTCCAAATCACCACTACAGTGATGATGCTTGTAGTGGCTATTTCCATCCAACTGCTACAAATCACCACTACAACTACGTGCTTGTTTTGGGCCCAGTCAAACCGAAGAAACTTTGTAGCGGTTTTGTTAAAAACAGTGACAGTTTACCAACTTTGCAGTGGTTTTTTGTAACAGCTACTAAAACACGCCTTTTCTGTATTGTAGGTTGTAGAGATTGATAGGAGGACTGAACTCTCTCTCCTTGTGAGTGCCCCTTTCTCTCTTCGTAGGAGTTAGGTTTGGTTCCTGGAACCCTTCTGATCGTTGGTCATTGATCGGCGATCTTTGTCCCTAGCCTTGAGTCTAACCTGTTTTTATTGTCTTTTTCCTTTTTTTCCTTCTGTTTCTCTACTATTTACAATTCTTTTTGTCTCTGGTGCACTCTTTCACAGTGCGAGTGTCTTCTGTGTGTGTGATTAGTGTGGGTGTGCTTGTTCCAATGGTCCTGTTAGGAGGTTTGGAGGATGAACAGGGTAGTAGTAGGAGTAGATCCACGAATGAGGTGGTTCTAAACCTGAAACATAAGTCTGAGAGGTCAGGCGGTTCGTTAGTTGGAAGTATTGTCACAGGGAAGAACTTGAATATCCCCACGGTGGTGACGATGATAAAGAAAGGTTGGCATCTGGATGAGGAGGTGGAAGTGAATGAGCTAGACCGTAATAGACTCATTTTCCTCTTTAGGTTTGCTAATGAGGGGGATTATGGCCGAGTGTTGAAAGGCAGACCATGGTCGATACAAGGGTTTCTCCTGAATCTTCAGGTTTGGGAGGAATATATGGTACTCAGCGACATCAGTTTTGACAAGGCTCCTTTTTGGGTCCAATTCCACGGGTTACCGATTGAGGCTTTTGATGAGGAAAATGCAAGGAAATTAGGTAACACAGTGGGGGAGACACTTATGCTGGAACGTCCGATGGTGGCTGGAAATTTGAGCAGGGGTTTTATCAGGGTCAGGGTTCTTATTAATCTGAATGAACCTCTTGTCAAGGGCTTTTGGGTTCCACGCGGAAAGATGAAACCGGCATGGGTGAATGTTAAGTATGAGAGGTTGCAACATTTCTGCTTTAAATGTGGTAGATTGGGTCATGATGCCCGAGTATGCAAGTATTGCAGGGATCAACAGGGGGAGGATGATGGGTTGCTGGAGTATGGTAACTGGCTAGGCACGACCTCTGTGAGAACTATGGAGAATGTGTTGGAGGTGTGCAAACAGGACTGGATAGAGAGCAAGTTTTTTGTAAAGAGTCAAAGGAATGAAGGTGGCCTGAGAAAGGAGTCGCCGGAAAGATCAAACCTTTCACCGGAACCCTTGCGTCTTCGACAAGAAACGAGGTTGGTAGGGGAAGATTTGGGTATGGGTGCTGATAGGACAGACGTTTTGGTCAACGAGCCTGCAACTTCGGCGGGGTTGGTGCTTTCTGTAGGACCAGAGGTGGCTGAGACTCAGGAAACATTTAATGCTCATGATGAAAGCCCGGCACGTGAAAGGATTGGGGACAGAGCTGATTTTCCGGATGGGAATGGCAGCATTTCCTTGGGAGTGGATTGTAGATCCTTAATGGGCGGGGCCCATAGCAGTTACTCAGTGGATGGATTGGAGTTAAGCCCAGTGGGAAAGGAGCAACACGTGACTTTTAATGTGGGCTATTCTAAGGAAGCTGAGCCCAATGATTCCAATACCCAATTCTTCCATAAGATGTCGCCCATATCTGCTATGTCGTTCTCTTTGAAAGGAATAAGTCTCAAAAGGCCATTTGAAGATGAAGGTGACCCCACTGTGGTGAAAAAGCCACGCAAACTAATATTTGGGGAAGAGGAGCAATTCTCAGGTGAGTTTTCCATTGCTGTGCACAAGCCCAAGGGCCGACGACGTAGCTTCCGCTCTCTCAAGGCCTCCATTCGAGATAGATCAACTGGTAATCCTCCTCCCCCCTCTAGTATTTCTTCTGATTTGGTTGCTGATCTGCCTGTGACTGTGAATGGAGACATTGAATTTCCGGAAAGCTGGCTTGTACCTGCAGCTGATAATTATGATGGTCAAAATACTTCTTCTTCTTCTTCTCACGCCGGTGGCTGGATGGAACCAGCTGCCGGTGCGCCATGAATCTGCTGGCCTGGAACTGTCAGGGGCTTGGGGTTGCCCTGACAGTCCGAAATCTGAAGGCTGAGTGCCTAAAAAAGAAACCCCAGCTGGTTTTCTTAATGGAGACCAAGCAAAAGGCTAAGTATGTGAGAAAGATAAGGAGACGGTGTGGATTTTCTGAAGAATGGATGGTGGATCCGGTGGGTTTGAGTGGTGGTTTGGCTTTGTGGTGGCTGGACACTGTCACGGTGGAAATTTTATTTTCTTCATCAAATATCATCCATTGTAAAATAGGCTCAGCTTCATTGAACACTCCGACTGTAATTTCATTTATATATGGCCCGAGTACTGAACGAGAGAGGCTTATCTGCTGGAACGAGATCCGAAGAATCAGTCGGAATATTAATGTGTCGTGGCTGTGTATAGGTGATTTTAACGAGATATTAGCTCAATCAGAGAAGAGCGGTGGTAATGCAAGACCGTGGAGGAGAATCTGGAACTTCAAAAGCTTGCTTGCTGACTGTGGGCTAGGTGACCTAGGATTTTGTGGATTCAAGTTTACTTGGTGTAACAACCGAGATCATCCTGATACAGTCAGAGAAAGAATCGATAGAGCTCTGGGCAACAACCAATTGAGGGAGCAGTTCCCCAATCTTAGTGTCCTCCATGTAGAACCAGATGGATCTGATCACCACCTGCTGTGGCTTCAGTGCAATCCTGAAGGTAAGCGTCAGAAGTGTGCTTTTCGATTTGAGTCGTGCTGGTCTGCCCACCCAAATTTCCTCCAGGTAATTAAGAATAGTTGGCACAGTATACCTGCTGCTTCTTACAATGCTTCTGAAAAATTTGTAGAAAGTTTGGTTCAGTGCAGAAAAGACCTCATCAGATGGAGCCATAAGGAGTTTCCAAACAACAACAAAAGAATAGAGGTTTTGAAGGGTCAGCTTGCTAAGCTATCGCAAGGAACTCGGAATGAGGAATCAGCTCAAATTATCACTGGTTTAAAAATGGAACTGGATCGGATCTATGCACTGGAGGAGCAGTTCTGGTGGCAACGTTCAAGAGTTAATTGGTTGCAGTTTGGGGACAGAAACTCACGTTTCTTCCACTTGTCAACTCTTAAGCGCCGACAAAGAAATAGTATTTTATGCGTTCGCAATGATGAGGGTGCTTGGCTAATGGAGAAATCTGATGTTACACAGAACATTTCTCAGTTTTTTCAGGGGCTGTTTACTACATCTGATCCAACCAATATGGGTGCGGTGCTAGATTTCATAGATCATAAGATCACAGCGGATATGAACCAAAAACTCATGCTCCCGGTTACTCGTGCGGAGGTAAGGGATGCTGCTTTTAGCCTAGGAGCAGCCAAAGCGCCTGGCCCAGACGGTTTTTCTGGGACTTTTTATCACAAAGCTTGGGACGAGATTGGTGAATCAGTTTTTGTCTTGGTTCGAGATTTCTTTGAGGGTAAAACTATGCTTGATGTGATAAATGAGACGAATATAACATTGATACCTAAGGTGGAGAGACCTGAACATGTGTCTCACTTTAGACCTCTTGGTCTGTGCAATTTCTCCTACAAGATTGTGTCGAAGTTGCTGACGAATAGAATGAGACCCTTACTGGACTGCTGTATCTCTCAGAATCAAGGCGCCTTTGTTCCTGGCCGGTGCATACATGATAACATCATTATCGCTCATGAGGTGTATCATTACCTTCGGAGGAAGAAAACAGGCGACAAATTTGAGTTTTCTCTCAAAATGGATATGAGCAAAGCTTATGACCGAATTGAGTGGTGTTTTTTGGAGCAGGTGATGGTGCGTTTTGGGTTTTGTACTGAATGGGTATCATTAGTGATGAAGTGTGTGAGATCAGTTAAGCTTAATGTTTGTGTTTCGGGGGAGGCAATCAATTCTTTCTCACCAAGTCGAGGACTACGCCAGGGGGATCCCCTTTCCCCATACTTATTTATATTGGTGGCTGAAGTATTGTCCCTTATGATTTCTAAAAGTCAGATTGCTACATGTCTGTCTGGGATCAAGCTAAGTCAGAGTTGCCCGGTACTCACACATAGTTTTTTTGCAGATGACTCGTTGTTGTATATGAAGGCAAGCAATGGGGAATGCTCATACTTATCTAAGCTGTTAAAGGGCTATTGCTCGGCCTCGGGTCAAGTTATTAATCTTGATAAGTCAAGCATTTTCTTTTCCTCGAACACCCCAATGGAGGTGAGAGCTATGGTTTGCAATACACTAGGAGTGTCAGCCTCTGAGGATCCTGGCAAGTACTTGGGTATTCCAAGCATTTGGGGGAAGACTAAATGTCAAGCTTTGGCTTATGTGAGAGAGCGTGTTACAAGCAAATTACAAAGCTGGGGTACTTCCTCACTGTCCTATGCGGGCAGAGAGGTGATGATTAAGGCGGTCATTCAAGCTATCCCTATATTCCCCATGAACTGTTTCAAGTTCCCACTGAAGTCTTGCAAGGAGATCCATAGCTTGATTGCAAACTTTTGGTGGGACGGGAATGCTTTTGGAAACCGCACACATTGGAAGGCATGGGACATTCTTACAGAAGGAAAAGATAGTGGTGGAATGGGCTTTAAAGATCTGATTACTATGAATAATTCCTTGTTGGCAAAGACAGCTTGGAGGCTATTGACAAGACCTAATGATCTGTGGGTTAAGGTTATGAAGAGTGTATACTTTCCGAAGGGGGAGTTTCTTGCAGCAACTAAAGGCCACAGAGCTTCTTGGTGCTGGTCGAGTCTTCTTGAGGGTAGAGCAACCCTCAAAAAAGACCTAAGATGGGATGTTGGATCTGGTACAGCGATTCGAATCTGGGGAGAGCCTTGGATCTCAGGGGAATATTTGCCTGCTCAACCAGATGAAAGTGATAATCCTTATGTTGAAAGTGGACGGGTGTGTGATCTCATTGTGGATGGTAGATGGAGTCTCGGCCCAATCTCTCAGCTTCTAACTGAGGAGGAGAAAAATGCCATTAGTCTAATCCCTATACCTACTAATGGCTTGGAGGATAAACTAATCTGGAGCTATGCAAAAAATGGAGAGTATACGGTTAAGCTTGGGTACATGGCGGAGAAGAATAGACTGAAGGCAGGAACATGTAGGGCAGGGCCATCCATTGTGGTGTCTGCATCAAATTGGAAATCTGTTTGGAAGCTGAAAATAATCCCTCGGGTGCAGCAATTTATTTGGAGGGTGTTAAATGCCTCTATTGCAACGAATTATGCCCTGTTCAGAAGAAGGAGAGCTGAGTCCAGCCTATGTCCCATTTGTGAGCAGACGGAAGAGACTACAGAGCATTTATTTTTTCACTGTGCGTGGACCCGCTGTGTATGGTTTGGCTGTCCATTAGGGGGTAGAGTTGACTTTGCAAAAATCACAAATTTCAGGAGCTGGTGGATACAAATCCTTGGTATGACTTCTTTTAGTTCTTATGATTTATCTCTGATTAGTTGGTTGTTGTGGCTAATATGGAAACAAAGAAATGAGAAGGTATTTAACTCCATTGAACCAAACCCATTGGTGGTCATTGAACTGGCTAATAAGAATGTTGCTGATTTTATGGATGCTACTGATGTGAGGCAATTTGATGTGGTTTTGGCGGATAATACTTGCTTCCGTAATCATTGCTGGGTTCCACCAGGTAATGATAGTGTCAAGATAAATTGCGATGGCGCTTTCAAAGAGGATGGTGGTGGGGCAGCAATAGGGTTGGTATGCAGAAACCACTTTGGTACTTTTAAGTGGGGGTTTGTTTCCAAGGTAAAATCAATATCTGCTTTTATGACTGAAGCCCTTGCTCTTAAGCGGGCATTGCTGATTGCTATGGATATAGGATTGGATAAAGCTATTTTTGAATCTGACTGTTACTGTTTGATCAAGTGTGTGAATGCAAAGTCACCTTCTCTATATGACTGGCGTTGTAGGGGTATTATTCATGATATTGTTAGTCTTCTTTCTTCCAAAGTTGGGTTTTCGATTTCCTTTACCCCTCGTGAGGGTAATTGTGTTGCTGATCACCTTGCAGCAATTGCTTATAAGGAGGTGTGCCCTGCTGGGTGGGTGTCTCAACCAACACCTTCTTTGTTACGTTTTCTAACTTTGGATGCTAGGAAGGCTGCCTCTGTCAGGAATGCTGTTTCTCGCCTTGGCTCTGTTAGGGGTGATGATTCTTACAGTTATATTTAAATTGTGTGTCTTTTGATGGCTTCGGCCTGTAGCTGTACGCTTTGTTTTCTTTGTTGCTTTATGGTTTTATGCTTTCCTGTTGTATTTGGACCTTATGCTGATGGTTTCTTTAAGGGAAATTCCTTCCTTCGAGCAAAAAAAAAAAAAAAAATTGATAGGAGCCGAATTTTTTCTTTTTTCTTTTTTGACAAAGGGCTGAATATAGTATGGATCAATCAAATAAATGTTGGACATTTAGGTCTTGTAAGTAGAGTGTGTATGTATGCGTTTGAATTCACATTAAAAAATAAATACTATGATTTTGGTGTTTTTTAATGTAAATTTAAAGCAATTGGCCAAGACTTACTCTCGGCCATTTGCTTTTTGAATTGGGCTGAGAGTTCAAAAGGAGGGAGACCTTTTTAGTCTCTCGCACGTTTGTTTGGTAGGGATGAAAGCAACAGTTCAATTTTTTGAGAGACTATTATTTTCATCCCATAATTGGGAGAATAGATGTCTTCTTAAGAAGCGTTTTGAGCTGTGACCGGCGGATAAACCAAGCCAACCTGAAACAAAGGCCTACCACTGTAACAATTTATAATACTCTTAAATCAACTAACTTTTAATTGCCGAGTTGGCTCAGATGGTAAGGAATCCAGGACTAGGCCCTTGGGTCGTGGGTTCGATCCCCTCTGCTATTGCTGGGACTCCTTTGGTAGGCGATCTCGTAAGTCCTCAGTAAGTGCTTATAGAGCCCGAAGCCGTGCCCTGACCTTGGTGGAGGACTGGTGCCGAACCCCTCCAAAACTTTTTTTTTTTATAAAAAAAAAAAAACTAACTTTTAATTGAAAAAACATAATCACTGTTACACCCTGATATGTAAAATCATGTAGACAAAAGGGGCGAGTCTACCATTGGCTCAAGGAGGTACAAATAACTATGTGCATAGAAGAAAAGCAAAGACGCATGAGTTTTTCAGAAAAAGACTTTCAAGGAGAAAATTAAATACAATCATGATCAAACATAACGTTCAAACTTTATAAATTGTACTGATCCTTGTGTTCAATTTTCTTTTCTTTTTTGTGTTGTGAAATGCTTCTTCCAAATAATTCATACACACATTTTAAAAAAATAAAACTTCAAAACTTGTATTAAAAAAGTTGAAAATGTTTATATGATAGGAACATTATAGTAATGTGGTCAAACCACAGAGTAAAATACTTTGTGCACTCAGGGATGATGATCTAAATTAGAAATAAAAATAATTTTATTTCAACATTCATGAAATTTTGGTATGTTATACTCCTTCGATCCTCGATATAAGATATATTTAGGCAGTTGATATTGGTTCTAAATATGAGACATAATTTTTATATTTGTCAATCTTTTTCTAATTTACCCTCCCTCAACAATAATCAAGGAGGAGAGGGGATGAAAGAATTAAGAAAAATTATTATGGTGCTTTAGAAACTACATGTCATATTAACTAATTTTCTTAATTTAATTAAATTAGATTAAATATATCTTATATTGGTAACGCCTAATTTGTGGGTCTTCATATCTATGTTTTGGGTTTCTGCCCTAGGCTGTCTTTTCTTTTGGGCTAGCCATTTTGGGTGTTTTCACTAATTATTTTCAATTTGTTCACATTAAGTAAACACATAGTTCTTACAAAAAAAAAGTAAACACATAGTTGCTTTTGTTTTCAGATAATTGTTGGAAATTCATTATTGAACTAACTGACCTGATTTTTTTTTTTTTTTTTTAGGATTATCTCATGAATTTTATCTGTTACAATGAAGATTTTTACGTTGATAGTTTGGATTAACATATTCTGCTTCTTCACTTTTGTTGTTTAGAATTTTTTTTGCAACACTGAAAGAGATTTAAAATGTCATTCAAACAAAAAATAATAATCTTCAATAAATATAATATATATATTACTACCTTTAATCTTTAAAATAGGAGTTAGTTGAGGGGTTGGATTTGGTCCTAAATGTAAGGTCTCAATCCATTTAGTCCCCATATTGATTGCACAATATGTTAAGGGAGTTTATATCAAGAGGTGGTTTCAATGCAAATGATTTAAGAGGGTATTTTAGGGAAATCAGCAAATATTTTTAACAAACAACATATTTATCCAATTTCTTTAATTAGTAGTATTGGAATAGAGAGAAGAGGAAGATAGTGAAAGAAAGGGAAGAGAGAGAAGAGGAAGATAGTGAAAGAGTGAATGAAGAATGCCTCCAGGAATTTTGTCCATATATCATCATCCACCTCAGCATTTTCGATCAAACTAAAACTCATAAGGATTAACGAAAAGGTTATTTTTGCTATGCTTTTGAACACTAATGGGCATTGTTGCACCTCTAAAAAGTATATGGTGTTGGAAAACTTTGGACAAAAGCTTATGATATTTTTGCATCTTTCCCATTTTAAAAAGATATAATATCTTACCCATAGTAATGTAAACAAAAAATAGTATTGGTGCCTTTTTCTTTTCATTTTTTCACTTACTCACTACTGTTGTTCCTTATATTGTCATTTGATCTTACATTTGAAATGATGCATAGCTAAATCAGGACACAAGAATGGAGATTGTCAAGACCATTGCTGAAAAAGTTGCCGAACCGATAGTAGATTACATTGTGGCACCCATTGGAAGGCAAGCGAGTTATCTAATTTTCTACAAAGACAATTTCAAGAATCTCAAGGAACAATATACAGACCTGAAGAGAGTAAAGGGTACTATTAGTCATGACGTGGAAGTACAAAGAAAAAATGGACGACAAATTTATGATAGCGTACAAAATTGGCTGAGCAGAGTGGATGAAATCATAGAAGAAGCAGAGCAACTTAGTAATGATCCTCAACATAGGAATGTTGCTTGTTGTAAGGGGCCTTTTCCTAATTTCAAGTCACGCCATCAACTCAGTAGAAAAGCAAAGAAAATGGTTGGAAATGTTGCTGAAGTAATGCAACAAAAAGATTACATTGAATCGCTTGCACTCTTGCCTGATCTAGAAGGAGTAGGCTCCACTTTTGCTACAAGTAGTGAAAAGCTTGAGTCAAGAAAGAAAATGAAGGAGGACATTATGTTGGCTCTAACAGACCCCCACATAAGCCGAGTAGGGGTTTATGGGCTTGGTGGAATGGGGAAAAGCACTCTAGTCAAAGAAGTTGCTAAACAAGTTAAAAATGACAAACTGTTTGATAAAGTTGTTATGGCTAATATATCCCATGTTGCAGATCTTGAAAGAGTTCAACGTGAAATTGCAGATTTTTTGGGTCTTCGCTTTGAGGAGACGACCATAATTGGAAGAGCAGCTCGCCTCCGGCAGAGTATTAAAAGTGAGAGAAGTATCCTAGTCATATTGGATGATATTTGGGATATACTTGAATTAGATAAGTTGGGACTTCCTCTAAATGATCATAAGGGGTGCAAGCTATTGTTGATTTCTAGAAGACTAGATGTATTACAAAATATGGAGACTCAAAAAGATTTCTTGATAGATGTCTTAAATGAAGAAGAAACTTGGTGCTTGTTTGAAGATATGGTGGGTGATGTTGTTAAAGATGTTAACTTGCGTGGCGTGGCAATCCAAGTGGCCCAAAAATGTGCAGGCTTGATTGTTCTTATAGTGACAATTGCAAGAGCGTTAAAAAATGAAGATGATATTGATTGTTGGAAAGATGCCTTAAACCAGCTGAAGATTGTTGATGAGGGAGGAATGAGTGAGAAAGTCTATTCAGTTTTAGAGTATAGTTACAATCATCTTGATGGTGAGGACGTGAAGGCACTTTTCTTGCTTTGTGGATCAATAGGTCCACAAATTCCAGTTGAATACTTGTTAAAGTATGGTATGGGTTTAGGGATATTCAAACATATTAATACTATAAAAGATGTAAGACTAGAACTTCACAGGTTGATTGGTTCCTTAAAGGCGTCTTGTCTATTGCTTGAAAGCAGCTCTAACATGGAAGTTGAAATGCATGACATTGTACATGAAGTAGCAGTCTCAATTGCTTCAAGAGATCAACATGTTTTCAAAATTGGCATGGGTGGTGAGCTGAAAAAGTGGCCATCAGAGGAATTCCTTCAAAGATGCACTCAAATCATCTTACACTTGTGTCATATTCCTAAGCTTCCTGAAAGGTTAGAGTGTCCTAATATTCAACTTTTCTACTTGTATAATAAGAATGAATCTTTAAGTGTCCCATATTCTTTCTTTGCGGTAATGAAAAACCTCAAAGCGTTAGGTTTGACTTGCATGCACTTCCCTTTATTGCCCCAATCTTTTCATTCCCTTATTGACCTTCAAACACTTTGTTTGGATCAATGTGGTCTGGGAGACATGACCAATATTGGAGCTTTAAGGAATTTGCAAATTCTCAGCCTTTGTTCATCCTCTATGACAACGTTGCCTAGTGAACTAGGACAATTGATCCATCTTAGAATGTTGGATTTAACTAATTCTGGAATTGAAATCTTCCCTTCCAACATTATATCAAAATTGACCAAATTGGAGGAGTTGTATTTGGGCAATACCTCTATCAAGTGGGAACAAGAAGATTCAGATGAGGAAAATAAAAATGCCTCCCTTAGTGAGCTTAGTCATTTGACAAACTTGATAGCTCTAGAAATTCAAATCAAAGGGGCTTGGGTTCTACCAAGGGACATAATGTTTGACAAATTGGAAAGATACAAAATAGTGATAGGAGATGTATGGGAGTGGTCTGATAATTATGGGGCCCCCAAAATGTTGAAGCTCAAACTTAGTACTATTATTCATTTGGAGCATGGGATTAAAGAACTTATTAAAGGGGTGGAGGATTTGTACTTGGATGAAGTGCATGGAATCTCCAATGTGCTTTATGATTTGAATGGAGAAGGATTTCCTTTGTTAAAGCATCTTCACATCCAAAACAATGGGAAAATTCAACACATCATCAACTCAATGAATGGAAGACTGAGTTATGTTTTTTTCCCAAAATTGGAGACATTAATACTTCAAGATCTCAATATATTGGAGACGATATGTGATGGCTCATTTATGAATCATTCATTTGCAAGACTTAGATCCGTCAAAGTCAAATGTTGTGACCAGTTGAAGTATATCTTCTCGGTGCCGATGGTCAAAGCTCTTTATCAACTTACTGAGATTGAAGTATTGGAATGCCATTCTTTAAAGAAGATTGTGTTTGTAGAAAACTCTATGGCTATTGATGAGAATATTGAGTTTGGTTCATTGCAATCCTTAACTTTAGGATATTTGCCAGCCATTGATGATTTCTACTCTGGTTTGCTGGAGTCTTCAACAACAACCATGCAGAATTTGTCGTTGGACAACAATGTTCCATCATCTTTTATTGATTCAAAGGTATTTGTTTTATTCTTATATTGCTATTTCTTCAATTGCTCATTCATACATTTTTAAAATAATAAGATACTGTTAGAAATTACTAGTGAAAGTGTAGCATATAACATCATTATTATTTATAGTTAATTTGATTCTTAATGCTTTCATTTTTCTTATACAATTCATTTGTTTACTTTACTCAATTCATGCAATGAGAATAAGATTTTTTTTTTTTTTTTTCAGGTGAAGTTTTTCAATTTGGAGACTCTAAAGTTAAGTTCAATCAATCTAGAAAATATTTGGCAGGATGATTATGTTTCTGTAGCAAATTCTTTTCACAAGTTGGCTAACCTAAGTGTTGAGGGATGTAACTGCTTGAAGTATTTATTCTCATCCTCTATAATTGGTAGTTTTCCAAACCTTAAGCAGCTTGAAATAAGAGAGTGTGAGATAATGGAGCAGATAATTAGCATAGAGGGGAGAAACGGCGCTGCAACATGTGAGGTTATAACTTTTAAAATTTAAGCATCTTATATCATATCCAAATAAATGTTGAGTAGTTATCAAACATCAAATATTTGCTATTGTGTATTAAAAAAACAGTGAATTACCGACGGAATGTAGCGACACAATTGCACAATTCTGTCATCAAATAGACTGTCATTAATTAATTAGCAAGTGAATTTAGTCATATAATTCTGTTGTTGCTAAATTCGCTCACTAAATAACTATTTTTTTGGTAGACGTAGTTGCCATCATTTATTACATGGACTCAAATTGTGCATTGCATCATAGGTAGGGCTGCCAAAATTGGAGACTCTTGTGATAAGCAACATGAAAAGGTTAAAGAAAGTATGGCACTCTCAATTTGATGGGTTGAAGACTACGGAGGTAAATAACTGTGAGAAACTCAAAAATATTTTCCCATATGATATGCAAGGAATGTTTGGAAGCCTAGAGACATTGAAGGTAAGCAATTGTGGTTCAGTAGAAGAGATATTCCAATTAACTTCCAATAAAATCCATATTGAAGAAGAAGCAACGACACAAGTATCACAATTGAAGAAACTCCATCTACTTGACTTGCCAAAGCTGAAACAAATTTGGAGTAAGGATCCCCAAGGAATTGTTCACTTTCATTGTCTGGAAGATGTGCTTGTTAAATACTGTCAGAATATAGAATATCTCTTCCCATTTTCAATAGCAGTGAAACTTCCACAACTTGAAAAAATTATGGTGAGCAACTGTGGAATGCGTGAAATTGTGGCAAACGAAGTGGGAGCCATGGAGGAAAAAGTCATATTTCACTTTGATCGATTACACTCATTGGTGATTTGGAACATGTCTAAACTTGATAGATTCTATAATCGAAATCATAGTTTAACATGGCCCTCGTTGGAGGAACTATGGGTGGTCAACTGTGAAAAATTGAAGTTATAGGGGAGACACTGTGCGAGTAACCAAAGGAAAAATTCCGATAGCCAAATCCAGATCTTTATGCAACGACTTCTTTTTGTAATTGAAGAGGTATGGATAATAAAAAATTTCTAGTTTATCAACGCATATATATATATAGTTTATTTTGTTTTCAAATAGTTTGTATCTCATGTAATCAATAAATTTCTAGCTTTGATAAAATTTGAAAAGTGGAGACTTTTGCATGAAGTTTAATGCTTTTTAATTATTGATAAAACATTTATTAATAGAACGAAGTATGGAGGCTTTAGGTGAAAAAAGCAATTAATCAAACTATTATGCTTTCAGGTGATTCCAAAGTTGAAAGCGTGGACCTTAAAGAATAAGGAGGCCATAATGTTTTTGCAATACCCACAATGGAAGGACCATTATTTAGGAAAATTGAACCTTCTTCGGTTGTCCAAATTTGATTGCAAAGCAGCAGTGACTTTTCTGGATTTAGTTGTGCAAAAGGCAGCGAACTTGAAAGGTCTAATTGTTCAAGACAGTTTCTTGAAAGAGATATTCCGAGATAAAAGGGTTGCATCTAAGGAAGGCAAGAACGACATCAAGACCCAGCTTCAGAGTTTGGCACTGTAATCAAGACCCAGCTTCAGAGTGTGGTCGAATTGGAGTAAATGATATTAAGAGGGTGTAATTCCCTTGAGGAAATAGTGACAGAGGAGATGAATGAGACCAGAGATGAAATTGTATTATTCTGAAGTTTGAGTACTTTAGTGTTGGAAAGTTTGCGGAGGCTCAATTGTTTTTAATCTAGCAAGTGCTTGTTCAAGTTCCCATTCTTAGAAAAAGTTGTTTTAAGGCAATGTCCGAGGATGAAAATCTTCTGTGAAACAGAAACAAGCGCACCAATGCTCAAAAAGGTAATCAAAGATGGAAAAGATTGTGAATGGTGCTGGGAGGGAAACCTGAATGGAACTATAAATTAGATCTTCCTTGATAAGGTATGATTATCTCATTTTAAAAACATGTAAAAGTATGCTCTTTAAATAGTGAAACTTACTTTTTCTTTACTAACAATGAAAATTACTTTATTCAGGCTGCATTCCATAACTCGATGCATTTGGATTTGTCCATGTTTCTTGAGCTTAAAGACTCTTGGTATAGTCTAGTTGAGAACAAAATGTTTTGTACTCTGATATCCCTAGTGGGGAAAAATTGTGACTTTATATCATATGTTCTTATTTCATCAAATCTGCTACGAACCTTGAGGAACTTGGAAGAAGTTGATCTAAGCCACTTTGATTCACTACAAGTCGTGTTTGAATTTGATTGTACAAAAGAAGGGGGAATGTCACAGAGAAAAGCTATTCATTTGCGAAAAATCTCTCTTTCAAATCTGCCTAAACTCCAATACATATGGAAACAAGATTGCCAAGAAATTGCAACATTTGGGGATTCATTAAGTTTTCATGCTGAGATCCAACGTCGTCAACCTCTGTTTTCGGTTAAAGGTATTGGTTGGTATCATTCGAATTAAACCACTGTATACGTCATTTATAAATTGAAATATAGATTGTTATTTTTTCACTTCTATTTTATCACAGATTATTATTTTTTAACTTCTATTTTATTTTTGGTTTCATCAAAAGGTGTGAGGACTGTTTGTGTAGAGGAAGTAATATTGAAAAAAATAAATTGTTGGAAGTTTTGCTCTGCTAATTAAAATGTGTTTATGTAGTCATTGGTAAGTTCATTGATCATGTAATATTCTTTTGATATTTGAATATTAAAGTTTAATTATTGTTAAAAGAATTGAATTCTTATTTTGAGCACCTGAACATTAATATTTGTCAATAATAATTATATGATTTCCTGACTAATCATGTGCCGTATACTGGTCATGTTTTACTTGAAGATTTTGGTGATAAGTAATTGCGTATGACCATAGTCCCCAAAAATAACACGCAGTTTGATATATGAAATGAGTTTTTATGACTATAATTTCATATTACTAAAAAAGAAACAGATATATTTTCAATTTAATATTTCAATCTTGCAAACAGATTTTTTTTTTTGCACCGTTATATTTCTGAAATTATCTTATTTATTTTGACATAAAATTTTGTTTTATATTACCTACTACCTCCAGTCCTAATTATAAGGCATAGTTGACTTTCTTTGGAGATATTAAGGAAGTTAAATAAGTTACTTAATCATTTCATATGTTGTACATCTTTAGATTATATATTAGTTTATTAATTAAATTAATTAGTTTGAAGAAAAAAATAAAAATAAAAATAATCTAAAGTAATTTAATTAGCTTCCTTAATTTTTCCAAAAAAGTCAACTATGCCTTATAATTAGGACCGGAGGGAGTATATTAATTGAGCATTAGGTATAGGAAGGGTGGGAAAAGCTTGCCATGCTTTGAAGAAACCATAGTTTGTGATGGATCCTCTCCATATGTGGCTAACTTGATTCAAATAGTGTTCATTACTGTGGAGCATATATATGTTTGTATTTGAAAATATAACATCTTATTTCTTAGTTTGCGCACATATGGCAGGTGCTTTGCCCCAATTTACAAGTTGTGTGGGTTGAAGAGTGTGAGAGCAAAAGAACAAAATTTAGCCAGTATTTTTCTGTACCAAAACATGATTGATTGAAACAATATGTAAAACTTGGATGCAGACAAATGAAAACTTAAATATGGATACTATTGCAGCATCAAGCTCAAAGGAGCAAGTAGGAGAATCCAAGCCTAATCAGATTGCAAATATTGGGAAGCAAGACACGCAGAAGAATGAAGCTTCATCAGGTTCTGAGAGGCCTCTAGCTCAAGTTACTCAAAATGCCCACAGCCCTTCTACAAATCAAGATACAGGTATTGAGATTGTCCTTCTTCCTTCAATTTTCTATAAATAATCAGAAATTTCTTTAACTTCGACCTTAATTTCTTTCACAGGTTTAAGTATCTTAGTATTTATCACTATCACTGTCCTTTGTATATTTAGTGATTGATTTCTTTTATTGAATAGAGCGATTAGTGATGACACTTTGTTATCATATTCACTAGCTCGATTAATGTTCTTTATATATATCTATATTTTTTTTTTGGGTTCATATACTTTGAATTGTGATTTTGTAATTTGAAATCATCTAGTAGATTTTGATCTTGCAAAAATCATGTTGCATTGTTGTAGATTCAAGGAATGCACGGAACAACGCTCTGCATTTTTTAATTAATGATTCTAATACGCTATTATGCGAATTGAGAACTACTAGAAGAATCCCAATACTCAACGATTCAATCTAGCAAGAATTTGTTTAAGCAAGCTACAACTGTCAACAGTAAAGAGAGTCATATTTTTCTTTCCTTCCTTTCTTTTTTGGATTTTTTGCAATTTTTAGGAGTAATATATTTTTATTTTGTTACAATGTTGTATCATTGTATTTACTCCCATTTTTAGAACTAATAGGTTTAGCTAGGGGAACACAAGAAATGGTTGGGAATATTGAAAGGCCATTAGTTGAAGCTGCTATCACAGGAGTTTATGATGGAGGCAATTATATTGTTTTAACATGTCACAGATTCTCTAAATTGCTTTCTTAAAGGTTATGGATGACTATTATAGAAGTTATTCTTATCTTCTATTATGGGAAATAAAATTACCAACAGAAGAATCACTGACTTAAAAGTTCCCATTTAGTGAGAATTTTCTTAATCAGATCTTCACCATCATTATTATTGCTTGCAACAAAGGAAGTTACACTTCTTTCACATGTTAGAGAGAAGATCAATTATTTTTATTTTGTTAAAGTCTCATGTCAAATATTTTAAATTTGATTTTATGTTTACTTAATTATTTTATTGTGTCATTGTATGTACTTGGACTTTTTTCTTAAACTTTTTTATTCAATAGTAGAGATTCAAGAGACACATGAGACTATTGATTTCATGCCTTTAGTTCAGCCTCCTCAAAAACATTTTGAATCCTATTACAATCTGGAAAGTATGTATTGATATTATTTTGTTATCTTAACTTTGTCATAAATGACTTTAAATGACCCTTTTTGTGCTAAATGACATTGTTGTTGTCTTCTTTTGCTTAATTATCTACCATATCCTTCTACTTTGCTTACTCATATACTAGTGAAAGAAGCCTCATATGACTTCTTGTCTTTTGATATTTGGAAACATCTTTTCGTTTTCTTTGAAATATTGTGTCATTTTGTTTTCTAAGTACTTTTCTAAACTTATTTGTTTGGCTTCTTGACTCTAGAGGCCAATGGGACTATTGAGAAACTCTTAATTCAAATTGCCCAAGAAGCATAGAGACCAGCTGCAGTACAAGACATAGGTTTTGATCTTTTTCTCTTTTATGGGCATTTGATTAAATGCTCTTGCTTAATTAATTAATGATTTTGAATTTCTATCATATTAACTGAAATTTGCTAGAAGGATCAAATGAGTCAAAAGCTTGTCCTAGAGAGAATTTGTTCAACCAGCCCAAAACCTTTGTAACTCATGAAAAGAGAGAAAGTAATGGATTTGTTTGTCTTTAGAATGAAGTAATTTATTTTTATTTTGAAAAACTCTTGTCTCAATTTTTTTCTTTTTAATTGTTTTTTTAGCTATTGGAACTCAAGAAATTCATCATACCATAGACAAACTCTTGATTTAAACTGACCAAGATGCAGAGAAACTGGTGACAACACAAAATACAGGTTCTTAACTTGTTTGTATATATATATTTTTTTGGTAGTATTCTTCAGATAAATTAATAAATTTATCATGATAATAAAATCTTCTAGAAGAATCTCGGGATCTACATATTGAGACTCAAAAAATATGGACACTATCAATAGGCTTCCAATTGCAACAGCCCAAAATGTATCAAACTCAAACATGATAGCAGGTTTTGCTTTTACATTTCAAGCTCTAATCTATTTGACATAAATTGTAGGGCAAGAAACGCATCTTTGGCAAGACTTTTTTTCCCCCCCCCCCATTTTAAGAAACTTGTGTTTGTTGATTCAGCTATCGATCCATTACCTTGACAACCTCCAGAACCTATTGATTTGTCAATGCAAAAATTGAACATTTATAAAAACTACAAGGAATGATTAACATTCCAGAACAGAACATGCCATATTTGGAGGCTGGGGTGAATCGTCATCCTGAAGTGCTTGACTGGATCAACACAAAGTGACGAAGAGTGTTTACCTCCTTCTTTTCCTTATTTGCCGATGTCACTCATATTTTGAGGACCATTCAAAAGGTTGACTTGACAGAAGATGGTCGAAACTACATCAGCGAATGTTGCACAGCGTTAGAAGGGGTTGGCTTTGGTGAGTCTTGGATCAATTACGTGCATTGCTGCACTGAGGAATGTGGAGATAGAGAAGACCTCAAGCGGAAAGTTGAGGAGGCTGAAGGTCAGGCTTCAAATATGAAAGATCAGATTGAGTCCATGACGGAGTTAGCTTCTGTGGAGCAATGATTTCATTGAATCCTAGAGTTTGTGAGCACTCTCTTAGAGCTACCAGCTTTGACAGTTTTATGTTCCGCTTTATATATTTTACTTTTGTATGTTGGTTTGTAAATTTTTCAAATGCACTAGTAATTTGTCATTTGCATACAATGCCCCTGTTCTTTATGTTAGCTCTTGAGCAGGATAGGCAAAAGTTATTAATTCGCATATTAAATGGCTCATGTGTCCACAATTGATAAAATCCTCTGACTTTTTACTCGCATAAGAAGCTATTAATATTTAGATTTAGTGCCCATTTGAATTCACCTTAGAATCAATTATCAAAATTCAAACCATAGTTTTCTTGAAAAATATCTTAATCAAAATCAATTATCAACCCAAACCATATGCAACTTCCCGATTTACGCTTTACCAAAATCCCTGTATATTATGAATATTTAATAAAATGTCAAGATTGAATAATTATTGTGACTTAGCAATCTATTGATTATTCTTAAGTCAATTTTGACAAGAAAAAAGGAATGTTTGTCACTTAGATAAATTAGTGTATAAATACAACATGTCTTTGTCACATGTGTTTGCACTAATTGGCATTGAATTCAACACTTGTGAACCCTTGAGGAGGCCTAATATTTTGGCCTACATGAGAGAAAGGGAAAATATGAAGTCTTGGAATATCTTGCATATGTTGGAACAAAAGTCCACGCATCAAGCTAGGAATCAAGATGATCTAGAAGGGGACACCTAAGCACTTGATTATGTCATCAAGATGACACAATTTCCTTGCCCAAGAAACCATTAATTTTGGCCAAGTGAAGGGAGAGGGAGAAAAAAGATGACAACTTATTCAAAAAGCCAAGCAAAGAGAGTTGGTGAGAGTGGTTGAGCCCTTTTGGCAAGAGAGACACAGTGGTTGGCTCATCAACTCTTATACACCAAAACACTTCTCTCACATGCCAATTTGATGATCAAACACTTCTTTCCTTAGAGAAAAGAGAGAGGAAATGAAATATAGAGAGATGGAAGAGAGGTTTCGGTTCGAACAAATTCTAGATGATCGTCTAGTCAAGGGATTTTTTGGACGAACGCAGAGATTTCGGTTTGTCCAGAATACATTGCGAGTTCGATTATCAATCTGTTTTCATCCGAGGAAGGAAAGTAGTGGAATTCAAAATCTTGGGTTGATCTTCTGTTTATCTGATTAATCTCATTTTAGTTCATTCTGTTTTAATTCTTGTATTGATTTTAATTGCATACTGAAAAACCCCCATTCTGTTCTATTACTGCTTGCCGTTTGAATTTTACTAACTGCAAATTCTTTTGAGGAACGACCCAGATTACATTATACTGCAAAATTATATCAAACTTGGTTATTTTGTGAGAGCTCGGCAATTCTCTATCACATTCATACCGCAAAAACACATCAAAGCAAAGTCAGATATGACTTTTTATGATATGCACTTGTTGCTCTCTTTTTTTAATCTCCTTTATCTTCTTCATGATTACTCTATGCATGCCTTAATGCAATTCCATCTCTGCTTCTTTGATGAGGAGGCTGGAGTCGTCAAGGATTGGAGCCTGGAGTATCGGATATTTGGGCTTTAGGTTTAAATCATAAATACTATCTAATTGGTTAATGGACCAAAATTAAAAATAAAAATGTTTCACTTAATTTATTTCACATGACTCTAATTTATTTAATTTTGACAAAATTTATTTGATAAATTAGAATTTTGATTGTTGTAATTTACTAATTTCATTTCTTTGAAAAAACACAGGAAAAGTAGTTAAAATTTAGAAAAATAGCTTCGGCCCTAGACCACATGCTTTCAAGCTGGGCTTTGATAAACAGACGTTTTTCTTACCCCGAGCCTAAAAAGGCCTGCCCTTTTAGGCCTTGACCTTATAAGCCCGCCCAACCTTGATTCCTAGCTCTATCTACCGATGATGATGGTGTTATTACCTCTGGTGAGCTCGATGATCTTGCCCTCATCACTACAAAAAAAAAAAATGCCATTTGTATCGGTCATAATGAACCACTACAAAATCATGTATTTGTAGCAGTTTTATCCAAAACCGCAACAAATTCGTGATGACAGCATTGGTGCCAAAGCGTAGGCTTGTTTGCAACGAACTTTGTAGCGGTTAACGTAAAATAAACCGCTACAACGGTAGCGCCAGCTTGGAGTGCAATGGCGCAAATGTTTGTGGCGTGGAATTTGTATCAGTTTTTTGGGAATAATCGCTACAAAATTGGCGCCAGCGTTGGCGTGTAATGGCAGGAACTTTGTTGCGGTTAATTTGTAGCAATTACATGAAAATAACCACTACAAAAAAGCGAAACAACACAGTTTTGTTACGATCAAAGTAAGGGGATGCATTGACCGCGTCAAATCCTATAATTTTGTATTGGTTTTTATCTTAACCGCTACAGATATTTACACTATATATAAGGGATTCTGTCCGTACATCAATTATAAAAATTTACAAAATACTAAATTTGCATTGTCACTGAATGAACTTTCTCAGCTTGGTAGTCGAAGACATGCAGATATTTGTAGCTCTAATTTCTTATCTCGGGAGATCAAAGCTACAGATATTTGCCTCTCTCATCCTTGAAGCCAAGGCAGTTCCTTTAGTGTCAATCCAGATTTAATTATTTCTTTGACGTGAAGACTTCTACACTTCTTAAGATAGTCCAACATGCGACCGAAGACTGGGTTCCAATATAGCCACCTTTGTCTTATGAAAATATCTTTGATCAAAATGAGTCAGTGAGTTTTTCTTGGGAGATCGGTGGCTACACTGAACCCGAATCTTCACGGGCATGTTGGAGTATTTTCAGTAAACTTATTACTCTTAATGTATTACTCCTGACTTTTTTGGAGAAATTAAAGAAGCTAATTAAATTACTTATTTTTATTTTTTTCACCAAACTAATTAGTTTGACTAATGAACTAATTAGTTTGGAATTTTTTTTGCCAAAAAATTTAATTTGTAGCGGTTCAATAACCGCTACAAAATATCACGACGAACGAGGCAGATTTGTCGTGGTTGATGAAGCGGTTTATTAGTAACCGCAACAAAGCTCTGAACTTTGTAGCGGTTTTCAATGAAAACCGCTACAAAAGGACGCGGTTTTTAAACGGTCCCCCTCATTTTGAATCACACGTGCAAGGTTTTGATTCCTAGCCTTTTAACTTTTGATTTTATTTACCTGTGGTGGTAAAACTTATACATTATGGTTTCTAAGGATAAAGGAAAAGGGAAAGTCGTTGGACGAGATAAAGTGCCTATAAGGGCCAGTAGTAGTAGAAGGGCTGTATGAGAGGGTGTGGGGCTCTAAATATCCCTCTGCCCCCTCAGGTGGGGAGCGAGTTTGATGACCTCTTCGCCGTGTTCGTTCTCTATGTGTTTTGATGATGATTTGACAATTGCAAACCCAAAAATGAAGTTTTGTCTTGGTAAATTGAAAAACTTACTGTCAAGACAAAACTCAAGTTTTGATTTGAAAACTCGAGTTTTGACCTTGACAGAGAGCTGCTCATTTTACATTAAACAGAGCAAAACTCAAGTTTCCCTTGGAAACTCGAGTTTTGAATTTTATAGAGAGCACTCAATTTTTATCTCAAGACAAAACTCGAGTTTCAGTTTGAAAACTCGAGTTTTGATTCTTACAGAGACTTAGACATTTTTCAACTAAAGACAAAACTCGAGTTTTGTTTTGAAAACTCAAGTTTTGATCTTACAGAGAGTCTCTGATTTTAAAATCCAAATTTGCGCCAAGACTTAACTTTTTCAACTGTTTTTAAGATTTTCAAAGTTTTCTCTAAGTTAAGAGAAAACTCGAGTTTTGATTTAAAAACTCGAGTTTTGATTTAACAGAGAGTTTTCTAAGTTTTCACTGTTGGATGAAAACTCGAGTTTTGTTGAACAAACTCAAGTTTTGACCCAACCCGAGAGGATTACCAAATTTCAAAGTTTTCATAACAATATGAAAACTCGAGTTTTGATTTCAAAACTCGAGTTTTGATCAGGCAGAGAGCAATACATTTTCACGACGATTTGAAAACTCGAGTTTCAGTTTTGAAACTCAAGTTTTAGCCTAATATGAACTTCTCAATGTTTTCACGATTATGTGAAAACTCGAGTTTCACTTTGGAAACTTGAGTTTTGGCCAAATAGAGAGCTATGAAGTTTCTCAACGTTTTGAAAACTCAAGTTTTGAAAGAAAACTCAAGTTTTGATGTTTTGGACTGAATTATTCATCTTTCATTAAAAAGTCCAAAACTCGAGTTTCGTTTTGAAAACTCGAGTTTTAAGATTTACTCAAACTATGGTCCAAAATCTCAAAACACGACTTTGCTCTCTGGAAGTAGAAAACTCGAGTTTCAGTTTTGAAACTCAAGTTTTGTATTAAGTGCATAGTTGAAAACTGGAGTTTTGATGAACAAACTCGAGTTTCCATTGCTGATCTGCAGATTTGAATTTATCGATTTTGAAATGCTTTGTTGTTTGATCTCAATACTTTCCAGCATTAATCCTTTATATTCTCTGCTATGTTTAACCACTTTATTCGTGAGTTTTAGGCAGATTAACGAAAATTTATTGAAGATCTTAGCAAAAGCAAAAAGCATGTCAGCACAATAAATGCTGTCCATAAAAGTTACATTCTTTCAGCTAATTCACCTGTGCACGGTTGCAAAGCATTAAAGAATGTTTTCTACAACAAGTAACCTCCTCTTCAACGAACTAATTCGCAGAGAGTCAACTCTAAGTCATTATCCACCTAGATTAAGTGAAGAATAGAGAGAGAAGAAGACCAAAGTTGCAGTAGAACACTCCCAACGGTTAAATCCATTTTGCAACGGTCATTTAATGCCTTCTGTGTATAAATAGAGTGGCATTCAAGTCTTCTCAACAACCACAACAACTGAGAGCGAATCGCATTCAAGTTTTCATTCATTTCCTTCATTTTTTCACTTGTATAGTTTCTGTTGATACAAGAGCTTCAATGTTCATTTATATCTGCTCTTTAAGAGAGTTATACTTCTGAATATTCATTTGTTGTAAGGAATCACAGGTCAAGGGGACTTGGTGATTTGGGATCTTTGATTACAACTTGTAAGGGGGAGTGAGTTCTAGTGAGAGAATCACTTCTTGTGTGTAGAGTGTGTAATCTTTGATATAGTGGAAATCCCAGTGAGGCTGGGGACTGGACGTAGGTCAAGTGGTTAAGACCGAACCAGTATAAATCTCTTGTGTTCAGCTCTTCTTCTCCCTACTCTGTTTACCTTTGTTTTTATCATTACAAAACAGAGTTTGTCTCTGAAATTTTTTAAAATACCCAATTCACCCCCCTCTTGGGTATTTGGCTCCACTTTCATGCCGATGAGCCAATCCTAGACCCAGAGACCCTTAAAACCATAGGGGGAGAACAGGGCGCCTTTTTGTCCGTCGACGACCTCAATGAAAATGCTAAGATAGAGATTAACTTTCCCCTCAGCGAAGTGCAGCAGTTTCTCGACTAGGAGAGCGAGTGGGACCAAGGGAACCCCTGACCGTCATCTTCAGACTCCACTGGATTTGTGGTGGATGTCGAAGGTAAATGTAATTAGTTTTTTTGACAAAAATTAAATTTAAATTCTTTACGTTTAATTAAATTTTTTTTAAACGCAATACAAACATGTTTTTATAATTGTGCAGATACACAGGGGAACATCAGCAGGAGGACGCTGGATGTTGCCGGGGTCACTCTGATGAATGGGTCTCGCACCATAGTCCCCTGGAACGTGGACACAGACTAGCAGATCGGCAATGGTAGTCACCTATTGAACCGATTCTTGTTGGAATTTGGCAGGAATTAGGCATGGTTCCCACTCGACTTCAAGGATTGGAAGCGTGTTTCGAAGGGGAACAATGACTAAGCGCTTGCTGACATTGTGTAGGTAAATTATGTCGTTTAATTAAATTTTACATGTTAATAGTTATAATTTGTGGTTTATTTATTTCTTAATTAATTAATAATTAAGTTATGATACAGAAAAAGTTTAACGTACGAGGCCACGCGAAGAGGTACGTACTGCTAAAAATAGGGGAAGGGTGGAAGAGCCGGAGGGGTCGTCTTTATACCTAAAGGAATGGAGATGAGACAATTCCTCTGTAGCAGCTGATCGAGAACGTCCCAGATGGCGTGGACCCAAATGACTGCACGGGTTTTGTCTAATATAGGAGGAGCGTAGAGGGATATGTACGTTTTTTAATTAATTATAATTTAAATTTTGTTTAAATATTAGTTAATTTATAGTTTAAATTTTCTTTAAATTAATTTAGTTTAAATGTAGTTTAAAAATATAAATATAGTTTAACTTAATTTATAGTTGAAATGTAATTGAAATATAGTTTAAATATTAGTTAATTTATAGTTTAAATATAGTTTACAAGATATCAATATAATAATTAATTTCACTTAACATTTTGTTTACTCCTCCTTGCAGGCTCTGTCCCAGAGGAACACCAGAAGCTGGGCACAGCAGAGGGTCCATCATATGGCAGGATCTAAGACGTTTGCTTGATCTACAGTGAGCTGGTATGTTGAAAGTTAAATTAATTTTAGGTTTAAATGATTGATTGTTTTATTTTTGAAATAACAAACTTTATATTCCTTTAATTCTTTCAGCAAGCGAAGGCTCGGGAGGAGAACCGTCAGATGAACTATGGGGAGCTGTTCACATGCACCTATAGACACCGTGATGGGACGCCGACCTCTGAGGCGGCAGAGGAGATAATAGTAAGTTAAAAAAATTATTTTTATAGTTAATTTAATATATTTAAATTGAATTAAATTGTTTCATTATGTTTTATGAAATCTATGCATCAGGATCGGATTGAGCAGAGCCAAGCAGAGCTGTGAGAGTCGCAGCACCCGGAGTCATAGGGGTTTGTGGATCCTACAGCCCCATTGAAGCTACTGTGGGCCCAATTGAGCATCCTGGCCGCGTTAAGGGTATGGGTGAAAATGCAACTGAATCACCAAGAGGGGGGGTGAATTGGGGATTCTTAAAATTCTTTAGAAATATACTTTGTTTTTGCCAGAAATCCGATGGAACCGAAAGTAAGGGAGTAAGAAGGGAAGAAAAGCAGAACACAGAGAAATTATCCTGGTTCGGTCCAATCTAATGACCTACGTCCAGTCCCCAGTCACTCTGGGATTTCCACTATCTCTCTAGACAATTACAGACTCTACAAACAAAGGGTGTTTCACAACCTTGAACACACTCCCCCTTACAAGTTGTAATTGAATAACCCAATCTCAAGGCCCTTCTACTTTGAGATCCTTACAGAAAATTTGATTACAGAAAAGAACTCTCTTCTAAGAGTGGATATTGTTAATCACTGAAGTACAACAATTCAAGATAACAACTCTTTCACTGATATTGTTGAGTAGTCGCACATTTCACCATGGATGTATTGACATTTTTCCTTCGTTACTTTATAGGTTTCTTGGGAAACTGAAATCTTATTGAGTAATAAGGCGTGGCCTAAAGGTTCAATAGCAGAAGGTTATATAAGGGATAAGGTCTTGTATTTTTGTTCCAAGTACTTTGATGACATTGAGACGTCATTCAACCGACCACCTCGTGTAGACGACTGTCCTGAGCCAGAGCCAGAGCCAGAGCCATCAACAATAGAGTTGTTAATCCCTCGTGTTGGTAAACCAGTTGGCGGAAGTGAGAACTTCAAACTCACGGCACTTGAGAAGTTTCAAGCACATAGACATGTCTTGATTAATTGTACTAAAGTTGAACCATACCTTCAGGTAAGGATTGCACACAGGTATATATATGTTATCCCATATATTTCCTTGCATTTTATACTTACATTTCATGGTCGTCGTCATATGTTTAATTGCAAGGAATTCAGGAGTCATGTGAAGCGTCAACTGAGGATTCATATACAGACATCCTCCGAAATTGATAGAAAGGTGCACAGAGAATTCCTGGGTTGGTTTAGGAGGAGAATAATGAATCACCACAACTTGCACTCACCAGTATTCAGAGATCTTGCACTCAGCTCGCTTAACCACGTCCAAAGGTTTACGGCATACAATGTCAACGGTTTCAAGTTTTGCACCGTTTCACGAGATTAGGGATTGCTGACCCAAAACTTGGGTGTATATGGCACGTTTGGGACGAGGAGTTGTGAGTAGCAGTGATGGGAATATGCACTTTGGTGACATCTCGTATTATGGAAAGTTGCTTGATGTGGTCAAGATAAATTACTAAGGCCTTTTCACCGTGATGCTGTTCAAGTGTTTGTGGGTGAATACGTCAATGTCCCGGGGACTCAATTGACGACTTAGGCATCACATCATGAATTTCTCCCGGTATATTCATATTAGTGAGTTTGAAGATGATGAGTCGTATATTGCCTCAGAGGCCCATCAGGTTTATTATGTCGCCGATGAGAGGCATAGGGATTGGAATATGGTGGTTCACTTAAAGCATCGGGACCTTTACGACATGGGCGATGGTGATAACGTCGCCTACGAGAGTGAGCCATTCTAGCCCGCCAGTTTCGAAAACTTGTTCTCAGATGGTGATGACAATTTACCTATAATTTGGTACGTTTTTTAATATACGCTTTATGAAATAATAATATTTAACTAAATTTTTATTTGTGTTCAAACATATTCAACTCACAAGTAACATTTTATACAAACTTTTTTTGTAGGGATGGTGACGAAGATAGAGAGAAAAAATTATGCTTACGATTTACTCTGTAATTTTCTAATTTTTTTTATTTAAAAAACACCATAATAAGATTTGTAGTGGTTATAAATGGCTACAAAGTAAAATGAACTACTACAAAAAAATAACCGCTACAAACACTGTATCGTTAACCACTACTAATTTTACCCACTAAAAAAAGAGTAACATAACCCGCTACAAAGGGGTACACAGATATCGATATAAACACTCCCACCAAACCATATTTAATATGCTTCAGTTTCGTTTTCTAGCACGTTTTCTCCTTGTTTTCTCTCATATCTCTATGTTTTCTCAAGGCGGTTAAGTGTTTGGAGTGGTCAGTGCTGTTCAACCGGATCAAATATGATGATTATCGCAATCTTTCTTTTTTCTTCTACCTTTGTGATTCTAATTTTTTTTAATTCAAAATTGTATGAATATTTTTCAACTTTCTTTCCACTTTCACCCACATTTATTTTTAAAATTAAATATTATTTAAATCAACTCACAATTAGTTATACCTATATAATAAACATATATAATCAAATATAATTTCTTTTACTAAAAATATAAATTATCGATAATATAATATTTAAGTAATAAAATATAATGATTAAAAAAATTTATTTTTTTTTTCCAATTTTATACATTTGTAGCGATTTATTAAACGCTACAAATATGAACTAAAATTTTAAAAGGAGGACATTTTTTTTAAAAAAAAATTACGGTAATATTTTGTAGCTGTTTAAAACCGCTACAAAAATATGAAAGAATGAAAACTGGCGGCAAAACTTTTTTCCCAAAAAAATGGCGAGAATATTTTGTAGCGATCTGATAATTGAATATTATCACACTTATTTGTATCTCTTGGTGAATAAATTTAGGATTGTTTAGTTAAAAAATAATGGATTTTATTACTTAATCGAGTTTTGAGCTTTTAATTGGATTTAATTCATTTTTATGATTAAATTCCAGATTTACAGTGATTTAATATTTTCGTCATAACTTTTGATCTAGATATCCGATTAGCCTGATTCTTCTTTCTTTTTTTAGATGGTTTAGAGAGCTACAATTGTTATGAAGACTCGAAAGGCTGATTCGGACAAGAAGATGGACGAAATTGGAGCTAAAGACAGACGTATTTTTCTGGATTTTTATTTTGCTCAAATTTTGTAATAAAGGACCAATTTTTAGAGGTTTCCTTTTTTATAGGGATTTCCTATTGATTAGGGGTTTCCTATTTATTAGAGTTTCTTATTTTTTAGAGATTTATTATTTATTAGAGGTTTCCTATTTTTAGTCATCTTTGCTATATAAGGAATATTAGATGGTGGCTACAAACATATTCTCAATTACGTTGTAGGAGATTTTCGGATTAAATTAGAAGCTTTTTATTTTCTCTTAGTTGTTCTTCATGTTCTTCTTCATCTTTTCTTCTGCATTTTTCCTAGCCATGCTTGGCTAAGCTTCTTTGATTGACCCAACGTTGAGGATTCCATGATTCGTTTAGAGAACTTGTTCTTTATCGGTAATTTAACTCGTTTCTATTTTCATCTTATCGGATCCGATTTTTGAAAATAGTTCAAATATTAGATTTAATATTCAGTTTGGTTTATCCCAAGGACTGAGTTCGAACTAGGTTTTAAGTTTTGCTGTGCGATCGCACAGTGGGACGCCGCTGTTCGGACATATTCTAGGCGATCATCTAGTCGAGGGAATTTTTGGGCGAATGCAGAGATCTCGGTTCGTCCAGAGCCAAACGTGGGTTATTTGTATTTCGTTCAATGATGGAAGTCTCTGGAATCTGAACGTTGGGTTGATCGTTTTTAATCTGCTTCTAAATATTTTGTTTTGTTTCTTTTAAATTTCATTTTAAATTTGTTTCAACCAAAACCCCCCATTTTTATTGTTTTTTTGTTTCGCTATCATTCCAATCAGACCCGCTGCGAATTCTTTGGGAAAACGATCCAAGTTCCCTATTACTGCAAATCTTTTATTGAATCTGGTTATTTTGAGAGACACGACAAATCTCTGTCACGGTCATATAATCGCTACAAAATAATTTTAAAGTTTGGTGCATTTTTTATATAATCAGTAGCAGTTTACTAACTACCACAAGTTTTGTCAATTTCACTTTGTAGCGGTTGACACAACCGCTACTAATGTTTGACATCGACATTAGTGTAGCTTCATAGAGTAGCGGTCATTTGAAACTGCTACAGATATTGTGCGGTCAATGCATATGTAGTAGCGGTCTATGAAGCACCAACATGCTTATTCTGGGAGAATTTGCACGTTGAACAGTGTCGGACACCGACACTCATCCGACACGCATCGACCGTGTGTTAGACGTGGTCAACGGTGACTGACACCTTGACCAGTCTGACACGCGTCTTTAACCGTGTTTGACGTGGTCAAGGAGCAATCTATTCGAGCAATGATTTGTGAAGTCCAAGACACAAAACGAGAAGGAGGAGGAGAGAGATAGATCTGTAGAAGGTTGACAAAAACAGACGGTGTAAAGACGGAGGAAGTGGCTCTCCAACTCTTTTGAAGCTCTTACCGGCGCCTCTGGTTTTTGGTGTCTGATCTCTATTGAGCTCTCCTTAGTCTTTGCAACTGTGAAGTGTGAAGACAAAGCTCACTAGTGGCCTTGGTGGTAGATGATGCTGCCAGCGAGAGGAAGATGAAGGTGGATGTTCAGGAGGAACCATTTTGGTCTCTGGTTTTAAGAAAATCCTCTGTGGCGCTCAACTCATCTGTTTTTCGTCCTCCTTCCTCAAGCGAGAATGCCGCTGATGAGAGTGTGTACTGTGTAGTGCTGGTCTCTCCTCTCTCTTTGTTTTCCATCGTGCCCAGCCTCCCCTCCCTTTTGCTCCGGTTCTAGCTGTTTTTAAAGACCATTGATGGTAGACAAATTTGCTCCTTCTCTTCACTAAGCACGCTCGTCCATGTGCTTGCTTTTCCTTGTATCTCTTTTCATTAGAACAGTGATGATGGCAGACAACTGTGGTTACTTTTTCTTCCACAAAACACGTCGCCTATGCGTCCATCATGTGTTTCTTCTTATTTTTTTATATTTTGTGGAAGACATGCAGATGCCTACCGTCCATTTTTATGTGCTCCCTCTCTTCTTTACATGTTCTTCTTCCTCCACTAACGTCATCTTCTCATTTTTATCAATTACGCGGGACCCAACTAGTTCTCTCCTCCACAAATGCCACGTATCTCATTGACATAGAGAAAAGAATAAAAGCTAAGATAAAATAAAATATTATAATAATAATCATAATAGTAATAAACTTAATTAAAAATTATACTATATATATTAAAAATATATATTTAATATAAAAACGTGTCGTGTCAAAATTTAGATTTTTTTTTAGATTTACGTGTCAGAGTGTTGTGTCACGTGTCGCATGTCCGTGCAACATAGGTAGCGGTTTATTTTAACTGCTACAAATAGACTTGCAACGATGGATTTTGTAGCGGTTTGATTAACCGTTACTAATGTCATTTGTAGCGTCTAAAACACAATTTTAACCGCTACAAATGGTTCTTTTTATTTTTTTTGGTTGTTGTTGTAGTGTATGAGAGAGGACCTGATGATCAAGCTTCGGATAGTTAGTTAAGTTTTGATTTCTAGTTTAGGACATTTTTTTAAAAAATTGTTAGTTACCTTTTATTTTTGATATCAGACATTTGATTTTTTATTTCTTTTAGTTGTAAATTATATAAAGACAACAATTTGTACGACTAACAAATTAGCTTTTTCACAGAGTCAAAAAGGTAAAAAAGAATTTGATATCGTAAACATGATTTTGAAGAAACTAATTAAACAGAAATAAGCTTATGAATTATGTCCATTTAGGATACAATCAATTTAATTACAACCGCATGCTAGATTTTGATTAATCCCAACGTGAACCACAAATACCTATTGACACAAAACTAGAAAAATATTTTCGCAAGTCTTCAATTTTCGTATACTTCAAATTTGTATGTGAAATTTTGAAATTTGAATTTTTGGAAATCCACCAATTTTGTAGCGGTTCTACAAGCAAAACTTCTACAAAATGTGCCATTTTGAATTTTAAGTTTCCCGGCAACAATGGTCACAAATTTGTAGCGGTTACAGTTAAAATAGCTACAAACGTTAAATTTTGAAATTTGAATTTGGTAACCTGCCAAAGGTCTTCGTTTTGTAGCGGGTATTGTGGCGGTTTTTAAACTGCTACAAAATGTCGGGCATGAAATTTGTAGTGGTTTTTTTGCCTAATAACCGCTACAAATTGATGGATTTTGTAGTAGTTAGCGTAGCAGCTTTTTAATCGCCTCAGAATGTCATTAACTTTAACCACTACAGAATATTCAATGTTGCATTTAAGCATCCCAACACATGTCATTAAGAGAACTACAAATTCTCCCTTCACTAATCTTCTCTCTGAACTTCATTCACTACATATGGATAAGTCACGGTTCAAGTTGCCACGCAATTCTCTAGCATATTTGGCTGGATTGAACAATTTCTTGGATTTCACATTTTCTCACGCTAGTTGTAATGGTAAGATCGTGTGTCTGTGTTGTAGATGAAAGTTTGAGAAGTGGCATACACGAGAAGTTGCTAAGGAACATTTGCTTATGAAGCCTTTCCTGGAAGACTATATGTTCTTGGGAGTTCATGGTGAGACACCTCGTATGAAATATGATGATTGTCTTCCTTGGAGTTCACAAGTAGGAGTTCAAGATGATCTTATTAATGATGTTGTTCATGATGTGTTTGGTTTTCATGACTACAACTTCACCGTAGAAGTTCAATGTGCAGACCCTATTTTCTTGAGGAATGAGGTAGCTTAGGAATTTTTTAGTCTCAATGATGAAGCTGATCGTCCTTTGTATCAAGATTTGTCAAAAATACTCTAAATTATCTTTCTTAATCAAATTTTATCATATCAAGTGCTTATGTGGGATCACTGATAAGAGAATGTCAATGTTGCTGAAATTATTACAAGATGCATTCCCTGACATGGACATTCTCACAATGTTCTACGAGGCCAAGAAGATTATTAGTAGATTAGGCTTGAACTACGAAAAATTGATGCATGCCTCAACAATTGTATGCTATATTGGGGAGGTGATGCTCTCAGAGAGACTTGTAATTGATGTCACACTTCTAGGTATAGGACAATTTGAAAGGGGGAAAAGAAATCATTGAGGATTGTCAAGTACTTTCTTTTAAAACCTCGCTTACAAAGATTGTTTATGTTGTCTAAAACAGTTGAGCATATGAGGTGCATGAAGTTGATAAGAGCGGAGATAGTAAATTAAGTCATCAACGGGATGCAGAAGCCTGAAAAGCATTCAACTCACACTTTCCAGCTCTCGCGGCAGACCTTAGAAATGTTCAGCTTGCTTTAGCGACTGATGGTTTTAATCTGTTTGGGAATCTTAGCACAAGTTATGGTGTTTTACTTGTTGTCTTAATTCCTTACAACTTGACCCTGGATGTGTATGAAACAAAGCCCCTTCATTTTGTCTATGATCATCTAGGTAAAAAGGCATTGGAAAATGACATTGATGTGTATTTCCAACCACTTATTGTGGAGTTGCTAGACTTGTGGAATGTCGGCATTGAGGTGTATGACGCGCACCAGAAGACATTGTTCAACTTGCGTGTAACCTTGATGTGGATGATAAGCGATTTTCATAGCTTGGGAACATTATTTAAGTGAAATGTGCATACTGGGATGGTATGTCTACCTTGCAATTTTGACTCTGATTTAGAGCGTCTTCCTCACAGTTGAAAGTGGTGCTTCATGGGTCATTTTGAAGGTTTCTTATTGGTAAGCACAAGTTTAAGTTTCAATGGAATCGTTTCAATGAGCAATAGGAAAAATGAGGACCTCCTCAATTTTTTTTTCGAATCAATATGCATCTGAGAATTATTTAGAAAACAAGACACTTTACCCACATACACATATATAGAGTATATGTTATTGTAACTGTAACATCCCAAATTTTAGGATTTGAAATTGAAATATTATATGGAAATTAATTATGAAAACTTAGCCTAAAATAATTATGAGAATAATTATTAGAATTTAAACTTATTTATTTATTTCCTTAATTTACTTTGGGAAAAAGAATAATTCCAAGTAGGGAATAATCTAGGCCTAAAAAAAAAAAATAGAAATAATAATTGGAAAAATTAGGAATTTATTTCCTTATAAATTAAACCAAGAAAATATTTGCAAGAAATAATGTTTTGCAACGTGAGAAAAAGAAAATAATAATAAAACCAGATCAACTATCAGCAAATCTGATCACAGCGTCACGCAACCCATCCCTCTCGACCGGTACACGCAAAAGTAGAAGTGCCATGCTCCCACGATAGCAACAGCACAGTCCCATGCTTCTCGAGCCATCCCTCCTCCATACTTCTCCAGCTTAACGTTAATTATCCCCACGTTGTAATGCCCTCAGACCGTTCCCCCTCTCGGCCATGACACTTTAGTCCTTATATATTGCTTTTCTTATTACTCTTTCATTCACTCATTTCCTCTGGCCAAGTGAGTGAGAGAACACGAGAGAGAGAGAGGGGGGGTTAAAACTCAGTCAAGCTTCCTCTGTTTCTCTAACAGAAAAACAGAGATAGAAGTTTTCATCAACAATCTCATCGTGCAAACCGAAAGCCAACTAGAGAGAAAAGAAGCTACTGTACATATATATACACACACGTTATGGAAACACGATGGAGCAGGGCTGTCAGATCACTTTCGGCGTATCTCATCTTCTACTATACACGCGAGTTCAGACCAGCACCATACCTCTCCATCTTTCTTGAGCCAAGCACCACACTCCCTCTCATTATAAACTAGGCAGAAACACAAAACAGAAAAGAAAGCACACAGAGAGGAGAGACCGAAAGTTAACGTGAGAGTGAGTCGGAAGGAAAGGAAGAAGGTTGGAACTGTGCATGTAAGCCTGTGTATCGACCAAGGTGAGCCTCTAAACCCCTCCCTTCTAGTTTCTACATTATTAGTTCTGAGTTTGAGGATTAAAAACACATGGTTAAGCTAGTGGATTTTCATTACTCTGTTTTTCGGACTCCCAAACAGAGTGTCTTTCGCTGGTCTGTTTCTATGGAAAACGTTTGAGTTTTTGCATGAAAATTTTATGGAAGATAGTAGACATATAAACCATTAAAACAAGCCAAAACCCAGACAAATCGGACGTGTAGATTGAGAGATATAATTTTCCGAAGTATAGCCAAAATCTGGAACGTTTTCTGCACTTCCAGTGAACAGTATTTTTCGGGCTTGATTTTGAAATGGCAAACATCTGTGTTTCTCTTTGAAATTTTTACAGTACATATTAGACATCGCAAACTTTCCAACGAGTCAAAGAACACCCAAAACGGAGGTCTATAACTCCAGTTATGATTTTTGAAAGTTGAGCTAAAAATCTGGAAGTTTCTGGTATGCCTCTGGAACAAGAAAATGACGTGGCAATTATGACTAGGTAAACCTTTGAGTTTTTCCTTGAAATTTTCACACTAAATAATAGACGCATCAAGGTTCAAAACGAGCAAAACCTCAGACAAACCGGACTTGTAGATTGAGAGTTATGATTTTTCAAAGTTAGACACCGAAAACTGGAAAATGTCAGTTTCAGAAGTGAACAGTAATTTTCAGCCTCATTTTTGAAATGGAAAACATTTGAGTTTCTCCTTGAAAATTTTACAGTAGATAGTAGACATCACAACCTTTTTAAAAAGCCAAATAACACCTGAATCGGACGTATAGATAGGGAGATATGATTTTCCGAATTTTAACAAAAAATCTGGACGAATTTTTGTGTTCCAGGAATGGTGATCATTTTATGGCATGGTTTTGGAATATGAAACCTTTGATATATTGCATGAAATTTTGAGTGTTGATAGAACATATATTAATCTTTAAAAAGAGCTTTGGATCACCCTAAACGGAGATTTGTAACTCGTGATATGATTTTTGGAAGTTGAGTCACAATTTTAGAAAGTTTTCTGGACAGTGTTTGAATTTTAAAAATCTGGGAATGATATAATATTTTATGGCTATTGGTATTATTTTTCTGTGAAAATAGACATGCTAAGGAACACATAGCTTTTGGAAACACCTCATTTAGATTTTTGTAGAATTAATTTCGAATTTTCAAAGTTTAATCAGAAAAATTTCTGGAAAAGTCCCGTGTAAAGAGTCAAGATACATATATACATGTTGGAATTTTTAGAAACATTATATGTAATACAATAAAGCATGATTTACAGGATAACTAGTATTTATTAAACTTCTAATTTAAAGTATTGATCACGTATTGGAATAGCCTCTGATTTAATAAAGATATTATTGAAATTTTAATTTTAATTATTTTAGTTTTGAAATTTGACGGACTGTTATGTCAGCTCTGAAATCTGTGGGACCTGACCATCATTTAAAAAAAAATGTGTATATGCCAAACTATTATTTTCAGTTTTTATTTTAATAATATTCATTATTAAATTTTGTATATTTTTTTTATGAGATTATAAATTACAATTTTAATTATGTAAAATTTGAAAAAGTTAATAATGGTTAGTAAATTGGTTGTGGTAGATTGATTTTTGGCGCGTGTTTGAGCTCTTGGATTAGGAGCAGTATAATAATTGTTAGCTTCGGCGAGAGGTAACCACTTTCCACTTGTTATGGCTATTGATATGTTGCTTGTGAGTATTTTGTGAAATGATTGTGAATATCTTAATATAAATTGCCTTGTGGAACTTTATGATTTGAATTGTGAATATATACATATTACTTATTCATGTATAAGAATTGATCACTTTTTATATCATGATATTTATATTTACTTATTCATGTATAAGAATTAATCATTTTAATATCATGATATTTACTCTGATAATTATGGCATGGGTTGGATTGGGAAGGTGAAGTATTTTATTCCACCACGTGGTGAGGCCACCATTAATGCATGATGGTTGGCTTTCTATTATCCCATATGTTCAGGAAGGGACGGGCCCTCTAATTCAATAAGGGCATACGACACCCCACATGTTCAATGGGGGGAAAAGGCCCATGGTCTGGGACATATGCTCTGAGAATTTTGGCCGGTTCTCATCACATGACCAGTGAGCTTTTGAGTAACCAGTAACATGGATGTAACTTAGCCCATGGGTCTAGTCGGAGGAAATAAGGCGGTTCGGTTGGATTGGTGGGAGGCAATTTGGGAACTGTTTTAATGAGAACTGTGATACATAATTTTGATATAGAATTCATGAGGTAAATTTTTGTGACGTGTATATTGGTGAGTTATATTTTAATACTTTGTTATATAAATAGTTCCACTTGGCACCTCATTAGTTCATATTATTACTCATAATAAGTTGGATTGATGGTTACCCATATTTTTCCAGGTGATAGCCCCCGTGCAGATCCATCAGGGAACCCCAGAAGCTTAGACTACTGTTGCCAAAAGTAGTGCTTCTGTCTGTTGATTTATGTGGGATGATTGTATATTGCCACGTTAGGGCTCATACTGCACACTCTGATTTACATTCGCATATCTTAATTCAATAATGGGCATTACTTAGTTGTTAATGAACCCTTAATTAATTATTATGTTAAGTAAATTCTTAGGATGTTATAGTAACTATTTTAGTTTTGTTCTACTCTCAACAACGTATGATATAATCAGACAAAATACCAATTACCTTATTATAATTAATGAATTGGGGCACCTCAAAGACAATATTAAATGTGAGCTTCGGCGCCAGTGATAAAGGAGGGGGTGGAGTATTTGTTTTAAAAATAAGGAATGAGAAGTTTGGTAATTGACCAAGAAATTAATTTATCTGCAATTCAGTTCCTTAATAATTTCAGATTGTATTGATCCTTTCATGATGATAACTGAGAAGGCTTAAAATGATATTATCCCAAATGTTTATCATTGTTCATTTCATTTTGGGTTGCCATTAACCTACATAGTTGCCACAAGATGAAGAAATTAAAGAATACTTAATTACATAACATTGTTCGTTTAAAATTTTTTTATGCAAGTTAGAATTCTTTCAATAGCAAGCATTTCAATTATTACATTAAAATGATTTTACTTCAGTGGCACAGATTATTAAGAGTGAACAGAACTAGGCTACCATCGAACGATTAAGAGCGAACAGAAACTATGAAATACACCTAGAGTTAGAAGGGTCAAGGGCCAGCCTGTATGGCCATGGGCTTAAAAGGGTTGGCTCTGTAGGGCCAAGGGCCAGCCTTTTAGGCCTTTAATTTTATTTTATTTTTTATTTTTTTTGTTTCCTTAGCTTTTAGTATTGGTTCACTTGTTCTAACAAAATATAGAAGTTTCGTTCTTCCATGCAATGTTCAAGCTGTTATTTGTACTTGCAATTAGATGTATGGATTCACATATGATAGTAATTTAGTAAATTATATGTATTTTGTATTTGTTATAGAGTTATTTATCCATTACATAATAACTATAATTTGATTTTAGGATTTGATTTATTATTTGTTGCAGATATAGATTACGAATGTATTCATGATGTTGGAGAAGATATTTTTGATATTTTTACCCATGAAGCAGACCTTACTACTTAAAGTGAAGTACAATCAAATATCTTTGAAATTGATGAAAGTGGTGAAGAAGATGAAAATAATAGTCATCGTACTCATGTTGCTTAGTAGTAAGCTTGTTATGCTTTGTTTGAGTTATTTGTGGATAATAATTTACTTTTGATTATAAATTAGTGACTGTGTTTCTTTATTGCATTAAGCGTGTTGTGTAGGGATTAATGTTGGCAATATTTATTTTATAAATTATAATTATAATTGTTGTATTTTACTAATTATATTTCTTTGGAAAAAAACGCAGGAAAATAGTTTTAATTCATAAGAATATCTTCTGACCTTGGCTCACATGCTCTCGGGATGGACCTTGAAAAACAAACATTTTTTTTACTCGGGTTTAAAGAGCCGGCCTTGATTCTCAGCTCTAACCACAGCGGGCTTAATTGCAAAGAAAAGGAAGTTTTCAGGGTTTGGACGCTATTTGGGGACTGTTCGGTTGAATATTAATTAGAATCATTTTGAATTGGGTCTGGCCCAGAATAAGTGGAGCCCGACCTGAACAGAAGTGAAGTCACCATTTCTAGAGGTAAAGAGGAGCCTTTATCGGTGTTTGAAAATTGGAGAAGAGGAACACGCCTATCATCTAACAGAGTCATGTTGCTAGTTCTCTCTAAGAAAGTTTCCGAGAAGGGTGCCTTATCGAGCGAAGAGGAATATTTGTTACATAGAAGCCTGAAGAAGATTGATGAGCTTACTTTCGTCGCTAAAGCAATCAATTAAATCAGGACCAACTAATAATGTAATATAGTGGCAACCTAGGTCATTCTCCCAAAGAGCAATCTATGGGTTTTTCTTTAGGTTGAATTTAGGTGATAAAAAATGCAATGGAATGAACCTAAACTAAAATGCAAAACACTACTACCTAGATGAAATTAAACTAACTAAATGCACTAATGTAATTGACTCTAAAACCTAAATGAGAATGAAACTAATCTATATGAATTTGAATGCAATTTTTGAGGGGTTTTTGTTATGAGAGGAAAATTAAAATCCTAAGAAGAAAATTGATTAAAATCAAATTAAATGACAAAGATCTAGTTCAGTTATGAGGAAGAAGGGGACAACTCAGGAATTGCATGGAGTTAACTTTCTTAGCCCAAACCAATTAATTAGACCAAAGAAAGATTAATGAATTTAATCACCTAATTTGAACACGGGAAACCCTCTAGCTCAATAACACATATTCCACTAGAAAACTCATAATGAAATAAGCGGTGGTTAATTAAACTCATTAAAGATCAATCACAACATAGTCTTGAAAATCTTGTTTATAATTATCTAATTGAACAACTAGATAATTTATCAACTCAATTAAACAATTAAGATGATAAACCAAATTGACAATTAAATTAATAACGAAAACTCAATTAATAATTCAATTGACAATCAAAAGGTTGCAAACAAAACTCCAACAATTGTCTCACACATAAAAACTTCAAATTATCAATCCAATCCAAAAGAAATAAGTTTACAATCTAAAACTAGATTGTTCTCAATTAATACAATTTAAAACCCTTTAAAACTAAAGAACCTCAAGTTTGAATTAAGACGATAAAAAGAAAGACACTCCCTTGTGGTCTTCAAGTGTAAGTTCCTAGGCTCTAGCCTTCTCCATGCTCCTCCCAAATTGTCTCCTAAAATAACTCATGCTGCCATGGATTTACGTTCTCCACCAAACATTATGCACGTCATCACAGCCATTCAAATTGATTAATTGAAGAATGCAATTGAAGAACAGTAAAGAGCTGTGGGTCCCGCGATTGTATTGAATGAATTGGGGGAATGAATTGATGAATCAAAACTGATCCTCTGCGTGTGCGTCTTTGCTTCTGCGTCTCTCCCTCAACGTGAATGCCTCTAACGTTTTTTTCATGCGTGCGTGTGTTGGGTCTCTCCGCGTGTTCGTGTAGCGGCTAGGTTAAATAAATGGGGAGGAAGAGATTTTGGGTACCAATTTGAGCCAATTAAAATTCCAAAAGCCCAACAAAATTCCACCATTAGATCTTCTTTTAGCTTCCAAGGTTAATTCTGCATCATAGGATCTTCCAATATGCTTTTTCTTATCCTGCAAGAATTAAATAAAATCGTGATCTATCATATATTTAGAAATATTATTCAATCACAAGATCTCAATCAGAATATTGATAATTTAAGTACAATAATCCCATAATTAATTCTGATTTATATTATTTCCTAAAATAGGCTAACAATCCAAATATTGTCTAATAAATCCAAATTAGCCTAAAATAGTCCCCAAAATAAATGAATAAGGCGGGATAAAATATATAAAAATTGATATTTATCAAAGATCAAGAATGATGATTGCATATCTATAGATTCCGAATGGCCCAAGCTGGGGAAAGAGATTAAAAATAAATGGGTCTTTGGTCCTTCCTTTGCTGAGAAATTGCAAGGGATCAACTCACATGTGAAGGATGTTAGTCCTAATGATAATATAAATGATCTATCTGATGATCCTTTGTCTGACTCGGACCACATTGAATCCGACAAGGATGATCATGAGCCTCTCTATATTATCAGTGAGGGATCCTCAAAGAAATTTTCCTACGTTCTCTTTTTCAAACAGAATGAAAAATAGGATGTATAAGGCTTGGGATAGGGCTGTTATAGTGAAGTTATTAGGTAAAGATATTGGGTACAAGTTGCTCCTATCTATCCTCCAACCATTATGGGCAAAGAGAGGAGTGATCAACATTATTAACATCAGCAACGGGTTTTTTGTGGTAAAATTTACGAATAAAGAGGACTACCTCAATGCCTTAGCTGGAGGCCCTTGGATGATATTTGATCACTTCTTAACTGTTCGTCCCTGGGAACCCATGTTTCATCCTAAGAGAGCCTCCATCAATAAGGTGGCTGTCTGGGTGAGGTTGCCTAACGTCTTTCTTGAGTATTATGATCGTGAAGACCTAAGCTAGATTGGAAATCGTATAGGGGATATTATTAAGATAGATATGAACACGTTTGGTCATCTCAGAGGGCATTACGCGAGAATCTGTGTCTTAGTAGATTTGGATATGAAAGAGGAGCTTTATACCCAAGAGGGGGGGGGGTGAATTGGGTATATTAAAAATTTTCGCAAACTGGTTCTGTTTTTACACTCTCAGAACAGGGCAGAACAGAGGAGATAGAGTGAAGAGCTTTGCACACAACGATTTATACTGGTTCGGTCCTTTCTCTGACCTACATCCAGTCCCCAAGCCTCACCTGGGATTTTCAATCCACTATAATCAAATATTGATTACACACTCTGTGCTATGAGTTGTTCTCTCACTAGAACACACTCCCCCTTACAAGTTGTAATCAATACACCCCAACTACCAAGTCCCCTGACTTGTAGTTATCACAATCAATAAATGCTTTACAAGTATTTGACTCTCTTACAGAGTAGATAAGATAAACACTGAAGAACTAAGTATCAAAATGATACAATACAGATGTAAGCTTGATACAATGAATGACTCAATAAATTTTCGCTCTAAGTAGTTGTATCAGCTTGAGAAGAAGTTAATGCTCTCTATTTATAGGCAGAGAACATTAAATGACCGTTGTAAGATGATTCCAACCGTTGGAAGTGATTAGCTTGGGTTCTGGTCATCTTCTCTTTCTAAATTTCTGCTAATCCAAGTCTTAATGAAGTCTGATGTGGCTCTCTGAGAATTTGCCCGTTGGAGATGTCTTTACTTGTTGAAGTAAGCATTCTTTAACGTTTAGAAGGCGTGCTCAGATGGATTAGCTAAGAATAGGTTGATTTGCAGAAGTGCATTTAATGCACTGTTCACTTTTTGCTTTATTGCTTTGACCTTCAATAATCTTGATCTGATCTTACTGAAATTCACTCAACAAACTTGTTAAACATAGCTAGGAATGTGATTGAATGAATTATCGAAGCAATAAGATCAAACAATAATGATTTGCAAATTCGCGTAATTCAAAAACCAATTTTGACCGTTGTATACTGCAGTATGTTCCTCTATACTGAAGTATGCCACTGTGCATACTGCAGTATCCAAATGCTTACTGCAGTAAACAACTCCCAGAGACAAAAACCTCGTGAAATGATTTTGAAAGATATGCTCTATACTGCGGTATCCAAATAACATACTGCAGTATGCGAGTTTTTGTTAAAGAGAAGAGAGCCCGTGAAAACCTATACTGCAGTATGCGAATTTTGACCGTTATAACTATTGCATACTGCAGTATGAAAACCTATACTGCAGTATGCAATAGTTATAAACTTAGAGAGCTTACTGTGAGAGCCTTTACTGCAGTATCCAACTCCATACTGCGGTAAGGACTTGGGTGAGAAAATTTGATAGCTCTCGGGTTGACCCAATACTGCAGTATACATACCTATACTGCGGTATTGGCTTGACTCAGAATTTTAATTGCTCTCTGGATGCCCCTATACTGCAGTATACAAAGCTATACTGCGGTATGGGCTTGTTTTGAAAAATGCGGTTTCTCTCTGGAAGTCCCTATACTGCAGTATACATAGCTATACTGCGGTATGGACTAACTTTGAAAATACAGTTGCTCTCGGGTTGGCCCTATACTGCAGTATGACATCCTATACTGCAGTATGGCCTTTCACTGGGAGTCCAATACTGCGGTATGTAACTAACATACTGCAGTATTGACTTATCTTCATCAATTTGATGACCTTCTGTAAGTCCTATACTGCGGTATATCACCCTATACTGCAGTATTGACTTTCTGGAAGACCCTTTACTGCAGTATGCCATCCCATACTGCGGTAAGCAACTCTTAGATGATTTTCAAAGAATCTTGGAAACTTCAAAACATATTTTTCACTTGTTGTTAATCATCAAAACACATTGAGAACTAACATTCTCCCCCTTTTTGATGATGACAACACTTATAAACATTCTTTTTAAAGATTTAGAAAGATGTGTAGCTTTCAGATTGAAGTTTTCAAAATATCAGAGTTGAATTATCAGAAAAATATCCAATTTGCATTTTTAAACATAGACATCAGAGAATAGCAGCAGATATATAATTGAACTCGTAAACATGTGCAAAATATGTTCATATTCATTTAAAACATCATACATGAGTTGTATCTAACTGATATCAGAAGAGGATAAATACTCTGATAATCACTGATATCAGCAAAACATCAACTAATCATCAACTAATCAGCAAAACAAGATTAAAACATTACAAGCTTCCTACACCTACATCAACTAATCATCCTACTAAACCTCTAAACACTAAGCATCTTTCTCTGCTTCTCCCCCTTTGTCATCATCAACATACTCGGGATCTAGGATAATAAGAGGAGGAGAATAGAGGACCATAGCTGTGTTGGGATCAAAATCGGAATCATGGGGCACAGCATATGGAGAGGGTGTAGGGAAGAGCACAGTAGATGGAGTAGGTGGAGATGGAAGTGGATTCGGAAGAATCTCTGTGGAAGGGGTGACCGGGGAAGAGGTGGTGTGGGGTGGGCTATGAGGTGGACTGGGAAATGAGAAAGTGGGTGATGAAGGTGGTGAGAAGTGATGTTCTGGTGAGTTTGGGGAAGGCTGAGATACGGGTATAGATGGTTGGGCTTCCGGAATAGGAGTCGAAGAGGATGGACCAGTGGTAAAACCGAATGAAGATGAAGATGAGCCACCAAGTCCAAAGTGCTGAAGGAGTTGCTGAGCCTTGTCTCTGGCATCTGAGGCAGCAGCTAAGGTGACTGACAATGTAGAGCCCAAGTTGATCCCTTGATCATCAATAGCATCTTTCACCTTGACCAGTTCAGAGAGGACCTGTGACTGAGCCACTATCACATCCATAACCCCCAACTTGATGTCAGCCCGAATCATATCAAACTCTGCCTTCATCATAGCTCGGTGAGATACAAGTGCACCATCCACAATTGCTCTAATCCGTGCATCAAAATCTGAAGGAAGTGGTGGTGGAGCAGACTGGGCCTCATGTGCAACTGACTGAGATGCACGAGTCTGTGACCGCGGTGGAGCCCTCGACTGCTCCGATCCTTCTGGCTCGAACTGAATCTTCATCAAGTTGAGCTGAGTCTTGCCAAAGGCTGGGATAAACTTCATCTGCTCGGGAGGACCCACATACCATATCTTATGGTAGTACAATATCAGAGAGACCAGAGATGCAAAGGGCATGTAGGATCCCTTGCGGGATACGAATCTGAAGTGGCTAATCTCTTTGAACAGCCACTGCCCAATATTGAGCGGATGCTTGCGGATGAAGGCAGTGAAGAAGCGGTAGTCCTTCTGCGTGAAGTGCGTGTAGCTCCCGCCTTTTTGCACAAAGTTACGTGAATACACGTACCATATCACACGGTGCAAATGAGGCATCTCCGAGGGCTTGAATGTCAAGTGAACCCTCTGATCATCCGGTATGTCCTGACCGGGCATAAGTGTGGCATATACTTCCTCATTAGAATACTTCGGAGTGGATGCTTCTGGAGGGTTGACCAACTTAAGGATCTTGTTGAGGATGGCGGCAGATAGTGTAAATCTAACTCCTCTCACAGAAGTTGTGACCCTTTCCTCAATCAGTCTACCTTCAGAGCTCAAGATGTGATTGGTTGCCATGTTGAAGTAAAACATCTTGACCAACTCAGGACAGTAGGCAGCCTCGATGGAGACGAGCGTAGCATATGGCCCGAACCATGGTGAGAGATTCACGTTGCACTCTCGGTAGACTTGTTCCAGATCAACAGAAGTGACAGTGCAGAATCCTCGGCTCCCATAAAGATCTTTGAACTTGGCATTTAAACTGGGAGGAAGTAGGACAGGAGTAACCTTGAATCCTTCTGGCGCATTCTTGTGAATCTTGATCTCCTCGACTGCATTTGCTACCACGAGAGAGGAGTCTTGCTCAGACTCAGTTTCTGACGAAGACCCAGAAACATCAACAGACGATGGAGAGGAAGTGACAGTCGTGGAAGCTCTTTTGGACCTTGCCTTTTGAGGAACAACGGTCCTCTTCTCTTGTGTCTTGCTTGGCTCTCCGGTCTTCTTCTTCTTCGCGGCTGAAGATGGGATAGATGCTCTGGATGAAGTTCCCCTCTTCTTGGGATTCGGCGAAGATGCCTTTGGTAGAGAAACACCAACTCCGGGGATATGACGATCAATACCTTCCCCTAATTTCTTAGGAATTGATTTCGACCTTGGTGCTCTGAGTGGAAGAGAAGAAGAGGGTTGTTTGGAGAGAGATTGATCTTTGGACATTTTGACGCTAGGGTTTCGGTGAGAATGAGATTGGGAAGGAAATGAGAGAGATTTGGTGAGGATTTATGGTAGTTTAACGAGGATTTGTGACGCTTTCAAAGAGAGATGGAAGAGAAAGACGCGATACTGCTAGGTCTTACTGTGGTATAGACGCGAGTATGAAAGAACACCGTGTTTCAGTATATATAGACAGACTTGTATACTGCAGTAAGGTTCTTGCATACTGCAGTATAGCATACTTTCATTTACATACTGCAGTAAGGATGGAAGTATACTGACCTGGACTTCAAAAATGTTGAGAGAATTTTTGAAAACCCGATGGCCATACTGCAGTATAGCACTTACATACTGCAGTATGCCTCTTGCATACCTGAAGCTTCGTTTCTGTCTGACCCCATACTGCAGTATATGACTTACATACTGCAGTATTCCTCTTGCATACTCAGCTTTGGCTTCTGTCTGATCCCATACTGCAGTATATCACTTACATACTGCAGTATACCTCTTGCATGTCTGAACCTCTGAAATTCCGATGGACATACTGCAGTATACCACTTACATACTGCAGTATGCATCTTGCACACTTGGAATTTTTGCCTCTCACACACCCTATACTGCGGTATATCACTTGCATACCGCGGTATAGCTCTACTGAGACATCAAAAGCACCCTGCAAAAACAAAGACTAAACTCTCCGATGCTTAAGTTAGTAAAGATTAATCATCAATGACACATCTAACATTAATTTGAGAGAGAATAACTTACAATTCATTGGGATTTACCATTCCCAATTCTCTCCTTATGAAAGTGAATTGTTCCTTGGCTAGAGGCTTGGTGAAGATGTCAGCTAGTTGAAGATGAGTTGGAATGAACATCACTTTCACATCTCTCTTCTGGACATGATCCCGGATGAAGTGATGTCTCACATCAATATGCTTGGTTCTTGTATGTTGTACGGGATTCTTGGCCAAGCTTATTGTGCTAGTATTATCACAGAGTATTGGGATTTCCTTTAAGTGCACTCCCAAGTCAGCAAGTTGCTGTTTCAACCACAACACTTGAGCACAGCAGCTTGAGGCAGCCACATATTCAGCTTCTGTTGAGGACACGGCCACGGTAGTTTGCTTCTTGCTAAACCAAGAGACAAGTGAGTTGCCAAAGAACTCGCATTGCCCACTTGTACTCTTTCTATCCGTCTTATAGCCAGCATGATCCGAATCTGAATATGCCACAAGATGCTCCGGCTGACCTTTGGGAAACCATAGCCCAAGAGTCTTCGAATCAGAGAGATATCTGAATATCCTCTTCACATTTTCAGCATGAGACTCTTTAGGAGCGGATTGAAACCGAGCACACATTCCAACACTAAATTGGATGTCTGGGCGACTTGCAGTGAGATAGAGCAATGATCCAATCATTCCTCTATACTTGGTAATGTTGAAATCCTTGCCCTCTTCATCAGCATCCAAAGAAGTTGTTGTGCTCATTGGTGTGTCAGCTCCATTGCACTTGTCCATTCCAAACTTCTTCAGCAAATCATTTAAATACTTGGTTTGAGATATAAATATCCCATCCTTACGTTGTCTGATTTGCAGTCCAAGGAAGTAATTGAGCTCTCCCATCATTGACATCTCAAATTCACCCTGCATAGTCTTGGAAAATTCCTCACACAAAGAGTCATTAGTAGCACCGAAAATAATATCATCAACATATATCTGTACAATTAAAATTTCATTCAATTTATTTTTCTTGATAAACAATGTTGTATCAGCCTTTCCTCTAATAAATCCTTGATTGAGTAAGAATTGACTCAATCTTTCATACCAAGCTCTAGGAGCTTGCTTAAGACCATACAAGGCTTTCTTAAGTCTAAAAACATGATCTGGAAATTGATCATTTTCAAAACCTGGAGGTTGTTCAACATACACCTCCTCTTGAATGAAACCATTTAGAAAAGCACTTTTGACATCCATTTGATAGAGTTTAAAACCTTTTGTGCATGCAAATGCTAGAAGAACTCTTATTGCTTCCAATCTAGCTACTGGAGCATAAGTCTCTTCATAGTCTATTCCTTCTTCTTGATTGTAGCCTTTGGCCACTAATCTAGCCTTGTTACGCACAATGATGGCTGACTCATCACGTTTGTTCTTGAATACCCATTTTGTCCCAATTACCGGATGGTCTTCGGGTCTAGGTACCAAGTCCCAAACTTGATTTCTATCAAATTGATGTAGCTCCTCTTGCATAGCAATCACCCAATCATTGTCTGAAAGGGCTTCTTCTATCTTAGAGGGCTCTATATGTGAAATAAATGCAGAAAATGTAACTTCATTCAGAGTACTATTTCTGGTCCTAACTCCTTGATTTACATCACCTATGACTTGGTCTAAAGGATGATTTCTTAAAAATCTCCAAGCTCTAGGTTGAGACTGATCAGGATTTTCTAAGTTGTTTTCAGGATCAGCCTCAAAAACATTTTCTGAATTTTCAGAAGGAGTAGGAGCATTTTTCGAAAAGAATTTGTTTTTGAAAATAGTCTCCTCTTCATCATCCAAGGATTTATCAGATTCAGATTCACAAAATACAACATGTATAGATTCCTCAACAATCTTAGTTCTAGTATTAAAGACTCTATATGCTTTGCTCCTATTAGAATAACCAATAAAGATAGCTAAATCAGCTTTAGGATCGAATTTACCAAGATTGTCTTTACCATTATTGTGCACATAGCACTTACAGCCGAAGACACGAAGGTGGCTTAGGTTTGGCTTCCTTCCCTTGTAGAGTTCGTATGGAGTCTTATTCAGCTTCTTTCTCAAGTATGCTCTGTTGGAGACGTAGCAAGCCGTACTCATGGCATCGGCCCAAAACACTTGCGAAGTAATGTACTCGTTCAACATTGCTCTAGCCATTTCAGTGAGTACTCTATTCTTTCTCTCCACAACACCATTTTGTTGTGGTGTTCTTGGTGCTGAAAAATTGTGATCAATCCCCATACTGTCACAGAACTCAGCAAAGGCTTGATTCTCGAACTCTCCACCATGATCAGTCCGTATTCCTGAAATTGATAACCCTTTCTCGTTTTGGACCTTCTTGGCAAATGAAACAAACTGATCAAAGGTTTCATCTTTAGAAGATAAAAATATTGTCCAAGTAAATCTAGAGAAATCATCAACAATGACCAAAGTGTATAAGTTTCCACCAAGACTTTTCACTCTAGCTGGTCCAACTAGATCCATGTGAAGAAGTTGAAGAGGTATGTTTGTTGAAATCTCATTTTTAGCTTTAAAAGAAGATTTGGTCTGTTTTCCCTTTTGACAAGCATCACACATCATATCATTTTTGAAATCCAGTTTGGGAATGCCAATAACCAAATCCTTTTTCAATAACTTGTCAAGTTGATACATATTAACATGAGCTAATCGCTTATGCCATAGCCAACTCTCATTCAAGTTACTTACAAAACAATTTTCAGAAGTAGAAGCATTGCTAGAGAGGTTCAAAGTATAACAGTTTCCATCTCTAGGTGCTCTGAATAAAGCTTTATTTTTCAAATCATTTATGGAGATCAAATCCTTTTTAACAATAAAGCATTCATCAGAGTCAAATATTACCAAATTACCCTTATCGGTGCTTTGGCTCACACTTAGGAGATTGTGACACAATCCTTCTACAAGGTAGACGTCTTTGATGAGTGGGCCTTCATTGTTGCCTATCTCACCAATGCCAGCGATTTTCCCGGATTGATCACCTCCAAATGTGACTCTACCTCCGTCTTTTGGCTTTATTGATAAAAACTTTGATTTGTCTCCAGTCATGTGTCTTGAGCATCCACTATCAATGTACCACTTGTTCGGCCTTGATGCTCTAAGACATACCTGCAGATCACCAGAGGTCAAGTTTTAGGTACCCATCTTTTCTTGGGTCCTTTGGGGTTAGCATGCACCTTGGGAACATATGTTCCTTTTGGTACCCAGACATAATTTCCTACAGGTTTAGCTTTTCTTTCTTTTTGATGAAAACAAGATGAAGTAGAATGACCCTTCCTATTGCAATATGTACAATGTGCAAAAGGATTTGAGGAATGAACAGATTTAGTGAAATAATTCATATAGGATTTTTGTCCATTCTTTTTCTTTCCTTTCTTCTTATCAAAGTCTGGTCTATAACCAATGCCCGATCTATCGTTTGTAAAACGTTGTTGTTTCAAAATCACATTGAGCATTTCACTTCCCTTAGTGAATTTCTCAAGTGCTTTTGTAAGTTGTGAATTCTTTTTCTCTAGGATAGAGCATTCATCACAAATCAGAGATTGAGGAGAAGAGAGGTTTTCAATTTGCAGTTCAAGAAAAGAATTTTTTCTTTTCAAAGACATATACTTGTCTGCAAGTTTTTCAAACTCCTTTTGAACAACATTGTATTCAGCAAACAATTCATCATAGGAAGGAAGAGATTCATATACCTCATTTATTTCACTAGGTTGTTCTTCTTCCTCAGCAACCAGGCATATGTTGGCTTTTTCACTTTCATCCTCTTCAGCTTCATCCTCATCCGATGAGCTATCTCCCCATATAGCTGACACATATGCCTTCTTTTTGTATTTCTTGAATTTCTTCTTTTCTTTCTCTTGGTTTTTCAGCTGAGGGCATTCTGCCTTGATGTGTCCGGGCTTCTCGCATTCATAGCAGATGATAGGCTTCTTTGATTCATAGCTTGAACTTCCTTTCTGAAATTTCTTGAAGCCTTGATCTCTTTTATAAAACTTTTTGAATCTCCGGACCATCATGCCAATCTCTTCATCCTCGTCCTCATCTTCCTCATCCTTTTCCACATTGAGAGCCACTCCCTTGTTGCGATTGTTGCCACCATTGACATCTTCTAATTCCTTCTTGAACCTCAGTTTGCTCTCGTATTCAGATAAGCTACCAAACAATGCGGCAACTGAAGTCATTGACTCTCCACGAGCTTCTTCAATGGCGGTAACTTTTGCTTCCCAATCCTTTGTCAGAATATTGAGGATTTTCCTCACTTGAGCTCCTTGATCAAAAAGCTTTCCCAAGGCCGCTAGCTGATTGGTCAAATGAGTGTATCTCAACTGAAATTCTCCAATACTCTCGCCTTGCTTCATTCGCAACAAGTCATACTCAGTGGTTAGAATGTTGACGCGATTTTCCTTGATTCCAGATGTTCCTTCATAAGCTATTTCCAGAGCCTTCCACATCTCTTTAGCTGTTGACAAATTACAGATACGAAAGTACTCCTTTTGACTAAGAGCACTCTGTAGCATCAGGATAGCCTTGCTATTGAGAGTGATGTTCTTCTTATCATCATCATTGAACTCGGCTTCTGTCTTGGGAACAGTGATGCCTCCTTCTACCTTGACTGGAACATAGTCTCCAGTCTCAAAGACCCTCCATAGACCATATTCTGTAGCCATCACGAACACACGAAATTTTGCTTTCCAGAAAGAGTAGTGTTCGCCGTCGAAACCGGGAGGTCTGTTGATTGAAGCTCCATCTGGAAGAATTCCTTCCATAGTGATCCTTCTCGAGTGGTAAAACTCTTCTGAGAAGACCTTGCTCTGATACCAAATGAAAGAGGAGCTTTATACCCAAGAGGGGGGGTGAATTGGGTATATTAAAAATTTTCGCAAACTGGTTCTGTTTTTACACTCTCAGAACAGGGCAGAACAGAGGAGATAGAGTGAAGAGCTTTGCACACAACGATTTATACTGGTTCGGTCCTTTCTCTGACCTACATCCAGTCCCCAAGCCTCACCTGGGATTTTCAATCCACTATAATCAAATATTGATTACACACTCTGTGCTATGAGTTGTTCTCTCACTAGAACACACTCCCCCTTACAAGTTGTAATCAATACACCCCAACTACCAAGTCCCCTGACTTGTAGTTATCACAATCAATAAATGCTTTACAAGTATTTGACTCTCTTACAGAGTAGATAAGATAAACACTGAAGAACTAAGTATCAAAATGATACAATACAGATGTAAGCTTGATACAATGAATGACTCAATAAATTTTCGCTCTAAGTAGTTGTATCAGCTTGAGAAGAAGTTAATGCTCTCTATTTATAGGCAGAGAACATTAAATGACCGTTGTAAGATGATTCCAACCGTTGGAAGTGATTAGCTTGGGTTCTGGTCATCTTCTCTTTCTAAATTTCTGCTAATCCAAGTCTTAATGAAGTCTGATGTGGCTCTCTGAGAATTTGCCCGTTGGAGATGTCTTTACTTGTTGAAGTAAGCATTCTTTAACGTTTAGAAGGCGTGCTCAGATGGATTAGCTAAGAATAGGTTGATTTGCAGAAGTGCATTTAATGCACTGTTCACTTTTTGCTTTATTGCTTTGACCTTCAATAATCTTGATCTGATCTTACTGAAATTCACTCAACAAACTTGTTAAACATAGCTAGGAATGTGATTGAATGAATTATCGAAGCAATAAGATCAAACAATAATGATTTGCAAATTCGCGTAATTCAAAAACCAATTTTGACCGTTGTATACTGCAGTATGTTCCTCTATACTGAAGTATGCCACTGTGCATACTGCAGTATCCAAATGCTTACTGCAGTAAACAACTCCCAGAGACAAAAACCTCGTGAAATGATTTTGAAAGATATGCTCTATACTGCGGTATCCAAATAACATACTGCAGTATGCGAGTTTTTGTTAAAGAGAAGAGAGCCCGTGAAAACCTATACTGCAGTATGCGAATTTTGACCGTTATAACTATTGCATACTGCAGTATGAAAACCTATACTGCAGTATGCAATAGTTATAAACTTAGAGAGCTTACTGTGAGAGCCTTTACTGCAGTATCCAACTCCATACTGCGGTAAGGACTTGGGTGAGAAAATTTGATAGCTCTCGGGTTGACCCAATACTGCAGTATACATACCTATACTGCGGTATTGGCTTGACTCAGAATTTTAATTGCTCTCTGGATGCCCCTATACTGCAGTATACAAAGCTATACTGCGGTATGGGCTTGTTTTGAAAAATGCGGTTTCTCTCTGGAAGTCCCTATACTGCAGTATACATAGCTATACTGCGGTATGGACTAACTTTGAAAATACAGTTGCTCTCGGGTTGGCCCTATACTGCAGTATGACATCCTATACTGCAGTATGGCCTTTCACTGGGAGTCCAATACTGCGGTATGTAACTAACATACTGCAGTATTGACTTATCTTCATCAATTTGATGACCTTCTGTAAGTCCTATACTGCGGTATATCACCCTATACTGCAGTATTGACTTTCTGGAAGACCCTTTACTGCAGTATGCCATCCCATACTGCGGTAAGCAACTCTTAGATGATTTTCAAAGAATCTTGGAAACTTCAAAACATATTTTTCACTTGTTGTTAATCATCAAAACACATTGAGAACTAACAGGATAAACAACTTATGTCTGGATTTACCTTAGATGAGGTGGATTACTATCTGGAATACGAGGGGCTCCATCTCCTTTGTACTAATTGTGGGATATATGGGCACACAGCAACAGAGTGTAAAGTAGGGATGAATTTGAAAAAACAAGATGAGCCTCTTAGGGATGAAGGAGGGAAGCTGATCAAGGTTGTTAGAGATCTGGAGAGAGCAAAAGTATTGATCAGGATATCTAGAAAGTTGTACACAAGCCTTGGTGGCAATGGAAGGGGGGAAGGAGAAGTCTACGATGGTTGTTCATCAGAGTGGTGGCGGCTCGAGATTCGATGTTCTTATGGTGGGTGAGGAGTGTGTTGGCGGCGATCCTCAGCAACCTGCTATCGCAGTCTTACCAGTTGACACAGGAGCCATTCTCGATGCTAGTAGAGATCTCATTGTTAGACCTGGCTATCACCCAAGAGGGGGGTGAATTGAGTGTTTGATAAAACTTTTAGGAACTTTGAAAATCTTTTTACAATTTACTGAAGGTAGTTTAAATGACAGTAATAATATATAAAGCGATAGTCAGTCATTCAAACATACATACTGGAAATATAAGAGTTTAGGGAAGAGAATATGCAAACTGTGATTTATCCTGGTTCGGTCTAATCCACGATGACCTATGTCCAGTCCCTAGGCTCCTTCTGAGATTTCAATCTACTATCTGCTTTCAACTTGATTACACATTCTGTACTCGAAGTAATCCTCTTACTAGGATTCACTTCCCCTTACAAACTGTAATCAACACACCTGCTTGATTGCATACTCTGTACTCGAAGTAATCCTCTCCCTAGGATTCACTCCCCTTACAAGCTGTAATCAACATAGCGTGTTTCCCATTCAAGATCACCCAATCTTGAGTATCTCTCAGATGAAATGTTTACAAACAAATCTTCTCTTTCAAAAGTGAATAAATAAACATTGAAGTACATAATCGATCATCTCACTCCTACGGTAAACTATATAAACATTAAGAACAGAGAGTAAGTGAATATCAGAGTATTGACATATTGAAGATGTAAGCTCGTATCTCTGTGTTCTCCACTTTGAATGTGTTTCTACTTATAGACAATTGATATTAATCCGTTGCAGCACTCGTCCGTTGAAGAATATGAATAGTGACCGATGCATATTTGAATATCGGTTCGTTAGAGAGATAGTCGTTGTGAGCTAATTTGAATATTGGCTTCTCCCGTTGGCCTCAATTGAATGTCTGCTTGAGTATTTGAATATGTCCATTGTGAGTCTTCAAACGTTCGCGCCTTCTGCTTAATCACGTTTGAATGTTTGCTTGGTTGAGTCTCTTTACAGGTTGTCATTCACGTGGTCTCAATCAAAGGATGTCTTAAGACATTGGTTCAGCACTTTTACTCATAAGGACTTAATTGGGTTCACCATGTCTGCTCTGTTTCTTGACACTCTTGTGCTTGACAGCTCATCAAAATTCAAATATGGAGTTAATGCATGTGTAGATCTTTTGTAACTCATTAACAAATTGGTTAAAAACAATTAGAAATAGTAATGAGTGAAGATATGGAGAAATGAAATCACAAGCATTGATTTTCAGTTTACGCAGATGGTGATTTCGAAGAGTTAACTTGATATATGAAGTTAACTTGATATATGTTAAATATCCAGAAAGTTGATATAAGAAGTTAACTTTATATTCCATGACTTCAAGCTTTTCAGAAAGTTAACTTCTTATAAAGAGTTAACTTGATATTTTTAGAAGCGTTTCAGAAAGTTAACTTCTTATAAAGAGTTAACTTGATATTTTCAGTTCAAAAGAAAGTTAAAACCGATGCAACTGAATCTAGAAATTTGAGTGTCAACTTTCGAAGGTCATATCTCCCTGGTCTGAACTCCGTTTTGGTTGGTTCAAGTCTTGATGGAAAGCATTTTGAGTCTATTTTTCATATGCCATCGGTTTCAGCTTAGTTGGATGTGTATTTTGTGAGATACACTCAAATTACCGAAGGTTGGTCTAGAGTGTGACGGTGATTCTTGTGCCAACTTGAAAAAAATCATAGCTCACTCATCTGGACTCCTTTGGACTTGAAATTTTGTTAAAAATACGTGTTGGATGTCTAGTTTCATATGCCACTGGTTTCATGTCAATCTGATTCCTGGTTTGGGAGATATCATCGAATTACCAGAGGTCGCCAGCTGAGACACGAAACAGAGTTGAGCAGAGCATGCGGACTGACTGGAGTCATAAATGGGAAGTCAGCAAAATTATGATTTTGCCATTGAATCTGAATTTTAGCATAATTACGATTTTGCCATTCTGACTGAATTTCAATATATTTATAACTTTGCCATTATATGTAAATTCTCCGAATTAAGACGTTCCAACTTCTGTTTGATCATGGAGACTTGAATATTGATATTCTCATGATATTTAACAAGTTCCTCTTTCTTGAATCTCCAATCTTAATCATTCTTCATTATTTAACCTTCACATCTACATTAAATATAAGAATTAGTCAAGGTATAAGATAAATAAAGTATGCAAACTTTTTGCTCTAAATAATGACATCTGTATAAGATATCATCAAAACTAATCATAACTAACACTCATGGCTCAAGCAGTCATCGAAAGACGTGGTGGGGGGAAGAAGAAACATGGAAAAATCAAGGGCAAGGCAAGTGATAGTAGAGTAGTGGAAGGTGGTCGACTGGACATGAAGTCAGAGAAAAGGACTAGGGATATGATGTAGAAGGGATCTAAGGAGAAAAAAGCCTTTGAGTAGTACCTTTGTGATTTTTGAGGAAAAAAAAGTGGTACCTTTGTGATTTCAAATGAGAATAGTCAAGGGCTTGGAGATATGATTGCAGAGCAAAAAGGCACTCTGATGCTGGAGGGTCCCACGGATGATATGGCAGTCAAGGGTGCGGATCCTGATGAGGGGTCTTTTTCCTTTTTTCCAATTGAACCAAGAGTTGGTGAGGCTCTTGGAGGGCTTTTTGGTAAATTCTAGTTAGACCCTTCTCTGGTGGACCAGGATTGCATTTTGACTGAGGAGGCCCAATATCCTGCTGAGGGAGGAACGGTTGTTCCAGAAACATAGGCCCACTCCGCCTGATTGTTTGCTTTTTTGGGCCGGGTTTTATTTATTTGTATTTAATAAAAAGCCCAATGGCCAACTTTATGTTTTGGAATGTTCGTGGAGCATGGGTAGGAATTTCCTTCAGAAAATCAAGACTGTGTGTAAGTCCTCTCAGGCTTGCTTTCTATTTCTCTCTGAAACAAAACGTGCTTAGGAATCTCAGTTTTCGTGTCTGCAAAAATTGGGTTATGATGGGTTCGCCTTTAAGCCTAGCGTAGGTAGATCTGGAGGTCTGTTGGCGGTGTGGAAGACTGGTAAGGTGGATGTGTTCTAGTCAGAAGGGAGAGACAATTCCTTCATTTCCAGTGCTCTGTTCCGGGTAAGGGCTCGTTTCACCTGACTGCGGTGTACGCAATTTCTTGGTTGGCCTTTAAGTAGGTCCTTTGGTATGACCTTACTTCTTTATCTCGCTCTCTTTCGGGTCCATGGGTGGTAGCCGATGACTTTAATGATATTGCTTCGCTGGATGAAAGGACGAGGGGAGTGGGTAGTAATTGCTCCAGACTTGAATTTTTCCAAAATCGGATTCAATGCTATCATCTTTTCGATATGGGGTTCCATGGCCCTAAGTTCACCTGGCATGGGCCCTTGTCTGTTAACTGTTCCAAACTCTATGAGAGACTTGAGAGAGCTTTGGGAAACACTTCCTTCTTATTGGAATTCTCCTCCTACAATATTCAGGTATTACCTCGCACGAAATTTTCTGATCATAATCCTTTTGTGATGCGTCTGTCTGATGTTGGTAGTTCCTTAGGGAATCGTCCTTTTCGTTTTGAAGCTATGTGGATTACTCATGATAATTATAGAACTTTCTTGACTGAAAACTGGCTCTCTTCTGAAGATATTAATTTGTCTTTGGATAATTTTAAGAACTCCTTAGGATATTGGAAAAGAGAGGTGTTTGGCTTTGTGGAGAAGCAGAAAAGCATCACCCTTGCTAGACTTGGGGGTATTCAAAAGTCGTGGGTTTATCCTCATTCTGAGTTTTTAAGTAATATGGAAAAGGAGCTTTAGGATGAGTTGATCAGAATTCATAAATTAGAAGAGATTAAAAAATGGTTTCAGAAAGCTAGGGTTGAGTGGATCAGCATGGTGACAGAAACACCAGGTTTTATCACTTGAAATCTAAAATGAGAAAGAGGAGGAATAGGGTCATTTCGTTGAAAGATGAGAATGGTACTTGGATTGAGGATGAAGCGGCCTTAAAAGACCTTGTTACTCAGTATTTTAAAAACCTTTATTGTTCTCCGGTTTGTGATCAGGCTCCATTGACCACGATTGCCAAATTTCCTAGTATTGATCAAGATATTCTCAGGGGCTTTTCTAAGGTGCCTTCAGCAGAGGAAATTAGATAGGTTGTCTTCTCCATGGGTTCCTTCAAAGACCCTGGTATTGATGGCTTTCCTTCGATATTTTACAAAAATAATTGGGACTTGGTTGGCTCCTCTCTGTGTGATTTTGTGCAAGGTGTCTTCCGGGGTGATATCTCCTTAGTGGAGCTTATTCCAAAGAGAGATGCTCCAGAGTTGGTTACTCATTTTCGCCCGATTTCTTTGTGTTTAGTCCATTATAAATGTGTCTCTAAGCTTATCTCGAATCGTCTTAGCGTGTTACGAATGATTTGATTTCTCCCTTTCAAGCCATCTTTATTCAAAGGAGACATATTCAAGATAATATTATTGTGGGGCAGGAAGTCTTCCATATTATGAGTAAGAACAAACGAAAGAAAGGACTTATGGCTATGAAAGTTGATCTTGAAAAGGCCTATGATAGAGTCAGTTGGTCCTTTCTGAATCAAGTCCTTCTTGAGGTGAGGCTGGATATGGGTTTTATTACTCTTATTGTGGAGTGTGTTTCCTCGGTTTCATATAATGTGCTCTGGAATGGTTCTCAGACTGAGTTCTTTTTTCCCTGGAGGGGCCTCCGCCAAGGGGATCCCATTTCCCCTTTTCTTTTTGTCCTTTGCATGGATAAATTGTCCCACTTGATTTGTGATGCGGTAGAGGAGGGTTAATGGCGGCCTATTAGCACTTCTAGAATTGGCCCTAAAGTATCCCACTTGTTATTTGCTGATAATTTGCTGTTATTTGGGGTTGCCTCTGAGGCTTAGGCTCGTTGTATGATGAATTGTCTTGATAAGTTTATGAATGCTTCAGGGGGGAAGGTGAGCAGTGAGAAGTCGTCTATCTTCTTTTCCTCTAGGGTTGCAGCTTAGTCTAAGCTTCAAATTAAACTTATAACACAGATGAGAGTTTCCAGTGAGGTTGGCAAATATCTCGGGTTTCCGTTATCTAGAGACCGGAGAAGGAGGGAAACTTTTCAGTATGTTATTGATCAGGTTAGGATGAAGTTATCGGTCTGGAAGGCTAACTATTTGTCTACTGAAGAATTACCCTTGCCAAGTCTGTGTTGAGCTCTATTCCTTTGTATCCTATGTAGGTTGCTAGTCTCCCTCATAGTGTGTGTCTTGAAGTTGAGAGACTTCTGATGAAGACCTTTTATCATTAGCCTTGGGGTCCATAATCAACAATTAACCAAGGATTGTGTATAGGCAAACCTAGGATCGTTTTCTCTTCTCGAGGAGCCTTTTATTGAATCCTAAGTAATCTAGATGTCATGCAAATGAAATGAAAACAAGGGGGGATTGGGTTTTGTTGGGATTAGAACAAGGATTAAAGACAGAATGAAAAAGCAAGATTAATCAAATCAAAACGGATCAACCCAGAATTGGGATTCCAAGACATTCCATCATCGAACAAAAATAGAATAACTAAACTTATGATTGATTCTAGACAAACCAAAATCTTTGCATTTGTCCAAAAACTCCCTTGACTAGACGATCGCCTAGCCTCTGATCGAACACGTGGTGAGCTCGCTGTACGATCGCACAACGCTCTCTGCAACCCGGCTGACCTAAGTCCTTGGGATTTCAATCTGGGTATTAGATCTAATACCCAATCCATAATTATAATCGGATTCGATTAAAATTAACAGAAACAAGTCCGTTACTGATTAAAGCACCAGTCCTCTGGATGACACCATGGAATCCTCAACTCATGGGTTGATCACAGAAACTTAGCCAAGCATGGCTGTGTAAAATGAAAAATGCAAAATTAAAGATGTTCATCATGACCATGAAGAACATGAACAAGTTCATCATGAACATGAAGAACACAAAGAACAATTAAAGAAAATGAAAACTTCTATTCCAATATAAAAATAAATCTAAAAAACATAATGAATCCATAAAGGTAAAAGATGAAGAACATAAAGTCAAAATAATTAAAAGGAAAGATTAACACTAAGCCATACCAAGAAGGAGGCTAGAAATACAAAGGAAAAACAATACATGAAACTAATGAGGAAAAGTAAGCCATACCAAGAAGGAGGCAAGAAAGTAAAGACAAGAATTAAAAACAATACATGAAACTAATAAAGCAAAACTAAGCCATTCCAAGTAGGAGGCAAAAAATACAAGAAGGAACTTAGAATGGGAGAGATCTTGGTCTCTCCAAGGTGTGTTTTGCTCTTGCAAACATCCATGTATTTATAGCCAACTTGGAAAAACTATTAAGCCACAATTTTTGACTTTTGAACTCCAAAACCGCGTCAACTTTCCAGCCTTTGCTACACCATTAAATTGGTGGAGTTGGGCCAAGTGGTCTTCATATGAAATGTATCCCTAGATGTTAGCTTTCAGGTCACGCAAACTGGACCTCATTTTGAGCTCTATAGCTCAAGTTATGGATCAAACACCGAACGTTGTTCCAGAGTCCAGTGCCAGCGCCTTGTTTCGGATTCCAAGCCCATTTTGGACCTCTAAACATCTGATTTAGCTTTTGGACTCTTCATAAGAGTTGTAGGTATATCTTTTAGCTTTCCTACAATATAAAGTGCAGATCTATTTGAGGTCTAGAACTCAAGTTATGACTAAAATACGGAACAGTGTTCACTACCCCATTGTGGTAAGAATGTAACTTAAGTTCAATTTTGAATCCAAACTCTAAATATGACCAAGATTGATGAAAATGAAGTCTAAAAACTCATTATGAAAATGAAATCACATATTTAATTAATTGTTCTATTAAAGCATGACAATGACAGAGTTTATAGTTTCTTTTTGTATTTAAAATAATATGAATTCAAGACTATCAACTTCAAAGGAATTTTATTTGGGGTTATGATGACTCATCTCGTCGTTTTCATCCTGTTGGATGGGAACAAATTACTAGGCCTAAGGAATATGGTGGGCTTGGTTTTAGAAGACTTGTTTCGGTTAACAAAGCCTATGGGGCCAAACTTGCATGGAATCTTATTTTGGGAGCTCAGGGCCTCTGGGCTGATATGTTTCAACATAGATATATGTTACGTGAAGATGCTTCCCTTCTGGTTTCTAGAAAGGATGATTCGAGGATATGGAAATTTATCTGTGCTCAATCTGATATTGTTCATATGGGATCCAAATAGCAAATCAGAGATGGTCGATTGGTGAATTTTTTCAATGACCCTTGGCTGATTGAAGGGAGGAGCCTGGTGTACAAGACAGGTTACAGAGGAGGAAGATAATAAATTTGCAGTTGCAGATTGGGTGAGAGACGGTGCCTGGGATTGGGGAAGTTTGATGGATACCTTTGATCCCTTGATTATCAGCAGATTGGCAGCGTGTTTGCCACCGAGACCAGAGGCTGGTAGTGATTTTCTAGTTTGGGGTAAGACTAGTAGTGGTCACTTTTCTCTTAGGAGTGCTTATTTCTTGTTGGAGCTAAACCCCCAACACTTAAAGCACAAGTTATTTAAAGTGATTTGGAAATGGAAAGGGGCGGAGAGAATAAAAGTGTTCTTGTGGATGCTTTTGCTTCATAAGCTACCTACTAATGCTTTGAGGAGTTCTTGGTCCCAAGCCTCTCCCTTGTGTGATCATTGCATTGCGGGTGTGGAAGATGCTCTACATATTCTGCGAGATTGAGTATGCTAAGCGTTTATGGCTTCAACTCCTTAATCCCAGGTTTGCCTCAGCCTTCTTTTCTACTCCACTGCGTGACTGGTTGTCTTTGAACTTACAAAACAACCTCGGTTTAATGTTGGACCCTGCTGGAATTTGGTGTTTGGGTTTGCAATCTGGAAATTGTGGGTTTGGCGTAACTCTCTTATTTTTTATAGTTCATTTACTAAACCTCATAACCTGGTCCCCATTATTTTGAATTCTTGGAGAAAGTACGTTCTGTCCCATAACATGGTTCCTGATGGTTTTTTTCATGATTCCTTATGCTCCCAGCTTGAGTTGAGACGGTGGCAGAAACCACCAGTTGGCTGGCATAAAATTAACGTTGATGGAGCTATGGTCGCTGGCTTATCTTTAGCTGGTTGTGGGGTATTATCAGAGACAGCCATGGGGATTGGGTTGCTGGTTTTACCAAATTTATTGGCATTTGCAGTGCTTATGAGGCTGAGGAATGGGCCATGATCGAAGGTATGAGACTTGCATGGGACCTAGGCTTCAAGCGTATTATAATTGAGTCTGATGCTCAAGAGTTGGTTGGTAGAGTTTTGGATGATAATTTCGTTTCTGGGAGTCTTCTGATGGTGCGGATTAAGAAGATGAGGAGTAAAGATTGGCAAGTGATCTTTTGCCATGGGCCGAGGGAACTTAATAAGGTTGCTGATGCCTTAGCCAAAATGGGGATTTCAGGGTCTTCCATTTTAGAGGATTGCCCAGGTCATTTGAGGACTTGGGTTGATTAAGAATGCTTGGGATTTATTTCCCCTTTATCTTAATTTATTTTATGTAACCTTGGCTGTTTAGCCTTCCTTATTATCAAAAAAAAAAAAAAGGAGAAGAGGACAGAGATTGAAAGAGGGAGCTAAGAAATTCTCCACGAAAGAGTGGCGCTAAGTGTGAAGGAAGAATCCGGTCGTTGAGTCCATGGCTACTCGAAGTTTGCATATTTTGGAGCCGTAAAGATTCTGTTGAGAGGCTAGGTTGGAGATTGCGTTCCTGGAGCTTCATTGAGTTGGAGCTGGCATTGAACGGTAGCATTTCTTATGCCTCTTTACTTTTCCATTGAACTTGTAGATTTATGGCCTTAATGGATTTGTATGAGGCTTTGTAGTGATGATTATTGCTACTTCTTGTGGATCGATTCACCGAATTCTGTGTTGGTTCTTAGTCAAATATCATCAATGCATTTCAATTTAGCTATGTTGAATCTAATTTGAAGTTGTGGCTATAATATTGCATTGAATCTAGTTGATTGACAATATATTCCTTCTTGACTAAATCTCCATATCTTAACTGCGATGATTGATCCAGGAGAGTCGTGACATTGATTTCTTTAGTTTTGAGTCATCTGTGTTAGCGGTACTTGAGGTTTCTTTTTAGTAGGTTATTCTGTTCATTTCCATTTTTGACTTGATTATAACGATTTTCACACTTGATAAGCTGAGATCAACTTCCGAAGTTGCGTCACTATGCTATAGTAATTCTGGAATTTCTTTGATTATCCTTACGACAAAGGATAAATCAATGGTAATTGGTGATATAGTCTATTGTCTAGGATTCAATTCAACCTCTGAGCATTTATTTAGGCTTGGTTTGGATGGAGGGAAAAACTGATCAACACTGAAGTGAACAGAAATTTTCATTGATAAGAAAACAAACAGTTACAATTAAAAGCAGAAAACAACTAGGCTACCATCAATCCTTCATACAAAAAGATGGGGATAATAATATATACGTTTTGATCTTGAGTTTTATTGTTTATGGTTTATAGGTTTCTCTGCTCACACATGTGTTTTGATTTTTTTGATACACTATGTATGTGTTTTGATTCATAGGTTTTTTTTTTTGGGGTTAATTTTTCAATTTATTTGATTGTTTGGTACTTGATGGAGGCATCCCAAATACAAAAAATCTATAACTTCAGATGCTTTATTGTGCCTCAAAAAACTTCCTGGTGCCTACGACTCTTTTATGAAAACTTCTGAAACAAAAATGCTCCTTAATCAGAAAAGAAGAAGCTAAGATGGATACCATATGGGCGTGCCACCTCAGCATAATTTGTCAAGTAATGGTTGACCGTTTAGATCCATTAGTTTAAGGTAATATTGCCCCTTTTTGAAATTTTCGAGATAAAATTGCTGCCTCAAAAACTTTTTGGTGCCCAATGCCCATCCATGAAAACTTTTAGGTCATTTTACTCATGAGAATTCTTAGCATGTCTATCTATACTCATGTATTCAAGTTACACCTAAGAGTACACTGTTCTCCCCATTTTCAGATGGATAGAGTTGTATAGTCAAAGTATAACCTTAGGACTTAGTGTTCCATGATGTCCTCAAGTCCAAGACGATTTGCATTACCAAACGGTGAGAGACTTTTCATATCCAATGATATTTTCTACAATGATTTTTTGTGGAGTCTCTCAGTAGCTCAGTTCGGTGCTATTTGTTCTCCAACAGATCTACTCACAACATCAGTTAAGGCATCACCATGCTTGTGTTCCATGAGGTCCCTACCTTGAATCTCTATACAAGTAAATGATGTCGTACTAGTCTTATTGAGATCATCAATGCCCTTTCTTTGTGATTCAAGACTAGGAACAAGTTTTAGGCAATAGATATGCAGTGTTCTCGAGTTTTCATGATCATGATCTCTATCATTGATCCTCGAGATTAACATATATTCTATTCCTAGGGTTTTTATCTTTAAACACATATTTACTTTAAAATAAAGGTGAGACATAAATATGACAAAGATAAAATGTGCTCATTTATTAATAATGAAATAGTACAATGTGGAAAAGGTGTTCATCTATCCTCACAGATTATCTCTAAGACATCTGAATACTAACAATCTCCCACTTGGCCTAAAGCCATTCAGGTTGACGTGTTATACTTAAAGAGTTACAATGGCTATCATGCTTTCTCTGAGAAACTCCCTTAGTCAGAGAATTAGCCAAGTTATCATCGATAGGGATATAGTCCATCTTTATATCTTGTCTTTCAACAATCTCTCGGATGAGGTGATACTTGCAGAGCACATGTTGGGATGTTTGATGAGACCTAGGTTCCTTCCTCTGAGCTATAGCTCCGGTGTTGTCGCAATACAAAGGTATTGGGTCAACAAGCTGAGAACCACTTAAGCTCTTTGATGAACTTCTTGATCCATACTGCAGCCTTAATCGTTTCTGAAGCTGCTATTATTCTGCCTCGGTAGTAGAGTCTGCCATGGTCTCTTGTTTGGAACTCTTCCAACAAATTTCTCCACTATTTAGGATGTAGACGATGCCTAACTGGGATTTACAATCATCTTGATCAGTCTGGAAACTGGCATTAGTGAACCCTTTCACTTTTAGCTCACCATTACCACCGTAAACCAAAAACAGATCCTTAGTCCTTCTTAAGTACTTTAGGATTGCCTTTAAAGCTATCCAGTGACCTTCTCTAGGGTTAGCCTAGTATCGGTTCCTAATGCTTATACATAAGAGATGTCTGGTCTCGTACATAGTATGACATATATAATGAATCCAATTGCTGATGCATATGGAATCCTCTCCTTGCGTTCCTTTTCAAGCAGTGCCTTGGGACACATAGCCTTAGAAAGATGAATACCATGATTGATAGGAAGAAAACCCTTTTCGACCCATCCATGCTAAACCTCTTTAGCATTTTGTCTATGTACGTGGATTGGGATAAACCCACCAACCTTTTGGATCTATTTCTATAGATCTTGATACTAAGTATGTAGGCCGCATCTTCCATATCCTTCATGGTAAAGTTCTCTGATAACCATATCTTTGTGGATTGTAACATGGGAATGTCATTTCCAATGAGCAAAAGATCATCCACATAAAACACAAGGAAAACAACAGTACTGCCATTGACCTTCTTGTAAATACATGGTTCATCTTCATTCTTGATAAATTTGTTTCTTTTAACAACTTCATCAAAACGAAGATTCCATCTCCTTGATGCTTGCTTAAACCCATAGATTGATTTTTGAAGTTTGCATACCATATTCTTTTTGTCCTTGGATTCAAAACCCTCAAGTTGTGTCATATACACCTCCTCCTTCAAGAAACCATTCAAGAAGGCGGTTTTGACATCCATTTGCCAAATCTTATAATCATGATATGCAGCTATAGCTAGCATAATCCTGATAGATTTGATCATGGCAACAGGCAAGAAAGTTTCCTCAAAGTCAATTCCTTACCTTTTACGATAACCTTTTACAACTAACCTAGCTTTATAGGTTTAAATGTTGCCATCTACATCAGTCTTCTTTTTGAAGACCCATTTGCACCCAATAGGAACTATTCCCTCAAGTGGTGGAACCAAGGTTCATACCTTGTTTTGATCCATCGAATCTATCTTGGATTGTATGGCTTGAAGCCATTCTGAGGAGTTAACATCTTTGACTGCCTCAGTGTAGGAAGTAGGCTTATTATCTTCAACGGTTTGTTGATTCTTAATCACAAAACTGTACCTTTTAGGTTGATGACTAATCCTAGAAATCCTATGGGGCTAGGTGTCTACAGCCTCTACTTGAGGCATCACCTGATCAACAGACGTGGGCTTTATTATCTGTTCCTATAGTTCTTGAATTTCTTCAAGTTCTACCTTACTCCCACTCAAGTAGATCGTCCTTAACAAAGGTAGCATTCTTGGATACAAACACCATGTAGTCCTCAGGGTAGTAAAAGTAGTATCCCTTAGTTTCCTTAGGATAGCATACAAAGTAGCACAAAGTGCTCTTAGCCTCCAATTTATCTGATGCTAGGTTCTTGACATAAGTTGGACAGCCCCACACCTTGAGGTAACTCAAGTTGGGCTTCTAGCTCCTCCATATCTTATACGAAGTAGTCTGAACAGATTTGACGGAACCCTATTAAGAGGTTTAATGCCGCGTTGAGGGAGAATCCCCAAAACGATTTTGGGAGCTTCGTACTGCTCATCATTGACCGTACCAAGTTAAGCAAGGTTTGGTTTCTCCTTCCAAAGATACCATGTTGATGTGGTGTGTATGAAGCCATCAACTGTGAGATAATCCTATTCTCTCCTAGATAATCCTGAAACTCCTGACTTAGATATTTGCCACCTTAATTAGATCAAAGTGTCTTAATCATCTTGCCAAGTTGTTTCTTTACTTCATTCCTAAATTCTTTGAACTTTTCAAAGGCTTCGGATTTATGTCTTATAAGATACACATATCCGAATATGGACTTATCATCAGTAAAGGTGATGAAGTAGGAGTATCATCCTCAAGCCTGAGTAGACATGGGCCCACAAACATCCAAATGAATGAGTTCCAACAACCCATTGGCTTTATGACTCATAGGCTTCTCAAGCTTGGTCTTTGTCATCTTACCAGCCAAACAAGATTCACAAGGTCTAAAGGATTTGAAATCTATGGAACCTAGATAACCATCATGATAGAGTCTAGATAATCTTATCTTATTTATGTGTCCCAACCTACAGTGCCAAAGAAAAGATTGATTACTTAATCTTGGTTTCTTAACTTGAATGCTAAGAAGTTCACTATTCAATTCTAAATCTAAAACATATAATCCATTTGCCCTAGATGCGCAAGTATAAACAATATCATTCATGATGACGGTAAACTTGCCATTCTTTATTATAAAATTAAAATCATATTGTTCTAAATGGAAAATGGAAAAAATGTTTTGGAAAATAGAAGAAACATAAATACAATTTTTCAAACGTAAAGAAAAGCCCGTGGGCAACTTGAGGTCCACATCCCCTATAGCTAATGCAACAACTCTTGCTCCATTCCTTATGCGAAGATTCACCTCGTTTCTCTTCAACTTTCTAGGATTTTATAGTACTTGCAATGAATTACATATGTGAGAACCACAACTGGTATCCAATACCCATGAAGCTGAATCAACATTTGAAAAATTAATTTCTATAGTGAACATACCAGAGGCAAAAGCATCACCATGCTTCTTTCCGTTGAGGCTTGTAAGGTATAATGGGCAGTTCCTCTTCTAGTGACCTTCATTTTGACAATGGAAGCATACAACAATATCTTTAGATTTCCCATTTTCTTTGCTTTTGCCCTTCTTCTTCTTAGGGTTGGCTTTGGGCTTGAGTTTGTTTATTGCCACAAACTTGCCCTTGCCCTTAGCCTTGGAAGATCCACTAATAAAAAGAGCTTGGGTTCTGTTTTTCTTAACAGCACCCTCTGCAGTGGTTAACAGACTCAACAACTTGGAAGTGTTGGCTCTACTTTATTCATATAATAATTGACCACGAAGCCATTATATGATTGTGGCAAGGACTACAAGACCAAGTCAATACTTAGCTCATAGTCCATGATAAAACCTAGAGAAGCAAGCTTCTCTATTAGTCCAATCATCTTGAGGACGTGCAGTCCAACCGACATGAAAAGACCCTTCTCACAAGATAACAATTAACCATAATGTTTTCTCAAAACCGGATTAGTAGGTAATTATAGGACAACCTTCCTTTTCAAATACACACACCTCGGTCCAGGGCACAAATCTCGCCCACAAACCCATAACAGAAAAATCCATAACTCAGGGCACAATTATCGAACAGGACATTTATAGCCCACGAGTCATACAACAAGAACCCACAAGAAAGGGGTCTACACCAAACAGTGGTCACATAGATATAATGGTGGATCCACGATGATATGATAGTATATAGATTAGGCCTTCAGAAAATAAACAGTCATCCAAAATTAATTGATGTAGTATTTCAAAAATATGAGGGCCCTAAGATGGCAATATATAGATCAATACAACACTAATACCAAAAGGAGGCCTACGAGTTTCACGACGTCTATGCCTCAGGTTGCTTCCCTTGTCCTCTACTAAGATTAGAGGTCTCGCCTGAAAAAATTGATAATGACGGGGTGAGACATAAAGTCCCTGTAACCGAAATTAATTTATCAAATATGCGAGAAAGGATTGCAAGTCAGCGAAGCAGGTTTATTAACATAATTATAATATCAATATTAATTAAATTAAAAATCCACAATAATCAAAATATGCATATTCATTTACATAAAACCTTTCACAAAATAATTCTCGACTTGGTTACCAAAAAGGGTTCCAAAACATCATAATTTATTTTCCAACATTTAGCGAAAGATCTCACATATATTTCAGACAACATTGATGCATAGATCATCCTTAACAGAGTCGAGGACACAGCTTCAACCCACAAACTCGGAGTCCAAGGCACAAATACCGCCTACAAACTCGAAGTCCAGGGTACAATTTCCGTCCACCAACCCTTACAGAATATCCATTCTTGTCAATACAAAAGTATACAATTCCAAATCCACTTTCCACAAGTGTAATAAATCCCAAAACCGTTAATATATCTATACATATATATAATTGACAATAATTAAAACTATCCCCACTCATCCATCCTGCTCCTCCTTATTTCCTCGTGGACATGGATCAGCCTATCAGTGCTAGTATACCCGGCCAAGGTTAGCTAGTCACTTCAAGAATACTGTCCCCTCCCATGCTACCACCTAGGGGTCCAGGGTACAAAATTTTTCCCACAAACCACCACCAATATACCGTAACAGGGAGGTGTCTGCTCAAAACACTCAACTCAAATTCCGGGCCAGGAATGAGAGAGCCGATGAGCACAATTTCACCCTCAATCTCTTCCACACAACCCAACATATCCCAACAGAAGAAATAATATAATACTAAAATTTTCAACAACATTTTATTAAATTATTATTCCATACATCACATCTTGCTACAAACATTATAACCATCACAACGATAACAATCCCAATAATAATAACCACTTCAATACATAGATTGGAAAATACACTGCTTCACTGAAATAATTTCATATTCAAACATACACAAACTTTTGCAAAACACATACATGTAGTATATATATATAAAATAAGACTTAGAAAAATACCTCACAGTCCAAAACAAGCATATAAAATAAATTAACCCCGGTTACCTCAATTCCAAGCTTAACCTTAGCGTGAGGTGCACAACCCGCACAATCACCGCTCACCAGAAGGCTCTACATTATCACAATTATAACTTATAATTTCCACTAAACAAATGCAAATTCTAATAGTAATGATATTATGATATATACTTATATAACTATAAAACCAGCTTCTAACTTTTCTGAGAATTTAGAAAATCCATAACTGAACCTATACAACTCCAAATGGAGTGATTCCAATTTCTACTTAAACCTTGATTAGTCTATTTTCATAAATCAAAGTCACAAAGTCAATTTATGGTTGAGAAAATTTCCAACTTCTGAAAAACACAAGCCATATACAAAGTTTTCCAGAAAACTTTCCAAAATTGTGACTTAACTTCCAAAAATTATAACTAAAGTTGTAGACCTCCGTTTTAGGTGTTCTTTGGCTTGTTGGAAAGGTCCAGATGTATACTATTTACTGTAAAAATTTCAAGATTAAACTCAAATGTTTGCCATTTCAAAATCCATCTCAAAAATCGCTGTTCACCAAAAGTTGCAGAAAAACGTTTTAGATTTTGGCTAAACTTTGGAAAATCATATCTCCCTCGATTTTTATCGGAATTCGACGAATTACCTATCAAATTAAACCTCTATGTGTCTACTATTTAACTGGAAAATTTCAGGTAAAAACTAAAATCTTTACTAGGTCCGAAATGCTTCGCCATTTTGCTGCTTCAGAACCCTACCGAAAATTTGTAGGTTTTTAGCTTAACTTTGAAAAATCATATCTTGGGTTACAGACATCCGATTAAGGTGATTCAAAGCTTGATGTAAAGATGGTTATGTGGACTATATGACCACAAAATTTCAGCTTTAAATAAGTTCATTTGCCCTAGTTTTCCCCTGACCGAAAGTCACTGATCCAGCAACAAAGTGTATTTTCCAGAACTCATAGATTGCAATGTATTTCGGTTTCCTATTCTTTCCTAATGCATGTAGGGATTATTCATACACTACCAAAAGATTTGTTTCTCTCTTTTTCTCCTAAGTGGGTGCCGATGATAGCAAGAGTTCTTTTCCTATATCTATCCTAAGTAATCAAAGCCACGTGACTGCATTATCTTTTGAATACCAATACGTTCATTATGCTCAAGTGGTAACTAGTGTAGTGGAGGTTTGTCTAGGTATGAACAGCAAGCTCTCTACTATCCCTCTTCTACCAAAAACAACGACTTACAGGCTCAGCAAGGAATACACTAACAACAATTTCTTCTACGTACTTGCAGCGAAAAATATATACCTATAGCACAGTAAGATTCTTTTCTCTTCCTCTCACACTCACAACGGCATATATATATATATATATATATATATATATATATTGTCTTTCAAAAACCACTCTTCCTACTTGGTTTCCTTCATGCGCAGGTATACATATATACACACGTATGTTGGAGTAAGTTTTCAGTTTCCTTTCCTAAGCCTAACGGTTTTTGATGTGCGTTGGAAAAAAAAAACTAAGGGGAACTAGAAGGAAGGAAGCATAGTGACTGACCTTTAGTAGTTTTTAGTTTGTACTTTGATCCTTGCTGAGTCTTACCGCCGCTATCCCCTCAGCTTCTGAGTTCATCACCGACGCCCCACCTCTGTCTTGTGGATTCAAAACAGAGCAACCACTCATACACTATCTCTCTCTCGGTTTGACGAGGCAATGCAAAGGGTGAGGCAAAGTGAAAGAGTGAAGGACATGGTTAAATAAGGAGCTGTGGGCTCGGACTAAGGAGGAAGAAACGATGGTTGTCGCTGGTTTGGAGCTCGAGGAGTATGGCGCATCTATGCTTGCGTGACGGCGCTGGTTTCCTTTCCTTCCCTTCACTGCGTTTCCAGCGTTGGGCGTATGCATCTGAAAAGCTGGTGTTGCCTCCCACCCATGGGTTTTCGTATTGCAGTAGGCAAGAGTGTGAGTCAACTTATCACTTTGGTTTCTGCGTTTCAGCTGAATCCTAACCGGATGGGCTCCTTTGTTTTAACATAATCTGCTAGTTAACGTTAATGCAATGGGTTCAGTTTAGTTTAGTTGGGATTTGCTGATATCTCTTGTAGCCTAAACCTGCCTGCTTAACCCGTGAGGCTTGCTGTGGTAAGGTTCCTCTTCCTGCTCTTACGGAAACGACGCCGTGACACTACCAGGTGTTTTAGTGGGAGTTGAAGCATGGGTTTGGGGGTGTTTGGAACTAATGGGCTGGTAGTGTGTTGAGGATATGGGCCACGTGATTTTACCATTTCTTATTATTATTTTATTTAATAATTAATTTTTTTTAAAGTAATTAAGACTTAATTTTCCATAATCAATCTCGTAACATATTTTAATTCCTAAGATCTAAAATTTGGGATGTTACACGACATGCCCTCAACCATCTTACAGCCAAACAACTCCTTGGAGATCTCGAAGTTCTCAGCCCTCCCTTGCTTGTCGTAAAGCTCTTGCAAATGCAAGATAGTGGAGGAAACATCCATATGTTTATGGTAATGTTGGAGTTCCACAAACATAGATGCAAGCAATATGCAGATTGATAGCTCATTGTCTGCTAGGTGTTTGTTGGTCGATTTCCTTGATGGCAAGTGAACCAGTCGAACAAGTAATAAAGTGTAAGTAGAGTATCGTCCCATAGAGACTGAAATACCAAGAAGTGACGCTCGATTTGCTATGATAGTTGCGCAAATAGAAAGTAAATATAATTGGTTTGAGAGGTTTTTGGATTATGCTAATAACAGAAATAAACAAAGAAGTTTTAAAGAAGATATAAGTAGAAGTTAGGCTGAACTCGGAGTCACCCTTAAGCGTTTCAATCCCCCAGTTGCTCTACCCATTGCTATAGCATCTATACTGCACAGCTTCCGTAATGCTACAACATAGCCACTAACTACAATGCTATTTTGTTAACCCACCACTATAATCTACTGAAGCTTTCGCATCCGATACATATGATATTAACTATACTTCTTCCGTATTCCTATAGCAACTTTCTAATTAAATTTGCATTACACACAAGGTGTCATGGTTATGAGAGGTAGGCCCATTCCTGAAGCCTACAATAATAGGTCAAGCCGTGCACAGGCTGCCTAGCAAACACTGTTTCTCAGAGGTCTAACCTCAACTCCTTGCCAGTAAGCCGAGGCCACAAATCTAGCCCTTAGCTTCCACTAATCGACTAGTAATGAATGCACTGATAAGCAAACCAAATCTATTAAATTAAGAACTTGCAACTGGGTTCATTTAACACTTAAGAAATCATCCTCGTCCAGCCATAGGAAAATTAGTTCATGACTGACGAGGAAAACACAAAACAGATAGTAACAGAATGACTCATGATCTAAATATTAAAATAAAAGGAAAAAACAAAAGGCTTGACGAAGTTCCGATGGCGTGGAAGAAGCCCTATCACGTCACCACTCCACGTCTTCTTCTCTCCGTCGTACTGCAAGGGAGGATGCTAGGTTGTCCTGGAACTCTCGTGCCTTGTGAAATCTCCCACTCTTCTTTTGAGTCTGCCGAATGTAGAATCTCGCTTTTGGGATCTGTGTGACTCTCCTCTATGGTTGTCTTGCTGTTTCCTTTTATAATCAGCCTTTCTTGTAGCGCAAGTTCCAGTGAGCTGGGCTTTCCAAATCTGCCGAGGTCCATCGCATCTTTTGTCCTTAGTAGATTGATTCTGCTGATCCTGCAGGATTCTTCAAATCTTTCAGTTTTGATCCTCCGCATCTTCTAATTTATTACGTTAGCAATCTACCTGTCATACTTGACCTTCCTGAAATTATCTAGATAAAAAAGGTCAGAAAATATGTTGCATAGCATTGCATTCTTTACTTTGCTATAGCTTTCGTGATGCCTTTTATTGCACTTCGAGTTGCTGTCAAAATGCTATAGCATAGTATCAGATTTGCTATACATTCTTTCTTAAAAACCATGTAATTTGCTCCTTTCTTAGCACATGTTCAAGATGTAAATGGTTTCTATCCTTCAGTTCCTATATCATGAATAAATGCCTTTTTGCTTGGATTGTTCGCAGTTAAGCTTATATTTACCATACAATTTAGTCATGAAATATAGGAAAAACATGGCATAAATTGTGCTTATCAAATACCCCAATACTTAGCTTTTTGCACTCTTGGGCAAAATAAGATGAAGCGAACAAAGACTCAGAGCCGCAGTACTCTTGTCTATATAACCTTGCTTACACGATTGCTTTCAGTTCTCATCCCCCATTCGGCAATCCCACTGCCCAATGCTAACAGCTCAAAATGTGTGGTATTGCTTAGATGAAAAAGCCTCAAGAGGCTCTCAAGTTCAGTGTTTATGCTCTCTTACCAGGGGATTTTAGTTTCTCTCTTGTCATACGGGCCCAGAAGATCCATAGCCTTGTCAAAGTTCTAAGATTGCTTCCTAATATCTGAGTATTCGTTCATCCAAAGGACTTCTTGGGTTACAGTGTGAGGATGGTCAGGTGTTTGAGGTGGAGAATGATGGTGAATGCTATAGCGGATTAGGTAGACAATTCTATTGGCTTCAGCCGAGTACTTCTCCTTGAACTGGTCGAACTTGGAGTTAGAGAAGGAGATTCTTGAGATGTTGAGCCCAAGACGATCAGAATTTGTGAAGCCGAACTAGTCAAAGGGACTGAAAGGCCTGTCACAAAACCCAGAGGAAGCATCACTTATGATCTAAGCAAATGTCACGCAAAAAAAGAAATGAATTGTTCCAAAAATTAGTTCAATAAAACAAATCAATAGTGATAATATTTACGTTTGTATAGACTGATCATTTGCTTAGATCATAAGTGATGCTTCCTCTGGGTTTTGCGACAAATCTTTCAGTCCCTTTGACCAGTTCGGCTTCACAAATTCTGGCCGCCTTGAGCTCAACATCGCAAGGATCTCCTTCTCTAACTCTAAGTTCGACCTTTTCAAGGTATGACATGTATGGTCCTTAACTGATTTAATAGTCAAATTTAATATTGGGGGACAAAAGGGCAAAATTGCTACATTTTGTAAACTTCTGGGGCAAAATTGCTCCTTAGTGAAAACTTCCGGGGCAAAATTGCTCCTCAACAAAAACTTCTGGGGTAAAAATGATACTTTTGATTGATGAGGTGACATGCCACGTGTGCACTTAGTTAAACTTAACGGTCAAAATTAACAAAGGGGCAAAATTGTACGTTTTGTGAACTTCCGTGGCATTTTTGGTCCAAAAAAAACGTCCGTCTTACCAATGCTCCTGAGCAAAAACTTACATGGCATTTAAGACCCTTATCCCTATATATTATTAGCCTTATCTTCTATAACTCATCTTATGTGGAAAAAATTTTCTTCCATCTCGTGCTCTACTGCATATACGTTTGGGTTCTGCACCCCTTTTTACTATGTGATCTGGATTTAAAGTCAAACTCCCTCATATCACAGTGTAATACCGAGATTATATATTTAGGTCTCATTTGTTACGCAGAAGATTCAGGAAGGAGAGGGAAGATTCACCATCTTCCTTGCGTGAGAACCGTTTGGACACTCCATCTTCCGATACCTTATCTTTCGGTGGCGGTCCTTCTTCCTTCATTCATGGGAAGACTGTTTCCCTCTATTCTTGGTGGGAACCGATTTTCCCATGGGAAGAAATTACCAAATAACCCTCTTCTTCTTCAATCGATCAGTGTCTTCCTTTGCTGCCGTAGCCTCCTCCTCTTTTTGCAAATCATGTCGCCTCCTCCTTTTGCAAATCTCGTCATTCCTTCTTCTGCAAATCGCGCTGTCCTACAATAATCCCATCGTCAGTTTTGAAACCACAATCGAAAGCTGTTGGCATCACACATTGTCACCACTAGACCACCGTCCGTTTCTGTAACACCTCCAAATTTCTAACAATTTATAATAGCATAAAATTTCTAAAATCATAAATAACTGTGAAATTTAAATTAACTAACTTTTGGAAATGTTACTGCCGCACTTGTACTAAAGACAAGTGCAAGGCTAAATACATTACATTCAAATAAAACCAAAGGATGAAATTCAACTAAAGCAAATATGTCCTATGCATTTTCTTAAATTCATAAAAAAAATTTGTAAAAACCTATAACTAGCTAGAAATCTCTGAGGCGTTGTCCTTACAGCCCACTGCTAACCCCATCCTTTGCACCCTGTTTCACGGAGAGTCTGTTCCCCCGAAGGATAATCACAGCCACACAAACACAAAAGTCAGCAAAGCTGGTAATCCCAATCAAACACAATTCACATAACTCAAACATAATAGTCTAATCAAATATATGATCACGTAGTGATTGAATCAAATATTATTCACGTCGAATCAACTATTATTCATTAGCCTTATTAAATTCATGATAGACCAGGGAAACCCTGCCAGTCTATTTAGTGGGAAGAGAACCATGGTAGACCCGGGAAACCCTGCCAGTCTACCTTGTGACCCGGGAAACCCTACCAGTCTACCCTGTGACCCGGGAAACCCTGCCAGTCACAAATCATCAAATTGGCCATTATCAAAACATCTCTTCCTAGTGTGCACACCTCTTCCCAAAGTTGCTACTAGTATCCCGGGAAACCCTGCCAGACACCACTTTGAGAAGAACGGATAATATCTTTTTACATCGGTGGCATGAAACCCAAAGGTTGTGTTCATCACTTTAAGAGATATCATCCCAAAGCTATCTTCCCACTATTAATTCATTACAATCACACACAATCAAGAATTTCAATCTTGTCACAATTATCAAATTTCTTTATTTAATATATCAGTTGCTCAAAAGCATCATAACTTCTCAAACTCATCTAGAGTATAACAATTCAGATATTCTGTATCAGATCCAACTCATATTCATTACTATAATTCAAATATCTATCTGAGTGAAATCCCAATCCAACTATCATTTCAATTGTCAAAAGTTACAGGGTATCAAGATCATAATTTTCATATCAAAACTCATATAAAATTAATCCAAGACCTCTAGCGACCTAAGACTTCTGGGGATTAGGATTACCTGGTCTCCGTGCTTCTAGGAGGAAAATCGAGTAGAGAAGAGAAGAAATTTGAAATAAGAAGAAAGAGGAGAAGGGAAGAAGAGAAATGGAGAATTGTTGAGGATGGAAAGTGATTTAGTTTGGCTGAGCCCCTATTTATAGTTGAAGTTTTTTGTGCATTAATTATTACGGGTAATAGCAAAAGTTATCATTGATTATCATCGATAATATCAATGATCATCATTAATTATCACAGATAATATCAATGGTCATCATAAATTATTACAGATAATAGCAATGATCATCATTAATTATCATTAATCATCACAGATAATAGCAATGGTCATCATTAAGTATCATTAATCATCACAGATAATAGCAATGGTCATTATCATTACTCATCACAGATAATAGCAATGGTTATCATTAATTATCACAGATAATATTAATAGTCATCATTAATTATCATTAATGTTATTTATTTTTATTTTATTTGATTTTTCTTGGGTTATTACAGTTTCGAAGCCACGACCATTGTGTTATGTCTGTGTCGGGTCAGGGATGTGAGGGATGAAGAAGGAGGGAAGTTTTTTTTTAAGGGATATTTTGGACATTGCAAATATTATATTTTAATTTTAATTTGTTTAAAATTATCATTTTCCATCTCCATTTCATGCCTACCAAACAAAACACCCTGTTTAAGCTCCCTTTCAATCTTCCCTTCCTTTCCATTCAATTTCCTTCCTTTCTTTTCCTTCTTCAACTTTCTGTGTACATGCCCTCAGAATTACTCCATTAGCTGAACTAGTTTTTTCTCCCCCAACAACAATGCACCGAGAAATTTAGGATTTTTTTTAATACCAAAACCAGCCTGTAGTATCACGGAACATGTTTCCCAATTAGGATAGGCAGGTCACACTCAGTCTATTTGGGCATCTAAGTGCCCGTTTGGGATAGCAGTGACAGAAGTGACTTTTTTTCTTCTAGTTTTTTCTAGATGGGGTTTTTTTCTCTCTTTAAAAGTTAGATTGTAGATGTGATTTGTGTTTGTGATAGCGGTGACATAAGTGACTTTTTTTCAGATTGGCTCTTGTTTGGCATAACATTTGAAAAGTCAATTAAAATGAAAAATGACTGAAAAGAGCATTAATCTATTGAACACTACATATATATATATACACACACACACATATTAGTTGTATATATATTGTGATAATTGAAGATAAAAATTTAAATTTAAATTTGATAAAAAGTTAAATCATTATTATTAAAAATAAGAAACACCAAAGTGCTTAATTTAATATATTTAATGGCTAAAATTGTATATAAATTAGAATACATACACCCATCGTTGGCTACAAATATTGGCTGCTCCTCAAAAGTTGATGCCAGAAGCTATAAATATGGGCTTCTCTTCAGAAGTCGTTTTTTAACTAGAAGGCTATCACAACCTAAGACCATCCCAAACACCAAATTTTCATTTGTTAGACTTTTCTCCAAGGTTCTGAAAACCGGACCGGTCATTGAACCGGCGGGAATACTGGGTTAAGGGTCAGTGGGTCAGACCGGAGTCAAACTGGAGTCAGACCGGTATTAATTAAAAATATAATTCAATTAAAATAGATAAAAAATATTTATATTTTAATAATAAAAAAATTTATAAAAATATGGGAAGATGTGTCATATAGAAGAATGTGTAATTTTATATTGATTTTCTTAGAAAAAGTAGATCATACGGTTTGAACTTTGGGCTTGGCAAAATCTGATCATATCTTTCTTTTTCTTTTTTAGTTTATTACTTTATTAATATAAAAAAAATCAAAAGTTTATTACTTTATTAGTTTATTTACACTTCAGTACGTCTTTTTTCGCTCATATCAATACACTTCAATCTTCAGTACTACACAGAGCAAAAGCGATGGCGAGAGGATTTCCTTATCAAATCGTAGAGATTTTTCTGATTTTCTCCATAGGGTTCACGGTCATCTTCTTCAACGAATTCAAGCACTGTCGTCGACGGACACCTTTTGTTGGAGTGGGTCGGAGATGAGTTCGAACACCGACAAACCGCCGTCTCTGTTGGGGTGGGTTGGAGACTAGTTGGATGACAATGGAGAACGTGGAGATGATTCGCCGCCGATGCTTGCACCCTCGTCAACAGGAACTCCATTATCCATAGCTTCCATCGATCTATGTTTCTTGACTGAAAACCAAATCTTTTTTGGATGTGTTCTTCTCCATCTCTATTTTCAGATCTCTGTGTTATTATCTTTTTTGGATCTGTGTTCTTCTTCGTCTCTATTTTTAGATCTCTGTGTTATTATCCATCTCTGCTTTGCGTCGATTTTTCCCTTTTGATTGACTCGGTGACTCCTCGACTCGGCCGGTTCAGGCCAAGTTTTTCGAGTTGAGCCGGGGTCACCGAGTCAACCCGGTTTTAGTCCAACTTGGACCGGTTTCGTGGCCGGTTTGTCGGTTTCCGGGCTGAACCAGCCGGTCCGATCCGTGTTCCTAAACCATGCTTTTCTCACCACCATTGGGATTTTTCCCCCTCCTACAACCATGCCAGACAGGCTCTAATGGTCAATATTTATTTTTTTATTTAATTTTAAAAAATTATTTTAATGGATAGAAAATTAAAATAAAGATAGTAATCTCTTAACTAATATATTTTTTTAAAAAAATATTTTTATTTAAAAATTGTCAGATGGAAAAAATAAATCTAAACGCCCAATCCATCCACGGAAAAGCATTCCGTAGAATCACATCTTGTGTATCTTAGAGAGATAGAGAGTAGGGTCATTATGAAATCAGTATATAAGATAGACTTGTGTGTTTCAGATCTGATCTGATTGTCTAGGCTTTGTTTGCTGCTCCCTGGTTACATATTCGCTTTCGTTGTGTTTGAGATAGACTTGTGTGTTACAGATCTGATCTGATTGTTTAGACTTTGTTTGCTGCTCTCTGCTTTCATCTTCTTCACGGCTTCGTTTTCGTTCGACGTCCACGCAAAATCGATAAAACATTTCCTCATTCCCTAAACACTCCTCACTTCTCTTCACTCCTAGCTCTCTGTTCTTCAATCAACCCTGTTTTGTTTATTCTCTTAATTCTAAAAAATTTTATAAAATAATTCACCGTCCAAGTTTAAGGAGATCTCTTTTATTGTTATCCCGCATTCGATTTGGTTCTTTCTTATCGATCATATACAATCCTCCTAAAACAAATTGTTTTTCTCTCCTTCAAAGGTTTTATATTGCCTCTGTTTCATTTTCCCCCTTTTTTGGACAGAGTACTACCTTTTTTTCTAGCTAGATATAAACTAAATTTCATAAAAATAATCCAAATCAAACATTTGATTTGGCAGAAAACGTGGAGTTGTGGTGGTAACTCTATATTCAGTATTCACAGTATTGAATCAAGCCTGCTTCACTATCTTCTTAATTCTCCCGCAAAAAGAAAAACTTAGTTGTGTTCCTTTAAAGTTCGATTTTCTTGTCACTCGCTCTTCGCATTCTATTTACTACTCTCTCAAGCAAGCATATCATAAAAAAAAAAAACTTAGATCAGACATTTTTGTTTCTCTTCTCTGAAAGGCTTTGTGCTGGCTCAGTTTGTACTTCACGTATTAACTATTTTTTTTGTTTCTTGCTTCTCCTCTGCATTATACAATGTCTTCTGCTATTGCTGTGTTCTGTCATATATAAAAATCTCAAAAGCCCTAAAAGGCACAGAGAGGGGGGGGGGGGTGGAGATAGATCTAGTTATCTAAAATTTTTGTTGGCGTCTCCTTCGCGGTTCATCAGAGACGTGAAGATCAGTTTGGTGTGAATCTTACGGTAAATTCTGCCTTCTTGTTAGCATTCTTTTTTCTCATTCAGTGGAAATTTTTGTGACTTTGTTTTTTTTAGTAGTTTCCCTTCTTTTTATTTCCTCTTATGCTTCTCAACAACAGAACTTTGTTAAGGAGAACCTCAACCACGAATCTTGACTCATCTAGTCATCTGGGAGCAGATAACAAGGGTCTCGTATACTTTCTGTGTTTTGTGTTTGTTATATTTATGATATTTGTATGAATGATGAGTGATGAAATATATTGTTGTGAAATACTATTTACTCTATTAAACATATTTTTTATTAAATATTTCATATATTTCCGAGAAAAAGACAAGAAAATACACCTTTAGTTGCCTACAAAAGTATAGGTATTGACTGTTGCCTACACTTTGAATAACAATTGATAACTTATTTTAGGAGGAAATTGATGTTCTGGTGGTATTTTCTCGTCTTTTCCCCATAATTATATTAAATAATACTTAATAATATTAATCTATTAACAACTAAAAATGATTTTTTTTTTTTTTTTCTTTTGGTTGGTTACCAAGAGCAGCATGCCCGCAAATACACTATAAGGATAAAATGATTCAATTAGCTGACTTGTTGGGTTCGTAGCAAGCTGCCCTTCCTCGATTTAAGCAGTTGAAGTTGATCAGTATAGTTTAGTTTTGGGGACTCTTTCTGACTGGGAGGATCCTCTGCATAATTCGGGTACAATGGAAATTGAGGAGCTCAATGATGTAGAATTATTTCGTGGATTCCTACCTGGGTTACATCAGCTTTGTTTGCAAAATGTTAGCTTTACGAGCATAGGAGCCCACAGCAGCCCTTGGAGAATGATGAAGTTCAAAAGGTTGAATCATCTGACAGTGTGGAGCTGTAACCAACTGAAATATCTTCTTCCTCTCTATGTCCTTAAGGATTTGCAGCAGCTCAAAACTATTGATATAGGTGACTGTGAGCAGTTGGAACATGTATTTGTGGATGAACAAGATACACAAACAACCAAGTCAAATGTAATGGAGGTGTTACCCCTCTTGCACTCTCTTACGCTCATCAATTTGCCTGAGCTTGCATGCATTTGTTGGGGAGATGCTCATTTTCCCCCTCGTTCCTTGACTCAAATGACCGTAGAAAGTTGTCCTAAATTTATTTTTACATTTGATAATAACTTGAAAAGTATCAAGGAAGAAGAACCCTCTAAGAAAAAGTCGAAAGAGGTATGCATGTCTAGGGATATTCTTATTGTAATGATATTTTCTAATTATTTTCCCCTTTATTTCCATTTCTCTCAGTTTTCTAGCTCTAATTAAATTTGACAACATGAAACTGCAGATGATCTTAACCCCTTCAATGCTGGAGAATTTGAATCTCCGTAGGGTGGATCACTTGACAAATATGTGTGAAGATCCCAAGGTTAGCTTTAAACATCTGACATATCTGCAGCTGGAGAATTGTGACACATTAGAATATCTGTTTCCATTATCAACGGCCCAAAAACTTTCCTGCCTACAAGAGTTGAGGATAATTTCGTGTGAAAGGATCAAGCAAATTGTCAAAAGAGAAACAGAAGAAACAAGGGCAAATACTATTGAGTTCCTTCAGTTGAAAACTCTAATTCTTGTCCAATTGCCTAAATTTATGGGGTCGTCCGGCAAGGATGGTGCTAGTGTTAGATGGCTTGCATTGGAAACGGTACGAGTTGTTCAGTGTTCCAACATTCAAAAGTCAATGTTGGGAATGGTTGACAGACCTCTTTTGAAGAATGTCACTGTATCAAATTGCCCACCATGGGAATCTACTGGGGATGTTGAGAGAAACATTGGTTATCTCTTTGAAGCATTTGAAGTTGATCAGTATAGTTTAGTTTTGGGGACTCTTTCTGACTGGGAGGAGCCTCTGCAAAATTCGGTTGCAATGGAAATTGAGGAGTTCAATGATGTAGAATTATTTCTTGGATTCCTACCTGGGTTACATCAGCTTTGTTTGCAAAATGTTAGCTTTACGAGCATAGGAGCCCTTAGCAGCCCTTGGAGAATGATGAAGTTCAAATTGTTGAATCATCTGACAGTGTGGAGCTGTAACCAACTGAAATATCTTCTTCCTCTCTATGTCCTTAAGGATTTGCAGCAGCTCAAAACTATTGATATAGGTGACTGTGAGCAGTTGGAACATGTATTTGTGGATGAACAAGATACACAAACGACCAAGTCCAATGTAATGGAGGTGTTACCCCTCTTGCACTCTCTTACGCTCATCAATTTGCCTGAGCTTGCATGCATTTGTTGGGGAGATGCTCATTTTACCCCTCGTTCCTTGACTCAAATGACTGTAGAAAGTTGTCCTAAATTTATTTTTACATTTGATAATAACTTGAAAAGTATCAAGGAAGAAGAACCCTCTAAGAAAAAGTCGAAAGAGGTATGCATGTCTAGGGATATTCTTATTGTAATGATATTTTCTACTTATTTTCCCCTTTATTTCCATTTCTCTCAGTTTTCTAGCTCTAATTAAATTTGACAACATGAAACTGTAGATGATCTTAACCCCTTCAATACTGGAGAAGTTGAATCTCCGTAGGGTGGATCACTTGACAAATATGTGTGAAGATCCCAAGGTTAGCTTTAAACATCTGACATATCTGCAGCTGGAGAATTGTGACAAATTAGAATATCTGTTTTCATTATCAACGGCCCAAAGGCTTTCCTGCCTACAAGAGTTGAGGATAATTTCATGTGAAAGGATCAAGCAAATTGTCAAAAGAGAAACAGAAGAAACAACAAGGGCAAATACTATTGAGTTCCTTCAGTTGAAAACTCTAATTCTTGTCCAATTGCCTAAATTTACGGGGTCGTCTGGCATGGATGGTGCTATTGTTAGATGGCTTGCATTGGAAACAGTACGAGTTGCTCAGTGTTCCAACATTCAAAAGTCAATGTTGGGAACGGTTGACAGACCTCTTTTGAAGAATGTCACTGTATCAAATTGCCTGCCATGGGCATCTGGGAATGTTCAGAGCGACATTGGTTATCTCTTTGAGTTAACTGTAAGTACTCTCTTCCTTTTTGCTTCTCAAAAATAGTGTGGGGTCATGTCATGTGAATGTATAATTTACCGACTATTGTATCTTTTGTGTTATAGAAATTATATAGAATTGAGATTAGGACAGAAAGACACAAGAATAGAAGTAGAAAGACACAAGAAAGGAGACTAGAAATGAAGAAGAGAGCTCCAAGGCTCTCACACAGCTGAATTATGCAGTGGCATGCCAAACATGCTTGTACAATGGAAGGGGATGGCTATTTATAATTGATAGCCTCCCGGGTTAGTAGCATAATTAGTTTATTAATTATCCTGCTAACTATGTTTTTCTTCACTTAAGTCTTTAGAGATAGTTTTGCAATTGAGTCCCTAGGTTTACAATAATAGTTTCTATAACAATGCCCCCCCTTGAAACAACCCTTGACCTCAAGGGTTTGGCAATGGAAATTCTGGATATTGGTGTTTCAAAGTGAATAAAGAAACCCAAGTAGCTTCTTCCTTCGGATGGCCTTGCCATTGCACCAATACTTCAGTAATAATCCTTCTCTTTTTCCTGCCAACACGTTGAGACAATATTTGCTGAGGATAAAGTGAATTTGGGACAGCTGGCCAATCAATTGGTGGGTGCCGCTGTCTAACACTTGGATCCAGACACAACTTCAACAAGGACACATGGAAAGTGGAATGAATCCTTGTTTCCGGAGGCAATTCCAACTTGTAAGCAACTGGTCCTATTTTCTGCAAGACCTTGTATGGACCAAAGAAGCGAGGAGCTAGTTTTTGGTTGCTTCTCGTGGCTGCCGAAACTTGACGGTAAGGCTGCAACTTCAAAAACACCCATTGCCCAACTTCAAAACTCCTATCCGAGCGCTTCTCGTCAGCTTTTTGTTTCATGGTGTTCGCTGATCTATGTAGATGATGTTTTAGGACAGCAAGCATCTTCTCTCTTGCTGAAAAATTTCTGTCAACAGCCTCTACAACTGCTGTCCTTGGTACATAGGGGATGTAAACAGCTGGTTTTTGACCATATAATAGCTCATGTGGAGTGGCTTTGGTGGCTGTATGAAAAGTTGTGTTGTACCACCACTCAGCCAAGGCTAACCATTGATTCCACTCCTTGGGCACCTCCCAACACATGCATCTCAAATAGGACTCTAGACACCTATTGAGGACTTCGGTTTGACCATCACTTTGAGGATGATAAGCTGAAGATAGGCTTTGCTGAACCTTTAAGATCTTCAAAAATTCCTTCCAAAAATTACTAAGGAATAAAGGATCACGATCACTCACAATCTCAGCCGGTGCACCATGCAGTTTATAAACCTGATCCAAAAATACTTGTGCCAAAGTAGAAGCTGAATAGGGGTGAGAAAGTGCAATAAAATGGGCATATTTAGTCATTCGATCAACGATGACCCATATTATCTCCTTATCCCCTGATTTAGGCAAGCCTTCAATGAAATCCATGGAAATACTCTCCCAAACCTTACGTGGGATTGGAAGTGGATGTAACAAACCAGGAGTTGCACCCGTTTCATATTTGCATCTAGCACAAGTGTCACACCCCTTAACAAAATCCTCAACATCCTTGTGTAAGTGTTTCCACCAAAACAACCCCTTTACCTTATAATAAGTGCCTTGAACACCTGAATGGCCGCCTTGAGGACTAGAATGCAGCCATTCCAGCAACTTAGACTTGAGGGCAGCAACGTTTCCCCCAACCAATCGGTTATTCTTCCTCAAACAAGAGCCATCCCATGCATACGAGTGAAAAATACCATCATTTTCCTTTACCTGAACAAGGATAGCCGCTATTTCAGGATCCAACTCCCAACTTTCCTTGATTTCCTCCAATAACTCTGGTGAAGTAGTGTCTAACGAAATTTGCAAAATCTGAGAACCATGTAGTCTAGACAATGCATCAGCCACAACATCATCATTCCCCTTTTTGTATTGAATTTCATAATCCTAGCCTAGCAACTTAGCAATCCAATACATCTGAAATGGAGTCTTTAATTTCTGTCCCAAGAGGTATTTAAGACTTTGCTGATCAGTCCTAATAACAAATTTACCTCTTTCCAAATATTGATGCCAATATTCCACAGCTTGTACAACAACTAACAATTCTTTTTCATAGATAGAAAGGCTTACATGTTTAGGGGCAAGAGCCTTACTAAAATAGGCTAAGGGCTGACCTTGTTGCATCAAAACAGCACCTATACCACCTCCACAAGCATCAGTTTCAACTACAAAGTCTTTGGAGAAGTCTGAAATAAGGGCAGATTGCAATTCCCTAAAAGATGCAGCTGCTGTTTCTGACCATTTAAAACCCTCTTTTCGTAACAAAAGTGTAAGGTTTAGCAATAGAACCATACCCTTGAATAAACCTTCGGTAGTACCCCGCTAGGCCAAGGAAAGCCCTCAATTGCTTTGCTGATTTTGGTTCAGGCCAATCAGCCACAACTTGAATTTTCTTAGGATCTGTAGCCACTGTACCTTCACTAATAATATGTCCCAAATACTCCGCACTATGGGCAGCAAAGGTACACTTACTCTTTTTAACAAAGTAATTGTGATTTTGCAATATAGCCAAAACTTGCTCAAGATGTTGGGCATGTTCTTGTAAATCAGCACTGTAAACCAGAATATCATCAAAGAAGACAAAAACAAACTTCCTTAACATAGGCCTAAAAATATCATTCATTGCACCTTGAAAAGTGGCCGGTGCATTTGTCAATCTGAATGGCATAACCAGCCACTCGAAGTGTCCGGAATGAGTTTTAAATGCTGTCTTGTAACAATCTTCCGGTTGCATTCTGATTTGGTGGTAACCAGCCCTTAAATCAAGTTTAGTAAACCACCTAGCTGCATGTAACTCATCCAATAGATCCTCCACTAGAGGAATAGGATATTGATTCTTCACAGTTTTCCTATTTAACTCACGAAAATCAATACACATCCTCCAAGTTCCATCTTTCTTTTTAGCTAACACAATAGGAGCTGAAAAAGGAGAAGAGCTTTCCTGAATCACTCCTGTTTGTAATAACTCAGCCACCTGTTTCTCAATAACATCCTTTTGAGCAGCTGAATATCGATAAGGCTTGAGACTTATAGGATTTGCACCTTCATGAAGAATAATTGGATGATTATGATCAGGCCTTAGTGGAGGAAGGCCCCTAGGAGTATCAAATAACCCCTCATACCTCCCTAACACCCTCTAAATTTCCAGGGGCAGATCTGGTGTTCCCTGCATTTCAGCAACATGAACATTACAATCATCTGAAATTTGAGGCAGGGGTTGCAAGAGTTGTACCAAATACATTTGGGGACCATGTCGCTTATTCTCCCCTAGTTTGGTAGACGAAACCACCTTAAGGGAGCTTGGTGGGCTTGCATGCAATTCGCATAATCTCCCCCTATACCAGAATTGCATCGATAGCTTTTCATAGTCCCAAAGTGCACTCTTAATTGTTTTCAACCAAGTCAAGCCCAAGACAATGTCAAATGTATTAAGCTTGATAATTCTGAGATCACACACAAAATCCAGCCCTTGCATCTTCCACCTAAACCCATGCCAAACACCAAAAACTTGCAATTTTTGACCCCCGGGAACTTGAACTGCAGCAAGAGGAGGTTCTGTATTTTTCCAACCCATTTTTACAGCAAAGTCATAATCCATGAAATCGTGTGTACTCCCATTATCAATTAGTACCTGGATCACTTTCTTGCCCACATTCCCTTGAATCCTCAGAATCATTTGTATTGACCCCGTTTATGGCATGAAGGCAAATCAACGGAGCATACTCATCTTCCATGTCCGGTGCAACTTCGACTGTGGGTGAGGTTTCACTTCCCTCATCCAACTCCATAAATTGCAGCCGCATTCTTTGCCTTTGTGGGCAACTATGATTGCGAGAAAATTGTTCATGGCAATAAAAACAAAGGTTCTTGGCCCTGTGTTCAGCCTCATCCTCTGCTGATAACAGCTGAGAGTTTTTCCATGATTTTGGCTTACTAGTTTCTGCAACATTGACATTCCGAGGCATAGTATTTGATGGGTTAGATGTACTAACCGTTTTGTCCCTCGATTGGGATCCAGCTGGTTGTAAAGGTTGGTTAAATCCCTTGTTTTGTCCAACATTCATGGCAGCCCTATATGGAACCATCGAAAGCGAACCCAACACAGGTTTTGCATATTTATCACCAACCTTTTTCGATGCCTTATGATTAATTGACATTTCTTGTACCCTCGCCAAGTGTCGTGCTTCTCCCAATGTCTTAGGATTGAATAAGAGCACTGTGTGTGAAATTTCCTCACTAAGTCCAGTTATGTATATGTCAATTAAGTATTCCTCAGTTAAGTCTAACTTGGCTGAAAGGGAGTCGAACTTAGTGTTGAACTCTGTGAGGGTGCCAGTTTGCCGCAATTGTGACAATTCCCCCATTGGCTTATCAACGGGAAGTCCAAATGTGTCTCGGAGAAGAACCACGTACTCATTCCATCCCATTGGACGACGCCACCTACATTCCGAGGCCACATGCCATGCAAAACTTGCCTCATCAAGTCCCATTGAGGCCATTGTCACCTTTTTTGCTTCAGCTGTGCCATCAAGATGAGAGAAGCGCTCACATTTTGATATCCAGCTGTCCACTTCTCTGCCATGAAAGCATGGAAATTCCATCTTGGTGAAATGGGTAGGTCGGTGATGTGGTTCCCCATGGTTTTGACCATTTCCCCATCCATGCCCACGTCTTTGGCGCTGCTGATCATCATTCTGGCGCTCTGTTGCTTGCAGCAGACGTCGCATTTGTTCTTGCAATTGATCAAGTTGGTTAAGTTTCCCCATTTGTTCTTCCATATGGTCAAGTTTCCCCATTTTTTCTTCCATATGGTCAAGTTTCCCCATTTTTTGTTCCATATCCTCAATTTTGTCCAGCAGCCGAAGCTGCTCTTCAATGGCCGAGACTCGTGCTTCCATTGTTTTTGCTAATGTTGATTGGGTTTGGACCATTCAAGGTTGTCAAGACCGATAGAAAACAGAGCCAGCCACTCGATCGAACCTAGAATTATTTGGATTGTTGTTGTTGACGGAAATCCAATTCAAGAAAGGCATGGCACACCAATGATGATGATATGCTTATTCAATATTGCCGACAGCCCTGAGATTATTCAGAATGTAAGCGTTCTTGGACCTGTGGATGACGACGAAATGTGCACCCAATTTAGACACCGAAATAAGCCGGCCCCCCCCAGCAAATCCACCGACAACCCAATTAAATCCACTGACAATTCAGAATGAAAACGAACAGACTTAGAGGTTACTCAGAATCAGCCGACAGCTCAATCTCCACCAACAGCCAATTCAGTTGTAATATGCTGACACCCCAATTCAGATTAAAGAAAGACGTCGACACGTCAATTGGAATAAGAATCCACCGAAGGTGAAACCAATGACGCGTTACGAACCCAGAATCTTGAAACAATCAGAACCAGACGAGAAACAGAGCAGAAGCATCGGAAAACAGAGACCAGAGCCGGAAATGCCAAAACAGAGGACCTGTGACCCAAAAGATTGAGTCTTGATGTTGTCTTGAAGGACCTTTGATGAATTCCGACCACCCAATGCGTTTCGCTTTCGGACAAGTTCTTTATTATTTTCTTCTTCTTCTTCTTCTTCGATCAGATAGAGTAGAACAGAATAGGCAGAACAATAATCTTTTTCTACGTTTCTTTGAACAGAACAGAATATGGTGAGACAGAACCAATAGACACAGTCAAGGAAAGACTGCTCTGATACCACTGTTATAGAAATTATATAGAATTGAGATTAGGACAGAAAGACACAAGAATAGAAGTAGAAAGACACAAGAAAGGAGACTAGAAACGAAGAAGAGAGCTCCAAGGCTCTCACACAACTGAATTATGCAGTGGCATGCCAAACATGCTTGTACAATGGGAGGGGATGGCTATTTATAATTGATAGCCTCCCGGGTTAGTAGGATAATTACTAATTATCCTACTAACTATGTTTTTCTTCACTCAAGTCCCAAGAGATAGTTTTACAATTGAGTCCCTAGGTTTACAATAATAGTTTCTATAACATTTTGACAGGATGTACTCTCTAGACTTGAAAATTTAATAATAGAAGACTCGAAGCAGTTGAAGAAATATATGGAAATGGAGCTTCAAGAATCATCTTTCACACAAGAAAGGAGACTAGAAACGAAGAAGAGAGCTCCAAGGCTCTCACACAGCTGAATTATGCAGTGGCATGCCAAACATGCTTGTACAATGGAAGGGGATGGCTATTTATAATTGATAGCCTCCTGGGTTAGTAGGATAATTACTAATTATCCTACTAACTATGTTTTTCTTCACTCAAGTCCCAAGAGATAGTTTTACAATTGAGTCCCTAGGTTTACAATAATAGTTTCTATAACATTTTGACAGGATGTACTCTCTAGACTTGAAAAATTAATAATAGAAGACTCGAAGCAGTTGAAGAAATATATGGAAATGGAGCTTCAAGAATCATCTTTCACACAACTGAAAACTATAGAGGCCTTACAGTGTGACAACAAGCTGAATAATTTTTTGTCCATTTTGCTTAGCCGGTCATATAAGCTTGAGCGACTGAAGATCTACAGGTGCGAACTGCTGCAACATGTTTTGGATCTCACAGAATTTATTGCTGAAGAACAAAGAAATATTAAATTCCCCAATTTGAACACAATGGAATTGCTTTGTTTACGCAATTTGAATTGCATATGGAACAAAGATCCAAGAGGGGTAGTGGAACTTCGAAAACTAGTTAAATTAGAAATCATCGAGTGTGGCTTACACAAGAGTCCACTTTCGACTGCTTTAGTGGAAGAACTTGTTCTTTTGGAGGCATTGAAGATAGAGTCCTGCGAGATGATGGAACAAGTCGTAGAAGATGACACGGAGATGCAGGAGAGCTCATTTCGTAATTTAAAGGATTTCCAACTCGCATGCCTCCCAAATTTGATCAAGCTCCACTCAGGGCTTTGCAATGTCAAATTTCCTGAATTGCTGAGTTTGAGGATAGAAAACTGTCCCAAATTTTTAAGCAACCAGACACTAACCATTGAAGGGACACCTGATTTTGTGCCGCAGAATGAGATGATGGTACGTCTCTAATCCCTAAGCCTGCTTGGATTTTATCGTTGGTTCTCTTAAATTTTTCATGTCTCACTAATGAATCTTGTCAAGTCCTTTAAACATGATCACAAAGTGAGTATTCAGGCAAAGAATTGAATCGTATGCCCAACAATTGGTGTGAAATTTTTGTCGCTCAAATAATATTTTAAAGCTCTTTTTTGTAGCATCCATGTCCTAAATTGCAGACGTTGAAGCTGCCAGGCTTGGCAATGTTGGAGGATATATGGCAAGGCCAGGATTATCGTATTCCATTATGCGATCTAAAAGATGTGGAAGTGGATTCCTTTAGCAAATTGAGGTATATGTGGATTGCAAAGTCAGAAAACTTGGAGAGACTGGTAGTGAGGAATTGTAATTTTCTTGGACGCCTGGTACTACCCTCCAACTGTTTCAATATGACAGAAATAAAGATTTCTGACTGTAAGATTTTGGAAGAGATTTGTATTGACCCAGAACAACAAAAAATGAACGAGAAAACTATTCCTAATTTAGGATATATCGTTCTTGAGAATCTACCAAAGCTTTCATTCTTCTCCTTGGAGACGTGTGAATTTCCATCACTCCGAAAGCTTAGAATAGTCAACTGTCCTACTCTTGTGACATTGCCAAAGAACGTTTCTGCTAAAGTAGACAACTCATTGAACAAGGTAATGTGTTTTCTTAAAATATTTCCCGTGATCTTTTCATTGTTGTGATGAAAGCCGTGTTAAATTTACGATTTAAATATTCTACTGCAGCAATTGGAACTTGTGTTATTTGAGGACATTAAGGAGGATTCCCCTCCTGGTGTGGGTAAAATGAAAATACCACCTCAATTAGAATCACTGGAGTTGATGGGTGTACCTAATCTGCAACTATGGACTCGAGAACCTAAGGTTCTGGAGTTTGAAAAGCTGACATCACTTAAAATCATCAATTGCGGAAGCTTCAAAAAGTTATTCTCCATTTCAGGGGCTAAACAACTCTCCTCTTTGAAATTGCTAGCATTATATGGTTGCATAGATATGGTTCATGTTCTTCAAGGTGAAGGAGAAACAGGATTACAAGTGATGTTCAAGAAGTTGGAGAAACTTGTACTCAAACATCTGCCAAAACTCACCAGTTTCTGTGAAGAAGACGTTGATTTTGGTGAATTGCCCGAGTTAAAGATGGTTATAGTGGAGGACATTCCAAACATGAACACATTTGTCAAGCAGCATGTCAGGACTCCAAAATTGAAACAAGTTCATGTGACATATATTACAAAATGTTGGCTAGGAGACCTGAACCAGACCATAAGAGACTTGCACCGAAGCCACAGTACGTTCCTATTTCCATTGATTCTCCTACTCTAACCTCGTCTTCTTATTTATTATCGTTGGATAGTTAAATTTCAATTATTATCTGTTTCTTATAAATAGGCCTAAAAGTGGTAATTTAATTCAATTATCATGAGGGTGTGATGTAAACTATGCCATGAGTATATAAGAAGTATAATTTCTTTTATGTTCCTTGGTGTTTTTTTTTTTTTTTGGGTGTGTGGGGTTGATTTTAGACGAACTAAAAAACGAGGTTTGGGAATCTGATCAAAGCATCACTAGACATCATTCGGATACTGCTGAAAGTTCGTCTGATCAAAGCAGCACTAGACATCATTCGGATACTGCGGAAAGTTCGTCACTTCAGGTACTCTTTTATTTGGCTTTATCCCATGTCCATGGACTTTATCCCATGGACATTTATATTTTGTATTATGATATTAAATAGGGTTATGAGGCAATTTTGTTTTGGTAGTTGTCACTGAAGGGCATTTTTGCTCTGTAAAAAAAGGAGCAATATTGTCCTGGCCGTTATCTCAGTTAATTTTGACGGTTAGTTGACAAATATGTTGAGTTGATAATCTACATGTTATCGATATTATTTTTGTTAAAGTGCAAATTTACCTTAGAATTTAACTCTGAAAAAAATGAAGTAGGCACATAGACTTTTAGGGTCAATTTGCATCTTAACAAAAATGATGGGATGACATGTAAACTGCTAGCTCATCATATTTGGTCAACTAACTATGAAAATTAATTGGGATAATGGCCAAGGCGAAATTGCTCTCCACTTTCAAAGCAAAATTGCCCGTTAAAAAGTTTACTCGATAAAATTGCTCCTAGGAGACAATTTCAGAGACAAAATTGGCCCTTATCATATTAAATACTAATATTGATTATATTTATTAAATTAATTCCTAAGTAGCGCCGATCTTTTAACATTTTCTTATATTTAGCAATTGCCTAATATTATATCTTTCTCTCCTTGGCCAGAAAAAAATCCTTTCTCTCGCTGTCTCACCTAACAATATTATCTGCGGACTATTATAAAAATCTCTATTACACACTCGTATGTACAAGATGCATTTTCTTGAGATAACATTGGCAACTCATGCTACATTAAAATTGAGTATTCATTTGGTAATGTTGAAATGATTAAACAGCAAGTAAAAACTTTCTATGTAAAGAAAATGAGTTAAAAGAGCATTTTTGCCCTTAAACCATTTTCATAGAAGCATTGAGTATTTTAACATACCAATTTTTTTAATCTAGAAATAAAACTAAGCAATATTTTTGGAGAAATTAATTTATGGTAATTAAAATTTATCATGAAATTACTCTATGAAAATAAATTTTCTAAAATTAGAGTTTAAGAATTTTTAATTATATATATATATATATATATTTAGATGTAATAATATATTATATGATATAATATAATAATATTAACTATATTATATTCATAACGGTGGAGGGGGAACCCAGCGTAGACATCAATATGTGTGTGTGTATATATATATGGTAGTTCGCCACACATCTCCACAAAAAACACAACTAACACATGCACACAAGCACAGCCACCGAGAAGAGAGAGAGAGAGAGAGAGAGAGAGAGGAGAGCTGTGATGGACCATCATTTAGTGTCAACGGGAAGCAAGTATTTATAAAAATAAGCTTGGAGTAGAGTTAATCTGGTTATTCTTTATATACTTGTCAACTCTATATATTTGTGTATTAAACTGTTTTGAGAATTGTTATGTCTAGGGAGGGCTTGATTTAGAATTGTATATTTGACTAAAATTATATTAATGAAATGAGAAACTATTAAAGCATGCTTGTTGTATATTAGAATTCATCGTTACGTATTTTGGAAACTATATAAGTATGCTCATGTGTTTTGATTAAATTGTTGTTTATTAGTACCTCCGGTTACTATAAAAGTGTTTCTATAATTAGGACCGGAAGAAGTATAAATTATTGTAAAAAACTACTATATGTTTTAGATGATGTCATTTGATGTGTTAAAGATGATTGATGATGGATTATTTGATAAATCATGATTGGAACTATACTCATGATTTAAAACTTGTATATATATGTCAATATTGTGATTGTCATCGATGCATATGAATAATGTATATTTGTGAATTGTTGGAGTAAAGAGGAATTTATATGATGAGATCTCTTTATGTCATCACTTGGTGCATAATGTTTGGTACTTGTCAATCCCCTTCCATGTTTTCTTTTGGCTGGGATTGGAGTTAGGGACATATGACACCTCTTTAGTTGTGTTCAATGAAGGGAGCCATAGTCTAGACTTAAGCTCTATACCTTTAGCTGAGTGTATCTTAAGATCTACTAAGCTTGAAATGATCTAATTAAATGGATGAGTTTCTATTAAACGTGTTAGTTTATGACTTTAGTCAATGGTATAAGAATGAATGGTGATATAAGAGAGGCATATTGTATATTACATAATTGTATAGTACATTATGTGATATCTCTTGTGAAAGATGTTTGGAAAATGAAATGGCATTCCATAATTTTGGAACCTTTTTGGGAGGGAATTTTGGTAACAAAATTTAGAATGAGTTTGTGAAAGGTTTTTATGTTGATAATATTAACAAATTAGTATAAGTTGAACTTGATTTTTAAACTACATGTTCTCGATCTTAGTTTGCATGTGTACTTCTAAATAACCAATGGTTAAAGAGATCTTTGGATCTTCTGGTTACTATATCTTTTTTTTTTTTTTTTTTCAGGAGATTAATAGAGAGAAAGGGAAGGCACCTATGAAGTGAGTCTTTTTTTTGTACCCTTAGAGCTCATGTTATGTTATTTATATTTGTCATGATACTAAGACTTCCGCAGTTTGTTAACTGAAATTTGGAAATTTATTTTGACATTGTAAATATGAGTTTTTGTTGAACAAAATTTTATATTTTGATGATTTGAATGATGAGCATCCTTGGCAATATTTCAAATAATTTTGTTAATTATTTGGTTGTTGGATTTAAGGTGTTACAAGTATCCTAAACTATCTAACGTTACCCTCATTTAAAAAATCTCAATACCTTCCTTTATTGTTGAAAGGGAGAAAATTTCCGTTAAATGCATGTATGTATAGATTAGATATATAATATGCACCCAACTGGTGTTATTTATTCTTTTTTTTTTTCTCGGTCAAAGGTCCAATTTATTCATGGGATGGTGAGAGACACTTTTTTTCCCCTATTTAAAAGGCATGTCAATAAAATTGAGAGGAATGTACAATTATTTAACCCTTCACGCATTATTGTGTTGATTTTTTTTATTTTTTATTTTCTGATCATTAAGTAAAGATAAAGTTAGAAAGTTGAATTTTATACAAGTAATTATGTTTAAAGTTTTTCTTGATTTTTGTGAAAAATGTTGGAAGTGCTGGATAAGTAGGACTAGAACCCTATACACATGTATGGCCCCTCCTCTTACTACATATCACTCTGATTCTATTTATAAGTTTATTTTGACCAAAAAATACAGTCTTTATTATAAATCTAATTTCATAGTAATAAATGTATTTGTTACATTTTTGCTCTTATTAATTGCAATAAATAAAAAGAATTTATTCATGTTGACTTTTGAAGCCAATTATAAATAAGAGCAAAATTGAAATTTTAGCCCATATTTAATAAGTTAACTTACTCTTATTGGCATGTGAGAATTAATTAATTTAGACTTATAAATAAGACTAAAGTAGTAGATAACAAACGTTTGTTTCCTAAGACAATATTATCATTATAATGATTTCTTAGTTTGAGAAAAGCGTTGCACTACTTTCTTTTTTGGTCAAGAAAGGGTGTATATTAAAAGGCAAAAGATTACAACAGAGAACCATAACAAAAGTCCAGCTAATAGACAGAAGCGAAAAACAAGGTAATACAGAGTCAAGAAAATAAAGCAGAACGTAAAGAACATAATCAAAAACTAGGAAGAATGAAAATCAGACACCATGCATAACAGGACCAGAAACAGAAGCACCCTTCTGGATAATATTTGTCTCCTGGATGTCTAAAATTAGAAGCGACAACACTTCTTTATAAGCCTCAGCTGCAAGACGATAAGCCACATGGTTCCCCCGTCTATGGGTAAAGGAAACAAAAAACTCAACCTTGGTAGAGAGAAGACAAATTATATCATAAATAATACCTTTGCACCAGTCATATAACTTTGGAGCCCTTGCATACACATGGGATTGTAGAAGGAGGCCATCAGTTTCAAAAATTACCTTATAATGACCTAAATACATTGCTAACATCAAAGCACGCTTGAAAGCTAAAGCTTCAGTCATAAACGCAGATATCGACTTCAATTTATCCACATAGCCCCATATAAAATAGCCAAAACTATCCCTACAGGTCACCCCAACCGTTGCGCCCCTCTCTCCTAAAGAGAAAGGCCCATCACAATTAAATTTTAAAAAACCAAGTGGAGGGGGAACCCAATAACCACCCTCACGTGAGCATTCACCCACCATGTCAAGCCCCTCTTGTAACAGATCCAACGATCCCCTATACTCACAATTATTTAACCTGGCCAACTCAATAATCGAGTGAGGATTCGGTTTAGCGTGATTAAATACCAGATTATTCCTTTGCTTCCACAAGAACCAAAGAGTCCAGCAGATTAGCGAGATATCATGGGAATGAAGGGTATGCATACCTGAAATTCCCACTACCAAGAATTAAAATTCATAACACTACAGACCTCAAACCAGGCACCAAGAAAGCTTCCAAAGCATATGCATTGCATCCATGGGTAGTGGAAATAAATATGTTCGATGGTCTCATCAGCCTCCTCAAATATCGGGCACAAGCACGAAGGAGATTGTTTCTAGTGGTGCAGAGAAACATTGGTAGCAATGGCGTTATGGAGAAGACCCCAAATGAAGTGTTGCACCCTAGGGATGGATTTAATCTTCCAAACAGATTTCCAAATTGAACCAGAAATAACTACAGAAGAGCCAGCAGTCAGATCACACACAGATCGACCAACCTTCCCAACTTGATAACCCAACTTAACGGTATATTGACCATTAATTGCCCTGGTCCAAACTAGCTTGTCCGTTAGACCATTATTTGGAATTGGGATATTAAAAATTGCTTGTTGGATATCACCTGGAAGGAATTAAGCAATCGGGACAAATCCCAAAGACAATAAACTATTAAGTCACTAACCATGCCTTTTGAAACCAGAAGATTGCCACTGGCCTTGGGTTGCTCAGGAAAAGTCACATCGGGTACCCAACTGTCCCCCCATATCCCAATATTGGTGCCATTCCCTACATCCCGCTTAAGATCATTTTTAAGAAAATCCTTGCCATCAAGAATACTTGACCAACACCATGAAGCTCGGATCCCTTTTTTAGCATCCATAAAACTGCTTTAGGAAAATAAACCCTTTTCAATACTCTCACCCATAGATCATTAGGTCTCATTAATAACCTCCAAGATGTTTTCGCCAATAAAGCCTCATTCATAATCAGTAAATCTAGGAAACCCATACCCCCTGACTCTTTCCTATTGTCAAAGAATCCCAGGCCTTCCAATGTGTACAGCCTCCAAAGGCATTGCCATCCCACCAAAAGTTAGCAATCATACTATGTAGTTCCTTACAAGTACGAACAGGGAACTTAAAACACGACATCAGATAGAGTAGGATTGCTTGAACCGCCGCTTTGATCATCACTTCCTGCCCATCAAATGAAAGGTATGAATTCCCCCAGCATTGAAGTTTATAAGAACCCGTTCCCTAATTTATGCCAAAGCTTGATGCTTTGTTTCCCCCCAAATACTAGGGATACCAAGATACTTCATAGGGTCCTCAGCCATTAGGATTCCCAAGATGTTACAAGCATTGACCCGTATCAATTAGGAGTATTTTTAGAGAAAAATAAATTGGATTTATCTAAGTTTATGGTCTGACCAGACACCAAATAGTACTGTCGCAAAACATTAGCCAGAAAACTACAGTTCCCTCGGTTTGCATTCAAAAACAGTAGTGTGTCATCCAAAAAAAAGAGAGAGTGAGCATCGGATAGTCAAGACTCAGTTTAATGCCCATCATTTTATTGGTAAGTTGGCATTTAGTAATCATAAATACAGCACCTCAGCTACAAGAATAAAGAGGAATGGCAAAAGAGGGTACCCTTTGTTGGAAATTATGCCCTAGGGGCAAGTCATTGTTCTCCATTAAGTTATCATATCATACGCATGTTTATGGTGATAACTATATCCCTGGATATATCTTATAGATTATCCTAAATGTCCCTGGTCGGTCATCTACGCGGGAGCGAAGATGAAACAAGACCAGTATGACTTTGATGAGGTATGGAGATACGAATCAAAGTCATGGGCACTTATAGGAGTACAAGGTGCTAGACTGACCCACTATGAGAAAGCTGCATGGGTTAAGTCATAAGCTTATCTCATGTATAACAGTGTCACAACGCCCTATGACCTAAGATCATCATGGATTCCTACATGATGAGTCACTGACCTTTGACCTAGTCAAAAGTTACCTTTGACCGGGTGATGATAAAGGCTAGGATCGGGATTAGTGGTTTTCATGCGCAGGAATGTGAGTGATCAAGATGGAATTTGTCCCTCACATTTGTAGAGAGATAATACTGGGCCCTCGTTGAGTAAGTCTAAGAAATGTATGGCCATACTGTGATGGAAAGGAGTTTCCATTTTATTTATTAGACTACTCGAGAATCGAGAAAGTAATGGTCAAGAAAAGGAAGTTGACATTATCTATGCCTCATCCTTGACCAAATTATCGTGTGACAAAAGGGACGTGACATGGTTGTACGATAGGTAGTATCGTGTCATCGATCCCCATGTGAATTGGGTAGTCGCAATGTCTTGCTAGAGGCCGCTTGCGACTTGTGGGCTGATATAGTCTTGGCCCACTGCCAATCTCATATGGGCTTGCAGGGTCGCACACAAGAATAATGATGACTTCCTATTTTTAATTGATTTGTGATATATTTAATATATTTAGGAAGTCATCAATACTAAATTAAAGAGATTTTAATTGAGATTTTAAGAGAAATCAATCTGGATACATCATTTGTGGGATTTCAATTTAAAATAAAAGTTTAGGTTTTGGAAATAAATAATGATAATGGGAAGTTTAAAAAAAGAAGAAAAAGAAAAAAAAGAAGAAATAAAAATTTATGATTATTATCATTATTATTCTTATTATGGTTATTATATGATTTCCTTTCCTTTTGTTGTAACAATCAGAATCAGGGCGTACGATTGTGGTTGGAAGCAATTAATCAAATGGAATGAATGCAATCAATGAGAAAGGAGCCACGGGAGAAATAAAAGGGAAGGAAACACGCTAAAGAAAAAGAAGAGAAAAAAAGAGGAATAGAAGAAGACGCAAGGAGAGAAGGCGTACGGCACAGTGAAGAAAAACATTGGACCTTGAGATTTTGCTGAGAAGAAGAAGCAGAGCGTGATATCGATTCAAGAAGCAGCGTTATTCTGAGATTTCTTCTTCTTCTTCTTCTTCTTCTTCTTGTTATGCTTGAATCTGAATTCCTTATTTTTGTAATGGATTTTCTTATAGCCATGTGTGGCTAATTTTCTTTTCAACCTAGAGTGCTATGAACTTGTTTGAGACTTAGAAATTATTCCCACACATTGGTTTTGCTTAATTTTAATCAGTTTATTTAATCCTGTTTTTATTATTTATTGCTTATTGACTGATCACCATTGAGCATGTTGTGGGGATTTAGGATTGGACTTGAAAGAGGGAATCTTAAATTGACCTTGGGATTGAATAATGTGGAATTAGGTTTAAATCTAATAGAGAAATTAGGTTTTAATCTAATTTGCGTCTAGGATAGACATATACCTAGAAGCTCCGCATAGTCAAATTAGAGTGAGCCCGATTTGACTTGCATCTTAATTAATTGTGTGAGACATTGCATGATTATTTGAGGTAGGTATATAAGTGGACCGACAGGCACTTATAAACACTAATACTCTAGATTAGCTGATGAAATTAAGTTAGAATTAATGTGGTGGGAATAAAATCTAAGAAACAAACAAGGGATTAGTGACTCTAGGTTGTCCTTTTGATATTCGAATTCTCTCTCTTTGAAAGTACTTGTTTTTATTAAATTCTTTTGTTTTATTACTATTGAAAACACTTCTTATTTGCTCAACTTAAATGAAAAAAGGAAATTTGACGCCTAATCACCAGTTTGATTGAGTCTCTGTGGGATGACCTTGATTTGCCACTTACTATTTTCATGACCCGTACACTTGCGGTGCTTAGTTAAATTTTTGGTAGCATCAAGTTTTTGGCGCCGTTGCCGGGGACTCAAGGCAATTGGTGATTAGTGTTAGAAATCCTTTAGTAGTTTTAGTTTGAGTGTTTTTTTAAATAAAAAAAAATCAATTTTATTTTATTTTTATTTTTATATATTTTCTGGTGTTAGTTTGATACTTTGATATTTGCTTGGTTTTTCAGGTACTCTGGTACATGACTGGTAGATCCAAAGCTACTAAAACACCGCAAAAGACAAGGAAGATCCAAGAGCTTTTGGAAGCTACAACACCTCAAAACCAAGAGGAGGCAGCAGTACAGTCTGACACTGAAGACATGGCTCAGGATGAAAATGATCGTTTGTGTATCAATGACTTTCTGGGAAGACAATCTCAAGGGTATCAATCAGGAATTAGAGTGCCTGAATTTCAAGCTGCCAATTTTGAAATCAAGCAGACTATGCTTAAGATGCTTGAACTCCAGGGTCAGTATGCAGGGAACGATTCAGAAGATCCTAATCAACATCTGCTGCAATTTCTTGATGTTTGCAACTCATTCAAGCAAAATGGAGTACCTAATGATGTGATTCGCCTTCGGCTTTTTCCTTACTCTCTACAAGGGAAAGCTAAAGAATGGCTCAACAACTTGGCAGAGGGTAGCATAACGTCATGGGAGACACTGGAAGAAAAGTTCAGATCAAGATTTTTTCCTCATAATAATATTGTGGATGCACGAGCCGCTCTTACTAATTTCTGTCAACAATTTGGTGAACATCTGTATGAGGCGTGGGAGAGGTTCAAGTTGCTTGTCAGGCAGAGCCCCGGTCACAATCTAGAGAGATGGGTCTTGCTTCAAATATTCAGTGCTCGGTTGACTCCTGAATCCAAATCAGAATTAAATGCTGTCACTAATGGGGGAATTACAAAGCAACCGGTAAATCGTGTCTGGAAAATCCTAGATGACTTATCCACTGACTTTCTACAGAACAATAATGACAGAAGGATGATGAAGTCAGTTGATAAAGTTATTGAAGACCCTTCTTCAAAGCTGTTGGCAATGTTGAATACGATCAGCAAAAAGGTTGACCATTTAGAAGCTCAAGTCAACCGATCTAATAGTAGACATGTGGGGGTAAATGCTGTTTATGCCCCTTGTGATTACTGCGGAGATGACCATAGTAATGGACAATGCCTCATATCTCAACAGGTGGAGCCAGTGAACTATGCAGGTAACTACCGTGGCAGCAACCAGAACAATTCTTATTCCAACGCCTACAATACTGGGTGGCGAAAAAATCCCAACCTCTCTTGGAAATATGGGGCGACTCTTAATGAAGCATCAAGTTCTGATATGAAACAAGTGTCACCTCCTGGCTTTCATCAACTGGAAAGGGAAGTCGTTCCCACCCAAGAACCTAAGTCTGATCTACAAGTAATGCTATCTCAGCTCGCAAGTTCTCAACTAAAGAGCGCTCAAGATCAAGCTGCTACTAATGCTAATATTGCAGGATTGACCTCATCTATCAAGGATCTTCATATACAAATGGGACAACTCGCAAATGCTGTGAATGTTATACAACAGAGAGAGTTGCCAAGCAATACTGTGCCTAATCCTCGTAGAGATGGGAGAGAGGAATGTAAAGCTCTTACATTGAGAAGTGGAAAGGAATTACCTGAGATTCCTCAACCAAAGAAGACACCTTCAGCTGCTACTGATCAAACCAATCCTACAGTCACTATAGAGGATGATGAAGGGGTTTTACAGAAGGTGAACGAAAAAGACAATGAAGAGAAAGTTGAGGTTGAGTCTAAACAGGGTGAAGTGAAAAAGAAGGCTAACCAGGATAATCTTAAATGGGTACCGCCTTTACCATTCCCTCAAAGGTTTCAAAAGAAAGCTTTAGATGAGCAGTATAAGAAGTTTTTGGGGATTTTCAAGCAACTACACATTAACATTCCTATTCTTGAGGCGTTAGAGCAGATGCCTCAATATGTGAAGTTTTTAAAGGAGATGTTGAGTAAGAAAAGGAGGTTTGGTGACTATGAAACTGTAGCCTTAACCGAAGAGTGTAGTGCTATTCTTCTCAACAAGCTACCTCTTAAACAGAAAGATCCAGGCAGTTTTTCCATACCTTGCATAATTGGAGAAAAGTTTCAGGGAAGAGCATTATGTGATCTAGGATCAAGTGTTAACTTGATGCCACTATCTGTGTTTAGAAAATTGCAACTGGGTGAAGCTCAACCAACTTCTGTGACACTTCAGCTAGCTGATCGAAGTTTGGCTTTTCCAAAGGGTATCATCGAAGATGTTTTGGTTAAGGTTGACAAGTTTATTTTCCCTGCTGACTTTATTGTTTTGGACTGTGATGAAGATAGAGATTTACCGCTCATTGTGGGAAGACCTTTCCTTGCTACAGCTCGGACACTGATTGATGTTGAAAAGGGAGAAATCAAGTTGAGGGTGAATGATGAAGAAGTTGTATTTAACATGAGCAAGGCATTGAAGTATCCTAGGGATGTTACAGATTGCTTCAGAGTTGACATGGTTGACGAGGTTATTCAAGAGACTTTAGAGTCCTTCTCTATAAAAGAACCGTTAGATGCTGTTTTACTTGGGATAGATGAGGTTGAAGAAGGGAATATAGTGGAATGTAAGAAGTTACTTGAAGCCTCTCCTCATTACAGGAAACCATCAGAGCAGTTTGAGTTGTTAGAGATGGAATCAAAGCAAGCTACTTCTTTGAAGCCTTCCATTGAACAAGCACCACTTTTAGAGCTTAAACCCTTACCACCGCATCTTGAATATGCATACTTGGGTGAGTCTGAGACACTACCTGTTATCATCTCTTCTTCCTTATCTGAAGAACAAAAAGAGCAGTTGCTGAAAGTTCTCAAGAGCCATAAAGGTGCCTTAGGTTGGACAATTGCAGACATAAGAGGTATAAGCCCGTCAATTGTAATGCACAAGATACTTTTGGAGGATGATCACAAGAAATCTGTTCAGAATCAGAGAAGGCTAAATCCTATGATGAAAGAAGTGGTCAAGAAGGAAATTATTAAATGGTTAGATGCTGGGATCATTTACCCTATTTCTGATAGCGCGTGGGTCAGCCCAGTACAATGTGTTCCTAAAAAAGGGGGCATGACAGTGATTACTAATGAGCAAGATGAGCTTATCCCTACTCGCACAGTGACTGGTTGGCGTATCTGCATGGATTACAGGAAGTTGAATGATGCTACAAGGAAAGATCATTTCCCACTTCCTTTTATTGACCAGATGTTAGACCGCTTGGCCGGTAAAGAATTCTTTTGTTTCTTGGATGGATATTCAGGGTACAATCAAATTGCGGTAGCTCCCGAAGATCAAGAGAAGACAACATTTACCTATCCCTATGGCACTTTTGCCTTTAGAAGAATGCCATTTGGTTTATGCAATGCTCCTGCCACTTTCCAAAGATGTATGATGAGTATATTCTCTGATATGATAGAAGAGATAATGGAAGTGTTCATGGATGATTTCTCGGTATTTGGTGAATCATTTGCGGAGTGCTTGATCAATCTGGAAAAGGTGTTGAGGCGATGTGAAGAAACAAACCTAGTGCTTAACTGGGAGAAGTGTCATTTCATGGTGACTGAAGGCATAGTTTTGGGTCATAAAGTTTCTAAAAATGGCTTAGAGGTTGACAGAGCCAAGATTTCTGTGATTGCGCAGCTTCCCCCTCCTTCTAATGTCAAAGCTGTGAGAAGCTTCTTGGGCCATGCTGGTTTCTATCGTCGATTCATTCAAGATTTTTCCAAGATTTCAAAGCCCCTTTCACAGTTGCTGGAGAAAGATACTCCTTTTCAGTTTAATGAGGAGTGTATGAAGGCTTTTGAAGAACTGAAAAGAAGATTGACTTCAGCTCCTATCATTGTAGCTCCTAATTGGTCACTACCTTTTGAAGTAATGTGTGATGCGAGTGACTATGCTGTTGGAGCTGTATTGGGACAGAGGCGTGTGAAGATTTTCCATCCTATCTACTACGCGAACAAGACCTTAGTAGCAGCTCAGGTAAATTACTCTACCACTGAAAAAGAAATGCTTGCTGTAGTGTTTGCTTTTGAAAAGTTTAGGGTATATTTGATGGGTGCTAAGGTTATGGTTCACACTGATCATGCTGCCATTAAATACTTGCTAGGGAAGAAAGAGTCTAAACCTAGATTGATTAGATGGGTCTTATTGCTACAAGAATTTGATGTGCATATAGTTGATAGGAAAGGAATTAAAAATCAAGTTGCTGATCATTTATCTAGAGTTGTGAACTCTTCTGATCATGTGAGTGACTTGTTGGTGAATGAATGTTTTCCTGATGAGCAATTGTTTGTTGTAAGTAGTTGTGATTTGCCATGGTATGCTGATATTGTGAATTATCTTGTGTGTGAAGTATTACCTCCTGATTTGAATTTTTACCAAAGAAAGAAGTTTTTGCATGATGTTGCCTATTATATTTGGGAAGAACCACTTCTTTTTAGGAGATGTGTTGATTTGATTATTAGAAAATGTGTGCCTGAGGTAGAACAAGAGGAAATTTTGAATGCATGTCATGCATCTGCATATGGGGGACATTATGGGGGGCAAAGAACTGCATTAAAAGTCCTTGAATCTGGTTTTTATTGGCCTACTTTGTTTAAAGATGCTCACCAATTTGTTACCAAGTGTGATAGATGTCAAAGAACAGGTAACATTTCTAAGAGACATGAGATGCCACAATCTGGAATCCTTGAGGTGGAGTTATTCGATGTTTGGGGGATGGATTTCATGGGTCCTTTCCCATCTTCAAGAGGAAACAAGTATATCCTTGTCGCTGTAGAATATGTGAGTAAATGGGCTGAAGCTATGGCTTGCCAAGCTAATGACGCCAACACAGTGATTCGATTCTTGAAGAAGTATATCTTGACAAGATTTGGCACCCCCAGAGCAATCATTACTGATGAAGGGACTCACTTCAACAACAAGAATTTCAAAGCTCTCTTAGAGAAATATAAAGTGCACCACCGAATGTCACTTGCATATCATCCACAAACTAATGGGTTGTGTGAGCTGACTAACAGGGAAATTAAGAGGATCCTTGAGAAGACTGTGGGCCCAACTAGAAAGGATTGGTCTGACAAGCTTGATGATGCTTTATGGGCTTACAGGACAGCTTTTCGTACTCCAATTGGCATGTCACCATACCGTTTGGTTTTCGGAAAGGCGTGCCATTTACCACTTGAATTGGAGTATAAAGCATGGTGGGCAATCAAGAGGCTAAATATGGATCACAATCAAACGGGCTCAAGAAGGCTGCTGCAACTGAATGAGTTGGAAGAATTGAGACTTCAAGCGTATGATAGTGCACGGTTGTATAAAGAAAGAACAAAGAAATGGCATGACAATCATATCTTGAGGCGATCGTTTGAGCCAGGGCAGTTGGTGCTTCTCTTCAATTCAAGATTGCATTTATTTCCTGGGAAGCTGAAATCAAGGTGGTCTGGTCCTTTCAGAGTGGTTTCAGTGTCATCAAAAGGTGCAATTGAAGTTAAAGATGAGAAAACAGGAGATTGCTTTAAAGTGAATGGGCAAAGACTGAAGCATTACCATGGTGGTGAAGTGAACCGGCAAACAATGGTTCACCGCTTGTCATCACCTACTTAGATTGCTGGGAGAGTCAGGCTGAAGACTATAAACCAAGCGCTTCTTGGGAGGCAACCCAAGGTGTGATTTGATGTTTTATTTGATTTTGTAGGATTGTAGATAGCTCCTGATGATGTGTTCTACTTTGGTGGCAAGGATTGAAAGCGCAAGTCACGGACAAATAGGGGAGTTTCCTTCTACTTTTCCTTGATTTGTTTTATCTGATTGTTGATGATATATTGCTTGGGAATGAGTGCTCCTCTTAGTTATATATGCATATGATGAATAATTGTGATAACTATTGAGTGACTGCTAGCACTTAAGCTGTTCCACTGGTGGAAATCTGAAATCTCTGAAATTGATGTTACCCTTACACTTCACATGCTGTTGCTTTTCACTTCCATTACTTGTTGTTACTTGTTCACATTGAGGACAATGTGACATTTAAGTGTGGGGGTGAGGGTATCTTTGATTTTAACTTGCTATGTCCTCAAAAAAAAAAAAAATTCTGGGTTAATTTGAACATGAAAAGAAGTGAATTTGATTGGGAATTGATTCTATATTCTTTGAATGTTAGTAAAGAGGTAACGATTTGGTTTGGGTAATTTACTTTAGGATGCCAAAGAACCTGTGAGGAATTTGAGCCCAAATATTCATCCATTTTAAGAGAGAGTACACTTATTGTGGTTTTATCTCTAGAACTTGTTTTGAATCTCTCTAGAAAAAGAAAAGAAAAATCCTTTACATACATAAAGATGGGTGGACATTTTTTTTTATTGGTTACTCTAGTGAGTGCTAAGTGAAAAAAAAAAGAAGAAGAAGAAGAAGAAGATTGAAAGGCTTCAAAAAAAAAAAAAAAAAAAAAAAGCACACATGCACACACACATGCACACGACTCCAATGACTTCTCTAGACTTTACTTAGTAACCGGGGGCACTTCATCACCAATGTTGGCACTCGCGTCAAACGGTATAGTCAAGGAGAGTTAAGGGTTAGGCTAAAAGCCTCTTGAGGTGCCTGTTGGAGTAACTGAGTAACCGGTGCTGCATCACCCATGTGCAGGGTCGCGTCAAAAGGGGACTTACAACGGCTCAAGGAAAAAGAAAAAGAAAAAAAAAAGAAGAAAAAGAGCCCTTCATTCTTCATATTATGTATTGGGCTACTTGGCACTAACTAAAGTATTTATCTATAGTTAAAGTCCTTCTTATTTGTGTATGTAAGGGAATAATTTAGTAAAGAATGAGATGAGGAACAAGCTTAGAGAGGATGAGCTGCAATAGGTGGACATGAGTGAAACACAAACCCTTGAATATTTTGAGAGATGAGTGTATACACTCCACTTGTGTGGGACATTCTATTGTGATTTATCCTTGCCAAATTAATTACCTTGCTACTTGCATTTGTGGAACGTGGAAAAGATTTCTGAGAAAGTTTGTTTTGCTTTTCATGAATTGGTTGTTTTAAAATTTAAAAATCTTGAGGACAAGATTTGATGCAAGTGTGGGGGTGTGATGACTTCCTATTTTTAATTGATTTGTGATATATTTAATATATTTAGGAAGTCATCAATACTAAATTAAAGAGATTTTAATTGAGATTTTAAGAGAAATCAATCTGGATACATCATTTGTGGGATTTCAATTTAAAATAAAAGTTTAGGTTTTGGAAATAAATAATGATAATGGGAAGTTTAAAAAAAAGAAGAAAAAGAAAAAAAAGAAGAAATAAAAATTTATGATTATTATCATTATTATTCTTATTATGGTTATTATATGATTTCCTTTCCTTTTGTTGTAACAATCAGAATCAGGGCGTACGATTGTGGTTGGAAGCAATTAATCAAATGGAATGAATGCAATCAATGAGAAAGGAGCCACGGGAGAAATAAAAGGGAAGGAAACACGCTAAAGAAAAAGAAGAGAAAAAAAGAGGAATAGAAGAAGACGCAAGGAGAGAAGGCGTACGGCACAGTGAAGAAAAACATTGGACCTTGAGATTTTGCTGAGAAGAAGAAGCAGAGCGTGATATCGATTCAAGAAGCAGCGTTATTCTGAGATTTCTTCTTCTTCTTCTTCTTCTTCTTCTTGTTATGCTTGAATCTGAATTCCTTATTTTTGTAATGGATTTTCTTATAGCCATGTGTGGCTAATTTTCTTTTCAACCTAGAGTGCTATGAACTTGTTTGAGACTTAGAAATTATTCCCACACATTGGTTTTGCTTAATTTTAATCAGTTTATTTAATCCTGTTTTTATTATTTATTGCTTATTGACTGATCACCATTGAGCATGTTGTGGGGATTTAGGATTGGACTTGAAAGAGGGAATCTTAAATTGACCTTGGGATTGAATAATGTGGAATTAGGTTTAAATCTAATAGAGAAATTAGGTTTTAATCTAATTTGCGTCTAGGATAGACATATACCTAGAAGCTCCGCATAGTCAAATTAGAGTGAGCCCGATTTGACTTGCATCTTAATTAATTGTGTGAGACATTGCATGATTATTTGAGGTAGGTATATAAGTGGACCGACAGGCACTTATAAACACTAATACTCTAGATTAGCTGATGAAATTAAGTTAGAATTAATGTGGTGGGAATAAAATCTAAGAAACAAACAAGGGATTAGTGACTCTAGGTTGTCCTTTTGATATTCGAATTCTCTCTCTTTGAAAGTACTTGTTTTTATTAAATTCTTTTGTTTTATTACTATTGAAAACACTTCTTATTTGCTCAACTTAAATGAAAAAAGGAAATTTGACGCCTAATCACCAGTTTGATTGAGTCTCTGTGGGATGACCTTGATTTGCCACTTACTATTTTCATGACCCGTACACTTGCGGTGCTTAGTTAAATTTTTGGTAGCATCAAATAATCCAACACGGGTAAAAGTGTCTAGATTCATTGAATCTCAGATTAATCTGAGATTAAATAAATACTGAATTTAATCTAGGATAAATATATATATATATATATATATATATATATATATATATATATATATATATATATTATTAATGGAGATTATAATATTATATATATAATATTTGTTTTGTATTTAATTTATTTGATAAATTAAATATCTGAAACAAATAGAGATATTGTATCTCATTTAATTTTGAATAAAGATATCGTATATTTGTTTAATATTAAATTGAGATATAGTATCTCAGATTTAATTAAATAGATAGATATCATTTCTCGGATTTAATTTATAAAGATAAATTAAATCAAAAGGCTTTTAATTTAGATTTGATCTAAATTCAAGATTTGGATTTCAGATCTGGCTTTTAATATATTAGATTAGATCTATAAGATAGATTTAATTAATATATTATCCAGATTCAAAATTCCAATTTCAAAATTAATGAGGATTAATTTTGATTATATAATACGCCTATCGGGTTTAGAAAAATCTACGGGAATTTCAGTCGAGCGTATTACAGAAAGCCGCGAGAAACCCTAGATTGAGTGATCTTCGCGACGGGATTCGTAAGAAATTTTAATCCGCTGCATGTACGGATCCCAACAGTGGTATCAGAGCCAACTCAATGTGCGTTTAAATTGGGTTTCTCTATATGCTGATATATGTGATATACATGCAAGAATCTGAATCTTTGTATGCAAGAAACTAAATCTTTGTATCAAGAAATCGAATCTTGTATGCTTTATAATAAAATAGCTGTGTTAGGGTTTGAATCGTTCAAATTCGCGGCCACATTTGAATTGTTCAGAGCGCACGATATTCAAAATCGTCTGTCACGTTCGTGCGAATCGAGGACGTTCTGAATCGTTCAGAATTTTCGATCATGCTCGGACATTGGTGGCACAGGGGTCCGGACAACGCCCCTGGGGGTTTGAGATTAAGTTTTATTAAAAAAAAAAAAACTGCTCAGCAACAATCGGACAAGTGGGGAATGTTGGGGTAAACCAGAAAAGTTTGGGTATGAGCTGGATCTAAATCTTGACTAGGTAAGTGTCCTTAGTAAGAGGAGTAGTTATGAACCCTGTAGACCTTTCCCATGGGGTGGTGAAGGGAGGGCCCCAATTGGTCGTAGCGCGAGAATTTAAACCATGATAGATATTAAATAAAGTAATATAGATTAGAGAATTTTATCATGAATAATATTTTATTTCATAATTGTATGAATTAAAATATGTTCTAATTTACCTTTCAAAGTGTTGTTTGGGTATAGTGAACAACATGGCTCTAGATTTTACAATTGTTGTAAATTTAAATATGGCCTCCGAGTCATGTCTCTCCCTAAATACTCTCGATTAGATTCTCTTCTCATCTACTCCCCTCTGTTAGTTTCTATATATTTTGATGATGACTAACAATTGTGATACTTGATGAAATACTTGAAATCAATCTTGAGATCTTTGAAAATGCTTTTGAAAATCAGTACCTCAAGTTGGTTGATTACAACTCAAGTTATAGGACTTAAAGAATTTCCACAAAAACTATAACTCAAGTTGTAAATCACAACTCAAGTTAGGAAAATTGTTCTCAAAGAGTCATAACTCGAGTTATCACTTAACAACTCAAGTTATGGACTGTACTTTGCATCTCAGAAAGCCTTTCGCGAAAATGAAAATTTTGAGAACAAGGGTAACTCGAGTTATTTTCAACAACTCGAGTTACTACTGTAGCATTTCCTCTCGGGTTGAATTTTTGTTTAACATAACTCGAGTTATTACTGTGCAACTCGAGTTATGCCAAACGCAAATACTCTCTGTCTGAATTTAAGCTTAACACAACTCGAGTTATTACTATGCAACTCGAGTTATGTCAAAGCGAAATGCTTTCTGTTTGAATTAAATGAAAAAGGAACTCGAGTTATTTGATATAACTCGAGTTGGCCTTCCTTTCCAAAATGTCTTGAACTTGAAAATAACCCGAGTTGGTACTGTGCAACTCGAGTTACTCATATCAGATTTTGAAAATCAGTTTTCTCGAATTCTGGAACTCAGTGATTATGCAATGGGTACTTGATATTATTGTTCCTTATCATTTCTAATCATTATTAATCATGTTTCCAGTGTGTTTTAGACAGGATTAACAAGGTTAAACTTCAAATTATCATAAAGCAAATTTCTGTCAGAAGCATTTAATGCAAAGCTCAGAACATTCATCAATTCGGCAAGAAACCATCTGAGCAAGTGAAAAGCAATCCGGCTGCTTTTCAGACAACATTCCTAATGAGCTCCAACGGACAATTTGAATAAGGAATGTCAACGGAGAATAACGGACGAATGTCGGAGACATACGAAGAGACGAAGCCATGAATTCTCAACGGTCACATTCATTACTCACAACGGCTCATTAATCTCTTCTCAAAGGTCATTAAATGCGGGCGTCTATAAATATGAGAAGCATTCAAGTCTCCACCAACCGAAACTCTGCGCATTCAATTAGCGAACAACTTCATTCACTATTTCGACAAGAAATTAATATCTTCTGATATTCCAATCTTCAGTGTTTACTTATCTACTCTTTTAGAGAGATCTTCATTGATTATCCTTTATTGTAAGAATCTCAAAGTATTGGGACTTTGAGATTGGGATATTTGATTACAACTTGTAAGGGGGAGTAAGTTCTAGAGTGAGAGAATTACTTCGAGAGTACAGAGTGTGTAATCAATTGTGATAGTGAAATCCTCGGAGAGTCTGGGGACTGGACGTAGGTCAAGGATTTAGACCGAACCAATATAAATTCCTTGTGTTCATTCTTCCTTAAACCTTCTCTGTTCATCCCTGTTCTTCGTGCAAGCAAACAGAGCAACCATTGCAAGAAAATTTGATATCCCCAATTCACCCCCCCTCTTGGTGATATTCCGTCTTTCATTTGGTATCAGAGCGGGTCTTCTCTAAAGAGATTAACATCTCGAGAAGGATCAATATGGACGGAATTCTACTTGACGGAGCTTCGATCAACAGACCACCAGGTTTCAATGGTGAACACTACTCTTTCTGGAAAGCTAAATTCAAGGTCTTTGTGAATGCAACCGAATATGAGCTATGGAGAGTGTTCGAGAGAGGAGACTATATGCTAACGGTTCTTGAAGATGGTGTGAGAGTTATGAAGCTAGAGGAAGACTATGATGAAAATGATAGAAGAAATGTCACACTGAATAGTAAGGCTGTTCTTCTACTTCAAAGCGCTCTGAGTCAACAAGAATATTTCCGTGTCTGCACTCTACCATCTGCTAAAGCCATGTGGGATGCATTGGAGATTGCTCACGAGGGTACAGCTGGAGTAAAACAGAATCGTGTCAATACTCTCATGACAGAATATGATCTCATGCGCATGAAACCTGGAGAATCGATTGGTGAATTTCAACTGAGATTTACACATTTGATAAATCAATTGGCTGCATTGGGAAAGGAATATGAACAAACGGTTCAAGTGAGGAAGATTCTAAATATCCTCAACAAGGATTGGGAAGCGAAGGTCACAGCCATTGAGGAAGCTAGAGGAGATTCAATGGCGTTAGTAGCTACTCTTTTTGGAAGTCTTTCAGAGTATGAGGCCAAGCTCAAGTTCAAGAAGGGACTTGATGAGGTTCACAGCAAAAACAAAGGCATTGCTCTCAAGGCTGCACAGGATACTAAAGAATCAGATGAGGAAGATGAAGATGAGGATGAAGAGATAGGCATGATGGTCCGGCGATTCAAGAAATTCTACAAGAGGGACCAAGGATTCAAAAAGCTCCACAAGGGTAGTTCAAGCTATGAAGCAAAGAAACCGATTATCTGCTATAAGTGTGAAAAACCTGGACACATTAAGTCTGAATGCCCTCAGCTGCAGAATAAGGACAAGGAAAAGAAGAAGTTCAACAAATTCAAGAAGAAAGCCTATGTCTCTGCTATCTGGGGTGATAGCTCATCTGACGAAGAAGATGAAAATGAAGAGGAGAAAGCAAACATTTGTTTGGTTGCAGAAGAGGAAGAACAATCTGCCAACAATGATGAGGTATACAATTCAAAACCATCTTATGATGAGTTATTTGCTGAATACATTGTTGTGCAAACAGAATATGAAAAACTTGCTGAAAAGTATCTTACAATGAAAAAGAAGAATATATTTCTTGAATTGCAAGTTGAAAAACTTTCTTCCTCTGAAATGCTTGTTTGTGATGAATGTCCTGATCTGAAGGAAAAGAATATACATCTGACAAAGGCACTTGAGAAATTCGCTAAAGGTAGTGAAATGCTCAATGTCATTTTAAAACAACAAAGATTTACAAATGACAGATCAGGAATTGGTTACAAACCTGATTTCGATAAGAAGAAAGGTAAAAAGAAGAATGGCGAAAAATCTTACATGAATTATTTTACGAAATCAGTCCATTCATCAAACCTTTTCGTACATTGTAATTATTGTAACAGAAAGGGTCACTCTACTTCCTCATGTTTTCATAAGAAAGAAAGAAAAGTCAAACCATCTGGTAATTATCAATGGGTATCAAAGGGAACCTATGTTCCTAAGGTACAATCTAACCCCAAAGGACCCAAGAAAAGATGGGTACCTAAGACATGATTTGTTGGATGTTGCAGGTATGTCTAAGAGCATCAAAACCAAACAACTGGTATATTGACAGTGGGTGCTCTAGACACATGACGGGAGATCAATCCAAATTTGTCACAATCAAACCCAAAGATGGTGGCAAGGTGACCTTTGGTGGAAATCAATCTGGGAAGATTGTTGGAATTGGTGAAATTGGAAACAATGAAGGACCACTCATCAAAGACGTCTACCTTGTAGAAGGACTTTGCCACAATCTCCTCAGTGTAAGTCAAAGCACTGACAAAGGTAACTTAGTTATCTTTGATTCTGAAGAATGTTTGATTGTGAAAAAGGATTTTCTTCCTTTAGAAAATTTAAAGTCAAAAGCTTTGTTTAGGGCTCCTAGAGATGGAAATTGTTACACTCTAAACTTCTCTAGTTCAGGCTCTGTTTTTGAAAATTGTTTTGTAAGTAATTTGGATGAGAGTTGGCTATGGCACAAGCGATTAGCTCATGTCAGCATGCTTCAACTTGACAAATTACTGAAAAAGGATTTGGTAATTGGTATTCCTAAATTAAGTTTAAAAAATGACATGGTCTGTGATGCTTGTCAAAAAGGAAAACAAATCAAATCTTCTTTTAAAGCAAAAAATGAGATTTCAACAAGTAGACCTCTTCAATTACTTCATATGGATCTAGTTGGACCAGCTAGAGTAAAAAGTCTTTGTGGAAATCTTTACACTTTGGTCATAGTTGATGATTACTCTAGGTTTGCATGGACAATATTTTTATCTTCTAAAGATGAAACATTTGATCAGTTTGTTGTATTTGCCAAGAAGGTCCAAAACGAGAAAGGTTTTTCTATTTCAGGAATTAGAACTGATCATGGAGGTGAATTTGAAAACAATGCATTTGCTGAGTTTTGTGACAACATGGGAATAGACCACAACTTCTCAGCCCCAAGGACTCCTCAACAGAATGGTGTTGTGGAAAGGAAGAATCGAGTCCTCACCGAGTGGCAAGAGCTATGTTGAATGAGAACAATACCTCCCAAGTATTTTGGGCTGATGCAATGAGCACCGCTTGCTACATCTCAAATCGGGCGTATCTTCGAATGAAGTTGAACAAGACTCCCTATGAATTGTACAAAGGAAGAAAGCCCAACCTGAGTCATCTACATGTGTTTGGATGTAAGTGCTTCATCCACAACAATGGTAAGGATAACTTGGGAAAGTTTGATCCCGAGGCAGATGAAGGTATATTCTTGGGTTATTCAAATAGGAGTAAAGCTTATAGAGTCTTTAATACTCGAACTCGTGTTGTTGAAGAATCTATGCATGTTGTGTTTTGTGAATCCAAATCTGATAAACCTATGGATGATGATGAAGAAAATGTTTTCAAAAATCAATTCTTTTCGAAAACTACTCCTGCTTCTATTGAAAATCCTGAAAATGTTTTTGAGGCTGATCCTAAAAATAATTTTGAAAATCCAGATCAGTCTCAGCCTAGAGCTTGGAAATTTATAAAAGATCATCCTTTAGACCAAGTTATAAGTGATGTAAATCAAGGAGTAAGAACTGGAAATAGTACTTTGAATGAAGTTACTTTTTCTGCATTCATTTCCCACATAGAACCCTCTAAAATAGATAAAGCCCTTTCAGACAATGATTGAGTGATAGCTATGCAAGAGGAGTTACATCAATTTGATAGAAATCAAGTTTGGGATTTGGTACCTAGGCCTAAAGATCATCCGGTCATAGGCACTAAGTGGGTATTCAAAAACAAACGAGATGAGTCAGCAATCATTGTCCGTAACAAGGCAAGATTGGTTGCTAAAGGCTATAATCAAGAAGAAGGAATTGATTATGAAGAGACTTATACTCCAGTGTCAAGATTGGAAGCCATAAGAATTCTTCTAGCCTTTGCATGTGTTAAAGGTTTTAAGCTTTTTCAAATGGATGTTAAAAGTGCATTTTTGAATGGTTTCATTCAAGAGAAGGTTTATGTTGAACAACCTCCTGGTTTTGAAAGTAAACATAATCCTAATCATATTTATCGACTTAAAAAAGCTTTATATGGTCTTAAGTAAGCTCCTAGAGCTTGGTATGAAAGATTAAGTCAATTTCTTCTTAATCAAGGGTTTATTAGAGGAAAAGCAGACACAACCTTGTTTATAAAAAGAAATAAGCTGAATGAAATCTTGGTTGTGCAAATTTATGTTGATGATATAATTTTCGGTGCTACTAATGATGTTCTGTGTGAGGAATTTGCAAAGACTATGCAGGGAGAATTTAAAATGTCCATGATGGGAGAACTCAACTACTTCCTTGGTCTACAAATCAAGCAAAGGAAGGATGGGATTTTCATATCCCAGACCAAGTATCTCAATGATTTATTAAAGAAGTTTGGGATGGATAAATGCAATGGAGCCGACACTCCTATGAGCTCAACTGCTTCTTTGGATGCTGATGAAGAGGGCAAAGATTTCAACATCACTAAATATAGAGGAATGATTGAATCATTGCTCTATCTAACCGCAAGTCGCCCGGACATCCAATTCAGTGTTGGGATGTGTGCTCGATTCCAATCCGCTCCCAAAGAATCACATGATGAACATGTCAAGAGGATTTTCAGATACCTATCTGACACTAAGCTTCCTGGATTATGGTTTCCCAAAGGCCAACCAGAACATTTGGTAGTCTACTCATATTCAGACCATGCCGGCTACAAGACTGATAGAAAGAGCACAAGTGGGCAATGTGAGTTCTTTGGCAACTCACTTGTGTCTTGGTTCAGCAAGAAACAAACCAGTGTGGCTGCCTCATCAACTGAAGCTGAGTATGTGGCTGCATCAAGTTGTTGTGCTCAAGTTTTATGGCTCAAGCAACAACTTGCTGATTTGGGAGTGAGAACTTGAAGGAGATCCCAATCTTGTGTGACAATACAAGTACAATAAGCTTGGCAAAGAATCCAGTTCAACACACAAGAACCAAGCATATTGATGTGCAGCATCATTTCATACGGGATCATGTGCAAAAGAGAGATGTCAAAGTAATGTTCATCCCAACTCATCTTCAACTTGCTGATATTTTCACCAAACCATTGGCCAAGGAACAATTCAGTTTTATCAAAAGAGAATTAGGAATGGTAAATCCCAATGAGTTGTAAGTTCTCTCAATCCAATGTTAGTTATATGTTTTTGATGATGTATGATTACTAACTTAAGCTTCGGAGTGTCTATACATTGTTTTGCAGGTGTGGTCTTGCATGTATCAATGAATAACCTGCTTCTGTGAGTGTTCTGTGTTAACTTTAAAATTTTTACTGATATAAATTGAGTTATTTCAGAATAACTCGAGTTGGATTACTCTTTGCTACTGCTGAAAAAGTTTGAAATTATCGAAATAACTTGAGTTATTCCAAGGAACTCGAGTTACTTCGTCTGTCAGAGAGTCTCTCTTTCTGCAACTCAGCTTAACTCGAGTTATTTTAAACATAACTCGAGTTGCAAGTTAGACAGAGATGAAATTGAGTATTTTACAACTCGAGTTACCACTAAGCAACTCGAGTTGTCCTGTCTGCTATTTAAATTTGATTTTTGCCGTTCCTCATTCCTCGCATTTTTGGTGCCCTAACTCGAGGTCTCTTTGCTCTGTTCTCTGAACTTCGATTTCTTCCTCCTATCAACCCTCTGTAAATGGCTCCAAAACCAGTGAAAAACCCTAAACCTCAGAAGGATTCAACCTCAGACTACGAACCCACTGATTCCTCAACTCCACCGGTGCTAACTCGTCCTGCAAGAAAGAGAAAACCACCTTCAAAGCTTCAGAATTCGCCGTTCGATGAGCCTCCGGTGAAGAAACCCAAGAAATTGACCATCCAAGAACCTCCTGTCGTTCCCCCTACTAAGCATATAGACCCATCAGCTGCAACTCGCAGAGACAAGGAGCCCCTGGTAGCTCCCTTGAAGAAGAAAAAGAAAGCTCGGCTTCCAGTGGGTGAGGGTTCAAGGTTGAAAGCTCCAGCAGCTGGAAAAACATTGGGTTCTGGCTCTAAAGCTCCAAGTGGTTCTCAGTCTGCTGCTCTTGAGGTATCTACCCAGTTTAGGTATATTTTCAAGCCCCCTAATCTTGTGAGACCACCAAGTTTTGAGTTTATCTGTTCCCCTACTCCTATGAATGATCAACAAATGCTGAGTTTCAAAAAGAACTTTCAAACTAGAACCTTTTGCCCTACTGTGTATGTTGATCTACCTAAGTTGAAGGAAGAATGTAATTTGGATCTATCTCCTTGGCTAGAACAATTTAGGAATCTTTTGGCTATCAACACTGCCTATTCTCCATCCTTGGTCAAACATTTTTACCACAACATGAAAATGGCAAGTGTGGTAGATAAGAAAGGGAACTTAATTGAGGATAAGATCACTACTTCTGTTAGGGGCAAGGCAATCACCATCTCAGCTGACATAATTAATTCCCTCCTATTCATTGAAATTCCTCCAGAGGTGCCAAATATTGAGTATGAGAAAGAAAAATTTTTCAAGACCCTATTGCCTGACAAGCCTTATGAGGGAGAACTCAAGTTGTCACCTGCCGATATGTCACCTACCATCAGTAGGAGTCAAGCAACCAGTCATATTGTGAACATTCTCTTGTGCTTGCAAAATGGAAGGTGTGGAATCCAACTTAGTGTTGGAGTTCACCACATCATTGTTGCAATCACAAGATATGGAAGGAAAAAGAGTGGAAGAATGAAAAGAATTTTTCAAATCATCACCACCTGGAATGTGTAAAGATCCAAAACAATTATCTTGTTTTTCTAAATCAGATGGCAAATCACAAGAAAGTACTTGTTGGAAAGATTCATCAACATGTAGGATTTTATCAATCAAAATTTCAGAATCTTTGTGACCAACAAAACTACAAGGAGGTAATCCAATGGGAACTTTATGCATTTGGTATTCTAGGCTATGATCTGTCTCTCTCACATCAACAACAGAATCCACAAGTAATGCGGAATCACTAAGCAATTCAAAATCACCAAATAATGCAGCATTAACCAAATTAGTGCAAACAGAACACCATTCATTACCAGAACATGCACAATTGGCAAAATTACTCGTACATGCAAAATCAGGATAATCAGCATACCATTGAGCAAGAACATCATCAACAACATTGGCATCCATGCTTGATTCAACCTTTTCAAAATTAACATGCTTACTATCATCAATAGTACAAGAGGGTACATTTTGATCAATGGTAGAATCAACCACTTCACTAAATGCTTTTGTTTGAAGCTCAGCAAGTAAATGACCTTTTTCATGATAAAAATCTATGCACATTTGATATTCCTCACAAGAGTATGAAAATATGTCATTCAATTTATTGCAATCATCACTAGCACTATGAAGAGAAGTATTTTCAACAGTTAAAGCATCACATGAAGAAAGTTGGGAAAATTCGTTTGAGGGCCCCTATTGGGCAATTAATTCCAGAAAAGGCCCACAAAATCTGAAAATACGGAAAAAGGCCCTAAAATTCTGACAATACCCAAAAAGGCCCAAAGATTCTGACGGAGTTGTTAATGGGGCTGATATAGTTGTTAACGGGGGGCTGATATAGTTGTTAACCGGGCTGATTTAGTTGTTAAAATTTTTTTTTAACAACTAAATCAGCCCGGTTAACAACTATATCAGCCCCCCGTTAACAACTATATCAGCCCCATTAACAACTATATCAGCCCCCGTTGTCAGAATCTTTGGGCCTTTTTGGGTATTGTCAGAATTTCAGGGCCTTTTTCTGTATTTTCAGATTTTGTGGGCCTTTTCTGGAATTAATTGCCTAATAGGGGCCCTTAAACGAATTTTCTCAAGAAAGTTCCACCTTTAATTGCTTTTAATGGTTGATGAGCATATATTTTCTATCATAATTTCATATTAAAATTAAGTTTTAATGAGATTCTTTGGGAGTTGAGAGGTGAAAATGGAACATGATAAGGGATGAGATTAATGATTGTAATATGCTCAAATTGATATAATCAAAGCTGCTTTCATTAAGAATTATTAATGACTCTAGGGATTTGAAGCAAGTGCAGCAAGGGATCTAGTTGTAAACAAGGAAGATTTCAGGGCCTAGTGGAAACATTACAATTTCAAGAAACAACACCACAGTCCACAGAGGATTGAATTGCAAAGCGAAGGAAGTTTTCAGGGTCTGGACGCAATTTGGGGACTGCCCACTTGAACGTTAATCAGAGCCATTTTGAAATGGATCCGGCCCAGAAGAATTTAGAGCGTATTTGGTAAATTTCAAAGTCTAGGTTTCGGAAAAAAAATGTTACTTTAGGCTTTTACCAAAAAAAAGAAAAAAAAAAGTTGCTTTTGGCAAAAATTTGCCAAACTCCCCAAAAAATATCCAAAAGCTATTCCGCACCAAAACCATGGCTTTGGCTTAAAAACTAGGTTTTGAAAAAGCTATTTTTTTTAGATTTTTCTCTCACTTCTGTCATCATTAGTATTTTTTTAGTAAATCAGTCATTACCCTGAAATATTTTTTCAAGATCATAAAATAAAAGTAAATGTTTTTTTATAAATTTGACTCTGAAAAAGATATTCTGATAACAATACCCCAACATTATCATTTTATCAAAATCACCATTTTCAACAATCTATTGTACAAAAATTTTATTCTAAAAAAGTCATTTTACTTCATAAATCCTAAAAACTATTTTCCGAAAACTAAATCCAAATAAAACTCTAAGTGAGAGCCGAGAGATCAACTTTCGGAGTTGCGTCACCATGCTATAGTAATTCTAGAATTTCTTCGATTATTCTTACGGCAAAGGATAAATCAATGGTCAATGGTGATATAGTCTAGGATTCAATTCGACCTCTGAGCATTTCTTTATGCTTGGTTTGTATGAAGGATTGATGGTAGCCTGGTTGTTTTCTGCTTTTAATGTAACTGTTTGTTTTCTTATCAATCAGTTGGATGGAGGAAAAAACTGATCAACAACTGAAGTGAACAGGAATTCTCATTTATAAGAAAACAAACAGTTACATTAAAAGCAGAAAACAACCAGGCTACCATCAATCCTTTATACAAAAAGACGGGGGATAATGATAAGTGTTTTTTTGTCATAATTTGCTTTCTTTTGTTAGTTGTGAGGAGAGCATATTAAGGCTTTGTCTGGGAGTTTAGAAGGAAAGGGAAGGAAATGGATGTAAGGAGCTAGAATGGAGGGGAGGGGATGGAGGATATTTCCTCCCCTTATTTGGGAGTTAAAAAAATAGTAAGGGAGGAAGATAGAAAATTAATGTGTTATTTTTACCATTTTATGCTTTTCTTTAATAGTTAATATAATTATTATACTTCACTAATAAATTTAAATTTTCTAAAAAAATTATTTATGTACTTTTTATATTCAAAAAATTATTTATATGCGGCGGCGGTGGTTGTGGCGGCGGTGGCGGCAATGGTGGTGGTGCGGTGGCAGTGGTGGTGGTGGTGGCTGTGGTGGTGGTGGGGCGATGGTGGCTGTGGCGGCGGTGGTGGTGGCGGCAGTGGTGGCTGTGGCGGTGGTGGGGTGGTGGCCTTGGTAGTGGCAGCGGCAGCGGCGGTGGCAGCGGCAACGGTGGTGGTGGCGGCAACGGTGGCGGTGGGGGCAGCGGTGGTGGGGCGGCGACGACGGTGGTGGTGGTGGTAGGGTGGTGGGGTAGTAGTAGTGATGAACGAGGGTAAAGAAGTAATTAACCTATTTTTCCTTTTAAAACCCCCATATTGGGGGAACTTTATCTTTTTTAGAAAAAGGAGGGTTTTGGAGGATTTGTAAAAATCTCTAATTCCCTCCCCTCTTATTTTTAAAACTTGCAAATAAGGGAAGGGATTACTAAAACTCTCACTTTCCTTTCTTTTTCCTCCAAAATGAAACTCCCAAACATAGTCTAAAAAAACCTACCCTAAGGCCTAAAGATTTTTTATGGGCTTCATTAAAGTTTATCGGGTTTTACGGAAAAATTAATTGGACAATGCAAGTTCAAATACAGACCTAGTCTAGCAGATGAAAGGCTTGGTTGATTTCAAATCTAATATTTCTCTAATAGCTTGTGCTTTTTGACAACATGGATAATGACTTTTACGCCACCTTGCATAAAAACCAAACCAGACTTTCTTTTCTGGTTCATTTTAGCTGTCCTCTTGTCACCATTTCAAGAAAACACTCCAATCTTGTCAAAAGATTTCAGCAGAGGATGAACCGGGGCGAGGGTGCACCTTAAATGTGTATCTAACTGTTTTTTACCATAAAAATGTGAATCTAACATTACTGACTAAATAAACAAAATTTTCAAAATTAAACAAAAAAGCGTAGAATATTATTAATACGGTATGAATGATGTAAAACCTTAAATTAAAAATACCTATTGAATAATGAATATTTTTCACTTCTCAAAATGTGTTCCCACATTGTAGCTTTTATTTCTTTAATTTGGTTTTCGTGCATTAGGCAGTACCTTGATAATTAATAATTGTGGCACCTCAGAATGAATTAAATATAAAAGGATTCAATGAAGATGTTTTAGTCAATATATAAGTCATATTTATATTAGGAATTTTTTAACATTATATGTCATGACCTCAAACAACCATGCTTTTTTTGGGGACCGAAAAGAACCATTATTTTGGATGCGAGGAAATGTGGTTTATAAAACATTAAAAAAAGCACCACATCTAACGATCCATCATCCACGACTTTGATTTATTGCTTCTCCATTATAATTAGGACTGGAGGAAGTATAATACTCTCCATTATTGCTTCTCTCCATCAGACGCTCATCATGGCCAATTATTTTATTATTATAATTCATTTATAATTAATTTTGGAACCTACTTAATACTCTCTTTAACTTTTTAAAACATGTGTCCAAACATATTTGTCACTTTCCTAGTAAAAAAATATAATAATTTTTATAGTGTATATAATGTGAAGCATTAAAAGAAGAAGAGACAGCTACTACCGAAGGCATTGAATTTTCAAAATAAGTATTCCCATATGTTTGTGTGTGTGTATATATATATATATATTAACATGTGGCATCTGAATGACAACTTTTTTTCTTGGCCGAAACTTCAAAGACCAAATTAAACAAATTTAGAAGTGTGAAATATTAGGAGTAGGGTTCACATATAGAAGCCTTTGTCTTTTATATTTTTAATATATTAGCAAGTTACACACAGCTCATAGTTACAATGTACAATCACAATTCTTTTATCGAAAAAAATGTAAAACTATTGAAAAGTTCTGCCACCCTGGGTCGTGAAAATCTCGTGTTTAACGAGCACTATTTCCACCAGAAGGGTCCAAATATATTTAATTGTGACTTTTTGCCACTAGGTCCGCCTATGACACAGCTAAAATTTGATGATGGTCTAAAAAAAAATTGATGATTTTCTCACCATCTGTAGGAAAAATTAAACAAAAGCAACTTGAAAATTAATAAATATATGGCCAAAAAATTATTAATGTAAGGGATTTTCTTCCTAATTGGGGCACCATGACGTGAGAAGATGATGAATGTATAGGGGGAATAGAGATAGACCATATTATAATACTACAAATTATTGTAAATTTGCAACACAATTATATTGGTGAATTTGACACAATAACAATTAACATGATAATTAATTGTTGAGATCTACACAACTCACACAAAACAAAAGCAACTTTACAATTTATAAATAAAACATGTATGTAACGTGAGGTATTAAAAAAAGATGACTTCACTTACTTTTCCTTTTAAATGAATGGCTTATTATAAATTGACTCACATAATCCGGCCTTATCCTTTTAGTTGGGCCACTATGATAAACGAAGGCAACAAAATTATCAACTACTCTCTCCGATTTTTAATATAAAGACTATCTTAATAATAAAATTCAGTGTAAAGAGGATCTCATATTAGAGATGGGAAGAAAGAATATGGAATATATACTATTCCCCTTCATACTTTAATAAGTCATATCAGTCAATTACAAGTGTGGATCCTAAAAGACAAAATTAGAGAATTTTTTTTTTTAAAAAAAAAAACATTGACCTTCCAAATTTGACTTTTCAGTTATTTGTAAGGGCACATTTCAGTTAGCTCCTTTTTTATAGGAAATTAATTTTAGTTAACCCCTAAAACTTTATGAAATTTCATTGTCCCTCATGATCAAAATGAAATTAATTTATATGGGTGAAAAGACAATGATACCTTTACTTTATTTGTCTTATAAATTATCTTATTTATCTTATAAATATCTATATTTGTCTTGTGAATTTTCATATTGGTCTTATAAATGGCTAAAATATCTTTAAGTCCCTAGATTTTTTCAATCCCTTTATCTGTCTTGCTAATATTTTTATTTTTCTTATAAATGTCCATAATTTTCTTGTAAATTATCATATTTTTCTTGTAAACGGCCAAAATAGGTTTAACTTCATAGGTTCACTTTTGAATCCCTTTATTTTGTCTTGTAAATCTCTCTATTTATCTTGTAAATACTCTTATTTGTTTTATAAATGCTCTTTTGAAAAAATATAAAAAAAAGGGCACTATTGTTTTTTAGCCACACAAAATAATTTCATTTTAACCATGAGGTGTAGTAAAGTTTCAAAAAAAAATTGGGAGTTGACTGAAATTAATTTATTATAGAGAGGAGCTGGCTGAAATTTTTCCAATTTGTAAGTCTATTATGCTAGGCCTTGTTTCTGGCTACACGCACTGTGTGTATTACGGGACAGCCATGAAGTCAGATAATCATGATAATTGATTCTGTCACCTTAAACAAAATCAACTTTACAATTTATAAATAAAACATGCATCCAACTTGAGGCATCAAACAAGAAAACTTCAATTAGCTTACGTACATATGCATGCTTTTTCCTTTCAAATTAATGACTTCATAAATTGCAGTTCCTAGCTAGTATAAGTTATTTTTAACTAATTCTCACGAACTGATTTGTAATTATAGGTGAGTTGTTAGATATGCATTAGATTGATAAAAGTTTTCTGCTTTGCTCTTACTAAATTATTTTTCCTATTTCTCTCTATATTTACTAATTATTGTTACACCTCTTTTTACTCTTTATTTCCAACAAGAATTAAAAAAGAGTAAAATTTTAAAAATAATGATTAATAACCATCTAAATGATTTATAGTTAGGACCAAAAATATATTTTACTATCAGTGACTTATAACAGAGAGCAAAGTGATACACCATGAGTCTTAATTTAAGTCTGGCTTCCTCATAGTGATATTTAAATAAGTCATATGATATAGTATACTGTCAATTATTGGGAAAATCAATTATGAGTGTCGCTCAAAAAGATCAAGTTAGAGAAACTTGACAAAACATTTGCATCCTTCCAAATTTGACTTTTCCAAACGTATGTCCTCCCGCTGGACACATTACTCCATCCGATCTCTTTTATTAGACGTATTCTAAAATGTATTATATATAGCACTACCAATTATAGGCATTTATTTCAACTGAATTTTGAAAATTTAAGTTGGGATGAAAGTTAAATGGTGTAATATAATTTATATTTAGATAAATTTTTATAAAAAAAGTCAAATGATGTAATGTGATTTATGTTTAAATTGTGAGATATTTTATTAATATATTATAATTATCATTCATTACTAATTAGGTAAATAATAAAATATTCTAAGTGTGGCCCTTAAACCAGATCCAGGCCTAAGTCAGGATTAGAATAATCTATCATTCAACCCTTGAGTTGTGGGTTCGATCCCCTCTGCCGTCGCTGAGATTCCTTTGGTAGGTGATCTCGTAAGTCCCCAGTAAGTACTCACAGAGTCCGGGGTCATGCCCTGACCTTGGTGGGAGACCGATGCCGAACCCTCCAAAACTTTTTTATATCAAAAATAAAATATTTTAGTGATATCTCTGATGGTGAGAGAATGTACTTGAGTTTACGGTTGAGTGAAATACTAGTGTATTAGAAAACCTAAACAACTCTCATGAGGTCTGCTAATTGGCGACAACTTTAACCCTGTTGTCATCTCTATGCCTTACAGTGAGTCAGAAAGATAGCTGACAATTATCTTCTATCTTTACTTTCTTTTTTCAGTTCTTTCACAAAGGGTTTGTGAGTACGTTACCAAGTTTAGCAATGGCGAGAGGTCCATAAGCCTTCCGCTATTATTGATATAAGAAAATTCATATATTGTGATTGTGATTTATTTATGTATTCCTTGGATTTTGTCCTAGATAGATAAGCTTTTGAAAATAAGATTTAGATGCAAAATGACAAAAGATTTAGGGAAAATTTGTTTGAGGGCCCTTATTGGGCAATTAATTCCAAAAAAGACCCACAAAATCTGAAAATACGGAAAAATGCCCTGAAATTCTGACAATACCCAAAAAGGCCCAAATATTCTGACGGGGGGCTGATATAGTTGTTAACCGAGCTGATTTAGTTATTAAATTTTTTTTTAATAACTAAATCAACTCGGTTAATAACTATATTAGCCACCCACTAACAAATATATTAGCCCCATTAACAATTCCATCAGAATCTTTCGGCTTTTTTGGGTATTGTCAGAATTTCAGGGCCTTTTTCCGTATTTTCAGATTTTGTGGGCCTTTCCTGGAATTAATTAATCAATAGGGGCCCTCAAACGAATTTTCCCAAAGATTTATAGATTCATCCTTTTTTAATAAAATAAAATAAAATAAAGCAAACTGGACCTCATTATTTCTTTCTCCCTCTCACGTGTTCCTCTCTCCACAGCAGTAGTGCACTGTTTTTTTAAGCAGCCATAAAGCCACTTCAATGATACCGTACAATAAGACCAAAAAATGCATTGACAAAAAATTAACATGAAGCAACATGCAGTAACATGAAAATTAATTGATCGACCACAGATACAACAACAAAAACCAACTTTACAATTTATAAATAAAACTGGTATCTAATGCGTGAGGCCTTAAAAAAAAAGGGGGGGGTGGGAACGTGTTTAACGCACTATTGCCACAAGAAAGAACCATAATGGGGGGTTTTTTTTTTTTTTTACCACCACCAAAATGATAAATCATTGTTTTAATTTTAATAAAGCGAATATTACCCCTTTTACAAAAAGCTTTATGCTAAATATATTTAATTGTGACATTTGCCACTTGGTCGGCCTATGGCACTGTAGGACAACAAGCTAAAATTTGATGATGGTAAAAATAAAAAATTGACGATTATGATAATTAATTCTGTCACCATGTGTGGGAAAAATAAAACAAAAGCAACTTGAAAATTAATAATTTCATGGCCAAAAAAATTATTAATACAAATGTTTTCATCCTAATTGGAGCACCATGACGTAGGAAGATGATGACTGATATGCATTTTTAAAATACGTCATATTATGGCACTATCAATTATAGTACGCCAATTGTTGAATTTGACAGCATAACAATTAATTAACATGATAAATAATTGATTGAGCTCTAAACGACTGACCCAAAAACAAAAGCAACTTTACAATTTATAAATAAAACATGTGTATCTGTGAGGCATTAAAAAAGACGACTTCAACTACTTCCCCCCCCCCCCCCCCCTTTTTTTTCTTTTTCTTGAAACTACTTTCCCCCTTAAATGAATGACTTGTATTATAAAACGACTCGGAAATTCCGGCCTTATCCTTTTAATTGGGCCTCTATGACAAAAAGAAGGCGACAAAATTCTGAATTACTCTCTCTCTCATGAATATAATACTTCTGCGGATGTTCATATATATCTATTATCTCCACTATCATATAATTATTTTGACCAAAAAAAGAAAAAAGATGAAGGAGCAAAAATACACATGTGTTTTATCTTTAGAAGGGCCCAGCATCATATATTTTTTTTGGGAGCAAAAATATACATGTGGTTACATTTTAGGAGCAAAAATCACACTACCGTTAAAATCTAACTTAATGGTGCATTTGTAATAGAAAATACCATATTTACAACAACATTTAAACACCTGGATTTTGAACATAGAAAGGTTATTTACAACAACAAAAAAGGCTATATTTACAACAGGAAGTGCTGTATTTACAACAAAATTTAAAATCTGACCATATTTACAACAGAAAATGTCATATTTACAACAACATTTAAACACCTAGATTTTGAACATAGAAAGGTCATTTACAATAGAAAAAGACTATATTTACAACAAAAAGTGTTGTATTTACAACAAAATTTAAAATCTGGCCATTTACAATAGAAAAAGCCTTATTTACAACAGGGTAGATTTACAACAGGAAGTGTCGTATTTGCAACAAAATTTTAACGGTGATATGACTTTTACTCCTAAAATGTAACCACGTGTGTACTTTTGCTCCCCAAAAAAGCATATGGTGTTGAACACTCCCTAAGATAAAGCACATGTGTATTTTTACTCCTAAACCAAAAAAAAAAAACTATCATATAATTATCTCCTTATCATAAATTCCGGCCTTATCCTTTTAATGGAGCCCCCATGACAAAAGAAGGCGACAAAAATATGAATACTCTCTCTCTCTCTCTCTCATGAATATAATATTTGTCCAAACGTTTATATATATCTAGGGGCAGAATCAGACGGGGTTAAGGGTGGTCCCTCTAAAATTGTAAAATTAAACCTAGATATTCATAAAATTATATTTCACCCTCATAAAAATTTTAATAACTTCACTTTAGTCTCCACAAGATAGAGCCGTGAAATCGGGCTGACCCCACTGGGTTGGCCCTTTTAAGTCCTGACCATTCAAAGTTTAGGCTTGAAAATTAGAAGAGTTTAATGAAATAAGCCCTGCAGGGCCGCACCTGTAGGGCCTCAGGCTTAAAAGGGCTGACCCTGGAGGGCCTCGAGCCAGCCCTGTAGGCCCTTTTTATTATTATTATTATTATTATTATTATTATTTGGATGCATGGATTCACATATGATGGTAATTTACTAATTTATATGTATTTTGTATTTGTTATAGAGTTATTTATCTATTTCAGTACAAATACATAAAACTATACTCTAATTTTATGATTTAGTTTACTATTTGTTGCAGATAAAGATTATGGATGTGTTTGTAACATCACAATTTTCTAAAGCGTTTTCGAAATAGTTTGATCAGAGTAGAGCATCGGAACAATTTAAAAGAGCGAGTATCTGATAAACATTCAATGCTGGTGTATCTGGTTGCTTTAAACAATAGTACAATTATCCGAATATAAGTACGTTAATACATATCCAAAAAGAAATTTTCCAGCCGTGCCTCACGCGTGCTGCTTGCCCTTATCCTCGGTCCTAGTTCTTCCGGACCCTGAAGCTATAGTGAGGGTTGAGATTCAATAACCATTGAATCTCAGGTAACAGTTAACCTCATGCTTAAATATAACAATATATGTATGATAGATATTCATGGTGTAATCAATACATAAGCACACAGCAAATGTATTCCAATCGTACATAAGCACATAGCAGATGTATCCAATAGTACGTAAGCACACAGCAGATGTATCCCAACAGTACATAAGAACACAGCAGATGTATCCCATAAGCACACAACAGTTGTAAAATTATTTATCACATATAAGCATAAAATAAGCATTATGCGAACGCACCTTTCACCATGTAGTTAGCAATATGTCCGACCTTTGAATCCGGTCCTGGACTTCCCGGATATCCTAACATATCACCATATCACTTAGAATAATATCCTAAAAGATATTTCCACCTCTATTTACCTCTCTACCCTTTGTGGATTTATTATTTACAATTTTGCCCTTACATTTACTTAAAAACGCAATACTGAATTTTCTGGGTAGATTTTGTATCAACTTTGGAAAATCATAATTAATTCTAGAAAAATCGAAATGAGGTTCCGTAAAATTCTTTGGAATCCTTAGAATGTCTATTTTTGAGGAAAAATACTGGTTTTCACCCAGAATTAGTGAATCATTCCATGTTTTAATATTTCTAAATGCTGCCCAGATTTTCGTCCAGAAAAATAGCTTAACTTCAAAAATTCATATCTCCTTGACCGGAGATCAAAACGGTACATATTTTATATATTTGGAAATCCCTACATGTCTACTTTATTCATGTAAAATTTCATGATTTAATGATTTCATTTGCTACATAAAATGATATCCTTAACATGGCTGACTCCAGAAAACTCCCAACCGTAAACTTTACCGGAATTTCGCTACTTTGATCTTCATCTTCCAAGAATTTTTCTCCACCATATTTTCCATCAAATTTTCGAAATAAACTCATTGTTAACCATATAAACATGCAAACAAAACTACTTTTGAAGATTAAAGATCAAAGCATAATCTAACTATGAATTTAAAGACTAAAACTCAAGAACTTAAAAACTTACCTTTGAAGCTCTTACTCCTTCCTCCTTCTTGCTCTAAGACTTCACTCTAGTCACTCTCTAACTCTAAAATCAGATGTTTTGAGCTGATTTGATGTGAAGAAATGAAGAGGATTGCTTCTCTATTTATAGGGAAAATCCAAGCCCTTACTTACCTTGCAAGTTGTCTTTACTTCCTCAACAAGTTGTCTCCCTTCTTCAACAAGTTGTCTCCCTTCTTCAACAAGTTGTTGCAACTTGTTCTCTAAGTTTCCTAACTTTCTCTCTAAGTTGTTGACCATTCTAGAATTGTCTAGAAAATTCCTACTTCCTTCTTAAGCTATGAAAACCGTCCCCCCTCCCCTTCATCTTTTAATTTTTTTTGTGTTTTAATTTTAGCCTATTGTTTAATGTTTTAAGCTCCCTTATTGGTTCTTTTTAATTTACTTGGATTTAGCTTTCATGATGTTTAATTTAATTCAAGTTATAGTCGCAAATGCAGTCTTTTAGTTGTTACTAGTCTTAATTATAAATGTACAATTGATTAATATATTAATCATGATCATTATTGATCCCATTTATGCTAATTATCCTTTGGTCCTTAATTAAATTAATGTATCCTTAATTATGCCCTTTTAATTTGATGATAGATTAATTCCTAAAGTTAATATAAATACCTTAATTATTTTAAACTTAACTGTCCATTTGTTGTTGGAAATTTTCTCTAATTGATTTAGGTATTTTCATGCCATCTTATTGTCTCTTATGATTAATTTAAGATTATGCTTTAATATAATTAAGTGATTTCATAACCTTTGGTTATAAATTAATCACCAATTTATGTGTTACTTTCTTTCTTTATGATCATTCAAAATAGTTGTTATTTTATGTAATTTAATATCACATTTTATAGTCTCCAATATATAGGTTTGTAATTAACTATTGGTTAATTAATCCCAAAGTGGGATTTAAATGAAAATATAATCATAACAAATTCACTTTTGTATTTTATTTGCTAAGATATAATATTCATATGAATTATTAGGGTATTTTATAATCCCTAATTGAAGATTACAAAATTTGGGTCTTTGGTCTCTTTAATTCGAGGAGAAAATTCCCTAAATTAATTAAATTTTGAGGTCACATATTCATCTATTTTCTATAGGTATTATTTATCAAATTATAGTAGTTATGAGAAATAGGAATTTTTTTTACCCAAAAAAAAAAGAAAAATAGGAATTTTAGGGTATTACATGTTCATGATGTGGGAGAAAAAATTCATAATATTCTTACTCATAAACTAAAGCCTACTTAAAGCGAAGCACAATCAAATGTCGTTGAAATTGATGATAGTGGTGAAGATGATAATAATAATAGTTATGGCTTTACATTATAGTTTTGTTTTTTCAATAGTTTTACATTGTTTTTCGATAAAAGAATTGTGGTTGTATATTGCGACTATGAACTATGAACTGTGTGTAAGTTGCTAATATATTAAAAATATAAAAGACAAAGTCTTCTATATGTGCAACCTACCCCTAATGTTTCACACTTATAAACTTCTAAATTTGTTTAATTTTGTCTTTGAAGTTTCGGCCAAAAAAAAAAAGTTGTCATTCAGATGCCACAATGGCTGAATGAGGTTTAATCAAATTTTAGATACCTGTTAATACAAACAAACAACAACAAAAAGACAAACATATGGGTATCCTTATTTTGAAGGTACTGCCTATTACACGAAAACAAAATTAAAGAAATAAAAGCTACAATGTGAGAACACATTTTGAGAAGTGAAAATATTCATTATTCAATAGGTACGGACATTTTATTTTTAATTGTCTTTATAGTCAATATGCCCTTGCAATACTGCAGAACATTGATAAGATATGTTATATTTTTCTTCACATTCCCATCAAATTTTCTTTATTTCACTTTCGCCCATTGTAACGTGAGGCATTAAAAAAGAAACAACAAAGGTGTTTAACGCACTATTGCCACAAGAAAGAACCATAATGGGGTTTTTTTTTTTTTTTTGCCACCACCAAAATGATAAATCATCATTGCTTTAATTTTAATAAAGCGAATATTACCCCTTTTACAAAAAGTTTTATGCTAAATATATTTAATTGTGACATTTGCCACTTGGTCGGCCTATGGCGCTGCAGGACGACAGAGCTAAAATTTGATGATGGTATCAAAATTGATGATTATGATAATTTATTCTGTCACCATCTGTGGGAAAAATAAAACAAAAGCAACTTAAAAATTAATAAATACATGGCCAAAAAAATTATAAATACAAGGCGTTTTCATCCTAATCGGAGCACCATGACGTAGGAAGATGATGACTGATGCATTTTTATAATACGTCATATTGTGGTACTATCAGTATCAATTATAATACGCCAATTGGTGAATTTGACAGCATAACAATTAATAATTGATTGAGATCTGAACGACAGACCCAAAAACAAAAGCAACTTTACTATTTATAAATAAAACATGTGACGCATTAAAAAAGACGACTTCAATTCCATCGGGGAAAAAAAAGACGACTTCTTCAACTATGAATGACTTATAGTATAAAACGACTCGTAAATTCCGGCCTCATCCTTTTAATTGGGCCACTATGAGAAAAGAAGGCGATAAAATTATGAATTACTCTCTCTCCTTTGAATATAATATTTGTGCGATGTTCATATATGTATATCCATTATCTCCAGTATCATATAATTGTATCTTTATTGTTATCAAATCTTTAGAAATCGATTCTATTGATATTGTAAAGTTATAATTATAAATAGATGGCATGTATTATGTACTACATATATCTTGTTAGTGAATAAGAATATATTCCATCTAGTCCTTATTATAAGGCACCAACTAATAAGTATATTTAATCTTTTTTATAAAGTATATGTTTGTTCCCAATAAACATTAATTTTTTTTAAATCTATGCCCCTAATTAATAAAGGTAGTGGATGAGAGTAATAATTAATAAAATATTAGAGTTTAATAAAATTAGTATGGATAATATTGAAAATTAATTAAATTATAAAATAAATTTATTGACTTTAACTGTTTTTATTAATTTGTGAAAATTATTAGTTGGTGCTTTATAATAAGGACTAGAGGGAGTACTCTCTTTGTTCTTGTTCTCTTGATATCTTTCCATTTTATTTATGACACGTTATTAGTAGGAGACTCTAAGAAACAAGCTTATGGCATCTTGTTTATACTTTTTTTTTCTTTCTTTTTTGGCATCTTGATTATATTTAATATTTTTCTTGTTTATACCTGTCTTTTTTTCCCTGGCTTTAAACCAATCAAAGGAAAAATAACGTGGTAGAGTATATGAGCACCATATGGACATCAAGGTGGACCTGGAGAAAGCTTATGATCGTCTTAGATGGGATTTTATAGAAGAAACTCTGTATGACGCAGGTTTGCCTCCCAAGTTCGTTAATGCTGTTATGACCTGTGTATCCACCTGCAGTATGAGGGTCATTTGGAATGGTGGCTGGTCGGATAGTTTCTCCCCCTCAAGAGGCATTAGACAAGGAGATCCGCTGTCTCCTTATATCCTTGTCTTGTGCATGGAACGACTGTCGTAGCTAATTACTCAAAAGGTGGATGGTAAACACTGGAAGCCAATTCGCATGGGGAGACAGGGCCCGCCACTATCACATTTGTTTTTCGCAGACGACCTTGTGCTATTTAGCTCCATAGATATGTCTCAGGTTGCTCTGGTACAAGACATTCTAGATGATTTTTGTGCTAGTTCTAGACATAAAGTTAGTAACTCAAAGACAGCTATCTTCTTCTCCAAGAATGTCCCAGTTGGCACTCAAATAAGAATCAGTGATGTGCTAGGCTTTCAACAAACGGAGGACCTTGGAAAGTACCTTGGTGTACCTTTGCTACACCACCGTGTTCGAACAGGCACCTATGAGTATTTAGAAGAGAAAGTTAGGAGTAAGCTCTCAAGATGGGCTGCTAGGACTTTGTCTCTTGCAGGACGCATTACATTGGCTAAGGCGGTCCTCTCGGCCATTCCTGCATATGCTATGCAAACCACCAAACTACCTACCGGGTTGTGAAACCATCTTGAACGCCATATAAGGAATTTTGTGTGGGATGTGCAGAAGCTGCTAGAAGACCCTCTCTGGTGAAGTGGGAGGAAATGTGTAAACCGGTAGCCTCCAGGGGTTGTGGTTTTAAAAAATTAGAAGTCCAGAACAAGGCTTTTTTAATGAAGCTGGGTTTTGCCTTACGAACACGGCCTGACTTGCTATGGGTTCAGGTATTGCACCATAAATATGGGTGGAATGATTGTACAGGGCCTGGTAAGAGGAATCAGAATAGCTCCTATCTATGGCGACACCTTATGAAGACATGGGAAGATGTTGAGTTAGGAACACGATGGGACCCAGGTAATGGAACTAAAGTATGCTTCTGGTCGCATAATTGGGTGCCTGAGGTGGGACCTCTTAAATTTTTGGCATTCAGAGAAATTACTTTAGAGGAAGCACTCCCGCCTGTGTCGAGCTTTGTGACAAATGAGGGGAATTGGAACTGGAGTCTCTTTAGTCATGATCTACCGAATCGTGTTCTTTCTCTTATATCTAGCTGCACTCCTCCCACAGGCGATGATGGCGATGCTAGTTGTTTCTAGGATTACTCCAATGATGGTAAGTTCTCGGTTTCATCTGCGTATGGCTTGCTGTGTAAAGACGATGAAGGTGATCCCGATAGATTGTGGGAGGTGGTATGGAAGTGGCAAGGGGCCCAACGAGTAAGGACTTTCTTGTGGCTTGCTGCACGTTCCAACCTCCTCACCAACTCTGAAAGGAAAAGAAGACATATGACTGCATCGGATCTGTGCCCAAGGTGTGGTATGCAGGCCGAAGATACAAACCATGTGTTGAGAAGCTGCAGCTATGCACAAGGGGTGTGGGCACACTTCGTTCCTATATCCCAGAGAAGCCGTTTCCTCCAATTAGATATCAAGCAATGGCTCTTCGAAAATCTCTCAAATAAGAAGCAGAGTAAGAGCCAAAACGACCATTGGGCAGTTATATTTGGCCTCACATGCTGGAAGCTTTGGGACTCCCGAAATAAAATGGTGTTTCAGAACACAGATATTCAACCAGCTAATTTAGTTCGCGAGGTGAGGTTTCTTGCAGACTCCACTTTAAAGGCTTTCTTGATGTGTGAGGGGATCCATGGAAGCCGAGCATGTCGACAGGAAAAATTAATTCACTGGGTCAAGCCACTCCAACCAGCTGTTGCCCTTAATTGTGATGGTGCTAAGAAAGGGGTACCCGCAAAAGCAAGGGCTGGATGCGTTCTTCGTGATCATGACGGACAGTGGTTGGCGGGATGTTGCCGGAACGTTGGTGCATGCTCCTCTCTCCAAGCGGAACTCTGGGCTTTGTGGGATGGTCTTACATTAGCATGGTCTCGCGGGTATAGAGATGTAGTGGTACAGATTGATTGTATGGTGGCTGTTAACCTGATAAAAAACCCAGAAATCTGTTCCCATGCGTCGCAGAGCTTAGTTCGTCAAATAAAGCTATTATTAGACAAGGATTGGAGGGTTTCCCTCTCCCATGTGTTCCGGGAAGGGAATCGTTGTGCTGACTACCTAGCTTCCTATGCTCTGGACTTGGCTGTTGGGACTCTTCCTCCTGGATGCCCCGGAGGGCCTCACGATGCTCCTCCAAGAAGATGCAGATGGCGATGGCGTAATCAGACTGTGTTCTGATGTTATCTAAGCTGTTTCTTTAGCTTTCCCCCTGTAAACAAAAAAAAAGTCACAACCTTGTTCGCAATCCGGCTCCTCGAGTACTTGATGTCACAGAAAGGGGAAATTTAAAAGAGTCCATTGCTGTGTACGCGACCAAAATTGAGTGAGACTCTGATCAATTATCATATTTGACTTTTAAAAGGGTGTGTTATTTTTGTTATGATAACATATTTCTGAAGACTAATTAATTTTTGTTATGATAACATATTTTGATATGATTATTAAAATCTATGATTAAATGTTACGATATGACCAGAAGCCATATAACTTCGCTTTTCTTGAGATTTAATCGTCATAAACCATATAATTAACTTTAATTTTATATCTTGGGATCAAATGGGCACAAGCCATAAAATTGTTTGATTTTGTAAAAGATCATTGTGTAGTTTGTTTGTAAAGAAAAATTGCGATAATTTGGCTTTTTAAAAGCCACATATATATATATATATATATATATATAAAATAAAGCCCGGAAGCTAAGGCCAATGATTCAGATATATTATATTATGAGAACACCTTGACTTGTAAGGGATGACTTGTTTGTTGATGAGATTCTTGTGCATCACATATATGTTACTCCCTCCAGTCTTCATTATAGGAACACATTTTGGAATTTGTTTTAGTCCTAATTATAAGATCAAGTTTTAATTTTTGTCAATTTTTTCCTATAATACCCCTATTTGTACATTCTCAATAATAATTAAAGACTATAATAATTTAATGATATACCTTTATATTCTATAAAGTAAATAATGTTTGCAACTCATTAATGTCATATAAACCTCAATAATACTTTTTCTTTATTATAAAATAATTTTGAATAATTACCTCTATTAATACTTCCGCCATAATAATTAATTTAACAACACGTTTATAAATATCTATGAAGCGATTTTTTCGTAAAACTAACGCTGTTAAGATCAAAAGATTAAAAATATACTCTGCATTAAGAAACTTCACAATTTATGTTTGAGGACTGATACGGAGAGCTTATAGAAGTAAATATTACAAGAAATATTGGAATTGTAAAGTTGATTGAAATTAATAAGCCCTAAAATCCAGGGAAAAAGAGAAAGACAGAGGTGTAAAGGGAGGAGAGAGGAAGGATGAGAGAAGAAAGGAGGAGGAGAGGAAGGGGGCAGGGGGGTTTGTGGTGGGAGGGGAATATATGTGTCTCATGGGGAATAAAAAGATGTAATTTTGCCTTGATGTAATTTTCAATTTTAAGTAGGGATATTTTTGGGAAATAATTATAACTAACTAATTTAACTTCTCTTATTAATCTCTCTAATTTCTAGTAAATAGTTCTTATAATTAGAACCGGAGGGAGTATTATAATGTAGTCCTGAAGGCCAATAGTTCATACCAAAGTGCTGGTGGTTCAAGCATAGTACAATAAAATAATAGAGGTTCTCGAAACTTGCAATCTTTGCTTGTGCTATGATTGTGTATGGTCAAATCCTAAAGTAATAAATAAAATAACGAGTATTGATTAAGGCTATGGAAGAACCAAAGGCATCTAAGCTCAATTAAGTCAAAATAAATATCTATATTCCTAGATGCTACATGATGTTTATATATTATTTGTTAAAAGTGATTTACATTATTATGGTATTTATGTGCTCTTACAGTTTTAATTGCTCATTGTTTTTATAGTCAATATGCCCTTGCAATAGCAATATTGGAGCATAACATTGATAAGATATGTTATATTTGTCTTCACATTCCCATCAAATTTTGTTTATTTCACTTTCGCCCATTGTAGTTTGATCTCTATGAAATTTGATTTTAACCCTTATAAATTTCAAATTTCTGTTGAATTTATAAATTCAGTAAATAGTTTTTGGAATGTGTACATATAAGGAGTAGTGTTCTTTCATAAAGAGAATACAAAGAAGACAGTTCTTGATGAACTATTTAGAGATATTGCAAATATAGTAGTTCCTAAAGAACTATATGGTAGCTGCTGAAAAAAATTTGTAACAAAAAAAATTAATATAGTTCCTAAAGAACTAATAAAAAAATATATTTGTATAATTCATACTTGAGAGGAGGATTATTAGAATATAAGTATAGTCATGTTGGATGAGGCAAATTCGTATATAATGGATATCCATGAGGGAGTGTTATAAATATAACATTTGTGTGGATGTCTATATAACTATATTATCTCTGGTATCTCATAATTGTCGCTTTATTGTTATCAAACCTTTATATCAGATATCGATTCTATTGATATTGTAAAGTTATGCTTATAAATAGATGACATGTGTTATGTACTATATATACCTAGATAGTGAATAAGAAAATACTCTCTTTGCTCTTGTTCTATTAGTATCTTTCCCTTTTATTTATAACACTTTTCATTCCAATATATGAATTACTCTCTTTAATTCTTATTATAATACCCACTTTAATTATATATATATATATATATATATATATATATATATATATATAAAGTAAGGGGATATTATTTCTGCATTTGATGCAGATAAATATACCTGCAGCAACCACAAGCGACATCGTTTTCCTCCCTTTTTTTTTAATCAATGTCATAACTATAATAAGTCATCCTGTATAGTCCAACTCCGCATAAAAACCTTGAAAACTTCTCGTTAAGATTGTATTTCACTATACTCTCACGTGCGAATCTGACCCCTGGCATATGTTTCAAACTCTCCCAAAAACCAAAGAGCGCTCGCTCTTGATGCCATTTTCTTCTTCTTGTTCTTCATCGTTGACCTCGCTTCTCCCTAGACTCTTTGCTACAAACACTTCCGACTTGCCTGGTAATTTTTGCGGCTCTTATTGGTCGCCGGAGATCTTTCATTGCAATTGTCTCACGATGCCGGTGAGTGTTCTCATCATTGTACGTACTGTTGGTATGTTTCGCGTGTTTGAAGATCTTGTTGTTCGGTGTATGTTGAGTTTGATATTTTTTTTTCGCTTGGAAAGGTTTTGTGATTGTTAGAAGGTAAGCTGTATGAAATTTCAGCTATATGTATGTTCTTCTGATCTGGCAACTGTTCTGATTTTGACTTGGAAATTATGATCAACATACCTTCCATTTCAGTGACGCCGGTCTATGAAATGTCCTTTTTCCATCATCCGTGGTTCACTACCTTTTTTTGTTAAATCCTTTGCCCCATTCGGTTTTCAGATTGATTAATTAAAAGAAAAAGGAGGAAACGATGTCATATGTGGTCGCTACAGGTATATTTATCTGCATCAAATGCAGAAATGATATTCCTATAAAATAAATCTTATATTAGGGATAGAAAGTTAGTATTACCTATCAAAGGAATATGGAATATACTATGCCCCGCCCTTAAATTTGATTCTGCTGGCTCCCTCGGAGTCATATTTTAATAAGTCATATTAATTAATCAATTACAAGTGTGGATACTAAAAGACAATAAAAAACATTGCGCCTTCCAAATTTGACTTTTGAAAGGGTGTGTTATTGATATATGATATCTCCTTCCAAATTAGGCCTTCTTTCTGGCTGTCCTGTGAGTATTGCGGAACAGCTATAAAGTCAGATTATCATGATAATTTATTGTCACATTAAAAAAAATCAACTTGAAATTTTTTTAAATAAAACATACATACAACGTGAGGCATTAAAAAGACGAATTTGTAACATCCTGAATTTTGGACCTAAAGACTAGAAAATTAGCCTATTTTTGGAGGACTATTAGACCCTATTTTTGAAAATGAATTTAGAATCAGTATTTTATTGGACATGAATAGTGTTTACTATTCACAAATACGTACATGAATAGTATTCACTATTCACAAATACGTATTCACTTTTTAAAAATACGGTATTTACTATTCCTAAATACGTATTCACTTTTTGAAAATACGTATTTACTATTCATGCGGGACCCACGTCAAAATAATTCTCCTCCTGCCGACACATTCACGGGAGAAATTTTGAAAAATTTGACGCGGGACCCACTCAATAATAATATTATTATAATATAATATCTTATACTTTGGAAAATAATAGAAATAAAATTATTTCCAATAAACCGTGAAATAGGTTTTTAAAGTAAGGGTATATTATAAATAAGTGAATTTCTATCTCAGAGTGGGTTATCTCCAAAGTCATTTCCGTAATCGGCGGAATGATTTTTGAGATAGGTTGAAACCGATAATTTGAATTAGGACAGATAGTGGAACCTGTAGGAAATAAATCGTAACTCAAAATCCTTGAACTAAGTAGTAAACAACTGCACATATTATGAATCAGTGAATTTTTGTCTAGAAGATGGTGTCACCCGAAGTAATTTCTGTAACCGTCAGTGTCCGACTTAAAATCTTCGGCAGGTTACGGAATACCCTAAATAGGATCAAAAATTTAGTTGACCCAGATATTTCTGAAGAGGAAAAATAGAACTTCAAGGCTGTGCTTCCGGATTCTTGAGAATTTCTAATATAACGCGATTAGAACACCGATCAGGGAATCTTTATAGGATAAATGCAAAAGAGTAAGAAAGTGTCATCGTCATGATGACGTCATCGATGACGTAAGCATCTTGATGACGTCATCGATGACGTAAGCAAATGGATTGGGCGGTTGAGATGAAGCCATGTTTAAAGTCAAGATCCAACGGCCAAAATCTGACCTGATAAAGTATGAATAGTATCATGCTTTTTCACTATAAATAGAGGCTTCATTTCTTCATTTTCTTCACACCAAACTCAGAGAACAACAGTTGAGTTTAAGAGAAGAGTGAGAATTCTTAGAGTTAGAGAGAGAGTTTAGAGTAAAGTTCTTGAAGCTGGAGAGAATGAGCAGGAACTTCAAGGGTAAGTTCTTTGGTCTCTAGTCTTAATATTTGGTAGTTTCTTTTGGTAATTATAGTAGAAATGCCAGATAGAGTTTTTCTGAGTATGCTCTGTGGCTGCAGCTTAGTCTGATCTGTCACATCAGAAAAGAATTATCCTTGGACAGTAAATATTATTTACTGGCACAGTAAAAAATATTTACCGGCACGGTAAAAATATTTTTACTGGTACTATTCACATGAATAGTGAATATCCAACATAGTTTCCGCAAATGCTGAAAATTAATGGTCACTGATAAAAATGATATTATAGGATATCCGAGGATTCCGGAGTCAGATTCAAAGGAAGTTTGGGGATACGTGAATAGTGCCGTATACGTGAATAGTGCCGTATACATGAATAGTGCCGTATACATGAATAGTAATTTACTATTCACATGGAAGGAAGGTACGGACGCGTATTGTAACCTTAACTCTGATGCTTATGGTATGCTTATATGTGATAGATAGTCTGAAATTCTGTTTTTGAAAATTGATCATACACATACAACTTGATACGGGTTATAGTCTTGATAACGCCGTTATGTTTTCCTAGCGCTGAGGACACGGATGTACACCGTGGCACTGGTGAATAGTGCAGACTATAATAACATGCATATTGCAGTGGCTGTGTTATGTTATTATGTGAATATGAGAATAATGTATGTGATTATTGCTGTTTTGACATGAATATCTGTCATACATATTTGATACATAAGCATGAGGTTAACCGTTACCTGAGGTTCAATGGGTATTGAACCTCAGCTCTTACTGTAGCTACAGGATTTTCGGAGTGAACAGAAACAGAAACAAGGGTAAGCAGCAGGCAGAAGGACTAGTTGGAGAAAGTCCTGTAGATATGTATAGTCTTTCGAACTATTTGTATCAGCAAACCAGTACACCACAGTGGTTGAATATCAGTTACTCTGTATTTAAAATCATTTCGTTGCTCAATTCTGGTTAAATTATTTTGAACTCTGATCAAATAATTTCAAAAATGCTTTAGAAAAGTTGGGGTGTTACATTTTGGTATCAGAGCTAGTTAAAGGTAACCATGATCGGGGGTTCTCACAGTGTGATCTGTGGCGAAGCATTGGCTCTTACCCCGACATGGCCAGGGAGTCTGGTTGCACTGGGACGTATGGGCGTACCCTGAGCCGTGAGGCGGTGCGTAAAACTAGCGGCTGAGGTACGTTATGTTGCCACGGTGTATGGGCACCACGGAGACATTTTGGTATCAGAGCAGACATCCTGGCACAGAGTTAACTAAGTTACTCCAAACAGTCTGATATCTAGAAAGGGGTTTTGTGGTTGGCAATCAGTTTCCTTGAATTCGTCGAGCCTTCCACAAAAACACCTGCCTAGTCGGATTGTCTGAGTAGCGGAGTTAGGTTCTAAGCTTTCAAAAGTGTTTTATCTGGTATGAACCCGACTCAGTTACAGTAAACCATTGGTGCCGAAGGTAGGGCCGAGTCTATGTGGATCAGCCAATCAGTCACCCTAGCACGGTGAGGCTCCCATGATAGACGCCTACCTGGCCAATCGGTTTGACTAACTAAGTTAGACTCTAAGCCATGGTTTTAAAAGTATTTCGAAAAACAAGTACAAGTACTGATATAATACTGGTGTTGTGATACAAAAAGGACGTACACCCTAAGGAAAAGGGTTAAGAGATTAAAACCCTGATATAGAAAGGATGACATAGAATATGGTTTCTATTGTTGAACTTTAAGACTTTTGATATGGGAATTGGAGTCTAAGTTAAATCCCTGCCCAGAGTTTCAAGGGAAGTAGTACAGAGAAGTTGGTATGACTTAAGTTTTCCGGTAAATAATAACCTACTGTTTAGGTTTCCCTTGGATAGTAACCTATCGATTTAATGTCCTTGTCAAAATAATAACTTGTTAAGGTACCCTGAGAAGAAAATCCCTACCTTGTAGAGGCCAGACACCATGCGTGCAAAGGGGCGTGGCTCCGGGGACGAAGATCTTTTGATTAAGTCCTTGACGGTGGTGATCAATTGACAGAAGAGGGAAAGTACCCAGTAATTCTGGGGAGACAGTTATGTCATACTAGTGCCTATGAGAGTTGTAGGTACCCAGTAGTAAGTATACCAATATTAGTACCAAGAATCAATAGACATTATGAAGTTAATATTGCTTAGGCGAGAGAAATCTCAGAACTATGACCCCTGTGTGAGTAGGAACCCTGAGAAAATATGAGTGAGTTTTGCCTAGGTTCCAAATACCTAAGAGATAGTTCCTTAACAGAACCATACGAAAGCTGGAAACCTCAGTAGCCACCAGGTTATGGTCTCAAGGTGGGACCAAGAACCATAGAGATGTTAGTGGCTAATAAATTCCCTTTAAAGTAAGTGGCTACCCGATAGGGAAAATTGAGTTAAGAATTATGCTTGGAGCTAAATAGAAAGTGAAAGTCCACGAATAGAATGACCCTAGATAAGATGGCAGACATAGAAACAACGGTTTATGAAACTACTAAAGGATAGGAACCTGTTAAGATTTGAGTTCTCATTATAATAATTCAAAGACGATCACTGGCGCTACTTATGGAAAGTTTGATCGGAGAAGGATACCTACGGGGAGTTCTGATCAAGGAGGTTTACCTACAGAGGATGCTAACCGGAAAAGCTGACTGGTCTGCGAAGACTGAGTGAAGCGCCGAGTAATGTGCCGTAGAGCAGAGCCACCGTGACGACGAACCGTAGAGTGGAGCCGCCGTGACAACGAACCATAAAGTAGAGTTACCAGTGCATCAGTTCTCAAGGTAAGTAAATTATAATGAGTCTCACATCGAATAGGTTCCCCAGAGTGAAGGTTTAAGTAATTTAGTATATCGTCATGGTTTGCTCCAGTGCTATACAATATATATTGTATCTATAGGCTAGCAGAAGCCCACGGTTGTTAGACAACAAATACGAGAAGTGTCCCAAAAAGTTTGTGAAACCCGAGGATAACGGGCAAAGTTTGGAATAGCCAGATGAGTAGAACAAACTAAGCATTATACATATGGTTTGAGTAGCCAAGGAAAGAGATCCGAATACGTGTAATTAGTGATGACCTTCTAATGTTAGTTGTCTGATTCCTAAGTAAGGTTTTAAAATTGAATTTTTGAACTTGCCAATACACCTGCTGTATTAGAAATTTTGAAAATTTATTTGTTCGAACATGTGGATTTTTTTTTGAAGCTGAGTTTTCAAATGAAATATTTTTCAACAGAATTTGAGACCACAGTGATGGTTATGATGTTGTCTTGTACAAACGGTTTTGTTAGAACCCAGAGTTTGAAACTGAGTTTTTAACTATGTTGTGGTAAAGTCAGTACAAAACTGGAAGGACAGAAGCTGTTGTAGATGTACACAGTTTGCTGGGTCTTGCTAGATGTTTTAAAATGTTTGAAATCGCTGACCTTTGATAAATGTTCTCTTTGAACAAAAAGTTTTTGGAGGGATTTTGTTTGAGAAAATGGAAATCGCACCAACAGTGAACGCACCCAATCCATAACACTTTGCCGAGGGCATATGTTTTGTTTAGTACAACCTGACTGTCTATGACTGGACTGAGTTCCGCTAGATAGGGTTGCTACTTTATGTGCCAGTGTGAACACTGGGTCTCCTGAGAGAGGGGCGGAGGTTCTCCCACATGGTTGATAGTACTGTTGAGACTGGATTTGAGGATTGGGGTAAGGCGCTCACTGTACCAAATGGTTAAAATGAAGGTGTGTACTCTCAATTGTAAAATTTTGTGAAATAAATTAGCTCCCTCAAAGATATGTGCCGGTAATAAAAGTTTTTGAAAATGATCCGGCAGTGAAAAATGTTTTCACGAATTTGTGATGGCAGCGATTAAGTTTAAAAATGTTATAGCACTATTACTTTGTGGTATAGTGCGGATTGTGAAATGTACTGAAACCACGGAAAATTTTTCATGTTTGAAAATTTGAAAATGAGACAAGAAAATAATTTTGGGTAGCAATGACATGATTGTCGACGCTATCGTGTTGAAAAGAAAAGCAGTGTAATTGGGAATTATGGTACAGGAACAGCAACTATTAGAAAGGTCTGGAATACTAAATAGTTAAGTCAATTAATAGCTGTCAGCTATAGTGTTGAGTAAGTGAAAGTAATTCGAGAACTTGAATGGGAAAGACTCAGATGAAATTGATGAGCAGATGCGGAAGGCCAATATGTGTTAAGCCGATAGGCTAAATAAATCAGGCAGTGAGGCCTGTGTAACCGAGTACTGTGAGAATAGATCAGCAAGTCCTGTAATTTAGTACTATACCTGGGTATAAGATTGAGACATTGAATAGTAGGATGCGTGCTATTTAAGTTTGCATAAGGAAGGAATAGACTAGAGGTCTAGATAACCTTTTGATTTTATATTGTCAAATTTCGAGGACGAAATTTATTGAACGGGGGGAGAATTGTAACATCCTGAATTTTGGACCTAAAGACTAGAAAATTAGCCTATTTTTGGAGGACTATTAGACCCTATTTTTGAAAATGAATTTAGAATCAGTATTTTATTGGACATGAATAGTGTTTACTATTCACAAATACGTACATGAATAGTATTCACTATTCACAAATACGTATTCACTTTTTAAAAATACGGTATTTACTATTCCTAAATACGTATTCACTTTTTGAAAATACGTATTTACTATTCATGCGGGACCCACGTCAAAATAATTCTCCTCCTGCCGACACATTCACGGGAGAAATTTTGAAAAATTTGACGCGGGACCCACTCAATAATAATATTATTATAATATAATATCTTATACTTTGGAAAATAATAGAAATAAAATTATTTCCAATAAACCGTGAAATAGGTTTTTAAAGTAAGGGTATATTATAAATAAGTGAATTTCTATCTCAGAGTGGGTTATCTCCAAAGTCATTTCCGTAATCGGCGGAATGATTTTTGAGATAGGTTGAAACCGATAATTTGAATTAGGACAGATAGTGGAACCTGTAGGAAATAAATCGTAACTCAAAATCCTTGAACTAAGTAGTAAACAACTGCACATATTATGAATCAGTGAATTTTTGTCTAGAAGATGGTGTCACCCGAAGTAATTTCTGTAACCGTCAGTGTCCGACTTAAAATCTTCGGCAGGTTACGGAATACCCTAAATAGGATCAAAAATTTAGTTGACCCAGATATTTCTGAAGAGGAAAAATAGAACTTCAAGGCTGTGCTTCCGGATTCTTGAGAATTTCTAATATAACGCGATTAGAACACCGATCAGGGAATCTTTATAGGATAAATGCAAAAGAGTAAGAAAGTGTCATCGTCATGATGACGTCATCGATGACGTAAGCATCTTGATGACGTCATCGATGACGTAAGCAAATGGATTGGGCGGTTGAGATGAAGCCATGTTTAAAGTCAAGATCCAACGGCCAAAATCTGACCTGATAAAGTATGAATAGTATCATGCTTTTTCACTATAAATAGAGGCTTCATTTCTTCATTTTCTTCACACCAAACTCAGAGAACAACAGTTGAGTTTAAGAGAAGAGTGAGAATTCTTAGAGTTAGAGAGAGAGTTTAGAGTAAAGTTCTTGAAGCTGGAGAGAATGAGCAGGAACTTCAAGGGTAAGTTCTTTGGTCTCTAGTCTTAATATTTGGTAGTTTCTTTTGGTAATTATAGTAGAAATGCCAGATAGAGTTTTTCTGAGTATGCTCTGTGGCTGCAGCTTAGTCTGATCTGTCACATCAGAAAAGAATTATCCTTGGACAGTAAATATTATTTACTGGCACAGTAAAAAATATTTACCGGCACGGTAAAAATATTTTTACTGGTACTATTCACATGAATAGTGAATATCCAACATAGTTTCCGCAAATGCTGAAAATTAATGGTCACTGATAAAAATGATATTATAGGATATCCGAGGATTCCGGAGTCAGATTCAAAGGAAGTTTGGGGATACGTGAATAGTGCCGTATACGTGAATAGTGCCGTATACATGAATAGTGCCGTATACATGAATAGTAATTTACTATTCACATGGAAGGAAGGTACGGACGCGTATTGTAACCTTAACTCTGATGCTTATGGTATGCTTATATGTGATAGATAGTCTGAAATTCTGTTTTTGAAAATTGATCATACACATACAACTTGATACGGGTTATAGTCTTGATAACGCCGTTATGTTTTCCTAGCGCTGAGGACACGGATGTACACCGTGGCACTGGTGAATAGTGCAGACTATAATAACATGCATATTGCAGTGGCTGTGTTATGTTATTATGTGAATATGAGAATAATGTATGTGATTATTGCTGTTTTGACATGAATATCTGTCATACATATTTGATACATAAGCATGAGGTTAACCGTTACCTGAGGTTCAATGGGTATTGAACCTCAGCTCTTACTGTAGCTACAGGATTTTCGGAGTGAACAGAAACAGAAACAAGGGTAAGCAGCAGGCAGAAGGACTAGTTGGAGAAAGTCCTGTAGATATGTATAGTCTTTCGAACTATTTGTATCAGCAAACCAGTACACCACAGTGGTTGAATATCAGTTACTCTGTATTTAAAATCATTTCGTTGCTCAATTCTGGTTAAATTATTTTGAACTCTGATCAAATAATTTCAAAAATGCTTTAGAAAAGTTGGGGTGTTACAGAATTCAATTACCTTGCATGGTTTTTCTCTTTCAAATCAATATCTTATTATAAATTTACTTTCAGAATCGGGCCTCACAGTGAAAAAAGGAGGGGACAAAATTATGAATGATTACATGGTCACCTCTGGACTCTGGTCCTTTAATAAGATTTGGTTTCATCCTTTTTATAAGCTTGGGGTTCTCTAAATATTAAATACATTTTCACTCATTTCACCCATAATTAGTTCTATTCTTGTTTTCCCCCCTCAGAGTTTCTTTCATTGTTTTTCTCAATAGCTATTTCTCTTTTACTTACTTTTTTATAAATAAAGGCATATTTTTTTTTTAAAAAAAAACTATATTTCTTACATATTTACTATTACTTTCAACTAATTTTAAGAGGTTTTTGAACTATACAATTCGGTTATTTGGCTCTTATAAAAAGAACAAGAGGAGTACCAAAGGATTATAAAAAGAACAAGAGGAGTACCAAAGGAATATGAAATACCATATATTCTGGTTCTAGTATATGTTCAGTACGTGTAGGAAGCTACCACCAAATAGAGTCTGAAAATAAATAGATGTATACAGCTTTATCCTACAATTGGTGAATTTGACAGAATAACAATTGACATGATAATTAATTATTGAGCTCTACACAACTGACCCCAAACAAAAGCAACTTTACAATTTATAAATAAAACATGTATGTAACGTGAGGTATTAAAAAAAGATGACTTCACTTACTTTTCCCTTTTAAATGAATGACTTATTATAAATTGACCCACATAATCCGGCCTTATCGTTTTAGTTGGGCCACTATGATAAACGAAGGCGACAATATTATGAACTACTCCCTCCGATTTTTAATATAAAGACTATTTTAATAACAAAATTCAGTATAAAGTGGATATCATATTAGAGATGAGAAGAAAGAATATGGAATATATACTATTTCCCTTGGTATGATTCGGCTGGCTCCCTCGGAGTCATACTTTAATAAGTCATATCAGTCAATTACAAGTGGATATCCTAAAAGACAAAATTAGAGAAAACTTTATAATTAAAAAAAAAAATTGCGCCTTCCAACCTTTCAAAAGGTGTTATTTGTAAGGGAAAATTTCAGTTAGATCCTTTTATTGGAAACTAATTTTAGTTAACCCCTAAAACTTTATGAAACTTCACTACTTCACCTCATGATCAAACTGAAATTGATTTTTTTAGGTGAAAAGACAATAATGTCTTTACTTTATTTGTCTTGTAAATTATCTTATTTGTCTTGTAAATACTCATATATTTGTCTTATAAATTTTCATATTCGTCTTGTAAATGTCCAAAATGTTTTCAAGTCTCTAGATTTTTTAATCCCTTTATTTATCTTGTTAATATTTTTATTTTTCTAATAAATTTCATTTTTTTTTGTAAATTATCAATTTATCTTGTAAATGGCCAAAATAGGTTTTAACTCCATAAATTCTTTTGAATCCCTTTATTTATTTTATAAATCTCTTTATTTATCTTGTAAATACCTTTATTTATTTTATATAAATACTCTTCTGAAAAAAAAAAGAAAAAAGAAGAACATCATTGTTTTCTACCCACAAAAAATAATTTCATTTTGACCATGAGCTATAATGAAGTTTCAAAAAGTTTTAGAATTTAGTGAAATTAATTTGTTATAGAGGGGGTGGCTGAAATTTTCCCAATTTATAAGTCTGTTATGGTAGGTCTTCTTTCTGGCTGCACGCACTGTGTGTATTACGGGACAGCTATGAAGTCAGATAAATTAGATAATCATGATGATTGATTGTGTCACCTTAAACAAAATCAACTTGACAATTTATAAATAAAACATGCATCCCACGTGACGCATCAAAAAAGAAAACTCCAATTAGCTTACGTACATGCATGCATGGTTTTTCCTTTCAAATTAATGACTTCATAAATTAAATTTACTCTCTGAATCCGGCCTTCTCCCCTTAATTGGGTCACCGTGATGAAAGGAGGGGACAACACTATGAATTACTATAATATTATTACCTCTGGTCCTTTAATAAGATTTTAGTTTGGGTTTTCTAAATATTGAATGCATTTTCAGTTTTTCACCCATAATTAATTCAATTCTCTGATTATTTTTCCCCACATATTTGATTTCATCGTTTTTCTCACTATTTCTCTCTCACTTATCTTTTTATAAACAATGGTATATTGAAAAAAATATACATTTCTTACATATTTATTATTACTTTTAACTTTGACCATACATGATCATGGCACAAGCAAACAATTATCTCTTTAGCGTAAATTCCGGCCATATCCTTTTAATTGGACCCCCCATGACAAAAGAAGGCGACAAAATTATTAATTACTCTCTCTCTTATGAATATAATATTTGTGCGATGTTCATATTTTTATATCCATTATCCTCCAGTATCATATATTTATCTCCTCATTGTTATCAAATCTTTAGTTATAACTATAAATAGAGGGCATGTATTATGTACTACATATATCTTGATAGTGAATAAGAATATATTTTTTCTGATCTTTATTATAAGGCACTAACTAACAAGTATATTTGGCTTTTCTTATAAGGTATTTACTTGTTTCCAATGAGCATTAATTTTTTTTTTCAATCTATGCCCCTAATTAATAAGGGTAGTGGATGAGAGTAATAATTAATAAAATATTAGAGTTTAATACAATTAGTAGGGGTATAATACTGAAAATTACTTAAATTGTAGGACAACTTTATTGAATTTAATTGTTTTTATTGGTTTGTAAGAATTGTTAGTTGATACCTTATAATAAGAACAATAAAGACCAGAGGGAGTACTCTCTTTGCTCTTGTTCTCTTGATATCTTTCCATTTTATTTATAACACGTTATTGGGAGAGTCTAAGAAACAAGCTTATGGCATCTTGTTTATACTTTTTTTTTTCTCTCTCTCTTTCATTCTGCTGGCTCCCTCGGAGTCGTATTTTAATAAGTCATATTAATCAATTACAAGTGTGGTCCGTGTGGATACTAAAAGACAATATTAGAGAAACTTGAAAAAAAACATTACGCCTTCCAAATTTGACTTTTAAAAGGGTGTGTTATTGATATATCATATATCTCCCCCCGTCATTAGGCCTTCTTTCTGGCTGTCCTGTGAGTATTGCGGAACAGCTATAAAGAAATCAGATTATCAAGATAATTTATTGTCAAATTAAAAAAAATCAACTTGAAATATTTTAAATAAAACATACATACAACGTGAGGCATTAAAAAAGAGGAATTCAATTACCTTGCATGGTTTTTCTCTTTCAAATTAATAACTTATTATAAATTTACTTTCAGAATCCGGCCTTATCCTCTTAATTGGGTCACAATGGAAAAAAGGAGGGGACAAAATTATGAATGATTATATGGTCACCTCTGGTCCTTTAATAAGATTTGGTTTCATCCTTTTTATAAGCTTGGGGCTCTCTAAATATTAAACACATTTTCACTCATTTCACTCATAATTAGTTCTATTGTTTTCCGACTCAGTTTCTTTCATTGTTTTTCTAACTAGCTATTTCCCTTTTACTTACCCTTTCATAATTAAAGGCATATTTGAAAAACTATATTTCTTACATAATATTCACTATTACTCCCGCTGGTCCCTATCACCCCTATGATCTCTTTTACAAAATTTCTTATCGTTTGAACTTGCTTTATGTGAAAAACTAAACAAACTTATGAGAATTGATCTGGTCCTAACTTTTTCTACCACGAAATCTGGGGCATCTTGTGTTGGGACTTTTATGCGTAGTCATTCGTATAATGACATCTTGTAGTACTCACAAGATGCATCATTAGCTCATCTCTCGTGCTACTTCTCTTTCTTTCCTTATAATTTTATCAGAAGAAAGGGTTAAAAGATGAATTTTACCTTGGAAATATTCGTGAATGAGCCATGGGTTCAGTAAGTAATTCTTTTGACTTGATGTTAGAAGTGTTGAAAAATAAGCAATGTAAAAAAAATGCTAATGTTGGCACTGCTCATTTTTTAACATTTTTAGGGCAACATTAAACCTAAAAAGCTTTTTAGCTACCCACAGCTTCTTAACAAAATACTTTCATGACAAAAATCGCCCTAAACCCTTTTAGAAATATGATTTCTTTTGGGTGTTAAACCATACACAGTGGCAAAGTAATTAAACAAGCTGTATATCTGCCATAAGAAATTGATGCCATACATTTGGATGTAAGTGTCTATATGGTTGTTGTAGCTTCTTGGCATGATGATTTTCTTTTGCAAGTAAATGTAAACTAGTCAGTGTCACTATTGAAAGAGATCCTTACAAATATAACTGGGGGGGAAAAAACAAACCATTTTCGTCTCCTCAATCTTAGCTAGCTATCATCAATATCATCTTTTCTTGGTGTACACATAAATAGTTCCTTTTGGCATGTTGGGAATGCAAAATAATACAAATTTATTTATTGGAATGAAGGATTAAAAAGAGAGGGGTTGCAGTACGTAGCTAGACTAGATGAATAACACACAATACATGACGGGGGAATGAAATTAACAAGTAGGGACGATATATAATAGGATCGGGGTAATTAGTGACAAGTACACAATTGAAATACTAATTTCTTGGCTTTGCATAAATCAGGATATTGTTTTCACCGATTTTTTCAGCCACTGTTTTTCTCCGGCTAGTTACAATGACGGCGCCGCCCCCAATTTTCTTCAATTTGCCTAAGAATTCAACAGCGAACCATTTGCTACAGTACCACATGTCATCCAACACTAAAATATAATTCCCTTGGTTCGGTAATCGACTCTCTAGTTCTCCCACGAGCCTAGAGAGCCAATCCTTATCTTCAAGGGCAATATAATTGCACACCAGGAGATCAGTATCGAGGCCCAAACGATAAAGCAAGTATTCAATAATCCTGACATCCTGTGTCTCCTCTTCGCAGGTTAGCTGCGATAAGCAAGCCCATATGATGCACTTGAATTTGTCGCCAACACCTTCTTGTTTCAAAACGCTCTCAACGAGCGCCGTCTTGCCGGAACCGCTCGGCCCATAAATCCCGACGGCCTTGAAGTCACTATCCGACGTCAAGAGACAATCAGCCATCCACTTTTTGGGTTCATCGGAAACCGGTACCTCGTCCCCAGTACAAGTAACTGGATGGGGTTTGTAGAACGTATACCGATCCCACAAATATCTTTGGAGCGACTTCAAATCCCGTTGGGTCGACTCCAAAACCCGTTGGCTAGATTCGGTCTTGCTGGCAGGAGGTTCCGCTACCAGTTTTTCAGCCTTGTTGAGTTTATAATCGATAGCTTCCCGGTCTTTCTTCTGAGCCACAAGATCATGGCGGGAGAATATCCTCTTGATAGACTTGTTCTTCTTCTTGAGGATCTGCCAGTCGGCAAGGGCGTTGTTAAGATCGCAAAGCAATGAAACGGAATCCGGGTGGGTTAACGCTGTACGACTATTAGCCTTCAACTTCTTACCCATGTCTTTAAACCTGTGCAAGATATTATTTGATGATGAGTGTGAATTGTCTTCATTATCCAATGAAGATAAGTATTGTTTAATCAGAATTCTGGCAAGTGCGGATTCCGATTCGGATTCCATGATGACAAGAATAACAAGTGCAAGAACGAAGCTCGTTCGTGTATATGAAGCTATAAACCAACAGCAACAGGGCAAAGAGAGAGAGAGAGAGAGAGTACTTTTTTAGTGTCTTACCCCAATTATCTGAGCCAGCGTCTCAGATCCATCCCATTTGAGATAAACTAGACTCTGATCGGAACCGGCTTCCCTGCTCGTCCTCTGGACGAGCAGGGGGAGCTCGTCCGTACGGACGAGCTCCTGGCCGTCCAGATCTAAATCTGGATGGTCCAGATCTTTTTTTTAATTTTCGTTTTTATTTTTTTTCTATATGAAAAAATTATTTTTTGAAAAAATGTTAGTTGAGAGATTTTCTTTATTTTAGGTCCTCTATCCATTAAAATTATTTTTTGTAAAAAATAAAAAAGTAAAAAAAATCAGATCTGGACGGTTCAGAGCTCGTCCGTACGGACGAGCTCTCTGTACTCGTCCAAAAGACGAGCACAGTAACCGGTTCCGACTCTGATAAGAGTATATTTTTTTGTTTATTTTTTATTTTTTTATATTATCATTGGTATCCGATTCAGGTTTCTGATTACCCTTCTAATATAAGTGACACCTATGGTACTCGAACTTAAAACCTAGAGGTTTTTGTTTATTTATTTTTAGGCCAACAAAGTGTATCAAATTCTGGAGATTTTTTTTTATCTACAAATTTTACAAATAAGTATTATATTACAAAAGTATCTTTATTTTTAATTGCGAAATATTGATTCATTTTCTTAAATTATATTTTTAAATAGTTAATTTCTGTATAATTTTCATTAATTTTATTTTTTTCTTAATTTAATAAATCAATTTATTTTTTATACTTATTTTTTTATTATTTTTCTTTCTTCATTAAAAATAATCGTAATATACTTAAATTTTTTTTATATATTTATTTTTGCTCTAATTACCATTTTATTTGACCAGCCGGTGTAATTACTATTTACCTGATATTATTTTTGTTGAGTACCTTAGTGTCATTTTTTCTAAAACCAATATACTACTTCATATTTAATTGTCGGGCGGACTTTTCATTCTATGGGTGGCTGATGATGGTGAGAAAAACAAGGGTAATATTCTTAGCAGGGGAACGCACACATACACACGAAGATACATGCAAGTTTAACCTAATGAGTATTGGTCACTTAGAAATTTTTTTGATCTTATTTTTACCTAGAAAGTTAACAAAACAGAGCAATTTTGTCCTAGAAATTTTTCCGAGAAGCAATTTTGCCCTAAATGTTTTTCTAAGAATAATTATACCCCTGAAAGTTTACAAATTGGAGCAGCAATTTAACAGTCAAGATTAATAAAAGGGCAATATTATTACGTTTTTAAACTTTAGGAGTAATAGTGAGACTAACAAAATTTCCAGGTGACTAGTGCTTAGGCTAAACTTCCATGGCAAAAATGGTATTTATATACACATATATACACACACATATACACACCTATATATATTATAGAATTTAAAAGTTATAAATAATATAACTCTTTTTAATACTTATACTTCACTTGATATACATGAAAATATATGTCTAATTTGACCACACACAAAAAACAAGTCTGCTAAGAAAATGCAAAAGGGAGAAAGTAGTCTAAATTATGTTTTTGTACAAATCCATATGGATCTAAATAATTTAAAATTTTCTGGTAAAGAAAATAAGTCTAACTTTAATAATCGTATCTCACAAAAAATATTATCACAAGATCAAAATTTAATAAAACAAATAAAATGATTTTCTCTATCAATACCAAATGAGAAATCACCACGCGGTGACATGTCTAGTACAGTAAATAAAATTATTAAAATTTAATACTGCCTCCGGTGACCGGAGGGAGTATAAAGCAAGTTGGCTTCATCATGCTAATCCCCCACACCACCAACCTTGTATCTCTTACAGTCTGAAAATGTCCATCTCAACAAACTCAACAACGACAGATGATGTGAAAACACTGCTTAATCGCCTCAAGAAGACCTTTGAAGAAACATACGAAGATGTTTCATCAGCCAAAGATGTGAAGAAGAGGATCGACCATTTGATGACTCAATTCCCACTATCCCAACAGTGGGAACAGAAATTGCGTGACCAATTCTCGCAGTTGGATCCCCGCAGCCCTTTCCGTACTATCCGTGGCAAGCTCGACGAAATAAAGAATCAAATACATCTACTTGCCGCTGAGTCCGATCAGAAAGTTTTCCAAGCTTTGTCTGTGGAGAACCCGGATATTACACTTGAACCAGACGAGGATTCATCCGTGAAATGTCTTCGGCTGAATTATGACTTTTTCGTCCGACCTGATAGACTTAATCATGACCCGATAATTTGCTTGTATCTGGCAATTTTCCCTAAAAATTCTGTTCTGAGGAAAAGGCTCCTCATTTATTGGTGGATTGGGGAAGGGTTCGTCAAGGACGAGGAAGAAGGCGAAAAAGTATTTCAAGAGCTTTTGGATCTTGAATTACTCATACCCGATCCTACCCACAAGTGTCCAAGAGTCAGTAAATGTCGAATTTCGTCTTGGTTCCGTTACATATTGCTCTCGGATGCCAAGAAAGCGAAGCTTTTGCACTTTGATGAAAAGGACGGGAAATGGATACCACGTTTTAATCCTGAATATTATCGTAATACTTGTTTGATCGCTGGTCACACTAATTTGGCAAGTGTTGAGGAAGACAAACGTGGGACTTTGAGGACCATTTTTAATGTAAACGAGCGATATCTTGATTTTCAGCCCCATTGGTTTGCTGAACTCAAGAGATTGGTGGTGCTTCAGCTTGGTCGTTGGCAGGCTTCTCCAACCCATCACATTGAAGTTCAAGGTAAGTCGTTCCTAACAGGTTTGAAGACCCAGATACATCTCAAGTATCTCAGCCTGCGAGGGATTTCAAGAATCACTTCACTTCCAGACTCCATTAGTGAACTGGTCAGCCTCCAAATTCTGGACCTCAAGGCTTGTCATAATCTAGAAACGTTACCTGCTGCTATTGCGTCATTGAGAAAGCTCACTCATTTGGATGTATCAGAATGTTACTTGCTGGACAGGATGCCAAAGGGGCTCCACAAGCTCACATCGCTCCAAGTGCTCAAGGGATTCATAATAGGCAGTTCGCTGAAGACTCCCATCAGAATAGGACATCTTCAAAAGAGTCTGAAGCGATTAAGTATACATATAGGAAGTGAGGCTTCAATCCAGAAAGAGAAATTCGACAGGTTGAAGGATTTAAAAGAGCTCAAGTGTCTCAAAATATCATGGGGCAAAGTTGTTAAGGATAAAGATTACTCTCTGTCTTTTCCGGAAGGTTTACAAAAACTGGATCTTGAAGGCATTCCTCACGAAACGATGCCAGAATGGTTAAAGCCCAGCAACCTGGGAAAGCTGGAGACGCTATACATTAAGGGAGGGAAGCTCAAGAGATTAACAGATCAGGGCGAGGAGTGGAATGTGAAATATTTGGTGCTCAAGTATACCAATATCCAGCCAATTGACGTTGAAATTCTCAGGCGAATGTTTCCTTTACTCCAATACGCTACGTGGCCCAAACAAGGTGAGAAAGAATCTGCCCCGCATGAGTGGATCAACGAGGATGGGACAGTTGAGTTCCAAATTATACCACAAAAATAGTCAATTAGTGATGAAATTCTGCTACTAAATTGATTCAGCAATGAAATTTCGTCTTTAACTAATTAGTGACAGTCTATTTAGTAGTAAAATCTCCAAATTCCATTGTTAAATTTCATCGCTAATCTACTGTTTTTTTTGTTGTAGTAAAATTATGAAATAAAGATAAATGATACATGATATGTTTCTGTGGTTTGATTTTGTTGTTTGCCTTTTCATGTTGTTGTATTGGCTATATGTTGCTGAAATCTTTTTCTGTTTACGAAATTTTGATGAATTTTCACTGCGCATAATTCAGAATTTAGTAACTTGATGTTGTACAACTGTTGCTCAAAAAGGTAACATCCAATTCATCAGTAGGAAACATTGGTCTGCGCGCTGAATCCTTTAGTTCATATAATACTAGTTTGTTCAACTTTACAACAGTACAAGGACGTGGATCCATTTGATATAAAAATTTTCAAAACAGAGCCGTATCCTATATATGATGTTTATGATCGTATCAAATATAGAGCTAGGAACAAGGCGGACCGTTTTTGAGGTAGTTATCATGTCAATAGATTTATCCCTTTTTTTTTGGCAAAGGGAACGATCTTTATGGCTATCTACATCTATAAATTTATCATAGTTCATAGGTGATGTAAGTTTTACAATCTTGAATTTAATTCAAATAAAGTTTACTTTCAAATTTTACAATCTAGTTATTATTTTGCTTTAAATTGAGATACATTGCTACTAAAACTCAAAATTTTTTAGTTAAAATCATTATCTAATGTCCAAATTAGTCTATTTTTTAAAAAGTTTAAATGAATAAACCATTATGAAAAATCAAATAAATCAAACCATTTTATAAAATTAAATTAAAGAAAAAAGTAATAACAATTAAATATTTACAACATCTTTAATAATATAGAAATTATAGTATCATATGAATAATTTGAAAAAAAAAAAAGGGGATTAAAGGGGCTGATCCTTTTAGACCCTCAACCTATTAGGGTTGGTCTTTTTTAAGCTTGTTTAAAATTTTTTGAGCAATTTTTTAAGCATGGCCTTTACAATAAAAAGGTCTAAACGGCTAGTCAGACAGGCTCAGTTTATTTTACTGGCTCTAATCAAATATATATTCTATCTTCTGTCATTTTTCTTTTATGGAATATATTAACTTCTAACTTTAATATGAGATCGAATTAATTAATTTAAAGAGATTTAAAAAATTGGATAAATCCCTTAATTATAGTAAAGTAAAAGAAAGAAAAAGCTAGCAAGCAACGTGGAGTGGGGCCAATGATTAAAGAAGTCGACCAGTGTAGCTTGTACTGTTTTTAAATAAATAAATCCGCAAGTCTTGCTTTATTGCTGAATCATATTCTCCTTCTCCGGCCACTCATCCGGCCTCGCTGCTGAAACAGAGCAGTACTATCGTAGCTTAAGCATGGCTTCTTTCATCTCCAGTTTGAAGAATATATGGGACCATTGGAATATCCGCCTGGTTATCCTTTTCAGTCTCTTTCTTCAGATCGTCCTCATCCTTTTTGCTCCTTCTAGAAAACGCACCAGAGGCGTCTTAGTATTGTTTGTCTGGTTGGCTTACCTTCTCGCCCACTGGGCTGCCAGCTACTGTATCGGACTCATCACCAAGAATGAAGCCGGAAAATCTACCACTACTGACAATGACTTCCTCATGGCCTTTTGGGGTCCTTTTCTCCTCTTACACCTGGGTGGCCCAGATACCATCAGTGCCTTTGCTTTGGAGGACAACGAGCTCTGGCTTCGCCACCTTCTCGCTCTCATTTTCCAGTCAGCCACCGCTGCTTATGTCTTCTTTGTAAAGCTTCCTCAAAACACATTATGGTTCCCCACCTCATTGATGTTTATCGCCGGATTAATCAAGTACGTTGAGAGAATTCACGCTCTCTACGTCGCGGCCGTGAGTAATTTCAGGAAATCATTGCTTCCACGTCCTGATGCGGGGCCCAATTATGCAAAGCTCATGGAGGAGCACTTTTCTAGACAGGAGGTCGGCCTTCCCACCAAAATCATCATGATTTCAGAGCTTCATCAACAATTCGCTGAGGCTCCCAAATCTGACGCTGAGGGAAAAAAGGCTGACAAATCCCCTGCAGAGCAGAAGGAAGATTATCATATTAAGTTGGTGCAGAAAGCTTTCTTCTTCTTCCAAAAGTTTCAAGGTCTCATTGCCGACATGATATACAGCTTCAAAGACCGCCGCGACTCCCAGAAATTTTTTGAGGAAAAAACAGCAGAAGAAGCTCTCCTGCTCATAGAAGTTGAGCTCAATTTCATGTATGAAGTTTTCTACTCCAAGGCCTCGGTGGTTCGCCAGCATTCGTTCTGGTTATTTGGAAAATTTGTTTCCCTGGTTTCTATTATCGCCTCCATCGTACTCTTCCTTAAGGCAAAAAGGAATGGTTTTGACCCGTCCGATGTTACCGTCACTTATGTGTTGCTGTATGGCGCTCTGGTCTTGGACGTCATGGCTCTCGTCATGCGTTTTTTCACTGATTACACCGCTACCCTCTCCGATGAATCTCTAATAGATTCCTACACAGCTTCTTTTTACCAAAGATTACAAATTACACTTTTCAAAGTTCTCAATAAAAGATTTTTAGAGGGTTACCTCCGGTTGAGGAAACCAACTTGGTCAAAAATAAAGGAAGGCCCTTATAAAGACTCTGAAAAACTGTCCACCAATTTCTTATTTCGCAGATGGTGTGGATTAATGTCGGGTCACAATCTGCTGAAATACTGCCTGGACGAGTCAATTCCAAGGGTTCCTAATAATCTTCATCCAAGCTTTTATATTCTCCGGGTCATTCAGAAATGGTGCTTCGAAATCGTCCTATTTGTACAAGATTTATTCTATCAACGAAACAAACGAAGTTCTCGTTTTAAAGATCTCGTTGATCAATTGAGGTACAAGTCCAAAAACCCATTCCTTAAAGAGCTTTGGGAATATGTCTTTGATGAGCTGAAAAAGAAATCTGCTAAAGCTAAAGATATAGAGGACATCCAAAGCATATGTTCTGCCAGAGGTGAGCAGGTTATCCAGAAAGAGAAATTCGAAAGTTTGAAGCATGAAGTGAATCCCAGAGAAGTTGCAGAGCAACTAAGAAGTTTGAAGTGGTATGTGAAATTCAAAGAAGTTGTAGAACAAGAAAAATCGAAGTCAAATGTGGATCCCAACAAAGTTCCAACGCAATCAGAAAGCTCGAGGCCAAATGTGGATTCCAAAGAAGTTTCAGCGCTATTCAAAAAATTGAAGCCATATTTGGATACCAACGGAGTTCCAACGCAATCAGAAAGCTCGAGGCCAAATGTGGATTCCAAAGAAGTTTCAGCGCTATTCAAAAAATTGAAGCCATATTTGGATACCAACGGAGTTCCAACACAATCAGAAAGCTCGAGGCCAAATTTGGATTCCGACCAAGTTTCAACGCTACTAGCAAGTTTAAAGTCAGATGTGGATTCCATCATAGTTGCGACGCAATCAGAAAGGTTGAAGCCATTTGTGGATCACAACGACGTTACATTTGATCAAAGTCTCCTATTGTGGCACATTGCTACTGCTCTCTGCTACGCCAAAGACGCCAGAGTTGAAGGAGACAAGAGAGGAATTGTTGGCCAGGAGAAAAAAGACATGAGAAGAAAAATCAGTATGCTTTTGCAAGAGATTAGAAACAAAATCCTCCTATTGTGGCAAATTGTTACTGCTCTCTGTTATGCTAAAGACACCAAAGTTGAGGGAGACAGGACAAAAATCGATGGCGAAGAGAAAGAGGACAAAAAGGACAAGAAAATGAAAATCAGTATGCTTCTCTCGGATTAAATGCTATACCTTCTTGTTATGCAACCCAATTTGATGTCTGTGATAACAGGAATCGGACAAATAAGGTTCCAAGATACATGTGAAGAGGCCAAAAAGTTTTTGAGGAAGAGGATTACACCGCTGGGGGATCGGGAGGCCATGCTGAAGGAAGCTTGTGATATTCTGATGAAAGTGCCAACAGAAGAAAAACCCATTGATGTGAAGGGGGATAGGAGCAAATCACTGTTATTTGAAGCATGTCGTTTGTTCAAAGAGTTAGACAAGTTACCAAATGAAGATAAGAAATGGGAAATCATAAGTGGTGTTTGGGTGGAATTGTTGTCATATGCTGCGTGTCATTGCAGGCCTACGGGGCACGTTGAGTTACCGAGTAAAGGCGGAGAACTCATTTCCTTTGTTTGGCTCTTAATGGTTCAGCTGGGGCTAAGCACTCAGTTTCAAATCAAGGATGGCGATGCAAGGGCCAAACTCATAGTGGGTGAGTTGCTCAATTAATCCACCTGCTTACACTTCGATATTTTCAACAAGGTCCCTCGTGCATAATTTATGTAATGCATGCAATACTTATTCATTCAATATATGCATATTTCATATTTAAATAGGTATAGATTTTGGAATTTATTTGATTAAATTGATGAATAGTTTATATCTATTCAATTATATATATATATATATATATATATATATATATATATATATTCTTCCCAATAATTATAAAAAAAATCTGGCTATAAAATATACTCTTTTCATTTTTTATCTTGCAGGAAATATCAAAAGATTTGAGGAAGAAGAAAATCTCGAATAAAAGAAAGGATACAGAAGAAGATAGAGCAAATCGCTGGAGAATCAAATGAATAAAATCATGCTGGCGAAAATAAATGGTGCAGCAGGTGGCCGGAGCAAAACAAATAAAATATACATGTGTGTGTGTGTATGGACACTGTATAGGGGATGTTCTTTTTCTTGGCTGGTGGCAGCAGCAAAAAAGACATGGAGTTCAAATGGAGGAGGATTGAGATTTTGATATGCAAAAGATCGGGAGCACGATGAAAATTTGGCACTAATGATTAGTTTCTCCTTCTCCTTCTTTTTTTTTTTCAAAAAAAAAAAAATTCTCTTCTTTCCTATATCTTTTATTTTGTATTTAGTTTACTCTTATTTTGTTCTTGAGAATGTTTATGTTATGTAGTAAAATTTTCATTATTGTACCTTAATTATGGATTCATGGATGATGATTTTTACTATTTTTAGTTATTTTATTTGTTTATTCAATTGCATGCTTGATTTTCTAGAAACACAGAAATCTTATTGGAACCATTCTCAAGTTCTAAAAGATTGTAGACATAGGAAATTTAGATTAGACCTACTAACATATAATTGTTCTAGTAGTGTAAAACTTCGCTAGATCCTTCTGAGTTTTGAGTTTGAGTCCCAGATGATACACATATGGTGGGAGGGCCGGGACACTTACAAATCCTAAACTAGATACTGAATAATATATCGAAACAAAAACTAGACCTTGAATTGAATTGTGTAAAATTGAGGGCTCGGATCACCAAATAATTTGATTTACTTTTAGGGTAGAAATATGTTTACAAGTCCTACATGGTCACATTAGGCTTGCATTTAATTTAGTCTAGTCAAGTAACCACCTAAGAAATTAAGGTTAACATAATTGAAATGTCTTTTAGTTGATCGAAAGACACTCTAAATTAAGAGTCCTATATTAGTAAATATAGTTTTCACTGCAATCAAGAAAAGAAATTATACACTAAAAAAGTAATCAAGACTAAAATAATTTAAATCACTGATTAAGATATAGAATAATCTTTAGCCTTTATTATAGTTAGATTTTCCCCCCTTTTTATTCTAGCTCGATTATATTGGTATCTTTGTTTCATTTTATGTCTAACTCAAATTAAGTGGAAGTGTGAAGTTAAAGATCAACTAGGTTTTTGGGAATGTTGCTTTATTTACTTTTTATTACCAAATAGGACCCATGTATTTGCAAAATTAATTTCATATTTTATGCTTACCATTCATTTTCTCAATTAGATAAATCAGTCTTGTATAATGTTTGTTTGTTTCGTTCTTTTGGTAAGCCACTGGCCAATTTATTAATCAGTTGAAAATTCACAGATAACTGGTTTGTTATTTATAAAATACCTTCGAAGAAAAATTTATATTAAAATAATAAAGGTGTGGGGGCTAGATGTAACTCTCCCATTTCACTAGTATAAATTTGTCTATATTTAACGGTTTTTTACCTTTAAATATCCGAACGCTAAATATTTATATTTAAATATGGTTGCCAACCATTAAATATTTTGAGAAATATTTTATTTAATGCAAAGGGAGTTTTTATTTCTTGGGAAAATTGTTCTTGGGTTCCAAGCAATACAATTTACTATAAATAATTAAATCCCTTAAAATCATCAAATTACTAGAAAATCCTTAAAAACCTAAGGGTAAAATATTCCAATTTTAAAAAGATGTCATTGCCCTTGCCCTTGCCCTCAATCAATTGTCTTTGTGTATGTGTCCTCACCATTTGTCAATCACATGCTCCTTCACTTGTCTGTTCATACTCTTTTACTTGTCAACTAAAACAAAATTACCTCCACCTATCAATTGACAAGAATGAAAAAGCATGAATTAACAATGATAAGGGAAGGCATGCGTACAAAAAACACTTTTAAAATCAGACGAAAGAGGTATCGTAAGACCGGATCTGTTACCGGTCTTATTCTAGGCGGTCTTAAAAGTTTGTAACTTTTAAGATTGGATGAAAGATCGGTTTTAAAAATTTAGACCGAACTTTTAAAATATCTGGTCTTAAAAGTTTTTCAAAATAATAATTAAAAAAAAAAACCAAATGAAACAACCGGATTTCTTGTTTAGAAAATTAGAAGGATCTAACCGAAGAAATTTTGAGGATTTCTTGTTCATGGTTTATAGGTTTCTCTACTCATATATATGTGTTTTGATTTTTTTAGTACACTAGATGTGTTTGATTTATAGGTTCTCTATTTTTGTTAATTTTTCAATTTATTTGATTGTTTAGTACTTGATGGAAGCATCCCAAATACCAAAAAAATCAACAAAAAAATCTATAACTTCCGGAGCTTTATTGCCCGCTCAACATTTTCCTGTACCAACTACTTTTTTATGAAAACTTTCTGAACAAAAATGCTCATTAACAAAAAAAAAAAAAAGCAACGTGGATACCATGTGGGCATGCCACCTCGATTTAATCAGTCAACTAACTGTTCATGTTTAAATCCATTAGGTTAGAGTAATATGCCTCGTTTTTTAAACTTCCAATAAAATTGTCACTTAAAAACTTTCTGGGCCAGGTAGCAAGTGCCCATACAAGAAAACTTCCAGGACATTTTAGCACTTCAACCCTATTTTCAATGATTTTCCGAAATATGATAAAACTGATCTGGAGAATTTTAGTTTAAGAGATAGAGCTGATATTAAGAGAAAGGATTAGAGGCTCTCGTCTACTTGGTTTGTCGAGCGTAGTGCCGTTTTCACAAACTGGGATTTGCAACGATAATATCCATACTCACAACACAACAACTTAAAATATAGCTCCGTTGCATTAGAATTGAGGGTGGGAAGGCTATAAAGTAAATAGAATGGCTAGCTGTGTGATTTTTAGATCTCCATGAAAGAATAAAGATTATATGATCTGCATATCATTCATGAACGAAGAAGGTGGAGGAGCTGAGTTGTCGATGGAGTTCGGAGATGGGAAGGGAATAAAGGTCGAGTTTTACTGAAAAGGACCAAAAAAAAAAAAAACAAATTTGTCACCGTGAATCATCCTCGCTCATGTGGCGGCCATAAGGACGGAGCTATAAATCTAATAAAATTACAAGAACTGAATCACAATCGATGACTCAAACTATAAGGATTGAATTAAAAAAATATTAATTTTCCTTTATTCTAATTGTAAAAAAATATTAATTGAAGTATTTAACACTACTCAAACAACAAAAAATTACAATCGTCAATTAAAGAATTTAATAATTGATGTGAGGTCCTAAGAATAAATAGTTTTTGAATTTAGTCACTGTAATTAGTTTTCTTCCATCAAAAACTAGTTTATTCTGTTATTGAACATCTTGTTATGTTTTATTTAAACGACACCAAATAGCACACATTTCCAAATTTAATACTCATGATGAACCTACAGCATCCTATCTATAAGAGAGTCCTCATCTTGTTAGGCTACAAAATCATTATAAAATTTGATTTGAAATGTACCAAATAATAAGGTACTACTTACTTTCAGATCTTAATATTAAATCCAGCTTGTAGTATTCCACTACAAATTATATTTTATATTAAGGATAGAAGTAATATTAAGTAAAATATAATTCATATTCCCGAGTCTCAAATCAAACGTCATACAAAACATATTGCTGCAGTAGAAGCCTACGTGCAAAACATTCATAGTGTCTCTAATTAAGAATGCTCACTCTCTCTCGATGATAATAAAAAAACACTCACTCTCACATTCATACAAAAATAACACATCAAAGCAGAGTCAGATATGACTTCGTATGATATGCACTCGTTGCTCTCTTCCTTTTTTTTAATCACCTTCGTTATCTTCTCCATGATTACTCTACGCATGCTTCCAATTCCGTCTCTGCTTCTTCAATGAGGAGGTCGGAGTCGTCAAGGATAGGAGCCTAGAGTATCGGATATTTGGGGTTTAGGTTAAAATGATAAATATATGAATTAAAGTGTTTTTAAATTAAATTCAAGATTGAAGGTAAATTTATTTTCAATAATTTAAATTTGACAAAAAAGAATATAAATAAATTTTCCATAATCACACACTCACACACACACACACACACATTGAATTATTTATTTTCTCATATCTTACTATAAATTCTACAAATTTGGAAAAAATAGATTAAATAAAATGAAAGCAGAGTTGTTCGTATAAAAATATTCTGGCTTCCCTCTCATGTTCCAAAAAACGATAACATTAAAACACTTCCCCTAATTTTTTATTGATTCAAATTAGGTAAAATTAAAATTCTTTCCCTACCCTCCAGTAAAATCTCTTCCCCATTGAACCAAACAAGCTAAGACAAAACTACTTTTATATGTTTGCTTTATATAACATAAAATTGCTTCCAAAAAGCTATCCCAATCCAAACACACCCTAGCATATGAAGTTAAAAAGAATTATTTCTGAACATTTACCTTGACTTCAGGTCAGAAAAATAGAGCACACATTGAATAATTTTCATTGAAGAATATTCATTAAAGGGGTAATAATTCTTGAAGGATATGTAGTTTTTTTTTCCTTCCAATTTTTAATTTGGTACTTATGTGTTTTCCTCCTTATTAAATATTGAAAATTTACCTTTTTAGCATCCTTAGCCCTTGTAACTTTATTCAGTTAGCATTGTTAACCAAGGTACACAAGCTAATTATATTGTGCCAACTGAATAAAACTAAAGGATTGAATAAAGTGAGAAAAACACACATATACCAAATTAAAACCTAAAGGAAATTATGGTATGTCAAGAATAATTTTCCTTTCATTAAATACATAAAAGAAGGGGGTTTCCCAGCCCCACCTAATTGAAAGGAGCACTTAATGCAATTTACAATTATTTTAATATGATATGTGAAACATATAATATATTAATACTCCTCTAGTGCTTAATATAAAGTATTTTTGGGAGTTAATCTTAGTCATAAATAAAAGATATAGTTTTTATATTTGTCAATGTTTTCTTAATTTACCCCTATTGATACTCCTTCAACAATAATCAATGAAGAGAGAAAATGAGGGAATTAAGAAAGAGGTCTAGAGTGTTTTAATACATATATGCCATATTAACTTAATCAATTAATTTCCTTAATAGAATCAAATTAGGTAAATATATCTTATATTGAGGATCATGAGTATAACTTAATGGAGTTTCCATACACACGTATATATCATTTAAAATTTTACTCTTAAATTTCATCCAAAAAAAAAAACTATTAAAATGTTATTTTGAAAAATTTAAATTGAAGTTGTCAAAGATAAGTAAGCCTTACACTTAAAATCGATCTATTGTCTTACAAATGTTCAATAAAACGTTTTAGAAATTTATTTATTTAAGCTAAAAGTATACATTTCATCCTTTAATTTTATACTCCCTTTGTCCCTAAATATAAACTTTAAATAACCAATTTGTGCTTATCAATAAAACAATTAAAATTAGTTAAAAGCACTAAATATGTTTTTTTTTTCAAACTATGCCCTTATTTGTAAAGAGGATAAGTGAGAGAGAAAAAAAATACAACAAATACAATTAAGGGGGGTAAAGTTGAGAAAAACTTAATAAATGTTTTGACAAAACTAAAATAAATTGAAGCTTATATTTTGGGATAAGCCCATTCCCAAATTTACAGCTTCTGTTTAAGGAGAGAGAGAGTACAAAGTTTTAGTTTGGTCCCTTAATCTAGGAAAATCATGTTTTTTAGCATTTATTATTACAATACAAAATATAAATTTTGCCCCTAATTTCTAAAAAGATTTCCCCATGTGCATGGAATAAAAGACAGAGAGGAGTACCTGTGACGAACTTTCAGCATCATCCGTATGATGTGCGGTGCTGCTCTGGTCCGATTCCCAAACATCGGCTTTTAGCTTGTCTAGAATCAACCATTTAAAAAAAAAAAAAAAAAAAAATTATAGATCCTATATACTCATGGCATGGATTACACAGCTCTCCATGATAATTGAATTAAATTACCACCTCCGGCCTTCATAAAAAACAATTAATAGTTATTTGTTTCTTTTATAAATAGGTTTAGATATAGCAAATAGAAAGACGATGAGTTTGAGAGTATGAATGCACGTAGGTCCGTACCATGGTTTTTGTGCAAGAGAAGTATGGTCTGGTTCAGGTTTTGATGCCAGCATTTTGTGATAGGCGTCACATGAACTTGTTTCAATTTTGGAGTGTTGAGAGGCTTCTTCACAAATGTCACCATATTTGGAATGTTCTCCACTCTGACCATCTTCAACTCTGGGAATTCAACAAAATCAAAATCTTCTTCACAGAAACTGGTGAGTTTTGGCAGATGTTTGAGTACAAGTGTCTCCAACTTCTCGAACACTTGTTTACGTGTTTCTCTAATTCGATCTTGATGAAGAACTTGAACCATATTTTCACATTTATATAATGTTAGCAATTTCAGAGAAGAGAGGTCTTGAGCAACTGAAATGGAGAATAACTTTTCGATGTTTTTGCAACCAACGATATCAAGTGATGTCAGCTTTTGGAACACCCGAATTTGAGGTTTCAGATTCCGTAGCTTCATTTTGTCATGTTCAGACAATCGGCTTTTGGAGGAATCCTACACGTTGGATTATCATGTGATTAATTAGTACTTGACATAAAGATGAAGATGTCACAAAAAATATATAATAAATACATATATACCGTATCAATGGAATTGCCAGCTATATCTGAAACGTGTAGCTTCATTTTGGAGGAATACTACACGGTGGATTATCTTGTGATTAGTACTTGACATAAAGATGAAGATGTCACAAGAAATATATAATAAATACATATATACCGTATCAAAGGAATTGCCAACTATATCTGAAACGTTCCTTGAAAATGTTTTGATTGTAGGACATTCTACTACTCTCGCTTTTTGGAGTTTTGGGAACTCAAATAGCTCCAAGGAGAAGTTTGGTAGCGCTGGTAGATTTTCAAGAACAATGGATTTCAAATTAGGGCAACGTTTCTCCTCCGCATTTATTTTTGGGCCAATGAAAATTTCTTGCAAATTTTTACAGTCTGAAATATCAATATCTGTCAAGTTGGGACAGCTGGAGGGTAATCTCAGGCGTTCAAGACAATCACAGCCTTTTACCGTTAAAATATTCAGGTTTTCAAAGGCCTTGATTGAATCATCCCCCCTCGGTTGGAACACATTACTGAGTGAACTGCAATTCCTCACAACCAGTTTCTCCACCTTCTCCGACACTATTTGCAGCATGCTTGAGGGAAAGATATATTTCAATTTGCTGAAGGAATCCACTACTATCTCTTTTAGCTCACACTTTGGTATATGAAGACCCTGGGCTTGCCATATCTCCTCGAAACTTTCGTTGCCTACCAGCTTCAATTTTTCTAATTTTGGGCACACATCCTGCGAAAAAGAGCTTGATGAATAAATTAATTGAAACATTCACTTCACTATAATTTGTGCACATACTTTACAATTCTTTACATGCATGCTATTCAAAGGACTGAACAAGACTATTTAATAGTGACAGAGAATTAAAGTTAAAATATAAGTAAACTCAGAAATTACATACGTACCATCTTCTGATCCGACGGCACCTGAGAAGATGTCCCTTCGTTGGTTGTCTTGATCAAAAATCCGGTAGTAAACGCATCCATTTCGGGACACTCTTCTATCGTCAAACGTAGTAGATTAGGAAATTTGAAATTGCAATGCCCTGTTTTGAACTGGATCAAATTTGGGAGACTTGCAAGATGAAGATCCTTTAAATTACCAAATGATTTCTCTTCGTTGTCATCAAATGATGTCTCTTCCTTGTTATCCTCTACGACAAATTTTATATTCTCGCACGACTCTATCTTCAATACCTCCAGAGAAACAAGTTCTTTTAGTGAAGGAGCCGTAAGTGGACTCTCGAGTAAGCCACACTTGATGATTTCTAATTTAGTTAGTTTACCCAGTCCCATAATCCCCGTTGGATCCTTGCTCCATATGCACTTCAATTGGGGTAAACTATCCAATTGCATTGTGTTCAAATTGGGGAATTTCACATTGCTTTCTTTGACAAATTCTGTGAGATCCAAAACCTGTTCCAGCAGTTCACAGTTTCTTACTTTTAGTTCCTCAAGCTCATACGACTGCTTAAGCAAAATGGACAAAAATTTGGTCAACTCATTATCGCACTGTAAAGCCTCTACAGTCTTCAATTTCGCGAGTTGAAGTTTCATTTCCACATATTTCTTCAGTTCCTCTGAGTCTTCGATTTTTAGATCTTCAAGTATTGGAAATTGACCCTATAAAATGATACCAATTAGCTGGTAATATCTGAGTATTAGGTACTCCCTCCCTGTCCTAATTATAAGATAACATTCGAGAATTGATTTTGATCCTAATTATAAGATAACATTCTAACTTTTGTCAATTTCTTCCTAAAATACTCTTATTTTATTCTCTCAAGTGTATTTGACTTTTGGTTATTACATGTGTGTGTCTATATATAGATATACATACATATATACACAGACACATATATATAGACACAAACACACACACATATATATATATCTATGAGTGAGTGTGTGTGTACATTTATGTATATTTGTGTGTGTGTGTGTTTATATATATATATATATATATGTGTGTGTGTCTATATATATACACACACACACATTTGTGTGTGTGCATTCATATATATGTGTGTATATATATGTATGTATATATGTGTGTGCGTGTACATATATGTGTGTGCCTATCAATTTATATGTGTATACATATATAAACACACACACACACACACACACACACACACATATATATATATATATATATATTGTGTGTGTATTCATATATGTGTGTAGATATATATGTGTGTGTATCAATGTCTGTATATATACATATATGCACACATATCAATTAAAAAGCATGTAAAAAGGAAAATACTAAGTCAGAGATAATTCACTTTCACTTATATCTTTTTAAATTTATATAAGGGCATTTTAAGAAAATAAGTAAAATTAACTAATTTAACTTCTCTCTTTAATCTCCCCAAACTTGATTAAATATGTCCTATAATTAGGACCAGAGGGAGTATTAAGTAATAACCAGTAAAGGAGACAAGATTTGGGTTAATTCAGCACCTTAGAGAATGTTTTTATAGTGCATCTAGTCTTAAAGTATTTTGTGGTCTAATATAATTTTGTCTTTAAAAATAGTTTTAGGAGTAATTCTGTTCTTAAAATATTTTTTCATTGGCAATTTTAACCTCACTATTAACTTCTCAAAAGGTCTATTACATGAAGATGCATCCAACACATTAAAATATTTTTTTAATAGTAATCAATAATATCCTAAAATAATTTTCTCTTGCAATTTTTTCATTTTTTCAGTACTCATCTTTCATGTCTAGCTTACGGCAACAAAGAATACGGGGGATATTACGTACCTTCACGCGGAAGAGATATACAATGTTGATCTGTTGATCTTTATCATTGGCCCATGTATTGCACTCAGTCACTTCCACCGATGTCAAGAGAGCAGGTCTCTCTATCATTCCCAAAGATTCCTGCTGAATCAAGTCACATTTGACAACTTTTACCCTCTTCAACGAAAGCCATTGAACCGTAGACCCAGCATCCTGGCAGCACCCACTGAATTTAGGTAATTTCTCAAGAATTAGACTCTTGACCTGAGTCAACTGATGAACAGTATTATCAGACTTCCTCTTTTGTGTATCTTCTTCATCTTCAAAAATTCGTTCCAACATCTCACAGTCACTTATCTCAATATTTTCAAGTTGCTGCAGATTCTCGATGACGTAAAGAGGAAGAACATATATCAATTGGTTACAGTTACAAACTGTTAGATGCTTCAACCTTTTAAAACTCAGCGTTCCCCCAGGATGGTTGAGGCCTACTATGCTTCTCAATTCACCCAGGTTGCGCAAGTGAAGTTGACACAAGTGAGGTAATAATCCACCATTATTTTCATGCATGTTAAGGCCTTTAATGACGAACAAATATTTGAGATCATAGCAGTCCTCAATTTTCATTGTTTCCAAATTTTGCAGAGGTACCATCCCGTTAGATAGAGCCGTAATAACCAAAAGCTTAATTCTAGATATACAGATCAGCTTCAAATGCTCCAAGGGATGGAAAAGAGCCTGCAGCCAATCAGGCCATGTCAGACAATTTTGCTATTCTAGCGCATTTTACTTCCAATATCTAATGCATATGTCAAGAGATAAGTTCAAACTTCAAACAAACTCGTCTCGGCGAAACTCTAGGGTGGGACGTCTCTAATGTGTCTTCCTTTATTCCTCTCTAATGCCTTTTGTGATATACAAACTTCCCCAATATTTTTTTTCTTTTTTCTATTGATAATTAGATTATATATAAAATAAGTGACATTTTCACATCTTAAGAGTATGAAATAACATGTAATTTTGATTTTTCTTTATGATTTTTAAAAACGTGAATCAAAACTGCACCATTTTAGATTTTTTCCCCTTCAAAATCATAAAAGAATTTAAAAGTGCATCATTTCATTTCATGCTCATAATATATCAAATATCATATATCTATCCAGAATTTAACGATCAAAAGAAATAAAAAAGGAAAAAAAAAAAAAAGCATTTTGAGTGGCATGATCGTTGATTGAGAGGAACACTTTCTTCACTCACATGTTTATAGGTTCCAACGACATTAAGAGCTGAGACAGAGCCAAGGAAAAAAGCATTGGAGAGGTTGGAGTATTATAAAGTGTATTAAAGGAAAGCACATTAAAAGCCTCAAACCTGAAAATTTACAGTTCCTATCTTTTTCCAACAGGAAAATGATAATTAACAAAGCACAGGGGAGAGAGACAGGAAAGAATCAATTTCCTAAATACGATGTGATTCTTGATTAACAGTATATAATAAACAAATTTACTCTTCGAACCAATGTATACGTGTCATATAAATTTGAATATAACAAAAGACAAGTGAAATATAAGAATAAGACACAACGAAAATATTGGTCAAAAGGGGAAAAAACAAGCAGGACGAACATACATACCTTTTCATTAATAGGAAACAATGTTGGGATATGATGAGGAAGGTCATTACAACAAGAACCATTCATGTGTGGTAAATGTTGCAAAGTCAGAGAGCGCACTGGAATAGACTCTATCTCATCAACTGTTGTGCCACTATCCAGGAGCACAATATTCTTCATTGAGCTGCATTTAGAAACTTCAATCTCAACAAGTTTGGAAAATTTCTTGATCGTCGGAGCTAAGAAGAGATATTCTAGTCCGTCGCAACTGTTGACTTTGATGACTTTAAGGTTTTGAAAGGAATCAATGATCGGTTGTTCGGGGCATATCTCTTGCAAGTTATTGAGATTGTCAAGTATCATCGTCTCCAAATTTGGAAACGAAACAGGAGCTTCATTCTTCTCAGAGGAGTAGACAATATTCTTCATTGAGCTGCATTTAGAAACTTCAATCTCAACAAGTTTGGAAAATTTCTTGATCGTCGGAGCTAAGAAGAGATATTCTAGTTGGTCGCAACTGTTGACCTTGATGACTTTAAGGTTTTGAAAGGAATCAATGATCGGTTGTTCGGGGCATATCTCTTGCAAGTTATTGAGATTGTCAAGTATCATTGTCTCCAAATTTGGGAACAAAACAAGAGCTTCATTCTTCTCCGATGAGTAGACAATATTTTTCAGGGAGCTGCAATTAGAAACTTCGATCTCAACAAGTTTGGAAAGTTTTTCAATCGTCAAAGCTAAGAAGAGATATTCTGGTTGGTCGCAATTGTTGACCTTGATGGTTTTAAGTTTTTCAAAAACCTGATCAACGGCCAGTGGGTCAGGCCATATCTGTTCTAAGCCATCTATTTCTAAGTACAAATCTTGTGAACTAGCAACTATTGCTTTAATCTCTTGTTCCAAATGAATGTTGGGATGCAGCTTTAGCTTTAACAACCTCGAGGTCCCATTTGAGTCCGACTGTTCCCATTGGTCGCCAATAACTATATTGTATTCTTCTAGCTTATCAAATGTCATGCTGCTGGGGAGAATACTAGCCTCAGGAATTTGAAGTTCTAGAGAAGTCAAACCAGTCAATTGCTCTATTTCGCTTGGGAACTTTTTCATGGATGATTGGAAGAAGCTAAGAATTTTTAAACTTTTCAAGGCTCCTATTCGAACCATGTCTGTCAAACAACATTGGTTCAAACACAATGTCTTAAGTTTGTTCAGTGAAACAAGAGATTTTGGCAATAAAGGCATGGTCACGCCTATGAGTACCAACACTTGAAGATTTCCCATTCCTCCAAAAAAGGAATCTGGAATTTTCAAAGTGCGATTATCATTGGTGTCTAAATATAGGAAATGTAGAACGGGGCAATCTAACCTTTGTGGAAGTGTTTGGATATTACAACGCTTCAAGATTATCTGGGTACAACTTGCAAGAACACCCTCTCCTGGCCAATCTTTAAGCGAACGAGCATTCCTTGTGAAAGCATTATGATCACTAGATGCAATATACGAAGCTACATCGCAAATAAGGTCAGCCACCTTGACCTCTCTTGCGCTGTAGTGAAGCAACAAAGACTTCTCCAAGTCACCAATGATCCTGTCAAGTTTGCTTCTTGCGTCATCAATGGAATTGACATGCTTGAACACATCCAAACCAATTACATACTTCAACACATTACTAACTGAAATGGATGGTCCAAGTACCCCACAAAGCAAGAGTACTTGTTTCACTTCATCTTCCAATTGATTAAAAATTGATCCCAGAGATGAATAAATTAACTTTTTAAATCTCCTGTTAGCCTTCTGATTGAGGATCCTCAAGACATCATTCTCATAAGAAACACCATTGTATTTTAATTGAAATACCTTCATGACTTTTGCAATAGGCAAGGCTGTGAGGCTTTCCTCAATCTCAAGGCCATCGCTCTTAAATTGATCGGTCCTTCCCTTCCTACCTAATCCACGAGTCCCTATTTTGGTTCCACGGGTGTATCTTATTAGAGAAATCGCAACTATCTTTATCCATTTCGTTGACTCATCAAGATTGGAATCCGCATCATTATGATCGACTACAGCAGCAGCGGAAGCGCCCGATTCTGCCGCCATTCTTAGTTTCTGGATAGATTGTACCAAAATTCAAAGGGAAAATATCAATCAGTTATCAAAAAAATCCTAACTCTAAATCCCTTACACCTTTTAATATTAATTACGAAGAAAAAATATCAAAAAATTCTTGTTATTAAAATACCTTTTCATTTTCATATTGTCAAAATAACTTTTCTAATTGTTAAAATTTTCTTATGAAAAAATTGTTGTAAAAATAGCTTTTTCTATCGTCAATTTTTTTTTTGGGAGTTTTTCCTCTAACGTGTAGAATTTTAGAAATTTAGAAAATTAAAAAAAAAACAGAAAAAGCTATTTTAACGACATAAAAATTCATTTTGACAACAATTTTTTCATAAAAAAATTTTAACAACATGAAAAGCTATTTTAACAACATAAAAAGTTATTTTGACAACGAGACTTTTTTGATATTAGAATTCCGTAATTAATATCAAAAAAGTCCCTAAAGACTTTTGATAGAGGATTTGGGGTTGAAACTTTTTTGATATTTTTTCTTTTCCTTGGGTTCTGAGTAATATTTTCCCAAATTCAAATGAAAAGGTCAAATCATTTTCAAATTTCTTGGCATAAAAAATCATGTTGAAATCTTTCCATAGATATATAGATATATTGGAAGTGATGAAGCAGTGTTATTAGACTCTAAAAGTGCTTAATTGAATATAATTTTCTTACAATCTTTTCTATGCTAAGAAATCTTGTGTTTTTCTTTATATATATATATATATATGCAACAAAAAATATTAAAATAGGAAGGGAGTATAACTAAAGAAATCAAAAATAATTTTTCATGAAAGAGGGACAATATATACAGGCTGAAGTATACTATTAGTCATTGTTAAAAGAATGCATATTATCGTTCATCGAAAAGAAAAACATATTATCTTCGTTAAGATCCACTATAATGTGTGTGTATGTGTTAGTTATTATATGGAGTGTAGGAGTATTTATTAATAGGATAAATAGAATTGTAGGTCGGACTTAAAGAAGCATATTTAACACTTCAAACCGCTAATAGCAGTGTATTACTCGGCCCGCCAAACAAATCATCCACCAAGCCCTTTTCAAACAATTTTGCAAAGGAAAAAAACATACTCAAAATTTTCAAAGAAAAGAAAAAGTCAAATTGATTTGTCAATTATAACCTCTAGAATCTTTGTAAATATTATTCTACTATCGAAAATAAGTTTCTTTTGTCATAAAAATTTTCATTGAAAATTTACTTGCCCTTGTGAAACACTCTTATAGAGGCGTACGTGTTTCACAAGGTCCGGTAAATTTTCAATGACAAGGATTGAAATGTCTTAGACTTTAGATTTTGCCCCTATCAATTTAAGTAGAAGATATTCTATATCTCTTAAATAAAAAAAGACAAGAATTCGAAACTTTGTAAATGAAAATAACTATGCTAACAGAGCTATGTATCACTAATTATTATTAGACTCGATAATATCTAAATCAGGGTCCAAAAGAATCGGGTACCACAAATAGAGAGAAAAAAGCGTCATAAACTCTAGTTCTAGGCGTATACTATATCCTTAATTCCACATATATAAATAAATTATTTTACCATTTCTTTTTGTTTTGGTGTTTTCTTTTCTTTCTTTCTTTCTTTTTTTTCTCTTTGCAGGTGACTAGTCCATATGATTAAGATTGATATCATTATTGGTCTTTGCATCTTGATAGAATTTTTATTTTGATCTTTTTTAAATCGTGATTTTCCATCCCTATAATTTTGTCCGTCTAAAATGTTAGTCCTATAGTTTCATAAGGACGATTTGAGTATAATGGCATTAATTTTTATTAAAACCATTGAGCATATGAATTAAAACTAAAAGTCCTTAAAACTATAAGGACTAAAAGCACAACTTATTAGAAGAATAAATAAATATCCTCAATTTTCCTTTTTTGGCAAAATTGGGGAAAGTCCCATTTGCCAAATTTTCTTAGTTAGAAAAACCTGGTGCGATTATACTTGGTGGGCTCAACTTTAGTTTTCTTCAATTATGTATAAAAGGTTTCAACATGTAAGTCATTATCTGTAAAAGTCTTCAATAAAGAAATCATTTGCATAGATGAAGTGATTTGTACTTTTAACAAGTTTTCTTCAATTGTCCTTGTCCCAGTCATACAAGGATGGGATGTGACGGGACTATCTCGTCTCATGAACACGTGTAGTTTTTGAAAAAAAGCTTCAATTTAAAGTTATGGAGACTAAAAATAAACTTCCATCAAATTATGAGAAGCATCAACATAAATAATTAATACATTCAGAGTCATATAAAGTTTTCTATTTTTAATGAAAATTTTCGAAAACAACTTTATTTTCTAAAATTTTGTTGGCATACTATTTCTTTTCAATTAATTTTTATTTTAGACTTCCTTTTCTCCTCAAGCTACATTTTAACCGTGATATATATAAAATCATCACCCATGCATATAAATTAAAACTATAGCATAAATGTGTTCCTTGTATATATAACTTTTTAATACATTAAAGTTTAGGCAAGTTAAGTCCTAAGCCTTTATCAGAGTCAAACCACATATATAGTATTTTTTGAAATAAAAAGATAGGAAAGAAATACAGATAACGTAGAATGAAATGGTATGTTACCTTTATTATCCTCTCCATATCTTGCAAAGATAGACCTCTGTTTTTTCCCCCCTTGGGTTCTCTTTCCTTAGAAGAGTTCTGTTGTTAAGAACCAAAAGAGAAAATAAGAACTAACACAGATTTCATAGTAACTAACTAATGCAAAAAACATTAATACAATGTTTGGTGTTTAAAATTTATCTTTATTTTAGATTTAGTCCTTTAAGTTTTTTTAATCTAAAATGTTAGTTCCTGTTGTTAAATAAGAATTTGGACTATTTTTCTCTTTGAGGGACCAAAACCTATATTTTGAAACAAGAAGAACCAAAACTAAAATTTGAGTAAATTATGGAAGCTAAACATTGTATTAACTATGCAATAATTCTAATCCCAAGGCAGACCGTACCTATATCACAATTAGATCAACAGAGAATTCAACTTCTCGGCTCTGAGGGACTGCAGATAAACAGCCATCAAACTTCAAACAGAAATTTTGTTTTTCCTTCTATTTTCTTCTTTTTTATGAAATTTTTCTTATCAGATCGATCAAAATAGAAGCAACAAACTTTATATAATCAAGAAAATAAATTTTCAAATAATGACTGCAACTTCTTCATCCCACAGAATGATATGTGAACACCGGATAGAGGCAGTAAGAAAGAGGAAGGGAAAAAAAAAAAAAATCTGATTTGAAGTATGTTTATAAAGATTTTTTTGGACAGATATGATCGACGAGGAAGCAACAAACTGAATGGAAATTTTGGTTTTTTTTGGAAAATATATTGTTAAAAATATGACGAAACAAGTTTGAAATAAATAGTAAGAACAAAGAGTGAACACAAGAATTCAGGAATCTTTTTTAACAAATCAAGAGCTTAGTTTTGACCATGTTGTCTGCAACTTGAAGGGAAAAAGTGCAGAAGGAAGCCGCAGAACAGAGTTCTAAAGATGAATAGTCGGAGGCAGTGATATGGAAACGCAGCAGCAAAGAAACTGATACAATACAAAACCTTGAAAGGAAGAGAGGAAAAAAAAAATTTGTTGGCATATATGTATGATTGACAAGAAGGCAGCACACTGACTCCAGAGAAACAAGGAAAGAGATATTTAAAGAAAGGCAGTTTCTTATTTCTCACAACTGAGAAAACGAATAAAACAAGCCTGATTTGAATATTAAGAACAAGGAGTGAACACAAAGACTCGGGATTTTATAACAAATCAGAAGAAAGTGGAAAAACACAGAATTCCAAAGCTGAGGAAAAGGAATAAGTGAAAATGGGATCGGAGAAGAAGATGCAAGCGCAGAAACAAAGAATGCCAAAGGCCAAACACGACTGATCGCAATTCTGTAGGAAACGTAAAAAGAGGACTCACATTTTTATAACGAAATTTTTATTATTATAACAATTTTTTTACCTGAATCATTGTAACAACCCACTTATTGACTCATTGATAGGTGTGCATTATTTTAATATGTTGCATCTTTGTCCTGTAATACGTTCTTTTCATTTGTTCATTTTTCCATGGCAATTTTTTTGGACTGAAATGTTTCCATGGCAATTGGATGAAGAGTGTAAGATTAATTATTCAAAAAATAGTATTTTTTTCTAGTGTATCCATTACAATCATAGTAGATGATTTGATAGGTTAATAATGAACGCTTTTACCTATTATTCCTATTACAATTTACAAAGAGAAAGCTTAGAATCTAATTCAGTGTTTCTTCATATTCTTAAATACCCTGTTGTTAAAATCGCGCTCTGACTCTTACAATTGCATCTACTGCTCCCATGTTGATTCAATGGCAAAATCGGAAGCTTAAAACAATCATAATGAGTTCAAGTAGAATATTGGAGACTAGCGAGTGAAAAAATAATGGGGAGTATCACTTATATTTTTCTCACTCATTTCCTCTCATTTCTTTTCTTTTTATTTATTCTCTCTCATGCATTTATTACAGTTAATTAATTTTAATAAACTTTTGATACACGTAATTTTACTAATTTGATTATTTATGTAAATTTTATTTTTCTAATCTTATTTATAAGACACTTTTAATCTATTTCATCGAGATTAAAAAAACCATAAATTTCACTAAATGCATCTTAAAATTCAATAACCTTTACTTTTATCTTAGTTTAATACAAAGTTTATATAATAAGAAATTAAATAAATAAAAAAATTATACACTTATATAAAAAGTTATCGATAAGATAAAAAAATCTTTATAGATAAGGTCAAACGAATATATGGAATTGGAAACCGAGGGAGTATGGAACCGGGGGGGTATTTTCTGTGATTGGATGGTTATTTAAACAAATATTTTTACAGACGGAGGGGTCCCGGGGACGGTGCCAGAAATTTAACGGGGCCAAAATATGATGAAGAGCCTAACTTGTAGGGTCCAAGTGCAATTTTAGGGGAGCTAATAAAAATTTTGCGTGTAGCTGTTTGCAATTTTTAGTACTTGAGTGTAATTTGTTTGGGAGAGGCTGAGACAATGTAATTTTCCTATTAAAGTACACATAATTCACTTTGCTCAGCCGAATGGGTTTGTCCTTGGACAATTTTTGCAATTTTTACGATAGGACTAAGTGTAATTTTTAGGGGTAGCAGATTGTAATTTTCCCCATGTATCAAAATATACATAATACCATGACCTTGTATTATTTTTAAAAAATGATATGTACGATACGATACTAATCTAAATTAATTTTTGGCTAAAGTATACTTTTAATCCTTTAACTTTACCTCAGGTATACTTTTGGTCCCTTAACTTTATAAACCATACTTTTGGTCCCCAAATTCTAACACCGTTAGTATTGCTAACGGAAAACGCTGACACAACAAGCTCAAATGATGACTGTGAAAAATTAAGTAATGACTGTGTATTTAAATATTATTAATATTAAATTTAAAATATATGTATATTTAAAAATTATGAAAACTTGAAACCCTAGATATCAAAACCTGATTGTTATAAACTTATGAAAAGAGAGAAAGAAAAATCTGTCTCGACTGTGAATTATTCTTCCGCTTCAACATATCACATCTGCCCATAGTTCTTCAGCTTCACCCTGTCTGCAGTCAAGTTTGGTGCATATCTCCTTCGCAGCCAAAAATCTAGTACGTATTTCACTTTCTGCAGATTGGCTCCTTTGTTTTTGCTTGCAACATTACTGCAATGATTTTCCCTTTATCACAAAATCGAACTGATTTCTTTTCAGTGATTAAATTCTTAAAAATCACTGAACCACACGAAAATTGCAACCTGAATAATGTATATTACCCAATATTATATTAATAGTTCATAATCAGCGATCTTGTAATTCGTTAGATCAGATAAGCATGGTCAGCATCCATATACACTAGACAGCAACATCGCCACTCAACTACTAAAACAATCATATGCGCATTTTATTATTGGAGCTTCAAAATACCAAAATACATATTCGTAAGGATACGATATCTGGGATATACCCATCTTCGTTCCAAACTACCCTCAAAACTAACAGAAAACTACAACACAACCAAACACCCATAACATATCACATATGCCCATAGTTCTTCGGATTCAACCTATCACATCTACAGTCAAGTCCGGTGCATATCTCCTTTGCAGCCAAAAATCTTGTACCTATTTCACTTTCGCTGCAAAAATCTTGTACCTATTTCACTTTCGCTGCAGGTTGACTCCTTTGTTTTTGCTTGCTTGTATCTTTTCTCCTACAAATATTTTTTGTTTAAACCATCAAGCAAGTACAAAAATTATAAACCAAAAGGTGAAACCCTTCCATGGTTATCAAGCAAGTATTATTTCACTATCATCACGCCTTCATTCATGTTTCCAATCTCTCAAGCAAAACCCATCCATAGTTATAACAAACTGATGCTCAAATCAAAAGTTCTTGTCTACATGATGTTTCCCATTAAAAACAAAAAGGCTTCCAGCATCAACAATAATGAACCATTCATAGACAAGGCACAATATACAAATATCAAATTCTTCAACCCCAGATCCCATGAACAAATTTTTTTTAATACAAACATCAAAATCTGAATTGCATCAACAAATAGCCAAAGAAAAAAAAAAAAGAAGACAAAATCAAGAGATTACCCTTCAAATTGACATATAATCAAAGTTGTTGTCAAGTGTTCTAATTTCTTGCTTTCTTGTGCAATTTGGACTTATTTATAGATTCAACAGTTTAAATCAAAGATGGGGAACAATAGTGATGAAGATAGTGCCTTGAATACTGACTTTAATGATAGTGAAGAAGAAGTGGATGAAAGTGATATTGATCATGAGGTGGTCAGCATACAATGTAGAGAAAATTCAAATGAAGAGGATGAGAGTGAAGATTCAGAAAGTCTTGATGATGAGGAAGAAGCTAGAGATGAAAATGAAGGAGGAGATAGACGCATTAGGAATATATTTCCATTACATAGGATGTCAAAAAATATGAGTGAATACAAGTGGGAGGCAGGAACTCTTTATAACACCAAAGAGGATTTTAAAGAAGCCATAACCTCATATGCTGTGCATACTGGAAAAGGCCTTAAGTTTATTAAAAATGATAAGGTAAGGATTAGAGTAAGGTGCAAGCCCGATTGTGATTGGAAAGCATATTGTGCAAAGTTAAAGGGAGAAGAAACATGGCAATTAAGGATGATCAATGACAAGCATACATGCAGCAGGGAGGTGAATAATAAGTTGTTAAAATCTAAATGGTTGGGCAGGAATATTCAAAAAACTGTGAAAGAAAATCCCAAATATAAATTAAGAGATATTGTTGAAAGATCTAAGAGAAAGTGGAATGTAAATGTCTCAAACGTAGTGGCTTCTAAAGCAAAGAAAGAAGCATTGAGTCACCTTCATGGGTCCTTCCAAGAACAATTTCGACGGTTGTATGACTATTGTCATGAGCTAAAAAGGTCTAATCCTCACTCTACAGTGTTGTTAAAAGTAAATAGGCCACCTGACTATGATGCAGAGCTTGATGCTTTATTGCCATCTAGAAACATGCTCCCCAAATTTGAAAGGTTGTATATATGCTTTGAGGCTTGTAAGAAGAGTTTCTTTACTTGCAGACCAATTATTGGGTTGGATGGATGTTTTCTTAAGGGGCCATATAAATGCCAATTGTTGGCTGCAGTCGGGAGAGATCCTAATGAGCAAATGCTCCCTATTGCTATTGTTGTTGTAGAGGCTGAGACCAAAGATTCTTGGACTTGGTTTCTATCTAATTTGATTGAAGACCTCGGTGGGACAAATATATGCAAGTCCTATACCTTTATTACAGACCAGCAAAAGGTAAAATTTCATTCTTTGTCCACTTTTTTAACTTTGTATTTAACATATAGTATTTAAATATAATATTGTAATGATTTTATAGGGTCTTTTACCTACCTTTGATGAGCTCTTACCTGGAGTAGATCATCGATTTTGTGTTCGGCACCTATACAACAACTTTAGAAAGCGATTCCCAGGAACAAATCTGAAAGAAAAGATGTGGAAGGCAGCCAAAGCTACCTACCCACAGGCATGGGAAAGAACAATGAAGGATATTCAAAAAATTAATGATGATGCATATAAGTATCTCATCAAAATTCCTCCCAGATTTTGGAGTAAGTCTCGATTTTCCTTTGAACCAAAGTGTGATGTGTTAGTAAATAATATGAGTGAAGCTTTCAATAGTGTCATTCTTGATGCAAGAGAAAAACCAATTGTGTCAATGTTGGAGGATCTTAGGATTTATTTCATGAATAGGTGGGCTACAAATAGAACTAAAATGAATAGCTTTCAAGGTTCAATTCTTCCAAATATTAAAAAGAGATTTGAAAGAGAGGCTAAGGATAGTGGTAGATGGTTACCTTCTTGGGCTGGAGATGAAAAGTTTGAGGTTCATGATGGACATGAGAGATTTGCACTTGATCTAAAAGTTAAAGAATGCAGTTGTAGAAAGTGGTCATTAACTGGCATTCCTTGTGCTCATAGCATAAGTTGCATATATTGGTGGTCAAAGAACCCAGAAGATTATGTGTCCATTTATTATAGGAAAGAGGCTTATCAAGCATGTTACGAACCTATTATTTTTCCTACAAATGGCGCCAACTTATGGACAACAACAGAATATCCAGATGTACTTCCACCAACATATAGAAAGACTATTGGTAGACCACGGATGTCGAGAAAAAAGGATCCAAATGAAGAAAAGAAAGGAAAATCTAAGATGAGTAGAACTGGTTTTGCAGCAAAATGTTCAAATTGTGGCACTATTGGCCACAACAAAAGAAGTTGTAAGGATTCAAGCAACACCAGAAGTCATGATATTCAAACAAATGCCAGAAACACTCAGCCTAGTGTATTGATTGCCACAATGAACACACAAACAGGTGTGCATCCAAGTGAGGTAAAATCTTTCACTTCAATTTTATAAGTTTTGATTGATTATAAACTTGCCTTTAGTAGCAACATAAATTTTGATGTAGGTGACATCAACTCATGAAGCTTGACAATGGTAAGCAACAACACCAAGCCAGCCAATTGATGCAACATCAAGTCAACCAAATGCTACAAGATAGAGCATTTATTCTTCTTGCTTTTGTCTCCAAGGAAGATTATATTTTAATTTGGATTTATTTACATTTACACTTAGTCATTTTCAGGACAATTGCTTTCATGTTTAAATTTCCTCTCTGATCTTCTTATATTTCAGACCATAAATGTTCTACAAGTTAAATTTTGGTACTTTGATTCTTCTCTTGAAAACATGTAATGCAACCAGAATTTATTATGGGAAACTTGCAAACACTTAATTTTCTCTTGCTTTACACCACATTACGTGAGTTGGTGAAACTTTGTTGATGGGTTTGTTCTATTTAGTCCTACCTGCATTTAGACTAATTGTGTTATTTCTTTGGCATATAAACTAGCAAGCCTGGGCTTGAACAATTAAAACAAATAGACAGAACAACCGAAAGTGAGTGAATCGTATCACATACCCAACCGGGGAAAAAAAGATTCAACCAAAAAAATTATCACCAATAGCAAATTTCAGAGTAACTGGCACTAGACTTGAAATTGAGAATCCATTGGAAGTAGCATCAGCGGTAATCAATAAGCTAAGCAGGCATTAAAGACAAACAGGCTTTGGGACTTGGTGATTACGATAACTGAAGTGAAGATTTGGGAAGGGATTTCACCTTAATGTCAAGATTGGAAGTAGAATATGAGAACTGGGAGGTGCTATAGCATGTCCCACACAGACCCAACAAATTATTTCAACGATTTGGCGCAATGGAAAAAAAAAAATATCACCTTAACTTCGTCGATGATGCTGTCTTCCACAACTGCTATCCACTGAAAGTGAGTGAATCGTATCACATACCCAACTGGAGAAAAAAAGATTCAACCAAAAAAAAATTATCACCAACAGCAAAAATTGTAGCATTTCCTACACAGACCCAACAGATAGTTTCAAAGATTTGGTGCAATGGAAAGAAATCTCACCTTAATCTCAAGCCTTAACTCAGTCGACGATGATGTCTTCCGCAACTGTTATCCACCGAAAGTGAGTGAATCGTATCACATATGTACCCAACTGGGAAAAAAGTGAGTGAATCTCAACCCTTAACTCTGTCGATGATGCTTGGGGAATGGCTGAATGGAAGTAGAGGTCAAATCGCTGGGTTCGGATGCGTGTTGTTGAGGTGGAAGACGGTTTGTTTTTGCTCAGAAGGTGGAGAAGATGATTCATTTGCCATTTTCTAATCAGATTTATTTTTATTTTAAAATATACATATATTTCAGACGATTTTTTTTTCTCAGAAGGTGGAGAAGACGATTCATTTGCCATTTTATAATCAGATTTATTGTTATTTTAAAATATACATATATTTTAAATTTAATATTAATAATATTTAAATACACAGTCATTACTTAATTTTTCACGTTGAGCTTGCTGTGTCAGCGTTTTCTGTTAGCAATACTAACGGTGTTAGAATTTGGGGACCAAAAGTATGGTTTACAAAGTTAAGGGACCAAAAGTATACCTGAGGTAAAGTTAAAGGACTAAAAGTATACTTTAGCCTTAATTTTTTCAATTCTCAACGAAGTGTGGTTAGAAAAAAAGATTAATTATTTCAACTCTCAATGAAGTGTGGTTAGAAAAAAAAATTAATTATTTCAACCCTCAATGACGTGTGAATCTAGAAGAATAGTATGATAATTAAATGTGGCCCACAAAGGAAAAATCCGACAAAATAAAATTGAAATTTAGTTAAACCATTTAATATGTCTTAAATTAATAAAATTAACTGATACCAAAAATTAATAAAATTAACTTGTGTTACCTTATTAAAAGTATAATCTTCAAATACACATTCATTATCTATTACCCCTCGGGTAAATTGAAAAATAATTATTAATTGCTTTATAAACCTCTTATATTTTGGGTCAACATTTTCATCTAAAAAGCTCTCTTATATCTTAGACAGAAGAGAGTACATATCTTGGGGTTTATTTTTAAAGAATTATTATGGGCTTTTAAACTATCCAGTGGATAAATTAAGTGAAGAGGACGTAGATAGAGATTAATGGGGAGACACATTTTCTGATATAGGGTAAAGACTGAAAAAAAAAAACCTATGTAGGGAGAGATAACATACAAATGAGAAAAAAAAAAAATGCTTTAGCTGTCTTGCATTTTCTCCCCTCTATATTAAACGCTTAGTGAAAAATTAACCCTCGAAAGCCTACTGTCTCACCTATACGTAGGTCTTGTTATTACTGCTCTAATTTTATTTATATTTATAAGACATAAGTAGTGTTTTTTTCTATTTATAAATTACATAATTAAATTTTTTATATGAATGTATAATTGTATATTTCATTTTATTCATGGAAACAAGCCCAAAATTATTACTACTCTAGTTTTATCTTTAAAACAAAGTGAGAAGGTTTTTTTGTCAGGTTATATCATTAAATATTTTTGGGAAAATTAGTTTTTTAGTTTCTGAGGTTTTTTTGTCAGGTTATCTATAGCCCTTTATCACAGAGAATGTTCAAGTAGCTTCTTTGGTTCATTCTGCAAAGTCTGACCGCAACCGAGTTGGAGAAGGAAGAAACCGATCGAAGAAGAGGAGTAAAATCCACCTGGCGCTGACTGGAAAAAGCACAAAGCAATTCTTAATTGTCTTTTTTTTTTTTCCCCTCATGTAGGATGTCTCAATAATGACTTGGACAAAAGTATTTAATACTACAAAACAATATTAGGGACTAAGCTTGAAGTGAGTTCAAAATTCAGAGAGTAAAGTTATATTGATTCATATTTAAGGGACTGAGTCATAAATAAATTAAAACTTCAAGGTCTAAAAGATTAATTTCTCCAATTTTTTATATGAATGTACAATATAATTTTGCCTTTCATTTATGATTATTTTTTGCATTTGATTAAGGGTTTTCTTTTTAAGGCTTGAAGTGCAAAGGGTTTTCATCTCTCCTAATAAATATATTTATGATATTTAAACTTGTATTCTTCTCCTTATGGGGGTGAGACCATTTACCATCTTAAACAACAAAGTGTTGATTGCTTTTCATTTATTGATGTATAGACTTTATGTTCTCATAGGATATATTATACTCCTTCCCATCCACAATATAAGTCGTTTTTAGAAGCTAAGAATGACATAGTCTACAATATAAGTTACTTTGAAAACATTTAATGCTAATTTGTCAATTTTGAATATATAGTTAATGTTCAAACATGTATCATTATGATTTGGGAAAATTAGAATGAAAGACCTAGAGGAAAAGAAATTTATGGAGAATGACCATAAAAATTGTAATTATTTAGAAGGACCAAATCTAAAAATATAAAATTAGAGTACTAAAAATGCCCCGAACAAAATCTTCTACATTCTCTCCTACATTATATTTTTAAAATTAATACAAAATTCTAATTTTCATTAAATTAAACAGTAGTTTTCTCAATTTTTATTTTTCACAACTTGAATATATATATCTATAAAAAAAAAATCACACATTCTTCAATCTGTAAGAATCATAATTTTTTAAAATCACCAAAATTTTTAATTTAAAATGCAATTATATAATTTTAATAAAAGTCAAGGTGTTTTATAATTTATCATATATATTAAACCAAGAAAGTTTGTATGATTTATTTTTGTTTTAGAAGCAACTTATATGGGTTAAAAAATTCATGTAATGTTAATAAAATTTAAAAATTATAATTAACCTATTATATCTTGAGCATATGAAATAAGTTTAGTTTTTATTTTTATAAAAAGAGTTTAATTGATATCAAAATTGATAATATAAATTGAGTAACTTGATGATATATATTGGTGAAAAAAAATTAAGAAAAATATGAGTGTAACAGATGTTAATTATATAACATATTTTTTGAAAAAAAAATACGATCATATCATGATGAGCAATTTTAGTTTTTTTTTAAAATTATGAATACAAATGATAATACATAAGGTTTGATTAGGGATAATTTGGTGATTTTAAATTTATATCATGATGTTTGGTCCTTCTAAATAATTAAATTTTTATGGTTTTTTATAATAACTATTATTTTCTCTAGGTCCTTTATTTTAATTTTCCCTTATATTTTTCTCTCTCCAACAAAATCTCATTTAATTGGGCAAAATTGGAAATTTCTTTGAATTTAAGACAAATTTAATGAGTTAATTAATTAATATTTCTTGATTATAATGAATTAGTTGAAGTGACTTAAATCGTGGAATGAAGGAAATATACTATATAGAGTATATTCCCTTCATCCTTATATAAGATCCAAAATTTTAAATGGTTCGTCCCTTTTAATAAGATTTACTTAGAGTTTGTTTCAATATTAAATGCATTTTTTACTCATTTTACTCATAATTAATATGATACCTCACATTATTTTTTTTCTCATGCATCTCTCATCATTTTTTTTCTCACTTTCCTACCCAATAATTAATATGATACCTCACATTTTGTACATATTTATTACTTCCTCCAGTCCTAATTAGAGGACCAAGTTTGTAGTGTGATTTGCGCTACAAACTTATTTTTATAATTAGGACTGGAGATAGTATTACGTTTAAGTAATCTTAACAATTTTCTTGAATCATATAATTAAGTTATTTGGATCTTAAAATACCCATTGAATCTAATTGAATTATTGACTTTTAATTATTTTAATTTGAAAAAAATGGGATACTCTGATAAAATTAAATAATTAATGTGGTAGATAGAAGAGGGTGGGGATTTTAGAGATCGAACTAAAACTCTCAACAAATTTCTACATTTTTTTGAACAATAACAAATTTCTACATTTAACATTGTAAAGATTTTTACAAGATACCTTAAAGCTTTGTTTTATTCTTAATGAAAGACATTATTAAATTTATTAAAGCATTTATGAATTATTTCAAAACATGAGCACATATCTTGTCGGTTCATTTGGGTAACGTTTTTTACTTTGAGTTACGTTTAAAAATAGAAGTTAATTATTTTAATTAAAGGTAACATGGTCATGTCATAGTATTTAAAAAAAAAAAGAAAAAGAAATTAAGACTCTTCACTAGTTTTAACCACCTTTCTTAATTCATATAATTTTTTTAAAAGTGTCTTGTAATAAAATCGGTGGAAATTCATGCAATTTTAACCTTGCTCCTCAGAGTACCCAGAAAAGAATAGTTTTAATGTTTTTTAACCTACTTAAGAGTGATTCTCAAAAAACAGAGAACGTTTTCCACACTCAACTAATTTTCTTAATCTATATATAGAATAGTTAACATGTCTTATTTTAAGGAATGTACTATTACAATAAAAATATACATGCATGAGCTAATGTCATGAAATTAGTGGAAAACTGCCTCAATTTTTTTAACCAAAATAATCGAGCATTTTTTAAAACAACAAAGACACGCACACACACGCTTAAATAATGTAGCTAATAATGCTCTAAAATAAAATGCCAATAAGACCTGCCTAATCTGGAGTCTAGTAATATTTCATACACACGCACAGATATATATATATATATATATATATATATATATATATATATATATATATATATATGCACTGTATATATTCAACTCCCTAATTGGATTCTCCTTTCTCCATTATTATTTTCAATCACAGAGGTTTGATGGAGACTCCTTTTACGATAAGCCCCCTTTTCCATTTCTCACCATGGTTCCGCAAGAAGAACTCCATGAATATTCCTTTACCTTTACCATCAAGATCTGGTGCTATAAACTGCGCTACAGGGATCTCCATCCATGTCCCTTTCATCATTTCTTTGAAATTTATCTCGCTCTCTTCATAGTTCTCTCCTGCAAGCTTCAGACTAACTTTCACACTCCAATTGTGCTGTGTTGGGGAGTTTTCCAGCATCACATGGAAGGAGACTCCATACATAACTCCAGCTGATAGCTTCTTCATGTCTAGCTTCCCACTCACATCTAGCCAACATACTCGTATCAGCTCAGCTACCTCTATCATTGTCCCCCTACTCAGTGAGAAACAATAAGAAAGGAAATTACGGAAAGGTTTCTTGGATATTGAGACTGAAAATATATACTCCTATGGTTTTAAATATAAGATTCAGTTGACTTTTTTTTTTGAAGAAGTTAAAGAAAGTAAATACATTACTTAATCATTGTAGATATTGTGTATTATTAGATTATATATCAGTTTATTAGTCAAACTAATTAACTTGAGCAAAAAACGATAGATATTGTTAACAATTGTAATTGAAGAGAAAATATGGGGAAATAATATGAAATAGAGAAGATGAAGAATCAATTCTATTAATAACAAATGAGCAATATGCTTTTTCAATGAGTAACCCATAAGGGTTAATCTTAAAACCTAAAAGGAGACCATGTTAACTCCTCCTTAGAGAGAGATCAAGTTAACTCTCCCTTGTGAGATTCCACATCCCACACACATATGGTGAGGGCTCCACACCCAACACACTAAACTCAATATGATTAAGCCCTTTATATAGACTAGGGCTATAACCAATTCACTAACTAATCAATAACCACCTATATTTCTAACAGATATAACTACTTTAAAATAATTTATTTTGTTTCCTTAATCTCTAAAAAAAATCTTAGGATCGGAGTATCCTTTATTTTTATTTTTATTTTTCTAATAGATGTATCTTTTATAAGATCTAAAAGTTGAGGTGTGTGTCTAATTACCTTGATTCTTGGAATTTTTCCCATTTCCAATAACGTTGGTCTGATTCCCAGGTGATTGTAAGCGCCCTTGCATACACCATGAAGCAGTTGCATTTCAACTTCTTGTTCAACCAGAATTTCTGCGTGGTGCACAATGATTTTGAGACTTCACAAGACAAGACTGAGTTTAACAAGTTATTTCTAAAGACATAATGAGTTGTTTATATATATAATTGCCTGTGTTTTCCCCTCTAAAAAGATGCCGGCAGAAGAAAGCTGATCATAGAACACTTCCTCTGAAGACTTATCAATCTGTTGGTCAGAATCAGCTTTGTCCAATATGTCTTGAATAACCTGCGGGATCGTCCAGGTCTGCTGAGTGGCCGCTGACGGTGAAGAGAGCGACCGGCGGCGTTCTAGTGATGATGATTTGGATTTTTGATTTCCCATGATTTCTCTAAAACACACAGGACACAAGTGTCATATATATATATATGTGTGTGTGTGTGTGTGTATTATCATCTGCAACTGCAAGATCCAAAACTTAGCTATCCTTCAAAACAAAGACCATCGAACGAGGTTTTCATTTCACCGTTATTTTAACGAAATCTCATGTATCTATATCGCAAAGCATACCGCCATTTACAGATAAAAGAAAGGAACAAATTTTACCTCCAGATTCTGAGCGGCTATGCTTCAGATAATTCCTACACCTCCTTCAATCTTTCCTTTATTCTCTCTCCTGCTTCTTCCACATCTTTTCTAGTATATTTATGTGCTTTGATTCGTCTCCTGAAGCAACGTATATTACCAAGAAAAGCCCAAACTAATCTGGGCAAATTAATAATACTACCCCAATCATTATATTCTTGACAAAATATTATTATTACCACCTCCTCTTTGATATAAGATCTACTTTATAATTCAATTTTTTATTAAAATGAATCTCATATTAGAACTAGATGGAGTAATATATTATTTATATGAGTGGGTCCGATTCAATTTTTGGAGGGGCCTATTAATTAAGGGCCAAGTACCTATCACATGGATATGTTTTATATTGAACACTTTTCGGTACTTGTATACACGCTTGGAAGCTTCCCAACATTATATGTTTTATCACTTCCTTCTTTTGTTTATATATGTTTTCCGTTCACTTCATTATCAATGTGATGATACCAGCAATTTTTTCTTAGGAAAATTGCACTGAGGTCTCAAATAAGAGATTATACTACTCTAAAGTCTTTTGAAATATTCATTTTGCAGGCAAATCTTATGAGATATCAATGAAATAAAATCAAATTGTGAAAAGACTAGAATACCCTTAATAAAATTGAGATGGGTTATCCTTCTTCTCTTTCCTAGATAACTCCTTAAGGCAACTCCCATAACCCTTAATGGAGCTATTGAGGATAGAGAAGAAGGAGAACCTATCTTAGCTTTACAAAGGGTATTCCAATCTTTTCACAATTCAATTTTATAGAACTATTGTCCCACGAGATTTAGGTACAAAATAAAGATTTCAAGGGAACATGGAGTGGAGTAGTATATAATCTCTTCCTTGGAATCTCAGTGCAATTCCCCCCCCCCCCCCTTTTTCTTTTCTTTTTAGCTAATGAATGTCATGCATGATAGTGTTATTGTTTAAAATTAATTTAAAAATTATTTAATTTGTTTTCACACTGTTTTTATTAATCGGTGTAAAACTCTTGCTTATACCCTCTCTCATTTTGAGTTTCCAAATTAAGACATATGATGCACCATCGTTCTTACCATCAAATGACAACAGCCAGTCTTCCGCTGTGTATCCCCTCTAAAGAAAGTAGTTAAGTTAGTTAATTATAATAATAAAACATTATTTTTAAAGTACCCTTATTTTACACTAACTTTCTCAAAGTCTGCATAATAATATTGTATGTGTTTGATGCTAGTTTATAGAAGTTTTTAAAATATTTTTTTATGGATTCGATAATGTTTTTTTAAAAACCATCGTGAGATGGTAGTTTATAGAATTAAAATCAATGTTTGGTGTGTTAAATTTCATTTTTTTTCTTATTCTTTTCTTTCTTACTTTCTTTCAGAGATGAATCAATTGAATATTTATTTGAATGGGTAAAATAGAAATAGAAGCTTTTGTTTTTCTAGCTATTAAAAAAATCAATGAGACTGATAATTTGCTGGATTATTTTTCTGAGGAAAAAACATAATTACTTTGAAGAATGAATATCAACAGGGATAGTGTGGAAAAACTATGATAAATATGTTAAATAAGTCTTACAAATAAGTGTAAGACCAACGCCCTAATTAGATCCTTCATTATGGACTGGAGTAGAACCAAAATGAAATTTTAAATTTAGTGTATTTTTACAGTATTGCCTCTTATTAGAAAAAATAAACTCAACCACCGTCACTGTAGCAGTGTAGTAAATGATTTAAAACATCCGCCTCTTGTTTGCATTTTCTTTAGTGTTGAATAGCCACTAAACATTTTGGGATCCAAGGAGTAGCAATCAAATCCCACCTTCAAATTGGCCTAAAAAGCATTAGTCGCTGGAGCTAGAGCATTGGTGCCAACAAGGCTGGCCTAATATTAGTTATTTTCCCTTCATATTATTACCCTCAATTAAATGTCCATGGGAAAACGTGCATCTTTAAATATCTAAGCAATTGTATAAAAACTGAATCGGACGGTCGGACCGCTCCGGTCGTCAACCGACGCACTTAACGGCTCATTTTGTGGGGTTAGACCGTTTGCATAGTTCAGCCATTTCGGCCTGTTCAGAACTGGTATTGAGCTGCGAACCGGCGTGGGTTTGGAAAAACCTGGCGGCACTGATAAAAACCAAACTGAAGAAGAGGAGAAGAAGATCACGTGGAAGAAAGACGTAGATGACACAAATGTATAGTAGTTAAGAGGGCGTCGCCGTCTGCATCTAATTCTTTAGAGATAATAAAAACATCATAAAAAAAATAAAGAAAAACATGATCTACGAATCTGATGCGTCTCTTTCATAAAACCTCCATTCGACCATAACGTAGCAAAATAAAGAGAAACCACCAATGAGAGTGCTATGAGTGATGAACCAAGGTTTTTTTTTTATTTTTATTTTTTTTTATTTTTTATACAAGGCGATAGGGGAGGGGGATCGACCCAGGGTCGGGAGGGAGGAAATAAATCTCAATACCACTGCACTACTAGTAGTAGTAGTGTTGGTAAGTTTAAATATTTTTTGAAAATAAAAAGTGCTGACCTGGTTTGATGGCCAGACCAAACATTAGGTGGGCGGCTCATTGGTTTCCAGTCAAATCAGCTAGTCTGATCCAGGTTGAATGCCTCTTTGATGGATATGGTTAAAAAATGAAATGGGAAAGAATAAAAACCAATATGTGATTTCGCCACTGGCAGATGGGTAATGGTAACTAAAAATTAGGCAAAGATTTCTCATAACTCTATTCAAAATTTGAATACATTAATAGGTTAATAAATATAATATTATAATAAGTGAATAAAAAAATTAACATTGACAGTTATTTGGAGAAATTTTCGGTGGTTAACTCAATAACCAAATATTACTAACATGTTATAAAAATACTAAAAATAATTTAGTTTACTTTTTTTAAAAAAAAAAATCTTATATTAATACTATTATTAGTTGCTGCAGAAAAAATTTCCTGCAGCAAGTATGAAACGACCTCGTTTCATTAAATTTTTTTTTTCAACATCTAGCTCAATCGCACAAGCTTCTTGGTTCCTCTTGTTTCTTTCTCTTCTTCATCCAAAACACAGAGCTAGGACACCGAGACAAACCGAAACAGCAAAAGCAAGAGAGTTTGAGCGAGAGAGTCGAGAATCTGAAAATAGAGGCAGAGACGAAGTGAAAGACAACGAAGGAGAGTTCAAACGTGCAAGCTAGAAACTAACCGAATTGAGTCTTCAAGCTTCTCTCCTTCTAGTTCCGTGAGTTTTCCAACATAAGCTATGGAATATAATGTAGTTAGGATTCGATTTGGATGCTCAGCTAAAAGGATATTAAAGCAGAGGAGGTTGCTAGATAGCATGTGTATATATATTAGGAACCAAAAGCTTTGTCATTCTACTCATATATGTCGCTGCACATTAACCCAAAGCACCTAAAGCGTATTTTGCTGTTTACATGGTTCATTCTAGTGATATACATCGCTGCACACATAATCATTTAAGCTTCAAACGTAGAAAACCAGGTTGGAGGCTTACCTTGTTCAAAACTTAAGTTTGCATGTGACTCTGTCTTCATCTCTCTGCGTCTACCGAATGACCCAAAGGATAAACCAGAAATGGAAAAGTATTAGCGTATTGGGTAGTACTCCCTTCTTCCTTCAACTCTCTTCCTCTGATTTTTCCTTCTCCGGTGCTCCCTCTCGTTCTTGGTCTCTCACTCTCTCTTTCTCTATGTTTCTATTCTCTAAGTGAACGGCTGGTTATGTCTAGTTATGTCTGAGTATGAGGATGAGTCTTCTTTATGCTCTGCCCATATGCGCAGAAAAGAGGGAGTAACTACGTGAGTGTGGTGTCCAAAACTTCAGATCTGTGGTATAGGTCTCGTATGATACTTGAAACACGTTCAATTTTAGAGAAAAGAACGAGTGTGCTGTCATTGCCGAGACGTAGAGAATGAATGAGTTGTCGACTTGTATTATCCGGAACAAAGGCGTGGGTTATCATGCATGAAGCAAGTGTGCTTTACGCTGGCACAAGATGAATAAATAAAATGTCAAGTAAGTGCGCATGTGTATGCATAATTCCTTTCTGCAGTAGCGGAATGGAATATCAGAATTGAAGAGTGTTTAAATGAGGAAGCATGTGCGCCTGGGTTGCTGGTCTTGGAGCATGGCGCTGACATGAAGAGTTCAAGAAGAATCAGCTGAACATGGGTGCTGTCATGAATGGGTGCTGTCCGAAAAATGCTACAATGGAAAGTAGTTTAAATGAAGAATGGGTATTATTCCTTGTGTTGCTCCCTTTTGTGTTGTCGTATAAAGGAATGCGTGAGTTAATCAATTGGAATGGCTAATGAATAAATAAAATGTTGTAGCGTAAAGAGGTTTGAGTGGGAAATTAGTGGAGCAGGTGGTTGTGCTAGTTGAATTGAAATAAAGAAAGCAAAGAGTGTGTGTGTGCGCTCTATTTTAATCCCCAAAGAACAGAGAAAGAAAATAGAAACATGCTGAGAGTGAGTCCAAGAACGTAAGAGAGGAAGACAAAGAAAGAAAAGAAAGAGGCTTGATCATTCTCACCCATTCAGGTTGAGTTTGCAGAAGATGTCAATGTTGAAGAAGGAGGAGAGTGAGAAAGAAACAAGAGGAAATAAGAAGTTTGGGGCTTTGGGCGATTGAGTGAGAAGTTGAAAGGAAAAAAAAAAAAAAAAACTGAAACGACGTCGTTGCATACTTGCTGCAGAAAATTTTTGCTACAGCAATTGCAGAAATGATATCCCCTATTATTTAATTGCAAATGAGCCATGGTCAACCATAAAATTTGACTATTTTTTGAAAATGTATATAATAGTTTTGTATTTTATTTTTACGCATATATTACTATATATGTATTAATACTATTTTTAATTTAATTATCGCATTACATGTTCAACCGAGCGGCCTAACCAATCCAACTGTTTGAACCATGGCTCGTTGGCCTCTCCAATTTGATGTCTAATCCAGCTTTTAAAACATTATATCAATCTAAGGGGGTGTGATGATAAGTAATTGGGAGAACAGATATGAGGTCTCAATGAAGAAATCTAAATACCAAAAGGTCCCATCACAAGTAACTAAGTAACATATAATGATAAGTTCATGTATAAAAAATGATGATAGGTCTATGTTATTCACTTGTTATTAGGATTTTTTTTTTTAATTATACATTCCTTTTTTGGGATCTCAGTAATTCTTCCTAGGTAATTTAGATATTCCATAAAAGGGTAGTTTTAAAAACAAATACTCCTTTTGGTCCTAATTATAGGACAACATTTTAGAAGTGGTCTTAGTCTTAATTATAGGATAAATTTTTAATTTTTGTTAATTTTTTTTAAAAATATCCCTATTGATAATTTCTCAATAATAATTAAATATAATAATAATTTAATAATGTACCTATATATTCTATAAAGCGAGTATTGTTTGCAACTCATTAGTGTCACATACAACTAAATTCCACTGTTTTTTATTTTCTTAATAAAATAATTTTAAGCAATTTTTGTCATATTTAATAATGATATTGCTATTAAATTATACTTTCAACCTTCAAGAGTATACCAAAAGTTGTTGAAGGAGATTAATTAACGATGCTGGACTATGTAAGAGCTTAGAGAAGTTGTGTGTGAGGTAGGAGGTCCGACAAAAATAGAGAATCAAAGTAACTGGATGCCATTTTGAATTTTAAATAAACGCATTTTCGGAAAACAAATATAATTATCTAATTTAACTATTATCTTTAATTTCTCCAAAATTAGGTAAATATGTTCTATAATTAGGACTGAGAAGTATTAATTATACCCAAAATATTTGTATTGTTGGAACTTATGCTTAAGAACAAAAGAAGGTTGCCATTGACCAGTTGCTCTAATAGTAATGCCATCTGTAATACCTGTCATACTTAGATGATGAGGTCCCAAATTCAAGTCCGGTATGAAAAAGATGAAAGGAAAGTTAAAATTGATATCTCTATGGGACAGAAGAAATATTAATATTGTACCACTGTGATTCATCACAAGTAAACCAGGCATGTGCATACCCCGCTATTTGTTACATCAAATCAAAATTTACAAGAAAAAATTATCATGTTAAAAGAAAATAAAACTAAATGCAAGATAGTACATAACTTTGACTTTAAGAATTGAAAAACTATATGGCCGAAAAATAAAATAAAAGCCACAACTACAAGAGCACTATGATGAAGGAGGACGGTAAACAAAGGAGACAGTGTGTCGGTATACATAACACTTCTATTGATTAGTTGTTCCTACTAACTATGCCAACCCTATATAAATTATTAATTTAAAATAAAAGGATTCAATGAAGATATTTTTATATTAATTAATATATTTTTAACACGTGTCATGACCCTAAACAACCATATGTTGGAGGCCACTCCTAACTCTCCATCATCCAAGACTTTGACATATATAATACTTTCCATAATTGCTCCCCTAAATCACGGGGGTCGTCATGTCCAAACATATTTGTCACTCTCCATCACCAGTGTCATCATGGCCAATTATTTTACTATTATAATTCATTAATAATTAATTGGGGCACCAACTTAATACTCTACTTTAACTTTTTAAAACACATGTGTCCAAACATATTTGTCACTTTTTTTTTTTGGTCAAACATATTTGTCACTTTCCTAGTAAAAATTATAATACTTTTTATTGTGTATATATAATGTGAAACATTGAAAAGAGAAAAAAGAAAAGACGGCAACTACCAAAGGCATTGAATTTTCAATAGAAGTATTCAAATATATTTGTCACTCTAACTTCTTTTTTGTTTGTTTGCATCAACATATCTAAAATTTGATTATAATACATTCGTTATTTGGGGCATCTCAATGACAACGTCTTTCTTTTGACCGAAACCTCAACAAAGACAAAACTATTGTTGTTATAATCATGAATTAACTCTCCGAATTTACCGTTCTTATATTCTCACTTTACAAAATTGTGTCGAGTCATTTTTAAATTTACGATAGTTGTAAATTCAATCGCACTCACACGTTCACACATTGAATTTATCATTTTTACATTTCTAGCTTACCAAATTGTTTTAACTCACTTTTAAAGTCATATTAACTTTTTCAACTTGATTTGTTGGGTATGATAAATAATTATGAATGTTAATAGATTTAATTTTAATTATTTGGATTTAAAATATATTTAAATTCAGTTTTTGTCATTTTTTATATTTTAATTATTTAATTATACATTATTAATACCTATTTATTGATAAAAATAAACTCTTATGAGTTTACTAGTTGAATTTACGGTACAATTTTATATCAGTTTCTTGTGTTTGTTTGAACTCGTAAGTTTGACAATCTTACAAAAAAAATTAAAAAAATTTTAGAAATTCACAAGAGTGAAACATTAGGAGTAGGTTGCACGTATATAGAAGACTTTGTCTCTCTCTTTTTTTTTTTCCATATTTTGAGAAACTTAGTCGGAATGTACAACCACAATTATTTATTAAAAAAAAATGAAAAACTATTGAAAAAACAAACCTACATCGGTACCTGAACTGAAGAAATTGAGGGTCTGAACTGACTACTAACAAAAGTTCTGCCACCTTTGGACGTGAAAATCTCGTGTTTAAATTAAAACACTATTGTCACGAGAAACTAACCAATAAAAAGAAAATTTCAGACAAGAACCATGGTAACGAATTAATTCTTGTTAATTAGCTAAAAGAAATATGAAATTTTTCTGCAGTCCGGTGGGCATGCAATGAAATTAATTTTAAAATTAAAAGAGAAAACATTATTTTAAGTGGTAAACGCATCATGATGGAATTAATAAACCTGTCAAATTAAAAATTTGATTATTAATTAATTGAGGTAATGATTTAAATTAGTTAAAAATGATGAATATGGAAGAAATATAATATTTTTTCAAAAATACCGTTATTTATAAAGATAATGAGTGAGAGAGAATGAGTGAAAAGAGAGAGAGAGATGAGAGAGCCATGCAAATAATTGAGAGAAAATATTAAAAGTGTATCAAAATTTTAGACAAAGCAAAATTTCTGTGTGTGTATGTGTGTGACTAAACCCATAAAAGATAATGTTGCTTACAAATAAGACCAAAAAAAAAAAAAAGAGTTTATATTACTCCCTCAAGTTCTTAATAAAAGATATATTTGTTTAATTGAGTAGATGAATAAAGTTATTTAAGTTAGTTAATATATTCTTTAAAATAGTCTAATTATCTTTCTTAACTATCTCATTCCCTCTACTCATTACTTATTATTGAGGAAGTATTAATAGAGGTAAATTAAAATAAAATTGATAAATAAAAATTATAGTTTATATCTATAATTAAAATTAATTCTCCAGAAATATTTCATTGGAGACACCGTAATAAATAAATTGAGCGCTACACGACAGACCCAAAAACAAAAGCAACTTTACAATTTATAAATAAAACATGTATATAACGTGTGGCGTTTAAAAAAACGACTTCAATTATTCTTTCCTTTTGGTGGGAAAAGAAAAACGTGTCCCTATTAAATTAATGACTTATTATAAATTGACCCTCAAAATCAGGCCTTATCGTCTTGATTTTTTTTTTTTTCCGAAGGCCTTATCCTCGAGCCATCACGACAAAAAGAAACTGACAGAAAAGAAATATGAATTATTATATATCCAAGAATACAAAATATCCTATACCTCTTATTTTAATTATGGCTCTCTCATGCTCATATTTAAATAAGTCGTATTATTGTTAGACTCTCAATTATTGCAATTCAATGGGTAAATCAATTATAAATGTGGCTCCTAATATATAACATAAGAGCAACCTGACAAAACATTGCGCTATCCAAAATTGAACTTTTGGCTGCACCGAGCATCACGGGACCGCTATAAAGTTAGATTATCATGATAATTGATTGGATCACCTCAAGAAAAATGTAACCAAAAGCACAACTTGATAATTTATAAATAAAAAATGTATACGTAGAGTGAGGCATTAAAAAAAGATGACTTCACAATTAATTATCTAGCTTAAAATAATTTTCCTTTCAAATTAATGAGTTATTATAGATTGACTTTCAGAATCCAAACTTATCTTTTTAACCCCACACACTCCACCTCATCCCTCTCAGATGAGAGGCTGTTGATCCTTTATGGGTTAAAGACATGAAATTTGTTCTTGCTAATGTTAATAAATTGCTTATATATAAATGATTTAGGCATGTTAAGAAGTCACGTACATCATTAAGACACCAATTAAACACTTAAGTATAAGGAAATAACATATATACCTTTAAGGCAGACAAAAATTCTGCAGCAACTTTGAAACGACATAGTTTCATACTTATTTCTTTTTTTCTCTTCTATCTGTTTTACCATCTACACTGGAAATGAGTTACAGTGCCGTGAGACTCACTGAACCAGCACTTTGGTTGATCCTCGATTTCTATCCTTTCTGGAGAAAGATTACTCATTTCTTTGTCCTTGAATTGGAGTCCCAGCGCAACCCACAATGAAAGCTTCAAGGAAAATGACGATGAAGAAGCAGTTTTTGCATATTCAACCTGGATCTTTTTTCTTGCAACGAGGTTTAGTTGATAGAATGGCAATCATCTTATGAGTGAGCACAAGGCTTGATGATGCTGGCAAACATTTTCGCGGGGGATCAACCAATAAATCGAGGACCTCCACCAACGCTGAAGCCCTCTGGTTGGCGATGATGCTTCGTGAAGGTGCTGGTTCAGTGAGTCTCGCGGCGCTGAAACTCTGTTTCCAATGTAGACGGTAAAACAGATAAAAAGAGGGGAAAAAATAAGTATGAAAATATGTTGTTTCAAGGTTGCTGCATAGTTGTTGTCTGCTTTAAAAGCATATATGTTATTCCCTAAGTATGATGCATACAATGAATGTAGAAGTTAGGATGGAAAGCTCCAACCTAGGGAGCAATATTAACATATTATGTTTTTCCCCCCTTGCTTCAATTTTAAGTGAGTGAGGTTCCAGAGGCTCACTAGAGTCAATACATGTCTTTGAATTTAAAGAACGCTTACAAAAATCTTACAAATTGCCTACCAATAAAATTCTCATATTAATAAAATTTGAACTTACAATTTTATGTTATGAGCTAGCTCCTCTACTAATTAGACTAAACTTTTGAGCATATTACATTAGAATTGGATGACAAGTGTTAGTGCAGCAAATAACCCAATATCAACTTAAGCCTATTGTGAGCAATATTGACAATATAATCTGAATTCCTTGAATCTTCATGTACATAAGATAGCCATATATATACACAAGAGAGGGAATCTGAGAGTTAATGAGGGTTAATGAATCATTATGGAGATTGATTCCCTAATCACTATAATCCCTAATTGATTCCCTAAGATCTTTCCTAATATAATATATTTCCTAACACTCCCCCTCAAGTTGGAGCATAGATATTAATCAAGCCCAACTTGTTACAAAGATATTCAACCCGAATCCCACTTAAAGCCTTCGTTAGGAGGTTACCCAATTGGTCACTAGATTGCATATGTCTGGTGGAAACAAAGTTCTCCTTGATCTTATCGCGTACAAAGTGACAATCAATCTCAATATGTTTCGTACGTTCATGAAACACGGAGTTGGAGGCTATGTGTAGAGCAGCTTTATTATCACACCACAACTTTGCGGGCAATGATTTGGCAAGACCAACTTCCTTCATTAACTGATGAATCCACACAATTTCTTGTGTAGATTGAGACATGGCTCTGTACTCAGCTTCTGCACTTGATTTAGAAGCCACATTTTGCTTCTTACTCCTCCATGATACTAAATTTCCACCTACAAACACACAATATCCTGTGGTGGATCTTCTGCTAGCCTTTGACCTTACATGATCTGCATCACAAAAACATTCAATCTTGTTATGGCCATGATTCGTATAGAGTATACCAAGACCAGGTGAGCCCTTCAAATAATGTAGGACATGTTCCAAAGCTTCCCATTGAGCAACGGTTGGGGCAGTCATGAATTGACTAAGCATACTAACTGGAAAGGTCACATCAGGGCAAGTTACCGTGAGATAGTTCAATTTCCCAATTAATCTATGGTATCTCTCAGGATAGGCAAACGGTTTGATCTTCTCCGGATCCACTTTCTTCTGTACATCCTCAGGTAGCTTATTAAACGGTATGCGGTCGTCAATGTCCAACAAGGGATTAGGAATCATGGGAACGCTACTCGGTGTTGCTCCGAGTTTCCCGGTTTCTTTTAACAAATCAAGAACATATTTCCTTTGTGTCAAAAGGATGCCTTTCTTACTTCTCATAACCTCTATCCCAAGAAAGTACTTTAAAGAACCCAAATCCTTTGTTTGGAAGTGAGAATTGAGAAAGGCCTTCAGTGATGAGATTCCCAAAGCATTGCTACCCGTAATAACGATGTCATCAACATATACCACTAACAAAATCATGCCAGCTTCTGTATGCTGATAAAACACAGAATGGTCACACTTACTCTGGATCAGACCAAACTTCTTAACCACAGAGCTGAACCTATCAAACCAAGCACGAGGGCTCTGCTTCAAGCCATATAAAGACTTCTGAAGATGACATACCTTTCCACGCTCCCCTTGAGCAACAAAACCAGGTGGTTGCTCCATGTATACTTCCTCAAGAAGATCACCATTCAAGAACGCATTCTTAACATCCAATTGATGAAGATGCCAACCATAATTGGCTGCCATAGAAATGAAGAGGCGAACAGAAGATAGTTTTGCCACAGGAAAGAAAGTTTCCGAATAGTCAACACCATAGGTCTGAGCATAACCCTTGGCAACCAGCCGAGCTTTCAAACGTTCCAAGGTGCCATCAGCCTTCGTTTTGATTGTAAACACCCATTTACAGCCAATAGCTTTCTTACCAAGAGGCAAATCAACGAGTTTCCAGGTACCAGCCTTATCAAGAGCCACCATTTCATCTTCCATTGCAGCACGCCAACCAGGGTGGGTTAAGGCTTGTTGGAGAGTAGTGGGAACAGTGAGAGAGTCTAAAGATGTTATGAAGGAACATGATGGAGGAGACAAATTATTATAGGAAACAAAGGAAGAAATAGGATAGGTACAAGTACGCTTACCTTTGCGTAAGGCAATAGGCAAGTCATCAGGAGGATCAGACACTATGTCTGGTTCAAAGATAGCAGTGGAAGGATCAGGAGTATCAAGAATATCAGTCACTGGTGTCACTATGTCTGGTCCAGAGGTAGCAGTGGAAGGGTCCGGAGTATCAAGAATATCAGGCACAGGTCTTGGTTCGGAAGTAGGAGCGGAAGGAACTGATGCCGGATCAGACGTCGAAGCAGTCATTGGTGGGTCAGGAACCTGGTCAATAACAGTGCTCGCCCTAGGGCGTTTTTGATAAACATGATAGATAGGTGGTTTAGCAGATGCCGAGTCAGATGCTTGCACTGGTGGAGACTGAACCTTATAGACCAAGAGATCATCAAGACTATCGGAAGTGTCATCGATAGAGACAGGAGATGGGGTTGGAGTAGAGACAGGAAAAAACGAAGTCGACTCATGAAATGTGACATCAATAGACACAAGATAACGCCGAAGAGTGGGAGAATAGTACCGATAACCCTTCTGAACCCTAGAATACCCAAGGAAGACACACCTAAGAGACTTGGGATCAAGTTTGGTAACAGTTGGTTGAACATCACGAACAAAACAGACACAACCCAAAATTTTGGGTTCAACAAGAAACAGAGGTTTGGAAGGAAACAAGGTGGTGTATGGAGTGGCACCATTAAGGACAAGAGGGGACATACGATTAATAAGGAAGCACGCAGTAGACACGGCGTCAGCCCAAAAAGGTTTAGGAACATTCATTTGAAACATGAGAGCCCGAGCTACTTCTAATAAGTGTCGGTTCTTACATTCTGCAACACCATTTTGAGCCGGTGTATCTGGACAAGAGGACTGGTGGAGCATGCCATGCTGAAGCATATAGTTTTGAAATTGGGCAGAAAAATATTCTTTAGCATTGTCACTTCGTAAGGTTTTGATAGACACACCAAATTGAGTTTTGATTTCAGCACAGAAATTGCAAAAGTGAGAGAACAACTCAGAACGATTTTTCATTAAATACAACCAGGTAGTATGAGAGAAATCATCAATAAAAGCGACAAAGTACCTAAAACCAGTCTTGGACTCGACAGGACATGGACCCCAAACATCAGAATGGACTAAATCAAAGGGAGACGCAGCTCGTTTATTAACTCGAGGTGCCAGGTGAACACGGTGATGTTTAGTAAACTGACATGACTCACATTCTAAAGACGACAAATGATGAAATTGAGGATACATCCTCTTCAAAGAAGACAAGGGCACATGACCTAAACGACAATGAACCTCAAAAAGAGATGAACCACTAGAGCAAGCAACTGAACGCGGTACCTGATCCTCAAGGAAGTAATGGCCACCAGATTCATAACCCCTACCAATAACTTGCTTCGTCGTAAGATCCTGAATCAAACAATGGTCAGGAAATAAAGTAATGAAACAATTTGATTGTCGAGTGAGTTTGCTAGGGGACAAAAGATTAAATGTAAGGTCAGGAACATTAAGGATGTGGGATAGGGAAACGGACGAAGTAGGTTCAACAATGCCAGAGCCAATAACACGAGAATAAGAACCGTTTGCAATTGTTATACTAGAGGGATTGGCATAAGGCGCATATGAGGAAAACAAATGGTGGTTACCTGTCATATGATCAGTAGCACCGGAATCGATGATCCATTTCGAGGAAGAAGTAGCAAAACTAGAAGCAATATTACCTGTTGCAAGAGCCACAAAAGAGCTAGACGTAGATTCAGCCATCGAGCTTCACCAAAAAAAAATAAGTTGAGTTCCACAATAAACTCTCAAAGATTACCCAATCAACACTTTAAAACCAAAGGGAGCAACAACCAAAGAGAGTTCCACACCATAACACCTTATTAGAGGTGAAGAATAAAGAGAACCAAAAGTCACAAGGAGCACCAAACACCGAAGAAGTACCAAACACCTCACCGGAGGCAAACAACAACGAGTGAAGGATAACAACGCAGTTACAACAACTGCCAAATAGGAAAATCCAAATCCCAACAGCCACACCACAACCACAAGATGGCAAAGAGACCAAAACAGCCACAAAAACGCACAGGAACACCCAAAAAACGCACCAAAAATCCTTTCACAGTGCCAAACAGAGGAACCCACACCACGAAACCACCGAGAAAGGACCGGGTTCAGCAAGTCGAGTCAAACGGTGAAGGCAGCAGTCGGAAACACCAGGTCACGCGCTCCCACGTGCCGGCGCGTGAAACTCCGACAATTTTGGCGGTGGCGCGTGGAGGCCACACGCTGATCAGATGACGGCGATTCTCCGGGGACCGGCCGAACGGACGACGGAGACTCCAAAGGGACGACACCTGAGGGCAAAAACAACCAACAACCGAGGCCCTAAAGCACCCTCAGATCTGACGAACCAGAAAGAAAAGAAGACAGACAAACCAGCAGAGGTTGAACAGGAAAAAAAAAATCCAGATAGCCTTAGGCTTTGATACCATGTGAGCAATATTGAGAATATAATCTGAATTCCTTGAATCTTCATGTACATAAGTTAGCCATATATATACACAAGAGAGGGAATTTGAGAGTTAATGAGGGTTAATGAATCATTATGGAGATTGATTCCCTAATCACTATAATCCCTAATTGATTCCCTAAGATATTTCCTAATATAATATATTTCCTAACACCTATTACAAGCACAAGCACACAGCCAAGGCCGAAGAATGATTGAGTAAATATTCTATAATAGCTTGTTTGGTTCGATTCATAGGGGACGATTACATCTAATCCTGATTACAATGTTTGGCCAAGTTTATGTAATAAAGATTACACGGCTAGAACTGATAAATACAGATGCAGACATCCTATAATCAAATAAAAAAGACACCACTGCCATTATAATTTTTTGATTTGACTAGAGTGCCCACCCAAGTTGTTAAATATTAAATAATTACCATCATTAAATATTAAAAATATTAATTAATAATATAAAAGTGTTAAAAATATTTCCCAACTTAAAATTATATTCCACCATTAAAGAATTTTAAAATATCCCATTAAATAATATTCCCAACATTAAATATTAAAAAAATTATCATGAACCCAACATGTACGTTATACATATATGTGTATATAATTAATTTTATCTCTTGCCATATTATTTCCATTTTCGTTGTAATCCAACCAAATTTTTTATGCTTATGCATCATTTTTCCTTAATGAAAAATCAAAAAATTTCATGAAATCATCATTACATGACATTATATATATTATATTACATTCGATTCCATTACCTCCGATTCTATGAACCAAACAGGCACTAACAGATTCTTGTCAAATCTTCATACGTATCTTTCTTCCTTTATTGCTTTATTACTCATTATATTCAGAAAATAAGAGAGTTGGCAAATCACGTTATATCAATGATGCATGCATGCATGTACACAGTAGCGGAGCCAGGATTTAAAGTTTGTGGGTGCATAATTAGTGGTGTAATTCGGGGGATTTTTTTTTTAAATAAAAGTTTTAAATGCATTAAAAAATAAAAGAATATAAACAATAAAAAAAAAGCATCAACTTAACATAGAAAAATAATAATCAAGAGTCAACTAAACTATTACAACAGAACGATTGCAGAAGCATTTTTCAATTCTTCATTCCTTGAAAATATTGCATTATATCTTCATCATCAATTTTATCAAATATATCACGTTTTACATAAATGTGTCAAGAGTTCTTTAATATCATATAAGATGAGTTTGAAATGTCTACAATGGGAGAATTAAATTTCTTCTTAGGACTTCGAATCAAGCAAAAGAAGAATGAAATATTTATTTCCCAAACCAAATACGTACGAGAACTTCTTAAGAAATATGGAATGAATCACTGCAACAAAGCTGATACGCCTATGAGCTCAACAACTTTTGTAATATCCTAATTTAGATATGTTTGAACTGCTGACCTCTTACTCAGCAATCAAGATTTTTACCACTGAATTATGGACCCATTGACACTAACATATTACAGCTAAAAATATATATTTTCCTAAAATTTTATGGGTGCACTTGCACCCAAAAAAAATAAAGGTGGCTCCGCCACTGATGTACATTACAAGTTGGTGATTGCAAATAAGTATGAAATTCTGTTGGGTCTGGAATAGTGATGGATGAAGGGGAAGGAAAACTAGAGAAGATGAGGGAGAGAGAAGAATAGAAAAGGGAGGATGGGAAATCAGCCCAACAGAGGAGGAGGAGAGGAAACTCAATACTAGTATTATTTAATTATTAAGCTATTTATCAACAGTGCAAAAGACCAAAAATACAATCTAAAGGAAACGTAGGGAAAACCTTTTACCTTTATCCTTTTCTTTCATCATGCAGCAGCAATAGTGTAATCTTGACAATAATACACGGGAAATCGTTCCTAAAAACCGTTACTGGAATAGATCAGACAAGTGTACGGCTTCCACTTATGAAATTAAAAATGCACAAAAAATATTGTTCACTCACAAAAAAAAAATCAAAACTTCTTAATTATTTTCATAAAATTAATAGTTGAATTTTTTTTCGTTATTTTGAAAGTATTTTGTATCTAATTAACAAATAAATAGAACATATATAGGAAAAATCCTTAAAGAAAGAACTTTAGAAATGTTAAAGGACAAAAAGGTGTTCTAAATATTTATAATGCTAGAGATATATAAGGGCTCGAATTGTCCTTTTCAAAATTTCATGATAATTACAGAAATGACAAAAATGTCCCTCTAAGTTTAAAAAACATATCCCATTTTTTTTGTAAAGGTTTAACAAGTTTTGATCATATTTTTACAAATTCCAATTCAAAAATCACTACTTGCTACAATGGTAAGATACTGATCTCCACTTCTGATAAAATATTATTAGAACTTATTAAAAAGTTATATGAACTTGTGAAATCCATATCAAAAAGTGGAAATCAATATCGTGTCATTGTAGTAAGTGGTGAATTTTGAATCGAAATTTGTGAAAAATTTGTTAGAACTTGTTAAAACCTTATATGAATTGTAAGACCCTAATCAGATCTAGAATCAATATCTTGTTATTGTAGCAAATGGTAATTTTTGAGTTAGAATTTGAGAAAATCTTATAAGAACTGGTTAAAACCTTATCTGCATTTATGAAACCCTTACATCAACATTGGGAGTCAACACTTTGTCATTCTCTAGCAAGGGGTGATTTTTAAATTGAAATTTGTTAAAATATCATTAGAACTTGTTAATAACCTAATCTGAATTTGTTAAATTCTTTTTTTTTTAAAAAAAAATGAGAGTACGTTTTGTAAACTCATAGAGATTTCTGTCATTTCCATAGTATTATGAGTGCCTTTATCAATTTTGAGAATTAAAAGTCAATGAAAAATTTATGAATTAACGTTCAAAAAGTCAACTTTTTTTTTTTTTTTTTACTTTGTCAAGAATGATGAAGCGAAAGAAACCTATCACCCCAGCTCCAGAAACTGAAACCTCCAGCATGAATCATTGACCTTAAAAGTACCGTCATCATAAATGTTGAAGCAATCCCATTATCAACCCTGAGAAGACTCAAAGGTAGGAGATCTAAGAGGAAAACTAGGAGGCAAAATTGCCCTCTTTTATAATGTTTAAAGTTACTTTAGCTTCAAAAAAAAATTCATAGTTACTATGGGACTTTGTAAAAGAATTAAAGGTTATTTCGGCATCTTAGCCCTTAAATCAAAATTGCTCATGTGCACTCAAAAATTGTCATGAAACAAGCACCAACATTCATAAATTACCAAATATCACCTCTTAAAAAAGGAAATTTGGGACAGACTTGGACACCCCGCACTTAAGACAGATTTACAATAAAAGAGTAGCTAAATCCATCTTATATTCCTCTGGTGACATTAATGAAAAATAGTACAAAAATAATTATTCAAGTACCCCCCCCCCCCTCCCCCCCGGGTTAATGCTTTAATTATTCCTCTGGTGTATACTTAACTCTCAAATATCAGTAATCGGCCTGTAAATAGGGGGCCTGATTACAAAAGGCCTGTTTTTAGCCTGTACACACAGGAGGCCTGTTTTCGGCTTGTAAACATAGGAGGCCTGTTTTCGGCCTGTTTTTGTTGGGCCCTATGGCCTGTTAGTCTAAGTACAGGATTTTTTTAAAAAACAGGCCTCTTAACAGGCCAGGCTCAGGCCAAAATATAAGCCTGTAACAGGCCACTTCCCTACATAACAGGCCTGGCCTGTTAAGAGGCAGGCCTGGCCTGGTTTGTTTACACCCCTACTTATATTCCTCTGGTCACATTTAATGAAAAATAGTACAAAAATAATTATTCAAGTATACCCCCCCCCCTTAATGCTTTAATTAAATAAAAGCCTCTTGTTTTTGCATGTGCTTTCAATTCATAATCTTTTACTGCTACTACCCTTAATGCTTTAATTCAATAAAAATCAAATTTTGTTCTGAGGCATTTTCTTCCTAGCTGCGTTACCATGATGTCGGAAGATGATGAAAGGAAGGGAAATGGATTATGCATTTTTATAACTTGTCATAATCTTATTTATAAGTAACAATTACCAAAATTATACAAAATGAACTAGTGATTTAAATTAGTTAAAAGCAATGAATATAGAAGAAATATAATATTTTTTCAAAGATACCGTTATCTAGAAAGATGAAGAGAGAGAGAGAGAGAGAGTGGGTGGGGAAAAGATATGAAAGAGCCAACTGAAAGTAAAAATAGAAAAATGTATTAAATTTTTAGATAGAGCAAAATTGTTTTGTGTGTGAGACTAAACACATAAAAGAGAATGTTGCTTATAAATAAGACAAAAAAGAGTTTATAGTGCTTCCTTCAGTTCTTAGTAAAAGGCATATTTGTATAATTTGATTAGATGAACGAAATTAATTAAGTTAGTTAATATGGTTTATATTCTTTAAAACAGCCCAATTATCTTCCTTAATTAACTTATTCCTTCTTTTTCCTCCTTGATTATTATTAAAAGAGCATCAATACAGATAAATTACAATAAAATTAATAAATACAAAAATTATATTTTATATCTATGATTAAAATTAACTCTCAAATATATTTTATTGGAGCCACCGTAATAAATAAATTGAGCACTACACGACAGACCCGGAAACAAAAGCAACTTTACAATTTATAAATAAAACATGTGTATAACGTGGGCGTTTAAAAAGATGACTTCAATTACTTTTTCCTTTTTATGGGAAAAGAAAAACGTGTCCCTATTAAATTAATGACTTATTATAAATTGACACTCAGAATCAGGCCTTATCCTCTTAATCGAGCCAAGTGACAAAAATATGAATTATTATATATCCAAGAATGCAAAATATACTATACCTCTTAATTTAATTATGGCTCCCTCATGCTCATATTTTAATAAGTCGTATTATTACACTTTCAATTATGAGCAACTTGACAAAACATAGCGCTATGCTAAATTGACTTTTTGACTGCACCAAGTATTACGGGACCGCTATAAAGTTTTTTTTTTTTTTTTTAATCATGATAATTGATTGGGTCACCTCAAGAAAAATGTAACCAAAAGCACAACTTTTTTTTTTTTTTGACCGGAAACAAAAGCACAACTTGAAAATTTATTTAAAAAAATGTATACGTAGAGTGGGGCATTTAAAAAAAGATGACTTCACAATTAATTACCTTAAAATAATTTTCCCTTTTAAATTAATGAGTTATTATAAATTGACTTTCAGAATCCAAACTTATCTTTTTATGCCCACACACTCCGCCTCATCCCTCTCAAATGAGAGGCTGTTGATCCTTTATGGGTTAAAGACATGAAATTTGTTTTTGCTAATGTTAAATAAATTGCTTATATATGATTTAGGCATGTTAAGAAGTCACGTGCATCATTAAGACACTACTTAAGTATAATGGATACAATGAATGCATAAGTTATGGAAAGGCTACGTCAGATAACTCAAACCTAGGGAGCAACATTAATATGTTTTTCTTTTTCTTTTTTCTTCTTTTAACTGCAATTTTAAGTGAGTTAGGTGCCAAAGGCTCACTAACGCCAATGCATATCTTTGGGTTTAAAGAACGCTTACAAAAATGAGCCAACTCCTCTACCAAGTAGATTAACATTTTGAACATATTACATTAGAATTGGATAACATACGTTGGCGCAGCAAATAACAATATCAACTAAGGCCCATTACAAGCACAAACACTCACAGCTGAGGGCCGAACATATTATATTAATATTGGATAACAAGTGTTAGCTCAGCAAATAACCTAATATCAACTAAGGCTCATTTATTTCAGTCAAACTAAAGAGTTAAAGATCAAATTGGGGGCCTAAAGTCTAAAAACACAAACAAATTAAAATAGACTAAAATAAACACAAACTCGACAACATATGGAACAAATAGAACATGAACTACAATCACCAGACTCAAAAGACAGTCAACACTTCAAAGACAAGTCAAAGCATGAGTCTTATTTCAAACCAGCTAAAACACCACCAAACCAGGCATACTGCAAGTCTCAAAGGGTAAAAGCAGATACTACTCGGCAACATCGATAAAACAAAGGACATGGGAGGACACCACCATGTACCATCTACTCACAACAGTGACCCATGATGCCAATAACTTTTACATTAATGAAGCAAGATAAGGCAAGAAGCTGACACGTAAGGTAGATTTCAAGGGGAAAAAAAAGCATAAGACGTTAATATATTTGCAACCTTGTGGAAGCCCATTAAATATACAGGAAAAAAATGAAAAAAACAAAAAGGAACAAAGAAAAGGAAAAGAAAGAAAGGAAAAACAAAGGTGATTCCGCTATAAGCTAACGGAAGAATTCTATACAATTTTTTTAAAAAATATTTAAATTATGTCAGAATATTTTTTTCCTTTAACTGTGAAGAAAGTTGTTCCCTGTCTGGCAAAGAAAAAGTAAGGAAATAAATAAATAAATTGTCTGCGTGCTTTACTCGGAAGCACATAAGGTAATTTGTACCTTATGTGCTTGTTCATCTAATTAGAGGGATAAATATATTTTATTTTATTTTTTATTTTTTTTATAAATTTTATTTATTTAGATTAAATTATATGTTAGTTTTTGAAATTCTTTTTACACTCAATATCTCAAATTAATTAATTTCCAGTTCTGCATACAGAAATATCTGTCCTATAACACCAATATCTAGAAAATTAATTAATTTAAGATATTGAGTGAAAAAAAAAAATCAGAAACTAACATATAATTTAATCTAAATAAATAAAATTTATAAAAAAATAAAAAATAAAATAAAATGTATTAGAAAGACAAACACATAAGAAGTAAATTAGGAAAAGCATCTGCTTTTTGGGTTTGTTAATGAAATACATCTCTTGTTTCCTTCTTGGATCTAATTCTCAGTTTCTCACTGCTTCACCCTCTTAACTCTCTTCTTTCTGTTTCTTCTGCTCTTTTGCTCCTTCAAGTTTCCCAGGAAATCAACAAGCTCTAACCTCTCATTTGCTAAGTTCTTGGGTTCTGTCTTTGCTCTAACTGCTTGTCTGGTTAATTTTCTTGATTCTTGTTTTTTTTTTTTTCAAAAAAAAAATAGTTTGTTGCCTCACCATTTCTTTGTGTCTCTTACTGTTCTTCACCATTCAGTTTGTTGCTTTCTTAGCAATCATATGCACTTAAAAATCTCCACAAGAAAAAAAAAAACAAAGAGAAAATTTAAAAAAAAAAATTGTTTTTTATCTTCATAGCTTGAAAGTTGTCTTGTTTGAAGTTCATATATAAACTTAATTCAAAAAACAAAAAAAGAAAACTGGATTTCTCTGCTGATTTCACATCAGCTTGTTTGGCATTTTGAACTCTGTCTGGTCTTCGAGTTTCTTAATCTGGCTTTCCTTTATTTCTGAGAAAATCAATCAAAATCGAATTTTAATTTTCCCAAAAATCCTGAGGGTGTTGTGTTCTCTGTTCTTGTTTCTCTTTCGCTGAATCCTGTTTGTTGCTTTCTTATAAAGCATATGCTAGAAGGGGAAAAAAAGAATTAAATAATAAATTTACTTTTTAATAAAAGAATCAAAACGTGATAGAATTCAAACTCAATTTTAATGTTCCTTTGTCTCCCATAAATTCACCGCCAGATTTAATCTGATGAGACCATTAGCTGTCAAACAAAAAATACATGAGTTGTCAAATGGATGCAAATATTAGCTGTCAATTAGAAGCATGGGATTAGTGGAAGGCTAGAAGCATGAGGTGTCTAATTGCAGCATGAGGTGTCACGAAAAGCATTTGGCTCTTTCTCTTCCACCGATAGTCAAGTTGAAGAAATGCTTTTGATGATGAGTTGTAAAGCAATTAATTCAATTCTATTTCCAGAGACTATGAAGGCGGCACAAGGAACGTCAGCTTACCACACCTATATATATGTATGCGTTTCATTGTAGTAGTAGTAGTATGTGTTTGTATCCGAAAAGAATAGAGAAAAGAGAGATTTGAGAGATAAGTGCCGAAGCACTTTGAGAGAAATGAAAATCGAGAGTTATTTTTATGAGTGTGGGAGAGAAATATAGTTGTGTATTTTTATTTCTCTTAGAATAAAAGTATTGTTCTTCATCTATATTTTCAATTTCCAACAAGTGCTATCAGAGTCAGGTCGATAAAATGGCGGAGATGGTGCAACCACAAATCCCAAAATTGTCAAAAGGCAATTATGGAAGCTGGAGCATCCAAATGAAGACGTTACTAGGTTCCCAAGATATATGGGACCTTGTTGAAGATGGATATATGGAGCCCGCTAATGCAGCCGCTGAAGCATATTTGACAGATGCCCAGAGAAAAACGCTTAAGGAGTCTCAGAAGAAGGACAAGAAGGCTCTATTCTTAATTTGTCAAGGTGTTGATGAATCAACCTTTGAAAAAATATCAGATGCAAAAACTTCCAAAAATGCATGGGAGATTTTACAAAAATCTTGCGAAGGAGTAGACAAAGCCAAAAGAGTTCGATTGCAATCACTCAGAGCTGAATTTGAGAATTTGAAGATGCACAATATGGAGCCAATTACAGATTATGTCTCACGAGTGCAAAAGGTGGCTAAAGAAATGAAAAGAAATGGAGAGACTTTAGATGATGTCAGAATAATAGAGAAGATTCTACGGTCATTAATAAGAAAGTTTGATTACATTGTCATTGCCATTGAAGAAGCCAAAGACCTATCACTTATGTCCATTGATGAGCTTGTGGGTTCTCTTCAAGCCCACGAACAAAGAATGAATTTAAATGAAGGCTCTAGCAATTTGGAGCAAGCCTTGCAGACCAAATTATCGTTAAATGAAAATCAAGCCAGTAGCAGCAGCTATGTACGCGGTAGAGGAAATCGTGGTGGATATAGAAGTGGATATAACACCCGAGGTGGTTTCAATACTCGAGGTGGTCATGGTGGACGCAATGGATATGGCCGATCAAATGGAAGATTTGAAACTTACACGGCAGAATATGAACGTGGTCAAGGGTCATATAATCGAGGTTGTGGCCAAAGCCGAGGTCGAGGATTCTTGTCTAGAGGAGGAGGCAGATATCAACAACGAAGTGATAAATCCCCATTGCAATGTTATAATTGCAATAGATTTGGTCATCTCAGTTATGAGTGTAGAGATGCTGCTCAAGTTGAGGGGAGAAATCATTATACAGCAAATGTAGTACAACTTGATGAACCAACCGTCTTGTTCACTTACAAAGGTGAAGAAGATACTGGAAAAAACGTATGGTGCCTTGATATCGGAGCAAGCAATCATATGTGTGGCAAAAAGGAGTTATTCACAGAGTTGAATGAAGGAATCCAAGGAGAAGTCACATTTGGTGATCACACAAAAACCGCAGTTAAGGGAAAAGGTAACATTATGATATTTACAAAGAATGGAGATAGATGATACATTACAGATGTCTATTATATCCCATCTTTGAAGAGCAATCTCCTCAGTATTGGTCAACTATTGAAGGGATATGACATTCATTTAAAAGATAGCTCTCTCACCATGAAAAACCAGAAAGGAGAATTAATAGCGAAAGTTGAAATGACAAGCAATCGTCTATTCAAGTTGAATATACAGACAAATGGAATCAAATGCGTGAAGTCTACCATTGAAGATAGTTCATGGTTGTGGCATCTCAGATTTGGTCATCTCGGATTCACTGGCCTGAAGCTGTTTTCAAAAGCAAAGATGGTGACTGGATTGCCAACAATAAATCATCCAGATCAACTATGTGAAGGATGCATGCGAGGAAAGCAACATAGACTAAGATTTGATGTTGGCAAGTCATGGAGAGCAAAAAGGCCATTGCAACTAGTTCACTCAGATATAGCTGGTCCACTTGACATTCCTTCACTTGGAGGAAACAGGTATTATATCACATTCATTGATGATTTCAACAGAAAAGCTTGGGTGTATATCCTCAAAGAAAAATCCGAAGCCCTTGATAAATTCAAGGAATTCAAGGCAATGGCAGAAAAGCAAAGTGGTCAATATTTAAAGGTGCTCAAAATAGATAGGAGAGGAGAATATACTTCCAGATTATTTGAAGCATTTTGCCAAGATCATGGAATAATTCATCAGCTGACAGCTGCCTACACACCACAACAAAATGGAATTGCATAAAGAAAGAATCGTACACTTCTTGATATGGCAAGAAGCATGCTTAAAGGAAAACATATGCTGAGAACATTTTGGGCTGAAGCTGTTCAGTGTGCTGCTTATCTATTAAATCGTTGTCCAACAAAAAGTGTCAAGTTCAAAACTCCAGATGAAGCATGGAGTGGTAGGAAGCCAGATGTTAGCTATCTAAGAATCTTTGGCTGCATAGCTTATGCTCATATTCCAAATCAAAAGAGTAAGAAGTTAGATGGCAAAGGAGAAAAATGCATTTTCATTGGCTACGAGCATCGGAGCAAAGCTTACAGATTGTTTAATCCTCTAACGAAGAAAGTAGTCATATCAAGAGATGTAGAGTTCGATGAAGCAGACTACTGGAAATGGAGTAATGAAGAAAGAAGAGTGGAAGGCTTATTCTTTAAGGATGACGCAGATTCAAGAGACCAAATAGTTGAAGCAGACAATGATCAAACTCCACCACCAAGTCCTAATCCAACAACTCCTGCATCTACACCATCAACAATAGGAAGTAATAGCAGTAGCAGCAATTCAGGGGGAGTAACAGCAAAAATGAGAAGCTTAAGTGATATCTATGATGCTACAGATCCAGTACAAACTACACTTGATTATTCATTATTTTGCTTGGTAGCTGAATGTGATCCAGTGACATATGAAGAAGCAGCAAATGATGAAAAGTGGAAGAAAGCTATGAACAATGAAATCACCGCAATCAAAAGAAATGACACGTGGGGGCTCACAACTATGCCTAAGGAGCATAAACCCATTGGAGTAAAGTGGGTATACAAGACAAAGACCAATAAAGAAGGAAAGGTGGAGAAACACAAGGCGAGATTAGTGGCTAAAGGATACAAGCAAAAATACGGAATCGATTATGAAGAGTTTTTGCACCAGTTGCAAGGATTGACACTATCAGACTTCTTACAGCAATTTCAGCACAAAACAAATGGAAGATATACCAGATGGATGTGAAGTCAGCTTTCTTTAACGGCTACTTAGAAGAAGAAGTTTATATTGAACAACCACCAGGATACGTAATAAAAGGAGAAGAAGACAAAGTTTACCGGTTGAAGAAGGCACTGTATGGATTGAAGCAAGCTCCAAGAGCATGGAACACGAGAATAGATGAATACTTTCAGAAGAATGGATTTGTGAAGAGTCCATACGAGCATGCTTTATACACGAAATGGAATGAAGATGGAGATATAATGATCGTATATCTGTATGTGGATGATATGATCTTCACAAGAAATAATCCAAGTATGTTTGTCGAATTTAAAAAAGCTATGACTAGAGAGTTTCAAATGACAGATATTGGAGAGATGTTTTATTTTCTTGGAGTTGAAGTGGAACAAAGGGAGGAAGGAATATTTATGTCACAAAAGAAATATGCACAAGAGATATTGAGCAGGTTCAGAATGAAAGATTGCAAGCCTATGTCAACATCGATAGAAAAAGGAACGAAGTTGACAATTCATTCAACAAGAAAACCCGTAAACCCAACACTATACAAAAGCTTGGTCGGAAGCTTGAGGTACTTAACTTTCACTAGACCAGATATTATGTATGCAGTTGGTTTAATTAGGAGATATATGGAGCGGCCAAAGCAAGATCATTTCCATACAGCAAAGAGAATTTTGAGATACATCAAAGAAAGTATCAATCATGGGCTATTCTATACACATTCTCAAGATTCAAAGTTAATTGGCTACTCAGATAGTGATTATGGTGGAGATATAAATGATCGGAAGAGTACTTCGGGATATGCATTTCATATTGGCTCAGCAATGTTTTCATGGTCATCAAAGAAATAACAGACAGTTGCTCTTTCATCATGTGAAGCTGAATACATAGCCGCTGCAGCGTGTACATGTCAAGCAATATGGCTAAAAAATATTTTGAAAGAGTTACACTATAAGCAAGAAGATTCAATCACCATACATGTGGACAACAAGTCAGCAATTTCGCTAGCAAAGAATCCAGTCTCTCACAACCGAAGCAAACACATTGACACCAAATATCATTTTATACGGGAGCAAGGCAAGAATAAAGTTGTGGAGTTAATCTATTGCAGAACGGAAGAACAACTAGCAGATATTTTTACAAAGCCATTGAAGACGGATACATTCAACAAGTTCAAACATATGATTGGTATAAAAAATTGAGTTTGAGGGGGAGTGATAGAATTCAAACTCAATTTTAATGTTCCTTTGTCTCCCATAAATTCATCGCCAGATTTAATCTGATGAGACCATTAGCTGTCAAACAAAAAATACATGAGTTGTCAAATGGATGCAAATATTAGCTGTCAATTAGAAGCATGGGATTAGTGGAAGGCTGGAAGCATGAGGTGTCTAATTGCAGCATGAGGTGTCATGAAAAGCATTTGGCTTTCTCTTCCACCAATAGTCAAGTTGAAGAAATGCTTTTGATGATGAGTTGTAAAGCAATTAATTCTATTCTATTTCCAGAGACTATGAAGGAGGCACAAGGAACGTCGGCTTACCACACCTATATATATGTATGCGTTTCATTGTAGTAGTATGTGTGTGTATCCGAAAAGAATAGATCTCTCTCTCTCTCTCTCATGATTTTCATCCACCAACAAACCAGAAAAACTTTTTGCAACTTCAAAAATCAGATGGAAATCATTCAAGAGACTCACCTAAGTTCCCAAAATCAGTCTTGCATGTAAGTTTCAGCCTTTTCTTCCTTCTTTTCCAGGTCGTTCTTGCTGTCTCACTCTCTCTGATATTCTCATATTCTCACGGTGTCTCAGTCTCAACTTTCGGACTGAGGATGAAGAAATGAGAAATGGGAAGTGAATGTAATGGAGGTAGTGTTGTATCTGGTGTTAAGGAGGAGGTAGCGTGTTTGTGTGATGTGGGTTTCTGTATGTGTGTGTGCTACTTCTATCGTGGAGGGAGAGGGAATGGATGGTGAAGGAATGAGTTACGGATGAGAATGAGAGTGAAGATAGGAAATACAAGGGCGTAGGGTGTGTAATTGCTGACTAAGGAGGGACTATACGTGGCTTTAAAAAAAAAAAAGGTAAGTATGTGTGTGTTTAAGTATTTGGGCTTTGTGCTTCTGGGTTTGGGCCAATTAAATAAAACAAAGGATGTCTGAATTAATTAAATGGGTGAGGTGTGTGTGCGCGCACGTGGATGAAGAAGATAATAGGAGATTATATCAAAAAGAAGATAATAAGGAGAGTGGTCAAGTGGCATTAATTGGTGAGAGTTTTTTTTAAAAAAAAAAATTTAAAGAAGGCTAAAAGCCTAGATTACATAACAGAATTAATTGGTGAGAGTTGGGGGCTGTGTTGTGTGTATTGTGTTGTATGGACTGAACGGAGCATGGATGGGTGTGTGTGTTTGGGGCGAATGGGCTGAGGGAATATGGGCTCGTGTGTGTTTCTGGGTTTGAGTGTGTATGTTGTTTCGGGCTTAAGTCTGTCTGCTGTTTGGGTTTGAGTGAATGTATATGGTGTATAATAGTGGGCCTTAATTTATATTTTATATTGTCACTACCAATTTTGATCATTATCAATATGACTACCACTTTTTCACCATTAGATCACAATCTCAATAAGAGGGAGAAATTATAAAGGTAGATGAGATTCTGATCTAACAGTGAACAAATGGTAGTGACATTAATAGTGACAATATCCTATCCCTATAAATATTCCTTAAATTTAATCTTTCCTCAATTAATTTATTTGGGCTATAAAATACTATCTCTAAAATATTCAGGAAAAAAATTATTCTCTACTATTTATCCTTAATTTTGTAGGAAAATATGCCTCTAATTCCAAATATTAATTTTAACACAATCAAGGCTAAATTTTCCATAAATAATTCCATTTAATAATTTTAATTTCCTAAATCCAAAACTTAGGATGTCACAAAAATACCACTTAAACTTCAAAATCTTAAATCTTGATCATAAGAATATAGCTATTAACTAAAAGAGTATAGTGAATGACAACTAATTTTAATAAGAAATCATTAATTTGATATTTTAAAGTTCAAGTGGTATTTTATTATATTTTCACCTAAAATTTAAGATATTTTCCAGTGATTCATAATCCAATGAGTTTAGACATATTCGCCTCCAATACAAAGTTGCTTATTGTTTTTTGGGCTAAGGAGCAAATTTATCAATAAACTATTGGTTCAGGAGCACCCAACATAATAAACTTTTATCTGGATCTTAAATACCCATCAACTTTATAAAAAGTAAATTGAGCACAATGATGTTAATTAGAAGCTAACGTCCATCTATCTCTCTCGCTCTCTCATTCATTTGCCTCTCTCGTTCATTCACCTTTGCTTCTCCATCCCTTTTCTTCACCCAATCCTCCTTCCTCTTCACTAGAAAGCATTTGCATAGAAAAAGAATGGAAAAGCAAGTGAACCTCGCTTCTAGCTGTCAATTGAACTGATTTCCCAATGGTTTATTCATCACTGTCGTACCCACCTGCTTCAGTCGGTGTTTCGGAAAGATCTTTCGAGGTTAATCCATGCTTGTTAGTATCGCAGAAAGACCAAACTAAAAAAGATAAGCTCATTGATTATGTATGCTATATTTGATTCTCTACCCTACCTGGATACCCAAACTCGCTAAAAGAACCGTCTCGTATAAGGGCGCTAGCGAAAGTGGGTCTTGTGGATCCAATTTCAATTGGTCGATTGGCGTGTGCTTTTGGCTCTCATTCCTAATCCGTGGGATGAAATGAATCTTCTGATTTTGAGAAGGGGGAAAGGTGAAAACGTGACGTTAGTGGAGTGCAAGTTCTAGATGCGATTTGTATGGATTCTGTGTACAGTTCAGTATTTTTTTTTTTTTAGATCTGATCTATGAATCGGCCTGTATTTTGTCTGAGGAGGTTTTTTTTTTTTTTTTTTTACTAAACTGTACACTGATGCCGATATTGGGTCATTTCGCCGTATTTTCACCGTCTCGTATTTGATCGGATTTAATTCACCCTTTTCTTCTTCTTCTTTTTTTTAAATTTGTTTCCAGCTCTTATTCCTTTGGCTGAGTTCAGAGAGTTAGAGATTATGAAAAAGTATGATGTTCAAACGGATATCAAGGTTCTTGATTTGCTCGATACTGGTTCTCCTCTCATCTTTTCAACGGAAGAAGATGGATGGAGAAGCGAAGGTGAATGAATGAGAGAAGGAGAGAGAGACGGATGTTAGCTTCTAATTAACATCATTGTGCTCGGTTTACTTTTTATAAAGTTGGTTGGTATTTAAGGTCTAAATAAGAGTTTATTGTGTTGGGTGCTCCTGGGCCAATAGTTTATTGGTAAATTTGCTCCTTAACCCTTTTTTTTTTACTAATAAAAGTTTAGAGGAGTTGGATTTAGGAAGCTCATTAAGCTAAAACATACCTCAAGGTTCAGAGCGCTTACCGTCACAAAGGTATTTCTAGATTCCTACTAACAAGATTCTCATATTGATAGTGAAATTAGCACTCACAATCTTATAGGTTATGACCCAATTTCTTACCAACTGGATTAATATTTCTGGATTAATATTTGTTAGCTCCAACACAACAACTTAATAGCCCCCAGTTCTCTACACTAGCTAGTTAACAGTTGAAAGAGACATTTTGCTCAAAAAATAAACATAGAGAAAACGTACAGTAGAAGGAGACGCGTAAATTGGTGGTTTACAAGCAACAAACTCATGAAAATGCCGCAAATATAACTTGATATGATACCGGATACCCATGCAGCTAGCCTTCTCTCTCTCCTCGTCTTTGAACTTCAGAAAGGTCTTCAAATACTGCAACCTTCATAACTTCATTTGGCACGTGCATGCATTAATGCATTTCCGTTTCTACTTCCTCAAATCTCCAACTTGTCCTGTTCTTTTTTTGGTCAAACCAACTTGTCCTGTTCATTCCCTAATATAAACCAAATATTATATGCAATTAAAAACACTGGGAATCATACATATTCATAAGAATTATGAGTTAAGTTGAATAAATGCGTATGAAGTCCCAGTCTATTTCCTACTTAACACTGAAAATTTTAAGGATCATTCTTGAACACATAGAAATTTAAATATTTTTCCCTTATTATAGACTATCTCAAAATTTATAGTATCTCACTACTTTTAATCTACAATCATTTTTTAAGATGGATTTTGACTCAATTAATTTTTCTTTAATTTTTTTTTTTTTAAAAAAAAGGTAACAATGCTAAAACTTTCAATTTAAGATCATATCACGTAAACCATATTTAATGGAACAAAGCAATTTTTTGGGCCAGAAAATTTTTCTTAAAGATATTAGTTCATCAGCGTATACCTGGGACGAACTTTCAGCAGCGTCCTTATAACGGTCGAGATTGTTTCCATGGCTGCTCTGGTCAGTTTTCCAAACCTCTTTAAGTTTCTCTGAGACTAAACCATAGAGAAAATGAATCAGAGAAATTTACTGTAATATTTATATTACTATGATGAATGAACCAAACAAAAAGAATGACGAGACTTTTAGAGTATTTTAATGGCGTACCATGATTTTTGTGGAAGTATTCTATTGTCTCGTTCAGGTTTCCTCGCCAGTATTTATTAACATATGTCACATAAACTTCCTTCAGTTTTGGAGTCTTGAGATGCTGCGACCGCATAAATGTGTCCATGTTTGGAACATCCTCCACTCTAACCATCTTTAACTCGCGGAATTCATCAGCAAATCCATCTTCACAGAAACATGTGAGCCTTGGCAGATGTTTGAGCACAAGTGTCTCCAGTTTTATGAACCCGGAATGCAGTGTTCCTCCTCCACCGTGAAGAACATGAAGCATGCTTTCACATTTATATACTGTTAGCGATTTCAGATCGACGAGGTGTTCAGCCACTGAAACAGAGAATAACTTGTCGATGCTTCCGCAACCGATGATTTTAAGTGATGTCAGGTTTTGGAACACCGGAATCTGAGGTTCCTTATTCCATAGTTGCATCTTCGGTAAATCACTCAATTCCAGTTTTTCTAATTTAGGCAGTATTTCTGTTTTGGCCTGGACAAATGGTGGGCTTATGGAGGAAACCTATTTAGTTGATTATTATGTGGTTAGTAATGGGCACAAAAATGAAGATACCACAAGAAATACATAATAAATACATTTACCGTATCCATGAAATTGTTAGTTTCTGCTGAAACATCCCTTGAAAATGTTTGGATTGCAGGACAGTTAACTATTCTCGCTTTAGTGAGAGTGGGGAATTCAAATGTCTCCAGGGAGAAGCTTGATAGCTTTGGTAGATTCTCAAGAACAATGGATTTCAAATGAGGGAAACATATCTCCTCCGCATTTATTGTGTCAATGAAAATGTATTCTAAACTTTGACAGTCTGAAATGTCAATTTCTGTCAAGATGGGGTAGTTGCAAGGTAGTAACAGGCGTTGGAGAGAATCACAGCCTTTTAACCTTACAATTTTCAGGTTTTGAAAGGCCGTGATTGAATGATTCTCACTCATCAGTTGAAACACATCACTCAGTGAACTACAGTTCCTGACAACGAGTTTCACCAACTTCTCCGATAATTTTGGCAGCATACTTGAGGGAAATATATTTCTCAATTTGCTAAAGGAATCCACTTCTACCTCTTCTAGCTCGCAATCTGTTATATTAATATTAGAAACCTTGCCCTGCCATATCTCCTCAAAAGTTTTGTTGCCCACCAGCTTCAATGTCTGTAATTTCAAGCACGCGTCCTGCATAGAAAAAGCTTCATAAATGAATTGAAATATTCACTTCATTAACTTTCCTTTTTCCCAAAATAAGGCCTATCACCATCACTTATATTACATACGGAGCACTGAATTTCACATTAATTTGTGTGCATACTTTACATTTCCTTGCATGCACGATTACTTAGTCATGATACTAAAAGGAGTAAATAAGATTCATGATAAAATTAAGAGAATGAAAGTTAAAATCTAAGCATATTCAGGAATACGTACCATCTTCTCATCCGGCGGAACATGATAAGATGTCCCTTCATTGGTTGTCTGGTTGCTTAAGAATCCGGTAGTAAATGCATTCAATACGGGACATTTTTCTATTCTCAAACTCCGCAGACTAGGAATTGTTAGATTGCAATGGCCTGAAATCAATTTGGTCAACTTTGGGAGGCTTAAAAGCTGAAGATCATCTAAATTACAGAAAAATCTCCCCTGCATTTCCACATTCTCCTCAACGACTTGTTCTATCATCTCACATGATTCTATTTTCAGTGTGACAAGTTTTTCCAGTAAAGTAGTTGGAAGTGGACCCTTGAGGAGGCTGCAATCGATGATTTCTAACTCAACTAGATTACCGAGGTCCAAATTCCCCCAAATTATTGGATCATTGTTGCATATGCAATTCATCTTAGGTAGACCATTCAATCTCATTTTTTGTAAATTGGGGAATATTCGAGTTACATGTGCATCAGAAGCGAAGTCTTCAAGGTCGAACACTTGTTCCAGGAGCTTGCAGTTTTCTATTGTTAGTTCCTCAAGCCCATGTGATTGGCGGAACAAAATAATGGACAAAAATTTGGTCAACTTTTGATCGCACTGCAAGGCCTCTAGAATTTTCAGTTTTCTGAAAGATGAAGGTTGAAGCTCCGTTTCCATATATTTCCTCAATTCCTCGGAGTCTTTGATAGTCAATTTTTCCTGTCTGGAAAGTTGATCCTATAAAATATACCAATTAGCAGGTAATCCTGAGTGTGAAGTAATGACAAGTCAAGGAGAGATAAATGAAATAATAATTCCTGAAAAATATCGATAGAAAAATATCCTGCCGATACATTAGCAATAACTCAAGCCCATGCCCATACTTTTATAAAAGGAACTATTACAATTAACATGGACAATTTTTAAGATCAAAATTATGTTCAATCCAATAATGAATGAAAAGATATATAGAGCAAAAGATTTTTTTTTTAGAAAACTCCCATAATTTGATTAATTAACCTGTTGGGACTGCAAGGGAGAATAAATATATACATATATATGGGGGAGATTACGTACCGTCAAGTGGAAGAGATGTCTAATGTTGATCTCTGGATCTTCATTATTTGCCCATGTATTGCACTCAATCACATCCACAGATGTCAAGAGAGATCTCTCTATCATTCCCAACGACTTCTGCCGAATTGTGTCACATTTAACAACTTTTAACCTCTCCAACGACAACCATTCAACAATACACCCATCCTGGCAGCACCCACTGAATTTAGGTAACTCCTCAAGAATTAGACTCTTCACTTGACGCAACTCAACAGTATTATTAGACTTCCTCATACGTGCTTCATCTTCATCTCCAAAAATTTGTTCCAACATCTGACATTCACTTATCTCAATATTTTCAAGTTTCTGCAGATTCTGGAGGATGTAAAGAGGAAGAATATATCTCAGTTGGTTACACCTACAAACTCTTAGATGAATCAAGCCTTGGAAACTATGTATCCTCCCAGGATTGGAAAGAGCCTGCAGGCCATGTCAGCCAAGAGTTTAATTGATTGAAATATTCGCTTCGTTAATAATTTGTGTGCCTGCTTTACAATTTTTTACATGCCTGCTTACCTAGTCGGAAAACTCAAAGGTTTAAACAAGATTCTGTAATGACGACAAGATAATTTTAAGAGAATGAAAGTTAAAATGTAAGTACTTTCAAATATAACGTACATACCATGTTTGAATAATGGAACATTCTCTCCTCATTATCTTCAACAACTTTTTCCATCATCTCACACGACTCTATATCGAGTGAACGAAGTTTTGCTACTAAAGCAGTAGAAAGTGGACCCTTAAAGAAGCCGCACTGGATTATTTCTAACCTTTGTAGATTACCAAGTTTGACATTCTTGTTGCATATGCAATTCAACTTAGGTAGACGACACAGTCTCATTCTCCATAAATTGGGGAATAAACCGCGTCCTTGTTCATAATGAGACAAGCTTCTGAGGTCGAAAACTTGTTCCAACAATTCGCAGTTTTCTACTGTTAGTTCTCGAAGTCCACGGGATAGCTTGAGCAAAGTGAACAAAAATTTGGTTAACTCTTGATCGCAATGTCTGGCCTCCAGAAACTCCACTGGTTTGAAAAATGATGGTTTTTTAAGCTCCATTTCCATATATTTCTTCAATTTTTCTGAGTCTTTGATTTTTAGTTCCTGGATAGATTGCACGAAAAATCAAATATAAAGGTCAAAGCATATTAATTAAAAACAGAAACAAGTATATTAATTGATCTAGGGACGGAACAAGGGAAAAAAAATTAGAAGGCAAACTTGCATATACTGATAATTATTAAAAACATAATTTTAAACATTTATAAATTAATATAATAATAAAAATTATAAATAAAAATACATCATATTAGAGAACTTTAAATTATCGTAAAAAAATTAAAGGTTAAGTAGTATTATTAGAAATTAAAATTCCATATACCGGTCCTTAATGCGAAAAACGATATTTTAATTTATTAGAATGAGATTGGAGTATAACTAAAGAAACAAAAAATAAATTTATATAAAACAGGGAAATTCGAGGCTGAAAAGTATATTATTAATTAGTGTTATAAAAAAAATACATATTCTCTCCGGCGGAGCCACCTTTATTTCTTTGGGTGTAAGTGCACCCATAAAATTTTAGGAAAATATATATTTTTAGCTGTAATATGTTAGTGTCAATGGGTCCATAGTTTAGTGGTAAAAATCTTGATTGCTGAGTAAGAGGTCAGCAGTTCGAACATATCTAAATTAGGATATTACAAAAGTTGTTGAACTCATAGGCGTATCAGTTTTGTTGCAGTGATCCATTCCATATTTCTTAAGAAGTTCTTGTAGGTATTTGGTTTGGGAAATAAATATTTCATTCTTCTTTTGCTTGATTCAAAGTCCTAAGAAGAAATTTAATTCTCCCATTGTAGACATTTCAAACTCATCTTGTATGATATTAAAGAACTCTTGACACATTTATGTAAAACGTGATATATTTGATAAAATTGATGATGAAGATATAATGCAATATTTTCAAGGAATGAAGAATTGAAAAATGCTTCTGCAATCGTTCTGTTGTAATAGTTTAGTTGACTCTTGATTATTATTTTTCTATGTTAAGTTGATGTTTTTTTTAATTGTTTATATTCTTTTATTTTTTAATGCATTTAAAACTTTTCTTTAAAAAAAATTTCCCCCGAATTACACCATTAATTATGCACCCACAAACCTTAAATCCTGGCTCTGTCACTGCCGTTAAGAACTGAAGTGTGTGTGTGTGTCATTACATATATTCATTTATCTGATAAATAGAAAAATAAGTTGAACTGAAGAAGCATATTTAACTCTTTAAACTGAGAAATTAACTGAGAAATTATTGTATGAACCTAATTTATCATATCATTTGTAGTCTAACCAATTAAAGTACAATAACTCATAAATTGATTTGACACATCCTAAATATTGACTGACATAATAATACAATTAAAAGATTTCACAATAGTCACTTTTTTATTACATGTGAAATCTTAATTAAGGGATAATTTTTTTAAGAAAAATAAAAATATGAGATACATGAGCCACCAACTAGAATTAATGTTAGCTCAGTTTTTATATTTTAACTTGTTAAACCATACTACTAGATTTGGTTTACTTGCCCTGCCAAATAAAAATATAAAGATAACATTTACACCAAAAAAAATATATAAAGATAACATAAATGTTTTAAATTTATAACTACATTCGATCACTGCATAAATTATTTAGAGACAGCTAGCAGGTGATCCAATTCCAACAATATAATGAAAAGTACAGTTTAGACGGAAAACACCAAATTTTGGGGGACTACGTATACCTAGGCTGGTCCTGAAATGAGACAGTATTTTCATACTATATTCCCTTTGGGTATTATTCATTGATTATTTTCCCCTCTAATTTTGCTGAGAACTTTTAAGGGGAAGGGGGGGGGGGGGGGGGGGGGGGACGACCCATTCATTGTAAATAATTTCGAAATCCACCAAGCTCTATTTAACCAATTTTACCGAAACAAACTTACTCAAAAATTTCAAAGAATCTTCAAAAATACAAAAAGAATAAGAAGTGAAACTGATTTTGTGGAAGATAGATAAGATATTGCATTTGATATATGTTATCTTGTATAAATACTATTTGTCGTTTGTGGACGTGTCAGTGGTTAAGTTGAGTACTGTGGTATTACTAATACGGCATTCTCATAAATGTATAAATATTGAACGGGTGATTAACTTTTTTTTTTCTTTTTTCCATCTAATTTATAGGACCTTTGGTTTCGATTATTAGTCCAAATTTATTCTAAGTCGAGCCCACAGTCCCACAGTCGTGGGAGGAAAACTCTCAACACTATTTTCTCTATTTCACACTTCAAACTAAGGACGTTGTTAAGGAAGAGCAAGTTCCTTACGAGTTGCTCTCAATGGATATTGGCAGGTGGCTTAACTTCTGATTAGTGGGTGTATAACTTTTATTCAATTAGTGAGAATCACATGTTTCTCTATACGATTAGTGAGGGAGGCTTAGCATTATATATATAAAGGTGTTTTAGTCAAATTCATATAATAAATATGAAAATAAAAATATCAAAACACCCTTCATTAATTTTCCTAACTCTCAAAATGACATAGTTTTGAGGTTACGGGAATTAATAAAGAATCTTTTGGTAAAATTCATATAATAAATACAAAAAAAAAAAAAAACAAAACAAAACACTTTTTATTAATTCCCTTACCCTCAAAATGAGGTAGTTTTGGGGTGACTTGACCTAACTTTATATCAAGTGGCATGACAAACGATAAATCATATATATATATATATATATATATATATATATATATATATATATATATATATATTGATATAAGAATTTTCGGAAAGGGGTTGGTTCACCAACGATCCAAGGGCAAAGTAAAATCTTCATTCCTCCTAGGTCATACCAATATTAGGTAGGACGAGTCGTCTATTACCCTTAGACGTTTATCTAGGCACCTAGGAGCTAGGATGCCTCCCCAGTACCTTGACCAACTCTAGGATACTCTAGGATCGAACCCCCTCCCTTTGGTGAGAGTGTCCGACCCCTTTGCTAGTTGAGCCCAAGGACAAAGGGTCTTAGCATTCTATATTTTTTATATAAACCTAGCATTCTATATGATACCAGAGCCTTGGATTGGCTTTTTTCCCAATTTGCCCCTTATTAAATAACTAATTACCATTTTGCCCCTGTTTCCAAACTGTTTCCAAACTATTTCCTAATGTGCCTCTGTTTAGTCGACTAAAACGTGGGCCGTTGAATTTTTCGACTGCCCCCGCGATTTAGTCGACTAAGCACTGTAGCTTAGTCGATTAAATCACGACAGGGGGTTTTTTAAAAACCCCATTGGCGTCATAATGGAACTCTTATCACAATGCAACCTCCCGCCGCCCCCCCCCCCAAATACTTTCTCTTTTCTCAGTTTTAGTGCGACCTATCAAAGTTTAATCCCATTCCACCTTGTTCAAGGTATTATTGTTGTGTAATCATTGTAGTTTCACTTTGTTCGGCCTTTTTTTTTTTTTTTTTGGTAAGCTGAAACCCTCCCTTTTGCAGCTCACAAATTCTTGTGTGAAGGATGAGTTCAAGCTCAAACATGCACGTTACTGTAATCTACCATAGTGGGAGGCATTTTGAAGGTCTCGATAGTGTTCAATTTGAAGGAAGAACGAAAATGATGAAAATCAAACGGGGTACTACGTACAACGAGCTCAAAGAAAGAATTAACCAAAAATTGGGACTACATGGCAGCCAATGCATTCATTGGTTAATTGCCAAAATAGAGACTATAGTGGATAAGGATAGTGTATACTACATTAGTAATGATGTATGTGATAATGAAGACGTAGCGTGTGTCATAGATGCATTTACTAATCGGAGAGCACAAAATTTTATTAAGATATATGTTGAGCTTGAATCTAGTGAATCATCATCTATACCCATGCATACAAGATATGCACAGTATTTTGGTCAAGAAGACAGACCTGTCGATGTATCTGCACCTTCACAAGTCTTAAGTCAGGTAACATTAACGGATGTAGAGGAAGATGAGAATATGCACAGCGATGAGGATAACGAATTTGAGAGGTTTATTCCACTAGGTGACACCTCAAATACTAATGTAGAGGGTGATTTTGATGCTTGCACGAACCCAATAAAGCCGAGGACTGTAACGATGCCATCGCTTCGTGTTGACCCAGTTAGAAGTGGTAAGTTAGTAAACTTGTATTTGTAGTTGTATTTGTAATATGTATTTAGTGGTTCTGACAAAAAAATCATATTGACAAATGTAGGGCCTGAGAGTGAGCCATTTTGGAACGAAAGCCCGCACTATTCTGAAATTAATTGGTCGCACTATGACGATGATATGGACATGTTGTATGGTGATGGTGACAAGCAAGGTGGTTGGCAGTTAGGTGATCCATTATATTTGTATCAGCAGTTTCCTTCTAAATTTGAAATGCAACATGTCGTGAAATTGTATTGCATGAAGTCTCATCGTACAACCAAAGTTCAAAAAAGCGATGAGCATATGTTGGTGATGAGGTGTCGAAATCATGCTGACAATTGTCCTTGGTACATGAGGGCAATGGTCCCCAATAATGGAAATAGTTGGGTGGTCCGTAAGTAGGGTAAAGATCACACCTGCCTGAACCAGAGTTTTGCCCGGGATCATAGACAACTGGATTCAGATGTTATATGTGCAGCCATTATTAGTAGGTTTTTTTTTTTTTTTTTTTGCAGTTACATTCGGTTTGTTTATTGACAGAACATTTAAAACTTGCTTTGTTTTCACCAGGTATGTTAAGAGAAGATCCAGTTTTAAAACCAGTGTTAATACAAGAGAGGATACAGCGTCTATATGGATATAATGTAACATACAAGAAGGCTTGGAAGGCAAAAATGAAGGCCATTGTGAAGTTATTTGGTGATTGGGAGGAATCATATGCATTCTTGCCCAATTGGCTACATACATGACGCAGTGTAATGTGGGTTCTGTTTTCAGGCTTGATACTGATGAATGTTTCGACTAACGTCGTTTACAAACGCGTCTTTCATAGGGTTTTTTTGGACATTTTACCAGACCATAGAAGCCTTCAAATACTGTAAGCTCATACTTCAAATTGATGGCACCCACCTGTACGGAAAATACAATGGTACTCTGTTGATTGCGACTTCACAGGATGGGGATGGGAAGCTCCTGCCCATTGCCGTTGCTCTTGTTCCTCCCGGTGAGAAGTATGATGATTGGTGGTGGTTTTTGTGTGTCCTACGTGATCATGTGATGCAAAGGCCGGGCATTTGTTTGATATTTGACCGTCATGCCAGTTTCATAAAGGCGGTTAAAGATCATCGTACTTGGCAGCCTCCATATGCCTATCATGTGTATTGCCTACGTCATGTCGGGAGCAACTTTAATACTAGATTTAGGGATATGCAATTGAAGAAAATAGTTATGAAACTAGATATGAAAGTTCACATTTTATTTACTTCTTGCACATATTTGTAATGATTGATTTTTTCCCATTGTTATGAGTTTACATTCATTGTTATGCAGGGTACATGAGTTCAAAGATCCAGTTTGACATAAGGTTTCAAGAGTTTATTGATACAAACCCACAGTGTGTCACCTGGTTTGATCAGCTTCCAAAGGAGAAATGGTGTAGGTCCTACGATAAAGACGGACGGAGGTTTGGTCACATGACCACTAACCTAGCCGAGTGTGTCAATAAGGTCCTAAGGGGTGCACGTAATCTTCAAATAACGACATTGGTGAAGATGACTTATAGTAGACTTGTCGACTATTTTGTCACCAAGCGTGATGACATTAACAAACATATTGCTGCAGGTAGGATAGTCTCAAAAAAGGTCGAAGAAGAGTTACAAAGGATGGACCAGTTGACAGTCACATACCGTGTGTGACTTTATGATAGAGATTTATAGTTTTTTGAGGTTGAGGACGCTTATAATCAATCTACACATGTCGCCGGTGACATAATGAGGGTTGACTTAATCAATCACAAATGTCAGTATGGGAGGTTCACACTGCAGTCACGTATTAGCAGTATGCAAGATGGAAAGTTTGAACCATTACGATTATGTTACCCCGGTATTCACTATCCCCTACTTTAGTCAGGTATATGCAACACATTGGTATCCGATAGGCAATGAATTGTTGATTCAACAAGGAGAGGGCCCAACCGTTATCCCAAATGCAACTTTGTCACGCACACAGGGAAGACCAAAGTCTACAAGGATATAAAATGAGATGGATTGGGTGGAGTCTCAACCCTCAAGCAGTCAGCAAAGATGTAGGAGTTGCAACCAAGCCGGTCATAATATGCGCACATGTCTAACGAGGATTAGATCAGCTTAAATTCTATGAAACGTGTTTTGTATTGAGTTTATGATGACTTGTTTTGGTCATGACTTGGAAATTTGAACCATTCACTAATTGTCATGTTGTATCGAATCATTGACTAGTTTCGGGACATTAACGGACCAAACCTATGCATCGCCCTTAATTGTTGCCAAAAATACCTTCCCCAAGTCACATTGACATGTAAAAATGAGTTGGTAATGGTTTGGTGCAAGCAGCAAACCAAAATCAGCAACTGAGGGGTGCCTCTGGACCTAGTTTAGTCGATTAAATGGTTTAGGTTTAGTCGATTAGGGTTCGAATAGCCGCAGTTGGGGGTTTTTAAAAAACCCATTTGTCGTGATTTAGTTGATTAAGCACTATGGTTTAGTCGACTAAATTGTAGGGGTTTTAAAAAAAACCTCTGTCACGATTTAGTTGACTAAGCCACAATGCTCAGTCGACTAAATATGGGGGCGTCAAAAAATTCAACGCCCCGCGTTTTAGTCAACTAAACCTTACTCAAGGTTTAGTCGACTAAACAGGGACACATTGAAAAATAGTTTAGAAACAGGGGCAAAATGGTAATTAGTTATTTAATAAGAGGCAAATTGAAAAAAAAAAAAAAAGCGTTGGATTAGCTTCATTCAATAAAGAAAGCCCAAGATCCAGGCCCACTACGCTGTCTCCCACCAATAAACCCTAGGCATCGACAAAATCGTCGTTCTGTGAACGAAGCTCAATGGTGGACCGAAATGGCGAATCGAAGACTACATCGATGCCAACGCAAGAAAATCGTCAATCTGAGATGAAGTCAGCCTCAGAATCGCTCGCATCCACTATACCTATACCCCTCCGACACGCAAGGGACTTCGATTATTCAACATGTTCTCACTAGATCAGAGAACTACACGATTTGGAGTTGAGCGATGAAGATCGAAATCCTTGAAAAACACAAGCTGGACTTCATAGACGGAACGTGTCAGAAAGACTCCAAAGATCTGGTGCTATTTCCTCAGTGGGAATGATGTAATGCTATCGTTCTCTCTGGCTCTTCAATTTAATCTCGAAGGAGCTCACTAATGGAGTAATATATTTCCAAAGCGCACAGTGTCTTCTCGATCTGAAGGAACACTTCGACAAAAAGAATGGTATGCGAATCTTTGCTTTCCACTGAGAAATCAATTCGTTGCAGCAAGGTATTACTTCTATCTCGATCTATTACTCAAGGTTGAAAGAACTTTGGGAGGAGCAATCATCGCTTGTTGCACTACTGTCTTACACCTGTCATACTTCAAAGGCATATGAGGAATCAGTTAAAGAGCAAAAGCTTCTTCAGTTCCTAATGGGGCTAAACGAGTCCACAGGATGCAGAGGCACATAACAACACCACGGCGGATCCAGAAAATTTATGAAGGACCAGTGGTGAGGGGATTTAGGGGTTGGTGCAGCCCTTAAAACTTTTTTTAAAAGAAAGTTTTAAATGTATTATAAAATAAAAAAAATATAAGAAAAAAAAAGAATATAAAAAAAATTCATGAAATCAAGTTAATATTGATAATATAATAAAAGAGATAGTTATTTTATAAACTTATCATTTAGAAATGAAATTAAGTTAATATTGATGATGTAATAAGAGAGATAGTTATTTTACAAATCTGTTATCTAAAAAAGCAAAGCTAAGCACGGTTAGAAATGCAGTTACATAAATTACAATGAAGAGGAAGTACTCAATAAGTTTAAGTACATATATTTAAAAACAAAAGTATATTACAATAAAAATAATTATAATGTTATCCTTATTTTCTGAAATTTCATTATAATTGTCTTATTATCAATGCTATCAAATACATCTTTTTCAATATAAGGCAGTAAACAATCATTCAATCATTCATCCCCTATCTGATTACCAAGTGTAGTATTGATGTACTACTAAAGGTGGATACTTAATTTAAGAATGGACAATCATTCAAATATGTATTAAATATATTTTTTTAAAAAAAAAAAATCCTTAATTCCCCAATTCAAGGGTGGGCACATGCCCTCCACTCTAATTCTTGGGTCCACCTCTGCTGTTGCGGCTCCCTCATTCACTCAGGAGCAGTATGAGCGCATTCTTGATCAACTGCAAATTGATGCAAACAATAGGGTTCATGCGTGAACAGGTACATGTTTGCAATTTCCAAATAATCATACTAATTCATATGCAAACTGGATACTGGATTCAGGGGCCACCATCCATATGGTAGGTGATTTGGCCCTTCTAGATAGTTATAGTATATATAATGGATTGGTTGGGACCATTAAAATCCCAGACGGGCATCGAGTCCCTGTGACTCACATTGGCAATGTTCATATTTCTGCATAAATTAGACTTCCTGATGTTCTATACTCTCCAAAACTCAAATTCAATCTGATTGCTATTTCTAGGCTAACTATAGAACATCAATGTGTACGTAGTTTGTTTTTCCCTAATGCTTGCTCATTGCAGGACCTTCAGGGTGGAAAAATGAACCTGATTGGTAATTTGGTAGGACTATACATTCTGAAAACATTGAGGACAAATAAGTCTTGTCAAAATGTGAATGTTTCTTCAAATAGTGCTCCTTTATTGAATTCTAATGATGTAAATTTGTGGCATAGGAGATTAGGGCATGCCCTTCTTTTTGTAATGCGACATTTAAAATTTTCCCTGCTCTTGATAATGCTCTTGTTGATAATGTATGCAACATTTGTGCACAATCTAAGCAAACAGAGTTTCCATTTACTTCAAGTTGCATTAAGAGTCGTCGTTGTTTTGAGCTTATATATTTAGATGTGTGGAGGCCCTGTAGAACTCTCACACATCATGGTTATCAATATTTATTCACTTTAGTCGGTGATTATTCAGGGGCAATGATATGGTAGTTGTAGAGAATTTAGGAGTTTTAGGGAAAGAGAGAGGGAAGAAAGGAAATAACAGAAGAGACAAGAGGCAGAAGCAGAACAGAGGAGAAAGAGAGAGACGAAACTGAGTAGTACTCTTATTCATTCACCAATCAACCAATATTTTAGTCTAAGTTTCCATAAATATATGGGATAGACACTTAGTCAGGCAATTTTCCCCAACGGCTAGTAATACTAACTAACTAATCCCCTGAGTGTGGCCTCATGAAATTAATCTTGTGCCATTACTTTTTTTCCAATTATTAACCCCAATTAGGTAATTACTAACCCTAATTACCTAATTATCAATTGTTCACAGATTACATATCAATACTCCCCCCTAAGAACCCTTGTCCTCAAGGGTCAGCAACCACACAAGTAGGAAATTGCTATTAGAAATGATACAGCAGAACCAAAGTTGCTTCTTCTTCCAGCAGTTGCTTCCATTTCACCAAAACTTCTGTCACAATCTGACCCTTTCTTCGACCAACCCTCTTCTGCAAGATTTATTCTATCTCCTTTAAGGAAGGAGGTTTTGGTCAATTTTCAGGAGGATGCTGAGCCCTTACAGAAGGATCTGGACATAGCTTCAACAAAGATATGTGAAAAGTATAATAGATATGAGTCTATGGTATCCTCAACGGTCATTGTGGCAAGGGTTGGCATTTTCTTGCATATCATTATCTTGTTGATGGGATTCTTGATTAGCCGATAAGCTCACCACTTGATCAGGGAGAAATGTTCTGGTATGAGGCAAAACATGCACAACAGAGAAATGTTCAAGAAACATCGACAAATAGGTTTGCCTCTAAAAACACCCCTGCACTTGAAGAACAAGGAAGGAATGCTGTGGATACTGGTCAGGAGTGTGAGGAATTGGCCTCTTCTCGACCAATTAGGGACAAAAGACCCCCAATTTGGGCAAATGATTATACATGTTCCCTTTTGACACCTAAAACTTGTCCAGTTTATGAGAATAATTATGCTTACCCGATTGAAAACTACGTCTCATATGGATCTGTTTCTGCTGATTATCTCTGTTTCTTATGTTCACTTGATGCAGTTAGTGAACCTAATACATACCAAGAGGAAATTAAGCATAAGTAAAGGATAGAAGCTATGAATTCCAAAATGCAACCCTTGGAGAATAATCATACTTGGGAGATAATTCCTCTTCCAAAGGGAAAGAAAGCTATTGGTTGTAAAAGGGTTTACAAAACTCAGTATGATTCTGATTGGTAAGTGTAGACAAATTAGCGGATTTGGGAAGAGAGAGAGAAGAGAGGAAGAGAACAAATTCAGAGGAGCAGAGCAAAAGCATAACAGAGGAGAGAGGGAAAGAACATAACATAGAAGGAGAGAGAAAAACAGAGACGAGAGAGAGAGAACAGAGGGATTGGGAAGAGAAAATCTAGTGATGCTCTTATTCATTCATCATAAAGCATAGAGATACAATAAAGAGTTACATGCCTTACAACTCAAGACCCATTAATCCAAACTAACTCACACTAACTTTCTAACTAATTAACTAACCCTACTATGGCCTCATATATAGGATGTGTCATTTATTACCTACAGTAATATTTCTACAATTTACATATCAAATTCATCTGAGAATATGGATAAATATAATGCTAGAATAGTTGCTAAAAGGTATTCTCAAAGAGAAGGGATAGATTACACTGAAACCTTTTCCCCCCATAGAAAAAATGTTCACTGTATGTCTAGTCCTTAAATGAGCAGCTTTAAATCATTGGAACTTGTTTAGATGGATGTGAATAATGTATTTATGCAAGGAGACCTCAATGACGAGGTCTTTTCAAAGGTAAGGCAGAGCACATGGTTTACAAGTTAAATAAATCCTTCTCTGGCCTCAAACAAGCCTCGAGGCTATGGAATCTAAAATTAACTAAGGCACTCATCAATGGGCGGTTTAGGCAATGGAAAAACGATTACTCTTTGTTTATTTTGAATTGTGATGATGGCATGGTTCTATTTCTTGTTTGCATTGATGACCTTTTGATATCTGGTAGTTTAGAAAATGGCATTAATTGCAAGAATTGCTGCATAAGAATATCATAATTAAAGATTTAGGCATAATGAGATATTTTCTAGGAATTGAAGTTGGCAAACCTGAAAAAGGTATAATCTTGTCACAAAGGAAGTATGTGCTTTGCCCCGTGTTCATACAAAAAAAAAAAAAAGGAAGTATGTGCTTGATCTTTTGTCTGAAACAGGGATGAGTGGGTGTAAGCCACTCTCTATTCCTATGCCTCAAAGTCTGATGTCAATGCCATATCAAGAAGGGAAAACCAGAAGGGAGGAGCCGCTGCACAATCTGGACAAATATTGTCGTCTAGTGGGTAAGTTGCTTTATTTAACCACGACTCAGCCCTGACATTTCGTTTTGTGTGCAGAACCACACTCAATTTATGCAAACTCTAACTAAGGGGCATATGGCTGCAGCAATGAGTGTTGTGAGATACTTAAAGGGCAGCACCGGTTTAGGAATATTTCTCAGCTCAGAAGGAACGTAACTCTACAATTATAGAGTTATTGCGATTCGGATTGGGCTTCCTGTCCTATTTCAAGGCGATCAGTCACCGAGTATCTCCTTAAGTTTGCAGGCTCATTAGTGATGTGGAATACAAAGAAACACCTTGTTTCAAAATCATCTGCCGTAGCGGAATATTGTGCGCTTAACATGGCTACTTCATTAATCACTTGGGCTCGATGATTACTTAAAGATCTTGTTGTATGGAATCTGGCTACTGTTGTGTATTGTGACAGCAAAGTAGCGATTCATAGAGCTGTGAATCCTGTCTTCCACGAGCAGACCAAGCACATTGAGGTTGACTGCAATTTTGTCCGTGAGAAGTATGTGGTGACATAGATTTGAGACATGTTCGTTCTGCAGAACAACAAGCTGACGTTCTCACTAAACCAGTCAGTGGTGATGTGCAAAGAAGGCTGCTGTGCTAGTTGGGCTCTATTGACCTCTTTGACCGAACTTGTGCAGAAGATAGAATGAGATATTGCATTTGTTAATGTTATCTTGTATAAATATTATTTGTTCTTTGGAGATTAAGTGTAGGGGAAATTCTTTTAAGGTCCCAAAAAGATCAAGAAAATGTCAAAAATGTCCCAGAGGAAATTATAATATCACAAAGGTCCTATTAACAACCCTTTCAGTAGGGCATTAATGACTCTATTAGTGAGATTAACAACTCTTTAGAACTTTTTTAACATCAAAATTTTCTTTAAGACTTTTTCGAAATTTTCTTGGCCCCCTTAAGTTTAGTGCTGTCGTATTACTCAAAACGGCATTTCAATAAATGTATAAATATTGAACAGGTGGCTTAACTTCTTACTAGTGGGTGTACAACTTTTATTCAATTAATAGTGAGAATCACGTGTTTCTCTATACGTTGAGTTTAGTGTGGGAGGCCAAGTATTCTACGGATTTATCAATCAAGAATCAACCTAAAAACTCCTCCTAAATATTATTCTACTATATCTAGAATAAGTTCCTTTTGTCATGGAGAATTTCATTGAAATTTTACCTACCTTACGTAGTTCCTGGTTGCGCTCATGTGCTTCCAGTTGCTTGCGCTCACGTACTTCCTGCTTGCGCTCCTCAATAAGTCGTCGTAGGTGTCGACGATTCTTAGATGTAGGAAACATCTGTGTTTAGGGGGAAAAAAGAAGAAGATATTCACCTCTTGTAATAAAGACAAGGAATCAGAACTTTGTAAATGAAAATAACTATGCTCGGAGAACTATATACATCACTAATTTAGACTCGATAATATTTAAACCTGGTTTAGTTTAATAGCGTTGGCCGGATACCAATAATAAATGGATCTGGCTTAAAGACATAAAAGTGTCATGAACTCTCGGTCTAGCTAGATCCACCCTATTTATATATAAATAAATATCTTTTCTTCTTGTTTAAATTTTTTTCCGTTTACTTGTTTGGCAACCACGTGAATAGTAAAAATAATTAAGCTAAATTTGAAGTTACATAAATTTTGCATAATTCTAACTGTTCTTAATTCACATTACCTTCCCCATATTCCAATAAACTGCAGAAACCATCACTGTTTTATTCGCATGGTCTTTTCTATTTTTAATAAAGTTTTCGAAAACGTCTTTTTCGAAAACGTCTTTTCTATGGCATATAATTTCTTTTCAATTATATTTTACTTTAGAGAGATCCTTTTCTCCTCAGGCTATATTTTAACCGTTGACACAGAGAATCATCATCCGTGCTTCCTTGTATATGTAACTTTTTTTCACATTAAAGTTACTTTAGGTAAGTTATGTTCTAAGCTCTCATCAGAGTCAGACCTTGTATATAATTTCTAGCTAATAGAAGGGTATAGAAAGATAGGAAAGAAATAGAGATAATGTAGAATGAAATATGTTACCCGTGCTTCCTCTCTAGCTACCGCTATTTCGCTTCGGTACATGATACCCTTCCTAATTGCAAAAATAGTCTTTTTTGTTTTTGCCTTGGGGTTCTCTTTCCAAAGAAAAGTTCTGTTGTTAAGAAACTAGAGAGAAAATAAGAACCAGCAAAAAATTCATAGAAGGTAACCAATGCAAAAATTCCAACCACAAGGCAGACGTTACCAATATCACTATAAGATCAACAGCGAATTTGACTTCTCGGCTCTGATGGCCTACAGATAATAAACAGATTTTATTATTATTTTTTTCGATTTTTTATCTGATTGAAGAACAAGATAAAAGCAACAAACTTTATTTAAGAAAAGAAATTTTTAAACAATGACGGAAACTTCTTTATCCCCCCCCCCCCCCAAAAAAAAAAAAAAAATTGTTTATACGGATAAAGGAAGTAAGAAAGAGCAAGAATATTGAGTTAAGAAGATAACAAAACAAGATTGGATAGAACAGTAAGAACAAAGTCTGAACACAAGAATTCAGGACGTTTTTTTAGCGAATCAAGAGTTTAATTTTGATGGGTCTTGTCTGCAACTTGAAGGAAAGGGCAGAGTTATAAAGATGAATAGTCCGAGGCAGTGAAAATGGAACTGCAGCAGCATAAGAAACAGAAACAATACAACTTATTTTTTATAAAATTTTTTTTTTGGAGTATGTGATTGAAAAGAAGGCTCCAAACTGGCCAGAGAAACAAGAGATCTTGAAAGAAAGACACTTTCTTTTTTCTCACAACTGAGAAAATTAACGAGCCAAGCTTGGTTGGAATATTAAGCACAAGGAGTGAACACAAAAACTTAGGATTTTATAGCAAGTCAGAAGTTTGAGGAAAATAATTGAAGGAAGCGGAAGAACACAGAACCAAATCTGAGGAAAAGGAGACAGTGAAAATGGATTGGAGAAGATGCTAGCACAAGAGCAAAGAATGCCAAACACGAAAGTGCAATCAGATTCAGATCTATAGGCCGAACGGACAAAGCAGACTCACATTTTTATAAAGGGGAATTACTAAGGTCACCCAAAAATCTAATAATACACACTAGAATAACATGTAATAACAAGTTCTATGAATAAAATGACAACAGGTCTATACCATCTACTTGTCATTAGGAATTTTTTATAATTAAGCCTCTTCTTGTACTCGCATTAATTCCTGTTCTTATAACTAATATATTGTGAATTTTTTATTATTATCTCTATTCTCTTAACAGATGAGCGTTATTCTAAAGTTTTGCAACATTGCTCTGTAACATGATCTTTTGTTTGTTTTCAAGGATTAATTGGCCCAAAAAATAGTTTTTTCCCTCCTAGTCAAGTCGTCTTTATTTTTTGAGTATTTGGTTGAGTTCTTTTGGAGTTTGGTTGGTGGATGGTTAGATGGTTGTTTGTGGGTTGCATGGCTGTTTCTGGACGGATATATATTTTTAAGAAATTATTTATTTAATCAAATGTCCAGTAATAATTGAGGAACATGCCATGGAGCTTTGTGAGCTTAATAAACCAATCATCATAATTTCTTAGAACTTGTTATTGCGTGGGTTTATCCTTAAACAATGAATGCAATTTTTACGTTGGGACTTATTAAGTGTAATTTTTAATTAGGGATAGTAGAATGTATTTTTTTTTTCAATTTGAATATAAATTCTTCATCTTTATTAATTCTCTCCTTGCATCTCCTCCTCCTTTTTTTTTTTTTTTTTGATATTACATGGTAGGAGAGGGGAATAGGGTTCGAACCCTGGATAGGATAAAGGGAAGACCAGTTAACATTGGCTCTCATGCCACTATGCTACTAAGGCGTTGACCCTTGCATCTCCTCCTTGATTATTGTTGAGGAAGTATCAATAGAGATAAATTTGAAAAAAATTGATAAATATGAAAATTATATGCCTTATGTGACTGATACTTAAAATCATATTATTGAATGTAGAGTTTTTTTTAAAAAAAATTATTATATTTATCACTGAATTCTTTTTTTATTTTATTAATTGTATAATGAACAGTTAATTACTATCATGATTAATGGCATCCACGTAAATGTGGTACTTTGCTGTAAAATGCAAAGCAGACAGATCAAGTCAAACCTTCCCTAGTTGATTTACATTGACATATTGCTGTGTGTTTAGTTATCTGTTTTCTCTCTTGTATCTAACTGGTTTTTACCATAAAAATGTGAAGAGAATATTATTAATACGGTATGAATGAGGTGAAACCTTAAATTAAAAATAAAATGTCCGCTCCTATTGAATAATGAATATTTTCACTTCAAAATTGTGTTCCCACATTGTAGATTTAATTTCTTTAATTTTGTCGTGCATTAGGCAGTACCTGATAATTAATAATTGTGGCACCTAAGAATTAATTAAATATAAAAGGATTCAATGAAGATGTTTTAGTCAATGTATAAGTCATATTTATATTAGGAATTTCTTAACTTTATATGTCATGACCTTAAACAACCATGATTTAGGACGCGAGGAAGTTTGGTTTATAAAACATTAAAAAAGCGCCACACCTAACGATCCATCACCAAGACTTTGACATATTATATTACTCTCCATTATTGCTTCTCTCCATCACGAGTCTCATCATGGCCAATTATGTTATTATTATTATTCATTTCTATTTAATTGTGGAACCTACTTAATACTCCACTTTAACTTTTTAAAACTTGTATCCAAACATATTTGTCACTTTCCTAGTAAAGAAAATATAACAATTTTTATATTAAAAGAAGAAGAGACTGCAACTACCGAAGGCATTGAATTTTCAAAATAAGTATTCCCATATGTTTGTCTTTTTGTTGTTGTTTTTATTAACATGTATCTAAAATTTGATTATACTTCATTCAGTCATTGTGGCATCTCAATGACAACTTTTTTTTTTTGGGGCCAAAATTTCAAAGACAAAATTAAACAAATTTAGAAGTTTACAAGTGTGAAACATTAGGGGTAGGTGGCACATATTGATCGAAGGCTTTGTCTGTTTTTGTTTAATATTAGCAACTTACATGAAAATAGTCGCAATGTACAACCACAATTCTTTTATCGAAAAAAAATGTAAAACTTTTGAAAAAACAAACCTTCTAAAAAGGTCTGCCATCTTTGGTCGTGAAAATCTGGTGTTTAACGCACTATTTCCACCTGAAGGATCCAATATGATAAAGCATTGCTTTAATTTTAATAAAGCAAGATTACCAAGCCCTTTGAAAACTTTTGTATGCCAAATATATTTAATTGTGACTTTTGCCACTTGGTCCGCCTATGGGGTTGAGTTTCTCTCCTCATCTTTTTCTCATTATCTTTCATCATCTTTAAATTATATCTATCTAATTAATAACAATACTACTTTAACATCTTTCTCCTCTTCTCAATTAACGGCCTAGATGGGGTCAATGAGAGAAAATGAGAAAGAATATTATGAGAAAATCCTCTCCCCGCCTATGGCACTGTAGGAAGAGAGAGCTAAATTTTGATGATGGTCTAAAAAACAATTGATGATTTTGATAATTAATTGATCTGTCACCATCTGTAGGAAAAATTAAACAAAAGCAACTTGAAAATTAATAAATACACATAGTCAAAAAATTATTAATGTAAGGCACCATGACGCGCGAAGATGATGAGTGGACAGGGATAGAGATATTATTCCATAATATAGTACTACCAATTATTGTAAATTTTCAACACATTTGGTGAATTTGACAGAATAACAATTAACGTGATAAGTAATTGTTGAGGTATTAAAACAAAGCAAAAGCAACTTTACAATTTATAAATAAAACATATATGTAGCGTGAGGCATTAAAAAAAGATGACTTCAATTACTTTTCCCTTTTGTTGGCAAGAGAAAAAACTTTAATGACTTATTATAAATTGACCCACGTAATCCGGCCTTTTCCTTTTAGTTGGGCCACTATGGCAAAAGAAGGCCACAAAATTATCAACTGCTCCCTCCTGACTTTTAGTATAAGGACCATTTTAATAACGAAAATGATTTATTAACTACGTCTTACATCTTCGACCAAAAAACTACGTCTTACATCGTATATATTAAAGATAGGAAGTGGTATTATATATCAAAGGAATATGGAATATACTATTCCCCTTAATATGATTCTGTGATACTTTAATAAGTCATATAACTGAATTACAAGTGTGGATCCTAAAAGACAAAAGGGTTTATCGTTTGTCATATCACTTGGCATAAAGTTATGTCAAATCACCCTAAAACTATGTTGTTTTTGGAATTAGAGGAATTAATAAAAAGTGTTTTTGTATTTTTATTTTTGTATTTATTATATGAACTTTACCAAAAGATCCTTCATTAATTTCTCTAACCCCAAAACTACGTCGTTTTAAAAGTTCATTAATTCCTTTGACCTCAAAACAACGTAGTTTGGGGATGACTTGACATAACCTTATGTCAAATGACATGATAAACGATAAACCCAAGACAAAATTAGAGAGGGAAGAAAAAAACATTGCGCCTTCCAAATTAACCCGTGCAGTTACGGAGCCTTAGGGTATAAATTTTTCTTCCATTAACATATTTGATATTGGTGATTAGCATGTGTATTTTGTTTAAGGAATAACTACAACATTCTTATGCGCATTATATGCATAGTTAATCACATAAGGTTTTACATTATTAGTTACGATCATATGTACAATTAACATACACAATGATGCATGTGATATCTTTATGATGAGCATGTAGAATTGAGGATTAACCTCACCATCCTTAATTTGTACATGTACTCTATTTTGTTTTTGTTTGTTTGTTTTTTTTTAAAAAAAACATCACATGAAGATTTAAGGGCATCAATTGTAATTAAATATATGGTTATAATTAATCTTTGCCCACAAGTAGATGATTATATCTTCATATTTAATTAGGGTGAAATAGAAATGGCTTTATATTTTCTAAGTAGCCCAAAAGTATTAAGAGATATAATTGAATTCTGGTTTCATAAATTTGAGACAAATTCATGCTATTCTAATGTCTTTGCCTACATGTAGACTTTAATGATAGAAATTCATAATTGTATGATTTACTTGTGGTCACTATTTCAAGAAAACACTCCAATCTTGTCAAAAATTTTCAGCAGAGGATGAACTGGTGGTGAGGGGTACACCTGTATATTTATGATACTCCAACCAGTGTTTAATATATGATATATTCAGGAAGTTGATTTTAATCCTAAAATATAAGATATATTTTTCACTATTTATTAATATTTTTCTAATTTATTTCTATCGATACTCTGTCAATAATAATAAAGGAGGAGAGAGAATTATGACATTAAGGAAGATGATTAGGATATTTTAGAAAATATATATTATATTACTTAACTCAACTAACTTCTTTAATCTAATCAAACTAAGTAAATATCTTATATTAAGGACCATAAGGAGTAGTTAATGCAGTAACTAGTATATATAATAGCATAAACGAAGAGTATGTATAATCATTTTGAAGAACATATGATAGAATTCTCTCTAATTGTACTGTTATTAGACTTCTTCTTCTTCTTTTTTTTTTTTTTTATACAAGGCGATAGGGGAGGGGGGATCGAACCCAGGACTGAAAGGGGAGAAATTAATCCCAATACCACTACACTACTAGTAGTGCTGGTTACTGATATTAGACTTCAATTTTTCACATCCCTCCATTTCACTACGGATCTGTAGTCCTCAACTACAACTTGGGTTGTAATTAGGTTGGACATGAAGTGGGTCTTTGGCCCAACTCTGCTGTCCCCATTCAAATTGAGCTTCTTACATCTACAGACTACACCTTTGCTTTCTTCATTGTTCAAGTCTTAAAAATGTGAATCTACCATTACTGACTAAATAAGCAAATTTTTCAAAATTAAACAAACAAACGTAGAATATTATTAATACGGTATAATGATTTGAAACCTTAAATTAAAAATAAAATGTCCGCACCTATTGAACAATGAATATTTTCACTTCTCAAAATGTGTTCTCACATTTTTGCTTTAATTTTAATTTTGTTTTCGCGCATTAGGCGGTACCTTGATAATTAATAATTGTGACACCTCAGAATGAATTAAATATAAAAGGATTCGATTAAGATGTTTAGTCAATATATAAGTCATATTTATATTAGGAATTTTTTAACATTATATGTCTTGACCTTAAACAACCATGATTTTGGAGGCGAGGAAGTTTGGTTTATAAAACATTAAAAAAGCGCCACATCTAACGATCCATCACCAAGACTTTGCATATTATAATACTCTTTAGTATTGCTTCGCTCCATCACGAGTGTCATCATGGCCAATTATTTTATTATTATAATTTAGAAGTTTATAAGTGTGAAACATTAGGGGTAGGTTGCATATATAGAAGACTTTGTCTTTGTTTTTTTTTAAATATATTAGCAACTTATACACAGTACTTTTTTTTTTTTAAATCAAAGTCGCAATGTACAATCACAATTCTTTTATCGAAAAAAAATGTAAAACTATTGAAAAAAACAAACATACATCTAAAAAGTTCTGCCACCGTTGGTCGTAAAAATCTCGTGTTTAACGTACCAATTCCACTAGAAGGATCCAAAATGATAAATCATTGGTTTAATTTTAATAAAGCGAATATTATCCCTTTTACAAAAACTTTTATGCTAAATATATTTAATTGTGACATTTGCCACTTGCTCCGCCTATGGCACTGCAGAACGACAGAGCTAAAATTTGATGATGGTCTCAAAAAAAATTGATGATTATGATAATTAATTCTGTCACCATCCGTGGGAAACATTAGACAAAAGCAACTTGAAAATTAATAAATACATGCAGAAAAATTATTAATGCAAGGCGTTTTCATCCTAATTGGAGCACAAGAACGACGTAGGAAGATGATGACTGATGCGTTTTTATAATACGTCAGATTATAGTACTATCAATTATAATACGCCAATTGGTGAATTTGACGGCATAACAATTAAGTAACATGATAAATAATTGATTGAGCTCTAAATGACAGCTTTTGACCTTTTGTCTTTAATTAATTAATAACTAAAATGTCCTTAGATGAAATTATATATTACCCTTCTACCTTAGTTTAGTTGATTATAACTCGATATGTAGTCGACTAAGCAGTGTCAATTTTTTTTTTCTCGTGATGTAATCAATTAAGTTATAGTACTTACTTAGTCGATTACACCACGCCAGATTTGTTTTTTAAAAAACCCATTTAGGGCAAATCATTTGAATTTACTATTTTTTCATATTTTTATTTTCAAAACACATTTGAATTTACTTTTTTTCACTTTAATATTTTAAAACATTTTGTGATAACTTTCCTTTTATCTCTTCCTATTGGGTTTTTTTTTGGTCAATATTTTAATTATGCTTTTGTTTTATCCTCTACCTATTAAATTACATATTTTAAATCTTTTTTGAAACTAACCATCATTCTTCCTCTTGAACTATTTTTTGAATAAATAAATTTTAATGTCTCCCCTAATTGATTTTAAATATTAAACGCATCTTCTTAATATTTAATAAGTATTTAATTCAATGTTTTAATATTTTGTAAATCACTTAGATCTTTAAGGGAATAATTGAAATATTAAATTACATATTTATTAAATATTAAAGTCAAACGGTTTTAATTTAATGTTTAAATATTCATTAAATCAAAAAATATTAAGAAAATATCCTCTTTAATGCGTTTAAATATTTATTAAAGTAAAAAAATATTAATTATTAATAAATATTTAATTTAATGTTTTAATTCTTCCTTTAGAGATCTAAATAAAAAAATAAAAGATGAATAATAGGAAAGGTAGTTACACAATATTTTGTAAATAATAATGGAAGAGGCAGGTACATAATAGTTAATAAATATTTAATTTAATGTTTTATTATTTTGTAAATCACTTAGATCTTTAAAGGAATAATCGAAATATTAAATTAAAATATTGATAAAAAAAGATACCAGATATAAGGAGAGATAAAAGGAAGGTTGTTACAAAATATTTTAAAATATTAAAGTGAAAAAAGTAAATTCAAATGCATTTTGAAGATAAAAACATGAAAAAATAATAAATTTAAATGATTTGCTTCAAATGGGTTTTTTAAAAAACAAATCTGGCTTGATATAATTGACTAAGTACTATAACTTAGTCGATTATATCACAGGAAATATTTTCAAAAAGTTAGCCAGCATTTACTTTTTAGGCGACCTAAAAGTTTTTTAAGATGCCTAAATTCCAAAAAAAATACCTTTTAAGCGTCCCAAACTTTATTTTGAACGCTAAACATCTCCCTTGTGCCAAAAAATTTTCAAAATGGTGCTAAACAATTAATTTTTTGTGCTTAGAAATTAATTTTAGGCGTCATGAAATTTTTTTAGGACGCATTAATTCATTTTAGGTGTCCTAAAATATTATTTGGGAATTCGAATTCTCAGAATTCAAGAATATAATTACAAGATTGTCATTTGGTTGTCCGTGTACCTTAGTAAGATAATCTAGAAAAAAAAAAGGGCTAGACACCGGGTTGCCCAAACATTATAAAAAATATTATTTAGAACCAGAATTCGGCGTTCCCAAATTTTATGGTCCCAGTTTGTTTTTAGAATTGCTGCACGATTCATGCAACTTTCATTTTCTCTAATTGTTATTATGTATTGTATAAAACGTAAAATATATGAATTAGGACATCATTTAGATTTTTAAATTTTAGAATAAAATAATTACACCCAAGAAATTTAAAATAAAATAAAAATTATAATTTCAACCATTTAGAAAAATTCACTTTTTATTTAAGATACTGGTATTAGTACCTTTTCAATCAACAACAATGGTGGAATCTAGAGCTTCAAGTTCTTATTTTTTGTCTTCATTTTTTATTTTTCTGTTCTTAACTTGGTAAATTATAAATGAAAGTTGAGCATTCATGAAATTAACAATATAGTAGAATTGCAAATGTACTAAAATAAAAAGTATACACTTTTTTTTACCCCAAAAAAAAAAAAAAAGTATACACTTTCATTTGTGTCGCTTGTATCTGTGAAAGATACAATTTTCAATTTTGAATGTGCGGTTGAAGAAACAAACCATGACTGAAAATTTAGTTAAAACAAAATGTCCTTTTTTTGATACAGCCAGTGGAGGAGGGGGAGGCAGGGCTCGAACCCTGGACAAGAGAGAAGGCCAGCTCCTAAGGCTGACCCTACTGCCATCACGTTACGAGGCACTTGACAAAACAAAATGTCCTTTTAGCTATTATTAAATTTACACAACGACTCAACAAGGTCAGGTGTAAAACCCTCTGCTTTATTAGCTTCATAAGTCCTTGTACATAAACTAATTATGCAAAGATAGCAAAGTTAAAGAGGGTAACGTCGCTAACAGAGTAAAATTAAATAACTTAGTTAAGTGAAAAAACACATGTATTAAATTAAAAATCGAGGGAAAGTATGAATACGGGCAAAATGGTTTCCCCTTAATTTAATCCCCAGTCTCTTACCAGATTAATTAATTATAAGCACAATCAAGGACAACCCCGTTTTGATTAAGTGAGGTCTTTAGTATTTCTACCTCTTAAGCAAACCAAACATATACATGGCCGGCTTAAGGTTCACACACAACCCAAACGAAGATCTATTCTAATCTTCTTCTCTTTGTCCTCCGTTAAAATATCTAACAATATATCGATCCAATTTGTTGGCCAATTAACGAAAAAAGCAAGAGCACATATGGGAAAACACAAAAACCAATAAACCATTACGCACCAATAAAGGAAAACGTGCAGTACTAATCCGTAAATAAAGCAACAATAATCCTGGATACACAAATCTTGGCCCCACTAGCACCAGCGTAAAAAAAGGTTTTAAGATCGCCTCATTTATATATAGTAGCAGAGCTAGATTTAATATTTGTGGGTGTACAATTAATAGTGAGATTTGGGGGTTCGGCTGCCTCGATTTTTTTTTTTTTTATAAGGAGGATAAAAGGCAACCCACTCTTTCATAAAGTTTAGGACAAAAAATGAGGTTCAATTGAAAAGTATTTCTGAGAAAATCAATTTAAACAGAATAATATACTCTAATTCTATGGCATACAGATACCCAGATGTTACACAATCATGTTATTATCATATGTTTTCAGTCTAGCAGATGACTAAACCATATTAGGGCATAAATTAATTAGAGTAACCAACCTTGTTTGCATTCGATATCGCATATTTTGAAGACTCAGCTTCATTCTGAGCCAATTCTTTAGATCCATCATGAAGTATCTGTTCAATCACATCATATTATAATCAAAATGGCAGTTTTCTTAGCTAGTCCATTAAAACTCGTCTCACATACATTCTAATTCCAGGCAGCGGACATTTGACTCGATAAACTAGGCTTATTGTCAGAAAAATAATCAACACACCCTTTCAGGTAGCCATGCTTGAGATTGCTTATCTGCATAAAATATTTCCATCAGCTCCCACGCTGCTTTCAAGCATGTTGGCTCCTCACCTTTCTACAACAGGTACTAGGATATTTAGAAAAAGTTACTAGCTTTGTACTAAAATAGTTCCACAAATCTAACCTCGTCACAACTCTAGGCAACAAGAAAACTAAGTACCTTAAAAATTGCCTTTGGTTCTTCAATTATTGGATTGGGAGACAACTTTCGCCCATCCAGAAGGGAGCTGATGTCCTTACTATACTCTATCACATACTCCCACCTGGTTGTAAGACAAACTGACACATTGTTGATCAGCGTAAATGCTTAAGGAAAATGAACAAAGTTAGAATAAATATAAATTAATGATTCACCTCTGAAAAATCACTTCCCCCCTTAGTGATCCAACAATAAAGCTGTTGAATGTGGGTGTCAAAAATCCCACATCGCTAATTTCATAAGTGAGGAGGTGGAAGTTTTAGTATAAATAGAGGCCTTCCTCCTCCCTTATTACCCACCCCACAATTGTCTCTTAAGACATATGTATATCTTTCTCTCTTGTAGTATTTCACTTGTAAGTTATTTGGAGTGAATTTAGGATCTGGTATTTCTCTTATATTTGTCTAATTTATTATTTATTAGCTGCATTTATATATAGTAGTTGGGGCTTATTATATTAGTAAATTACGTCTAGAAATTTTATTTTCTAGTTGAGTAATTTTCTAGTATAATTAGTCATGCTTTATATATTGTGCTTCCGCAACAAAAGCCTCTCAATCTAATCTCTCCAACATTTTACCCCCATAAAAGTTTATCATAGTAGCCATCTAAACTTCCAAAGATGCCTAGTCATTAGCAAGTTTACAAAGTGTCAATAATTTTGCCTATTGAACTCAAATATTTATTCAACTATAGTGAAAATTACTCAGAATAATTAGAGATTAAATCATTACTCTCCAATGGCAAGAGATGGTGTGTGTTCGAAGCATTTCTTGCAACATAGTGGAGTCAACCTCAGGTTTTTCAAATTATTTAATTTGGAAAACTAGATTACAACGGCAGAATAACAAGCTTCGGCCTTGTTAATATAATGCGGTTGCCCAGAATATCACAGAAAAGATTCTATAATGAAAAACATTGGAATATCCCAAGTAAATTTAACGAGTTCCAAGGCTCCACGAAGAAAAGGTCATATAGCCATAATTTCTAATTTTTCATAAATAGCTGCTATATCTCGCTAAAATGCCGTCGATACCCTTACCAGTCTAGATGATAGGCAACAGACTTTTGGAAATCTTCGACAAACTGGAAAAAGAGCTCCTACGGCTCTGAAGCATCGCAAATGGTGAGACCAACCCGTATTCAATCCTTCGCCATTAGGCGTCAGTGATTTCCTGGTCTCCATCACTGAGCTTAACCTCTACCACCTTGTCTCCCTGCGTGGGGAGAGGAGCTGCCGAGCTGGGTGGAACAAATTGGGGGAGAGGAGCTGCCGACCTGCACGATGGAACAAATGGGGGAGAAAATAAAAAATATATATATAATGAAAAAGAATTAAGAATATCGTCTGAGACTAGATTCGAACTGGGGACCTCAGTGTGAAAGACCGAGGCAAACACCAACTAGCTACTCAGGAAATAGTAACGAAGTTCCTTCAAAATATATATATATTTTAAAAATTTTGTGGGTGCACTTACTTACATGGGCACTAGTGTGGCTCCGCCACTGTTTATATTGGATTATAGAGAATCAAGTCTTAAAAGTATGACCGGTGGTAGTTTCGTAAATATAAAGAATTTTTTGGACCCGATTATAAAGGATCCGATCTTAAAAATATGACCGGTGGCACTTTCGTAAATATATAGAACGCTTTTAAAACTGGATTATAAAAGATCCGGTCTTAAAAGTATGACCGGTAGCAATTTCGTAAATATATAGAATACTTTTAAGACCAGATCAATCCGGTCTTTAAAATATGACCTATGGCAATTTCGTAAATATTTTGAGAAAACGCCAATCAGAGATGAGTTCGAGAATGTGACGATTTATTCCTTCGCTTAATTGGAATTATATACATATGCTAATAAGTAAATAATCTTCTGACCTAGGGAGTTCTTATAATCTAAGGATTACAATCAGGAATATAATTACGAAATTCAAAAAACCACATAATCTGCTAACTTAATTCCTAAAATCTCTATAACAACTTAATTAAGATAATTGCATAATATAATGGGAAAATTATAATAAAGGACCTAAGAAAAATAATATTTATTAAGAATGACTATAAAAAATGGTAATTATTTTAAAGGACCAAAAATTAAAACATTAAATAGAAAGACTAAATTGTCCTTAGTCAGATTTCCTATATTATATCTAATTAAATCAGAATCTAAAGTAATTGATTAAAAATGATAAATATAGATCAAATCAAAATCTGGAATATGTAAGTTAGAGTCTCTACTAGTAATTTTTATCTCTCAGTGGAGGAACCATAGGTTATTCCATTAACAAAGATCTCCTAGACCTCCTCCCCCTGTGTTCTATGAATTTAAGAATTTTTATGAAATTATCTCTTTTCAAGACCTGAGGTAGTGTACAGTAAGCACGAAGAGTTGGAATTGTAAAAGTAAAATATTTTTTTTTGGATTTTTTACCTTTACACAAAAATTGTGAAATCAAGAGCAATTTAGTCTTTTTATTTTAATGTTTTTAAGTTTTGGTCCTTCAAAATAATTGCTATTTTTATGGTCCTTCTTAATAAATATTATTTTTCTTAGATCCTTTATTATAATTTTCCCTAATATAATCTAGGGATTACAATCAATAGGGCAGAGCAATGGGCGGGTTGGGCAACCCGAGGCTAAATCCATAGCCCACCCATTTAATTTTAAGTGGGTATGAGTTAGCTCATACCCGTATCTCAACCCATTTTGACCCGTGTAAATGGGCTAGCACATAAATGGGTGGGTTAACCGGGTTTTGGGTAACCCATTCACATTTGACTTGTTTATTTTTCTTTAAAAAAAAACATACATAAGCATTAAGCATCTATCCAAATTCATCATTCTAATTTCTGAAATCTGAATCTTCAAAGTTCCATAATTACAATTCATACAAAACAATATAAATTCAGACAAGTACTATCATTATATAATCTTGAGAGTTAATGACCATTATGGTTATGAATTAGAGGTGGCTGAATACTCGAATAGAAAAAAATTCAGGAAATGTTATACGTGGAATGCGAAATGCGGAATGGAATAGGTAGTTAATAAAAAAATTACACTAGATGGGCGGATATGGGCAGCCCATAGGTGTGCCCATAACCCGCTCATTTAAATCTTAAATGAGCGGGTTCTAACTCAACCGATTAAAAAATCTTTTTGGGCGGGCTGAATATGGTCCAATTACATTGGATTTTGGGCGGGCTCATGGGTTTTGGGTTTCATTCTTAGCCTTAACAATCAGGAATGTAATTACGAAATTCAAAAAACCATAATCTGCTAACTTAATTCCTAAAATCTCTCTAATAACTTAATTAAGATAATTGCATAATAGAATCGTATATGCTAACTTATTAAATCTGAACTTCCAACAAATATATAGAACACTTTTAAGACTGGATTATGAAAGATATGGTCTTAAAAGTATGACCGATGGCAATTTTATAAATATATAGAACACTTTTAAAACCGGATTATAAAAGATCCGGTCTTCAAAGTATGACTAGTGGCAATTTCATACATATATAAACACTTTTAAGACTGGATTATAAAGGATCCGGTTTTAAAAATATACTTTTAAGACTGGTTTTTACAAACAACTGGTCTTAAAAGTGTTTTAAAAAAAAGCTAAATTCGCGAAACTCGTTAAGTCCGTGAGTGTATTTGTCTTTTTGGTTTCTAACATTTACTTAGTTATAGACTCAACGAGTGTCCCAAGAACCTCATGGGTCAAATCTTCAGCAAGAATGACATCCTCTTCTCCTAACCTTCTCGCAATCTTCGTAAGTCGTCCTAAGAGCCACACAATCAAATCCTTGGCAATGTTGCGATACTTCAAGGGTTTTGCGATGGCGTCAATTTCAATCCTCAGCAATGGCGCAAGCGTATTGCTTTGAGGATTTTGGACGACGGCGGCTCCTTCCTCTTCGATCTATGACTCCTCCCACGCTGCCTTCGCACAGATTCGGCTTAAAATCAAACCCAGATCTCTTCTTGTTTAAGTCTGTTTGCTCCTACCTTGACCGTTCACACAGATCAAGCTTAAAATCAAACCCAAATCTCTTCTTGCTTAAGTCTGTTTGCTCCTACCTTGACCGCTCCTACTTAGATCTAGACTTCTATTTTGGTTGCTTGAAGTTTTGCCAGTGTAACATCCTCATTTTTCATATGCATTAATATGAAATTATTTGCATATACGAATTTTTATGAAGTTGCGTGTAATAAATTTAGCCAAAAAGGAATGAGAAGAAGTTGCATGGGTATGGGTTATAAGTTATCAAAGTGGGCTAAAATCATCCCAAGAGAGGCTTAAATTTTTGGCCCAAACTAAAAAAAAAAAGAGGAAATTGTCCAACCACTTTCCAACTAAATAGTTGGAATTTAGCATAATGGCAAACTAGTTAATTATAGGCTAGTTGGAGTGCTTTTCTTCCCTTGATTATTTCAGCCGTATGGGACCCTTTAATTGCCATTAAACCCATTTCATCTTCCCATCATTTCGGCCAGCACGCAGGAATGGAGAAAAGAGGAAGAGTTGGATATTTCTAAAAGAAAAGGGAGAAGGAAAACTCAAGAATCCAATAGGTAATTCTCATGTAATCTCTCTTCTAAGCTTCCTCTTGCAACTCTTCTTGACCCAAAAATCTGTCTTCTTGTGGTTCATGAAGGGGAGGTCAAAAATTTTGATAAGCAAGGAAGAAGGAATTACAAGAACATCAAAGGTTAGTGATTCTTGAACCTCCTTATAGTGGATTTGAGTTGGTAAATTGATTTGTGGTGGTATTCTCTTGTGTTCTTGAAATCTTGGAAACCCTAAATTTATGGGGAGTTGTTGCCCAAATTCTTGAATGGGATTAGAGGATGATTAAGGGTTCAAACAATAAATTAGAAATGATTATAAACTAGATTACGGTGTTAGAAAGGAAATTTGTCAATTTGTTGGTTAACATTGATTTTCGTCCAGCTGCATATACTAGTATTTTGGGAATGGATTTTGGTGTTTTTGATGGTTTTAAAGTGTCTAAAATGAGATTTTGTATGAGGTTGGACTTGGATCATAACTTTGGAAGCATAAATGGAAGTTAGAAAGTTATTAGGTGCTGTTTCTGGAGATTTCTCTGTGGAGTCAGCCACCTTCTACATGATATTTGACCTAGTAAATGGGCTTGAAAAATTATGAAATTTTTCAGGGACAAAGTAGACATCTCAAGGATTATTTTCATATATAATATGTAATTTTTCAAGTTCTGGACTGGGAGAAATTTATTTTCAAAAATGGCCCTCTGATTCTGGACATAATTTCGGACAGCAGGGGAATTGTGGGCTGTGGTTATATTTTCAACTTGGTCTGGCCTAAATGAGTATTTTTGGTTGGAAATAGACATATTAAGGGTCATTGGGATTTGGAATCAACCCAAAATTATTTTTCTATATTTAATTATGAATTCTTGAAGATGAGTCACTGGTTGTTGAAAAATCCTGAAAAGTGACGAAAATTAAGAGACTGAAGGCCCATAGAAAAGGGATTTAGTAAAAATAGACCTATGAATTGGGCTTATTTAATATTTATTGAAAGGAATTTAATTATATTTACATTTTATTATTTTAGGGATAACTGTGATATTTTGCATTGGGAAGGTTATTTTTATCCGTAATCGACTGCCAGGTAGTAACCTTAATCTTCATATACTCTGTGTGACTTGTATATGTATGTTTTTCCATGTATATTGCATACATTCGGTTATCATTCATTTTCCTAGCGCTATGGAACCGGAACATGCTGTGTGCATAAACGGGCCTTGCTGTGTGCCGTGCCCGGTGGTCTGTGCTGTGTGCTATTAGGACCACTGCAGTCTGTGTTGTGTGCTATTAGGACTGCTAGTTCCGGATTGGCTGTGTGCCTTGCTGTGTGCATGATACTGAATGAGATGTGGTTTGAATTATTTTTATTTGTGGTTTGCTTACATGCCTTGTTATACATTTTATATGAGATTAACGGTTACTCTGGGATTCAATCTTGAATCCCAGCTCCTTTTAAGCCATCTGGTAGTTCTTCGAGACCGGAGCAGGGAGACAGGGGTAAGGCTCCGGAGTTGGAGTAGTGTGGAGGTGACTGTTATTTTTGGGTATCTATTTTGATTACCGGATGACTGTATGATATTATTTTGGCCGGTCAGGTACTATTATCCGGATGACTGTATATTTTGGTCCCTTCGGGGAAAGGAATTATCTTTCCGTATTTTTATCAGTATATTTTTGTCCAAACTGATGTGTGCTCTGCTGCTTATACTCTGATATGTGTTGTAAATTCATGGTGGAAATATAAGCAAAAATTAAACAAAAGTAAAGGACCGCACTACTCGCCACCCGAAAGGGCGAGGCCGGTAGGTGTGTTACAGCCAGCATCGACAAGAGATTCCTGCTCAGATTTGATTGCTTTAAACTTGTGATTTTTTTGTAGATCTAAACTTCAATTTCACCTCTATTTTATATTGATTCAAATTCGATTTCCATGGTGAATGATTTCTATTTCTTGTTATGTTTTCTTATTTCTGGACTTTGTATTAATATTTTTTGTTTTTCTCGTTGGCGTTGCTTTCAATCTTCTCTTCTTTTTTATTTTTCTTGTCAGTACGTTGCTTCCAATCTTTTCTTGGTTCTCCGTCGCTGATGACAGAGAGACATTCAAAATGTTACCAGATCTGGTGATTTGGGACCGGTTATTTCATTTGGGTTTTTTTTATTATTATTTTGAAGTATTTTTAAGACCGGATATTTCAAAAGTTCGGTCTAAATTTTTAAGATTGGTTGTTCATCCGGTCTTAAAAGTTACAGACTTTTAAGGCCGCCTGGAACAAAACTGGTCGCAGATTCGATCTTACGAAGTGTTTTTTGTCCGGTCTTAAAAGGCTTTTTTGTACTAGTATATATATGATTAACAACAAAATAATCCATCAAATAGAAGCAAAATACGTTAGAATAATGAGGGAAAAAGAAAACCATTCAACCCAATCTATTTAAAACTCAAACTAGAACTCATCCCAAGCGCTAAAACCTTTCTCCACCATATAGCCTCCGTCAGCATTCTTCCAGCCCCAGAATGTCGAAAATGGCGTAGGGTTGGACGCTACTCTGTTTTGGATTTCAACCTTTCTTCTAGTTCTTCAATAATAGGGCAGAGCAATAGGCAAGTTTACAGCCCGAGACTAAACCCATAGCTCGCTCGTTTAACTTTAAATGGGTATGGATTAGCCCATACCTATACCTCAACCCATTTAAATCCGTGTAAACAGAATAGTATATAAATGGGCAGGCTAACCAGGTTTTGGGTTACCCATTTACGTTTGACTTGCTTATTTATTTATTTATTTTTTAAAAAAATATATAAGCGTTAAGCATCCATCCAAATTCATCATTCCAATTTTTAAAATTTGAATCTTTAAAGTTTAATAATCACAATTCACACAAAACAACATAAATTTAGACAAGTACCATTATAACATAATTTTATAATGTTCAAACTCCAACTTTTAAATTAAAACATTACAACTACAACTCTACAAATTCATAGGTTAACAAAATGACATACTTCTATTGAATTTGCATGCTTTAGTTTTCACCATCATCTGTAAATTCCCTTGCGGAGGTCACTATAGCCCAACATGCTAAATCTTCCTCTGCAAAATAAGTGAAGTGAAAACATATCATAAATAATCTAATATGAAATAAAAAATGAAACAATACAAATTGAGAATGTTATTAAAAATACTAGTAACAACACTTGCACTCTCATCAAAATTATCAATATCTAGGTCCTTAAATTTAGGCGGTGTCTTGAATAGCCAATTTTAAGCACATACGAGTGCCTCAACCATTTTTGAAGACAAGGAGCTCATGAAAAAATCTAGTATCTGACCCTAGTACTAAAAGCTAATTCTGAAAATATTATAGATACTAGTATAGCCAATAAATCTCGTGCCAATAGATTTAAAACTCGATAGTTGAAAGTATACAATCTCCACCATGTTTGGGTCGCGAAAGTCAAATAATTCAGTTTAAAGATGTTTATCCACTTCTAAAATCTTCTCTACATTATATGTAGAGTCAGTAGCAACTCACGAGTTCGAATAAACAGATGCATAGAGAGAGAGAGAGAGAGAGAGAGCAAGATTGAGAGTCGATGACCATTATGATTAGGGATTAGAGGCGGGCAAATACTCGAAATCTCGAATAGGAAAGGAGTCAGGGAATGACTTTACCTTATTGTGAAATGTGGAATGGGTAGTTAATAATAATAATAAAATTACACTAAATGGGTGGGTATGGGAGGATTCTAACCTAGCTACCCTGTTATGAGTTGTTTTGAGTGGGCTCAAAATGACCTAATTACATAGGGTTGTGGGTGAGCTCATGGGTTATGGGTTCTATCCTTGGCCCTATTCAATAATCACTTGATATTTGTTGCTAACATATATAAATATACACCAAAAAACATAGCAAAAATATACAAGCAAACCCTACAATTAGTAATCTAAACACTTACTCGCTTGGGGCATTCACCAAAGAGGGAAGCATCTTGGCTGCGAGGGGAAGACCATGACTCTCTCCAACGATTTTGATCGCATCATCTTCATTTGTCACGTACTTGCTTTGCAACACCATTTGTTTCAAAAACTCATCAATCTTATCATCTTCTGTATTCTTATGAACCCAAGGCTTGAGATCTATCATCAGAGAATTCTCTCCACCGCCCACTATCTTTCTAGCCACTTCTTCAATCCTGCTGGTTACGATGACAGCTCCACCATTAGTTTTTGCTAATGTTTCGTACAAATCAGTTAACCATTCGTTACAGTGCCACACGTCATCCAATACTATCACATAATTCCCTAACTTGTTTAACTCACGCTCTAGTTGTTTCATAAGCCAACCATCGTCTTCATTATGATCGTTTCCCGACATGCTGTCCATATCAAAACCCAAATCATGCAATATATATTTGGCAATTTTGGCATCCATCTCATCTTCCTTGGTTAAATCAGACAAGCATGTCCATATGATATTGTTGGGCTCGAATTTGCCAGGAACTGTTACACGGTTCAGAACCTTTATAACCAGCGCCGTCTTCCCTGAACCGCCCATCCCGTAGATCCCGACGGCCTTGAATCCCTCACCTGACTCCCAGAGGTACTTCCTCATGGCCAGCACATGTTCATCGAAACCCAAAATATCAGATGAACCGGAATTGTGGATTGATGTAAACCGATCCAACAAGAAATCTGGCTGGGGCGGCCTTCTAGAACCTTCATTCAGTTCACTTTCGATAGGGGTTAATGCTTCGTTCATCTGTGCTTCATCGATGAAGGAGAAAAATTCCTTGATAACATTCTTCTGCTCCTTGAGGATTCGCCAGTCGGCGAGGGCGTCGTTAAGCTTGTGTAGCAGTGAGATGGATTCAGGCTTGGTTAGGAATGTACTATTGTCCCCCAAATGCTTTCCGATCTTTTCAAATCTATGGAAGGTACGATCCGATAAGTGTGTCTTTACATCGCTCAACGAATCTACGAATTTCTTCCTCAGATATAATGCAAAGTCAGATGCCATGGCACGATTGCCACAGAACCTAGCAGTCTTTGGCACTACCTGGCCACATAGCTCGGAGATGACTAGGTTGGGAGTTATCACCACCTCCTCCTTAGCTTTACCTTGTTTGAATGGGAGAAAAGGTGGAGAGAAAGGACCTTACGAGGGGGAGGAGTGAGGTTTTCCCTTGTTTGGTTGTGGGAATAAAAGTGAGAGAAAGAAAACTAGAAGAAAATGAGAAGTGAGACCCACGTATTTTTTGGGATAAAATTTTTCTTCGATGGTGGCCCTTGGCCAAGTCGTCTTCTCAATGCGGCCGACTCCATCAATTCACCATCATAAATATGAAAATATATTTTTCAGATGTTTTTACTTTTCCTATTTTCTTTTCTCTATACACTCTGTGGTCTTTAGTACCTAATTAGATTAGACTATAAAAATTACTTAAGTTAGTTAATATTATGGCCTATTCATCTTCTTTAATTACTCTATCTTTCTTGATTATTATTAAGAAATCATCAATTTAGGTAAACTTAAAAATATTGCTAATTTATAGGATAAAAGAGTAAATTTAACAACAAAGTTATATGTAATGGGTGTGGCTAGCATCATAAAGTCTTAAAAGGTGAAAAAAAAAAAATGTCCGCACGGCAAATAAATTAGTTGATTGTTTGACGATATGAAAAGGCTCAGCAAGGAACTCCCTTGGCAGCCACCATTATCGATATCCAACCTACTCCTACTCCTCCATTAAATTAATTTAACAATGCTACTGCTCCCCCTAATCAATCATTAAATTAATCAAACAATGCTACTGCTCTCCCTAATCAATCCCACCCCGCTCCTTGCTTTCGTTGCAAAGTGCGCTGCTGATTCCGAACAAACGAAACGGCGGCGTTTTGCGTGGCTTGCAACTGCCCTCGTTTTAGCTGCTGACGCTCCTTCTTATACGCTTTCTGGTGCCCACCAAGCGCTTGTGAATTTGCAGACTCTCGACAACAATACTGACACTCGTATTTCCTGTCACCGGAGGAAGGAATAAACGCCGCAACTCCACCCAGATATATTTTATATTAAGGATCGATTGATAATGGATCATTTTCTTTCAAAATGATAACATTATCTTTCCTTCTTTTTTTTATTTTTTATTTTTTTTCCTTCAAAAATTTTCTCTCCAGGGAGCATTAATCATTGACAAAGATTCCAGAGGCAAACCGCCATCACATTCGTTAACTGCTACTGGTTTCATTAATTCTCTTATTAAGCTTCTGTACTGAACTTTTGCCTCCATGGCTAGCTCTCGTTGATTCATCAACACCTCACGAAAGCCTAATAAAGTCAACTATTCCTCATATATACCCAAAGCTCCACACAAAATTTTGAACTATTCCCTGTAATTGGACAACGTTCCATTTCTTCCCCTTCTCAAAATGTCTGTCCGAACAAATCCTTCGGAAGGCGTGCCCGGATCGCTGAATCATCCCACCCAAACCAACGATACCCATCAAGCTCCTTCATCAGCCGATGATATCGAAAAAATTAGAAGGGACATCGACAGTTTGAAGAATCGATTCCCCACATCCATGAAGTCGGAAAAGGAACTGTTTGATCAATTTGTGGAGTTGATTTTCAGTCATCACAAAATAAAAGGCTCCGATTTCAGTTCTGTCCTTCCAGAGCTCAAGCAGAAAACAGAGTCACTACTCCGCAACCTTGCCAAGTCGTCACGGAATGATGACACCGAAACACGGGAGAATCAGAATGGTTTCAAACCGTTATCTCAGTTGCAAGAGAAAATCATGGAAAAGTTAGAGGATAATGCAATCGTGAAAAGTCTTCGGGTGAGTTATGACTTTCTTGACCCAGTTGAACTGAGAATTTGCTTGTTGCTTCTGGCAATTTTCCCGGAAAATGTTGTTTTAAAGAAAAGGCTTATGATTTATTGGTGGATTGGGGAAGGTTTGGTACGGGATGAAAAGGAAGGGGAAGAAAGATTTCAAAAGCTTTTGGAACTTGGATTTATTATGCCCCACTGTATTGATAGGCGCCCAACAGCGAATAAATGTAAAATTCACCCTTGGATCCGTTACATGTTACTCTCAGTAGCCATAATAAAGGAGAAGCTTTTGCAGTTGGACAAAGGGATACCACGTTTTGATCCTACGATCTCTCAGCGTGTTTGTTTGATCGATGATCGTACAAATTTGATAAGTAAAGATGGATCCGAAGCTAAGGATTGGAGGACCATCTTTAATATTAGCGGGCGCTTTCTTAGTATTGACTCCAAATGTTTTGCTAAATCCAAGTTTGTGGTGCTACAGCTGGGTCGTTGGCAGGTTTATTCTCCTTCCCATCACATCGAAGTTCAAGATCAATCATTCTTAGAAGGTTTAAGGACTCAAAAGCATCTAAAGTATTTAAGCCTCCGAGGGATTTCGAGAATCACCACACTCCCTGACTCCATTAAAGAACTGGTCAGCCTGGAAATTCTGGACCTCAAGGCCTGCCATAATCTAGAAACTTTGCCTGCTGCCATCGCATCATTGAGAAAGCTCACGCATTTGGATGTATCAGAATGTTACATGCTGGAAAGCATGCCAAAGGGGCTCGACAATCTCACTTCACTGCTAGTACTCAAGGGATTCATAATAGGTAATTCACACAGGACCCCCATCAGAATAGGGAATCTTCAGAAATTGAAGAATCTTGAGCGGCTAAGTATACATATAGGAAGCGAGGCTGTTGTTTTGGAAAATGAATTTGACAAGTTGAAGGACTTAGAAAAGGTAAGGTGTCTCAAAATATCTTGGGGTCTGACAAACAAAGATCTAATTAAAGTTGTTTCTTTTCCGCCATCGCTAGAGAAGTTGGATCTTGAAGGCTTCCCTCACGAGGACATGCCAGAATGGTTACGTCCTAGCAAGTTGAGCGAATTGAAGAAGCTATACATAAAGGGAGGAAATCTCAGAAAACTAGAAGGTCCGTGGAATGTGGAGATTTTAATCCTCAAGTATACCAAAGCGCTGAAAATTAACGAACAAGAAGTTCATCGATTGTTTCCTTCACTCCAATACGTGAAGAAGGTTAATCGGAAAGAGGATGATGATATGACATCTGAAACATCTGCAGCAAAAGATTCTATTGAATTTGAGTGGCCATCATTGAAGTAAATTCGCCATAACCGCTTAACACCAAGATCAGGTCTTCAATTCCCAAGGTGAGATGAGATGTTTATTTCATTTTATTGTTTGCTATTTTTGTCCCCCCCCCCCCCCCCCCCTCCACCTTTCTTTTTTTCCTTGTTTATGCTGCTGGCTTGCTGCTTGCAGATTTGTGATTGTATTGTTGTTTGCTATTACTTTTCTGCTGAATGAAATTTCGCGAACTGGCCATCCGATTGGTGAAATTACTATATACCAGGAAAAAATTGGTTCAGCAGCATTTAACATTGTTAAGTAGCAACCAACACTATGAAGTATTTTTCTAACAATACTGAATATTCTAAACTAATTTTTGGTGTATTAAGTAGCTTAGAGTATTTTTCAAGTATCCTAAAATAATTTTTGCTACACTCAGTGCCCTAAATATTTTTTAGTAGCACTTAGTATCATAAGTTTACGGTGTTAGTTGCTATTAAGAAAAATATTGTCAGGGTGAAATTGCAAAAAAAAAAAAAAAAACTTAAAAATATTAAATATTATTGAAAAAATACTTTAGAACACTAAATGCACCAAAAATTAGTTTAGGATATCAAGTTAAAAAATTACTTCATACATGCTAGATTCAACTATTTTTCTTTTTTTAAAAAAAAAAGACTTGTAAATCTTAAAATTTGACTTATACTATGAGAGATTAAGCTGTAAATATTACATTTATATGAACCTTTGAGTTCACCAAGATAATTATAAGTACTGAAAATTCCATAAAACATCAATTCTATACCTAAGCTACTAATAATGGAAAGTTGATAAAAAAATTAGTTAAATACAATAGATATATAAGAGAAATATATATATATATATATATATATATATATATATATATATATATATATTAAAATATACTTTTATTTATGGAGAGGTGAGTGCCAGCAGAATGAAAAGGAAAAGATATGAGAGAGAGAGAGAGAGAGAGAGATAATGAGTCATGTAAATGAAAAATTTGGATTAAATTTTTAAATATGTAGGAAGTGCAAGTTGTAAAAAGAAGGGTTAAGGTGCACTTTCGTCAATAAACTATGGGCCTAGGAGCGTCCACCACAATATACTTTTCTTTGGACCTAAAATACCAACCAACTATTAAAAATGTTCAGCAGGCACAATAACCTTAAATCTCAACTAACGCCGTTTCCCTCTCTCATCATTCCCTCTCCCTCTCTCATTCATTCTCTTCCTCCTCTTCACTTCGTCTGCCGTCTCCCTCTCTCTTCATCCTCTTCACCTCGTTTTCTTCATCTCCTTGCTCTTCACCGGATCCTCCTTCCGTCGTCTGAGATAAGAACATCGGAGTATATGCCCTGTGAATCGTTGACAGTTGAGTCGGAGGGATCGGGAGAGAGCTTCAAGGATCAGGCTGTGGGATTTGTGATGGCTTGGTGTGAGATACTTACGGAATTTGGTAAGGGTTGTAGGGACATTGTGCAACAGAATTTCTTGAACGAAAACTCATATGTAGTGAGAAAGCTCCGAGGGCCTTGTGCTAAGGCTTCGAAGAGATTAAGGTTTCTCAATGAATTTTTGCCCGAGGATCGGGATCCGTTTCAAGCTTGGTCGGTCGTCTTCTTCGTTTTCATTCTTGCACTCGCAGGTTACCTTATTGACTTCCCTCTCTGTTCGCTCTTTCGTTAATTCGTTTGTTCATTAATTAGAGTTTCTTTTCATTAACTCGTTTTTTTTTTAAGTAGATGGTTGGTAATAAATTGATATACCATATCCATATAGTAGAGGGAGGGCCAGCACCAGCCCTTGGCCCTCCCCTTTTTTAGTTGTAAGTTTAATTCTGTTTTTGGAGATATTGATAGAGCTTTGAAATTCTGAACTTCCTCTTATCCTCTAAGACTTCCATAACATTGAGCGATTCTTCTTCTGCAAGATTATATTACCCCTGTGTGGAATCATTTTCATGGTTAAAAATTATAATTAGCATCGGTGAAGAGGATGAAGAGAGAGGGAGACGTCAGACGAAGTGAAGAGGAGGAAGAGAATGAATGAGAGAGGGAGAGGGAATAATGAGAAAGGGAAACGGCGTTAGTTGAGATTTAACGTTATTGTGCCTGGTGAACATTTTTAATAGTTGGTTGGTATTTTAGGTCCAAAAAAGAGTATATTGTGGTGGACACTCCTGGGCCCATAGTTTATTGGCGAAAGTGCACCTTAACCCTAAAAAGAATTAGCACCTATATGTAACTTGTAGGAAAAGTGAACATAAAGTACCATAATTTTGAATATAGAAAACAACCCAATACAAGAAAAATTTAAAAGTAGGGAATAATTAGAGTCCGGATTGTCTCCTTGTCTCTCTCCCTCCTTTTCTCTCAGTATCTCATCTGGATCGTCTAAATCTTGATCCAACGGTCCAGATTTTAAAAAAATTTTTTTTTTGGAGTTTTGTCTTTTTCGAAAAAGACAAATTTTTTTTTTTTTCAAATCTGGACCGTTGGATCAAGATTTAGACGGTCCAGATAGGATACTGAGAGAAAAGGAGAGAGAGAGAAGGAGAAAATCTGTTTCCGAATAATTACTACCGCACAAAAAAAGAGAATATATTCTTGAAACAAGTTAGGTGAAATGGATTGAAACAAAGAATATATAACATATATATGACGTACTCCCTCATGTTCTTTTGTTACAAGTCTCTCTCTCTTTTTTTTTTTTTTTAAAAAAGACTTAATTAAAAAAGTTGATTCGTAATCTTAAAATTTGATGTATAATGAGAGGGTGTAAGGTATAAATATATCCATAAACTTATACTAAATGTGTAAAAAAAAACTCAAACTTTTCTAATTAGCTGCAAATATACTGCTGAACTTTAAAATGGACACAAAAATGACACAACCATTAAAATCACAGATTTTCTGTTGAATACGATGATGTTGGTTCTACCAGAAAAAGTAACCGACTTTAAGAGTTTTTAATGGTTGGGTCTTTTTTGCTCCGACTTTTAAAGTTCATGCCGCAAAGCGTCTATGGGTTCTTTACTATTCGCATTGGTATAAGTTAATGGATAATCCTGCCCCGTAACCTAATATGAGAGATTAAAGTGTAAATATTGTACTTTTATGAACCGTTGTAAAAAGAAACGACCCTGCCGCTGGTGGTTCTCCAGCGAATGACAGCTGCTGTTGAGTTTCTGGCTACCCGCTAGTGGCGGAGATGTCTTAAATATTACACCCTTCAATTCTAAATATAAGATTTAGTTGATGTTTTTTTTAAAGGTTAAGAAAACTAAATATATTACTTAAGTATATGTTATATATCAATTTATAAATTAGACAAATGAATTTGGAGAAAAAACAATAAATATAAATTTTAAAATTATTTATTTAGCTTCTTTGATTTTTTTTAAGAAAAAATCAAATAGATCTTATATTTAAGACGATAGATAGTATAACATTATATGTGGAAAGAAGGAATTAACATCAGCATTGTGATTAGTGGTATAATCTAGGTTGGGTTTCTCTTTATTGTTTCTTCTTCTTATAATCTCACCATTAAATCAAGATAATATATTGTTTAGATTGAATCTTTTATAAAATTATTTATATAAACATAAATAAATAAATTTAAACTCTTAAAATCTAATCTATAGTATTAATTTTAATAATAATTTTATAAAATATTAAATCTAAACTATCCACACTTTAGGCACAGGGTATAAATGAGATGAAGAGATGATAATAAAAAATAGTACAGTAAGAGTGTTCTCCATATAAAACTACCATGAGATTGTGCCAAGGCCTATACGCAATATGAACTCGAAGTGCGCGTCTGTACGCAATTTCCCAATCGAGAACCCCAAATTTTTGCGTACTTTATTGTAGCCCGTGAAGATAAATAAATAAATCCCCAAGTCTTTTCTTAATTCATTCCTGAAACACTATATCCTCCTACACACCAGAACAGAACGAGGAGGAGCTGCTGCCACCACTCTAGACCAAGCATGTCGCCGGAATCGCTCAGTCCTTACAGAATTGTAGAATTCGCCATATTTTCTGGCGAGTATGGCTTCCTTTCCGACATCATAAATTTCTTCATAAAATTTTTTTCTGCCTTGGGTGAGTGGAATATCCGCCTGGTTATCCTCTTCAGCCTTTCCCTCCAGATCTTCCTCATCTTTTCTTCTCCTTCCAGAAAACGCACCAGCAGCTTCTTATTATCATTTGTCTGGTTGGCTTACCTTCTCGCGGACTGGGCCGCTGGCTACTGTGTCGGACTCATCTCCAAGACTGAAGCTAAAAAATCTGCCCCCACTGGCCAAGACCACCTCATGGCATTTTGGAGTCCATTTCTTCTCTTACACCTTGGTGGCCCCTATAGCATCAGTGCCTTTGCTCTGGAAGACAACGAACTATGGCTCAGGCACCTTCTTGCTCTTCTTTTCCAGCTCGTCACAGCAGGTCGTGTCTTCCTCTCAACACGTCATCGAAACACATTATTGGTACCAACAATAATGGTGTTTGTTGCCGGAACAGCCAAGTACGCAGAGAGAATTGCCGCTTTGTCCGCCTCCTCCATCAATAAGTTCAGGAAGTCGCTGGTTCGAAAACCCGATCCGGGCCCTAATTATGCAAAACTCATGAAAGAACACTCTTCTAGAAAAAAGGCCGGGCTTCCGGTCACAATAATTAGGACTCCTGAACATCGTTACACATCCAATGATGAGGCAGTCCTTACTGCTCCGAGTGATGGAAACAAAAGCCCTGAGGAACATATAACTTATCTCAAGCAGGTGCAGGAAGCTCACTACTTCTTCCAAAAGTTCCGAGGTCTCATCGTTGACATGATCTACAGCTCCGCTGACCGCCGCGAAAGCCATCAATATTTCGCAAGTAAAGATGATCCAGAAAATTCCACGCAAAAAAATAAAGATGATGCAGAAAAAGCCTATAGGATCATAGAAATTGAACTTGATTTGATGTATGAATTTTTCTACACCAAGGCCTCACTAGCTCGCCATCCCTTCTGGTCCAATATTATATATCTTTGCCTTATTTCCACTGCGGTTGCCCTCGGATTCTTCACCGCCGCAGAGAAGGATGGTTTCCATCCGTGGGATGTTCTTGTCACTTATATGTTGCTTTATGGCGCTCTAGCGCTGGACATCGTGGCTTCTCTCATGCACTTCTTTGCTGATCACACAGCTGCTCTTTCCGTTAAATCTCCAATAGATTCCTATGGGGCTTCTTCTTTACGAAAATTACAAATTAGCTTTCACGAAATTCTAAATGAGAAAATTTTGGCGCGTTTCCTCCGGCGGCAGATGCCAAGTTGGTCAAAACGGGAGAAAGAGCCTTACAAAGACTGCCATGAACTATCCACTCGCAGATGGTCTGGAGCAATCTCGGGGCACAATTTACTAAAATATAGCATAAACCAATCAGTTCCAAGGGTTTATGACCTTGAGAGCTATTGTGTTTATGGGTGCTTCATAACTGGGTGGTCTATAAAGTCTTGTCTCTATGGATTGGTCACAAAATTTGGTGGTGGAGATCTACTTGATCAATGGAGGTACAAGTCCAGAAACCCATTCCTTCGTGAGCTTTGGGAACTTGTCTTCAAAAAGCTGAAACACAAGTCTCAGCATGCTCTAAAAAGGAAATCTGATTATGTTGAGGACGATCCAGGGACCATTCGAAGCATATGTTCTGCTAGAGGTGAGTGGGTTCTCCATAACGAAGACTTAGATGGAGAAATCAAAGAGAGATTGAAGCCTTTTATGGAGCCCAACCTAGTTGCTTTTGATGAGAGCCTCCTGTTGTGGCACATCGCTACTGACCTCTGCTACGCCGTCCATGATGATGCCACCAGCAATGAAAGAGAAATCAGTAAGCTTCTCTCAGATTACATGCTATACCTTTTGGTGATGCAACCTAATATGATGTCGGCGGTGGCCGGGATGGGACAACTAAGATTCAAAGATACATGTGAAGAGGCCAAAAGATTTTTCAGCAAAAGGAATGAGCTGAAACAAGATACCAATCGGGAGGAGATGCTGAGAAAAGCTAGCAAACTTCTTAGTGAAGTTCCTACAGAAGTTAAGCCTAGTGAAGTGAAAGGGGATAGGAGCAAATCCGTGCTGTTTGATGCTTCTAGGTTGGCCCAAGTCTTAAAAGACTTAGAAGGTAACAAGAAATGGGAGTTCATAAGCTCAGTGTGGGTGGAATTGTTGTCATATGCTGCAAGTCACTGCAGACCAACGGCACACGTGCAGTTACTGAGTAAAGGTGGAGAACTTGTTTCCTTTGTTTGGCTGCTGATGGTTCAACTGGGGCTAAGCACTCAGTTCCAAATCTTGGAAGGTGATGCAAGGGTAAAACTCATTGTGGGGTAATAAAGTATTGGCGAGTCCCACCAAAAGCCTGCATATATATGTTCCTTATTTTCCTAGTTTCCATTCGATTTTTTTTTTTTTTAGCCATCTCTCTTGAAATGTTTAGATCATCATGTTTAGTTTAGTTTCAAGGTAGAACAAAAAAATGCACTTAAGTTATTTTCTTATTTCTAGTAAGGGTGTAAGCGCTTTTTGTTCAAATTCATAGCACAGACATACACACACGCACGCACACACAAAGCGTACAACTCAGCTTATTTTTTCAATTCAAAAGCTTAAAAAACTGCAATAAGACTGCCATATAACGTACATGTTACGGACCGGCCCAACAGGCCCAGGTCCGGACCTCGGCCCAATCACGTTAGGGATAGAATCCACGCCAAAATAGAAAGGGATCCGAGATCCCACAAATATAGGATCTCATTAATAGAGATTCTCCGACAATCATGGCACCAGCCAATCAGCCCCTGACGGCTCAATCTAAGATATTGCTCATTAAGGCAGAGATACGCGCACCAGACCCCTCTATAAATAGAAGGAAACCCTAAACAGGTGCACACGTTCTATCTTAAGCTCTATTTACATTCTGCCACACAGAGCACACACCCCACTCCCCTGGCTACGTGCCTTCCTGTTTGCTACGAACTACGTGAACTTTGATCCCTCCAGAGGGTACGTAGGCTCTAGGCTTGACAACCTAGTCAAGTCCAACATCTGTGTTCTTGAGACAGAACATTGGCGCCGACCGTGGGGACTGTAAATTTCAATCCCCGTGACTACTGATGGTGAGCACTAGAAGCCACAGCAGAAACCCTCAGCCGGTGGGAGGAGACCCGCAAGCTAGCCATCCACTACCGGATCAGCCGCCGCAACCACTGCAGCAAGAAAACACCCCCGAAGGACATGTCACCGACACGGCAACCACCCCTTCAGCGGAGGACCAGCAACCACTAGGAGCGCTCACACTGACTCCAACCCGCGATGTCCAGGCAGTCGATGCCGACGTCCGCATGATGCGAAGGACACAAGAATCGTTCCTGCGACGGCTGGAGAACAAGGAAAAACGAGACAACCTGCAGAGACGGGCTGACTTTGAAGCTTTCGGAAAATGATCCAAGAAGCACTCGAGAAGGACCGCCACGAGAGGGGCTGCCGCAGGCAATGGCGGAGCTACATTGGGGCAAGTGTCTGCAAGTGCAGACAGAAGATTTTAAAATATGTATATTTTTTAGCAGAAACCCATTAGCATGCATTATTCCATAGCTCAGTGGTAGAGTGAATTCCTCAAGGTGAAGAGGTCTCCAGTTCGAACCCGTGAGCGGCTTTACATTTCTGTATTTTTTCCCTTTTCCGTGGCCTGTTTTTTTTTCCCCTTTTCTATGGCTTTTCATTTCTGTTTTTTCCCCCTTTTCTAAACTCCCTATGAGACATGCAGGGTTTTTTTTTTTCTTTTTTCCTTTTCCAAACTTCTTATAAGACACATGCAGCTCATTCCTTTTTTCTCTTCAACATTTCTTTTTTATCCTCCAAGTTTTTCCTCCTTATGAAAACTCATTTATTTTTTCTCTCCAACATTTCTTTTTTTCCTCCAAGTTTTTCCTTATGAAAACTCATTTCTTTTTTCTCTTCAACATTTCTTTTTTTTTTCTCCGCCAAGTTTTTCCTTCTTATGAAAACTCATTTCTTTTTTTTTTCCAACATTTCTTTTTTCTCTCCAAGTTTTTCCTCCTTATATTCCTTTGCTCCATCATTGATATTTGAATTTTTAATATCCTATCACATATGCCAACTGTATGCCATGGGATTAGAGTATATTATTCTGTTTGAATTGATTTCTCTAGAAATACTTTTTAATTGAACCCTATTTCATTACGAAGAAGTAGGTTGCCTTTTAAGTTGAAGTTTTCTTTTCTTTTATTGTTTATATTCTTTTGTTTTTTAATGCATGTAAAATTTTCCTTAAAAATTTTTTTTGGATGCGCTGCCTCCGAACCTCCGAATTTCACTACTAATTGTGCACCCACAAACTTAAAATCCTAGCTCCGCCACTGGCCGCAGGAATCATAGGCGGGGAAGGAGAGCCCAGTGGATGACAGCAGTTCCTCGAGCAACTCTGAGTCGAGGGACACGCGCCGAGACAACGGCGAGCCGGGGCGGAGGGCAAGTGCAGAACGAGGCAGACCACGGTCCCCAGAAAACAGAGAGAACCACAGCGTTGGTCTTAACCACGCTGATCGATGTGCAAGGGAGGACCGAGACCGAGAAGAAACCTGTGTGGAGGACAGAACTCCCCGGGCCCCAAGATCGCCTCGCCATGGATCTCCTCGGGAATACCGAGTGACATATCTATCAGAAACCGGAAAATCCCTGTTCTCAAGGGAGGTGGCAACAGCCTGTTACCCGAAGCACTTTGACCTGGCCGACTTGCCGAAGTATGACAGGACCCAAGATCCGCGCAACCACTTGGTCACGTTTGAAAAGCTCATGTGGGTCCGACAGATCACCGGTCCGGTCATCCAGCGTCTATTCGCAGCCACTCTAAACAGGCCGGCGCATCGATGGTTGACTTCTCTCCCGGACAACTCTATCCAGGGCTATGAAGACCTCGGACGGAAATTCGAGCTGCACTTCACCACCAGCAAAAAGCAGCCAAAGACCACGTTCACTTTGAGCAAAGTGCGTCAGAAGAAAGGTGAGGCCTTGCAGAAGTATCTGGATCGGTTCCGCGACGTGGCCATGCAAGTACGGTCATTGCCCGAGGACGTCCACGTGCACTGCCTAGTCAATGGACTGGACCCATCATCCCGGCTGGCTCGTCACCTGTGCAAGAACCCAGCGTATACCTTGACCGAATTTTATACCGAGGCGAAGAAGTACTTGGAAATGGAGCAGATGGAGGCGGCCAATGCCGACGAGCCCGAACAGACTAGGAAGAGTCTGCCCGAAGACGAGGAACGCCCCAGAAGGACGACGACCGACCCCAGACAACGGAGCCGAGACAGTAGAGCCAAGCCTGAGCGGGCCGACCAGAAGGCTAGATACGACAGCTACACCCCGTTGAATGTCCCTCGGTCCCAGGTATGGAAGGAGGTAGCCCAGACTGAGATGAAGCGGGTGGACAGGCCGAGGCCTATCCGCGGACACTCCAGCACGGACCGTTCCAAATTTTGCAAGTTCCACGACTGCAACGGCCACACGACCGACGAGTGCTATGACCTCCGCGACGCTATCGAAAAGTTCGTGAGGGATGGAAAACTGCTTCAGTACGTGATCAAGACTCAGGGAAGGACGAGCGGGAAACGTAACGACCGCGCCCGCTCCAAAAGTCCGCCCAAGGAAGCCCGAAATCCGGGAAAAAAGCAGGAGGCGGCCTCGGATGACGAATTTCCCGACGTCGATTTCCAGTGCAACTTCGTCAGCGGAGGATTCGGGGGAGGAGGAGACACTGTAAGCCAGCGGAAAAAATATCTCCGCGAGGTATTGACCGTCCGAGACCCCCCTAAGTTCAAGGAAGACTCAAAGAAGCCTCGGCCGCCTACCCTGACCTTCACCGATGAAGAGCTGGAAGACGTCATACTCGGACACCTTGACGAACTGGTAATTACCGGAACTCTAGTAAATTGTCGGGTTAAGAGGATTTTTGTGGATGCAGGGAGCTCGGCCGACATTATAAGCTGGGACGCCTACAAGAGGATGCACTTCGACAAAGAGGACCTCAAGCTATGCAAGACCACCCTGGTCGCTTCAATGGCGAGTAGTCCTTCCCAAAAGGCTACATCAACCTCCGGTTAACTCTTGGCACCAAAGAAGCCTTCAAATCGGAACGGGTACGATTCGTAGTTGCCGACTTCCGGTCCCCGTACAACATCATTCTGGGTCGACCAACGATCCACAACTGGGATATACTAGTATCCACTAAGCATCAGAAGCTGAAAATGGTCAATAGTAAGAACCAGATAGTCGTGGTATCCGGAGACCAGAAAGAGTCGAGGCAGTGCTACTTCGAAGCTCTCCGTGTCAAGGAAGGAGGACCCTCGTCTCCACCCCGACTCGGATCCAATGAGCAAGTAGCCGAAGCCGGCTCTGACGAGGGCCCGCGGCCGCAAGTCAACATGGTGGAGCTCGACCTCCGAGAACTTGACAATCCGAGGCCCGAGCCGGAAGGAGAACTGGAGGAAATAGTGCTAGGCGAAGACCCGTCCAAGACCGCCAAAATAGGCCGAGATATGGAGGACGGCCTAAAGGCTCACATGATCCGCTTCTTAAGGCGGAACCAAGACGTCTTCGCATGGACCTCGGCCGAAGTGCCCGGCATCGACCCCCACTTCTGCTGTCACAAGCTCGGCATATGGCCGGGGTCGAGACCCGTGGCACAGAAGAAGAGGAACATTGCGGACAACAGGCAGAAGGCCCTGGAAGACCACATAGAAGAGCTCCTTGCGGCCGGTTTCATCCGAGAGGTGCAGTACACCACCTGGCTCTCCAACGTAGTCATGGTCCTCAAACCTAGCGACAAATGGAGAGTATGCGTCGACTACACCAACCTCAACAAGGCCTGCCCAAAGGACTCCTACTCGATGCCCAACATCGATAAGCTTGTGGATAACTCGGCCGGGTACCACCTCCTCTCCTTCATGGATGCCTACTCCGGTTACAACCAGATCGCCATGCATCCGGACGACCAAGAAAAGATCGCCTTTATGACTGATAAGGCGAATTACTGCTACAACGTCATGCCTTTCGGACTCAAGAATGCCGGGGCCACCTACCAGAGGATGATGAACCGGGTTTTTGGGGATCAGATCGGGCGCAACATAGAGGTCTACATAGACGACATGATCGTCAAGTCGAAACTTCCAAAAGACCACATCCGGGACCTAGAACAGACGTTTGAAAAGTTAAGAAGACATCGAATCAGGTTGAACCCGGCCAAATGTCCCTTCAGAGTTCTGGCTGGGAAATTCCTAGGCTTCATGCTGACAAACCGAGGGATCGAAGCCAACCTGGACAAGTGTAAGGCCGTGCTCGACATGCAGCGCCCGAGAACCAAGAAGGAGGTACAGCAACTAATAGGCCGCCTAGCCGCCCTGACGCGGTTTCTACCAAAGTCGGCCGAGAAAGCCCTACCCCTCTTCAAGTTGCTGAAGAAGGAGACCCGAGGCGGCTGGAACCCAGACTGTGACGCCGCCTTCTCAGAAATCAAGAGATGTTTGGCAACCCCGCCGGTGCTCACCAAGCCGGACCCCGGAGAAACCTTATTCCTCTACCTCTCAATCGGCGACGAAGCCGTAAGCGCCGCCCTAGTAAAGGAGTCCGAGACCGGGCAAAGGTCAATATACTTCATCAGCAAGGCCCTACAAAGCTCCGAGCTCCGGTATCAGAAACTGGAGAAAGTGGCCTTCGTCCTGCTTACCGCGGCACGAAGACTCCGGCCTTATTTCCAGGGACATCGGATCGTAGTCCGAACTAGCCAGCCGATCAGATAGGTTCTCCACAAACCTGACTTGGCCGGCAGAATGGCCAACTGGGCCATAGAACTCTCCAAGTTCGATATCACATTCGAAGCCCGCCAGGCGATTAAGTCCCAAGCACTCGCGGACTTCATCCGAGAACTCACCCCGACCACTACAAATGATGGGATTTGGAAGGTCTATGTCGATGGGTCATCCAACGCAAAGGGCAGCGGTGCTGGAGTCATCGTAGAAAGCCCACAGGGAGTAGCCACCGAACACTCTCTACAATTGAAGTTCCAGACCTCCAACAACCAGGCCGAGTACGAGGCTCTTCTGGTCGGATTGCTTCAGGCCAAGGACAATGGCGCCCAACGAGTAAAGGTTCTAACCAACTCGTAGCTCGTCGCCGCTCAGGTAGACGGCACCTACCAAGCGAAAGGCCCACTAATGGCAAAGTACTTGAACAAAGCGAAAGAACTCATGGCTGAATTCGAGGAGGTGACGGTTTCCCATATTCCCAGAGAAGAGAATGCTCGAGCCGACATCCTCTCTAAGCTCGCCAGCACTAAGGGGTCAGATAACCACAGGACCGTGATCCAGCAAAATCTGACCGAGCCGAGCTGCATCACGGCAATCTCGGCAAGCCCCGACTGGAGGAAGCCAATAGAAGACTACCTCGAAAGGGGAATCATCCCCACTGACACCACCGAGGCCAAGAAGCTGATCAGAGAAGCCGCCCTCTACGCTATGGTTGACGACCAACTATACAGGAAAGGGCTCCACTGCCCTATGATGCGATGCGAAGGCGAAGTACGTGCTTGCTGAGCTACATGAAGGCGCCAACGGCCATCATATGGGGGGCAAGGCCCTCGCCAGAAAGGCACTGCGTGCCGGATACTACTGGCCCACTATGAAGCAGGACGCCATGGAAAAGGCCAGAACATGCGATAGCTGCTAGAAGCATGCCAGAATTATATGGCCGCCACCCTCAGAATTGAAAGGAATGCCAGCCCCCTGGCCCTTTTACAAATGGGGCATGGACATCCTCGGACCATTTCGGCCGGCGTAAGGGCAATGCAGATGGCTCATTGTCGCAGTAGACTACTTCACCAAGTGGATCGAAGCAGAACCACTCGCCACAATAACCTCGGCCAGAGTGATCAAATTCTTTAGACACAACATCGTCTCTCGCTTCGGCATACCAGCCGAGGTCGTCACGGACAATGGCACCCAGTTCATGGACCATCGTTTCCAAGCCCTGATGTCCAACCTGGACATCAAGCAGCACTTCTCATCCGTGGAGCATCCCCAGACAAATGGCCAGGCCGAAGCCGCCAACAAAGTCGTCCTGGACGGACTAAAGAGGCGAATGCTGCAAGCCGAGACCAACTGGATCGAGCAGCTCCACAGCGTCCTGTGGGGATATCGCACCAGCGCATAGTCTTCGACCCAAGAAACACCCTACAGGCTAACCTATGGATGCGAGGCAATGATCCCAGTCGAAATCGGACAGCCATCCTGGAGGAAGGTCAGGGCCAGACAGGAGGGGCAGGAGTCAAACGACGACGCCTTGAAGACAGACTTGGACCTCATTGACGAAATCCGGGTCACGGCGCACTGCCGAGAATTAGCCGCCAAGCAACTACTCGCGGCTAAGTACAACAGAAAGGTCCGACCTCGGTCTTTCAACCGAGGCAACCTGGTACTCCGACGGGTCGACATAGGCAACAAGAATGCCAAGGACGGGAAGCTAGCGGCAAACTGGGAAGGGCCCTACTGGATTAAGGAGAAGCTCGACGAAGGAGCATATACCCTCGAGACTTTGGCATGAAAGCCAATAAAAAGGACATGGAATGCCGACAAGCTAAAGATCTACTATAGCTAGACCTCTTCGCGGCAGTGTTTGCTTACTTTCATTAAGATTTTTTCTCGATTAAGTGTGTTTTCTTTCAGAGTTTTCACTTTAAGCCCAAGTTATGTCATTTCTGATTTTGCTGCTTTGTAAAGCCCCTTAGGGCTATTTCTCTTATCAATAAAGAATCCTGTTGAGCAAACTACGAATGTGCACAAATACTCGCTTAAGCATGAAGCCGAAGCCATTAAGCTCGGCCAAAAGCAATAAGGCCGAGGCGAAGATGACCGGGCAAGAAGTCGAAGGCCGTGACCTTTAAGCCCGGCATCGGCAACAGGCCCCGAGGTCACGAACCCGGCTGCAAACAAAAACATCTAGATGTACGAAAACCGGCCGTTGTACTCTGACTGGCAACTGTTAGAGCTCGGCGAAGGAACCGAACATGACCCTTCGCGAAATTGACGCGTCAACGCTCGCCCGGCTAAGCAAGTGGCCTATCATGCCGACCCTGATCAGGTCCAAATGTCCGACTCCAGGCAGACGAAGCCTCGGTTAGACACGTGGTAGCCCCGCCCTTACGCCGGTACAACTTAATCCAACTAAGTGAAAGTTGGAGCTCGGCTACTTAAAAGCTGGGCCGAGGCAGTACGGTTAGTTATGCCTGACGAGGCTGAAACAAGACGACCTTACCCCAAACTCCCACACGCTAAGTATGGTAGAGTGCCAACGACCTGCACATATGCGGCCGACAAACACCCAAACTTAGTCAAAAGAACGGTAAAGTTACCCATTGCCTAAGTCACCTAAGCGGCCCATACACACACGACTAGCATAGATATAAACCGAGGCAAAAGGACGATAACGGAAAATAAGCCATTCGTCGCCTAAGGTAACTGAACGCATTCGACTTCACAGTAAAAGGATGATACAAGTCCAAAATCATTCATAGCCAAAAGAGTGGTCAGGATAAAAGTCATTCATTACTTACCAAAAGTCCGTACAAAGATGGCACCAAGGCCATAGTCGTTCGAAAAACAAGGGCACTAATGCCCTGGAATTTACAAAGAAAAGAAAGAAAGTAAATAAAGCTAAAGCTGGGAGCCGGACCCAACACCAACATCCGCATCCTCCATCTCCGGACCCTCGGCGGCGGCAGTACCCTCCTCAGCCTCCTCATCAGGACCTTCGGCGGCTTGGGGCTCGTAGGGAAGGAAGGACCCGTCATCCTTAACAAAGGCACGATGATTGTACCCTTCCACCTGAAGCTCGACCCCGGGATTGAAGTGCCGGATTTGGAGCAAGGCTTTCTTAAAACAGGCCTCAGCGGTTTGCACTAAACCGTCAGTAAGCTCCTGGGAGGCCACCTTCTCAGCAGCAAGGGCCTCCTCAACCGCCTCCTTCTCCCTCGCCAACTTAGCCAGCCGCTCCTCTAAAGCCGTGGCCACAGCCAGACTCTCGGACCTCCCCTTCAGAGCCCGGGCACACTCCTCGGCCATCGAATCGGCCTGATCCCGGGACAGCTGCAGCTCCCGGTCAGCCTGTGCCGCTGCAACCTTCGCGGCATCCCGCTCCGTCCGAATGGCATCCAGCTCCACCCGCATCCCGTCCAACTCCACCCGAGCTCCGTCTCGCTCGACCTAAGCCTTCGCCAGTTCCTCCTCGGCCGATCTGGCTTTTGGCCTCAGCCACCTTTAGCTCTTCCTTGAGGTCCCCGGCAGACGCGGCCTTAGCCTCCACCGCAGACAAGCCCTTAGCCAACTCCTCCACCTGCGCCTTCAACCTCTGGACGTCAGCATGGGAGCGAGCATATAGTTCTCGAACTAGGATGAAGGCTTGGTTGTATCCCATCGCCCGACAAAGCTCCGCCTGGTTTCTGTGCAGCTCATCCAGGGCCGGCCGAGTAAGCGCGGCACAACCAGTAAAATGCAGGGGAGGCAGGAAAGCAGAGGCAACTTCGGGAACCACCCCATCATGCCATAGACGGCCTCGAGGAAGAAGAGACTTCGAGAGAGGTGGAGGCGGAGGAAGCGTCGAAGCAGAAGGCGGACCTGGCAGGGAACCAGAAGGCTCATCAACGAAGAATTCAGCCTCAATCTCCTCATCAGAAATCGAGGCCTCTTTCCCCTCAGAAGCCTAAAGTTCAGGAGCCGGAGTAGGATCAACAGCAGCAGCAACCTCTGGACTCTCCAGAGCCGGAGTGTCCACAACGGGAGCTGCCCAAGAAGCAGCGGCGGAGGAGGGGCCCTCAGCAGCGGTACCCTTTGACTTCTTGGGGTCTGGGGCATCAAAAGCTCCGACAGTCGAAGAAGCCGCCCTTTTCTTTTGGCGACTAAAAGACGGAGCGGCCGCCCTTGACAACCGAGTGTAGAGCGGCAAGCCGTCTATGGAGGTAGCTACAAACAAAGAAACACAGACTATGTCAGAATCCACAAACTCAACAAACCAGTACTGAAAGAAAGACGATACGCTATTAAAAAAGCCTACAGGAAGAAGGCTGCGGCTCGGCAGATATATAGAAGCCAGCCGGCTGCACGCCGTACTCGGCTACCAAGGCCTCAATCCGGGGCACGGCAGAAGCCGATTCCGGCAGGAGACTCTTCCGCGGAACCTGGAAGGATATGGCTTTAGCTTTGTAATGATCCTCCCCCCAATACAAGGGGAAACGACCGCCTCCCTCCAAGAACCACAGCCGCCCCTCGGCACGGCCTCAACTTTGAAAAACGCTCCCTTGAAGCGCTTGAAAGAATCTGAGAAGGGCGCCATCAGTTGGCGCTCCGAGTTGATCCGGAGGGACACCAACCCTCTCCGCTTATCGCCCCCCTTGGGCAGGCTAGGTGTGAAAGGGCCATAAAAGTAGAAGAAAAGGTTGGTCATGCACGGGAGGGGGGCGAGAAATGGCTACACAGCAGCTCAAAAGCGACGAGGTAGGCCCACCCATTCGGGTGAAGCTGGGACGGGGCCAAGCGAAGATGCCGCAAAGCCTTCATTTGGAAGGAGGAAAATGGAAAGGAAGCTCGCACCCGCATCAAATAATCGCGGTAGAAAAAGAAGAAATCCGGTCCGTCCTCGGACCGCGCCGTACAAATAGGTTCATCGGCCACAGGACACCGGAGAACACACCCGGGCATGGCTGGGACCTCCAGCCAACCAATTTCCGCCTCGGACATCGACGACTGGGTCTTAAGTACTTTATGAGAAACCCAGCTATACTGACGGCACAGCGCAGCGGGCGGACTAGAAGAGTCCGAACCCTCGGTTTCTGACCACCGTTTGGAAAATCCGGTCTTCGGAGCCATAAATAAGCCTATACGAAAATAAACAAAGCTGGTATTAGCAAAGAAACAAAAGTACCTGGCATAGACACAGTAGCAGGCGACAAAGGTCGCGGACTCGGACGAACGGGGGCACGAGAAGAGATACCCGGGGCGGACCAGTGACGGCAGGAGCCAAGCATGGCAGAAGCCTCAGCATCTCCACCACGGGCCATAAGCGCGGAAGCCTCCGCCAGGCAATCCCAGCAAGGGCCGTTATACCCTTCCGGGGCAGGCTCTGGGCGGACGGCGGAAGGACCCTCATAGAAACTAAGAGGTTGAGCCACAACCATGGGGGAGACAAAACCAGAAGAGGAGCCTACCCCGGCACCATCGGGCGACTCAAGAGGAAGAGCGCATGTAAGAGGTCGAAAAGGGCGACGTGGAATAGGAACCGAAACCCTGGCCGAAGAAGGACGAGCCCCAGCTCACCCCGTACGCATATCGCCACCTCAGCGCAAAGGATCCAAGATCCCCCTAGCGGGTGGCTCACCCCCAAGAACCCAATAAGCCATCCGCGGGAGACGCGCACGGAGAAGCATTTCCTCCTCCGGCGTCAACGACGCCCTTGGTCGCGGAACACTCCCATCTCTCGCCATAACCACAGGCCTACGGTGTTAGAAACCGGTGTTTAAGGGAGTTTTGGGGGGAATTTCGGGAGTGGTGATACTGACAGAATCCCAGAAGAAACCTAGGAAAACCCAGAATTCCCGAAGAACAGTTATACAGGCGACACTTCCAGAAATAAATGGTAAAACAAAGACAAATACCAGCCAAAGATGGTAAAGGATGAACGAAATACCTGTGTAAAGGAAATGGAAGGAACTGAAACGCTGGAAGACGGCGAAAGTTCTGAGCAAAGGAGAATCCCCTCTGAAGACTCTAAAGAAACCGGAGAAAAATCTGGGCAAAAGAGTGAAGTAGCGGGAAAAAGTGGAAGGAAGAAGAAAGAGGGCTATTTAAAAGCCAATGCAGGGGTGCAACGGTCTATTCCCGTATAGACATGATGGGATTGGAGCAACACGACGCCAACGCAATAAATGCGCGCAGACCTCGAAAAATGGAAAGGCGCGGCGGTTGCAGGACGCACCCAATGAAAGCGTGACAGCTGTAAGCCCGCAATGATGACGCGCGAGGAGCAAATCCCAAAGCATCCGGAGAATCCCAAAAGGCAAAGGGTGCGAAACCGAGGCCATTGGGAACCCGGGAAGGGCAATTAGCTGCCCGGGCAAGATGGACTCAGCGTTCTAGGCAGGACGAGGGCATTATAAGCCGACCACTTCCCCATGCGGGACAGATGGTCACGGCACCCATGAGCCGACTCAGTCTAGGCAAAGGGCCTCGGCCACTCCAAGGACTGGGGGGCAATAAGCACCTCAGACGTCCAGAAGCCTGAACGACCAAGCTGGGGGGCAACTGTTACGGACCGGCCCAACAGGCCCAAGTCCGGACCTCGGCCCAATCACGCTAGGGATAGAATCCACACCAAAATAGAAAGGGATCCGAGATCCCACAAATATAGGATCTCATTAATAGAGATTCTCCGACAATCATGGCACCAGCCAATCAGCCCCTGACGGCTCAATCTAAGATATTGCTCATTAAGGCAGAGATACGCGCACCAGACCCCTCTATAAATAGAAGGAAACCCTAAACAGGTGCACACGTTCTATCTTATGCTCTATTTACATTATGCCACACAGAGCACACACCCCACTCCCCTGGCTACGTGCCTTCCTGTTTGCTACGAACTACGTGGACTTTAATCCCTCCAGAGGGTACGTAGGCTCTAGGCTTGACAACCTAGTCAAGTCCAACATCTGTGTTCTTGAGACAGAACAGTATAATATATTATTTTGATAAAAATCTTAGGTATACATTTAATTTTGATAAAAGTGAAATTGATACTAATCAAGAATACCCTTCATGCATGACCTCCAATTAAATTTCAATACATTTTTGTTGCTTGACACTTTTAAAGGGTTCCTCCAAATCCTCGATCCCAAATAACCTTCAAGCCAGCGAGAAAAATAAAATATAACATTGGAAATGATAAATGAGACACTCCTCTTGTCTTCAACGTAAAAGCTAACACATTGGTCTGTTTTCGTTCTAAATATATATAAGAGATGTCAATTCAATCTGCCTTCAAAAATTATAATATATTTTTTTTGTCCATAATCTACCCATTATTTGCACGTATTAATGATGTTTTTCATGAAAGGAGTATATTCCTATGAAATTGATTGCAAAGGGTACTATAGAAAAACCAACACATATTTTTACAAATTTCTAACTTAAATATTTGTGCAAAAACTTCTTGGGATATGATAAAGACCAAATATGTGGCATAAGGTTTGACATGGCATATATCTATTTGACTATCATTAGAGTAGGGCGACATTACTCATGTTTCAACACTTCTGAAGTAACATTGACCTCAAAAAGCTTTCAGATACCAACAACAACTACTCTAACATTGTGTGGTTGTCAGTTAATTATGTTATTTGTACTTATTAATTTGCTAATTATAGCTATTATCCTATATATGCATATTAGGTTAAAGTATATTTGTAGTCCTTTAAATTTATATGAGGTATACCTTAATTTTATGAAGTATACTTTCAGTCCTATAATTCTAACACCATTAATTTTACTAACAGAAAATATATACTTGTGTAAAATTAAGTGATGATTATGTAATTAAATACTATTAAGCTTAAATTTAAAATATAGGTAAATTGAACACCTAAAATTTGTATAATTAAATGCTATTAGTTATCATTTGAATTCGTCACATCAATGTTTTCTGTTAGCAACATTAACGATGTTAGAATTATAGAACCAAAAGTATACTTTATAGAGTTAATGGACCAAAAATATGTATTATACATGTAAAACTTAAATGCCTAAAAGTATAATTTAACCGTGTGTTAAGTTTAGAAATTTGAAAAACAAGAGTTGTTTCCCATTTTTCAGATTTCCTAAGTTTCAACGGTGAATAAATACATAAGAACAACTATAATTAGCAAACTAACAAGTACAAATATGATAATTAACAACTCTGTTTTTTTATTAAAAAAAAATCAAAATTTTATCAGTGAATATACGTATAGGAACAACTCTGTTTGTAAATTAACAAGTACAAATAAGAGAACTAACAATACAGTAGGAAGGTTGAATTATTTCAGCAAATTGACAGAGATGACAACAAAGTGGGGTTTCTTCTTGCTAAATGTGCTCTCAACCATGGCCGACAGATTTTTGGTCCAGCGGCCGTGCAAGATTTGATGCAGCGGGAGGCTCCGGATTAGTTTCCTTTCTTTTTTTGTTTTGTTTGCTTGTATTTTTCAGCATATATAAAAAGGGGAACTAACAACAACATATGAGTTCATTGTTGTTAATTAAACTTACGATGTGTAATACTCCAAAATTTCTATTTATCATAAATACTAATTTTGATAAATAATACATAATAAATAAAGGAGAATATGTTTGTTCTGTCCTAAGAACACAGAGATTGGACTTGACTAGGTTGTCAAGCCTAGAGCCTACGTACCCTCTGAAGGGATCAAAGTCCACGTAGTTCGTGATAAACTGGAAGGCACGTAGCCAGGGGAGTGGGTGTGTGCTCTGTGTGACGGAATGTAAATAGAGCATAAGATAGAACGTGTGCACCTGTTTAGGGTTTCCTTCTATTTATAGAGGAGTCTAGTGCGCGTATCTCTGCCTTAATGAGCAATATCTTAGATTGAGCCGTCAAGGGCTGATTGGCTGGTGCCATGATTGTAGGGGAATCGCTATTAATGAGATCCTATATTTGTGGGATCTCCGATAATATTCCTTTCCTGGCGTGGATTCTATCCCTAGCGTGATTGGGCCGAAGTCCGGACCTGGGCCTGTTGGGCCGGTCCGTAACAATGTTGTCTCTAAATTTTGGTAGATTATTAATTAGATTTTAGGCAATTTTTCCTTGGAATTAGATAAATGAAAGATTAAATTTAAAATCACATTTAAGGATCATAAAATACAATATAATTATCATATTAAATCATGATTCTTATATGACTAAAATAAGCAATAAAAGGTTATAAAAATGCTTAAATTAATTAAAGGAAAATTATCAACATCTAATGGGCAATTAAATTTACAATAATTAAGATATTTACCTTATTTTTCGAAATTAAATAATAATTAAATTAAAAAGTCATAATTAAGAATATATCAACATAATTAAAGAGCCAAATGCTATCAAAGGGCCAAGATTAGCATAAAGGGGGTTTCCAATAATTATAATTAATATAGTAACCTATCAATTAAGTATAATAACATATAAAACACTATCTTAGAGATATTATCCAAGATTAATTTAATCTTCCCTATTTTAATATAAGTGGCGAAAATTCCTTTTGGAAGAGGCAAGATGATTAAAGGCAAATTAGAATCATCAAAAGAGGGCTAATTATACTTGAACATAATTAAGCTAATGAGGGTGAAATAATACTTGCCTAATTAAACACTAATTTTCATGATTAGTTAATAAATCAATTAGCTAATAGCAAATACAATTAAGGGTGAAGATTGGATTTAAACAAACACAATTGAATCCAATAGTTGTGATTAAACCAATAATTAACCTTAATCATTGTGAAATTGAATTGGCCAATGATAAATCAAGAAAATATTCTTAATCCTCATGAAATTAATTGGACCAATGAAATATTAGCATAAATAGAAAGCCAAGATTAAATCTAATAAAGCTAAATCTTAAGGCCATAATTAAGTATCATAAAGTGTAATCCTTGTGAAGTAAAAATTAACCAATGAGAGAAAAGAGTTGTGTATGTGTGTGTGTACAAATGTTGTGAGTGTAGGAGTTGTGATCGAGTCCCAGGGAGAAAGAGAGAGAGTGTTGTGAGTGCAATTGTTGTGAGTCTAGTGTAAAAGTCAAAGTTTCCACCAATAAGAAAAAAGAAGCATAAATCAATAAGATTAATCAATGGAATTAATTCAAGATATAAGCAAATGGGAATCTATACAAAATAAATCGTATCTTGAGATCCGTTAACCATAGATCAAATATAAGGAGTTATTATTAACAAGCATAATCTAAGCTTGAGATAGAGTATAGCTAAAGTTATTTCCTAAATTTGTGGAGATTGTGTCCAAATGAGAAAAAGAAAATTAGAGGTTTCTAATTTAAGCCATAAGTTTCAAGATTTCAAAACCAATGAGGAAATTTGGATAAAACTTCATGAAGACCCCTAAAAATATTTTTATCTAGTGAAATGCAAAGCAAAGAAAAGAAGAAGGAGGAAATTGTAGCTTGGAGAAGGAGTCAAGAATTGCTTAAACAACACATGGGATAATTAGCACATGGAGTCATAAATAAAAGTCATCAATGACATCATCAACTTGTCAAAGAAGTAGGAAAACTTGTTGATTAAGCTAGGGTTTTCTAATCACATGGATGGATGAGATTAAAACTTCTTTACTAAGTTTACATCCAAGGGTTCATATTCAAGATGAATTAGGTTTTGAAAAACTACCAAAATGCCACAACATTTTACTATAAATAAGGGCATTGGGTCTTCACATTTCCTCACACCAAATCAACCACCAAGTGGTGATTTCTAAGAAGGAGGAAGGAGTTTGAAAAGCTTCAAGAGGTAAGCTTGTCTTTAGTTTTTAGTTTCTAGTATTTAGCTTTATAGTTCTTAGTAATTCTTAGTAGTTCTTAGTAGTTTTTAGTATAATTGTTAGTTTAATCTAGGAAATAGGTAAAGTAATTTCCTATAATTGTTTTAAAGCCTTATTGCATCGAAAGATGTTTGACAAGGTGGAAACATGTTAAGAAGTGACTTCTAGGATTAAGGGAATTGTTGGGAGTGCTGGGTTATTAGAGTTAGCTGGATAGAGAACATTATTTTATGAGCAAAAGTATCTTCAAAAATTATGAAACAATTCATGGGTATAGTAGACATGTATAGCTTTCCATTGATATAAAATATGTGTCATTTAGAGGTCTGTAGAGGAAGATAAAAATTCTGGAAAAAAAAAGGCTACGTTTTTCTAGAAAAATTATGGGCAGAGGTTAAAGAATTTTAAACTGGGAATGATTCACTAATTCTGGGTAAAGATCATTATTTTTTCTCAAAAATAGATATGTTAAGGTTTCCGGGAAATTTTACGGAACCTCATTTAGATTTTTGTAGAATTAGTTATGAATTTTCAAAGTTACCGAAAAATCTGCCCAGAAAATACTGCACTACGTTTTTAAATAAATGTAAGGGCAAAATTGTAAATAACAAATCCACCAAGGGTAGAGAGGTAAATAGAGGTGGAAATATCTCTTAGGATATTATTCTAAGTGATATGGTGATATGTTAGGATATCCGGGAAGTCCGGGGCCGGATTCAAAGGTGTCGGACGTTTGACAAGTACCGGGTGAAAGGTACGTTCGCGTACTAGTAACTTTAATAGTCTATATCTTGTATGATTATATATGATTGATTGATTGATGAAGTGATGGACAAGACTAGATCTTGGGTCATGCATTGTGACTAAGTTTATGGGGTTTAGATCACCTGTTTATACATTCAGCTTTACACGGGTTATAGTCTTGATAATGCCGTTGAGTTTTCCTAGCGCTGAGGACACGATAGGCCATCGTGGCACGGTGAGGTGCAGACATAGACAACTTTACATGTGTTGTCTACTGTTGATATATTAATCTTACATCTGTTGTGTGCTTATGTGTTGATTAATGCTGAAATGTAATGAATATCTGTCATATACTATCATATCTGCTACAGAGGTTAACTGTTACATGGATTGAATCCCAGATTTGTCTAAGGTTCAGGAAAGAAACCAGGATCAGAGAAGGCACCGGTAGATGGAGCCGTGAAAAGGCACCGGAGGGAGAAGCCAATAAGAGGCATCGGTCAAAGCAAATGCCGGAAGAGTGTCAACAGAGCAGTCTTTCTGGCATGGCTTTAACGAAGTTATTTCAAACCATTTGGTGTCTAGAAAGGTTTCGTCTATGTGGTTCAATCAATCAGTCACTATGAACTTGGTGAGACTTCCACTAGACACCGGCCTGGCCAAATTGTTTGATTAACTAAGTTAAGTTAATTGCCCCAAGTCTAGCTGAGGCTTGGTTTAAGGTTGTATAGTTATCATAAAGATTTGTAATTATACAAAGCTCTGTAATTGTATCACATGAATTATTCCTTCGGGAAAATTTTTAGTATACCAGCTTATGTCAGGGCATCGGCATATGTCTGGGCATTTTGTATCAGTTACTCATTGTCCAAATGTCAGTGCATGCTCTCCGTTTTCGCATTATTCTGAGCTGTAACACCTCAGACCCTAATCATTTTTCTAAAACTAAGTGTCAGCAGTCACATTTTGAAGTATGAAATTTTGGAGTGTTACAAGTTGACTCTCCAAATTTATTGGTTTTACGTTTTTAGTTTACAAAATCATGTCCGTTTGTATTTTAACTTATGTTAGCTATAAATTCAGTTAAATTCGCAAGTTTACATGCCGAGTTTACTGTTTTTATGTTTTTACTTTACAAAATTATGTTAACACACTCTTAAACTCGTATTAGTTTGCTTGTTTTGATTATGTTCAATGGTTTATACATGAACTTCATACAAATTTCTGTTGGATATGATAAATTATAAATGTTGATGGATTTAATTACAATTATTCATATTTAAAATATATTAAATTAAATTATTTTCATTTTTATATTTTAATTATTTTATTGTATATGTTTAACACCTGTTTATGAATTAAAGTAAACTCTTACCAATTTACAATTCAAGTTTATGATCCGAGTTTACATTATTATTACGAGTTTACTTAAACTCACGATTTTAACAACTTGTATGAGAGAATTAACAACTAAAATATAAGGGAATTAACAATATATTCAGAACTGGGAGGAAGTAAAATTTAATTAATTGTTGATGACTTCCTAATTTTAATAGATTTGAGGTATATTTTGATATGTTTGGTATATTTTGTCTTTTTTGGTCTATTTAGTTGTGCCATCTGGTGTGCCTTTGTCTCCTTTCCATCCGTTGTTTTTTTCATTCGATCTCTGCATTGTTGTAATCTCTGGTTATTTCCAGTAATGAAGTATCTTAGAAGTGTTAAAAAAAAAAATTAAGGAGATTTTCTTAAAATTTTAAAAGATATCAATTTAGATGTATCATTTGAGGATTTCATTCTAAATATCATTATATCTAAATAAAAATTAGAGGTAGTCAAGTTTAGAATATAAAAAAATAATAGATAATAAAATTGGAAGTTTTCAAAAAAAAAAAAGAAGAAATTCTATGATAGTTTATTATAATTTTATATTATATTGAGTGGCTGTTACTTGTTTAATTAATTGTGTCATTGTCCCCTCCTCAATGATAAAATAAACCAAAGCAACTTGAAAATTTATAAATACATGGCCAAAAAATTATCAATACAATATAAATGCTGTGAAATATTTATAGTAGTCTCCAACTCTCCATTATTGATACTCTCATTAACACGTGACCTGTTGCCCAATCAATAGCAAAATATACTTTTTATTGTAGCTTTTCGTTTTCTTGGCTTAATTAAGAAAATTGACCTGGATCTTGAACATAATACAATACGAATATTCTGAAATAATAATAAAAAGAAGGCCTCACTGCACCTTACGTCAATTTTTTTTTTGCATTTTAATTAAGGACTGAGTTATAAAATTGACTCTCAAAATCCGGCATTTTCTTCCTGACAAGGCCACCATGATGCAAGATGATGATGAAAGACAGGAGATAGACTTGTGCATTTTTTATAATAAGTCATATTATAATACAGTCAATTATTGTGAGTTTGCTTCTTAATTGGTGAATTTGGAAGCATAACAATTAACATGATAATTACTTGTACGTAGCACCCAAAATAAAGAAATTAAACGCAAGCAACTTGACAAGATTTATTTATTTATTGCAGGTCCTAAAAAAAATTACAGAAACTTGACTAAAGATTCCGCTAAAAAAAAAAATCTTTGATAAAACCTACCAAACATTGACTTTTTGTGGGGTTATTTATTTTTATCATTCAAGCATTACTTTTTTTTTTTTTGGTTACATACAATATTTGATTTTCATGATCTTTAATCGATTGTGTCATCTCAATAAATAAATTACGAAAGCAACTTGACAATTTATAAAATTGACTTTCAAAATCCAAGACTTTTCCCCTTAATTTGGGCCACAATGATGAAAGAAATGACGAAACAAGGGGACATTATACATTATAATAAGTCATCATATCATAAAATAATACTCTCCGTTATATTTCCAAGTTCTAACTCCTTGGCGGAAAAAATAATTTATGGGCATGTTTTATTTTCTATTTTTTTTAAAAAAATTGTTTGAAAATTTAATTTTGGTTATGTTTTCTAAATTAAAGGCTAAAATACATAAAACCCCATGAACTTTGAGTTAGATGCACATCATCTCCTTAACCTCTAATACTTTAAATTGAGAACCCTAACGTTTTATGTTATGACATTTGGAATTTGACTAACAGTTTTAAGTATTTTTGAAATAATTAAAATAAAATAATTACAGTACTTGAAAATATAAAATACGTAATAAGAATTTAAAATATTTACTTGGTCATAACATTGAATTTTGATAAAAGTGAAATTACATTTTTGTGGATTTTAATTAAGAATACTCTTCATGCATGGCCTCCAATCCAATTAAATTTCAATCCATTTTTGTTGCTTGCCACTTTTAGAGGGTTCCTCCAACTCCTCGATCCCAACCCAAATAACCTTAAGTCAGTCTACTGTGAAGGAAAAAAAAAACTGTGGAAATAATAAATAAGAAACTCCTCCCGTCTTGAAGGTAAAACCTAACATGTCGGTTTGTTTTAGTTCTAAAATATAAGAGATCTCAATTCCAATCTGCCTTCTAAAATTCCAACCCCCCGCCCCCCCCCCCCCCCCCCCTTCCCATAACTACACCTATTGATTATAGGCATTAATGATATTTTTTATGGAAGGAGTAGATTCCCATAATCCCATGCAAGTAACTGGAAAGGGTACTATAGAAAACGATTTTTTTTTTTTAACAAATTACTGACTTAACTTATTTTTAACAAAAACTTATTATTATTATTATTATTATTTTAAAAAAGCACGATCATGCCTATGTAGAGTCATACGTGGCATAAGGTTCAAGATGGCAGACATCTGTTTGCCTATCATTAGTATAGGGCGACATTATTCTTGTTTTCACACTTTCAAGACAAAATTAAACCCATAAGACTTTAGGTTACCAACGACTCCTATGCAAAAACATTGGACCTTCACTTTTTTTTGCTATTGAAGATAACAATGTTCAAAATTCCCTTGCTTTAATTAAAAAAAAAAAAAAATTCAAACATCGCCAGCAAGGTGGTGGGCTGCCAAAGCTCCAGTAGATGGCCTCGGAGGACAGCGGTCAGCCATCAGAGAATATTTTACAAAGAAGGTGGCAAAGGGTGGCTTGAACCCCATGGCCCTTTGGCTCACCAAAAGTTTTGTAACTATCAAGCCATCAAACCCATTTATTTATAGGGTGAAGGAGCGATTTTGCCAAATAACTATTAGTCCAGGAGCGATTTTACCAAATAACTTTTATTGAGACCAAAAAGGCCAAAAAACAATTGAATTTGTGAAAAAAATACAACTCCGTCAGAGTCCTTCTAACTCCGTTTACACGTGGCTGGTCCCTTATTTTTTTCTTTGGACAATATCCAGGTGGCTTTTTTGTTTTGTTTTGTTTTTCTTTTCTCTGGCTGTGAGTGTGTCTCCGATTCTTTCTTCTTTAACATTTTCTTCTTCGTCATTATTATTATTATTCTTCCTCCGATTCCTTCTTCTTGATCCTCCCTCTCCTCTTCCCTATTCTCAATCCCCCAACACTTTCCTTCTCCGTGAAGATTTTTTTTGCTTCACTTTCAAACCCCTTCTTTACATACACCACTAAATCTTCACTTCCGTTCGACGCCTTCAGTTCTTCCTCTTGAATCTGAGCTTCTTTGTATTGCGGCTATTTGCTGCTGGTGGTTTTCAGGGTAGCGATCCGGCACAGTGATTTCTGTTCGGAGATCGATCTGCTTTTCTTGATTGGTTTCTCGATCTGCTTTTCTTGATCTGGTGGATGATGGGAGAAGCCGGAGGGCATTATTGTTCTAAGAAGACCGATGATTTGTGCGGCGATGTTTGTGGCCAGGTGGAGTAAACTAGTTCATCAGAAACAACAATTTATTCAGTTATGACTTTACCAAATACGCAAGCTACTCAAGCAAAAACCAGATCGAGAAAAAGGTATGAAAATTGGAATCTTCTTATTTTACAAAGTGTGTGAATATAGATGATTGGTCTTTCATTGTGTGACTGTTCATGGCTAAAAGTGGAGGATTTCTTTGTAATAATTCTGCAAAAAGAGTCAATAGAGAAGAATGGTTTGCCATGTTGTGCGGCGGTGCTTATGTCCGTTGTCTGCCGCCGAAACAAATGTGTTTGGAAAGGCCTTGAAGCACAGTGAAAGTTCATAAAAGTCTAGTGGGGAAAGAAGCTCATTTTACTCTGATGGGGAAAGCTTCAACTTTAAATAGACTTATACGAAAAAATCTCCTTCTGCAATAACGAGTTGTAGAAGCCTGAAATTATTGAAGCTTCTGGAGTTATTTCCTCCTAAATGTGAATCAGAGACACACTCACAGCCAGAGAAAAAAAAAACAAAACAAAAAAGCCACCTGGATATTGTCCAAAGAAAAAACTAAGGGACCAGCCACGTGTAAACGGAGTTAGAAGGACTCTGACGGAGTTGTATTTTTTTCACAAATTCAATTGTTTTTTGGCCTTTTTGGTCTCAATAAAAGTTATTTGGTAAAATCGCTCCTGGACTAATAGTTGTTTGGCAAAATCGCTCATTCACCTAACTTTATTATTTAAAACATCTGGTAAGACCCAGCAAACTGTGTATATCTACAACAGCTTCTGTCCTTCCAGTTTTGTATTGACTTTACCACAACATAGTTGAAAACTCGGTTTCAAACTCTGGGTTCTAACAAAAACCATTTTTACAAGACAATATCATTTTAAAATAACCATCACTGTGGTCTCAAATTCTGTGAAAACATTTCATTCGAAAACTCTGTTTCAAAAATTCATAAGTTCGAAAAATCAATTCCAAAATTTCAAATACAGCAGGTGTATTGGCAAGTTCAAAAATTCAACTTTAAAACCTTACTTAGGAATCAGACAACTAACATTAGAAGGTCATCACTAACTACACGCATTCGGACCTCTGTTCTTGGCTACTCAAGCTATCCGTATAATGCTTAGTTTGTTCTACTTAAATCATCCAGCTATTCCGAACATCGCCCGCTATCCTCGGGTTTCACAAACTCTTCCGGACACTTTTCGTATTCGTTGTCTAACAACCGTGGGCTTCTGCTAGCCTATAGACACAATACATGGTATACAGCAGTGGAGTGACTCATGGCGATATACTAGATTACTTAAACCCTCGCTCTAGGGAACCTATTCGATGTGAGACTCATTATAATGTACTTACCTTGAGAACCGATGCACTGGTAGCCCTACTCCATGGTTCGTTGTCATGACGGCTCCACTCTACGGTTTGTTGTCACGGTGGCTCTACTCTACGGCACCTTACTCGGCGCTTCACTCAGTCTTCTCAGACTAGTCAGCCTCTCCGGTTAGCATCCTCTGTAGGTAGACCTCCTTGATCAGAACTCCCCGTAGGTAGCCTTTTCCGATCAAAACTTTCCATAAGTAGCGTCAGTGATCGTCTCTGAATCATTATAACGAGAACTCAGATCTTATCAGGTTCCTACTCTTTAGTGGTTTCATAAATCGTTGTCTCTATGTCTTCCATCTTATCTAGGGTCATTCTATTTGTGGACTTTCACTATCTGTTTAACTCCAGGCATTATCCTAAACTCAACTTTCCCTATTGGGTAACCATCTACTTCTTAGGGAATCGATTAGCCACTACGGTTATTGGTCCCACCTAGAAACCATAACCCGTAGCTACTGAGGTTCTAGCTTTCATGTGGTTCCGTTAAGGAATTATCTCTCAACTAAGGCAACCTCACTCATACTTCCTCAGGGTTCTTATTCTTAGGCACTCGAACTTAGGCAATGCTCAGTCATACATTGACCTAAGCATCGTCTATGCTTTGATTAGATTCGGGATTACTCTATCTGTTCTTATGGTATTCCAAAGGATTGCTATGTTTCGTACCTCTAGGTATTCAGGCTTTACCTCAAAGGATATCAAATCCTCCACCTATCTCACAGGGGTCATTCTTCTGAGATTTCTCTCGTCAAAGCAAAATGGGTACGGAAATACGTGTCAAGAGTTCCCCTACATGAGTCAAATACTGCATGTACTTATCTTTATTGATCTCGGAGTTTCATCCGGCGTAGCCCAGCTCCACATATAAGCTCTGGGTTAGAATGGAATTAAGGTCTAGTACAAACTGGAGATTATCAGAATTATCAGAGCTATCAGAATTATCAGGATTATCAGAATTATCAGGATTATCGGAGCCTATTTTTTTTTTAGTGGTGCACCAACAAAGGGTGGTACACTAGCCTAGGGTTGCATATCGCTGTTAATTTCTTCTGGACAGCCCTCCGCACCGTATATCTCACTCGTTCATTTCCGTTCATCACTTACTGCACCACACCAAGGTTATATCAGTACTCTTTTTCAAAATATGCTTTAAGGCAATGGCCTAGGGCCTAACTTAGTTAGTCAAACCGATTGGCCAGGTAGGCGTCTATCATGGGAGTCTCACCGACTTTACGGCGACTGATTGACTGATCCACATAGACTCGGCCCTACCTTCGGCACCAATGGTTTACTGTAACTGAGTCGGGTTCTTGCCAGAAAAATACTTTTTGAAAAAACTCCAAACCTAACTCCGTTACTCAAACAGTCTGGCCAGGCCGGTGTATTTGTGGAAGGCTCGCCGAATTCACGGGGACTGATTGCCAACCACAAAACCCTTTCTAAACACCAAACTGTCTGGAGTAACTTAGTTAACTTCGGGCCAGAATGTCTGCTCTGATACCAAAATGTAACATCCCAATTTTCTAAAACGTTTTCGAACTATTTGATCAGAGTAGAGCATCGGAATAATTTCAAAAGAGCGAGTATCTGATAAAAACCTTCACTGTTGTAGTATTTGGTTGCTTACACAGCGGTACAGTAGTTTGAAAATAGTACAACAAGATAACGCTGAAATAAAAATTTCTCTGTCTTCGTCCTTGCGCTGGCTCCTTATCCTTGTCCTTGGTCCTGGTTCCTCCGGACCCTGACGCTATGTTAAGAGCTGAGGTTCAATGATTGAACCTCAGGTAACGGTTAACCTCATGCTTATGTATCAAATATGTATGACAGATATCCATGGCAAAACAGCATTTAATCACATACAATATTCATATATTCACATAATAACATTACACGGCCACTGCAACATGTATGTTATTACAGTCTGCACTATCTCCAGTGCCACGATGGCCTATCGTGTCCTCAGCGCTAGGAAAACATAACGGCATTATCAAAACCATAACCCGTATCAGGTTGTATGTGTATGATCAATTTTCAAAATCGAGTTTCAGACTATCTATCACATATAAGCATACCATAAGCATCAGAGTTAGTGTTCCAATACGCGTCCGTACCTGAGTCGGTAGTCTCGGTACGTAGTTGATCGGTCTGCGTTCTTTCGGATAGCCTATAATAGTAATATTGCCTTATTAATTTATAAATAATATCCTAAAAGATATTTTGGCCACTACTGACTATTTTACCCTTGATACATTAAACCATCATTTTATTTCTTCAAAATTCGTGGAAAAACGCTGGGAATTATTGGGCAGAATTTCGCCTATCTTTGAAAAATCATAATTAATTCTAGGAAAATCGAAACGAAGATCCGTAAAATGTTCCGGACTCCTCAGGATGTCTATTTTGCAGAAAAAATATTAGACTTTGCCCAGAATTCATAAATAACTCCCAGATTTCACGTGTTCATCCTCTGCCCAGAAATTCGCCCAGAAAAATAGCCTAATCTTCAAAAACTCATATCTCCTTGTCCAGAGATCAAAACGGTATATATTTTATATATTTGGAAAGCCCCACATGTCTACTTTATTTCTGGAAAATTTTGTGATTTTTAAAGATCATTTGATACAGAAAGTAATGCCCCCTATCCAGTTGACTCCCAAAATCCAGCAATTTCTAGACTTCTTTCATTTTACTCTAACTTGTTCCCTTAATCCTAAAAGTCACTCCCCAACATGTTTCCACCTTGTCAGGCATCTTTTTGATGCAATAAGGCTTGAAAACAAATATGGGGAATTACTTTACCTATTTACTAGATTAAACTAACATATACATTAAACTACTAAGAACAACTAAAAACTATACAACTAAGAAAAAGCTTACCTCTTGAAGACCATTGCTACCTCCCATCCTTCTTGCTTCCTTCTCTCTACTCTCTTTCTCTCTAAAACTCATTTGAGTTTGGTCTGAAGAATGAAGAGGGATTTGCTTCCTATTTATAGGCTACAAGCATCTTCTCTAACAAGCCACCCCTCTTCTCTCTCCCTTCAACTTTTTCATCCTTCTTCAAGAAGCTAAAGAACTTGCACATCAAGTAAGGAATAGTACCAACTTCCTTGACAAGTTGTTGACCATATTTAGCATGTGTTTGATTTATTCCTTTGCTCCCCAAGACTCAAAAAAACGTGCTCCTCCTTCTTCATTTTGTTTTTAATAGCAAAATAGCCAATAGTTAAATCACCTAATTGGATTTAATCATTCAATTCAACAGAAGCATGTGCCGCGCCACTTTCTTTGACTCTTGAGGCATATTTAATTACTTGATTATTATACTAAACAAGTGGTTATATATTATTTGATCACAAGTGTTAAAGTAAGGTTGGTTTGTTAATCGATTGTGGTCATTGGTGCTCTAATAGACAAGCTTTAATCCTTCATCTTGCTCTTTTTTATTTTTCAAGAACCATAATTTAACACAATAATTACCTTGTATTTTTATGATCCTTAAATGTGGCCTAAATTAAGTCTCTGGTTCAGTTAATCCAAGAGAAAATTGCCTAAAATGTAGCTAACAAATTTACAAAATTTAGAAACCATATACTCTCCTATTTTAAATATGTATTATTCTGCCAAACTAAAATATTTGAGAGATATGAATTTTGGGGTTTTATACCATTATTTTAATTAGTGCGAATTTAATTGCCTCCTAATTGTGGTTAATTCCCTTTAATTAATTCAAGTGGTTTCATAACACTCCTTGATTATTTTGGTTACATAAGAACCGTGTTTTAATATGATAATTTTATCATATTTATGTCCCTTAATCATACTCTTAAAATTGGCATTTCGACTTTAATTAATCTCTCTTGATTAATTTTAGTATCTCCATAGCATTTTATTGCTCTTATGATTATATAAGACTAAGCTTTAATATGGTAATTTTTGTGGTATTTTATGATCTCAAAATAAAATTAGAGAATTTGGTTTTTGATTACCTTAATTCTCAGAGAAAATTCCCTAAATTAACATAAATATGTTACTAAATTTTGAGACCACATATTCACCTATTTTTAATAGGCATTATTTGCCAAAATATAATATCTAGAATGATTATGAATTTTAGGGTGTTATATAATGATCCTCTATAAAGTTTTATTTATATTTGTGACCGTATGCTATAGAAATTGAAATTTATTGTCATGTTATTATTCAAGTTAAAATATGTTTTCATGTTTTATTAAATTTTATAAATTGGACGTTCTTCACCAAAAAAAATATTTTGGTCTCAAATAGCATAACTGAACTTGTATCCTGCTCATCATTGAGGGGATTTTGTGCTGAATTGGAGTTGAAGCCCGATCCTGAACAGTCCTCCTCCTGTCAACATAAAATGTAAATTTATGTATTACTTTTTGTAATTTTTGTTCTAGGAGCTCCACTTACACTATAGTTAGAATCCTTGCATTTCATCATACATGTTGTATATTCGTTAGTATGGAGCATAGAACCTTACCTTTTGTGGGATCGTTGCCAAATGCACTATTGTAGATCTTTCTAGGAGGTTCCAATGGTATGGGCAGTTCCACAAAAATTTCTATAGATAGCCGACGACTCTTGTTAATGTAAAACGTATAACACTTCATATTTTGTTTTGTAAGTACGTCCATAGATATGAATCAAGAATTTTATACATAAGCAAGGCTAAAAGGGATGTGGGTTTTTTCATATTCTGAATTGATCACACCTCAATTTTTGGGGGTGTGACATTTTTGGCCATCTATTTATTAATTTTCAAGTTGCTTTTGTTTAATATTTCCCACAAAAGGTGACAGATCAATTAATTATCATAATCATCAAATTTTAGCTCTGTCGTCCTGCAGTGCCATAGGCGGATCTAGTGGTAAAAGTCACAATTAAATATATTTGGCATAAAACTTTTTTTTATCATATTTGTTCCTTCTGGTGGAAATAGTGCATTAAACACGAGATTTTCACAGCCCAGGGTGGCAGAACTCTTTTGATGTGGGTTTGTCTTTTTCAATAGTTTTACATTTTTCTCGATAAAAGAATTGTAGTACGAACTGCAGGTTAGTTGCTCAATATATTTTTTTTTAAAAAAAATCTTCTATATGTACAACCTACCCCTAATGTTTCACATTTATAAACTTCTAAATTTGTTTAAATTTTGTCTTTCAGGTTTCGGCCCCCCAAAAAAAAAAAAAAGTTGTCATTGAGATGCCACAATGAATGAATAAATTATAATCAAATTTTAGACACATGTTAATTGGGGGGGAAAAAAAAGTTAAAGTGACAAGTATATGTGAATGCTTATTTTGAAAATTCAATGCCTTCGGTAGTTGCAGTCTCTTCTTCTTCTTTTAATGCTTCACATTATGTAAATATTATTATATGTCGTACTAGGAAAGTGACAAATATGTTTGGACACATGTTTTAAAAAGTTATAGTGGCGTATTAGATAGCTTCCACAATTAATTATAAATGAGGAGACTCATGATAGAGAGAAGCAATAATGGAGAGTATTATAATATGTCAAAATCTTGGATGATGGATCGTTAGGTATGGCGCATTTTTAATGTTTTATAAACCACACCTCCTCGATCGCCTCCAAAATCATGGTTGTTTAAGGTCATGATCATACAATGTTAAAAAATTTATAATATAAATATGAATTATATATTGACTAAAACATCTTCATTAATCTATCCTTTTATATTTAATTAATTTTGAGTTGCCACAATTATCAATTATATGTGTACTGTCTAATGCACGAAAGAAAAAAAAGTAAAGAAATTAAAGCTATAATGTGGGAACACATTTTGAGAAGTGAAAATCTTCAATAGGCGCGTACATTTTATTTTTAATTTATTGAGGTTTCACATCATTCATACCGTATTAATAAAATTCTACGTTTTTTTTTTTGAAAAATTTATTCATTTAGTCAGTAAAGTTAGATTCACATTTTTATGGTAAAAAAAGGTTAGATATACATTTAAGGGGCATAAAAAAAGAGATACACATTCAAGACTTTTTTTTGGTGAAAAAAGTTTTAGGAAAGGGGTTGAGTTTATCCCCGATCCAAGAGCATAGTGAAATCTCCTTTCCTCTTAGACAATACCAATGTTGGGTAGAGTGAGCCATCTATTACCCGCAGTCATTTACTTAGGCATCCAAGACCTAGAATACTTCTCCCAGCGCCTTGACCAACTCCAGAATTGAATCCCTTTTCTTTAGTGAGAGTGTTCGATCCCTTTTACTAATTGAACCCAAGGGTAAAAGGTACAAATTTAAGACTTTATTTTTTTTTTTTGCTACAAAAAAGTTTTGGACGGGTTCGGCATCAGTTCCCCACCAAGGCCAGGGCACGGCCCCAGGCTCTATGAGTACTTACTGGGGATTTACGAGATCGCCTACTAAAGGAGTCCCAGCGATAATAGAGGGGATCGAACCCACGATCCAAGGACCTAGTCCTAGATCCCTTGCCATCTATGCCAACTCTCATTGACCAAATTTAAGACTTGAAAGGTGTAGTCTGTAGATATAAGCAACTAAATTTGAATTGGGCTGCAGAAGTAGGCCGAAGACCCACTTCATGTCCAACCTAATTACAACCCAAGTTGTAGTTGAGGACAATAGAGTAGGGAAATTGAGGAATGTGAAAAATTGAAGTCCAATAATGGTACAATTAGAGACAATTCTTTCACCGACATAGAATTGGTCTGGGGTGTATGGCTCCACTAGATCGCTCTTGATCTCGATCTTAAGTTCCATAGGAGGCACATGTGTTGGGAATGGTAGTCATAAACTCAGAACCGGATACCGGATGATAATATCACAAGAGAGAGAGAGAGGAGAGAGAAATTCATATGTTCTTCAAAATGACTATAAATACTCTACGTTTAGGCTATATATACTAGTTACTATATTAACTACTTCCTTTGGTCCTTAAAATAAAAGATATTTATACAATTTGATTAAATTAAAGATGTTAGTTGATATGATATGTATTTTTTAAAATATTACAATCATCATCCTTAATTTCATCCTTCTATCTCCTTTATTATTCTTGATAGAGTATCAATAAAGGAAAATTAGAAAAATATTGACAAATACTGAAAAATATGTCTTATATTTAGAACTGAGATCAACTCCCTAATTATGTTTTATATTAAGCACAGGTTGGAGTATCATAAATATACAGGTGTACCCCTCACCCCCGTTTCATTCTCAGCTGAAATTTTATGACATGATTGGAGTTTTTTCTACTTTTCTTGAAATGGTGACAAGACGACAGGCAAATTGATGAACCAGAAAAGAAAGTCTGGTTTGGTTTTTATTCAAGGTGGCGTAAAATCCATTATCCATGTTATCAGAAAACAAAAGCTATTAGAGAAACATTGTGAGATTTGAAACCAACCAAGCCTTTCATCTGCTAGACTAGACCTATATTTGAACTTTTATTGTCCAATTAATTTTTCTGTAAAACTCGATTAACTTTAATGAAGCCCATAGAAAATCTTTTGGCCTTAGGATAAGTTTTTTAAGGAAAACTCATTAGAGACTATAGATATATAGTTGCTTCAAGAAATTGTAAAGGTAGAAGTGATCGGATAGGGAAGCTAAGTGGGCTATAATTTGCAAAAGTTGCTACATGAATCAAGGGGCTCATACACTCTCCTCACAAATAACAAGAGAAAACATATTATGATAAACAAGAAAAATAACTTATCATTATCCACAGTCTTTTTGTACGAAGGATTGATGGTAGCCTAGTTATTTTCTACTTTTGGTGTAACTGTCTGTTTTCTTATCAATGAAAATTTCAACTAACTTCAGTTCAGTAGCGGAGCCATACTTGCGCACGTGTTCGCACGTGCAAACACAAATTTTGAGTTCTTTTTTTTTTCTCCAAAGAAGTCCCTTTCTTTTTGCCCTTCTTCAACGTCCAGTGGCTCCAACTTCTACCTCACCCTCCCATCCTCTTGCAAAACCCATTTTCTATCAAATGCCGCCAATCTGAGTACTTCAAACAACAAAGCTTTACCTGACCCATAAGAAATGCAAACGGAACCGATGCAGGTATATAGTTCTTATCCTTATCCACTTCACCTTCCTATCCATTGTCGTTGGGCTTCAATTCCCATCCATTGCAGGGCAAAACTCTGGTTGTTGTGAAAATAAACATAATATCTTGTTTAGTAACGCCGAGATTTAGCAGGGTTTTCAGCATCCAACACCTTTAATGTTCCCATCTCAGAAAATTTCTACTAAGGATTACGACTCGATGCTATACACACTACTTGTTTACATGGGTCACTCAGTTTACAAAGGGAAGGCTGCTTTTACGGTGACTCCTAGGCCTCCAGAGTTTGCGTCATTGGAGGTATAGTCATTTTGGCATTTGGTTCTGTAATTTCAGGAAATACTGTCTTCTATTTTTCTATGTCAAAATGTTTCAGGACTAGTTATATTGCATTGAAATAGACTGATTAATTTTGGGCAATAATTGAATCTTGACAAAGGGACATGAAATGGTTCTCATTAGTTCTTAAATGAGAATCCTAGTACTTGACTTAGAGCATTGAGGACAAAGACTAGGCCTAGTTTAGTAACTTAACATTTCTACAAGACTATTGATGAGTGGTACTTATGCCATATTTTTCTTGTGTGTTTTAACTATTTTGAATGATCACTCTGAGCTTTAATGTGTGCTATCAAATAGAATGTATGAAAATTCATGTACATAGGGAAAGAGAGGATAAATCTTACAAACTGTTGCATTAATACCATTATCTTGCTCATGTGTATAAGAAAAGGACCATAATTTGGTTTACCATGAAAGTGCATAAGGAAGCAGATACAATGCTATAGCATATCGTATGTTTACACCTGCGCCAGCAATACAATGTGATTGCTATGCTATAGCAGAGTAAATGATGCAGAATTATACACTAAGTTATTCTAACCTTTCTTTGTGAGTTTTCAAGAAAGTAAGATAGGTCACCTAGACGCACGTGGAGATGGTGATTGATTGAATCAGAATCTAGAAGATGCGGAGAATCGAGAGAAAGATTGAGAGAATCTTGTGATATTAAAGGAGGATCAATTAGCCGAATCTAAGATCTTGGACCCAACAGATTTGGAAGGCCCAACTGACTGGATGTGCGACTGAGGAGACTTGACTATAAGAGGAAAGCGCGGAAAAACCTAAAAGAGTTAGAAGTCGAGAGAGAAAGTGGTCAACTAATTCCTATTATACTGAACTCACACGGAACGAACAAGAGAGATGGAAAACCAATAGGACAGTAGATCAAACCGAGTTCTTCCTTGGAGCAAGACAAATCGTAGGAGATGTAGAGATGTTGCATGATAAGATGCTTCTTACGCTGTTAACCTTTCGACGAGCTTCTTGTTTTCTTTTCTGTTTTATTTACCGTAATTCTATTATGGGTTGTTCTATAGTATTATGTGTTATGAGTCCCTCATCAGTCATGAACTATAGTCCCTGTGGCTATGCGAGGATGAATTCCTAAGTTGTAGAATGAACCCAGTTTGCTAGTTTTTCGTTTAATGAATCCAGTTTGTTTTAACAATGTTTTAATTCATAGCCGGTTAGCGGATGCTAAGGGTTATCTAAGTGGTCCTTGACAGCCCGAAAGGGAGTCGGGATTAGACATCTGTTAGAAAGTGCTTGCTGGGTGAGCCTGTGCACGGCTTGACTCAAAACTGTAGATGCCAAGAATGGATTTACCACTCATAACCAAAACACCTAGAGCTAATCAGATAGGCTAGACTTGAAATCACCATAGGAATATAGGAGAGTAGAGCGAGGACTGTATTTATAGGATTGCTAAAGCTTCTGTATATGATAGTGGTAGGTTAACTAGATAATGTTGTAAAAGGCAATTATGTTGCAGCATTGCGGAAGCTGTGCAACATAATTGCTATAGCAATGTGTTGTAAATTAACTAGGGGAATGACACGACTTGGGATGAAATCTGAGCTGAGCTTGTTGTTAAATTGATACCTTCCTTCAACTCTCGATTACTTATTTAAATTCTCATTATTAGCAATAGCAAAACAACCAAAAAGCAACATTACTTTTACGCAACTTGCGTTAGAAACTAAAATCATTTGTGGAATCATAGTCTCTGTGGGACGCTACTCTACTCATTATTTAATATTTGTTTGACTGGTTCACTTGCCATAAGGGAAATCGACCAACAAATTTTTGGCTCCATTACCGGGGATTGAAGATCCCTTTTATGATTGAAAGTTTCTTCCCGATAAGTTGTGTTTTACTTCACCATGCTCACTCTCTCTACCTTTGACTTTTAGGTACATTATGTAGTGTATGTGTAACTCGCCTGCTGCTGAAAGAGTCAACTAAGCGACTCCCCACACATGGCGGATATGTAAGTTAACCAAGGGCTGAATAGAGAAGAGCAACAACTGCTGAACGGGGACAATCAGATTCTTCAACAACTGGATCGTAATGCTGATCTAGATTGAGCAATCATGGAGTTTGGGGTACCTGACCTTATCGGACTCAATTCAATGATCATACCTCCAAATCTGGCTGCAGGACACTTCAAAATCAAAGGTGTCATGATCTAAATGCTTAACTCAGCTGGACAGTTTGGAGGACTCCCATTAGAAGACCCTCATTAGTACCTCAAGTTGTTCAAGAAGGCTTGTAACTCCTTTGTCATTCCAAGAGTAATGCCTGACGCTCTCAGAATTAAGTTATTCCCATTTTCACTTAGGGACAAGGCTCGAGCATGGCTAAACACTCTGCTTGATCATTCTATCACTTCTTGGAACAAACTGGGTAGCAAATTCCTACTTAAATTCTTTCCACCGACCAAGAATGCTCAGCTGAGATAAGACATCACCAGCTTCAGACAGCACCCTGGAGAATCTATTTACGAAGCTTGGGAACGATTCGAAGACCTACTCAGAAGATGTCTACAACACGGACTAGTGGAATGGGTGCAGCTAGAGACTTTCTAAAAAGGCCTAGATAAATAGATGCAGTTCATAGTTGATACATCTGCGAATGGCTCACTTATGATGAAGTCCTATAACGAAGCTCACTAGTTCTTGGAACGTATGGCTATGAACAACTGTCAGTGGCCAGCAGAGCGAAGCCCCTTGTCCAAGCCAATGGCAAGAGTACATGAACTTGATGTTATGACAGTCCTTACTGCACAAGTGTCCTCACTTGCCAATATGATCAAGTCAATGAGTCTACTTGCCACCAACTCGTCAATGCAACCTACTCAAGTAGCCTATGTATATTGTGGGGAGAGCATCCTTACTCTCAGTGTAACATCCCAGGCGCCCGCTTGTGGATATTGTCAGCTTTGGCACACACAAGGCCTCATGGTTTTGTTTCTGACTGGGCCTAACCCATCAAAACGCGTCCACAAGGGAAAGGTCTCCGCATCCTTATAAGGCATGCTTCATTCGCCTTCCTAGCCGAAATGGGACTTCACACTCCACCCCCCCTTGGGGCCCATTGTCCTCGCTGGCACATCAACCTGAGCCTTGGCTCTGATACCAATTGTAACATCCCAGGGGCTCGCTTGTGGATATTGTCTGCTTTGGTACACACAAGGCCTCACGGTTTTGTTTCTGATTGGGCCTAACCCATCAAAACGCGTCCACAAGGGAAAGGTCTCCGGATCCTTATAAGGCATGCTTCGTTCGCTGAGTGTGAAGTCCCATTTCGGCTGGGAAGGCGAACGAAGCATGCCTTATAAGGATGTGGAGACCTTTCCCTTGTGGGTGCGTTTTGATGGGTTAGGCCTAGTCAGAAACAAAACCGTGAGGCCTTGTGTGTGCCAAAGCGGACAATATCCACAAGCAGGCGCCTGGGATGTTACACTCAGTGTTCTGTAAACCTTAAATCTGTCAATTATGTGAACAATTACAACAGGGGCGGCAACAACAACAACAACTCGTACTCCAACACTTACAACCTAGGATGGAGGCAACATCCAAACTTCTCCTGGTCATCGCAAAAATCAGCCACCCATTGGCCCCTCAACAAGCCTGTCGTACTCTAATAGACCATCGAATCCATCAGGGTTCAACCAGCAAGCAAGGCAACAAGGTGCTGATTCAGCCCCTTCATCATCCATGGAAAGCGTACTCAAGCAGTATATAGCAAAGAATGACGCCATTATTCAAAGCCATCAAGTTTCCCTTCGCAAACTTGAAAATCAAGTAATACAACTTGCCACAACACTCAATAACAAACCATCAGGATCATTGCCTAGCAACACTGAAGTCCTTAGACGTGCTAAAGCAGCTGCACATCAACATCCCTCTGGTGGAAGCACTAGAATAGATACCAAGCTCTGTGAAGTTCATGAAGGACATACTATCTAAGAAAAGGCAACTGGGTGAATTCGAAACAATGGCTATGACCAAGGAAAGCAATGCACTACTATTAAACAGGCTACCACCAAAGTTAAAAGATTCGGGTAGCCCTTGTGCAATTGGTCCCAACTACTGCGGAAAAGCTCTTTGTGATCTGGGCGCCAGCATCAATCTAATGCCTAAGCCATATTTAAGAAGCTAGCAGTTGGAGAAGCAAGACCTATCACGGTAACTCTGCAACTTGCAGATAGATCAATTGTCCAACTAGAAGGAAAAGTTGAAGATGTATTGGTCAAGGTGGATAAGTTCATATTCTTAGTAGATTTCATCATACTAGACTTTGAAGAAGACAACGAAGTCCCAATTATTTTGGAAAGATCCTTCATGGCAATAAGCAGAACATTGATCGATGTTGAGAGAGGCGAACTCACTATGTGGGTCAATGGGGATCAAGTAATGTTCTCAATCCTCACAACCACACGGTACCTCGAAGCTCCAAAAGAATTCTCTTTCCTCAAAACGAGACAAAACACCAATGGGCCCCCTGATAACATGACCCAGGAAGAAGATCTCATGCCTAGCATGCCACACCATATTCGAATAATAACAACCCCATACACAGACGAAGTTCGAATGTGCTGGGATGGGAATGAAACCACGAGAACGTTGAGCAACCCCACTCGGCCCTGAATGAAACTCATAACCAAGTTAGGCTAACGACTACAAACTAAGCATTATTGGGAGGCAATCCAAAGTTTTCAACATTTTAAATAACTTAGTCCACTACAGGGTAAAGTAGTACACCATCAACAACTTCTGCAAAACGCGTGTGGAAGGCTATAGAGAGGGATTAATGCGAGTAACATGCTGTAGCACGACAAAGTCATAGCATACGGCCCACACATCCAAATACTCAACAATTCTTATCAGTGGATCGATGATAGGCCACAACCTCAGCTCAAGAATTCAAATTTCCCTTCACTCACGCACCTCCGACCCACTGATATCACCTTGACCCATTTCCCTAAACCTTCTCCCCAATCAACTCACCCATATCTCCGATTTCTCACCCCCTCGAAACCTAAACACCACAATCCCTAAATTCCCGGACCCCGTATCGCAGACCTTGATCGAACCATATTTTTATGTGATTTTTCATATTTAAATTGGGATTCTTAATGTATTTTCTAGGATATTATTGCATGATTAAAAACTAATTTGAGTCAGGAACATTTGTATTGAATTAAATGAAATTAGGGGCAAAATGGTCATAATTTATTAATTATTCATGTGAATGATTCCTTGGACTTTTGATGCTATATTGTGTTTAATCTTGTATTGTAGGTGTTTTGGAAGAAAATTGAAGAATTCGGAAAATTTCAATTGGCTCAAATTAATATTTTGAGGAATGGGAAAAAGTACAAGAAAGGCCCTAACAATTTCTGGAAATTGGAAGTCAAGGAAGAAAAGGAGCTGGAAATCAATTACAGAAAAGAACCCAGACATTTTGGAAATTTCATTTCTGCTCCAAAATATTTTCCAAATTCTCACTTTAGTCCCTTCTAAAGAACTTTTGAATGTTGCAGATTGGTCCCTAGTCAAAACTTGTGTTTTGACCAGGAACCAATTAGGTTTCTCTGGGAAACAAAAACGCAAAACAGGGACCCGTGAGAATATATACTCAGCGCCACGAATCATCACCTTCACGCAATACCTTCGACTTCGATCCTCGTCGACTATTTCCTCTCACTTTCCTCATCGTCCCTGGCGGTCACCCTCACCTTCATCACCGCCAGCGACCCTCCTCCACAGTAGTTGACCTCCACCATCCAAAAATGTAGACCAGAGAACCAGAGCACTTCGACCCTTCATTCTTCCACCTCCTTCATAGTCTTCCTTCATCCACTATTCACCATCATCAATCGTCTCCATTCTTCTTTCCTCCCAGATTTTTCCTTCCCAGATTATATTCATTTACATTTGATTTTATCTTCATCTTTTATGGCTAGTTGGAGTTTGTAGATTGTGTGTGGTTCCTGGTTTGCTATGTCTGGCTAATTCCTTGCTTTTGGTGGTGGAGATTAATGCTTGAGTTCAATGGACTACATAGGGGAGTTTTATCTATCTTACTATAAGTTTAGTTTTACATATTTAGGTTGCCTAGTTTTAGGAATTATTGTGTATAAATTCTGGAGCTGAGATTAATGTTTATTGTCTCTGTTGGTTTGATAATTGTAATTGAGATTGGATTTTGTAGTGTGAAAAATATATGTGTTTTAATTTCTTGTGGTTGTAATGAGAGTATGTTAATTAGCGTGTTATTGTCTAGTTAATGTGGTTGATTTGTGCCATTTGAGGGACTGTTATGTACTCAATTTCAAGAAGACTCATGTTGCATTATTCTAATTTCAATTGCACATTAAGTGATTTTTAACAATTTCTTAAGAGATAATGGTTAGCTATGTTTGTATGAACTACTATTAATTGAGATTATTTGACTCAAGTGTTAATGAAATTTTAACTTCCAAAATCTTTTATGAGCAATGATAGTCATTTCTTCATTACCAACAACATTCATAATTCATATTTTCACTTCAATACCATTCCATTTATTCATTCACCATTTTATAAAGAAACTACCAAAAATAATAGTTTAGCATTTAATTAAATTGCATTTCTCTTTAGTTTATTAGCTCAAAAATCCAAAACCTATTTTTCCCTTGTTTTAATTGCACTTGCATGGCATTTAGATTACTTAGGATTCAATAAAAGGCTCCTCGAGAGAGAGAACGATCCTAGGTTTGCCTATACGCAATCCTTGGTTTATTTTTGATTGTGGACCTCAAGGCTAAAGACAAAAAGGCCCTCATTAGACCTGCCTACCCCCAATCGTCTCACCACACACAAACCCTAATTCCAACTCAAATCTACACAATGGCACGCACCAAACGAATCTGCACAAATCTACCACCAACCTCAACACCAACCCAAGTTTTCCGACCCTAGAAGCGGAGACACGCTTCACCGCCTTTAAGAAGGATAAAACTCTAGCGCTGAAGCGCGGCTTCGACGCCGACTTGATTGAGAAGAATGCATATCCTAACTATGTCATGAAGGTCGTTCGTTAATACAGTTGGGAGAGATTTTGCCTGCACCCATCCAAGGTTGTTCCCCCTTGTCTTGGAGTTATATGCAAACTACCCAAGGGTTCAACTTACTTCATCCATATCCGTGGCAAGAACATACCTTACGCCGCCAAAGACATTAGGAAGGTTTATGGGTTGGATCCAGTTGACGACGAATACCAACCCCTGCTCCGCTAGGGAGAGGACCTTAATACCCGCACTCAAGTAATTGAGCGGCTATGCGTTCCGAGCACCACGTGGCACGCCACTAAGTAAGGGTCCTACAATTTTTAGGGCAGCAACCTCCGCGGTAACGCTCGTGTCTGGTTCCATTTTCTTCACACTCGCCTGCTAGTCATGCTCCACACTCAGACAATCTCACGAGAACGGGTATTCCTGCTATACTGCATTCTGGAAGGTCTCCCTATCGATGTTAACACCCTCTTCTGATAATTGAATATTTCATACACTACTTTTTGTCTCTTGATTAATAATTTAGGACTTTTTAGCTAATAAATAATGGCTTTTATACTTATTTGGACTTTGGGCCTTTGATTATATTTTAGCCATTTTTAATAATAAAATTCCAGTTTTACATTGCTTCACTATTTTCACCACAACTCTTGAACCAGACATCGGATTTGCCTCATTTTTGTCTCATATTTCAGATGATTCAGAGAGCTACAATTGTTATGAAGACATGAAGAGAAAATTCGGACAAGAGGGTGGTTGATTTTGGAGCCGAAGTCATATGTTTATTTCTGGATTTTTATTTGTAATTAAAGTCCATTTTTAGTATTTTCCATTTTGGGCCTGAATTGTGCATTGGAGCCCCATTTTCGTTTTGCCATTTAGGGTTAAGTGTGGCAGCAGCAAAGAAACACCTTTTCATTCACGTTTTGTTAAACTTGTGGATCAAAATAGAAGCTTTTATTTTCTCTCAACTGTTCTTCATATGTTCTTGGCGTTCTTCATCTATTCTTTGTTTTTCCTAGTTATGTTCGACTAAATCTCTCTGATTAGCCCACGGATTAAGATTCTACTGTCTAGAAGATTCGCGCTTAATTGGTAACCGTCTAACTCATTTTTGTATTCTCTGATCGGATTCGATTTTTGGATTTGGATTGGGTTTTTGATTAAAAACCCAGATCGATATTTCCCAAGGACGTAGTTCAAACTAGGTTAAAGTATTATTGTGCGATCGTACAATGATACGCCACTAATTCAAATAGATTATGAACGATTGTTCAGTTGAGGGAAATTCTGGATAAATGCAGAGACCTCGGTTTATCTAGAGTCAATCACGAGTTTGGTTGTGAATCGCTTTTGTCCAAGGAAGGAAAGTGAATTCGTAATGCTGGGTTAATCTCTGTTAATCTCTATTAACTATTTAATCTCTGTTTGATTCGTTCTGTTTCTGCTTGTTTCGTTTTGTCTCTGATTTTTGGTGAGCTGAAGGAAAATGGTATTTAGCATAGGACACAGTGCTAAAGCGTTGTGGTCTTGAGATATAAGCCAAATTCCATCGTTTAGACCACTTTTTTAATTTTTTTTAAAGTTTTTTTATTCCATTTTTGGGTTCCCCAATGGTCTAAGAATTATCCAGTCCAAGTCCCATAAATTTTAAAAATCATTTGATAGTGTTTTGGACTTGTTTTGGGTCAATTTCTACCATCGGTTTTTGTTTTTGTGTCTTTTGCTTTTGTGTGTCTTAGTGTTTACTACTTTTTACCACTTTTAGTGGCATTTTCGTAATTCTGCTTGGCTAGTGGCATTTTCGTAATTCTGCTTGGCTGGTGGCATTTTCGTAATTCTGATTTTCTGCAAATTCTGCCTTATGTTTATACTGCATGAGTACTAGGAGCACTGTTAATCCTGAAGACTTGTTGCCATTTGATCCTGAAATAGAAAGAACAATTCTTACTGCTAGAAGAGTTGTTAGGCTAAGTCGTGGGGTTAACACTGAATTGGACATTGAACTTGAGTCTGACTGTGACCATTCTGATTATGTCCATTCTGTTGATCTTTCTAATTGTGTTTTGAAAGTACTTCTGATAGTCTTGTTGTTTTTATTGATTCTAGTAGCAATTTTGCTAACTCAAAAAATATGGCAGAACAAGAAGATCATCCTACCTTGAGAGAATTAGCTACCCCTGATGTGAGCAATCAAAATTTATGTATTCAATATCCTGAACTTGCTGCTAACTTTGAACTGAAATCTGGTTTTATCCATTTGTTGCCCAAGTTTCATGGTCTTGCAGGTGAATGTCCTCATAGGCATCTAAAGGAGTTCCATGTGGTATGCAGCACGGTGAAGCCTCAAGCAATTGATGAAGACTACATTAAGCTGAGAGCTTTCCCATTTTCCCTAGATGGTATCACTAAGGATTGGCTATACAATTTGCAACCAGCATCTATCGGTAGTTGGGATGATATGCAGAAGTTGTTCCTAGTGAGGTTCTTTCCTTCCTCAAAAGCCATTGCTATTCAGAAGGAGATCACTAGTGTTAAACAAGTCAATGGGGAGACCATGTATGAGTATTGGGAGAGGTTCAAGCGATTGTGTGCTAGCTGTCCACACCACCAGATTTTAGACCAGCTTCTAATTACATACTTCTATTCTGGTTTGTTACCATTGGATAAAATTTTTGTGGATACATCTAGTGGCAGGGCCTTAGATAGAAAGACACATGAAGAGGCCCGAGAGTTGATATCAACTATGGCTGTTAATTCTCAACAATTTGGCACCAGGGCCAATAGTACTCCTGTTTACCAGATTCAAATACCTCCAGCCCAGTACGATTCTCAAAGATTAGAGACTAAACTTGATGATCTGACCTCCCTTGTGAGGTAGTTGGCAGTGACACAGACAGTACAGTCTTCTCCTCCTCAGACTGGGTATTCCTGTGGGTTTTGTTCTGACCCTTATCATCCTACTGATTCTTGCCCTACTTTGCACGATCCTACTTATCAAGACCAGTCAGTAGCTTCAGTGGGTGTTTTTCCAGGAAAGCCACAATACCAGCAGAATAATGTCTTCTCCAATACCTACAATCCTGGTTGGAGAAATCACCCTAATTTCAGTTGGAACCAGAATCAGAACCAGGGTAACCAATATCAGCAGCAAAATTCTGGGAATTACCAACAGAGGCAGTACAGACCACAAAATTTCCAACAACAATCTGCACCCCCCACCTCCTCGACCAGCCATATGTGCACCTCCATAGGAGGCACAACAGCAGGCCAGTAGTAGTAGTGGTGGTTCCTCACTTGAAGATATGATGAAGCAATTTGTCATAGCCAATATGCAGTTCCAACAGAAAATTGACAATTCTATTCAGAGTTTGCAAACACAGATTGGGCAGTTGGCAACCTCATTGAACCAGCTTCAGCCTCAGGGATCCAATACTCTTCCTTCACAAACAATTCCTAATCCTAAAGGGAATGTGAGTACTATCTCCCTTCGTTCTGGCAAACAATTGGACGAACCTACACCAACTGCAGATGTGACTTTCACATCAGAAAGAGAGTAAGAAAATGTGAAGATTGACTCTAAAAATAAAAAGGTAGTGCAGCCAGGTGAAGAGGAAGACATCCCCATTCCTCTTCCTTTCCCTCAAAGAGCGGTTCAGTCAAAGAAGTTGGCAGAAAAAGCACTAGATAAGGATATACTTGAGATATTCAGAAGAGTAGAGATCAACATTCCTCTCTTAGATGCAGTCAAACAAATTCCTAAATACGCCAAGTTTCTGAAGGAGTTGTGCACCAACAAGAGGCGACTGAAGGGGAGTGAACGAGTGAGCTTGAACCAGAATGTATCAGCACTCATTCAGCTTACAATGCCCCGCAAATGCAAGGATCCAGGGATGTTTTCTATCCCTTGCTGTTTTGGTAGCTATAGATTTGATGATTGCATACTAGATTTAGGTGCTTCTATTAATGTCATGCCTGCATCTATTTATAAATCTCTTGGTCTTGGTCTTTTACGTCCTACTGGTGTTGTTGTTCAGCTAGCTAATAGGAGTAGTGTTCATCTTTTTAGTGTAGTTGAAGATGTATTAGTCAAAGTTAATGAATTGATATTCCCTGCTGACTTTTACATCTTAGATATGGAGGATGAGTCTCCTAGTAGTAGGTCACCAATCATTCTAGGGAGGCCTTTCATGAAAACAGCCAGGACTAAGATAAATGTGCATTCTGGTACTCTTTCCATGGAGTTTGGTGATATATCTGTGAATTTCAATATCTTTGATGCCAAGAAACATTCTAGGGAAGATCACTCTGTTTTCTCCATTGATGTGATTGATGATGCTGTGGATGATATTCTTGCTAGTTGGTGTGCTGATTATCCTGATTTTGCATCTGAGAGTGACTCCCCCATTTGTGCATGTGCTGATAATGAATGGTGCTCTGTTTGCACTGATTTGCTTAATGCTGCATTGCTTGGTGAATCTGACTTGCTTGATGATTCTGACTTGCTTGGTCATTCTACATTACATGTGGATTCTGATATTGGTTCTGAGTTTGAGCTTCATCCTAATCCTAATGTGCATCCTGATTCTGATTTTGATGAGCTTGATTCTGATGTTAACATTGAGCTGTATAGACACAATTCTTATGTTTCTTTGAGTGTGGTTTCAGGCATTTCCAGTGTCATGACATCAGAGTTGTTGCAACAACCACCCAAGCTTCTTCCCTCCACTGAGCAACCACCCAAGCTTGAGTTAAAATCCCTTCCAGATCACCTGAAGTATGCATTTTTGGAGGTGGATGAACAATTGCCAGTCATTGTGGCCAACAATCTTCTTCCTGACCAAGAAAAGAAGCTGCTAAGCTTATTGAGGGCCAACAAGAAAGCCATTGGGTGGACATTAGCTGACATTGTTGGCATCAGCCCTTCCATGTGTATGCATTGAATTCTATTGGAAGAGGATTCTAAGCCGGTGAGGCAACCCCAGAGACGCCTTAATCCTCTTATTCTTGATGTGGTGAAGAAGGAGGTCACTAAGCTTCTGCAAGCTAGTATCATCTATCCTATTTCTGATAGCTAGTAGGTTAGCCCGGTCCAAGTGGTTCCTAAGAAGTCCGGAGTCACTGTGGTAGCCAATCAGAAGAATGAGCTCATTCCTACTCGAGTTCAGAATAGCTGGCGAGTTTGCATCGACTATAGGAGACTCAACCAAGCCACTCGCAAGGATCATTACCCTCTACCTTTCATTAATCAGATGTTGGAGCGATTGGCTGGTAAGTCTCACTACTGCTTCTTGGATGGCTACTTCGGATACTTCCAGATCCATATTGCTCCTAAGGATCAGGAGAAGACGACCTTCACATGCCCCTTTGGCACATATGCCTACCGAATGATGCCTTTTGGCCTTTGCAACGCACCTGGCACCTTTCAGCGTTGTATGGTAAGCATTTTCTCTGAGTTTCTAGAGGATTTCATGGAGGTTTTTATGGATGATTTCACTGTATATGGGTCTGACTTTGATGCATACTTAGCTAATCTGTCTAGAGTTTTGCATAGATGCATTGAGTCTAATCTTGTGCTAAATTATGAGAAGTATCACTTCATGGTTGAGTCGGTATAGTCTTGGGACACATAGTGTCTAGGAGAGGGATTGAGGTCGACCCTGCTAAGGTAGATGTGATTATTGCTTTGCCTTACCCCGCATCTGTGCAGGAAGTTCGTTCTTTCCTTGGTCATGAAGGTTTCTATCGGCATTTCATTCGAGATTTCAGCAAGATCGCCCGACCCTTGTCCAACCTTCTGTATAAGGACACTGACATTGTATTTGATGATAAGTGCAAGGCGGCCTTCGATCACTTGAAGCATTGCCTAACTACAGCCCCAGTGATCCAGCCCCCTAATTGGTGTCTTCCCTTTGAGTTGATGTGTGATGCTTCCAACTATGTGGTTGGTGCTATCTTGGCACAGCGGGTTGACAGGGCCTCTCATGTCATTGCATATGCCTCTAAGACTTTGGATCCTGCCCAGTCTATCTACACCACTACTAAAAAGAAGTTGTTGGCTATTGTATTTGCTTTTGACAAGTTTAGGTCATATCTGCTAGCAAGTAGAGTAGTTGTTTTCTCTGACCATGCAGCTTTGAAATTTCTTTTAAAGAAAGCAGATGCTAAGCCACGACTCATCCGGTAGATGCTGTTGCTCCAAGAGTTCGATGTTGAGATTCGAGACCGAAGTAGAGCACAAAACTGGGTAGCTGACCACTTGAGTCGCATCACCCATTCTCCCTCTCACCCCTCTTCTATTCGGGATGATTTCCCTGATGAGCAGCTTCTACAGCTGCAAGGTAAGCTTCCGTGGTATGTTGATCTGGTTAACTACTTGGTAGCTGGTGTTTTGCTTGTGGATTCCACTAAGGCTCAAACCCTTAAATTAAAGAGTGAGTCTAAATATTATATTTGGGATGACCCTTATCGGTGGAAATTTTGTAGCGACCAAGTCGTTAGGAGATGTGTGCCTGATCATGAGTTTCACTCTATATTGCATTTTGCTCATGCTTCTGCCTATGGTGGTCATTTTGGACCCCAAAGAATTGCTAGGAAAGTGTTAGACAGTGGATTATTTTGGCCTTCCTTGTTTCATGATTCCCATCTGTTTTGTAAGTCATGTGATAACTGTCAGAGAGTGACAGAGAATTGCCGTGTCTCCCAAAATAACCAAGTTCGAAAATGATTTTTTCTTTTTTGCAGAAATAGGGAACCTGGGTCGTTTCCCCAACGAACTTGCAGCGGGTTTGATTGAAAGCAACAACGAAATAGAAATAGTAAAAATTGGGGGGGGGGTTTTTGATTCAATCAGATTAAAAACGAAATTTAACAGAAACAGAACGAAATGTAGAAACAGGATGGATTAAGAAAAAACAGATTAAAAACGATCAACCCAACGTTCAGATTCCAGAGACTTCCATCATTGAACAAAATATAAATAACCCACGTTTGGCTCTGGACGAACCGAGATCTCTGCATCTGCCCAGAAAATCCCTCGACTAGACGATCGCCTAGAATATGTCCGAACAGCGGCGTCCCACTGTGCAATCGCACAGCAAAACTTAAAACCTAGTTCGAACTCAGTCCTTGGGATGAACCAAACCAAATATTAAATCTAATATTCGAACTATTTCCAAGAATCGGATCCAATAAGATGAAAATAGAAATGAGTTAAATTACCGAATAAGCACAAGTTCTCTGGACGAATCATGGAATCCTCACGTTGGATTAACCACAAAAGTTTAGCCAAGCATGGCTAGGCAAAACGCAGAAGAAAAGATGAAGAAGACCGTGAAGAACATTGTAGAGAAAATTAAACTTCTATCTTTCAATCCAAAACTGCTTCAAACGTGTATTCAGAATATGTTTGTAGCCACCATCTAATTTTCCTTATGTAAGAACAATGACTAAAAATAGGAAATCTCTAAATAGGAAACCCCTAATCAATAGGAAATCCCTATATAAAAAAGGAAACCTCTAAAAATTGGTCTTTTATTACAAAATTCGAGCAAAATAAAAATCCAGAAAAATAGATCTGTCTTTAGCTCCAATTTCGTCCATCTTCTTGTCCGAATCAGCCTTCCGAGTCTTCATAACAATTGTAGATCTCTGAATCATCTAAAAAAGGAAAGAAGAATCAGGCTAATCGAATATCTAGATCAAAAGTTATGGCAAAAATACTAAATCACTGTAAATCTGGAATTTATTCATAAAAATGAAATCAATCACATTAAAAGTTCAAAACTCAATTAGGTAATAAAACCCATTATTTAATGACTAAACAATCCTAAATATATTCACCAAGAGATACAATTAAGTGTAATAATATTCAATCATCAAATTCCCCCACATTTATCTTTTTGCACTCCTGAGCAAAATTCAAAGAAAAAGACTAAAATGAAAAATTCTTCCTTTCTAACAATTGCTAACAATGGAAAAATTTAACAAATGACACGAAGCTTTAAAAGACCAATCAATCAAGACCGAAATCCTTTCATCTCAAATTACAAATCTTGGCAATCTCAATCAATGATGCTAATCACACAAGATGATCTCTCAAGGGATGCCCTCAATCAATCTCTCAAGTGTATAGGACAAATAAGTGTATCGCTCAAATTCTGCTCAAGAAAATAGTCTTACCATAGGCTTGCTCAATTTCTACTTCTCCACCACTTATGACACATGCATGCAAAAATCAAGAGAGCTTGTTATTGAAGGCTATAATGGGGCTAGGGTATAGGTGTGAATAAGTATGGATATGATAGGCTAAGCACCCAAAAAAAAATCAAAGAACATCATTTAGTAATAGCAAATGACCTCAGTAACATTCCTTTTTATTTCTCCTTCTTTACATTGCTTCCTCTCTTTTTCTTTCTTTCTTTCTTTCTTTGCTTTTCTTTTCTTTTTTCTCTCTTTCTTTTGTATTTTGTTTCTTTTTGTTTCTTTTTTCTTTTGGTACTTTTTTTTTCTTTTTTTTAGAATAACAATGACCAAAATCAATGTCAAATGATGGATGATACACAATCAAATACTCCCCCCACACTTAAAATGTTGCACACCTGGGCAACCCCCACACTTAAGCACAAAACTAAGGTGAAACCAATGCTCAATAAATTTCCAAGGTGCGGGATAAAATGGTTTTACGCTTAGGCTTGTAATGTGGTTTAGAAAAGAATGAGTCAAGAAGGCACAAAGGGGCTAGCAAAGGAAATATAATATAAGGGAAAGGCTATTTGGCTAAAGTGGGAAAATGAAAGAAAGAAAATAACCTTCCATCATACTTATGCACGTAAGTGAAAAATTAGCTTAAAAAAGAAAAGGAGCAAGTTCTAGAGAACACAAATCATGAGCAAATGCACACATGAAAGAAAGAATGGTAAAAGATGAATTCCATTCATGCAGGCCCAAAACCTCACAAGGTCAATACCAACTTAGGCAATCAACAACATCAAATCGACTACCAAGACATGTAATCAAAGAGTCAAGAATTGCAGACCAGACAGAATGATCCATTAAAACCAACATGTCCAAGTTCATAATATGTAGCAATTATAGAAAGAGAGATTGTATTTATTTCAAAAAGCAAAAGAGGAAAAAGGAAAACAAATAAAAGAGAAGGAGGGAGAAGAAAGAAGAATACTCCCCAAGGGTTGGTTTATGGAGGATAAGTGGCATCAATGAGGAGGATCTCTGCTCCCTCAGGCTGCTGCTGGGATCCCTCATGAAAGTGCTTGAGGCGATGCCCATTGACCTTAAAGGTCTGTCCTGTAGCTGGATCACATAGCTCAACAGAACCAAATGGAAATATGTTAGTGATCTCAAAAGGGCCATCCCATCTAGATCGAAGCTTACCTGGCATAAACTTCAAACGAGAATTAAACAGAAGAACTTTTTGGCCCACAGAAAATTCCTTCCTCAGAATATGTTTGTCATGGAATTCCTTAGTCTTTTCCTTGTATATTCGTGAACTCTCATAGGCATCCAATCGCAGCTTATCCAACTCTTGCAACTGTAGCTTCCTCTCCGTCCCAGACTTAACCAAATCCATGTTACACTGCTTAATAGCCCAATAGGCTTGATGTTCCAACTCAACCGGAAGATGACATGCCTTACCAAAGACAAGCCGATAAGGAGACATCCCAATCGGAGTCTTGTAGGCGGTGCGATATGCCCACAAAGCATCATCTAGTCGCTTACTCCAATCTTTTCGGGTAGAATTGACAGTCTTCTGAAGGATTTGCTTAATTTCTCTATTCGAGACTTCAGCTTGACCGTTTGTCTGAGGATGGTATGTTGTGGAGACCTTGTGGAGCACTCCATACTTGCGTAACAAGGCACCCATGCTTCGATTACAAAAATGAGAACCCTGGTCACTTATAATGGCTCTAGGAATACCAAACCTGCAGAAAATGTTAGACCTAACAAAATCCACCACCACAGAAGAATCATTAGTCCGGGTGGCTTTCGCCTCAACCCATTTCGAGACATAATCAACAGCCAGTAGTATGTAAGTACAACCATATGAAGTAGGAAATGGACCCATAAAATCAATACCCCAAACATCAAAGATCTCACAAAACAATATAGGGTTCTGGGGCATCTCATGCCTACGAGAAATACTTCCTGCTCTTTGACAGTTATGACATGACTTACAAAACAGATGGGAATCATGAAACAATGAAGGCCAAAATAATCCACAGTCTAACACTTTCCTAGCAGTTCTTTGGGGTCCAAAGTGACCACCACAGGCAAAAGCATGAGAAAAATGCAATATAGAGTGAAACTCATGATCAGACACACATCTCCTAACTACTTGGTAACTACAAAATTTCCACAGATAAGGATCATCCCAAACATAATATTTAGATTCACTCTTTAGTTTAAGGGTTTGGGCCTTAGTGGAATCGACAGGCAAAACACCAGCTACCAAGTAGTTAACCAAATCAGCATACCATGGAAGCTTACCTTGTAGCTGAAGAAGCTGCTCATCAGGGAAATCATCCTGAATAGAAGCGGGGTGAGAGGGAGAATGGGTGATGCGACTCAAGTGGTCAGCTACCCAGTTTTGTGCTCCACTTCGGTCTCGAATCTCAACATCGAACTCTTGGAGCAATAGCATCCACCGGATGAGCCGTGGCTTAGCATCTGCCTTTTTCAAAAGAAATTTCAACGCTGCATGGTCAGAAAATACAACTACTCTACTTGCTAGCAAATATGACCGAAACTTATTAAAAGCAAATACAATAGCCAACAACTCCTTTTCAGTAGTGGTGTAATTAGACTGGGCAGTATCCAAAGTCTTAGAGGCATATGCAATCACATGAGATGCTCTGTCAACCCGTTGTCCCAAGATAGCACCAACCGCATAGTTGGAAGCATCACACATCAACTCAAATGGAAGGCACCAATTAGAGGGTTGGATCACTGGAGCTGTAGTCAGGCAACGCTTCAAGTGATCGAAGGCCGCCTTGCACTCATCATCAAATACAAAGTCAGTGTCCTTATGCAGAAGGTTGGACAAGGGTCGGGCAATCTTGCTGAAATCCCGAATGAAACGCCGATAGAAACCTGCATGACCAAGGAAAGAACGAACTTCCCGCACAGATGTGGGGTAAGGCAAAGCAGTAATAACATCTATCTTAGCAGGGTCTACTTCAATCCCTTTCCTAGACACTATGTGTCCCAAGACTATACCCGACTCAACCATAAAGTGACACTTCTCATAATTAAGCACAAGATTAGACTCAATGCACCTATGCAAAACTCTAGACAAATTAGCTAAGCATGCATCAAAATCAGACCCATATACAGTGAAATCATCCATGAAAACCTCCATGCAATCCTCTAGAAACTCAGAGAAAATGCTTACCATACAACGCTGAAAGGTGCCAGGTGCGTTGCAAAGGCCAAAAGGCATCCTTCGGTAGGCATATGTGCCAAAGGGGCATGTGAAGGTCGTCTTTTCCTGATCCTCAGGAGCAATATGGATCTGGAAGTATCCAGAGTAGCCATCCAGGAAGCAATAATGAGACTTACCAGCCAATCGCTCTAACATCTGATCAATGAAAGGTAGAGGGTAATGATCCTTGCGAGTGGCTTGGTTGAGTCTCCTATAGTCGATGCAGACTCTCCAACTATTCTGAACTCGAGTAGGAATGAGCTCATTCTTCTGATTGGCTACCACAGTGACTCCGGATTTCTTAGGAACCACTTGGACCGGGCTAACCCACTGGCTATCAGATATGGGATAGATGATACCAGCTTGTAGAAGCTTAGTGACCTCCTTCTTTACCACATCAAGGATAAGAGGATTAAGGCGTCTCTGGGGTTGCCTCGCCGGCTTAGAATCCTCTTCCAATAGAATTCGATGCATACACATGGAAGGGCTGATCCCAACAATGTCAGCTAATGTCCACCCAATGGCTTTCTTGTTGGCCCTCAATAGGCTTAACAGCTTCTCTTCTTGGTCAGGAAGAAGATTGTTGGCCACAATGACTGGCAATTGTTCATCCACCTCCAGAAATGCATACTTTAGGTGATCTGGAAGGGATTTCAACTCAAGTGTGGGTGGTTGCTCAGTGGAGGGTTGAAGCTTAGGTGGTTGTTGCAACAAGTCTGCTGCCATCACATTAGAAATACCTAAAACCACATTCAAAGAAGCAGAAGAACTGTGTCTATGCAGCTCAATGTTAACATCAGAATTTAGCTCACCAAAATAAGAGTTAAGCTCATCACAATCAAAATCAGGATGCACATTAGGACCAGGATGAAGCTCAAACTTAGAATCAATATCAGAATCCACATGTAATGCAGAACCAGCAAGCAAGTCAACATCATCAAATAATGCAGCATTGACCAAGTTAGTGCAAACAGGGCACCATTCATTATCAACACATGCACAAATGGCAGAATCACTCTCAGATAATAAATCAGGATAATCAGAACACCAATCAGCAAGAACATCATCCACAGCATCATCAATAACATCAATGCAGAAAACCGAATGCTCTTCCCTAGGATGTTTCATGGCATCAAAAATATTGAAATTCACAGATATATCACCAAACTCCATGGAAAGAGTACCAGAATGTGCATCTGTCTTAGTCCTTGCTGTTTTCATGAAAGGTCTCCCTAGGATGATTGGTGACCTACTGCTAGAAGACTCATCCTCCATATCTAAGATGTAAAAATCAGCAGGGAATATCAATTCATTAACTTTGACTAAGACATCTTCAACTACACCAGAAGGATGAGCATTACTCCGATTAGATAACTGAACAACCACACCAGTATGGAGTAAAGGACCAAGACCAAGAGATTTATAAATAGATGCAGGCATGACATTAATAGAAGCACCTAAATCTAGCATGCAATCATCAAATCTATAGTTACCAATAATGCAAGGGATAGAAAACGTCCCTGGATCCTTGCACTTGCGAGGCATGGTAGGCCGGATGAGTGCTGATACATTCTGGTTCAAACTCATTCGTTCACCCCCCTTCAATCGCCTCTTGTTGGTGCACAACTCCTTCAAAAACTTGGCATATTTAGGAATTTGTTTGACTGCATCTAAGAGAGGAATGTTGATCTCTACTCTTCGGAATGTCTCAAGTATATCATTCTCGTGTGCTTTTTCCGCCAACTTCTTGGACTGAACTACTCTCTGAGGGAAAGGAAGAGGAATGGGGATGTCTTCCTCTTCACCTTGCTGCATTGCCGTTTTATTTTTAGAGTCAATCGTCATGTTGTCTGACTCTTTTTCTGATGTGGAAGTCACATATGCAGCTTTTTTAGGTTCCTCCAATTGTGTGTCAGACTGTAGTGAGATAACACTTACATTGCCCTTAGGATTGGGAATTGTCTGTGAAGGAAGAGTGTTGGGTCCCTGAGGTTGAAGCTGATTTAGTGATGTTGCCAACTGGCCAATCTGAGTTTGCAAATTTTGAAGGGAACTCTCAGTTTGCTGTTTGAACTGCATAGTGTCTGTGGCAAATTGCTTCATAATATCCTCCAATGAGGAACCACTGCTACTAGCCTGCTGTTGTGTGGCCTGTGGAGGTGCACATATGGCTGGTCGAGTAGCTGGTGCTGGCAAAGGAGGTGCAGACTGATGTTGGAAATTCTGTGGTCTGTACTGTCTCTGCTGGTAATTTCCAGAATTTTGCTGATATTGGTTACTCTGGTCCTGATTCTGGTTCCAACGGAAATTGGGGTGATTTCTCCAACCAGGATTGTAGGTATTGGAAAAGGCATTATTCTGCTGGTATTGTGGCTTACCTGGAAAAACACCCACTGCAGCTACTGACTGGTCCTGATAAGTGGGATCATGCAAAGTAGGGCAAGAATCAGTAGGATGATAAGGGTCAGAACAAAACCCACAGGAGTACCCAATCTGAGGAGGAGAAGACTGGACTGTCTGTGTCACTGCCAACTGCCTCACAAGGGAGGTCAGATCATCAAGTCTAGTCTCTAATCTTTAAGAATCATACTGGGCTGGAGGAGTTTGAATCTGATAAACAGGATTGCTATTGGCCCTAGTGCCAAATTGCTGAGAATTAGCAGCCATAGTAGATAGCAACTCTCGGGCCTCTTCAGGTGTCTTTCTATCTAAGGCCCCACCACTAGATGCATCCACAAAACTCTTATCCAACGGTAGCAAACCAGAACAGGAATATGTAATTAGAAGCTGGTCTGAAATCTGGTGGTGTGGACAGCTAGCACACAATCGCTTGAACCTCTCCCAATACTCATACATAGTCTCCCCATTGATTTGTTTAACACTAGTGATCTCCTTCTGAATAGCAATGGCCTTTGAGGAGGGAAAGAACCTCTCTAGGAATAGCTTCTGCATATCATCCCAACTCCCAATAGATGCTGGTTGCAAATTGTACAGCCAATCCTTAGAGACACCATCTAGGGAAAATGGAAAAGCTCTCAGCTTAATGTGGTCTTCATCAATTGCTTGAGGTTTCATTGTACTACATACCACATGGAACTCTTTTAGATGCCTGTGAGGACATTCACCTGCAAGACCATGAAACTTGGGCAACAAATGGACAAGACCAGATTTTAGTTCAAAGTTAGCAGCAAGTTCAGGATATTGAATACACAAATTTTGATTGCCCACATTAGGAGTAGCTAATTCTTTCAAAGTATGATGACCTGCTTGTTCTGCCATAATTTCTGAGTTAGCAATGCTACTAGAATCAGTGAAAACAATAAGACTATCAGGATTACTATCAGAAGCACAATCAGAAAGATCAACAGAATGGACACAATCAGAATGGTCACAATCAGACTCAAGTTCAATTTCCAATTTAGTATTAATTCCATGATTTACTCTTCTAGCAATGAGAATTGTTCTTTCTATTTCAGGATCAAATGGTAACAAGTCTTCAGGATTGACAGTGCTCCTAGTACTCATGCAGCATAATCACGAGGCAGAATTTGCAGAAAAATCAAAATCACAAAAATGGCACAAGAAACTTAGAATTACGAAAATGCCACACTAAAAGTGATAAAAAAAAAAAAGAAAAAAAAACACTAAGACACACAAAAGCAAACACAAAGAAAACAAGAACCTATGGTAGAAATTGACCAAAACAAGTCCAGAAACAATATCAAATGATTTTTAAAATTTATGGGACTTGGACAGGGCAATTCCTAGACCATTGGGGAACCCAAAAATGAAATAAAAAAAAACTTCAAAAATTGAAAAAGTGGTCTAAACGATGGAATTTGGCTAAAATCCGAGGACCCACAGTACCAAAGGTACTGTGTTCGTCTTAGAATATCGTTTTCCTTCAGCCCACCAAACATTAGCCCAATCGGAGTAGGTCAAACAATTCTGAAATACCCGTTACGTCCCAACGAGACCCAAAAATAAAATAAAATAAAATAAAAATAAAAAATGTTACTAATCAAACCGATGCACCTGGCAACGGGGCCATATTTTGACAGAGAATTGCCATGTCTCCCAAAATAACCAAGTTCGAAAATGATTTTTTCTTTTTTGCAGAAATAAGGAACCTGGGTCGTTTCCCCAACGAACTTGCAGCGGGTTTGATTGAAAGCAACAACGAAATAGAAATAGTAAAAATTGGGGGGGGGTTTTGATTCAATCAGATTAAAAACGAAATTTAACAGAAACAGAACGAAATGCAGAAACAGAATGGATTAAGCAAAAACAGATTAAAAACGATCAACCCAACGTTCAGATTCTAGAGACTTCCATCATTGAACAAAATATAAATAACCCACGTTTGGCTCTGGACGAACCGAGATCTCTGTATCCGCCCAGAAAATCCCTCGACTAGACGATCGCCTAGAATATGTCCGAACAGCGGCGTCCCACTGTGCAATCGCACAGCAAAACTTAAAACCTAGTTCGAACTCAGTCCTTGGGATGAACCAAACCTAATATTAAATCTAATATTCGAACTATTTCCAAGAATCGGATCCGATAAGATGAAAATAGAAATGAGTTAAATTACCGAATAAGCACAAGTTCTCTGGACGAATCATAGAATCCTCACGTTGGATTAACCACAAAAGTTTAGCCAAGCATGGCTAGGCAAAACGTAGAAGAAAAGATGAAGAAGACCGTGAAGAACATTGTAGAGAAAATTAAACTTCTATCTTTCAATCCAAAACTGCTTCAAACGTGTATTCAGAATATGTTTGTAGCCACCATCTAATTTTCCTTATGTAAGAACAATGACTAAAAATAGGAAATCTCTAAATAGGAAACCCCTAATCAATAGGAAATCCCTATATAAAAAAGGAAACCTCTAAAAATTGGTCTTTTATTACAAAATTTGAGCAAAATAAAAATCCAGAAAAATAGGTCTGTCTTTAGCTCCAATTTCGTCCATCTTCTTGTCTGAATCAGCCTTCTGAGTCTTCATAACAATTGTAGATCTCTGAATCATCTAAAAAAGGAAAGAAGAATCAGGCTAATCAGATATCTAGATCAAAAGTAATGGCAAAAATACTAAATCACTGTAAATCTAGAATTTATTCATAAAAATGAAATCAATCACATTAAAAGTTCAAAACTCAATTAGGTAATAAAACCCATTATTTAATGACTAAACAATCCTAAATTTATTCACCAAGAGATACAATTAAGTGTAATAATATTCAATCATCAGAGAGCAGGGAGTATTTCCCGTAGGTATGAGATGCCCCAAAACCCTATATTGTTTTGTGAGATCTTTGATGTTTAGGGTATTGATTTTATGGGTCCATTTCCTGCTTCCTATGGTTATACTTACATACTGCTGGTTGTTGATTATGTCTCGAAATGGGTTGAGGCGAAAGCCACCCGGACTAATGATTCTTCTGTGGTGGTGGATTTTGTTAGGTCTAACATTTTCTGCAGGTTTGGTATCCCTAGAGCCATTATCAGTGACCAGGGATCCCATTTTTGCAACCGAAGCATGGGTGCCTTGTTACGCAAGTATTGTAACACCTCAATTTCAATGCCCAAAAACTTTGTCAAAATATTTGTAATACCTCCAACAGAGTTTATCCATATCCGAATCATCGGGTTGCATCACCATTTCCAATAAAATTCATAATACATAATCAAAATAAAATTTCAGAAAAATATTTCAGAGTTCAACACAAAACGGAAGTCTTAGGTTCATGGCAAATAAAATAACATAACATAAACTATAGGAGTACAAAAGAGCCTCCAAAGCTCACTCCATAGGTGCCTTCCCTTGCTCTCTACTAGGATATTCACCTGAAAAATGTTAATATGGGATGAGATTCCACGTCTCAGTAACTACTGAAAGTTTCTACCGTACACAAGCAAATTACATATGACAAAAACATGGGCTAGTTTCAAATATGTTTGTAAATATATATATATATATATATATATCATAATTTCTCATACGAGAATATTTGCAAAAGTAATCAATATGTCGAATTATGAATTATACAAATATACAATGCAGAATGCAGCCTCCCTTATATCACCGTCCTCCCTTATACCGCTGACTGGAGCCATAGGCTAACTCATAGTCCAATAGAAACTCATTCATTTGACTGAATGGTTCCAAGCCCACCAAAATTTAAGATACACCCGGCCAAATGTATAGAGCTTAAATCTGGACTATGGCTCCCCTCCTTAAAAATAACAACTAAGGAGGTGTCACATGTCCCACAACTCCAATGCAATCCCGGCCAGAGGAAAACATGGAAGATGGGGCCCTAAAAAGGTACCATCCACTGTGCACCGAGTGGTGGCATAAACAATTCTTATCATTCAAATCCCTCCTTACTCCAACCCATCATACAGCCGCCATGATAATTATATCAATAAGATCAAGTATAATAAAACATACTTCCATTTATATCAAATATCATAAAGTGGTAAATCAAATGTCTCATAAAAATTCGTCGGTCTAATATGTCATTCTTGAAATTCAAGGGATCAAACTGTCGTTTCTTAAATTCGGGTCTAAAATGTCATTCTGAAATTCAGGGGCAAAACTGTAATTTTTGCTAGGTACAAAACCATAATACTCAATTATATTATAATACATATAAACCAGTCCATATTAAAAAGTAATTTGTAATCATACACAATTCACAAGTATATGGAAGAATATTCAGAGTTACCTGTCACTCTATAGCTCCCAAAAAGTTACCGCAAGGCTTCCCTACATTCCTTCTCCCTCCCTCCCTCTCTTTCCCTACCTTTCTGTGAGTCTTGAGTGTTTGTGTGTTGTGAAAGAAATGAGAAGGGATGAGGTATTTATAGAGTTCGGGTCTCAACTAGTTTTCAAAAATCACATGTCCATCTACTACACATCTACCATTTATCTACCATTCATTTGTCCATCTACTACACATCTACCATTTATCTACCATTCATATATCCATCTACCATGTAACTACACATCTCCATCTACCATCTAACTACCATTCATATGTAGCTACCATACATATCTCCATCTACCATCTAACTACCGAATACCCATCTTCCGATCAAATATCACATGCTTATCTACTTCATAACTATCTACCATTCAAGTTAATATCCGATTTCTTATTCGCCCTGCCGGTCACGGAAATGACTTCCGCAAACACCAGCTTCTAGACAAAAATTCATTTGTTTGTAATATGTCCTGACCTAAGAAACTTAGTTCATGGTTTTCTAGATAGGATTTAATTTCTATCAGTTCTCTCTCTTTTAAATCATTAATGGTACTTAAGTGTACTTTGGTCATTTATGGTAATTTCCCCAGAGTACAAAATACTCCCGTGACATTTTTTAATATTTTAATGAATAGTAAATACGTATATGTGAATAGTAAATACTATTCATGTACGTATTTGTGAATAGTAAACACTATTCATGTCCAAAAATTACTGATTCCAAATTCGTCATTTTCAAAAATAGGGCCTAGTAGTCTTCCAAAAATAGGCTTATTTTCTAGTCTTTAGGTCCAAAATTCGGGATATTACATTTCTCCCCTCCTAAAAAAAAATTTTGTCCCCAAAATTCGATATAGTAAGAATTCTACTTACCTAATTAAATAAGTAAGGATAGGATTGTCGCATGCTCTCTTCCGTTTCCCAAGTAGCATCTCCGGGAGCCATTCCTTTCCACATAACCTTTACAAGTCTAATAGTCTTGTTCCTCGATTACTTATCCCTTGCATTAACAATCCGCTCCGGCTCAGCTTGATATGCCATGTTATCTTTAAGTCCTATCTCTTTCCCAAACATGCTCACCAGGCACACAACACAATTATACAACATTTCATTCATCATGTTCCCACAGTGATATTCAAATATAGGATCCACTAGTTCCTTATTTGAGCGCTTGGTTACACTGGCCTCACAGACTGGTACATTCTTCTTTTTCTGCTTATTTCATATTATCACAACGCTGGATATTCTGATCTTACAACTTAAGGAGTTACCCTCAGGCCATACTGACCACAACATGATATAGTCTGATTATTCTGCCAACCTTAAGACAAACTTTAGACACACACAGGTCTAATGTTACAATACTAGGCACATAAGTCTTATAGCCTAGAGATACCACCACATGCAAACTAGCTCAACGGGTATTACCGCCTCGAGCCTCTGCTCTTCTACCCTATGCTCAAGCTTCCTCAATTCAAGTTCTCAAACTAGCTTTTCTTGTATAGCTCAGTAGTTAGCACGTAATACCTAACTTAATTAGTTCAGATTTCTAGACTATTCTATCATTTTCTGTTCCTATATTAACATAATTACCATTTGCACCGCTTTTCAATACAAAACATTAGCGATGACAGTCATGTCATTACTTCTTCTATGTTGTCTCAAATTCAACTTCCTGATTTTCAAATTTAAATATTTAAAGTTTTCTGTGGTCGCAATACATTTTCAAAATCTCACTTTATAAAACTAGTATTTTCATAAAAAGCATATTCGCTGCCAGTTTAAGTTCAAGAAAACACATTCACTATTCAATCTAGCTTTCATCAATGGCAAGTGATTCAAAAATGAATATTTTAAATATATTTGGCAAGACCCAGCAAACCGAGTATATTCATAACAGTTTCCAGCCTCTTCTAGCTTGTACACCTTCCACCACAATCATAATTTAAAAGTCAATTCTTGTTCTAATTTCGCAAGGATTCATTCCATGAGACATCATAGTTTATAAATGTCGATTACAAACTGGTCTTAAATCCTGTTGTAAATATTGCGTAAAAATTTCCAAACACAGCAAGTGCATTGGTAAGTTCAAAATTCAAATACTCAGGGACCTAGCAACTATTTTAAATAGTCACCAACTCCGAATACATTCCAGGTTCCAACTTATTCTACTCAACTCATCCATGAAACACTCAATTCATTATTTCTAAAGAAAGATTCTATTATCAAGATCATTTCCTATGCTAGTTAAACAGTTGGCAATCTCTGAACACCTTATACATATTGGTATCACATTTTGTTCCCTATTTCTCTCCAATCAATTAGTACCATATTCTAATATCTCAATTTATTCAATCAATTCAGTCTCCTAAAGAATCAATACAACTGTTAAGTTGAACTGTTATATTACATTTCTACTAGTAGCAACCCTCTAGATCCCCTACCAACTTTCAGATTCATCATCCTATTTCTAAAACCCCGATTATTCATACTAGATTCATCATACTCCATAGCTTATATCATTTAAGAACTATCCTCAAACTTTCCCCAAAAATGATAATTGTCAAATTACAAACCAACTCTTAGAACTTCAATATCAGCAAGACAGAGCTATCATGTGTCCTCAATAATACCCATAGAACATTCTAAAATCATGTTTCACAATTTCTAGACTAATTTCTAAAACATTCAAATATTATTCTCACAACCTCAGTATTGTTCACATGATTCGAATTCAATCCTTAGTATCTCAAAGACATATACTAAATATCATCTGTTCCTCTCATAGTTATCTATTAATCACACCCAAATAACATACTAATATTGTAACATAAATCACCGGATTTCATACTTTCATAATTAGACATACTATCTTAACTCAGATTGAATTCAAGTCTATTCTCAAATATTCCCAGACATTAATAGTCAAGTTTACAATTTGACTCTTATAACCTCAACATCAACTGATAATTCGTGTTTCCCCAAAAATACCCATTATACATACTAAGATCATGATTCACAATTCCTAATCTAATTCTTGGATTATACGAAGACTATCTACAACCTCAACAGCATTCACAAGGTTCTAATTCTACCTCAACCTGCAATATCACAAAGGCTCATTTCGGTCTTAAGTTCTATTCAGCTTAGATTAAATTAAAGCCTATCCTCAATATTTACTATATTCATTCTAACATCTTTCTGGCATTCCTAAGGATCACCATTTCATACCTTTCCATCGATCTTCCAACATGTTTATCCAAAAACCTTAGTCTTTGAATTATCTGTGACAAATTCATAGAGTTCTTCGGATACTCAGAGAGTGAAGAATGCTCTCGGGTTAATTGGCACAACTCATCATCATTTCAAATCTTCGGATTCTCTCCGGTTCATCTAATATTATTAGGAAGTCACCCTTCCCAAGATTACTATCACCTTAGCACGCTTACGCTTAAAATCCTATTTTTAAATGCCAAATCCGACATCTTGAGTCAGCTGCACATCCAAGACAGATTTCTTAGATAAATGTGCGTATAAACGTCCAAACTTAATTTCTTAAAAACACAGCTAGCAATAAATGCCATAGCGATTTCTGTCTGCAAAGGTCTAGGAAACTGCGACCCCTAACGGTGGCTAGGGTGCACTAGGGTGCGGTGCCATAAAATTTCCGCATAACAACAAAGTCTGCATAATTATGAGCCAGCAACAGATGAGAATCCAATGCTGCTTAACAAAATCTAGACGTTACTAGCCCAGCTATAAACCGAGTAAAGAAAGAGTAAATGTTTCACGTTCTCTCAAACTTCACAAAACCTCCACATATTCATTTCCTCTCCGATCGTAACCTTCACTATAACCTTCCACATTATCCTTAAACATGGCCGGTTCAAGTAACTCTATTCCAGTCTCCGATTCATTCAACCCTTTCTTTCTTGAAGCCTTACTTCATGACTATCAGACTAACATGTTGTCTGATTTGTCAAACAATGCATCATACCCTTATTCTTCTTTACTTCCCCAAAATCCCGTAAGTATGAACGTTCATTCATCTGCCTCAACGATTAACATTCCTACTCCTCCTCCAAGGATACAAGATTCTATTTTTACCACCACTAACAGAAAGGAATCTGAAGCAGGTCCATCAAGGCGACCTGTCCAAAGGTGTCGTAATGTGGCAGAACTTATGGAGTCTACGGTACCTTCTCAACCAAGGAATCCTGCTTCTACCTTGACTGAGACCACTAATCCATTTTCATGTGGTTGCTGCCATGTTCTACGAGAGATCATTCATACCAATGGACTTCAATACCATAAACTTGAAGTTCATGGGAGGATTGGTATGATATGCCACGCTGTCTTTCACCAGGACGTACAAGGAGGTTCTTACAGTCCTCAAGTATTTGACTTTGGTAAGAAGAATTTAGATGATGTCAAACATTTTCTAGAAAATTATTGTTTGAATCAAAAATCTTTAGGGTATGTCCTGGTGTCGGATCCCCTATCAGCCTACTATGAGGCCCTCTGTGTTGGTTTGGAATGGACTAAAAATCAAAATGAACTCCCTAATAGTTCATTTCCAACCAATACAGAAAATATATCCAATAAAGGAAAAGAGCTCATGGTTGTAAATAATAATCCTTCAGTCCCCATACCTAGTAATCCATACCGATCAAGAGCTGAACAAAATATTAGAGCTGCATCAATGTCAATAGATGATCTTAGAGACTTCTTCCATTTACCTCAACAAGAAGCGGCTCAACAAGTTCGTCTATGCAAAAATGTTCTAATGAAAATATGCCATAGGGGAGGAATAAAGCATTGGCCGTATGTAAAAATTCGAAGCACTATGAAGCAAATAGCTAGATTGAGAAGAACAATGTCTTCTGATGGTCCTCTCTCAAGTGCAGCCACTCAGGAAGAAATTAATAGACTTAAACTTGAGATAGTCGAAGCTTGCGGTGGGATTGTACCAACTGTTGTTCTTGATGCTTGAATTAATATAGTCTACTCTTCTTAGCCTTCTTGCTAATGTTTGTAATCTCTATTCTAGGATTCATAAGGATTTTTGAGTTTTCCTGCCAAACTCAACTTTATCTATTAAATTCACACTTAAGCAAGTTATTCTAACTTATCGTTTAATCAAAACTATGTCGGTATACGGTTATGGTATTGTCATCTGTTAATCATATCAGTTAGCTAGGTAAGTGTAAATCTAGTGAAAATCTCTTCATGTTTTTCACAACGGCAACTAATTGAATAACCATCAAATAGGGACTTAGTCTTTCAATCACTTTTCTAGACACCAATGGTTAATAAAAATATTCATCCCCTAAAAAGAAATTCTAGGCCTACAGAATCCAATATTCAATAAATTTTCTACTTACCATCTTCCGCAACCAGGCTCTTCATTATCAATCACTTGAATATTTCTTTTTTATTAACCCATTCTTCTCCTATCATGAATGTCACAAGAAAATTAGGTAAATGTAATCCAAAACTATAAAGGGAAGTGCACATGTCATGATATTTAATTTGCCATGACCTTAAAAAAAAAGTTTTAAGAAAACACTTTTGAAAATAAATAAAATTGTCATGGAACGTTTAGCTCTGATACCAAAAATGTAACACCTCAATTTCAATGCCCAAAAACTTTGTCAAAATATTTGTAATACCTCCAACAGAGTTTATCCATATCCGAATCATCGGGTTGCATCACCATTTCCAATAAAATTCATAATACATAATCAAAATAAAATTTCAGAAAAATATTTCAGAGTTCAACACAAAACGGAAGTCTTAGGTTCATGGCAAATAAAATAACATAACATAAACTATAGGAGTACAAAAGAGCCTCCAAAGCTCACTCCATAGGTGCCTTCCCTTGCTCTCTACTAGGATATTCACCTGAAAAATGTTAATATGGGATGAGATTCCACGTCTCAGTAACTACTGAAAGTTTCTACCGTACACAAGCAAATTACATATGACAAAAACATGGGCTAGTTTCAAATATGTTTGTAAATATATATATATATATATATATATCATAATTTCTCATACGAGAATATTTGCAAAAGTAATCAATATGTCGAATTATGAATTATACAAATATACAATGCAGAATGCAGCCTCCCTTATATCACCGTCCTCCCTTATACCGCTGACTGGAGCCATAGGCTAACTCATAGTCCAATAGAAACTCATTCATTTGACTGAATGGTTCCAAGCCCACCAAAATTTAAGATACACCCGGCCAAATGTATAGAGCTTAAATCTGGACTATGGCTCCCCTCCTTAAAAATAACAACTAAGGAGGTGTCACATGTCCCACAACTCCAATGCAATCCCGGCCAGAGGAAAACATGGAAGATGGGGCCCTAAAAAGGTACCATCCACTGTGCACCGAGTGGTGGCATAAACAATTCTTATCATTCAAATCCCTCCTTACTCCAACCCATCATACAGCCGCCATGATAATTATATCAATAAGATCAAGTATAATAAAACATACTTCCATTTATATCAAATATCATAAAGTGGTAAATCAAATGTCTCATAAAAATTCGTCGGTCTAATATGTCATTCTTGAAATTCAAGGGATCAAACTGTCGTTTCTTAAATTCGGGTCTAAAATGTCATTCTGAAATTCAGGGGCAAAACTGTAATTTTTGCTAGGTACAAAACCATAATACTCAATTATATTATAATACATATAAACCAGTCCATATTAAAAAGTAATTTGTAATCATACACAATTCACAAGTATATGGAAGAATATTCAGAGTTACCTGTCACTCTATAGCTCCCAAAAAGTTACCGCAAGGCTTCCCTACATTCCTTCTCCCTCCCTCCCTCTCTTTCCCTACCTTTCTGTGAGTCTTGAGTGTTTGTGTGTTGTGAAAGAAATGAGAAGGGATGAGGTATTTATAGAGTTCGGGTCTCAACTAGTTTTCAAAAATCACATGTCCATCTACTACACATCTACCATTTATCTACCATTCATTTGTCCATCTACTACACATCTACCATTTATCTACCATTCATATATCCATCTACCATGTAACTACACATCTCCATCTACCATCTAACTACCATTCATATGTAGCTACCATACATATCTCCATCTACCATCTAACTACCGAATACCCATCTTCCGATCAAATATCACATGCTTATCTACTTCATAACTATCTACCATTCAAGTTAATATCCGATTTCTTATTCGCCCTGCCGGTCACGGAAATGACTTCCGCAAACACCAGCTTCTAGACAAAAATTCATTTGTTTGTAATATGTCCTGACCTAAGAAACTTAGTTCATGGTTTTCTAGATAGGATTTAATTTCTATCAGTTCTCTCTCTTTTAAATCATTAATGGTACTTAAGTGTACTTTGGTCATTTATGGTAATTTCCCCAGAGTACAAAATACTCCCGTGACATTTTTTAATATTTTAATGAATAGTAAATACGTATATGTGAATAGTAAATACTATTCATGTACGTATTTGTGAATAGTAAACACTATTCATGTCCAAAAATTACTGATTCCAAATTCGTCATTTTCAAAAATAGGGCCTAGTAGTCTTCCAAAAATAGGCTTATTTTCTAGTCTTTAGGTCCAAAATTCGGGATATTACAAGTATGGAGTGCTCCACAAGGTCTCTACAGCCTACCATCCTCAGACAAACGGTCAAGCTGAAGTCTCGAATAGATTGATTAAGCAAATCCTTCAGAAGACTGTTAACTCTACCCGGAAAGTTGGAGTAAGCGACTAGATGATGCTTTGTGGGCATATGGCACCACCTATAAGACTCTGATTGGGATGTCTCCTTATCGGCTTGTCTTTAGTAAGGCATATCATCTTCCGGTTGAGTTGGAGCATCAAGCCTATTGGGCCATTAAGCAGTGTAACATGGATTTGGCTAAGTCTGGGATGGAGAGGAAGCTACAGTTGCAAGAGTTAGATGAGCCGCGATTGGATGCCTATGAGAGTTCACGTTTGTACAAGGAAAAGACTAAAGCATTCCATGATAAGCATATCCTGAGGAAGGAGTTTTCTATGGGCCAAAAAGTTCTTCTGTTTAACTCTTGTTTGAAGTTTATGCCCGGTAAGCTTCGATCTAGATGGGACGGCCCTTTTGTGATCACTAACATTTTTCCATTTGGTGCTGTTGAGCTACGTGATCCAACCACAGGAAACATCTTTAAGGTCAATGGTCATCGCCTCAAGCCATTTCATGAGGGATCCCAGCAGCAGCCTGAGGAGGCGGAGATTCTCCTCATTGATGCCACTTATCGTCCATAAACCCCTTGGGGAGTATTCTTCTTCCTTCTCCCTCTTTCTCTTTTATTTGATTTCCTTTTTTTCTCCTTTGCTTTTTGAAATAAATACAGTCTCTCTTTCTATGAATGCTACTTATTATGAACTTGGACATGTTGGTTTTAATGGATCATTCTATCTAGTCTGCAATTCTTGACTCTTCGATTACAAGTCTTGGTAGTTGATTTGATGTTGTTGATTGCCTAAGTTGGTATTGACCTTGTGAGGTTTTGGGCCTGCATGAATGGAATTCATCTTTTTCCATTCTTTCTTTCATGTGTGCATCTGCTTATGATTTGCGTTCTCTAGAACTTGCTCCTTTTCTTTTTGAAACTACATTTTTCACTTATGTGCATAAATGTGATGGAAGCTTGTTTTCTTTTTTTTATTTTCCCCACTTTGGCCAAATAGCCTTTCCCTTGCATTATGATTCCTTTGCTAGCCCTTTGTGCCTTTTTGCCCATTCTTTTCTAAGCCACATTACAAGCCTAAGCGTAAAACCATTTTATTCCGCACCTCAAAAATTTATTGAGCATTGGTTTACCTTGGTTTTGTGTTTAAGTGTGGGGGTTGCTCAGGAGTGCAACAGTTTAAGTGTGGGGGGGAGATATTTGATTTTGTCATAGTGATTATGTATATAGTATAGATCTTCAATAAAAAAAAATGAAATGGCCTTGAAAAAAATGAACAAAATTTGAAAAAGAGAGAGAGAGAGAGAGAGAGAGAGAGAGAAGAAAGAAAGAAAGAATAGCAAAAAGAAAAGAAAAGAAAAGAAGAGAAAAGAAAGGGGGGAAAAAAGGGAAAGAAAATGCATAGAAAGAAAGGAAATAACTAAGTAAAAATAAAAATTTTCATACATAGAAAATGATTGTGTTAATCAATGCTCTTTTTAATTTCTTTGGTGCTTAGCCTCTCATTCCATACTGCTACCTACCTTCACCCTAACCCCATTACAACCTTCAATAACAAGCTCTCTTGAGTTGTGCATGCATGTGTTATGAGTAATAGAGACGTAGAAATTGAGCAAGCTTATGGTAGAACAATTTTCTTGAGTAGAATTTGAGCAATACACTTATTTACCCTAAACACTTGAGAGATTGATTAATTGAGCGCATCATTTGAGAGACCATCTTTTGTGATTAGCATCATTGAGGAGATTACCATGAATTGTAATTTGAGATGAAGGGATTTTGGTCTTGATTGATTGATCTTTTGGAGCTTTATGTCCCTTGTTCAAATTTTGCATTGTTGGCAATTGCTAGAAAAGAAGAGTTCCTTTTTTAGGTCTTTTTCTTTCAATTTTGCTCAATAGTGCAAAAAGATAAGTGTGAGGGAATTTGATAATTGAATATTTCATACACTACTTTTTGTCTCTTGATTAATAATTTAGGACTTTTTAGCTAATAAATAATGACTTTTATACTTATTTGGGCCTTGGGCCTTTGATTATATTTTAGCCATTTTTAATAATAAAATTCCAGTTTTACATTGATTCACTATTTTCACCTTAACTCTTGAACCAGACATCGGATTTGCCTCATTTTTGTCTCATATTTCAGATGATTTAGAGAGCTACAATCGTTATGAAGACATGAAGAGAAAATTCGGACAAGAGGGTGGTTGATTTTGGAGCCAAAGTCATATGCTTATTTCCAGATTTTTATTTGTAATTAAAGCTCATTTTTAGTATTTTCCATTTTGGGCCTGAATTGTGGATTGGAGCCCCATTTTCGTTTTGCCATTTAGGGTTAAGTGTGGCAGCAGCAAAGAAACACCTTTTCATTCACGTTTTGTTAAACTTGTGGATCAAAATATAAGCTTTTATTTTCTCTCAACTGTTCTTCATATATTCTTCGCGTTCTTGGCGTTCTTCATCTATTCTTCGTTTTTCCTAGTTATGTTCGGCTAAATCTCTGTGATTAGCCCACGGATTAAGGATTCTACAATCCAGAGGATTCGCGCTTAATCGGTAACCGTCTAACTCGTTTCTGTATTCTCTGATCGGATTCGATTTTTGGATTTGGATTGGGTTTTTGATTAAAAACCCAGATCGATATTTCCCAAGGACGTAGTTTGAACTAGGTCAAAGTATTATTGTGCGATCGTACAGTGATACGCCACTGATTCGAACAGATTCTGAACGATTGTTCAGTTGAGGGAAATTCTGGATAAATGCAGAGACCTCGGTTTATCTAGAGTTGATCACAAGTTTGGTTGTGAATCTGTTTCGTCTGAGGAAGGAAAGTGAATTCGTAATCCTGGGTTAATCTCTGTTAACTGTTTAATCTCTGTTTGATTCGTTCTGTTTCTGCTTGTTTCGTTTTGTCTCAGTTTAGTTTCATTTTTATTCTGTTCACATCAAAACCCCCTTATTTTACTATTCTGTTCCACTGTTATCAATCGAACCTGCTGCGAATTCATCAGGGAAACCACCCAAGTTCCCTATTTCTGCAAAAATCTTATTTGAACTTGGTTATTTTGAGAGATACGGCAAATCTCTACCGTGAGCTCTGAACCACCCTGACATTAACGTCGGGTACCCTCTGGTTCCCGGCCCTCATTACTAAGCTTTATAGAGAGGCCAGTGTCCTCTTCGATGCCACCGAGGAGCGACTCCACCTTGCAAACCCTCTCTCCCAGTTAGGGAAAAAACCTAAAACGTCGTGCACCTTTAGCCCTTCCAAGCAGCTTTAGCGCCGGACCCTTAACAGCACCTTCCTCGGCATTTGACAATGAGAGCTTGGTCAGATAGGTGGTAGCATTGCAACACTCCATTGCCATACTCCTCCTCCAACTCCAGATGCTCTGGCAGTACATTGCCAATTGCAATCGCTTCATCGCTGCCAATCTCATGACCCATATTCCACAATTCACCCCGTTTCCATTGTTACACGATACTATTTTCAACATGGCTAAACCACCCAGGGCTCTGTCCCCAACGACGAGCCCCTTGGGGTACCATAAGCAGCGCACAACAAGAGCCCCTAGGAGCCCTGATGAGCTGCTTTTGTCGCTAAAGCAATCAATTAAACTAGGTCCTAATTAATTATGCAATATAGGGTCAACCTAGGTCATTCTCCCAAGGAGCAATTTGTGGGTTTTTCTTTAGGTTAAATTTAGGTGATGAAAAATGCAATAGAATGAACCTAAACTAAAATACAAGATACTACTACCTAAATGAAATTAAACTAACTAAATGCACTAATGCAATTGACTCTAAACCCTAAATGAGAATGGAACTAATCTATATGAATTTGAATGCACTTTTTAGGGGGTTTTGTTATGAGAGAAGAATTAAAATCCTAAGAAGATTAATTAAAAGCAAATCAAATCAAACAACAAAGATTTTGTTCGGTTATGATGATGGAGGTGACAACTTAGGAATTGCATGAAGTTAACTTTCTTAGCCTAAATCAATTAAATGAGACCAAAAGGAGATTAATGAATTTAATTACCCAATTGAACATGGGAAACCCTCTATGTGTAAACAATTAAGATGATAAACCAAATTAACAATTAAATTAATAACGAAAACTCAATTATAAATTTAATCAACAATCCAATGGTTGCAAACAAGAATCCAGCAATAAGCATAAAAACTTCAAATTATCAGTCTAATCCAAAAGAAATAAGTTTACAATCTAAAACTAGATTGTTCTCAATTAATACAACTCAAAATCCTTTAAAACTAAATAATCTCAAGTTTAAATTAAAAAGATAAAAAGAAAGACACTCCCTTTGTGATCTCTAAGTGTAAAACCCTAGGCTCTAGCTATCTCCATGCTCCTCCTAAGTTGCCTCCTAAAAGAGCTTAAGCTTCCATACAGATCATTCCTCCTCCAAGCATCAGATTTGCCACGACCATGAAAAGGATTTAAGAGGTATTAATTGATAGTTGAGTAATGGTCGTGGGGCCCGTATGGAGAAATAAATATAATTGAATGAGGTCAATTCTCCGATGGAGTGGTACGCTGGAATGGAAAAGAGGAATGGAATGGATATATAAATATGATGATGGCTTCTTTTATTCCTCCAGTTTCCGGAGTTCTTCAATGTTTCCAGTGACTGCGTCTACCTCCGCCTGTGGGCGCTCAATTTCTCTGTGTGCGTCTCAGCGTCTCTCAATGAGAGCGTGAATAATCAATAGGCAGCTAGGTTAATTTTATGGGAGGAAAAGAGGCTTTGAGTACCAACTTGGGCCCATTAAAATATAAGAAGCCCAATAAAGTTCCACCATTGGATTTCCTTTTAACTTCACTGAAAAATTCTGCACCATAGGATCTTCTAATATGATAAAATCGTAATCTATCATATCTTAAGAAATATTATGTAATCACAAGATAACAATTATGATATTAATAATTTAACCAATAATCTCATAATTAATTCAGATTTATATTATTTCCTAAAATTGGCTAACAATCCAAATATTATCTAATAAATCCAAATTAGCCTAAAATAATCCCCAAAATAAATGAATAAGGCGGGATAAAATATATTAAATTGGGATTTATCAAGACCCCTCCTGTAGATATCCGAGAGCTCTAGCAAAGGCGACGATTCTATCTCCACCTGCACTGTGCGTATGGCCAAGTCATGAGCCGCCCATCCCTACCGTTGAAACTACCCTGTGTTGGTAACCTCTTCCTTCTTTTTACTTTACTCTTCCTATCTACAAAAAAAAAATTAAAATAAAAATTTCGATATGATTCTACTTGTTTGTGTCCCTCTCATTTGACCGTACACTAGCCCAGCCACCACCCTCCAGTTCTGCTTGCTTTCTGCAATAGGGGCATTGTAGCATTCAAGTGTAGGGGAGGGATATATGTGCTAGTATGTGTGCTTAGGTTAGCTAATTGTATTTGTGGGCACTATAGAACAAAAACAAATTTTGGAACAAGTAAACTTGTGCTTAGAGCATGAAAAGACACCTATAGTAGTAGGGTCTCCGAATGACCTGGTAGAATCTATCTTAAGGAAATTGAACCGTGTAGGCTTGGGATACTGACAGTACTGGATAAATCAGTGTAGGGCAAAGTGATAGCAAGGAAGAGAATAGAGTTAAGCCACATGGAAGAAAATTTTGAGCCTTAAATTTTTTTTATTATATGAGCATGCCTGCTAATTTAAGAATTTTCTTTGGTTTGGATACCTTACACCTGAATCATACTGCATAAGGCAAAGGTATTCAATTTTCGCCCACTAAATCCATACATGATCCACTGCTACCATACTCATTTGTCACCCCCTTGAGCCATGCATATACTACTATAGCAGATGCTAGACAAATAGCTAAGAAAAGATACACATAGTAATTGTTGTAGCATATTGCACACTTACCAAAATAGTGACAAGGCGATGAAAAAAAAAATATTTCTTTGGTAGCATAAGGCATCACATTGAATAGGGCATGTAAAGACGCAACATCATAATTATATGTTATAAAGACCTGTTTGACATTATGCTATAGCATATTTTCATCTTAGCAGTGCCACGCATTACAACTTGAAAAGACCTTTCGATGCAGTTAAGTTCAGCCATAAGGAAACATCCTTAGAAATTTTACAAACCTCTAGAACTTCTAGGCTAGCACGACAAAGAGAAACAAATTCCCCCATGTGTGAGAGCGAACAAACACCTTATCCGAGAGTCTTTTGATGCTCTCTTACTGGAGCAATGCTCTGCACTAAGTCACCAGTACTGGGTAGTGGGATTTTTTACATGAAACTCTGAACTAAAGGCAATGACAGGATACTAGATCCTTAGGAAAAGCGTGCAAGCTGGAAAAGGTGCTTTCTACTCTATAGCTTTTCTCTTTGTTTTGCTCAGGAGTGCAAAAAGTTAAGTGTGGGGGAGTTTGATGAGTGGTATTTATGCCATGTTTTCCCTATGTGTTTTGACTATTTTGAATGATAAGTCTGATCTTTAATGTGTGCCATCTAATAAAATGTATGGAAATTCATGCACATAGGGAAAGAGAAGATAGATCTTACAAATTGTTGCATTCATACCATTATCCTACTTATGCGTATAAGAAAAGGACCACAATTTGTTTTATTATGAAAGTGCATAAGGAAGCAGATACATTGCTATAGCATATTGTATACTTACACTTGTGCTAGCAATACAATGGGATCACTATGCTACAGCAAAGTAAATGATGCAAAATTATGCACTAAGTTATTCTAATATTTCCTTGCGAGTTTTAAGAAAGTAAGACAAGTCACCCAGATGCACGTGGAGACGGTGATTGACTGAATCTGAATCTAGAAGATGCAGAGAATCAAGAGAAAGATTGAGAGAATCCCGCAATATTAAAGGAGGATCAATCAACTAAATCTAAGATCTTGGACCCAATAGATTTGGAAGGCCCAACTGACTAGATGTGCGACCGAGAAGACCTGACTATAAGAGGAAAGCGCGGAAAAACCTAAAAGAGTCGGAAGTCGTGAGAGAAAGCAGTCAACTATTTCCAATCAGACTGTACTCATGCCGAAGGAACGAGAGAGATGATGGATCGAGAGGAAGTAAATCAAACCGAGTTCTTCCTTGGAGTAAGACAAATTTTAGAAGACGTAGAGACGTCATGTGACAGGACGCTTCTTATGCCATCAACCTTTCAACGAGCTTCTTGTTTTCTTTTCTATTTTATTTACCGTAATTCTGTTATGGGCTGTTTTACAGTACTTTGTGGTATGTGTTACCCATCAATCATGAACTAAATTCCTTGTGGCTGAGTAAGGATGAATTGAGGGAATGACCCAACTTAGGATGAAATCTGAGCTCAGCCTGTTGCTAAACCGATACATTCCTTTAATTCCCGATCACTTATTTAAACTCTCATTATTAGTAATAGCAAAACAACCAAAAATCAATATCACTTTTACACAACTTGCGTTAGAAACTGAAATCATTTGTGGAATCACAGTCTCTGTGGGACAATACTCTACTCACTCTTTATTATTTGTTCGATTGATTCACTTGCCATAAGAAAAATCGACCAACAATTATGCAATTATATGTATGTTTAAGTTCAATGAAATGGAGAAACTTGTTAGATTAGTCCTTGAACGAACTCAGCTTAGCCTAAGCTAATATAATGTTCCTTTGGAAGGCCTTCTTAGCTAGTCTCATTTTCATGTTCAATGACATGATTTCTTTGAGATGCATGATATTATGCAACTTCTGGAAAGTAAGGTAACAATCATGTAAGCTATATCTAACATAATCTTCTAACTAATCACATCTGTACCTATTATATCTGCTCTTAGTTTACAGTAAGCTAGCACGTAAAGTCCTTCTAGGTCTTGATATATTTTTCCATTGGCAGGTGTATGTTATTGGGTCATCGTTTAAGAGGCTTGGAGAACATATTGCATCTAATCTATGCTGTTGGGCTGTTATAGAGAAGGTAAAAGCATGTATATTCTTTTCCTTCCTTCTCAAAATTTATATTATAACATTAATATTCTTCCATGGAAAATATGCATATAATTGCTGGTCGTTCTACCGGTAGCAACTGTTAGTGTTGAGCCAGTTTTTTCTGTAATGACTTTTGTTAACCTTAAGTTGCACAATTGGATAAGTGATGATTGGTTTAACTCATGCATACTAACTTATGTTGAACGCGATATATTTGATAAGATTGATGATTAAGATATAATGCAATATTTTTTAGGAATGAAGAATCAAATAATGCTTTTCTATGTTAAATTTAAGTTTTCTTTTCTTTTCTTATTTATATTCTTTTATTTTTTAATGTATTTACAACTTTCCTTAAAAAATCGGGGACAGCATCGCCGAATCCCCCTACAAATTGTGTGAATACAAACAAAAAAATCTTAGTTTCACCACTGCTTCAGCTGATGGTCCATTTTTCCCTCCATCCAAACCAAGCCCAATAGATGCTCAGAGGTAGAATTGAATCCTAGACTGTATCACCAATTACCATTGAAAGCAACTAAGGATGGAACTTCTATGCATGCTATGAAATAATTTTAGAAATAATAATCTTAAGTTATCCCTTAGGGTCTGTTTGGTTTGAGGGGATCGGAGGGGAGGGGGAGAGGATGGAGGGATTTTAGTCCCCTCCCCTTGTTTGGCTAATGATATTTTTTAGGAGGGGAGGGAAAATTTTTTAAAATTCTCCCCCCTCCCCCCTCAAAAACGTCACCCCCAAATAGGACGGATTCGGAGGGATTATTAAAATGGATGTGTGAGTGGACAAAAATGTCCCTAGTCTTTTGTTGTTATTCTCAAAATACCCTGAAGCCCTTTTCTTGTTATTTGAGCTCTTCATCTCAGACAACAAGACCAACTTGTCGTCTTGCCTCTGAATCTACTGTCGTGAATTCGTTGTGCTGGTTGAAAGTGGAGCCAAATACCCAAGAAGGGGGGTGAATTAGGTATTTTTAAAAATTCTTGCAGATAACTCTGTTTTCTAAAGGTGAAAACAGAGATAAACAGAGGAAAGGGAAGAACAGCAAGACACGAGAGATTTATACTAGTTCGGTCTTAACCACTTGACCTATGTCCAGTCCCCAGACTCTCTGAGATTTTCACTATATCAATGATTACACACTCTGCACTTAAGAAGTAATTCTCTCACTAGAACTCACTCCCCCTTACAAGTTGTAATCAATGAATCCCCAAATCACCAAGTCCCCTTGACTTGTGATTCTTTTACAATAAATGATAATCAGAAAGAGACTCTCTCTAAGAGCAGATATTGATAAACACTGAAGCTCTTTGTATCAAAAGATACTATACAAATGAAAACAGAAGAAAGTAAATGTAGACTTGATTGCAAATTGTTTTTAGCTGTTGTGGTTATTGGAAAGACTTGAATGCAGCTCTATTTATACTTAGAGATCATTAAATGACCGTTGCTTTCCAAATAGATCCGTTGGAAAAGTTCTACCAAGGTTAGGAAATGGTTTAGCCATCTTCTCTCTCTAATTTCCACTTAATCCAGTTGGCTAGATGATCAGAGTTGACTCTCTGCAAATTAATCCGTTGGAGAAGTGGTTGCTTGTTGTAGAAATCATTCTTTAATGCTTTCCAAACATGTGCAGATGGATTAGCCAAAAGGGTGCAAGTTTCTAGACAAAGCATTTAATGTTCTGAACTACTTTTTGCTTTTTGCTTTAACCCTTCAATAAACATCTTCTTAGTCATCTGAAACTCACTAACAAAGTGGTTAAATATAGCTGAGAATATAGAAGATTAATGCTAGAAAGTATTGAAATCAAACAACAAGGTTTTACAAAATCGTTAAAATCAAATTTCAAAATCAGCGAAGGAAACTCGAGTTTGTTCATCAAAACTCGAGTTTTCAACTGTGCACTTAAGTCCAAACTCGAGTTTCAAACTCTAAACTCGAGTTTTCTTCTTTCAGAGAGCAAAGTCGTGTTTTGAACTTTTAGACCAAAGTTTAAGTAAAACTCAAAACTCGAGTTTCCAAAACCAAACTCAAGTTTTGGACTTTTAATGAAGTATAAGTGTTTCAGTCCAAAACATCAAAACTTGAGTTTTCTTTTAAGACTCGAGAGTTTTCAAAACGTTGAAAAACTTCATAGTTCTCTATTTGGCCAAAACTCGAGTTTTCAAAGTAAAACTCGAGTTTTCACTTTAATGTGAAAACGTTGAGAAATTTAAGTCAATCCAAAACTTGAGTTTTAAACGTGAAACTCGAGTTTTCAAATCATTGATAAAATGCATTGCTCTCTGCCTGATCAAAACTCGAGTTTTCATATAGTTATGAAAACTTTGAAAATCTACAATGCTCTCGAGTTGGCTCAAAACTCGAGTTTTCATCCAACAATGAAAACTTTGAAAATCTGCTCAAGTTGGAAACTTGAGTTCTCTCTGGGAACTCAAGTTTTCAAAATCTGAGTGAAAACATAAAAACTTTCTGTCAAATCAAAATTCGAGTTTTGAAATCAAAACTCGAGTTTTCTCTTAACTTAGAAAAAACTTAGAAAATCTCAAGACAGATTTAGATTCTGGAGTTTTGGCGCAAAACTGGATTCAAAAACCAGAGACTCTCTGTATGAGCAAAACTCGAGTTTTGTCTTTAGTTGAAAATATTTAGAAGTCTCTATATGTGTCAAAACTCGAGTTTTCAAACTGAAACTCGAGTTTTGTCTTGAGGTGAAAACTGAGTGCTTTCTGTAATGTTCAAAACTCAAGTTTCCAAAGGAAACTTGAGTTTTGCTCTGTTCGATGAAAATGAGCAGCTCTCTGTCAAGGTCAAAACTCGAGTTTTGTCTTGACAGTAAGTTTTTCAACTTACCAAGACAAAACTTCATTTTTGGGTTTGCAATTGCCAGTTATCATCAAAACTATAGAGAACTAACACTGGTCCCTTTCTTGCTTCTTCCTTTTTTTTGGTTTCCCTTTTGCCTCCCATAGGTTTTTACCATTTCTTTTGTTATTTCAGTTTGAGTTTTTGTCACCTGTAAAATTTGTGTTTTGATCAAAACAAATTCGAATTTCTGAAAAAGACTAAGCATAATTATTTGCTTGATCATTTCTTGTTTCTCGTCATAATGGCTATGGATATATCTCCGTTTTTATAACTTGTGATGTTGTATTGTGTGGTTTGTGTCGTCGTGACTAGTTTTTATTTGTGAGAACCCCAGAGAGACGTTTATTCGCTGGTTTTTACCTGTGTATAAAAAAGAAATTGGATATGAAGCACTTTTTTATTCAATTTGTAATTGATTTTTTGTCGATCAGGTTTTCTTGTACCGTCTCCGTCTAGGGGTTCTATTGCGTATGGCTTACACTAAAATTTCCTGAATTTGTTGTTGGCTGTGGGAGTGTGGTGTACTGCTTACATTATTGCTGCTGTTGTTGCCTTCTTTCGAGCCATCAATTTTCTCCGTCTATTTTGAACTGCCATGGCTTATGCACAGCTTGTTATAAATCCAACTTTAGCAGCGAGGTGATATATTATATTAATCTTTGTCCTGTTATATCCTTGCTCTTTTTGGATTGGTTATTTATTTTCGTCTTTCTTCTTTTCGGTGTAAAATTGTTGAGATCCTGATTGGTTTAGGCACTGTCGTGGTTATATATTTTCTTCTTTCTTCTTTCGTAGATTTTGAACCACTGTCGTGCTTTAGTTTGAACATCGAACACATAATTTTTGTTTCAATATATATATATATATATATATTAAACAGGTAACATAAATTTCTCTTATAACATAAGACTAAAGTTGTTAATGTGAAAAAATTTCCCTCCCTTCCCTTTCTAAACCAAATAAGGTAACATTAAAATCCTTCCCCTCTGCTTCCTTCTAATCAGTCCAAACAAAGTAATATCAAAATCCCTCCTATCCCCTCCCCTCCATTAAAATCCCCCCTCCCCTTCCCCTCCATCGAACCAAACAGACCCTTAGGGTCAGGGATTTGGAGGGGAGGGGAGGGGAGGGAAAATTCTTATGACTTGAATTTCTAAAAATTGAGAAAGTGGAGTTACAAAATTTTAATAAAAAGGAGATACAAGATAAAAGAGTATGAAAAATTGATTAAAACCTTTTAACCCACTTCTCTCTTTTTGTTTTTCAATCCAACTCAAAACCATTTTCCCTACATGCACTTTCCCTCTCCTCTCCTCCTCTCATACCAAACAAGCTATATATCTTATATTTACGACTAAGGTCAACTTTCCAATTATTTAAGGACATGAGGGAGTATTTCTAAAACTTGTTCTAAAAATATTATTCTACATAATAGTTCTAATAACATGAAGATAAACAATAGGATCAACATATTTTTCCAACTCTCAATGGTTTAATCTGACAGCATGACATTAACATCAGTAGTACCAGAATGAAGAAATTAAATGAAAGCAACTTCTTTTTTTTTTTTTTTTTTTTGGGAAACAAAATGCATCATATGAATTATTAAGAAAACAAGACATTGAAGATTTGACTTCTCATCAGATAAACAAAAAGACTTGACTTTTAAAAAATGTCTCTTTCCCCACAGCATGAGTCCAAACTGTATACGTTTTAGTATGATGCTAAGCATGTTCATATAAGTTGAGACAAAATAAAAAATGTGAAGGCTCCAATCTCCATTTCAATTATCTTATTATAATTAATTAATTGGGGCACCTCAAAGTCAAAATTAAATGTGAGCTTTCGTATAATACCCCAAAATTTGTATCTCTTGAATATAATATTTTGGCCATTTAGGACCCATTTAAAATAGGAGAGTATGTTGTCTCCAACTTAGCAAGTATAATTATTCTAATTCTTGAATAAGTTGTCGGTAGAATTTAATAGGGCAAAATTCAACTCCCTAAATTTTTATTAGGAGTCATACAATATTATGAAATACCATAAAAACCCCTAAACCAATTAAATGGAATTTCCAACAATTTAAGAACAATTAAACTCACAATTAGTGATATATTGCCATGTAATTCACACATTGGCAAAGTTAAACCGTGAAGGGATAGGAAGAGGTCTAAGATAATTAGAGGACACTAAAAATAATTAGTAGACATCAAAAATTAATCTTAATTGAATTAGCATGCATAATTAATTTAATGATAATTATTTACAAGCAATTTGCAATATTTTGGCTAAAATCAACAATAAAGCCTAACAAGGGATCCATGATTGTAACAATTGGACTTAGTAGGAGCATAATTGAATTGGTAATCAATAAAATCATTTCAAATTAAACCTAATTAAGCTTAACCTGATAATAAACAAGAAGAAATTAATTTAGGGCTTTTTGGCACAACAAAAACTCATTGGATCATTTTGGTAGCCCAAAAAATTGCCCAAACCACCAATAAAGCCCAAAACAACAACCCAACCCTAAGGACCAGAGTGAATTTCGGTTTTTGGGAGGCTTCTAGGGGAAGAGAGTGATTTTCAGCATGTGCAATTAGTCAAAGCTTCTAGATCACAAAGCACTATTCCACTCTTGCACTTCAAGTTTGTTTAAACTTCTTGGAGAAGGAAGGAAAAGATGAAGGGAGAGAGAGAGAGTGAATTTCGGTTTTCAGGTGGATGTAGAGGATGTGAGATTTCAACTTTAACCTAGATCCAATGGTGTTTAATTGACAAGAGCAAAGTTGCATTTTATTACCAAATTGCCCAACCTTTTTCCTATAAATAGGGACCCAAGCTCTTCACTTTTCTTCACACCAAGCAATACAACACTTGCTTATTTGAGAGAGAGTTGAGAGAGCTAAAGGGAAGGCTTGAAGGAGATCAAGCTCTAGGTAAGCAAAGTTCTTAGTTTTGAGTTTTAAATTCCTAGGTAGAAGTAGTTTTAATCTTTAAAATTCTAGAATAATTTTAGTTTCATGTTTTTATAGTTTAAATAGCTTCATTTCGAAAATATAGTGAAGGTAGTGGTTCTGCAAAAATTCCCAGGTCAAGAACAATGTAGTAACGAAGTTCTGGCGAAAATTCGTCGGTTAGGCGATTTCTGAACTAGTAACAGAAACACTCATATTTCATGCTGAAAATGCTATTGAAAAATTCTGAGAAAATTCATGATGAAATTAGACATGTATAGCTTTTTAAATATGTAAAGAACATGTTGAAATGATCTTTGTACAGTAAGAAAGAAATTCTCAAAGTTTATGTTGCGAAAATGCTGGAAATTCTGGGCAGAGGATGAACACGTGAAATCTGAGAATGATTTTTGAATTCTGGGCAAGGCCTGATATTTTTTATGGAAAATAGACATCCTAAGGAGTCCAGAACGTTTTACGGATCTTCGTTTCGATTTTTCTAGAATTAGTTATGATTTTTCAAAGATAAGTGAAATTCTGTCCAATATTGTCCAGCGTTTTTCCACGAATTTTGAGGAAATAAAATGATGGTTTAGTGTACCAAGGGTAGAATATTCAATAGTGGCCAAAATATATTCAAGAATATTATTTACAATTAATAACGCAATATTCCTATTATAGGACACTTGCAAACATATACCGATCGCCGACATACCGGAATTATCAACTCAGGTACGGACGCGTATTGTAACACTAACTCTGATGCTTATGGTATGCTTATATGTGATAGATAGTCTGAGACTCTGTTTTTGAAAATTGATCATACACATACACCTTGATACGGGTTATAGTCGTGATAATGCCGTTATGTTTTCCTAGCGCTGAGGACACGGATGTACACCGTGGCACTGGAGATAGTGCAGACTGTAATAACATACATATTGCAGTGGGTGTGTAATGTTATTATGTGAATATATGAATACTGTATGTGATTAAATGCTGTTTTTGCCATGGATATCTGTCATACATATTTAATACATAAGCATGAGGTTAACCGTTACCTGAGGTTCAATGGTAATTGAACCTCAGCTCTGACTTTAGGCCCAGGACCCTCAGGAGGTCAGACCAAAGAGAAGGGTAAGCAGATAGCGTGACGGAGCGGACGAGGAGATTCTGTTGAAATTTTTATTTTACCGTCTTTTGAATATTCGGATATTTTGGATGACTGTAACAGTACACAGATACATCATTATTGAATGTTATTCAGTTACTCATTTTCACGACTCTTCCGATGCTCTACTCTGATAAACCCTTTTTGAACTCTGATAATTTTATTTCGAAAACGCTTTAGAAAACGGGGTGTTACATTGCGCGCCGGCCACTATAGTGGGGTGGACAAAATTAATAATGTGTTTTTGATAAATGACCAAAACATTTGTCTGTAATTCAATCCATTAGATCTTGCTTGCTATTTCAGATAATCAAATTGTGTTGAATGACATTCTTCGAAGTGTTTATCATTGAAGATTTTATTTTGGGGCTGTCATCAAGCAATACAGGATGCGTCAAAATTTTAAAATTTTAATTTCAATTTTTTTCCCTCTCTGGGTTGAATGTAATATTATCAGTAACAATCATAGGGTTTAATCTGCTCATTTGTATCTTAGCATGTTGTAAGCTAATTCACATTAAATCAAACTGACCATGAAAGTAAACCAAACCAATTCCTTCAAGTCATAGAACTCTACTTAGCATCTCACCTTACTCCATTCTCACCACTTGGAATTCTGTCAATAGCAAGCATTTGAATTATCAAATTAAAATAATTTAATTTTAATCTGAACATATCATTATTTAATGATGAGATTGAATAAACAACATAATAAAAAACAAATTAGTAACTGACCAAAAACAAAATACATCCCAGGTCCTAAACGTACGATCTAATTTTGGGTTGAATTTAAGACTTTTTTCCATTTTATATTTTCATTTGTAAAGAAAACAATCCTGTATTATTGACTAAACACACATAAGTTTACAATGACCAACTGGTCCATAATAGTGCAAAAATACAACAGTCAAGGCCTCATATATATATATATATATATATATATATATATATATATATGCACACAACAGATCACTAATAGTACCTACTCACCCTCCTTAACAGTATATAATCAAAGTAATATTCTTAACATAATTTATCATTTTTCTTCGAAGTAATTTTCTTAACTTATAAACTGATATATAATTTAATATTATACAGAGATATTTTATAAAGAGATCATAGAACATCTATTATAGTTAAGTAACTTCATTAATTTTCTCAAATAAATAAATAGGTCTTATGTTAAAGACCAAAGAAGTATTAACTACTTATTTATTTATTTTAAAAAATAGATTTCATACTATATTCAAATTCAAATAGGATTGGATTACGGGGGAGGATTACGGAATAAGGTGAAATTAATTAGATTATATAATTGAAAAATATGCGCTGATTTTATATCCAACATGAAAAACAATTCGATTTTTCAATATAGTAGACTCGGAAAATAGATTTTGCTATACAAAAACAGATTACTAAACAGGAACGCTCATATTGATTAAAAAAAAAAAAAACAGGAACACTCATCATCAAACTGAATAAATCAAAATTATTTAGAATCAAGCCTAGACCTACAAAGAGAAGCCAACATGCCCTAATCAGAAAGTGATAAGTATATATTTTATGATTAAATAGGTATATATTTTATGAGAATTAGTTGGATTTATTGATATTTGATAGGGCAAAATTTAAAGCCTAAAAAAACTCCGCAAGTGCACGGGCCGTATCAAGTAATAAAGTGATAAGAAAAGTATCGTTCCCACGAGGACTTAGTATCACAACCTTTAGTTAAGCATTAATTTCACAATTTCGTTTAAGTTGAGTAAAATAAATTGAATTTAATTAAGATAAAGAAAAACAAATCAAAACAAAAATAAAAATAAGAAAACTATCACAATAATCAAATGAGCAACCTGGAGTCACTAATCCCTTATTTGATTCTTAGATTTTATCCCCACTAAATTAACTTTGACTAAAAAGCCTAAAAAAACTCCGCAAGTGCACGGGCCGTATCAAGTAATAAAGTGATAAGAAAAGTATTGTTCCCACGAGGACTTAGTATCACAACCTTTAGTTAAGCATTAATTTCACAATTTCGTTTAAGTTGAGTAAAACAAATTGAATTTAATTAAGATAAAGAAAAACAAATCAAAACTAAAATAAAAATAAGAAAACTATCACAATAATCAAATGAGCAACCTGGAGTCACTAATCCCTTATTTGATTCTTAGATTTTATCCCCACTAAATTAACTTTGACTAAATTTAATCAGCTAATCTAGAGTATTAATGTTTATAAGTGCCTGTCGGTCCATTTATACACCTACCTCAAATAATTATGCAATGTCTCACACAATTAATTAAGGTGCAATTCAAATCGGGCTCACTCTAATTTGACTATGCGGAGCTTCTAGGTATATGTCTATCCTAGACGCAAATTAGATTAAAACCTAACTTCACGTTAATTAAATTTAAATCTAATTCCACATTATTTAATCCCAAGGTCAATTTAGGATTCCCTCTTTCAAGTCCAACCCTAAATCCCCAAAACATGCTCAATGGTGATCAGTCAATAAGCAATAACAAAAAACACAGGATTAAATAAACTGAAATAAAATTAAGCAAAACTAACAAGTGGGAATAATCTCTACAACCCAAATAAATTCATAGATTCTCTAGGTTGCAAAAGAAAATTAGCCACACATGGCTATAAGAAAACCCATTACAAAAATAAGAAATTCAAATTCCAACATAAAGAGAAGAAGAAGAAGAAGAAGAAGAAGAAATCCCAGAACAACTCTGCTTCTTGAATTAATATCACGCTCTGCTTCTTCTTTTCGTCCCTCCTTCTCGTTCTGCGATCTGCTCTGTCTTTTGTTGCTTGTCTCTGCTTCCTTATTTATAATAATTTAGATCTTGGGTCATTGATTCTCTTTTACTTATTACAAAGATATCTCATATTTTGTAATTTACTCCATCAGATCACACAATTGATTTTGTTTCTATTTTCTTGCAAGGAGCCATTAAGTTTGGCTGATTGCATATCCTCTTATTGCCTTTTCTACTTCTTTCCAAATCAGCTAATATTTCCCGCACAATAAAAATAGGATATGAGTAGATTTTATGTTGATTTATTCTTTGATCCCAAGTTTCACTCAATTATGGAAACGTTCATAAAAGATAATTAAATAGGTATATAATATCAATAATTCTAATTAAATCTCATAAAATATACACCTATTTAATCATAAAATATATACTCATCAAACACCCCCACACTTAAACATTTGCTTGTCCTCAAGCAAAAGAAAGAGAATTTATTATCTGAAAAGAACATTGCTTATGAAATTCCTAAATAGAGAGCAATAAACCACCACACTTGGATCATATTATCAAATCTTATTTAAGTTAATGTCTTATAAAAATAGGTCACTAAGCCAAAAGAGTGTAACAATCTCTTAACGTCCCATGATCAAAAGATCGGCAAGCAATAAATTCAACCATAAGATTAGTAAAAGAATATTACGCTACTCAATTTCTCCAGAAAAATTCAAATGTCCCCACCAAACCAAGCTTTTCATTTAATTTATTAAGAATTCTCAGGTAGGAAATAACTCATTTTTTCCTTTCCTTTTTTTCTTTTTCTTTTTTTCTTTTTCTTTTATTTTTATTTTTTTTTATTGTTTCTTGAGCCGTTGTAGGTCCCCTTTTGACGCGACCCTGCACATGGGTGATGCAGCACCGGTTACTCAGTTACTCCAACAGGCACCTCAAGAGACTTTTAGCTCAACTCATAACCCTCTTTGACTTTACCGTTTGACGCGAGTGCCAACATTGGTGATGAAGTGCCCCCGGTTACTAAGTAAAGTCTAGAGAAATCATTGGAGTTGGTTTTTTTCCTCTTTTTTTTTTTTTTGATTTTTCCTGAGTTATTTCCCTACACACAAGTTTTACTTTGTTAGTACAGATCATCATCTAATTTTCTAAAGAAATCATATAGCAAAATATTCTTGAACTAATAATTTGTTGATCACATTACAAACTAATCCTTATTCTCATAATCCATCTCAAGATTGCAAAAAAAACTCAAGGCTTAGAAACTTGGTTAAAACTTTTTTTTTTCTGTTTTAATTTTTGACTTGATAATATTCTCCAAGATGGGGAAAGCTCAAAATTAAGGTCAATCCTCAACAATGCAAAAATCTCAAATTAACAAAAATCTTTTCAATTGCATAAGGACAAGCATAATTCAAAGAAATTATATCATAACCAAAGAAACTATATCCCTCCCCCACAGTTAAATCAAACATTGTCCTCAATGTTGCAAAAAATATAAAGAGGGAAAAGAACTAATACTCCCCTGGTTTAGGCCTCTAACTCTGATGTGGAGTGCTTCCCCTGGTACCATCCATGATATTTCAAATTTTAAAGGAGAAAAGAGTGCTAAAGCAAGACCTTACAGCAACAAGAGGAGTGATCTTCTTCAAACCTGAATAAAACTGAAAGAAAGAAAGAAATAATAATAATAAAAGATGCAAACAAAACCCTTGGGTTGCCTCCCAAGAAGCACTAAATTTATAGTCTTCAGCCAGACTTCTCAAAACAAACCACTAATCATAAGTATCAAACACCATAATTACCTTGTCTTCATTTCTTTTCAAGCAACAAGGTATCTCACACAAAAATTGATCATTCAAGTTAATTACTTGTATTTCCTTAATCATAGACAATCTTGGATTACAAGCAATCATTGAATTCAAAGAAGGCACAACATGCATATTCTTAAAAATAAATATAGGCACTTTTAAGAATTTAGAGCATCCAATAAAATCAACTTGACTCTCATCAGTAAGAGTCAACACTTCAAGAGGAGAGTCATGAACAACAACAATTGGGACATCTACATCAATTGGATCACAATCCTTAGGCTCCACAGCTAGAACCTCATCTAGACATCCATTATTCTCATCTAACTCAATTTCAAACCCACAATCACTTTCTATATTATCCATAGTCTCATGTAATTCCATTCTTTCAACTTCCTCATAATAATCATTATCAACATAAGAAGTAGTCATCAGGTGTAAGGAATTATTTTGCATTTTAGTCTCAAGAGTTGAAACAATTTGACTCACATATACCTTAATATGTTGGACACTTGACTTAATATCTTGGACACTTGACTCAATGCTAGAGACAAATTCCTTTTGCTCTCTACTAAACCTCTTTGATGCTTCTGCACACTCCTCAACTAATCTTTCTAAATTAGATTTTTCCTTATACTCAATTGTGTGCTCTTCAATATGTGGATAAGAGTAAAAAGGAGAGGTATTTTCATGAGAACAATAGACATGTAGATCCCCAAACTTTTGTTGCTCAAAACTTTCACTAGGACCAAATGAATGATCAAAATAAGCTTGGTCCCTAGCAAAATCATGCCTCACAAAATGACTAGTTGTACTATATGGACACTGCTCATATAAATGATTCCCTCCACAATAAACACAAGACATGCAAACATATTGAGAAGAATCAACATATGGAATACAACCATCATTCATGCTCCTTTTACGTTGCCTACGTTCATTCAAAGAATTTAAAATAGCAATCAATCCATCTTGTATAGAAGACGAAGAATTCATCTCCTTCTCAATATAAAGACCAGTTGGTTGCCAATTGAAATCCATTTTTTTTAATTTTTCTAAAACAATAAAATAAAATATTTACAAACTCAAACTTAAACTACTAATGCTCAATCAATTCCAACCAAGGCAGTTGTGGCACACAAGTCCCCAGCAACGGCGCCAAAAACTTGACAGGGCAAAATTTAAAGCCTAAAAAAACTCTGCAAGTGCACGGGCCGTATCAAGTAATAAAGTGATAAGAAAAGTATCATTCCCACGAGGACTTAGTATCACAACCTTTAGTTAAGCATTAATTTCACAATTTCGTTTAAGTTGAGTAAAACAAATTGAATTTAATTAAGATAAAGAAAAACAAATCAAAACTAAAATAAAAATAAGAAAACTATCACAATAATCAAATGAGCAACCTGGAGTCACTAATCCCTTATTTGATTCTTAGATTTTATCCCCACTAAATTAACTTTGACTAAATTTAATCAGCTAATCTAAAGTATTAATGTTTATAAGTGCCTGTCGGTCCACTTATACACCTACCTTAAATAATTATGCAATGTCTCACACAATTAATTAAGGTGCAATTCAAATCGGGCTCACTCTAATTTGACTATGCGGAGCTTCTAGGTATATGTCTATCCTAGACGCAAATTAGATTAAAACCTAACTTCACGTTAATTAAATTTAAATCTAATTCCACATTATTTAATCCCAAGGTCAATTTAGGATTCCCTCTTTCAAGTCCAACCCTAAATCCTCAAAACATGCTCAATGGTGATCAATCAATAAGCAATAACAAAAAACACAGGATTAAATAAACTGAAATAAAATTAAGCAAAACTAACAAGTGGGAATAATCTCTACAACCCAAACAAATTCATAGATTCTCTAGGTTGCAAAAGAAAATTAGCCACACATGGCTATAAGAAAACCCATTACAAAAATAAGAAATTCAAATTCCAACATAAAGAGAAGAAGAAGAAGAAATCCCAGAACAACTCTGCTTCTTGAATTAATATCACGCTCTGCTTCTTCTTTTCGTCCCTCCTTCTCGTTCTGCAATCTGCTCCGTCTTTTGTTGCTTGTCTCTGCTTCCTTATTTATAATAATTTAGATCTTGGGTCATTGATTCTATTTTACTTATTACAAAGATATCTCATATCTTGTAATTTACTCTATCAGATCACACAATTGATTTTGTTTCTATTTTCTTGCAGGGAGCCATTAAGTTTGGCTGATTGCATATCCTCTTAGTGCCTTTTCTACTTCTTTCCAAATCAGCTAATATTTCCCGCACAATAAAAATAGGATATGAGTAGATTTTATGTTGATTTATTCTTTGATCCCAAGTTTCACTCAATTATGGAAACGTTCATAAAAGATAATTAAATAGGTATATAATATTAATAATTCTAATTAAATCTCATAAAATATACATCTATTTAATCATAAAATATATACTCATCAATATTATATACTTATTTAATTATTTTTAATATATTTTACTATCATTATAGGATAAAAAGATATTTTGATATAAAATCTACTTATGTCCTATTATATTTTACAGAAAATATTAGCTGATTTAGAAAGAAGTAGAAAAAGCAATTAAGAGGATATGCAATCAGCCAAACTCGGTGGTCCCACGCAAGAAAAATAGAAACAAAATCAATAGCATGATCTGGTGAAGTTAATTACAAGATATAAGATATCTTTTTAATAAGAAAAGGAGAATCAATGAGCCATAGCCTAAGTTATATTTAGGTTATATATATGAAGAAAGGAAGAAGCAACAAAAAAAAAAAGGAGGAGATGCAGAACAAGAAGGAACAAAGAAGCAGAGGAGTAGTGGCTGAACGTTTCAATTCCCTTAATCATCCCCACGGAAGGACTGTGGAGGCGACAGAGAATCTTCCTTTCCTCTCTCTCTCTCTCTCTCTCTCTCTCTCTCTTTATTCTTTGAACCTGAGTTTCATATGTTGGTTATGGATTTGATTATTAAAGCCATGTGTGGCTTGCAACCTAGAGAACCTATAAACTTGTTTGGGTTTTAAAGATTATTCCCACTTATTAGTTTTGCTTAATTTTATTTCAGTTTATTAATCATGTGTTTATTGTTATTGCTTATTGATTGATCAACATTGAGCATGTTTTCGGGATTTAGGGTTGAACTTGGAATAGGGAATCCTAAATTGACATTGGGATTAAATAATGTGGAATTAGGTTTAAATTTAATGAGGAAATAGGTTTTAGTCTAATTTGCATCTAGGATAGGCATATACCTAGAAGCTCCGCATAATCAAATTAGAGTAGCCCGATTTATAAAGCATCTTATTTAGTTGTGTGAGTCATCACATAATTGATTAAGATAGATAGATAAATGGACCGGAAGACTCTAGATTAGCTGATTAGGTTAAGTCAAAATTAATTTAGTGGGGATAAAATCTAGGAAACAAATAAGGGATTAGTGACTCTAAGTTACTCGTTTGATTAGTGGTAGGTTGTTTATTTTAATTTTAGATTTTATTTTATTTTCTCTGAATTAAATTCAATCTGATTTGCTCAACTTAAACAAAATTGTAAAATTAATACTCAACTGAAGTTTGTGATACTAATTCCTAGTGGGAACAATACTTTATGCGGCCCGTACACTTGCAAAATTTTTAAGCTATAAAGTTTTACCCTATCAGAACGCCAACAGTTTGAAATTGCCTTGCTATCAGCTTCTCCCTTAATTCATACTTTAATCCTCGGAGAAGTATGTCAGCCATGCTGCTTTCCGCATTGGGGTTTTGATGGTATGCAGAGTATCTTGATAGACGAGTGAACCTGGCATAGTAATCCTCAAAAGGTTCACTCTCTCCCTGCTGGATACTTAGAAACTCTGACTCCTTCGCCATCCTAACTGAGGGAGGCTGATACTGTTCATTGAACTTTGCTTGAAACACTTCCCAAGTAACTAGGATGTTTAGGGCACGGAGGGTGGACTCAGTGTTCCTCCACCAATGGTCGACATCACCTTCGAGCTTATAAATGGCGAGCTGGGCCTTTCTTTCTTCAGGGCATCCTAGCACCTGGAAGATTTTCTCGAGGCGTAGGATCCAGTCTTTCGCTGCATCAAATCATCCGCGGAATGTCGGGGGATTCTGCTTACAAAATTTAGAGACCTAAAATAGCGGAGTCTCGATGTTCCCGTTTCCCCACTGGTCCTGTTGGTGGTCTCCCTGCACCTCATCGTCATTAGTACTATTGTTTCCACCTTCATCTTCTCGTTCTTCTTGTTCCCGATCCTGCCGGGCCTTCAGTTCATTTACCTCCGCCCTCATTTGTTGCATCAGGTTACTTTGCTCTTGCAACATAGTCATCATTTGTTGAGTTACATCTGGTTCTGGGCCATTCCAGGAGGTTTCGGGCTCCCTTCTTGCCCTTGTCCTTCTTCGATGCATCTTTAAATTACTAACATTCGTACACTATTTCATCATAGTCATTACACCTTACATAGTCCTACCATAACCTTCCTACTACTACCACTAGCTTTTAGCTCCTACACCATACATTCCACACACTACTATTTTACATACTTGACTACTACTTCCTTCTACCAGCGTGGGTTTACATATAAGGGTACATACAAAGTTCTACGAGAGCGATATAAGCCGCAATGTCCAAGTAAAAATATTGTTCACTCTCAACGATCTCGATGATCCTCTGTATCCCTTCTGGAGTCCTTGGAAGAAAATATTAAAGTACCCTTTTCCACTGCTCAAGTAGATAGACAAGCCCATTGACCCTGCTGTTATAATAAATGTCCTGTATACGGGTCATATACTGACGGTATTGGGTTACCGGGTGTCTCTATCTATGCAAGCCACGTGGTACTCTTCCCTGGCCACTGTTGGAAATTATGCCCTGGGGGCAAGTCATTGTTCTCCATTAAGTTATCATTTCATACGTATGTTTATGGTGATAACTATATCCCTGGATATATCTTATAGATTATCCTAAATGTCCCTGGTCGGTCATCTACGCGGGAGTGAAGATGAGTTAAGACCAGTATGACTTTGATGAGGTATGGAGATACGAATCAAAGTCACGGGCACTTGTAAGAGTACAAGGCGCTGGACTGATCCACTATGAGAAAGCTGCATGGATTAAGTCATAAGCTTATCTCATGTATAACCGCGTCACAACGCCCTATGACCTGAGATCATCATGGATTCCTACATGATGAGTCACTGACCTTTGACCTAGTCAAAAGTCACCTTTGATTGGGTGATGATAAAGGCTAGGATCGGGATTAGTGGTTTTCATGCGGAGGAATGTGAGTGATCAAGATGGAATTTGTCCATCACATTTGTAGAGAGATAATACTGGGCTCCTCGATGAGTAAGTCTAAGAAATGTATGGCCATACTGTGATGGAAAGGAGTTTCCATTTCATTTATTAGACTACTCGAGAATCGAGAAAGTATTGGTCAAGAAAAGGAAGTTGACATTATCCATGTCTCATCCTTGACCAAAATATCACGTGACAAAAGGGACGTGACATGGTTGTACGATAGGTAGTATCGTGTCATCGATCCCCATGTGAATTGGGTAGTCGCAATGTCTTGCTAGAGGCCGCTTGCGACTTATGGGCTGATACGGTCTTGGCCCACTGCCAATCTCATATGGGCCTGCAGGGTCACACACAAGAATAATCCAACACGGGTAAAAATGTCCAGATTGATTGAATCTCAGATTAAACTGAGATTAAATGAATACTGAATTTAATCTAGGATAAATATGTGTGTGTGTGTGTGTGTGTATTAAATTTGAAATTGATATATATATATATATATATATATATATATATATTATTAATGGAGATTATAATATTTTATATATAATATTTGTTTTATATTTAATTTATTTGATAAATTAAATATCTAAAACAAATAGAGATATTGTATCTTATTTAATTTTCGAATAAAGATATCATTATCTATTTAATTTAAATTGAGATATTATATCTCAGATTTAATTAAATAAATAGATATCATTTCTCGGATTTAATTTATGGAGATAAATTAAATCAGAAGGCTTTTAATTTGAATTAAATAAATACATTAGATTAAATCTATCAGATGGATTTAATTAATATATTTTTAATTCAAATTCGAAATTCGAATTTCAGATATGGTTTTAATGATTAAATAAATACGTTACCTTAGATCTAACAGATAGATTTAATTAATATTTATTTAATTCATATTTGAAATTCGAAATTCAAAATTAATAGGATTAATTTTGAATATAATACGCCGATAGGTTTAGAAAAACCTACGGGACTTTTAGTCGAGCGTATTAGAAAGCCGCGAGAAACCCTAGAGCGATAAAGAGAGAGACGCACAGTTCGAGGCGCTAGCACGCTACCGCGTCCGTGTTCGGGGATTGTTCGTGTGGATACCGGTAGAGGAAGCCAATTCTAAGAGTCCGTCTTCTGCTGATCGAGAAGGCAGCCCACCAATTCAAAGAGAACGAGACGCGGACGAATTCACTACACTTTTGGTTTTCTTGATTACCATGAGAAAATGTGCGCATAGGTTTGTGTAGATTCTTGAGCTACTAGTTCGCTAAAATCAAAGGAAAACCTCCAGCTCCAGATGATTCCGAGTTCAATATAAGGTACGATTCAGGGTCCTTAACCTTGATTTAAACGCGCCTGAGTGATCCTCCAGATGTGATTCGTGAAATATTTTAATCTGCTGCGTGTACGGATCCCAACAGCCACAACCAGCAATCCTTCATCAACCTCCTAGGGAAAAGGTATATTACCTAACTCATTCACCCCATTCAGGAGTTCAGCATGGTCTTCTACAGATAAGATGACTGACACATCATCCCCTTCCGCCCCGTCCACCACTTCTCCTTCGTCTTCTTCTTCCTCTTCCTCCCACTCTGGTTCCGGCTCTATCTCAGGTTCGGGGTCAGGCATAGGTTCCTGTTCAACTGGAGGTACGAATTTTAGAGGGAGGGCAGGGATTGCCTCAGCTTCAAGGCCGAGGGCTAAAAATGTAAGTAACTCATATATAAATCCAGGAACAAGGGGCACGTCGGGAAGAGGTAGGGGTCCAATCATCTATGGAGATTCAGGTGCTAGTGGGGGAGATGAGGGTTCTTGTTTCATTTCTACAAAAGGCTCGGGTGGTTATGGAAACTGAAGTATTGGGTTAGGATTTATTGCCGGTTCTGGCTCTACTGCTAGGCTAGGGTTAGGCACTGGTGGTGACAGAGGTGTCGGTACCACATGCATCGGCATGGGCGTACTAGCTAGTGGGAACTCATACGCAGGTGGGTTTCCTTGATGTTGAGCCGGTTCCCAAGCTCTGCTTCTTCGTTCTTCACGTCTTTGATACACCCGTCCAAACCTTCAGTCCATCCTTCCTTCAAATATCTAAAACTTCGTTAGTACACCTTACCTCTCTATTTGTTTATCAGTACTGTCCAAACCAGGTATTACCCAAACCTATGCTCTGATACCAAACTGTTACACCCCTACCAGCCTCGCTCTTTCGGGTGGCGGGTTAGAGGGATTCCTTATCCTTAACCACCTTCCCTTATTTTCTTAATCCAATTAAGTTATCACAGAGTTAGCACAACAGAGCACAGGATTTGGTTGGATGAGTTAAAATACACTGATAAACATTTATAATTCAAGTAGCTAATAAGTTCCCGAAGGGGTTAATACAGTCATCCAAAAAGAGTACAGTTAATAAACAACAGTTATCCAAAATATAGAGTACAAAATGAGATACGGCATCCCCTATTTCTTCTTCAGTGCACCACTTCACGCCCTACCTTTTGATTGCCTCCAACTGCTACTGTCTTAACCCTGCTTCTCAAAATGGTCTGGAGTTCAAGATTGAACCCCAGAGTAACTGTTAAACTCAAATAATATATATATATATATATATAGTGCATGCAAGTAACCATAATCAAGAAATCAAATCACATATCATAAATACATTCAGAATTACAATCACATCCACAACGACGTACCGTTGAGCCACCTTACCAAGGCAGGCCCCGGACGCCCGCGTACCGTCGAGCTACCTTAACATGGAAACCTTGGACGCTCATGTACCATCGAGTCATCTCTCTAGACCCACCCCAGACACCCGTGTACCATCGAGTCACCACACAAGCTAGACCCCGGACACTCACGTACCGTCGAGTTGTCTAAAAAGACAACCTCGGACGCCATCCTCAACACTAGGATCAACACAGTAGCTAGGGAGTTTAACCCCAACTACCCCGAATGCATCTCAGGCTTAGTAGCGACCTAAGGACACACAGTCCACTAGGCCCTACAACCTTGCATCCTCAATCATGGAAAATAGACATACAACAGCAACATAGAATACGTGAGTTAACAGTTACTACCTGGCACTTCTTGAAATTAGTGAACCTTCCTCTTAGCGATGGGGATGCGCCCTACACATGATAATAATCTAGATACATCCAACCATCAAGCTATCAATCACACATTCAAGCTTCACTTCAAGTTTCCATGAAATTCGCACATCACCAGGATTCCCAGAATTTCTGACCCAACTTGTTTGATTTTTAATAAATTCTAGAAAAATCATTTTGACATGGGATTAGTGGCCTTAGAACCCTTAGAATCTTTGTAGGAAAAATAATTACCAAAGTCATTTGGGTTCAAAACTTGTCCTTACTCCCAAATACTAGCCACTGGTCTGAGAGGAACATCCAGTTTTTAGGTTATCTTTAGCCTTTAATATCTCTCGGTTGAAAACTCCAAATGACACAAAATATGATATCACAATCATCCTCAGAATTTTTATTTTCACCATACAAAATTTCAAAGCAATCATGTTCCATTTACCCCTTCAAAACTACCGATTAAGCGTCGCTGCCCGAAAACCGAAAGAACCGACAAATTTCTGTATAACAAAGACATAGGCTTTTAGGGTTTGGAAAAAGGTGATCTCATTTGAACCTACACAAAAACAGCCTCTGGACTCATTGGAGACCTCAAAAATATGAAAAACCCATTGCACAGTCACGAAACACCACAGGGAAAAGGTGAAGAGAACTTAGTTTTCGATTTAGGGACTTACCTCGGAATGTCGGTTGCGGGTGACCTTCTTCACCTCCTAAATCTAATGCTTCAGCTGATCACTCTCTTGCCCTCCTTGAGATTGTGGCTGGTGTGGAAAAATGAAGGGGGAAGGTGTCCTATTTATAGGCCCCAAAGATGCATCCCTTTATCTAACTTAGGTTATTGACCAACGGGTAAAAGAGTGCATCGGATTAGTTTATCATTTTCTCTACTTGCTAATCAAGCCTTCTAGAAGTCTCTAGGGTTCTCTCATGGGCAGAAAATGACACATTCCTAGGCCAAAATTGGAGTTCCAGAATTGCCCCTGGGTGGTCTTAGTTGTAGGTTTTAGGTCCAGAGGTAAAACAGTCATTTCGTGTCGTCTTCTTCCAAAGTCGTGGGGCCCACGCAATCTACACAAAGATGTGCCATAATTTCCCTTTTCAAGTCATAATTACAAGTCACTCTAATGTCATATCAGGTTTGAATTGTGTGGTCCAAATTAAACTGGGTTATTTTACTCTTTCTCTCTCTTCATTATGACTTGATGTGACAACCTCTCTCCTCATAATTACATGACCAGATATTTTCTCTCTCCTCTGGGCCCACCCAATTTCGCCCCCTATCAGTGTCCTGGGCCTAGGCCCAACTCCAGGAAATCCTATCCGGTCCCGCTTAGCTCCCAATTGCTGGTTACACGTTTCCCCATAACACATGCCCTTCCACTGGACTTGTGTGGGCCCAAACCATCAGTCCTTTCTCCCCACCCACAAGGGATTCGAATTTTAGTGTCTTGGAGGGTAAGAAACCCATATTCTCGTACTTCGAGTCCACCTCAAAATGCGCGCCATCCGACAATCCGACTCTTGGCCCCAATATGCCACATGTCCGACGTAGCACTACTTACCATTTACTTTTCCTTCTACACTGGGTCCAGATACACATTTTCTCTCTCTCTTCCCTTCTTATTTCCTTCAAAAACGTAGGACACCAATAACTGCCATGAAAATGCCATATACTTACTTATATCGGTATATTTTTGCGCAACTAAATGTCCTATACCTCAGGACATAGTTAAGCAGCATCTTTTCAACCGGAATTACACCATATACACCTCTTATGCCCATTTTACATCAGCGCTTTAACCACATGACTCGTACATACTAGGTCCACTGACCCGTATGACCGAGTTGCTTAATCCCAGAGAAGCTCCCTAACTCCCGGCATTCTTGGGACTCCTCCTAAACTAGGCCTAGTCGTCCGCCTATATTAGGCTTATTCTCAATTGTTAGGGTCCAAAATTCGAGGTGTTACAGTACACTTTGAATTTTCAATTAAAACCTTAAGAAAATATCTTGAGTTATTATAAAGATACACTATTTAAAATTAAATCATCAATCAAATCAAATATTCTCTACCAGAAAAATATAACATGAAAATATAGAGACTATACATATATCTATTTGATTGGTCAGTATTTGAATTTGAAATTTTGATATTGTCTCCTCTCTTTCTTAAGATTTGATTATGTTTTCCTCTTTCCTTTTTTTTTTTTTTTACTTCCTGAGCCCTAACAATTTTTTCTTTTTGTCCACTCTTTTTTCTCATTTTCATACAGCTACATTAATGCATCTTCTCTTTTCAATGTATTCTAAATTCTTGTGCCCATTCTCTCTTTTTTTTTTTCTTCTGATTTTAAATGTAAATTTAAATTCTATATTTTCTCTCCAGATTATAAATTCAAAGTTAAATATAGATTTTGAATGGATATTTATCACTCACCCTCTTCCTCCTATATGTCGTTCTCTCTCTCCAGCATTATCTTCTCTCCACCCTCCCGTAGCAAACACCACATTCGAGCTTCTTCTTTCTTAAGGCCAAAATCACACTGAGATAATGACTCATCTTTGCCGCTAATAAAGTTCTGCTTGATGTCTGATGAAACCTATATATGAGCTCAATCACTTGGAAAAAAGAGTTGGGGCTTGCTTATCTCTTTAAAAACTTATAACGTTTGTTGTTAATCTTTTCCTTTTGAAAAATACATTTATGTGTGTGTTTTTCATACTATTGGACTACCCTTTTGCATCTTCAATTTTTGGGATAATCCTTTTAAACTGTTTTCATTTTTTTTCATTAGAAAAGCACTAGTTGTAAGATTTGTATCTCGTACTAATTTGTGATGATTCTTGGATTTATGGGGCAAAATCTCACAATTCATAATTATAACATCTAATTTAGAAATCATTTAATCAGGTAGCTAAAAAAAAAAGAAAAAATTATAAAAAAATACATTATTTATTTACTTACAAATTAATTTACTTAAGAGCTAATAATTGACTTGCATACATAATTGTATACCTAATTTCTTGATCACTGTGTTTTGTACTCTCTTTAAATAATTGATTTTCTAAAAATTACAGTGTAATTTAGTCTCAGGTAATTTGGGGAATTACAAAGTAATTATGGCAAAAAATCACTGGTGTCCATGAATTCAATATTAGTATTATTACTTATGGGATTTGGAGAATTATATTTATATTTATTATTAATATGTAATCATTGATGATTGATTATATAAGCAAGGGTGGTTATGACTTATGATAAGTTAGGACTTAATCTTTGCAATGTTAGGGTGTAAATTTGATATATAAAGATAATAATATGCATTTAGGGACCTAATTGTAAGATAGACCTAGGGACCTAAATGTAAACTAGATAAGTAGTAGGGTAATTAGTCATTAACCCATTAGTTAGAATTTGAGGGAGGCTATAGTGTTATAAATAGCCTACTCTCCATTTGTAACAATCAGATCAAACTTGTTATGGCATTGCAATAATAGAATTGAGAGAGCCTTGAAGCTCTCTTCTCTATCTTCTCTTCTAATCCCTTTCTTGTGTCTTCTCTATCTCTAATCTCCATTCTTGTTCTAAAAACCATAACAGTGGTATCAGAGCAGTCCTTCCTTGGCTGTCTCCTTCCGTTTCCGTTTCTGTTCTTCTCCTCTTCTGTTTCTTGTTCTGTTTCTATTCTATTTTCAAGTCTGGTTCTGCACCTCTATTTCATTTCCGGTCCAGCATCTCTCTGTTTATTCTGGTTTCTGGTGCTATCAACTTCAATTCTTGATTTCTGGTTCTGTTTCTCGATTCTGGATCTGTTTTTCTTATTCTTTGGTTCTGCCAACTTCAATTCTTAGGTTCTGAATATCTTGGCAACATCTTGGTTCTGTTTTTCTGGGATGGTCTATGGTTTAGTCAGCCTCATACCAGAAACCATCAAGAAACAGTGGCTGGGTTTACTTTTTGATTTCCGTTTTTGGGTATCCTGCTATTCTTGGTTTCTGGTTCTGCGCTTCTTGATTCTGGTTCTGTCATATCCATCTCTAGTATTTTTGGTCTGATCTTTCTTGGGTCTGTCATCATCAACATATGATCTTCCAAGTCCCTTGATCTGGTTCGCTGCTACATGGTTGAAACAAGGCTTCAAGAAGCAAGAATGGAAGAAGAAAGGTTTCAGATTATTGAGCAACGACTACACACAATGAATACCACATTTGAGCAACGACTACACACAATGGATAACACATTACAAGGGCTGTTGGAAGGATTTAATACTGGGATGGCAAGTTTGCAGCAAGAAATGCAAGAATTTAGTGCTGCTGGACAGAATGGTCTAAGAAACTATGATCACCACCAAGAAAGATACCAAGACCGTCGGCAAGGACAACCACAGTACCATAAGCCGACCCAATTTACAAAAATGGAGTTTCCTAGATATTCCGGTGATGATATATTGACTTGGCTTCTCAAATGTGAGCGATTCTTTGAGTTAGATGACACACCGGAAGAAAGCAAGGTAAAAATGGCTTCTCTTAACCTTGATGACAAGACTTTTCAATGGCATCGTGCACTTGAACGAAGACTTCGCAATCGACTGCCTTCTTGGGATGAATATGCAGTCCTCTTGCAAGATAATTTTGGTCCAGCATTTGAAAATCCCATGAGTGATCTGACTCATTTGCCACAAACAGGATCTTTGATTGATTACAATGCAGAATTTGATTTTATTGCTGCCAAACTAGATATTGCTGAAGATTACTTGGTCGGTGCATATGTTTCAGCGCTTAAACCAGAATTGGCTGGTCCGGTTCAGATGTTTAAGCCTAGAACACTAACCAAGGCAAGACAATTGGCAAGAATGTAGGAGCTAATCGTGGACGGTTTAAATAAAAAGGTATCAACTGAAAAACCAGAGAAGAGTAGAGTAAATCCAACCTCTTGGTCTTCATTGACACGTTCAGGAACTCTCCCTCCCAATACATATCGTTCGACACTTCTGACTAATAAACCTCCACCTATCAAAAAATCTGTTACTAATGCATCCAAAACGCTGTCTTTAGTACCTAAAACTTCAACCAAGACGTTCAAACCTCTTACCCCTGAAGAAGAATTGGAACACAGAGTGAAAAACCTGTGTTTCTATTGTCATGCTCCTTTTTTCCCATGATCATAAGTGTCCTCAACAAGAAAAATTCCAGTTACACTACATTAGCCCAAATCTAATTGAAGATGCAAGCCACAATGCAATGGCTGAACCAGAAACTAAAATAGGGGATGAATTTGCCCCTCTCATTTCTCTTCATGCTATTAATAGAGTGGATACAAATTCTTTAAAGGTGGTTCCTTCCTCCAAATTGGAGTTTAATCAGCATATTGAGCCACAAATATATCTAGTTCAGATGCTGCAACCATTACCAAAAAGGTGTAGTACTGATTTGGCAGAAAACCCAACAATTCCATATCTACCCATTGAAATTCAGAAATCACTTGGTAGGTTTGGGGAATTATTTGATGAGCCTAATAGAGCTATGACTTTGTATCACAAGTGGGCTTTTCACCTTCAATATTCTCCTACAAGAAGCTTGGTTATCAGTTGGTTCAAGGGAAAATTAGTGAAAATGCTGCAAGGTTCTAGTTTAGTCTAAATGTTTTTTTTTTTTTTGGATCAGCATTGGACCCATTATTTCCATTTGGCTCATTCCAACAAGTGAGTTGTACTTGTGGGTCGCAGCATTCAAGACAATGGTTTCTACATGATTTCACAAGTTTTCCAGAATTTCCAGGCTCAGTTTTTTGGTTTTAGATTTGAGTTTTTGTTGTTCAGCATCCTTGAAGGCAACGATGTTTTGGGGAGGGGGTAATGATATGTAAAGATAATAATATGCATTTAGGGACCTAATTGTAAGATAGACCTAGGGACCTAAGTGCAAACTAGATAAGTAGTAGGGTAATTAGTCATTAACCCATTAGTTAGGATTTGAGGGAGGCTATAGTGTTATAAATAGCCTACTCTTCATTTGTAACAATTAGATTAGCCTTGTTATAGCATTGCAATAATAGAATTGAGAGAGCCTTGGAGCTCTCTTCTCTATCTTCTCTTCTAATCCCTTTCTTGAATCTTCTCTATCTCTAATCTCCATTCTTGTTCTAAAAACCATAACAAAATTGTTGTTGTAAGATCCCAATTTTCTAAAGTGTTTTCGAAATAGTTTGATCAAAGTTTGAAAAGGTTTTATCAGAGTAGAGCATCGGAAATTTTTTTTAAAAAAAAAACGAGTAACTGATAAACATTCATTGACGATGTATCTGGTTACTATTACAGTCATCCGAATAGTTGAATATTCAAAAATACGGAAATACAAAAACAGAAAGAAATTCTCTGTCCGAGTCTTCACGCGGCCTGCTTACCCTTGTCCTCGGTCCTGCCCTCTCCGGATCCTGAGGCTATTGTAAGAGCTGAGGTTCAATTACCATTGAACCTCAGGTAACAGTTAACCTCATGCTTATGTATCAAATATGTATGACAGATATTCATGGCAATACAGTAATAATCACAAATGAAAGATAATAACAGAACACAACCACTGCATATGCATGTTATTATATAGTATGCACTATTCACCAGTGCCACGATGTACATCCGTGTCCTCAGCGCTAGGAAAACTCAACGGCATTATCAAGACTATAACCCGTGTCTAGCTGTATGTGTATGATCAATTTTTAAAACAGAGTCTCAGACTATCTATCACATATAAGCATACAATAAGCATCAGAGTTAGTGTTACAGTACGTGTCCGTACCTGAGTTGGTGATCTCGGTACGTTGTCTGTCGGAAAACGATCGCAGCTATCCTATGAGAGTGATATCTTGTCTATTAATTCATAAATAATATTCTAATAGATATCCTAGCCACAAATGACTATTTTACCCCTGGTGTATTTATTTTTCAATTTTTTTCCTTTAATTTTTGGAAAAAAAACGCTGATTAACAACATATAGGCTGATTTTCATCCAACTTTGAAAAATCATAACTAATTCTAGAAAAATCGAAACGAAGATCCGTAAAATGTACCGAACTCCTTAATATGTCTATTTTAAAGAAACAATATCAGGTTTTGCACAGAATTCAAGAACATTTCCCAGATTTCAAATGTTCATACGCTGCCTAGAATTTCCAGAAATTTCGCAGCATAAACTTTGAGAATTTTTATCTCACTGTAAAGATCTCATTTCAATATGTTCTTTGCATATTTGGAAAGCCCTATATGTCTAATTTGACCATGAATTTTATGTTCTTTGCATATTTGGAAAGCCCTATATGTCTAATTTGACCATGAATTTTCCCAGAATTTTTCAACATCATTTTCAACATGAAATATAAGCACTTCTGCCACTGACTCCAGAAATCGCCTAACCGACAAATTTTGCCAGAACTTCGTTACTCTGGTGTTTTTCTTCCAGAAATTTTGCTAAACCACTTTCTTCATCAATTTTTCAAAACAAAGCCAATTTTAAACCCAGAAAAACATAAAAACAACTATATCTAGAAGATTTAATGATTAAACTACAAAATAACTAAAAACTCAAAGCTAGAGCTCAAAAACTTACCTAGAACTCTTGCTCCTCCTTCTCCCAAGGCTCTCACTCTCTCTTTCACTCTTAGAATCAGATGTTGCTTGAGATTTTGGTGTGAGGATTTGTGAATGCCATTTCCCCTATTTATAGGATTTTACTATGGCATTTGTGGTAATTATTTTCAACTTCCTTCATCTTGTTTTATGGCCAATGGATTAAAGCAAAGGTTTGAAACACTCATCCTCACTACTCATTCCTCTCATCCGACCTCCCCCCTCTCTTTCCTCTTCACTATTTTTTTCTTGATCTCCAAGACTTCAAGCTTACCCAAGAAGCTTTGACAACTTGATCCCCAAGTTGTTGCTTTTGGATTTTAACATGTGTAGGAAATAATCTCTTGCTCCCCAAGACTCCAAAAACTCACGCCCCTCCCCTCATCTTTTTGCTTTTTTATTTGTTTTGTATTTTATTTAAATGTTTAGATAATGTTTTGGAGCTATCTTTTTTTTTTTTTTTGAACACTTGGAGCTATCTTATTGGTTCTTTGGTGATTAATTATGGTACAATACTCCTAATTAGATCCTTTTATTTGCTACTTGATTTAGCTTAATTAGGTTTAGTTGTAATTGTTTAATTGATTACCAAATCAATTATGATCTTTCAAAATTCACTTGATACAAATATTGAACACTTGTTAGGCTTTAATATTTAATTAAGTCAAAATATTCCAAATTGCTTATCAATATTTGCCACTAGATTAATTTTGAATGTTAATTCAATTAAGATTAATTTGGGTGTCCAATAATTATTATTTAGTATCCCCTAATTACTTTAAGCCTATTCATACTCCTTTATGATTTATTTTTGACAATATAAAGACTAAATGTTAATGTCTTATTTAATGTAGATTTAATTGTTCTTTAATTGTTGGAAATTTTCTTCCAATTAATTTAGGTATTTTTGTGGCATTTTATGACATTTTATAATATTTTAGGAATCCTAATTTAATTATGATCCTTAGAAATTCATTTAAACAAATCCTAATTAGCCATTGGCCTTTAATTAGGGTTATATATCTTATTATGCTTAATTTAATTTAATTTAATTTATTAAATTTAGTGTCTTAATTGTTGCAATTCCAGTTGCTCATTAATTGTTGATAATTGCCCCTTAATTAGTCTCAATGTTGTGATAGTGTTCTATGGCTTTTTATGAATTTAATATGATTTTAGGCACTAATTCGTTAATTAAGGGTATCTTAGTAAATTTAGCCTCTTAATAAGTTAATTGATGTTTAATTAATTCCTTGATTATTTTATAAATATTTGCACAATTATTTAATTTAATGAATACCTATAGTTGTTCATTGATTTTATTACTTTTCCCTAACTTGTTTAAGTATTTTTTATAGTACCTCATTGGTCTTTTAAATTTCATGTGAAACATACTTTAATATGGTAATTATTTGCATTTTATGGTATTTTATTGATTCCTAAGAAAATTCAATCATAGGTTGCCTTAATCCTAAAGAAAGATTTCCTAGAAAACAGAATAAATATATCTCAGAAATTGGAGACCACATATTCACCTATTTTAAATAGGTGTTATCCATCAAAACATTGTATTTATAAGAAATATTAATTTCAGGGTCTTATAGTTGTATTAATGATCAAGATAAGAAGCATGAGTGGTTATAACTATTGAGAAATTAGGACATGTATATGTCTAATTTTCTGTCTTTAACTTCTTCTTCTTCTTTTTTTTTTTTCTGAACAACAACGTAACTATATATATCCTTATAATTTAAGTTTTATTTTTTTGTGTAACGCACGAGTATTTTGTCTTAAATAGAAATGAAAGAATTCCTCACATTACACAAGGTGGGGTTAGTTCTAACTTTTCAGAAATTAGGACATGTATTATTTCTAAATTGAGGTATTTAACTATATTTTTTCAAATATAAAATACATTTATATATCGTTATAATTTAAGTTCCACTACTCCGTACAACGCATAGGTATTTTATCTTGCAATTTACGTAATCAATCCTCTCTAATGTATGATAGTGAATTCCTCAACACAATCAAATGCTCAAGGATGCCTCATAAGCTGATCCTCAAAGTTGGTATACCAATTATGTTGAGAAGAAACATTGATCAAGTAGCCAGTTAGTGCAATGAGACTAGATTGCGAATAACACATCTGGGCAAAAACTTCATAAGGGAAAAGGCGGCGTTGAACAAGATAAGTGCTGGCGAAGATATGCTAATACATCATATGAACATGAATCCTTCGGAGTCTAAGCTATCTTTTATTAAGACGAGGAGAAAATTCCCAATCATTATTTCATTTTCAATGACATCAACAAGAGCCAACGTAACTTAGATCACAATAATGATGTTGAAAAAAATGAAATAACTTTATACTTGCAACATATTTAAGAAATCAGTTCATTAATTCTTTCTATTACGTTCTTACTACCTATATACGTGGTCATTTTCATAACTTACAACCCAATTGGCAATACCTATATATTAATTAATTTGACATATAAACGATGTTATTATTATTAACTTAAACATCCATAACATGTCTATGAAATAATTTAATACATCACCAATTTTGTGTGTGCAAGTGCCCAAGAGAAAATCAAGGCTTTCTCATAGTGGTTATTAAAAATAGGTGATGGGAGCATAGAACTTCCTAATGATGGTATTATTGACATAATTATATCATTAGAGTTATTGATGTATGATGAGTACAACCCAGTGAAGTTCATTGTTTAGTGAACATATCCAAATTTATTGGGTCGTATTGGGGAAGATAACTACTTAACTAGTAGGGTAATACTTACTCCGACAACATAAAATGTTGATAAGTTGAATAAGTAGATGTGCACATTATTCCCAGGTGAAGCAACAAACTACCCCATTTCAGATTCCATTTGTCACACAAATAATGCAAATGATAGCTTCAAAGATATAATGATACTGAGTTCCTCAACTCAATTAAATGTTCGGAAATTCCTCACCATAAGTTGACCCTCAAAGCAGGTGTACCAATAATGCTAATAAGGAACACCGATCAGGCAGCAGGATTATGCAATCGTACATGGCTACGAATTACCTTTCTTGGTGAACACTTCATTAAGGCTAGATTGTTGAATGAGATCAGTGTTGGACATGAGATTATGATTCATCATATGGACATGAATCCTTCCAAATAAAAGCTACCATTCAACATGAGAAGGACGATTTTTGGTGACAAAGAGTGTTGAATATTTCTTGTTTCAAAGTCTTAGCACTTATATCTTCTACATTTACAAGACCGAAAAACCTTTCTCCTATAAAACCATATTTATCGATGTATCTCAAAACAATAGCCATATACTTTTTTGAGTCAAAACATAAAGAATTTCCTTTTGAATTCGACGAGAACCATATGATACATTTTGAGAAACTTTTTCTAAAACAACATGAAGAATTTCCTTTTGACAAGTAATTTTTTTATTAAAAAAAATGAAGGGAGATGCAGTGCTATTAAAAATGGAAGCCCAGATTTGTGAATAAAAAAACAATAAGGTCCAAAAGCATAAAAACCCATGCAAATGATCAAGAAGTCTTAAGATCCAAAGGCCCCAAAATTGCAATAGAGAGGGAGACACACATATAATTTCTCATGTATTTTAAAAAAAAAAAAAAAAATTAGGGGGGCGGGGGCCTACCCTAGCCCCCTTCCGCCTATGGTACTTATAGATTTCCACTAACAAGATTCTCACATTTATAACGGAATTTGAACTTATAACCATATGGGCTATAACCTAACTCCTTCCAACTGGATCAATATTTGTTGGCTCCAACAGAGTCTTAATAGCCCCTAGTTTTCTTCACCAGTTAATAGGTGAAGGAGACATTTTGCTCAAAAAAGAAACAAAGAGAGAAAACGTACAACGTACAGGAGGAGAGACGTAAATTGGTAATTTACAAGCAACAAACTCCTGAAAATGCCGCAAATACAACTTGATAAGATACCGGATACCCATGCAGCTAGCATAATTCTCTCTCTCCTCGTCTTAGAACTTCAAAAAGGTTTTCAAATACTGCAACCTTCATAACTTCATTTGGTACATGTATGCATTAATGCAATTCCGTTTCTACGTCCTCAAAACTCCAACTTGTCCTTTTCACCTAATATAAACCAAATATTATATGCAATTAAAAACGCTGGGAATCATACATAATACTACCTCCGGTCCTAATTATAAGAGTTAGTTGACTTTCTTTAGAGAGATTAAGAAAGCTAAATAAGTTACTTAATCATTTCATATATTGTATGTCTTTAGATTATATATTAGTTTATTAGTTAAACTAATTAGTTTGAAGAAAAAAATAAAAATAAAAATACTCTAAAGTAATTTAATTAGCTTCCTTAATCTCTCCAAAAAAATCAACTAGCTCTTATAATTAGGACCGGAAGGAGTATGTATTATGAGTTAATTAGACTCAATGCGTATGATGTCCCAGTATATTTCCTACTTAGCACTGAAAATTTAAGGAACATTCTGAACACAGAAATTTAAATATTTTTCCCATATTATAAAGAATCTCAAATGTCGTATCTCACTACTTTTAATCTAAAATCGTTTTTTAAGATACATTTCGACTCAAGTAATTTTTCCTTAAATTTGAAAAAAAAAAAAAAGTTATAGATGCTAAGACTTTCAATTTAAGATCAAATAACGTAAACCATATTTAATGGAACAAAGCAATTTTTGGCCCAGAAAATGTTTTCTTTAAGATATAAGTTCATCAGCGTATACCTGTAACGAACTTTCAGCAGCGCCCTTATAACGGTCGAGGCTGTTTCCAGGACTGCTCTGGTCAGTTTTCCAAACCTCTTTTTTAAGTTTCTCTGAGGCAAAACCATAGAGAAAATGAATTAGAGAAATTTACTGTGATATTTATATTACTATGATGAATCAACCAAAACAAAAAGAGTGATGACTTTTAGAGTATTTTAACGGCGTACCATGATCTTTGTGCAAGTATTTTATTGTCTCGTTTAGGTCTCCTCGCCAGTATTTATTAACATATGTCACATAAACTTCATTCAGTTTTGGAGTCCAGAAAGGCAACGGCAGCATAAATATGGGCATAAATGTGGACATGTTTGGAACATCCTCCACTCTAACCATCTTTAACTCGGGGAAGTCAAGAGCCAAACCATTTTCACAGAAACATGTGAGTCTTGGCAGATGTTTGAGCACAAGTGTCTCCAATTTTTCGAACCTGCAAAGCCGTCTTCCTCCTCTACCGTGAAGAACATGAAGCATGCTTTCACATTTATATACTGTTAGCGATTTCAGGTCGACGAGGTGTCTAGCCACTGAAACAGAGAACAACTTTTCGATGCTTCCGCAACCGATGATTTTAAGTGATGTCAGCTTTTCGAACACCGGAATCTGAGGTTCCGTATTCCATAGTCGCATCTTCGGTAAATCACTCAATTCCAGTTCTTCTAATTGAGGCAGTAATCTCCCTTTCCCATGGCCAAATGGTGGGCTTTTGGAGGAGAAATCCTACACAGCAGATTATCATGTAACTAGTAATTTGCATGAAGATGAAGATGTCACAGGAATATATTTATAATAAATACATTTACCTTGTCGATGAAATTGCTAACTTTAGCTAAAACTTTCCTTAAAAATGTTTCGATTGCAGGACAGTAAACTATTCTTGCTTTATGAAGTTTGGGAAATTCAAATATCTCCAGGGAGAAGCTTGATAGCATTGGTAGATTCTCAAGAACAATGGATTCCAAATTAGGGAAACATTTCTCCTCCGCATTTATTTGTGTGTCCATGAAAATGTATTCTAAACTTTGACAGTCTGAAATATCAATTTCTGTCAAGCTGGGATAGTTGCAAGGTAATAACAGGCGTTGGAGAGAATCACAGCCTTTTAACCTTACAATTTTAAGGTTTTGAAAGGCCGTGATTGAATGATTCTCACTCATCAGTTGAAACACATCACTCAGTGAACTACAATTCCTGACAACGAGTGTCACCAACTTCTCCGACAATTTTGGTAGCATACTTGAGGGAAATATATATCTCAGCCGGCTGAAGGAATCCACTTCTACCTCTTTTAACTCGCAATCTGTTATATTAATATTAGAAACCTTGTCCTGCCATATCTCCTCAAAAGTTTTGCTGCCCACCAGCTTCAATGTCTGTAATTTCAAGCACGCGTCCTGCAGAGAAAAAGCTTCATAAATGAATTGAAATATTCACTTCATTAACTTTCCTTTTTTACCCAAATAAGGCCTATCACCGTCACTATTACATACGGAGCACTGAATTTCACATTAATTTGTGTGCATACTTTACAATTCTTTGCATGCATGCATGCTTGCTTAGTCAGGATACTAAAAGGATTAAAAAAAGATTCATGATAAAATTAAGACAATGAAAGTTAAAATCTAAGCATATTCAGATATAACATACGTACCATCATCTCGTTGGTTATCTGGTTGCTTAAGAATCCGGTAGTAAATGCATTCAATTCGGGACATTTTTCTATTCTCAAACTCTGCAGATTAGGAATTGTTAGATTGCAATGGCCTGAGTTGAATTTGGTCAACTTTGGGAGGCTTAAAAGCTGAAGATCATCTAAATTACAGAACAATCTCCCCTGCATTTCCACATTCTCCTCAACGACTTGTTCTATCATCTTACATGATTCTATTTTCAGTTTGACAAGTTTTTCCACTAAAGTAGTTGGAAGTGGACCCTTGAGGCTGCAATTGATGATTTCTAACTTACCTAGATTACCAAGTTCCAAAGTCCCCCAAATTTTTGGATCATTGTTGCATATGTAATTCAACTTAGGCAGACCATTCAATCTCATTGTTTGTAAATTGGGGAATATTCGAGTTACTAGTGTATCAGAAGCCAAGTTTTCAAGGTCGAACACTTGTTCCAGCAGTTTGCAGTTTTCTATTGTTAGTTCCTCAAGCTCATGTGATCGGCGGAGCAAAATAGTGGACAAAAATTTGGTTAACTCTTGATCACACTGCAAGGCCTCTAGAATTTTCAGTTTTCTGAAAGATGACCATTCAAGCTCCATTTCCATATATTTCCTCAATTCCTCGGAATCTTTGATCTTCAATTCTTCTAGTCTAGAAAGTTCATCCTATAAAATATACCAATTATCAGGTATTCCTGAGTATGAAGTAATGACAAGTCAAGGAGAGATTGTTGAAATATAAATTCCTGAAAAATATCCTGTCGATGCATAAACAATTCCTCAATTCTCCATACTATTATACAAGGAAATATTACAATTAACATGGTGTTGTGACCTTAAATGATTACGCAAGAAGATAGTACTTCTATTATATGTTTAAAAGAGAATCGTGTATTATCAGTATAGCAGAGCTGACACAATTCTTCAGTACAAAGCAAGGAAATAACAGAATATCAGATCACAAATAGCAGAAGAAGAGAAATAAGCAATGACAGGGGAGGGGCAGATTTCAAAGAAAGGACAGATTCCCAATATTTTCCATATCCTGCATAACGGCTTTTGTCTTCTTATAAACTCCCTTATTCGATTTCTCTCAATTTCCAGGGCCTCCTTTTAGCTCTTTTACTTCGCCTAATGGGCTATTCGCCATCTGGATCATTCATAACTGGGCCTACTCTTTCCTTATCCATGACACATGGATAATTTGTGAGATCAAAATTATGTTCAATCCAATAATGAATGAAAAGATATGTAGAGCGCAAGATATCTTTTTAAGAAAACTCCGATAATGTGATTGATTAACCTGTTGGGACTGCAAGACAGAACATATATATATATGGGGGAGATTACGTACCGTCAAGCGGAAGAGATGTATAATGTTGATCTCGGGATGTTCATAATTTGCCCATGTATTGCACTCAATCACTTCCACAGATGTCAAGAGAGGTCTCTCTATCATTCCCAACGATCCCTGCTGAATCATGTCACATTTAACAACTCTTACCTTCTTCAGTGAAAGCCATTCAACCATACACCCATCCTGGCAGCACCCACTGAATTTAGGTAACTTCTCAAGAATTAGACTCTTCACCTTAGTCAACTGATGAGGAATTAGATCAGACTTCCTCATTTGTGTATCATCTTCATCTCCAAAAATTCGTTCCAACATCTCACAGTCACTTATCTCAATATTTTCAAGTTGCTGCAGATTCTCGAGGACGTAAAGCGGGAGAACATATCTCAGCTTGTTACAGCTCCAAATTGTTAGTTGATTCAACATTTTAAAACCCAATGTTCCCTCAGGATGGTTGAGGCCTACTATGCTTCTCAATTTACCCAGGTTGCGCAAGTGAAGTTGCCGCAAATCAGGTAGTAATCCACCATAATTTTCATGTGCCTTGTGATCTTTTTTCTCTTTTTTGGCAATGGCGAATAAATATTGGAGATCGTCACAGTCTAAAATTTCCATTGTTTCCAAATTTTGTAAAGGTGCCATCCCATTGGATAGAGCCGTAATAACCAAAAGCATTATTCTAGATATACTGATAAGCTTCAAGTGCCTCAAGGGACGAAAAAGTGCCTGCAGACAATTAGAGCATGTCAGACAATTTTATTATTCTAGTGCATTGTACTTCATATATCAAGTGATATAAGTTTGAAGAAACTACTCTAAGAGAAATTTACAGATTTCCTATAGTTTTCCTTTAAGAAAATTGTGATGGAAAGAGTTGTGATGATGAAAGGTATAGTAGCTCATTTGTCATGCAGCGAAGAAGCAGATCTTCTCATTTCTCTTTTGTCACTATTCAAATTTCTATTCACCAACATTAGGTGGCTTACACAAGTGACAAAGTAATTCCCTCGTATGGAGGAAGTTGTGGACTCTATCCCTCACATGATTAGTATATTAGCCCCAAAAAAAAAAAACTTCCATTCACCATAATAAAGTCATATATATGGTATCTTTCTGTCCATATATAAATAAAAGGGCTAAGTACTATTTTTGTCCCTGAAGTATGCACCCAGGAGTAATTTTACCCCTTAAATTTTCGGAGGAGTAATGTTGCCCCTAAAGTATGAAAACGGAGTAATGTTGCCCCTCGGTTAGGTCAACTAACGGTCAACGTTCATTGACCGTTAGTTGACTGTTAGGGTTTCTAACGGAGGGGCAACATTGCTCCGTTTTAATATTTCAGGGGCAACATTGCTCCTTTGAAAACTTAAGGGGCAAAATTACTCCTGCGCGCGTACTTTAGGGGCAAAAATAGTACTTAACCCTTTTTTTTAAAAAAATGTCATTAGTTATTTTACAAAGATGATATCTCGGGTTAATAGCTAAAGTAAATGGAAATGAAACACAAATTTCAAAGAGAGTGAGAAAAAGAAATATTGTCCATACAGAATATGTTATGTCAGGATCCGACTGAGGTCCTCTTTGACCTCCCATCCACTGTCATTCTCTTTTTTAATGGGTCCACATTATGTGCTTCTTCCTTATGTGCTTCTTACATGCTTCTCCCTCTAATTAGAAGGGCAAGCAATTTTTTTAATTTTTTTTTAATTTTTTATTTATTCTATATATTTAGATTAAATTATATGCTAATTTCTGAAAAAAATTTTGGCGCCCAGTATCTCAAATTAATTAGTTTCCAGTTCTGCATTCAGAAATATGTCCTGCAACATGAGTATACTGAAAACTAATTAATTTGAGATACTGGGTGCCAAAAAAATTTCAGAAAATAGCATATAATTTAATCTAAATATATAGAATATATAAAAAATTTAAAAAAAAAATTTGTTTATCCCTCTAATTAGAGGGAGAAGCATGTAAGAAGCACATAAGGGAGAAGCACCTTATGTGCTTCCCTTTTTTAATACTGCGTCGTTTTGACGCAAAATATACCTGATCCATCTTTTTTATTTAAATATTAAGGGTACAAAAAAGAGATTTTAGGATACTGACGGGTACTGAAAAAATATTGATAGGTACTTCATGATCCTGAAAAATTATTTTAAGACGTTGAAAAAATATTTCAAGATATTGACAGGTACTAAAAAGATATTTTAGGATACTGACTGGGGATACTTGCTGGTACTAAAAAAAATACTTCATGATTTTAAAAAATTATTTTAGGACGTTAAAAAAATACTTCATAATCTTGAAAAATTATTTTATGATGTTGAAAAAATATTTCAGGGTACTGAAAGGTACTAAAAAGATACTTCAAGATACTGACTGGGGATACTGGCTGGTACTAAAAAAAAATACTTCGTGATCTTGAAAAATTATTTTAGGATAGGTTAAGTACCAATTTTGCCCCTTAAGTTTCTGGAGGAACAATGTTGTCCTTCCATTAGGTCAACTAACGGTCAACATTAGTTTCTGGAGGAGCAATGTTGCCCCTCCATTAGGTCAACTAACGGTCAACGAACGTTGACCGTTAGTTAACCTAATGGAAGGACAACATTGCTCCTCCGAAAACTTAAGGGGTAAAATTGCTCCTGGGCATACTTAGGAACAAAAATAGTACTTAACCCTAAATAAAACAAACATACAAAGAAACAAACAAAAGATTAGTGATGGAATTGTATGTTCCGTCATCAAATAGACTGTCACTAATTATTTAACAAGAGAATTTTGTCAAGTAAATTAATTAAAAAGTTGAATTTTTTTGTCTATCGTCAAAACACTACTTTTTTTTTTTTTAGCTATAATCACCGTAACATATTTGAAATGCTAGTTTAAAAATTCAAAAGTTAGAAATCTTCTGCGTGCGCATGAGAGAGAGAGAGAGTTGATAAATACGAGGGGCGAGATTTTCTCCAGGTGCACCTCTCCAGCCCTCTCCATCTTTTGGGCATATTTCAAAGGGGCATGAGAAAGCACAGGAGAGATAGACAAGAAAGAATTCATTTCCTAACCTAAATACGATGTGGTTATACGTTAACTCTTAACAGTATATAGTGATCAAATTTACTCTTCGCACCAGTGTATGCGAGTCATAGTAGTTCAATATAACAGTATATATATATATATACCTTTTCGTTGGGAAACAATGTTGGCACATCATGAGATCCAAAGTTGCCATCAGAGCAAAAGCCATTTATTGCTGGTAAATGTTGCAAAGTGAGGGAGCGTACTGGAATAGACTCGATCTCATCAATTGTTGTGCCACTATCCAGCAGTACTATATTCTTCATGGATCTACATTCAGAAACTTCAATCTCAACAAGTTGGAAAAATTTGTTAATCTTGGAAACCGAGAAGAGATATTCTAATCCGTCACATTTTTTGACCTTGATGATGACTTTAAGTTTTTTAATGGAATCAATGATCAGTTGGTCAAGGCATGTCTCCTCCAAGTCATTGAGATTTCCCATATACAATTCCTCAAGCTCGGTCAAGTTGGACAAAATTTTGGGCAGAATTACCTCATCATCAATTTGAAAATAACTCAAATCCAGCATTTTCAGATGAGTCAATTGCCCTGTTTCAACCGGGAATTCTTTTATGGATGATTCGAAGAAGCTAAGAATTTCTAGATGTGTCAAGGCTGCTATTCCGGTCATATATCCCAAAGAACATGCATTCAAACACAATGTTTTAAGTTTGGTTAGGGAAACAAGAGATGTGGGTAGTTCAGGTTGTATAACCATGCCCACTAAATCTAACACTTGAAGATTTACCATTCCTTCGAAAAAGGAATCTGGAATTTTCAAAGTGCGATTACCAGTGCTATCTAAGTGCAGCAATTCTAGATTGGGGCAATCTAACCTTTTAGGAAGCTTTTGGATATAGTTACCCTCCAAGATTATCTGAGAACATCCTCTGAGAAAATCTTCTCTTGGCCAATCTTCCAAAGGAACAGTCCTTTCCATCGCGAAAACATGGTCAGATGCAATTGATTTAGCGAAGCCCCCAAGATGGTCATGCATTTGGATATCTCTCTCATCATGGTCAAGTACAAGAGAAGACTCCTTCAGCTTACCAATGATTTTCACAAGTTCTTGTCTTGCATCGTCAATGGAATTTATATTTTTGAATACACCCAACCCAATTACATATTTCAACAAGTCATTAACCAAAATGGATTTTCCATATGCTCCACAAAGCAAGAATATTCCCCGCACTTCATCTTCCAATTCATTGTAAATAGATATCAGAGATAAAAGATCTATTTCCATCACTTCCTCATTAACGCCAGTGGCCTGATCTCCCACCTGTTCAAGCCCATAGATTCCAACTTCGTTCATTTGGGGATCTCTCAGAGCTGACACAATTTCCTCCTTCGTTAACTCAACAAGATTGGAATCCGCATCATTATGATCGACTACAGCAGCAGCGGAAGCCTCTGAATCTGCCGCCATTCTTGCTCCCTGGATAGGTTGTAACAAAGTTAAAACATTTCTTATTTAATATATCATTTTATCTTGTTTAAAAAAAATATTTATTAAAATCAGAAATGAGTATATTAATTGATGTAAGGACGGAACTTAGGAAAAAAAAAACATATTTAAGTTTAACGCTCCAAACCACATTAATATATTTTTATTACGTGCCCTACCAACTAAAAATATAAAAAGATTAAAATACATCAACTACTCCCATATGTTTTACCTAAACTACAGAAGCCTCCCTTATTAAGAAATTGATATAAACCCCTCTTAAAATTAAAATGTATGTTACATAAACCCCCTCTACATTTTTTAAACTTATTTCTACCCAACTGTAAGTTTGACTCTGACTCAAATTTTGACCTCTATTTAACCCAAAAAAAATTATTTAAACATTTATACTTCTTAGGAAAAACTTAGATAACCAAAAACATTATACTACCTCAAGTAATTGATATAAGATATTATTTATAATACAAATTACACTAAGAACAAGATTTTATCTTAAGAACTAAAGGTAGAAATAGATAATAGATTATGTGTTCGAACTAAAAAAAAAGTAATAGATAATTGTGTAAAATTTATTAACTTGGATTATATTATAAAATTTATAATTTTTTATGTTTCATCACATTTATTTTAACTTATTCATTTACTATTTTTTTAAATGGATAAATATATATTTCAAATAGTTTTATTGCCCACACAGCCTAAATCCATTTGCTTATATCCATTAAATCTAATTTTTCATTCAAATCTTGTAATGTATTATTTTTATTATGAATAATGGTCCAACAAAATTTTATCAATATAAATTTTTATTATTAAAAAATTCCACATAAAAATATTTAATTGAAAATTTGAATATAATGAATATAAGCAAATCAACTAAATTCTTTTTTTAATTATATTGTATTCCCTATATATATATATAGTAACTTTTAGCGATCACATTTGATGGTGACTTTTAATATCGCCGTTGAAAGTATTGAGTTTTGATGGCAACATATCTTGTTGCCGCTAGAAGTGTTACAATTGGCAAACAACATTATATTGCTGCTACTGAAGGTAGTGGTGACAATGGTTTGTTGCCACTAAAAGTTAGAGTTTTCTTTCTTACGACTTCAGCCCAGGAAAAAAAAACTCTCTTATTGCTATCCTGTCTCAATCTTCTTTTTTACTCTCACGTTTCACCTCTCTCAGCTAGGGGTTCTTATTCCATATTTGTCCTTATATGCTTGTTATATGCTCATCTCTTTAATTAGAGGGATGGGGCATTTTTGTTAATATATTTTATTTATTTAAATTAAATTATATGTTATATCATAAAATATTTTTTTGCACATAATATCTCAAATTAATCTATTCATAAGGCGATTGTATGTGCAAGAATATCTTGTTTTTATTCGTCTTTTTTCTTAGGGTTAGTGGAAGCATAGTTTGAAGTTTGAACAAGTAAAATACTTTAATGGGATGGGAAGTGGTTGGTTGGCCGTCTGTCTATGAGATTGATCAATAAAGTATGTTTAGGCTGTGTGTTGTTGCATTTAGTTAAACATCTAGATTTCAAAATTCATGCCATTGAGGGAATTTTGAAAACTCGCATTCTATGGGTACTAAGATCACAACTACACAATTTGTGTTATAGAGATAAGATAATGTATATAAATCTATGCATTCCTTAATTTTATAAAAGGCGATGCAGTAATCTTTATTTGACTTGTGGCACAGATCTTCAACGGTGAGTTTCTTAAAGTAAACAAAGCCACAATGAACATGCTGCACAGAGTTGAACCTTATTGACTTATGGGTATGTAATTTTCCTGTGATTTATGTTTTTGCTTATATGATGTTTATATTCTCTAACAGTAAACTATGCCTTGTTTCAGATACCCAAATCTTAAGAGTGTTAGTGAACTTACTTACAAGAGGGTTTATGGCAAGGTCGACAAGCAGAGAATTGCTTTAACTAACAACTCCATTATTGATCAGGTTTGTTAGTGTTTTCTGTCATGATGTCATGATACCCAAGTATGCGTTGTGTTTTTATATGCTATACTAACTTCAATAATCTTTTATCTCATTTGTTTCATACTTTTATTGTAGTCTAACTTGCAAGAACTTCTCCAACAACAAGAAGGGATAGAGAGCAATGCTCGAATGACCATTGATGAAATATTGACAACTGTTCTTGGTGAGAGATCAGGGTATGTAAGAGAAAAATGGTATGGAGGAGAGCCTTTGAAGAAGAGAGATCGCTATCAATCCAATGATAATTCAGTTGTGGAGAATGTGCATACCCAATTACATGAGGAGTTTGATAAATAAAAATTTTAAAAAAAAATCAGGAGGAGCGTGCAAAGATAGAAGCAAATCTTGCATAAGAACATATAAAGATAGAAGTGGCGCGTGTAAAGATGCAAGTAGAACGTGCACAATTTAAGCACAAGATGGAACAAATGGAGCAGAGAGTACATGCTCCACTAGCTCTTTTGATGCAACAGGGGCAATTAGCAAGTTCTACCTCATCTACTCCCAGTCTTGTTGTCCCACTAACTAATCCTTTTTCATAATTTTTATGTTTGATCTTTCCAATGGACAATCTTTAGGCTTTGTTTAGAAAATTTAAATACTTGATGTTAATTTTAAAGAATTGTGTTAGTATCATTGATAATTAATATATTTTTAGTTTAAAATTACTTTAGATCTTTATCAATCCGGTATAGGTTTTAACTTTTGCAATTAACATTAAAAAACAAACATTTGTAACTTTTGGTGACAACAAATGTTGGTGCCTTTCAATGTACTTTCAGCGGCAACATAGAAATGTCATCGTCAAAAGTATCAACGATAGTCATATCTACAGTGACAACTTGTCACCACTAAAAACCTTCAAGGGCGACTTTGATACTTTCAGTCAATGCTAAATTTTTTTTTTTATATATAGTGCCTTTGGTTATCCATTGATTACTCCTCCTATAATTTTACTAAGAACTTTAAGGAACAGAAAAAACGACCATTCCAAATAAGTCAGAAATTCACCAAGCGCTCTTTCAAACAATTTGTCATAGGGGAAAAACATACTCATCATCAAAGAATAAGAAAGTCAAATTTATTTATCAACTATTGCTAACCTCTAAAATCTTTGGAAATATTATTCTACTACCTAGGATAAGTTTCTTTTGTTATGAAAATTTTCGTTAAAAATTTATCAACCTTGTAAAAACATCTCTTTCCATCAAATTACGTGGATCTTGTTGGAGATAGTTAAAATCATTAGTTAGTTAGAATCTTATCTTATTAGTTAAGATGATAATTAATAATTGGACCCTATAAATAGAGGTCCTAGTGTTAAGCACGTAGAATAGTAAAATTCACACTATATTAAAAGAGATTCGCGCTATCTTAAAGAGAGAGTTAATCTAAGTCTCTCCTTAGAGAGAGGGAAGTATCTCCTAGATGGGTTAGTTGTTAATTACTTTTAGGTGAAATATGATCATTATTAAATTTGTTGATTTGTATCTTAGAATCATTTGATGTCAATAAAGATTCTTCTTGAGTTTCTTAACATGGTACCACGGCCGGCTGCAGTGTGGGATATTTGAGGCCCAGTCCAGATCTTACTTGGTTTCTTTGTGGCATTCTTGCATTTCTGCCATGTAAAGCCTCATCCACATCCCTAAAGAAAATTCACGATCAATGATGATTCTTTGCTCTGCGCCGTCAACGTCGTCGAAACTTGAAGCTTAGCGCCGGAGCACCATCCTCGGGGTTTACAACTCCTGCAGAACACTTGGTGCCCGTGAATCTCATTGTCAAAGTGGATTCGATGGATTTGAAATCTTGGGTATCCGCCTCTGCAATCTCTTCTCCGCCACGCGGACCATTTCTTTTCTTTCTCTATCCCACCATTGAAGCTTCACTGTAAGATTGATGTGTGGTAGTTTGAGGAATGAAAGACAATATAATGGCTTTCTAGTCATATTTTCATTCTAGCATATGGAGTAGAGAGTTCGTTGCGGACATCTCCAAATTCCTTCTTGATCTGTCCTATAAAGAAGTGCACATCTCCGTTCCCCACTCTTCTCTCTACTTCATCCTCAGAAAGTTCTGCATTTTTGCCATTGTAAGTTTGTCCTTGATCTTCTTGTGGAGGTTTGCGTTTATCTGCCGTTGTTATTGAGCTCTTCAGTCATTATTATCAAAATCCATTTCAAGAAATGGTTTCTGTACGGTCAAATTTTTTTGCGCCAACAAGAATGATTACAGGTGAACAGTTTTGAGGTAGAGAAATTCGAAGATAAGTAAGGATGTTGGTGGAAATTTGTTCAATGGAATAAATGTGGAATTACAGGAAGCTAAAATGACTCTGCAGAGATGGAGGTTTGGGAACTGGCTTAATGGTATTCATTCTACCATTCGACTTGTGTTTAAGGAACCTGAAATGCCCCAGTTATTGGACCTACAATTTGTGGATCCAGTAATTGAATTAAAACCCAAGATGATTCAAATAATAGAGCTCTGTGTCTGTGTGTTACTTGAAATGTTGAAGATTATGCTTCATACTTGAAACGTTGCCCCTTGTACAGGGCTATCTTTCGTTTATTTGAATCAATTCCCTGGAGTTTCAAGGATTGAATAGAAATGAATTCGAGCCTATAATGAAAGAACTATAGGGCCCTGCTATTATTGAATCAGTGGTGTGGTTGAAGGCTCAACTATTATTGTTGGTGGTTTTTCATCTTAGCTAAGGTTTTCTTGGTACTTGGCAAGTGCTATTGGTTGCCAGTGGTTTTCAACCCTCGTGGACGAGTTGCTTTATTCCAAACAAATAGCTTTGTCAAGAACCTTTTGCATTTATGAAGAGATTGAACAGATACGCAATGCTGGACTGATAAAAGGTGGTGGTCTAGAAAATGCCCTTGTTTGCAAATAATTCCCTGCAGTAGGAATCACTGTGTCCTTCCAAGGTCTAATTCCCAAAACATATTGCTTTATATAGTCCAAGGTCTAGTGGTTGGCAGCATCCAAGTGACAGGTACAAAACCGATTTGAAGAGGAAGATGGTGAGCAAGGTTAAGTGGCATGCATTTATGGGCAACAATAATACACCTTTGAACAAACGCAATGGGCAAGAACAAGAGACAAAAACTGAAGGCTCAAGCAATCATTTTATGAAGCCAAGATGATGAAGATAGCTAAAGTGTTGTGGTTCTTTTCATCAAGAAGAAGAGATAAAAGTAAAACAGGAAGATGTCCCCATGAAGGGAAGAAGAAGATATTTCCTAAAAATGTCATTCACAAGAACAAAGTGATTTGGTTTAATCTCACTTCACTAAACCCCATTATGTTAGCCAGTTCACACTTTAATAATACAAGAAGTGTTAACTTGAGGGGCGTGTTGGAGATAGTTAAAATCATTCATTAGTTAAGATCTTATCTTATTAGTTAAGATCATAATTAGTTATTGGACCTTATAAATAGAGATCCTAATTAACATATTAATTGTGTATGATAGTGAGATTCACACAATGTTAAGAGAAAGCTTAATGCAAGTCTCTCCCTAGAGAGGGAAGTCTCTCTTAGATCCCTAGAGTTAGGATTAGTTGTTAATCACTTTCAAGTGATAAACTTAAGTGGGTTGATTTGTATTTTGTGAAGAATATAACTTCTTGTCAATAAAGAAGAGATTCTTCGTGAGTTTCTTTAATTAAGTTGGAACTAATCCTAGGTGTATCTGATACTTTTAAATCAATTGTGGTATTTTTTTTATCTGTTCAAATGAATCAATTGCGCCAATACTTTTAAAGCAAAGGTTTGAAATTTCATAAAAGAAAATAACTATGCTAAGAGAGCTTATAATTAACGAAGACTCGATAGTTTTTAAACTTGGATTGATCTATAGCACCAAATACCAAATATTTTCTTTAAAAAATATCATGAACTATCGTTTTTTCATACAAGGGAAATAAAGCAAAACTATCCTGCATTACAGAAAGAGTAAACACCAGTAAGAGGAGCCAAATGAAGCCCAGGAGGCAGAGTTAATCATGAACCCTGCACCCTTATATATGAATAAATTGTTTTCTCTTTTAACTGTGGTAAACATAACCATAAGTTATGCAATTCATATAAGGCAGTTTCAACATGTTTTATTGGAATTATTTTTTTAAGAAAATATTATTAAATATATCTTAAAATTTAATAAATTTCTAACTATACTCCTATTTAATATAGGAGTTTATAATTTAACGAGAAGTCTTAAAAAATAATAGTCTATAGAATAATGAGAAGTAAAATTGTACATTTATATAATAAATTTAATAAAATGAATTGTATTAAGGTCTAAAAAACATATTATATCTGACAAGAGCACTAATTTCTAATTAAAGGGCATAAAAAAGAAAAGAACGTTACCCTCGTATCTCCAATTGCAACAATAATACTCGTCCTTTTTCGCCCCCAGAGTCTTTGGTTTTGAGTTTCTCTTTCCTTACAAAAGTTCTGTTGTTAATAACCAGAAGAGAAAATAAGAACGAACATAGAATTGATAGCATGTTCAACAAATGCAAGAAATCTAACCACAAAGCAGACGTTACCCTTATCACATAAACAGCCCCCAAACTTTCAACAGAGATGTTTTTCCTGCTATATCCTTCTTCACTTTTCCTTTTTTCCTTTTTTTGGGCCTTTTTTTATTATCTCTGATTGATCAAAATAAAAACAACAAACTTTATATATAAGCTAGAACAAAGCGGCAACTTCTTTATCCCCAAAAAAATGTTTATGTGAACCACGGATAGAGGCACTAAGAAAGAGGAAGGGAGAAAAAAATCAAATTTCTGATTTGAAGTTTTTATATAAAGATTTTTTGGATGGATATGATTGACTAGAGAGCAGCAAACTGAATGGAGACTTGGCGAGGAACAAGAAAAAGATATCTTTAAACAAAGACACCAAATTTTTTTTTTTTGGGGAAAATATTTAGTTAAGAAGATGATGAAACAAGCTTGAATTGAATATTAAGAACAAATAATGAATTAAGGACCTTGTTAGGAAATCAAGGGTTTAATTTTGACCAATGTTTTCTGCAGCTTGAAGAAAAGATGAAGAGTCAGAGGCAGTGAAAATGGAAACGCAGCAGCAAAGAAACACACACAGTATAAAACCTTGAAAGGAAGAGAAAAACAATTTTTCTTTTTTTTCTTTTTTTTTTGAATTTTTGTTGGCGTATATGATTGACAAGAAGGCAGCAAACTGAATCCAGAGAAACGAGGAAAGAGATCCTTAAAACAAAGGCACTTTCTTATTTCCCACAACTGAGAAAATGAACGAAACAACCCTGATTTGAATATTAAGAACAAGGAGTCAACACCAGAATTCAAGATTTATAGCAAATCAGAAGTTCGCCGTTGATTGATCTAACATAGAATTCCAGAGCTGAGGAGTAGGAATGCAGTGAAAATAGGATCGGAGAAGAAGGCGGCCAAACACGTCTCGATCGAGTGCAATCAGATCTGTAGGAAACGTATAAATATAAAGAAGGGTAGCGTTTTTACAAGGTTAAGTGCAAATAGGATCGTCTTGTATCATAACATATTTTAAAATATTTTGTTTCATCTAGTACCTAAAATATTTTTCTTGAATGGTCCTTCTTCCCTTAAAAGATTTTTTCGAGTTAATAGCGAATTTAAAATTGCTACTAATAAAAAGTAGGGAAAAAGATAAATAAATACCATATGAATTTGCACAACCCTCAGAAGCCTATCGAATTTGTAAAAAAACTGAGAAGTGACAAGGACCTATGAGAGATATGTAAATTTGGGTGAAATTACCCTTTAGCCCTTAATTTTAAATAAATTTAAAAAAATTAAAAAAATCCTCGTTGAAGGGCTACTAGCGACTGGCCGCCGGAGGTCTGGCAGCGGCTGGGCATCGGCCACTGGCCATCGACAAGGGGGGGTGGGGTTTTGTTTTTTAAAAAAATATATTCATCGCAACGTTCGTTCTTCATCGTCTTCCTTGTGATGCCATGAATTCCTTAAGAAAAATCTAGTTTGATTTTTTGAAATTTTAATCGTTTGGGATTTGGTGGTTGTTGGGGCTAGACTCCATTATTGGAAGGTGAAGGAGGGAGAAATAAAGTAAAAGGTAAATAGTAAAACGAGCTCAGGAGGTTGAAAAATCCAGTAATGAAACGGCAAATTGCGTTTGAGGAAGAAGGTGAACAGTAAATATGAACTTTTGACAACTGTTTTTGAAAAAACAATCATAAAAAACACACTTTTGACAATTGTTTTTGAAAAAACAGTCATTAAAAGTATTGTTTTTTATGACTGTTTTTGAAAAAACAGTCGTGAAAAGTACTGTTGTAAATGTCGTTTTGGAATAGTAATTCTCGTTTGTTGAATGGTAATTCTCGTTTTGGGATTTGTAAAAGTGCATTTTTTTACAAATTCACTCACATGGATCAAAAAGTAAAAAAGGATCCCTGTGGAAAATGTTGTAAATGCTATTTGTGAAATAGTAATTCACGTTTGAGGATTTGTAAAAGTGCATTTTTTACAAATTTACTCACATGCATCAAAGAGTAAAAAAGGGATCCCTGTAGCAAACGTTGTAAATGCCGTTTGTGAAATGGTAATTCTCGTTTCAGGATTTGTAAAAATGTATTTTTTTACAAATTCACTCACATGCATCAAAGAATAAAAAAGTGATCCTTGTAGAAAACCATTCCACAAATGAGAATTGTCATTTTACAAACGAGAATTACCATTCCAAACACGATATTTATAACAGTACTTTTCACGACTATTTTTTTTCAAAAACAGTCATAAACAATACTTTTAATGACTGTTTTTTCAAAAACAGTCGTCAAAAGTATGTTTTTTATGACTGTTTTTTCAAAAAAGTCATCAAAAATCCACATTTACTGTTCACTTTCTCCCTCAAACGCAATTTACTGTTCATTACTGGATTTTTCAACCTCCTGAGCTCATTTTACTATTCACCTTTTTCTTTATTTCTCCCTCCTTCACCTTCCAACAATGGAGTCCAGCCCCAACAACTTCCACATCCCAAATGATTAAATTTTCAAAAAATCAAACCAGAGTTTTCTTAAGGGATTCATGGCATCACAAAGAAGACGATGAAGAACGAGCTTGCGATGAATATATTTTTTAAAAAAACAAAACGCCACCCCGCCAAAAAAAACCCAACCCCCATCGTTGGTGGCCGGTGGCCAACGCCCAGCCGCTACCGAACCTCCGGCGGCCGATCGTCAGCGGCCCTTCGACGAGGATTTTTTTATTTTTTTAAATTTATTTAAAATTAAAGGTTAAAGAGTAATTTTACCTGAATTTACATATCCCTTATAGGTCCTTGTCACTTCTCAGTCTTTTTACAAATTCGACGGGTTTCTGGGAGTTTTACAAATTCTTATGGTATTTATTTATCTTTTTCCCCTAAAAAGTATTCTATGGGAAGATATTCTCCATATAAATTAATACTTTAAGATTGAAATTGTACCATAACATATTTAAAATTACTAAATGAACTCCAAAATGCTTTAACACCGTACATGTACTTAAACAATACGAGTTGTTTCGGTATGAAACACAAATGTCCAACTTTCAAGGTTGGCTAGTTGATATAGGATCCAGTGAAAGTCTACCCAAAGCTATCTATTGAAGAGTTAGCCTTGAACAGAGGGATCACAGCGCTACACACTGACGGAATGCCATATGAGATGTGGGGTGTGTGCACTGTGTAAAAATACGAGTGAAAGAGAGAATGTTCTTGTGTACCGTTCACCTGGGAGTGTCCTGCTATTTATAATGAAGTCGTACTGGTCCGACATCCATGATGACACATCTCCACTATCACACGTTCTATGCCCTCACTTCCTGCATTACTATAGTTATAGGTAGGACCTTGGGGTAACTAACCTTTCCTTGGGCTTGATCGTTACAGGCTCATACTCGAAGCCCATAAGACGAGTATATTGTGAAATTTTTAGCATTGCAAGTTTTGTTTCCGTAAATCATTATAAATGCAAGCAAAAAGCCAATGTGAATTGGCATAGATAGTAAGGGATCCAGGACTAGGCCCTTGGGTCGTGGGTTCAATCCCCTCTTCCGTCGCTGAGACTCCTTTGGTAGGCGATCTCGTAAGTCCCCAGTAAGTGTTCATAGAGCCCAGGGCCGTGCCCTGGCCTTGGTGGGGGACTGATGTCAAACCCATCCAAAACTTTCCCTTAACAAAAAAAAAAAAAAAAAGCGAGCAAAAAAACAAAAGTAAATCATTATAAAAACCCTCGTGTTGTCTTATTGATAGATGTGCATTATTTTAATATTTTGCATCTTTGATGTGAAACACGATTCTTTTGTTTATGTTTTCAAGGCCATTGGATGGAGAGGGTCAGAATAATATAATTAGTCGTGTCGTCCTTAGGTTTTTTGAGGATTCGCCTATGTTGTCTTGGAATTTAGTTTGTGAATGGTTTCGATGGTTGTTTCTGGACGAGTAGTACCTGTAGGACTCCTTCATCCCGATGTATAACATGTGAAATTAAAACAGTTAAAATTATTTAAATATAATAAGTAATAAGAAATATTTTTTTTAAGAAAATGACAAATAAATACTATATGAATTTACAAAACCCCCAAAAGTCTCCTGAATTTAGAAAAAGACTGAGAGGTACCAAGGACTTATGAGGGATATGCAAATTATACCAAGGACCTATGACGGATATGCAAATTTAGGTCAAATTACCCTTTTACCTTTAATTTTAAATAAATAAAAAAACCCTCGCTGGAGGGCCATCGGCCGCCTGGGTTTTTTTTTTTTTTTTTGGAGTGAGTTTTTTTTTGGAAAAAAATTTATTCATTGAAATGTAGGCCCCCACCCCTCACACATGCATGGGATCAAGTGGACCACCAATTGAACCATTTGATTCCTTTAATATATATTTACATTAACGAATATATATATTCTTCTTAACATTTTTTTAATGGTAATTAAAAAATTTTCATCGGTATTTACAAATCAATCATCGCTATTTACAACTTTTTTTTTAGGTTTCCCTTTCTTACTTCTGAGGAAAAAACAAAAAAAAAATAATACATAATTACAAAACTTCCATCGCTATTTACAAAACTTCCATCGCTATTTACAATTTTTTTTTTTTAGGTTTCCCTTTCTTGCCTTCTGAGGAAAAAAAAAATAAGGGAAAATTAGAACCAAGGACCTAGAGCTGATGAAAAAGATTATAAAAATTGTAATTATTCAAAAGGACCAATAACCAAAATATAAACCCTAAATAGCGATGGTTGATTTGTAACTACCGATGAGAATTTTGTAATTACCATTGAAAAAATATTAAGAAAAATATATATATTTATTAATGCATAAATATATTAAAAGAACCAAATGACCCAATTGATGACCACTTGTCTCATGCATGCATGTGTAAAGGGTGAGGGGTTTGAACCCCACCCCCTACACTTCAATTAGAGAAAGTTAATTTTGACGGTCAGTTTGATTGGTATGGCGCTCAACGCAACCACCTCATCATCTAGATCAATTCCTCTCCCTCTCTCCGTCGTTACAACTCCGTCTTCTTCTTCTTCGGAGGCACCCTCCTCCGCCCTTCATCTTCAACTCCAAAGCCTTCTCCTTCTCCGAAGACCCTTCACCTCCTCCCTCTCCCGTCGTCTCCTTCTTCATCCGATTGATAATTGTCTCAACCATAGTGCTGCTCTAGTAAACCACAGCTGTTAGAGTCCCAACCACAAAATTTTCCCTTTTCTATATCAGTTTTTCTAATTATGACACACATCAAGAGTACCGCCATGATAAATGTTCCAGTAAATATATGCATACATGTATGTTTTTAATCATAAAATTTAATAAACAATAACCATCAACGCCATTGAAAACAGTTGGACACTTTACAAGTTTCTTTTGTTTGAGAACGTAGATGAGCTCCTTCGGTTCTCCATTATTAATTTCCATCACAGAGGCTTGATGGAGGCTCCCTTTACAATAAGCCCCCTTTTGGAATCCCCATCCTTGTCCCACAAGCAGAATTCTATTTCTCCACCTTCATCATGAGCTGGTGCGATAAACTGTGCTACTGGCATCTCCATCCATGCCCCTTTCAACATTTCATTTAAATTCATCTCTCGCTTGCGACACTTCACTCCTCCAAGCTTAAGACTAACTTTCAGAGGTCCACTGTACAAGAATGAGCTTCTGAGCATCACATGGAAGGAGACTCCATACATAATTCCTGGTAATAGCTTCCTTGTGTCTAGCTTCCCTTGCACCTCTAGATGACTCACATCTTTCATTTCAGCTACATCTATTAATGTCCCACTGTACCGCGTAAACATTTGCCCTCATTAAAAGTGTGCAATTTACATAAAACTAAGAGCAAATTGCACAATTTCTTTTTTCTTGAACTTTGTTGGAATCTTAAAATAAAGAGTAAAATATACAAACTTTCTATACATTTTTAACGACTGTGTAATTCTAACAATACCTGAGGAAGATGCATGCATATAATTTGTTTTTAATAGAGGTTTATTAAAAGTGTGAGGTGTGTGTTTAATTACCTTGATTCTCGGCGTATATCCCATGTCCAATAAGTTGAGTCATTTCTCCGGGCGAAGTCAAGCGCCCTTGCATAGTTGCATACAACGTGAAGCAGTTGCAGTTCAACTTCTTGTTTACCCAGAATTCCTGCATCCACAAAATAATACTTTCTTTTTTACTATATTAAATACTTGTGTTTATGTTTTCCTTACACTTAATCATACGTCATATTATAATGGAAAAATTTCACTGCACCCTCTGTATAGCCATGTAATATCAAACAACCCTCAAAATTGTCTAAAATTTTACTGCGACCCCCCCCCCCCCCCCCCCCAAAAAAAAAAAGGAAAAAAACAAAACAAAATAACTAAATTGAAACTAAAATTTGTGGCTGAAAAGACCATCTTGGCCATGTACAAGACAAGGGCATAAAAGTCTTTTCGTCAAAAAAAAAAAAACTTAAGTTCAGTTTAGTCCGAGAGGGGCAGTAAAGTTTCTGAAAATTTTGAGAGCTCTTTGATATTAAATGTCTATACTGATGAAATTTTCTCAATTATAATGCTCTCAATTATTGCAACTCTCTCAATAGTTTTGAAGGAAATTGTTTAATTACTTATAATCAATAATTAGTAATTAATTGTGTAACCTCAAAGACAAAAATCAAACAAAATAAATAGGGAATTAAAAAATGTTGTATATGTGATGTTAAACATTAAATCAAAAACTACACCTAGTGTAGACTTAGCTTTGACATTTCAAAATAAGTCTTCATAATTGTTGTCATGAACCAGTATCAGACCTAAAGTTTGACTATTGGGAGCCATAATTCAGAAGGATTAACATATTTACATATATGAATTACTTTCAAATTGAGAGGTATATATAATAAAGAACACATTTCTATCATGGATAAGAAGTTTTTTTTGGTAGCTAAAATAAATATAAAGATTTTAATCATCTTACTCTTGAAAAGTATGGCAAAGTAGATAATTAATGGGCATTTTTGGTTGGCCAGTGGCCATATAAAAAAAAAAAAAAAAATATATATATATATATATATATATATATATATATTCTTCTATATGTAATAAATTATCTTTTACTGCTTGCCAAAATTTTTCTTTATTTACTACGTTCTTTTGTTCTTATTTTTTGTGTGTTAAGTATTTGTTTGTTCTGTGAGTGTTATATATAAATTAATTATTATTATTATATTGAATGTAAATTCCAAGAAAGAAAGGCAACAAATTAAAAGGGGGTAAAACTAATTATTAACTTAGCATTTTATCTTGATTGAACCAAAATGAGGCAAGAAGGGTATGCATGATAAAAGTCATATTATAATGCTCTCAATTATTGTAAATATCAATAACGTGCTAATCCAAGGCATAGCGATTGTTTTACACACACATGTGTATACATACACATATGTATATATATAAAAGAGAATTACGCATTATGTCACAAAAATTACAGAGATAAAACCTTTCAGCCTGATTCCAATATCATTATAAAAAAGTTAACTGCCATTATAAAAAATTTTAGCTAAAATTATATACAGCGGGTATTGGACACATTGTAGATGTTTTTGTGAGATGATGTCATGCGAGTGCCTTCCTTAAAAGGCATGGCTACTGTAATGATAATTAATAGTAGCACCTCAAAATAATAATTATAAAGAAGCAACTTGAAAGGATATAATATAATATATAATGTGAAACATTAAAAAAGAAGACTTCATCGGCAAACACGACTTGACTTTTCAAATTTGTCTAAAGTTGTTACATTTTTATAAAACACATGATTATATAAGAATTTATTTATTTTCATTTAAGTAGGCGAGCTGGAAATCTTCAAACAAGAGATGATCGATCAGTTTCTGTTAAAACAAGAATTTGATGTATAATAATTATTTCAACATGATGAATGGAGTAGTTGTTTTTCAACGCATCCTGACTTAGTAGTGAAAAAAGTGAGAGAGGTTAAGCTCTAAGTTGCAGTGCAGTGTAATAGTGTTTCTCTTGAGTTATAAACATGCAATATTAATAATTGATAGTACTTTAACATGACTTTTTATTAAAAATTCACAAGTCTATCCCCATTTTTCTTTCATCATCTTCCTACATCATGGTGCCAGCAATTGTTATGATAATTGATTGGCCACCTCCTCATCCTCAATGATAATTTAAACAAAAGCAACTTGAAAATTTATAAATACATGTAAATGTTGTGAAATAATTATAATTCTCTCTCTTGTTGCTACCCACATTAACCTGTGACTTGATGCCCAATTAACAGCAAAATATATTGTTCACGGTAGCTTTTGTTTTTTCTGCTTAATTAAGAAAATAGATCAAGATATTGAACATCATACAATAAAAATATTGAGAAATAATTAAAAAAAGAAGACCTCAGTAGCTTACGTCAATAGTTTGCATTTAAATTAAGGAATGGGTTATAAAATTGGCTCTCAAAATCCAGCATTTTCTTCCTAACTGGGCCGCCATGATGCAGGAAGATGATGAAAGAATGGAGATAGACTTTTACACTCTTTATAATAAGTCATATTAGGAGTTTAAACTTCTCATGTTACATGAGAAGAAGAAGATTCCTACATACACATGAAGTAATTGGACCCACATATATATATAATACTAATTATATATATATGTGGGTCCTACCATTTTATGTGTGTGTGACATGAAAAAACATTTCTCCTACTCATATTATAGTACTATCAATTATTTTAAGTTTTCTTCTCAATTGGTGAATTTGACAGCATACCAATTAACATGATAATAAATTGTATGTGGCTCCTAGAAAGAAATTAAACACCAGCAACTTGACAAAATTAAGTAATTAATTAGTTGCCGCTTCTAAAAAATAAAATTAGAGAAACTTGACAAAAGATGCCACCTACCAAGAACTTTGACTTTCCAAAATGTGGACATTTATATTTATCATTGAAGCAATCCTTGTTTTTTTCCCTACATTGAGCACAAGGCAGTTCCAAATTAAAGTTTGATATTCATGATATATAATTGATTGAGTCATCTCAAGAAAGAAAACGAAAGCCACTTGACAATTTATAAAATTGAGACTCTCAAAATCCAAGTCTTTCTTTAATTTGGGCCACTAAGATGAAAGAAGATGACGAAACAAGGGGAAATTATACATTTTAATAAGTCATTATATTATAAAAATAATACTTTCCGTTATTTTTTTAACTCCTTGGCGGATGGTTAAAAAAAAATCATCATACAATAAAAATAATACTCTCCGTTATATTTTTAATTATTAAGATAAGTGGTATTCTGTCTTTTTTGATCGGAATAATTGGTATTCTGTCTGATAACATGTCATTCAGTTGCAAACCTGCAATGATTAAGATTATAATAATAGGACTTATTAAAATATGAATATGAGGGGACCAGAACCACCCCCCCCCCCCCCCCCAAAAAAAAGAGGGAAAAAAAAGTTTCAGCTATATATACATATGTTGTATTTATGAATTAACAAGTTGCTTTTTGTTTTTTCCCCCTCGAGATGCCCGAATCAAGGATCATCAAAATCAAACTTTGGATCTGACAAATATAAATACACACATTTTCGAAAAGTCAAAGTTGATTTAACTAGGGGCAATCTTTTGTCAAGTTTCTCAAATTTTATCTTTTAGGGGCCACAATTAATTAATTTTATCATGGTGCTTTTGTTTATGTTTTTATTTCGGGTGCTACAATTAATTATCATTAGTTGTCATGCTGTCAAATTCAACAATTGAGTTGGAAACTTGCAATAATCGATAATTCTATAATATGGCTTATTAATAAAATGCACAATAGCCTATCCCCATTTTCATCATGCTGACCCCGTTAGGAAGAAAATGCCGGATTTTGAGAGCCAGTTTTATAACCCTGTCCTTAATTTTAATGCAAAAAATTGATGTAAAGAGCTTAGGCCTTTTTTTCTTTATATATATATATATATATATATATTTCAAAGTGATTATTGCATTAATAACTTTTCGGCCATGTATTTCTAAATGTTCAAGTTGCTTTTGTTTAATTTTTCTTGGAAGATTGGCACAATTAATTAAGATAATAATCACATTTTAAATGTGTCATTAAGGTAGAAGTCATTGTATAAGGAAGAGGGAAATATTATTAATGTGCAAAAGTGCCTTCATGTAGCAAGGGGGCACAATAATATGACTCACTTATTTCATTTTCGTTTTAAATTTCGCCTCTGTTCCAACTATCTCCCCAATGTAATATGTTCAAGTTGCCTCCCACTTTTGAGGTCCCTAGCCTAGTTATCTATTCTAACTTATCATTATTTGTATCCATTGCTTAAGTCTTAGTGTCTCAAAGATGTATGTGACTTCTCTTAATCATCAAATTTTACTAAGGAAAAATTCTATTTAAATACCAGATGAATTTGTGAAATCCCCAGAAGTCCGTCGAAATTGTAAAAAGACTGAGAGGTGACAAGGACCTTTTAGAGATATGCAAATTCGAGCCAAATTACCCTTTTGTCTTTAGGGTTAAATTTTTTTTTTTTTAAAAAAAAGAAAATACCCCCCACGGTGGGCCCCACCACCGGCGGCCAGCGACCACCTCCAGCGGGGGCTGCCGGCGGGGGTAGTGGCCAACGGTGGTCACTGGTTGCCGGTGGCCAGCGGCCGCCGGCGGTGGAGCCCACTGTAGGGGTATTTTTTTAAAAAAAATAATTATTTAATCTAAGGGTAAAAAGGTAATTTAGCTCGAATTTGCATATCCCTAAAAGGTCCTTATCACCTCTCAATCTATTTACAAATTCGATAGACTTCGAGGAATTTCATAAATTTATTTGGTATTTAAATAGAATTTTCCTTTTTACTAACCTGCAAAATTATTTTAAATTTAATGGCTATGAGCTTATGCCTATATTTAGGGATATTGCGGTAAACAAAACGACACTACAAACTCTGACGATTTTGGTACCTTCTGTACATACACAATATTTTTAAACTCCCAAGTTATTTTTGTTTTGAGGTGACACAATTAATTACTAATTGTTGATTATAAATAACTACTTTTTACGTTAATTATAAAGACTTTACTGATCTATTTTCAAAACCTATATACACCTTCCTTAAAATTAAAAGGGTAAAGGGTAAAAATATATATGTGCTTTACTTTCGGGAGTGTCTAGCATCATATGTTTTTTTCGGGAGCAAAAATACACATATGGTTACATTTTAGGAGCAAAAATTACACAACCGTTAAAATCTAATTTCACGGTGCATTTGCAATAGAAAATGTCATACTTACAACGGAAAATGTTATATTTACAACAACATTTAAACACCTGGATTTTGAACATAGAAAGGTCATTTACCAAAAAAAAAGAAGAAGCTATATTTACAACAGGAAGTGCTATATTTACAACAAAACTTAAAATTTGGCTATATTTACAACAATATTTAAACACCTAGATTTTGAACATAGAAAGGTCATTTACAACAGAAAAAGATTAAATTTACAACAGGAAGTGTTGTATTTACAACAAAATTTAAAATCTAGCCATTTACAAAAAAAAAAAAGTAATATTTACAATAAGCTAGATTTACAACAGGAAATGCTGTATTTACAATAAAATTTTAACGGTGGTGTGACTTTTACTCTTAAAATGTAGCCACATGTGTATTTTTACTCCCAAAAAAAGCGTATGGTGTTGGATGCTCCCGAGGATAGAGCACATGTGTATTTTTACTCCTAAACCCAAATTAAAATGTATGTAACAGAAATCTTTCTTATATTTTGAGATTCTATTTTCATTCACCCAAACTATTAATTTACCGTTAAATTTGACTTATGAACTTTTTTTTGACCAAAATGTTCCTCTTTAACATTAGAATTATTTAAACATATATATATTTTTATGGGCCAAAGAAAAAATTATGGTACCAAAAATTAATTCGAATAGATTTTATAACTTTAAAATTTATTAATTTTGAGATTATAAAATTTGTAATTTTAATTTCTCTCGTATTTATTAGAATTTATTTATTTATTTATAGTTTCTTAAGTGATTTAAAATATATATAAAATACATATTTTTTATATTAAATATAATAAACTATATAGTTTTGGGAGATTGTATAAGCGATTTAAATTTATAATGTCATATTTTTTCTACAAATAATTAAAAACTTTACTCAAATTTTCAAAATTTTGTGATAATTATAAACTATCAAGTAAAATTTGGGGTTTAGTATTAAGGGTAACATAGTAATAAAATTTATTTTTATATTAAATTTAATTAAAAATATATTTTTAGAATCCTTTTAGAGTATTTTTTAATAAAGTTAACGGTTTGGACTTAAGTATAAGTTTTTAAAATAAAAAGGAAATCTATGTAATTAAAATAAAACATAAGAGTGTTTAAAGTATTTTACTCTAAATAATTAAAAAAAAAATTGTTGTTGGCCTCTAAGATTTCATGTCTTTTTGGCATATTTTCCTTGAGTTTGATACTCTTTTTGATGCATTTGTGCATATTTAGGAAGTTGGAAGCTTAGTTTATACAAATTCATTGAATGCATCGAATGTAGATTCTCATATATAATATTGTGAACCAAAAGTTCATCAAATATTGCATTCTTAATATATTGTAAAATATATGCCATACGTAGTCACCCACTCAAATGAGAATTCAGCTGGAAAATGTTCCATGAAGTATAAAATGAAAAATGATACATGCTTGAAGCATGAGAAAGTGATTAATTCCAAAAGAAAAAAATAGAGCAAATAATCAAAATGATCATATTGAGGAGGCAAGAATTGAGACACAACTGTTTGTAAGATTATAGAAGAGGTTCAAGTACCTGAAAGCAATAAAAAGATATCAATTAGTTGTTATATATATATAAAAGGAAAAAATGAACCAAGAAGATAAAGTTGTCGACAACGATTTTTGATGAAAATATCATATGGTCAAATGAGGATATTGTATACAAATATGTCATGAGATACATACATAAAGATAGTTGGCCAACAAAAAATAAAAGGTGTAACATGCAATATCATAACGTGAAATTATGCATTTCTACCATGAGCACCTGAAATGCGATATTAATATTATATAAATTGGCATTCTTGTACGAAAAGGCGGAAATACAGTCAAAGTCACAATGCTCTTTGCAAAAGCTTAATGTTGATAGGCATTACCTTGTGGTGGATTAAATATTCATGTCTTGTTAATTTGGAAGTATGATAGTGTATGAAATTTTTATATGCATCAATATAATATGGTTATAACCTATGAATTAGTATATTGTTAGTTATACATGAATCCTAGAAGGGTTTAAAATCCTAAAAGTATATATCTGGAACATCGTTATACTTAATCCCTAAAGGCTCAAATACATGTATGGATTTAGATCTAAACATATGATAATCCTTGAAGGATTCAAGTTTCTAGAAGCACACAATTCAATCAAAATCTTTATATGGTTTGAAGCAACCAGGATATATGCGACAATAGTGACTCGGTAAATGTCTATTGCAGGAAGGATATAAAATATCTATTTATGAAAAGATTTAAGTTGAATGGTTTAGCTATCTTTAGAACTCTTGAAGAGCTTATAAAAACTATTTTTTGTCTGAACTCTTGAAGAGCTTACAAAGATGCAAATTGCTTACACTCTTGAATAGCTTGCTAAAGCTATAAATTGCTTAAAGAAAGCATTTGAAATAAAGTATTTGAGAAGAATAAAGTGTTCTTCTACGTAAAAAAGCTTGTTCCAGAAGTACCATATTTTTAAACCTTAAGAAGTTGATGAAGAAATACTTGGTCTAAAAGTATCAAATCTTAGTGTAATTGAAGCACTTATGTGTATCTAGTTCGTCACATATGACTTGATATATTATGTGCTTGTTAGCATGATATAGTTATTCACTAACACAAAGATATTGGAATGGACTAAATAGAATAGAGTGAAATTAGCATCCAACAAATCTGTTTCAATGAAATCTAGTAAATTTATTCACCAAGTCATTTCCTACAACAATATTTGAAAAGCTTGTTCGTGATATCAGACTTCGCAGATTCAGAGCTATCAACTCACATTACCAAGAGGGGGAGCTGATACCGATGTACTTTTTTCCCCTTGTCTATGGTTTTATCGCATTAGGTTCTTTTAGCAAGGTTTTTAACGAGACAGCACTGGATATCGTATCAACAAGTGATGTACTATTTTTCTTCCACTAGGTTTTTGTCCCACCCAGTTTTTCTTAGTTGAAGTTTTTTAATGAGGCACATTCGTATATAATAGATATCCAAGGAGAAGTGTTATGAATATAATATATTATGGAAGGCCATATATCTACATTATCTCTAGTATTTTACAATTATCTCTTTATTGTTATCAAATCTTTAGATATTTATTATATTGATATTGTACAGTTATGCCTATAAATAAAGGGAGTGTATTAAGTACTATATACACCTTGATAAATGAATGAGAATATACTCTCTTTGCTCTTGTTCTCTTAGTATCTTTCCCTTTTATTTATAACACTTTTTTTCCAATATATGAATTACTCTATTTTTTAATATAATACCCACTTTAAAAAAATTTATTTTATAAAGTAAGTCTTATATAGAGATAGGAGGTTGTATTATATATCAAAGGAATATGGAATATACTATGCCCCTTAATTTGATTCTGCTGGCTCCCTCGGAGTCATATTTTAAAAAGTCATATTAATCAATTACAAGTGTGGATCCTAAAAAACATTGCGCCTTCCAAATTTGACTTTTAAAATGGTGTGTTATTGATATATCTGTCATGGTAGGTCTTCCTTCTGGCTGTCCTTTGAGTATTACGGGACAGCTATAAAGTCAGATTATCATGATAAATTACTGTCACCTTTACAAAAAAAAAAAAAAATCAACTTGAAATATTATAAATAAAACATGCATACAACATGAGGCATTAAAAAAAGACGATTTCAATTAGCTTACACGGTTTTTCTCTTTCAAATTAATAGCTTATTATAAATTTAGGGTGAAGAGGTAGATTTGCCAACTAACTATTACCTAAGGAACGTCTGGTACAAATAACTATTGAGGAGACTAAAATTGCTAATCAACAATTAAATAGTGAAAAAAAATACAATTTGGAGCAGATTCGCCAATGAAACATTAGCCCGTCACTGTCTTGGTGTCTCCGTCTTCCATTAACTGTCACAGTGTCTGCGACGTCAACATTTCCAAATCTCCTATTGTTGCTGGGTGTTCCACTTACCTTCTTGAACTCATCTAGCAGTCCACAGCGTTCGATTGGCACGCACCTTGCACCCTGGTTCCATCCCTCCGATGCCACAAGCAGCAAACGCTGCTGTCGCAATACCTACTCCCATGGGTCTCATCTTTGTTGGTGTTTTCCTTTTCCAACAAGAAGGCTTAACCGCTCTTTTCTCCAGCGTTTCTGCCACCGTCCTACGCTAGTGCCTCATATTTTAACTTAATTGTGATAGTTAATTTTTTTTAATAGTTATTTGGTTTTTTTTTTTTACTTTTAATAGTTATTTGGTGTTTTTTTTTCACTTTTTAATTGTTGATTGACAATTTTAATCTCCTCAATAATTATTTATGCCAGACACTCCTCGGATAATAGTTGGTTGGCAAATCCCACACCTTCACCCTTATAAATATACTTTCAGAATGCGGCCTTATCCTCTTAATTGGGTCACAGTGGGGGGGGGGGGGGGGGGGGGTTGTTTTGAATCAGGTGATACAATTATGAATTATTATATTATTACCTCTGGTCCTTTAATAAGATTTGGTTAATTTCATCCTTTTCATAAGACTTTGGGTTCTCTAAATATTAAATATATTTTCGCTCATTTCACCCATAATTAGTCCTATTATTGTATTTTGCCCCTCAGATTTTCTTTCATCTTTTTTCTCACTAGCTATTTATTATCTTTCACTTACAGTTTTATAAATAAAGGAATATTTGAAAATGTACATTTCTTACATATTTACTATAACTTTGGACTGATTTTAAGAGGCTTCTTGAACCATGCAATTCGGTTATTTGGATCATATAAAAAAGACAAGAGGAGTATCAAAGGAATATGGAATACCATGTTGGTTCTAGCTAGTATCAAAGGAATAGTTTTTTTTTTTTTTAAAAAAAAAGTAGTCACTGTAATTAGTTTTCTAAAATATTTTAACGATTTATTTAAACGACACCAAATGACACACATTCCCAAATTTAATGCTCATGATGAACCTACAGCATCTTTATTTATAAATGAGTCCTCATGTTGTTAGGCTAGGCTACAAAATTATTATAAGATTTTATTTCAAATGTACTAAATAATAAGGTACTAATCCTAATTATAAGATCAATTTGATTTTTTTAGAGAGATTAACGAAACTAATTAAATTATTTTAGCGTGTTTTTATTTTTATTTTTCAGATTAATTAGTTTGACTAATAAACTAATATATAATTTAAGGATATACAACAAATGATATTATTAAGTAATTTATTTAGTTTCTTTAATCTCTCCGAAAAAATTAACCCGGACTTATAATTAGTATCGATGGAGCACTACTTTCAATTCTTAATATTAGATCCAATTTGTAATGCGAAAATTAAACTACAAATTATATTTTATATTAAGGATAGAGGTTACTAATGAGTAATATCATTCATATTCCCAATCTCTCTTTCTATGCCTTTATTATTCATTCAACGTCAGACAAAACATATTGCTGCAGTAGAAGCCTACGTGCAAAACATTCATAGTCTCTAATCAAGAATGCACTCTCTCCATGGTAATAATAATAGATAAATAAAAAAGATTCTCTCGCATTCATACAACAATAACACATCAAAGCAGAGTCAGATATGACTTTGTATGATATGCACTCGTTGCTCTTTTTTTATTTATTAATCTCCTTGTTTGTCTTCTTCATCGTTAATTACTCTATGCATGCCTTACCTTTAGTAGGGTATAGAGAGGGATAGATGTATACATTTTTATCCTTACAATTGAAAAGACTGTTTCTAGGATTTAAATTCGTGAGTCGACTTCTAGGTTATATGTCAGTAACATTATCGTTGTACCAAGGCTCACCCTGAATTTTAGTATAAGTTATTTTTAGCTAATTCTCACAAACTAAGGAATTATAGTTGAATCATATTGATAAAATTTTCAATTTTCTAATTCTCTCTACAATTACAAATTATTCTTATATCATGTTTTACTCGTCATTTCCAAATAGAATTAAATAAGGATAACATTTAAAAAAATCATTAATAACCATTTAAGTGATTTATCGTTGGGACCAAAAATATATTTTACAAGCGACTTATAATAGAGGAGTGACATACTATGCATCTTAATTTAATTCTGGCCGCCTCAGTCATATTTTAATAAGTCATATTATATTGTATACTCTCCATTATTGGGCAAATCAATTATAGTTGTGGCTCCCAAAAGATAAGTTAGAGAAAATTGACAACACATTCCACCTTCCAAATTTGACTTTTCAAAACGTATGTACTCCCGCTGGTCCCTATTACGCCCATGATCTCTTTTACATGACGCCTTCTAAGAATTATTTTTACTCCTATTAAAAGGATTTTTATAATTTTAATGAGAATTAAATACTTTTTTCATATATGCTTATAGGTAAGGTTATCAAAGTCACAAACTTATAGTGGTGATGTAAACTTGTAATATTAATAAATAGATATTAATATAGTAGAATTAAATAATGAAAATATAAAAAAATGACTACAAATATTGATTTAGTTTCTTTAAATCCAAATAATTGAATTAAATTGATTAGCACTCATAGTTTATGATACTCGGTAAAGAAATTTATTTAAAATTTAAAGCATTGAGCGCGATCAAATTGAGAAAGAAAAAAGTCAGTACTAGTTTAAAAGTAAGTTAACACGATTTTTTAAACTAGAAATGTAAAAACGGTAAACTTTGTGTGCAAATTCGCAAGTTTGACCAATTTTACAACTAATATAAGTTTAAGAGTGACTCGGAACGATTTTGAAAGCTAAAATCCAAAAAATGGTAAACTCGGATAGCCAATTCGCGTGTTTAATAACAATAGTTATATGTAGTGGGAAAGAGTATAAATTGTATGATGTTGGAGTTTAGTGTGGCTAATATATAAAATCATTCTCATTTAAAAAAGAAATCACTTGAATTTAAAAAATAAATCTAATTTAATTCTTTTAATTTTTTAATTGTATGGGTGAATGATTAAATACGTCTCATAAATTACCATAATAATATATTGTGCCACCTCAAGAAAAAATTTAACAAAAGCAACTTGACAATTTGTAAATAAAACATGTTTACATGCATTAACTTGAGTAGTACCTGAATGAAGAAATTAATTAAACGAAAGCAACTTCAGATTTTTTTTCAAAAAACGATGATGCGAATTATTTGGAAAATATGACACTGAAAACTTTAAAAAATTTCTCTTCCATGCCAGCTGGAGTTTAAAATGTGTTCATTTATGTATATAGTATATGTTGTTGTGGTTATTTTAGAGAAATATTATTGAACGAGAATTAAAATAAAATATTATTAATACTTAATATTATAGTTTGATTGAATTTTGATTTTAGTGTTTATAGATTCAAATCATGGTTTTTAGTTTTTATATATAGTTTCATAAGAACTTAGTTGAGTTAGCATTATTAAATATAGGGATCAAAACTATAAGTCTGTTCTTATAGTTTTGATTTATTTGTATCTCAATCCCTGAATTTTGACTCACTTCAGTTGGGTCACTATAGTTTTGACTTTTTTATAATTTGGTGTCTATGTTTTTGAATAGAACTTAGAGACTAACTTATAAAATGATCAAAACTAAAAGGATTGAGTTGCAGTAAGTTAAAACTATTAGACACTAAGTCAAATTGTAGAGATTTAAATTACAACTTGGTTAAAACTATCGGACGAAAAGATTAATTTTTCCATCGGATATTGACCAGTTTTATAATATATATAAATAATTTTATATATTTTATTGACGGTTGTTGACCGCGGACTGACCCGGTCAACATTGAACTATTGCCTCCACTGATTGCTGCGATATTATGATAAACAGAGAAGGGACAGAGAGAGAGAGAGAGAGAGAGGAGATTGAAGAATCTGTACAAATCTGAAGGATATCAGCACTTAATTTTTAGGTAAATTTGTTCCCTTTTCTTTTATTCATGTTGTGCTTGGGATCCCATTAGAATAGATATTTGCTTCAGCGTTATTCAAATATATAAATTTTAGAGAGAGAAATCATGGAAGAAAATCAAAACTCGACGACGCCACCTTCACATTCAGTGGCCACTCGACAAATCTCAATCACTCGACAAATCTCAATCAGCTTGGACGACGCTGAACCACCCATTGATAAGACTCGCCGGGAAAAATACTACTATCAGCTTTCTACTTGCGGCATCTTTTTCAACCGCAAAACGAAGGCGAGTCCTTGAGTAGAGCATCTTTATCCCTAGTTTCATATTTTTTTTCCCTTTTTTGAAACTCGAAAGTAACTTGTTAAACTCGATCAGTCTTGTGGAATAGAAATTATAAAATTGTTGTTGCGCAGAAAGTCTGGGTGAACAAGAAGTTGGACTGCAACTGCTTTATGATCTATGCCAAGTCGCTTTTTATCGAATGGGTTACAGACCCTCGTTATTGGAAATGGGGAAAGCTCGAAGAATCAAGGTAATTAAACACCCACCTCCAACTTTTAAAATTAATAGAAACCTCTATTTAAAACAAAAAATAGTTAAATTATATGCATCAGCCTCAAATATTGTTGAAATTACATGGAAAATAAGAAATAAAACAAAACACAAAAATTAGGGGGAACCCAGCAGGTTCTAGTTTCCTGCTTAGCACGGGGCTAATCAGATTTGAACTATATGTAAATTTTTTAAAAGTCTATATTTTTCTTAAAAGAATTACTTGATTGGTTTTAGAATTTAATGTAGAGATGATCTCTTAACTATTATTTATTAAAAAATATTTTTTATTTAATAAATTATCACTTTAAAAAAACTCAAATTTGGATAATTAACTCTTGTACTGAGCAAAGGGCTTGTGAAAAATTAAGTACTACCCAGCCTAGCTAACTTGTCAACGGCCATAGCAGAAACCAATGAACTTGAGCAAGTTTTATACGCCAATCCTGAATCATGTTCCTTAGCTCCCCAGTCAATAGTGGTGGAACCAGAAAAAAAATTTTAGTCCGGGCTAAAAAATAAACACATTGAACTACTTTATTTAGTTCTTATTATAAAGCACCAACTAATAAGTATATTTGGTCATTTTTATCAGGCATTTGTTTGTTTCTAAACAGCATTAAATATTTTTATGTATACCTATAATTAAAAAGATAGTGAGTGAGAGTAATAATTAATAAAAATTAATTATTATTAATTATTACTCTTTTTTTAGCAAAAAAAGAGTAATAATTAATATGATATTAGAGTTTAGTATAATTAATAGAGATAATATTGAAAATTACTTAAATTTTAGGACAAATTTAATGACTTTAACTGTTTTTATTAACTTATGAGAATTGTTAATTAGTTCCTTAAATAAGGACCAGAGGGGGTATTTACTAAATAGTATCAAATAACCTTGAAAATACAAATAAATAATAACTGATAATTATAAATCAAAACAATATGTAAGATAATACTAATTTTTTCGGTATCTCAAAAAAGAATTTTACTTTCTTCTCACAGCCCAATAAGTAATGATACAAGCATTATCTTTACAAAGAAGATAAAAAATTAGTTGGGGTCAAATTTGTGGCCAAATAAAATATCATATAATAAATATATATATATTCTCACAAATTTTATAAGATCCCATCAAAGCCTTCCGCCATTGCCAGCCAATAATATGCCATCACAGTTATGAATCAAACCCTGTCACAAGCTCTCTATGGAGGCTTGGTTCTGATGTTTTGTGTTGTCTAATGCTGAGATTTAATTCCATGTTTCTTTAATTTCCTGGCTCCTAGATGAAAAGGTTTTTTCTTCGCTCTATCAAGATGTAAAGGCACCTCTAATTAATTATTTTCCAAGATCCGCTGTTCTTGAGAATTGCATAACTTCCCTCAATTGAGCAGCTGTATTGTAATTCTCATTGTTACAGAAAAATACCTAGTCTTAAGTTGACTCACATTGATCGAAAGCATTGCCAACTTAGCAAGACATGTTTTGATCAACTTAACTTGGTCGATCAATGGCGGTCTCAAAAAGGGGAAAAAAAAAAGAAAAAAGAAAAAGATCATCTACAAAAAATTGAAGTCTAAATGTCTAATAGTCTTCCAATTTTTCCTTCGCCACTTTTCTCTGAATTAAATGAGCAGACTTTTTCTCATTCCTCTCTAGATGGAAGAAATTCCTTTGTCTTGCCTTCATTTCAAAGACTTTGCATCCTAGGGGAAGAGATGCGCTGTTTTATCTCATTTGTTAAATTAATTAAGTTCCTTTGTACAAGCAGTAACAAAATCCATTGAAGTCTATCATAGGTCTACTTTAGATTAATCTTAATATTCATGAAGCATTTCTTTCCATTCTTGTTTCTCATTGAGTGTCTCATTTCTCTAGCTTTAATAATTATACTCCCTTCATCCTTAATATAATACATATTTATCTAATTTAATTAAATTAAGTAAGTTAGTTAGGTTAGTTAAGATAACATATATTTTTTTAGAACACCCTTAGTCATCTTTCATTCCAATCTTCCCTCTACTCCTTGATTATTGTTGAAGAATCATCAACTGGGATAAATTAGGAAAAGATTAAAAAATATGAAAACTTTATTTTATATTTAGGACCAAGATTAATTATTTAAATATGTCTTATATATTAAGGATTGGAGGCAGTATCTTCATATTAGTTTGTGCGTATATGTCTTTTAATGTATAGGTTTGTGTATATTTAAATCTGCGCAACTTTGTTCAGGAGGAAGAGGAAGAAAGAAAGAAAGATCCACGTAATTTATTCCTTATTTTGAGGGATGTTTGGTTAATTACGTTGAGCCTTAGACATGAACATAAAGTTTGTATGGTTTACTATTTATTTCAAGATTCCAACAAAATTCAAGAAAAACTCGTGTAACTTGGCTTTCAGTTTTATGTAACTTACTCACTTTGATGCAGTGGGACATGGATAGAGGTAGCTGAACTGTTAAACGTGTGTTGGCTAGATGTGCGTGGGAAGCTAGACACAAGGGATCTATCACCTGGAGTCATGTATGGAGTCTACTTCCATGTGATGCTGAAAAACTCAAAATATTACAATTGGAGTGTGAAAGTTAGCCTGAGGCTTGTAGGATTGAGGTATCAAGAGCACGAGATACATTTGAGGGGAATGGTGAAAGATACATGGATGGAGATCCCAGTAGGCCAGTTTGTAGCACCAGCCCATGACGTTAAAGCTGGAGAAATGGAATTCTTCCTGTGGGACTATGGTGGGAATTGGAAAAGGGGGTTTATCGTCAAAGGAGCCTCCATCGAACCTCTATGATGGAAATAATAATGGAGAACCGAAGGAGTTCATATTTAAAAAGTTGTCACTTTTAAAAAAACTCAAATTTGGACCATACAAATCAAAATCTGGATGGTCTAGATGATTAGCTTTTTTACTTAGCAAGGTGCTATGTGAAATCGGTTCGATTAAGTACTACCCCGCCTAGCTAACTTGTCAATGGCCATAGCAGAAAGCAATGAACTTGAGCAAGTTTTATACACCAATCCCCCCTGAATCATGTTCCTTAGCTCCCCAGCCAATAATATGCCATTACAGTTATGAATCAAACCCTGTCACAACCTCTTTATGGAGGCTTGGTTCTGATGTTTTGCGTTGTCTAATACTGAGACTTAATTCCATGTTTATTTGATTTCCTGGCTCCTAGATGAATTCAGGTTTGTTCTTCGCTGTATCAAGATGTAAAGGTACCCCTAATTAATTATTTTCCAATATCCGCTGTTCTTGAGAACTGCATAACTTCCCTCAATTGAGCAGCTGTATTGTGATTCTCATTTTACAGAAAAATACCTAGTCTTAAGTTGACTCACACATTGATCGAAAGCATTGCCAACTTAGCAAGACATGTTTTGATCAAAATTAGCTTGGTCGATCAATGGCGGTCTCAAAGGCGAAAAAAAAAACGGGATCATCAACAAAAAAATTGTAGTCTAATAGTCTTCCAATTTTTCCTTCGCAACTTTACTCTGAACTAAAGGAGCAGACTTTTTCAATGTAAGGCGAAAAAAATTTGGGGAAATGGAATCTCCTACATTCATCTCTAGTTGGAAGAAATTCCTTAGTCTAATAGTCTTAATTTCAGTCAACTCCTAAAAGATTATGAAATTTCACTGTACTCCTTGGGACAAAATGAAATTAAGTTTTGTAGGTAAAAAGACAATGATGCCCTTACTTTATTTTTTTAATCCATTATTTGTCTTGTAAATTCTCTCATTTGTCTTGTGAATGGCCAAAATATTTTTAACTCCCTTAGTTCTTTTGAATCATTTTATTTGTCTTGTAAATTCCTTTATTTTTCTTATGAATGCCCTTATTTATCTTACGAATTTTTTTATTTGTCTTGTGAATGGTCAAAATGTTCTTGTTGATTTCCTCGTTTATTTTGAATTTCTTTATTTGTATTGCAAATGCCGTTATTTATCTTGTACAATTAATTATCATGTTAATTGTGATTTTGTTAAATTCACCAATTAATAAGTAAACTTACAATGATTGATTGTACTATAATATGACTTTTTTTTTTTAAAAAAAAAATAATGCACAAGTCTATCCCCATTCTTTCATCATCTTCCTGTATCATGGGGGCCTACTCTGGAAAAAATGCCGGATTTTGAGACCCAATTTTATAACCTAGTCGCAAAAAATTGACGTATGATGCTGAGGTTTCTTTTTCTAATTATTCCACAATATTTTTATTGTATTATGATCAAGATCTAGATATATTTGCTTAATTAATCCCAAAAAACGAAATGCTACAATAAAAAATATATGTTACTATTAATTGGGTATCAAGTCACGGAAGCAGATACTCTCCTTGGCATTTTTCTGTCCATCTTTCCTTATCTTCAGATCTGATTGTCCAAATCTTGATTCAAGGATCCAGAATTTTTTTTTCAATAAAACCGTGCGCGGTAAAAATATCCACGCGCGGTTTTTTGGAAAAGATTTCTAGATTCTCGAATCAAAATTTAGATGGCCAGATCTAAAGATGAGGAGGGATGAACAGAGAAGTGCTAGGCAGAGAAACCAAACCCTTTAAGTCACATGTTATTGGGAGTAGCAATAATGTAGACTATTATAAATAGCATTTCATAACATTTATATTGTATTGATAATCTTTTGGCCTTGCATTTATAAATTTTCAGGTTGCTTTGGTTTAATTTATCATTGAGTATGAGGAGGTGCCCCAATTAAGTATATCATAGTAATCCCTGGCAAAAAAACATTATCATAATCACATTTTACCTCTGTCCTGCAGTGCCGTAGGCAAAACCTAGTGAGAGGGGGTAATGACACAATTAATTAAAAATAATTAAATTTTAATCACCAAAGAAGAAATTAAAGCACAGTCATACCCACAATCATACTTAGAATGACATTGCTCCTGTTTTAATACTTTTGAGGTAATAATAAACGAAAAAGGCTTTTCGATACCAACAATTCCTACACGAACGTAAAAACTTATAGGATAAAATTGGTCTTTTACCTAAGGATAAAAATTAAATATATTCTAACATGAAATGACTAAAATGCGCTTGCTTTAAAAAAAAAAAAAAAACAGAAGTCAAACATCGCTGGCAAGGTGCATGGTGGGGAAGATGACAAAGCTCTGGTAGCCAGCCCCAGAGAACTGACGGCGGCCATCAGAGAATATTTTACAAAGAAGGACCCTTTGGCTCTCCAAAAGGTTCGTGGCTACCAAGCCATCAAACCCATTTTTTTATACTGTACAAAAATTTATATATGTAATAAAATAAGTTTCCTAGTTTACATCATAAAATATCGTTATGTATTGTTTTTAATTAATTCTGTTGTTTGTACTTGTTAATTTGCTAATTATAGTTATTCTTATGCATATATTCACCGGTAAAAGATTAGAAATCTAAAAAAATGAGAGTTGATTCCCATTTTTCATATTTCTTAAATTTCAACATTAAATATATGTTTTTTTTAACACTACATTAAATATATGCTTAAGAACAGCTATAATTAGCAAAGTAACAAGTACATATATGGGAATCAACAACTCTTGTTTTATATATATATATATATATATATATATATATATATAACAAGTATGTGTAATCTCTCTCTCTCACACACACATATATATATATATATATATATATATATATATATATATTCTCAAAATTTAACCCGAAAATGTAACCCGTGAATATAGGCATATGAACAAATTTAATTTGCAAATTAGCAAGTAAATATCAGGGAACTAACAATAACATAAAGGGATATAACAAGTACCATTTTCGGCCAAAAAAAAGTTATCATTGAGATGCCACGATGAATGAATGAATTATAATCAAATTTTAGATACATGTTAATTAATGCAAAAAAAAAAAAAAAGGGAAGTTAAAGTGGCAAATATATGTGAATGTTTATTTTGAAAATTCAATGCCTTTGGTAGTTGCAGTCTCTTCCCCTTCTCTTTATGCTTCATATTATATACACTATAAATATTATGTTTTTTACTGGGAAAGTGACAAATATGTTTGGACACATGTTCTAAAAAGTTATAGTGGAGTATTAAGTAGCTTCCACAATTAATTATGATAATAAAATAATTGGCGATGATGAGACTCGTGATGGAGAGAAGCAATAATGTAAAGTATTATAATAATATGTCAAAGTCTTGGATTTTTTTTTTTTGGGGTCAAAAAAGTCTTGGATAATGGATCGTTAGGTATGGCGCATTTTTAATGTTTTATAAACCACACCTCCTCGCCTCCAAAATCATGGTTGTTTAAGGTCATGATCATACAATGTTAAAAAATTTCTAATATAAATATGAATTATATATTGACTAAAACATCTTCATTGAATCCTTTTATATTTTCCGAGCAAAAAAAAAAGAATCCTTTTATATTTAATTAATTCTGAGGTGCCACAATTATTAATTATAAATGAACTGCCTAATGCACGAAAAAAAAAGTAAAGAAATTAAAGCTACAATGTGGGAACACATTCTGAGAAGTGAAAATCTTTAATAGGCGCGTACATTTTATTTTTAATTTATTGAGGTTTAACATCATTCATACCGTAATAATAAAATTCTACGTTTTTTTTTTCTTTTATTTTGAAAAATTTATTCATTTAGCTAGTAAAGTTTGATTCACATTTTTATGGTTAAAAAAGTTTTTTTTTTTGGATAAAATATGGCAAAAATTGTTAGATACACATTTTTTTTTATACATAGGCGATAGGGGGAATTGAACCTGGACAAGGGGGAGGAGATTAGCTCCAAATACCACTGCACTACTAGTAGTGCTGGTTTTTTTTTTTTTTGATACAAGGCGATAGGGGAGGGGGGATCGAACCTAGGACCGGGAGGAAGGAAATTAATCTCAATACTACTGCACTACTAGTAGTGTTGGTAGTAGTGCTGGTTGTTAGATACACATTTAACACTTGAAAGGTGTAGTCTGTAGATATAAGCAACTCAATTTGAATTGGGCTGCAAAAGTGGGCCCAAGACCCACTTCATGTCCAACCTAATTACAACCCAAGTTATAGTTGAGGACTGTAGAGTAGTGAAATTGAGGAAGGTACCCTTCATCTTTTGGATTCAACTGTCAAAAGGGTCAGACACTCTCACTAAAAGGGAGAGGGTTTGATCCTGAAGTTGGTCAAGGCACTTTGGGAGGCATCCTAGGGGTCTGCAAAGCAATGGTAACCTACGCTAAGGTGGAGGCATGTGTATTCTTAGTTTTGAATTCCTTGCGGAGTGAGCTCCAAGCGTCCTAACTTTGGACTGTGGGTGAGCCCAACCCCTCTCATAAAATCTATATATATATATATATAAAATGAGGAAGGTGAAAAATTGAAGTCTAATAATAGTGCAATTAGAGAGAATACTTTCACCAACATATAATTGGTTTATATGACCCCACTAGATCCCTCTGGGTCTCGATCTTAAGTCCCATTGGAGATATATGTGTTGGGAGGGGTAGCTATGAATCTCGAATTGGATACCGGATAATAATATAAACAACATAGAGAGAGAAATTTATATGTTCTTCAAAATAGCTATACATACTCTTCGTTTAGATTATATATACTAGTTACTATATTAACTATTCCCTTCGATTCTTTATGTAAAACATATTTATATATCTAATTTAATTAAATTAAAGATATTAGTTAGTTTAGTTAATATGATGTGTATTTTCTAAAATACCCTAATCATCTTCCTTAGTTTTTCATTCCCTCTCCTCCTTTATTATTACTAATTTACTACTATAAAAAATAGATATTAGATCCCTAAAATACGTCATTTTTACAAAAAGGGAAGTAAAATGTGAAGGCGGTGGCATTTTTATGATTATTTAGAGAAAATTTGATATATTAGGCGTCCTTTTAATTTTTAGAATGCAGAAAGAGTAGTTAAGACGCCCTAAAAAAATTTTAAGATGCCAAAAGTTGCTCAAAAGTCTGGCATCAAAATTTAGTGCTTTTGGTGTCCTAATATTTTTTTAAGACCTACAAAGAATAGCTTTTGGCGTCCTAAAATATATTTACGACACCAAAAGCTATGGATTAGACATCCTAAAAAAATATTAGGACACCAAAAAGTGAAGTTTGGTGCCAAAATGTAGTGCTTTATACATTCTAATATTTTGTAAGACGCAAAAAGAATAGATTTGGAGTCGTAAAATTGTTTTAGGATGCCAAAAGCTTGCCCTAAAAAGCATTTCATTGTATCTGAATAATCATTTTTCATAAGAGTAATTAACTGCTGTCATTTGGTGAACTCAGTGCTGTCATAGCTGAAAATTTTCTGTTGTGAGATTGTGTGTGGAGACTGAGTTCTCAATAGTTGTTGTCATATGCTTGTCACTGAGGTTCTGAAATTACTGCTAAAGCAAAGGGGGAAAAAAACTGAAAACTAATCCTTAATCATTGGAAGAGTTGTTATTCTGTTTTTGGGAACATTGTTATCACATGTGCTGAAGTTAACTGCTGTTAAAGGGGAATTTTGCTATCATTTGTATGGAATTTTGTGCATAAAAGTAGCTGGCATTCAAAAGTCAACTTTTGATGTTACTGGTTGAAGAATTTGGATTGTCATTTTTTTCAACTAAATTGAAACTATAAAAGTGAGTATATAAGCATTGTTTCTTGGAAATCTTTTGCTTGAGATGTTGATTTGCATTTCATCATCACTACTTCTGATGTTTTTTTCCTGCTATTATGTAGCAAGTTGACTTAAATCTAATATAAATTTCCACTTTTCTTGATGGGGCATATGGTCCTTACATTTGAAACATGTGACCTAAGCTATAAGTGTATGGTTTTGTTTAGTGTCAGTTGTGAGCTCATAAATTTCAAAACATGGGTTTGCCCCTAAATTTGATTGCTGCATTTCACCATTCTTTTGCAGTTAATCTTGTTCTCCATGAGTCCTCACTAAATTTACTCTTGTGCGTATAACATCCTTTTGCTATGACTTGGGGATTTTTGCTGTCAAACTTGAAATTGCCACCATAAATCCATAATGGGATTTCACTTGCTGTTATGGGACTACATTCAGTCACCTAAATCTGATTTACAGTTGCTTAAATTGTTGTATCTTGACTTTGGTAGAAGTTGCTCATTGCTGAACTTGCCAAACTGTGACTTGTGCATTCTTTGCTATCATAAACTTGAACTACAGCTATTTGGAAAGTTGTTTATCTACTCATTTTTGTTGTCTTTTGACTGCTGTAAAAAAATGAATTCTTGTTGCATTAATTGATTGCTACATTTTCTTGTCAAACTACTCATAATCTGTATTTTATGTTTTAATAGGATAAACACCATGAAACACCATTTCGCTTCTTGGCACGACTGCAATAGCTGTACAATGGCATTAGCAAAATCACCATTCAGATGCCTAAGGGAATTGTCAGTGCAAGACTGTCGTATCCTTTTACAATTGACAAGATAGATCTTAAGGAATTTATACATTTGGAGGGGCTAGATTATGTCTTGCAATCTCATAAGTAAATATTTTGCCCTTCAATTAATCATGTGATTTTTTTGTTTTATATATTCAATAATTCATTTATCTTTTTAATTCTATCATAGTTTCTTCCACAACATGTATGTCCAAATGGGAAGAAATGAGTCATATGGATTCTTATGTCCCTCGAACACAACAAGGAACAACAGTAACTTGGCAATAAGGACTTCTTATGTGGGTTATACGATGGGAGAGACGAAAGGGCCTTGTTATCTAGCACCAATTCATGAAAGTACGTATTTTAGTTTTATCTATTTAAAATGTTTAAGAATAAATTGTCTTTTTATCTTAACTTAATCTTATTCTGTATGTGTTGTTGTAGTTATCATTGGACTTTGTATGTGTTTGTCCACCTAAGAACACCTTCTATTAGTTCGATCCCTCAAGTAAGAGGCCACACAAAGAAATAAAATCCATGTTCAGCACATAAGTAAGCTTTTTTCTAAATCATTGATTCTTGAATTAAATGAATTGTTATAATGTCTATTCATTTTCATTTTAATGATAGTGCACTGAAGACATATAGATTGCTTCGGGGGCTTAGTGCAACACCCTACTCCTCTGTGCCTAGAATAGAGTGGTGTCTTCCTTATCAACATATAATATAGGTTAGATGCATAATATAATAATGAGCTCGAATCACTACACTAGGTTTGGACCTACACACACAAAAAAAAAAAAACCCCCTTTTAAAAAATTTAGAGTTTAACCCAATCAAAAATTTCTAACATTATAGTTCAAATGGACTTTTCTAAAAATTCACAAAACTATTGAAACCTTTTATAAGTGGTTCAAACTCTTTATTTAAAATTCATCGTACCTTAATCCTTAATTGGTATTATTAGATTACGTCTATATTATTTATCTAACCTAGTGATCTACGATTCAATTATTCATCCATCACATTATGGACTTGCAACATACTTGCCCAATACCTATAGCAATATTAAGCATGTATAGGTTCTACTTCTACGATCATATATATCTAATTAAATATACATTCCAGTAGCCACATTTGGCTATCTTAAAATATTATCTAAGACATAAGGAAATAGAATTATCCTTATACAAAAGTGAAACTAAATGTTTCATCTACATCATCAACACCACCTTCTTCTCAAGATTAAGCAATAACTACGCCCTTGCTTCTTCCTCCTTGCCTAATAGATTGCCTACGTCCTGGATTTATGGAAGGTTCTAAGATTCAAATGAGTGAATCCTAGAGTAACACGTAATCTCAAATTCCAAGGATATATAATATACATGTAAATCAACTAAACGGAGTAGTACACACAGCATAGTAAGCACTTAAATTCAAACGACAAGTATTACGTTCCATATGCAGCTTGTAATACAAGTAATCATTAAATGATTTTCAAATACCTTAGCGCTACGAAATTCATTCTGGTAAAATAATAACAAAAAATAATTGAATGCACTAGGCCCTGCCTAGTCACCAGGAAGCTAACCCCATAGTCGACACTTCCGCTCAATCGAGCCACGTGTGGTGCTGGCCCCATATAGGCAGGACATACAAATATGATATAAACAAACATATATAGTTATACAAAGAATGTGAGATTATAGTTACTACCTGTTGATCTTACCGAGAAAACCCTTTCCACCAGGTTCTTATCACTATGCTTATCCTTCAAGCTCGAGCAATTCTCAGGTCCTATGATTAACATTTATATAGAGATGAGTCATTAATAAATCCAAACATAATTAAAATTCAGCTCCTTTAGACCCACCCCAAAAATACTTGTTTTTATATTCTTATGATTAGGGATGTATACCAATTGAGACTTATTTAATTAGATATTATTCATTATGAAATAAATATCATTTAAGCCACTTAACCTTTCAGTTTATTCAAAGAAACCTTTACTTTAAAGGTTAAGCACAATTATCAACTTGTGTGACTATTTTAAGACTTATCAGAAATTTAGCCTTTAACTTCTCAAGGAATTCGAAAAGTTCATAACTTGGTCTATACAACTCTGAATGGACTGATTATACTTCCTACTTAAAGATTGGTGAGTCTATTTTCATAAATTAAAGTTACTAAGTTGATTTATGGTTGAGAAAATTTCATATGTTGACAATATAAGCATTGTCTAGATGACTCTTCAGAATTTTAGGTTAGTTTGCAAAATTCATAACTCCTTGTACAAAGTTCAAAAGATACAACCTACATATCAAAATAAAGCCCTATGTGTCTACTACATATCTGAAAATTTTCACATTTTTTTGAGTTTGTTTACTTGGTAAAAAACGCAACGTCATACACCTATCTCCAGAATCATACTAAAAATTTTCTAGATTCATAGCTCAACTTCCAAAAATCATAACTGTAGTTAGAGACCTTCGTTTTAAGTGATCCAAAGCTCATTTTAAAGATTAAGGAAAGTACTATCTCCTGTAAAATATTTAGAGAAAAATCAACCTTTAACTTACAACAACGACATGCACAAGATGATCTATTTTCCAGAAAATGACAACTTATCCTTTTCACGTTTTACATTTCATTTAAAATTTCCTAAGCCTTTTCATATTCAAAATCAATACACATAGGAGACACACATGCACGGTCTTTAACCATGTTTTCGGAGCCAAATGAGATTAAAAATATATTTAAAATCGACAAGCATGAACACCAGGGACAGACCCACATTAGTGCCACTGTGGACAGGTGCAGACACAAAATATATACAAGTTGCAAGAAATTTATAAGGGTATGTATAGGTGGAACAGATGGTAAAGACTCTCATTCTTTTACTCTCAGGTCGACAGTTCGAGCAGCTGAGCTTCCCTTTTCCCTCTTTTTTTTTCCATTTCCATCGCCCTCTCTTCGTCTCTTGTCACCTAAATACCTAATCCCGACATTTCCCCCAAAATTCCTAAATCTCCATCGTTGCCCGACGCTCTCTGCCTCGTCCCTCGTCTGCCGTCGCTCAGGCTGCTCCCTCGTCCTCTCTCGTCTCTGTAACACCTCATTTTCATCACCCAAAAACTTGGTCAAAATATTGAAAATACCATCAAAAGAGTTCAACAATATCCAAATCCTTTTAAAATGTTACCATTTCGAATAAAACCCGTAATACATAATCAGAATAAATTCCAGAAAATATTTCAGAGTTTAATACAAAACGGAAGTCTTAGGTTCATGGCAAATAAAATAACATATCATAATTTATTGGAGATTAAAAGAGCTTCCAGAGCTCACTCCACAGGTGCCTTCCCTTGCTCTCTACTAGAATAATCACCTGAAAAATGTTAATATGGGATGAGATTCCACGTCTCAGTAACTACTGAATATTTCTACCTTACACGAGCAAATTACATATGACAAAAATAAAAGGTAATATAATGTGAATTTAATATACTCAGATATTTTGATATACCGTTGTTCACATCAAATGCCTTTACAAAATACTCATCATTCTTTATTGAATAATTCAGAAATGCACTATGCAGTATGCAGCCTCCCTTATATCCCCTTCCAACCGTATACCGCTGACTGGAACCATAGGCTAACATATAGTCCAATAGAAACTCATTCATTTGACTGGATGGTTTCAAGCTCACCAAAACTTAAGATACACCCGGCCAAAGGTATAGAGCTTAAATCTGGACTATGGCTCCCCTCCTTTAAAATAACAACTAAGGAGGTGTCACATGTCCCACATCTCCAATGAAATCCCGGCCAGAGGAAAACATGGAAGATGAGGCCCTGAAAAGTACCATCCACTGTGCACCGAGTGGTGGCATAAACAATTCTTATCATTCAATTCCCTCCTTACTCCACCCATCACATTACAACCGCCATGATGAATGTATTTACTAAAAAAAAATAATGCATTATTATACCATTATATACATTGATATGCGTATTTATGAATAGTAAAATACTATGCGTATATGTAAATAGTAAAATACTATGCGTATCTGTGAATAGTAAAATACTATGCGTATCTGTGAATAGTAAAATACGGTATATACATGAATAGTAAAATGAGTAGTAAATACGGTATACGTGAATAGTAACATGAATAGTAAATACGGTATATGGGAATAGTAACATGAATAGTAAATACGGTATACGTGAATAGTAACATGAATAGTAAATACGGTATACGTGAATAGTAAAAATGAATAGTAAATACGGTATACGTGAATAGTAAAATGAATAGTAAATACAGTATATGTGAATAGTAAAAATGAATAGTAATACGGTATACGTGAATAGTAACGTACGTATAAATAGTACCTCTACAGATTTGCAAGTCAAAGTTCCCACACCAGATCTTAAAACCATAAATATTTTCTAAATATTCTTGCCAAAATAGTAAACAAACAAATTTATAATCATACATAATTCACAAGTATAAGGAAGAATATTCAGAGTTACCTGTTACTTGCTAATACCCAAATCACCAACCAGCTATTATAACTCAAGCAAATATCTCTACTCTCTCTCTCTCTCTCTCTCTACCTCTCTCTATGGCTCTTAGAAGTTGTGAAGAATGAAATGAAATGGAAGGTCTATTTATAGTTGGAAAATGGGTCCTTAAGTGTAATTTTCGTCTCTGGGTCGTTCTACGTAATTTTCCCCGTGACAAATTTTCAAACCTCCCGTGACTCTTCTGTGGAAATAATTTTTTCGTGGGTCCCACATGAATAGTAAATAATATTATATTATAATAATATAATATTATTATTCAAATAGTAAATTACTATTACGTGGGTCCCGCTGACAAAATTTTCAAACTTCACGAGAGTTTTGTGTCGGGAGAGAATTATTTTGGTTGTGGGTCCCGCATGAATAGTAAATACGTATTTAGGAATAGTAAATACCGTATTTTTAAATAGTAAATACGTATTTGTGAATAGTGAACACTATTCATATTTCACAAATTTCAAGTATTAAATACGTATTTGCGAATAACATATATATATATATATATTTTTTTAAATACGTATTTGTAAATAGTAAAAACGTATACGTGAATAGTAAATACTATTCACGGGGCCCACAAAATACTGATTTCAAATTTATCACTTTCCAAAAATAGAGCCTACTAGTCTTCCCAAAATAGGTTTATGTTCAAGATTTTAGATTCAAAATTCAGGATGTTACATTTCTCCCCTCCTAAAAGAAAATTTTGTCCTCAAAATTTCGCTATAATAAGAATTCTAACCTATTTAAATAAATGAGGATAGGTTTGTCGCATGCTCTCCTCCGTTTCCCAAGTAGCATCTCCGGGAGCCATTCCTTTCCACTCGACCTTTACAAGTCTAATGGTCTTGTTTCTTAATCTCTTGTCCCTTGCATCAACAATCCGCTCCGGCTCGGCTTTATACGTCATGTTATCTTTGAGTTCTACCTCTTCTACTTCTATAATGTGGGAAGGATCCGGTTGGTATTTCTTCAATTGCGATACATGAAAGACATCGTGAAGGTTCGCAAGCTGTGGAGGTAATGCAATTCTGTAAGCTACCGGTCCAACTTTCTCCAAAATCTCATAAGGACCCATAAAACGAGGTGAAAGCTTCTTTGCTCGTATTGCTCTACCAATGCCAGTCATTGGTGTGACTCTTAAGAATACATGTTCGCCCACCATGAACTCCAACGGTCGTCTTCTCTTGTCAGCATAACTCTTCTGTCGACTCTGAGCAGTGAGAAGTTTCTGTTGAATCACCTTAATCTTTTGAGTCGTCTCGTCCACAAGTTCTGGACCTATTAAAATTCTCTCATTCAATTCCGTCCAGCAAATAGGAGATCTACATTTTCTTCCATACAAAGCCTCATAAGGTGCCATCTCAATGCTGGAGTGATAACTATTGTTATATGCAAACTCCGCAAGATGAAGATGATCGTCCCAACTTCCTTTTAGTTCGATTGCACAAGCCCGCAACATGTCTTCCAGAGTTTGAATAGTCCTCTCAGTCTGCCCGTCAGTTTGAGGATGATAAGCGGTACTATAACTCATCCGAGTTCCCATAGCATTCTGCAATGCTTTCCAAAATCGTGAAGTGAATCGTGGATCACGATCAGATACGATGCTATTCGGTATCCCATGCAATCTGACAATCTCCTTCATGTAGATCTTTGCTAGTCTCTCCAATGAGTATTCTGCTGCAATTGCTAGAAAATGAGCTGACTTAGTTAACCTATCGACAATTACCCAAATGGCATTATGTCCGGATGTCGTTAGAGGAAGCCCCATGATGAAATCCATAGAGATGCTGTCCCATTTCCACTCTGGGATATCCAAATTCTTTAATAATCCAGGAGGTTTCCGATGTTCAATCTTGACTTTCTGACAAGTCAAACAACAAGTGACAAAGTCAGTCACATCTTTCTTCATGCCCCGCCACCACCAATTCCGCTTGAGATCATGATACATCTTGGTTGCTCCGGGATGGATAGTGTATTTACTCCGATGAGCCTCCTCTAGTATGAGCCTTTTTATTTCTCCATCATTAGGTATGCACACTTTTCCTTTATACCTTAATATCCCATCTCTATCGATCCCAAATTTCGATTCTTTTCCTTCTTCAATATCTTCCCTCACGTTTAATAGATACTCATCTTCGAGCTGAGCGAATTTAATCTCTTTCCAAATTGTGCTTTCAATAGTTAATGCTTCCATGGTAGCGACCAAACCTGACATTACATCAATAGATGTACTTGGTATCTCCTCGAGCAATTTATGTTCTCTGATCATCATCTGGGCTACATGGATTGTCTTTCTACTTAAGGCATCTGCTACAACGTTCGCCTTTCCTGGATGATACTTCAATTCGAAGTCGTAGTCCTTGATAAACTCCATCCATCTCCTCTGTCGCATGTTGAGCTCCTTTTGGTCGAACAGGTACTTCAGACTTTTGTGGTCACTATAAACCTCGAACTTTGAACCGTAGAGGTGATGCCTCCAAATCTTCAGAGCAAACACTACTGCTGCCAGTTCTAAGTCGTGAGTAGGATAATTCCCTTCATGTGGCCTTAACTGTCGAGAAGCATAAGCTACTACCCTACCATTTTGCATTAATACACACCCAAGACCTTTCTTGGAAGCATCTGTGTACAAAGTAAAGGTCTGAGCAGGATCTGGAATTATAAGTACTGGTGCCGTAGTCAACTTAGTCTTCAAATTTTGGAAAGCTGCTTCACACTTTTCGTCCCATACAAATGGTTGACCCTTCCTTGTTAACTTAGTCAAAGGCATAGCTATTTGCGAAAAGCCCTTGATAAATCTCCTATAATAGCCAGCTAGACCTAGAAAACTCCTGATCTCAGTCACGGACTTTGGTCGTTCCCATTGGAGAACTGCTTCAACTTTAGTATGGTCCACTGCAACACCTTCAGCCGATACGACATGGCCTAGGAATTTTACTTCCTTCAACCAAAATTCGCACTTAGACAGTTTCGCATAGAGCTTGTGCTCCTTCAACACTTGTAGCACGATTCTAAGGTGCTCTTTATGCTCTTCTTCATCCTTAGAGTAGATAAGGATGTCGTCAATGAAAACCACTACAAATTTATCTAGATATGGTCGGAAAATTCTATTCATGTAATCCATGAATACTGCTGGAGCATTTGTTAGCCCAAATGGCATAACAAGAAATTCATAATGGCCATATCTAGTTCTGAATGCAGTTTTTGAGACATCTTCAGCTTTGACTCTCAGTTGGTGATAACCTGATCTGAGGTCGATCTTGGAGAATATGGATGCTCCCTTCAACTGATCAAGTAGATCGTCGATCCTGGGTAAAGGATATTTATTCTTTATAGTCACTTTATTCAACTGGCGATAGTCAATGCATAGTCTCAGGCTCCCATCTTTCTTCTTCACAAAGAGTACGGGCGATCCCCAAGGAGATACACTGGGTCTGATAAAACCCTTTTCTAACAATTCCTCGATCTGCCTCTTCAATTCTGCTAGTTCCGATGGAGACATTCGGTAAGGAGCTTTAGATATAGGTTCCGTTCCAGGTACGAGATCAATAGAAAATTCTACTTCTCTCTCTGGGGGTAAACCTGTCATTTCTTTCGGGAATACCTCCGGAAACTCGTTTACCACTTCGATATCTTCTATCCCTTCCTCTACTTCTGCTTGAATGGAGAAAAACACCATGTACGCAAGACAACCATGATGAACAGGCTTTTCATCTTGTACTATAGACAACAATTGTGGTCTACTATGACTCATAGAGTCATCCGCAAGAGAGATAGTCTTCCTCTTGCAGTCAAGGATGATGTCATTAGCTGACAACCAATCCATTCCTATTATTACATCGATACCCTTCGTGGGTAAACAAACAAGGTCTATATTTGAGATCCTATTATCAATCTCAATCGTACAATTTAAGCAAGCCCTAGAAGTTTTTACTGAAGCTCCCGCCGGTGTAGAAATAATCATATAATAAGGCAATTCACTCACTCTTAAATTCAATCGAGGCACACAGTCGTATGATATAAAAGAGTGTGTGGCACCAGAATCAAATAAAGCTTCTACTTCAAGACCTTGGAGTTTGAGGATACCTTTAATCAGATTTGGTGAAGCACTTGCCTCCTGATGTGATAGTGCAAACACTTTCCCTGGCACTGCAGTTCTAGCATCCTTGGCTCCTCGAGGCTCCTCCTCACAAAATCTGGAAATGTGTCCTGGCTTTCCACAGTTGAAACACGTCACACATGGTCCTTGGTGTATTCTTCCACACTTGGCACACATCTGATTGTTGGCGGTGCTTGCAACAGGAGCTGTGGATCCCCTATATGAACTCTGACCTCCACTGAAGTGACTCCTTTGAGGTCCTTTGAATTGACTCCTCGGTGGTCTGCTGAAATGACTTCTTTGGGGTCCAGTAAAATAACTCCTCGTTGGTCCACCAAAGTGACTTCTGGATGGTTGGCTAAACCGCGTATTCACATTACTGAAGTTGTGACTCTGCTTCTTAGTAACTCCTCCCGTTGGTCTCATGAGGTGTGTAGATCTGGCCTGAAAACCCTTCATCTTCTCAGCTTCCTCTTCTCGTTTGTTCCTTGCTATCGTGCGCAGTTTGTCGCATATTTCTTCAAAATCCCTTGTTTCATCAAGGAACGGTGATAGAGCTGTTTTTAGGTCTGGTCTAGCTTTTTCAACCAATCGAGCACTCAACCATTTAGAGTTGTTCTGTGAATATCCGCAGAATTTAGACAACTCTAAAAAGCGAGTAATAAATTCGTCTTCATGTAATTCCCCTTGCCTGAATGTGAGGAATTCAGTTTCTTTCTCTATTTTGATTGAAGGGGAAAAGTAATAATTTTCGAACTTTTCCTTAAACTCTTCCCACGTCATCTCAGCATTTCCTTTTGTTTTGGTGCTTTCCCACCATTCTTCAGCTGCTTTCTGCAACAATTGTTCAGCAACCATCACCTTTTGTTGTGAGCTAATCTCGATAACTCTGAAAATCTTTTCTACACGCTTCAGCCACTCCAGTGCTGCAATCGGATCTAGCTTCCCCTCGAACATCGGTGGAGTAAACTTCCGAAATTTTTCCCAAACCTCAGTAATAGGTAAGGGATGATACTGAGAATGAGAACCGCTACTACCTCCATCTTCAGTGCGAGAATGACTTCCTCCCCTTGATTGATGGTCAGAAGGTGTGACTTCCAGAGCCTTCTCCTTTCCTTCCTTACCACCTTGGCCTCGTCCTTTTGCTAATTCATCCTCGTGTCTATTCACTTTCTCTCTCATCTCCAGGATGACGTCTCGTAATTCTGCCAAAAGGGCATTGTTATCCTGTGGATAGGGACCATCTTGATGCGGAGGGAGACCTCTTTGGGACGGAGCAGGGGTTGAATTAGTTCTTCGAGTTCTTGCCATTATCTCCTCCTATGATTAATACTATAAGGACACTAAATAAATAAAAATAGCTAAATAAATTCTAAATCTAACAAAGGGAAGTGCTCATGTTATGATATTTAATTTGCCACGAACTTTTTTTTAAAAAAAATTAAGAAATCACTTTAGAAAATAAACAAAATTGCCATGGAACCTTTGGCTCTGATACCAAAAATGTAACACCTCATTTTCATCACCCAAAAACTTGGTCAAAATATTGAAAATACCATCAAAAGAGTTCAACAATATCCAAATCCTTTTAAAATGTTACCATTTCGAATAAAACCCGTAATACATAATCAGAATAAATTCCAGAAAATATTTCAGAGTTTAATACAAAACGGAAGTCTTAGGTTCATGGCAAATAAAATAACATATCATAATTTATTGGAGATTAAAAGAGCTTCCAGAGCTCACTCCACAGGTGCCTTCCCTTGCTCTCTACTAGAATAATCACCTGAAAAATGTTAATATGGGATGAGATTCCACGTCTCAGTAACTACTGAATATTTCTACCTTACACGAGCAAATTACATATGACAAAAATAAAAGGTAATATAATGTGAATTTAATATACTCAGATATTTTGATATACCGTTGTTCACATCAAATGCCTTTACAAAATACTCATCATTCTTTATTGAATAATTCAGAAATGCACTATGCAGTATGCAGCCTCCCTTATATCCCCTTCCAACCGTATACCGCTGACTGGAACCATAGGCTAACATATAGTCCAATAGAAACTCATTCATTTGACTGGATGGTTTCAAGCTCACCAAAACTTAAGATACACCCGGCCAAAGGTATAGAGCTTAAATCTGGACTATGGCTCCCCTCCTTTAAAATAACAACTAAGGAGGTGTCACATGTCCCACATCTCCAATGAAATCCCGGCCAGAGGAAAACATGGAAGATGAGGCCCTGAAAAGTACCATCCACTGTGCACCGAGTGGTGGCATAAACAATTCTTATCATTCAATTCCCTCCTTACTCCACCCATCACATTACAACCGCCATGATGAATGTATTTACTAAAAAAAAATAATGCATTATTATACCATTATATACATTGATATGCGTATTTATGAATAGTAAAATACTATGCGTATATGTGAATAGTAAAATACTATGCGTATCTGTGAATAGTAAAATACTATGCGTATCTGTGAATAGTAAAATACGGTATATACATGAATAGTAAAATGAGTAGTAAATACGGTATACGTGAATAGTAACATGAATAGTAAATACGGTATATGGGAATAGTAACATGAATAGTAAATACGGTATACGTGAATAGTAACATGAATAGTAAATACGGTATACGTGAATAGTAAAAATGAATAGTAAATACGGTATACGTGAATAGTAAAATGAATAGTAAATACAGTATATGTGAATAGTAAAAATGAATAGTAATACGGTATACGTGAATAGTAACGTACGTATAAATAGTACCTCTACAGATTTGCAAGTCAAAGTTCCCACACCAGATCTTAAAACCATAAATATTTTCTAAATATTCTTGCCAAAATAGTAAACAAACAAATTTATAATCATACATAATTCACAAGTATAAGGAAGAATATTCAGAGTTACCTGTTACTTGCTAATACCCGAATCACCAACCAGCTATTATAACTCAAGCAAATATCTCTACTCTCTCTCTCTCTCTCTCTCTACCTCTCTCTATGGCTCTTAGAAGTTGTGAAGAATGAAATGAAATGGAAGGTCTATTTATAGTTGGAAAATGGGTCCTTAAGTGTAATTTTCGTCTCTGGGTCGTTCTACGTAATTTTCCCCGTGACAAATTTTCAAACCTCCCGTGACTCTTCTGTGGAAATAATTTTTTCGTGGGTCCCACATGAATAGTAAATAATATTATATTATAATAATATAATATTATTATTCAAATAGTAAATTACTATTACGTGGGTCCCGCTGACAAAATTTTCAAACTTCACGAGAGTTTTGTGTCGGGAGAGAATTATTTTGGTTGTGGGTCCCGCATGAATAGTAAATACGTATTTAGGAATAGTAAATACCGTATTTTTAAATAGTAAATACGTATTTGTGAATAGTGAACACTATTCATATTTCACAAATTTCAAGTATTAAATACGTATTTGCGAATAACATATATATATATATATTTTTTTTTAAATACGTATTTGTAAATAGTAAAAACGTATACGTGAATAGTAAATACTATTCACGGGGCCCACAAAATACTGATTTCAAATTTATCACTTTCCAAAAATAGAGCCTACTAGTCTTCCCAAAATAGGTTTATGTTCAAGATTTTAGATTCAAAATTCAGGATGTTACAGTCTCCTCAATTCCTTCCCTCTCTGCTTCTCCCATTTCTTCTCTTTCACCTGTTCCTTCTGGTAAGACTCGTGGAATAAACCTTTCTCAACTCTAAATTTTATTGCATTATGATTCGATTTTCCCTTGATTTCATCTTTCAGTGTATTTTGGTAGAGGCGATAGGAAAACCGCTAAGGGCAAGCTCTTCAATCACTCCTTCGAAGATGTAAGTTTATTTTAATTTGAGGCTTATTTTGTTGCAGCTGGCTCACAATGTGTCTTGATAAGTTGCGCTGAGTTTCAGGAAAATTTGGTTATATCTTCGTGCTTATGCTTTTTCTTTATGCGCATATTGAGATTATTGTCTTGCAATGTGTTTCATCCTGAGTGTATGGCCTTTAATTGGATGTTTTTGACTTAGGTGAAAAGAGTGTGGCTCTTCTTTTCCTGGATTTGTTTGGGTGGGAGAAAGTTCCAAAATAGTACTTTTGAATTGAGCTTGATTCCCCCCCCTATTCCAATCTCTCAACTTATTTGGTTTGGCTTTTGATATTTTGGCGACTAATTGGAGGGTTATTTTGTTGCAGCTGGCTAACATTTGTGCTTTGTAGTTTGCCATCCAAATGTATGGTTTTTTTCATTTGAGAGTTTTTGCCATAGGTGCAAAGAGCGTGGCTTTTCCTTGGTTCCCTTGGCTGAAAGGAAGTGATTCTGATTCAATTGTTCATTGCGAAACAGCTCCCCCTTGATTTTAGCTTTTTTTTTTGAGCTTTATGGAGGGACATATCTTGCTTTGTATGATAAGTATAAACTTATATACTTACAAACACAAACATAAGAAGCTTTGTTTTTGTTTTAAGTCATGGACACTTATATGATAGTTACACTTTAATGTTCTGCGTTATGTGAAGTGTGTGTTGGTATTGAACCTGATATATAGTTCTTCAGCTTAACTTGATAATGTTCTCAATTATGTGAATTGTGATTGGGTATTAAAGCTGATATATTCTTAAGCTTTACTTGACTGTTTTGTTCGACAAGTGTAAGTTAAACGGAGCATTTTTATATATGAAAGGACATGGTCGAAATGGTTCTACTGGAGGCACCTAATGTCTCTAAAGATAATATCTACTACCTGGTCATGAGTTACATTGTTATTTTGTGACTATATGCTTCTTAGTTGACTGGTTTTAACATTGAGATTGTATTACGTCTTCATTGTTTGGAACTTTACAATGTTCTTGATTATTATTTTTCTATGTTAAGTTTTCTTTTCTTTTATTGTTTATATTCTTTTGTTTTTTAATGCATTTAAAACTTTTCTTTAAAAAAAATTTCGGCCCCAAATCCCACCACTAATTGTGCACCGACAAAACTAAAATCCTGGGTCCGTCACTGATGAACATCATATGGCTGAACCCAGGGACGAAGCATCTTGGATACATGCCCCCCTCAAAAAAAAAAAAATTGTCCTAAAAATATAATGAAAATTATTTTTCTTTTATACATTTGTCCCAAAAAATTATACATTTGGCCCCCCATTTTTTTTCTTTTTAATTAATTAATGAGTATACATTTGGCCCCCAAATATTTTTCTCAAGCTCCTTCTCTAGTTGAACCTTAATGACAGCAACATCCATTGGTTCATAGACCTTAAGGATAGCAAGAATTTGATGAAATGATGATAGAATGAGTTTAGAAGACTCACCTAAACTTAAAAACATCATTGCATGTTGGAAACAATGATCTCTTCTTCTCTTCTTGTTCAGACTCTCTCTCTCTCTCTCTAGTGTTCTTCGTCTTAGATTCTCATGGTCATCTCTGCTCTCTTTGTTTCTGGGCTCTAACTGAACTCGAGAATGGAATTAATATTAGGGAATTGAAGGGAGCTAGCCAAAGGAATGGAATGAGAGAGTTTGGAGGAAGTGTTGGTGTTGGTTTCAGATGAAGGGAGAGGGAACTTACAAAATGAGAAATAAATGAATGAATGTTGGAGTTAGGGGTGAGCAAATCACCTGTAACCCGCCCGTCCGCCCACAACCCATATCTCCCCCCGGTTTAAACCCGCCCATATTAGCCTCGTAACGGGTTACGGGCTGCACCGTACCCGTTTAAAATAAACTGGCAGGGTACGGGTTAACCACCGAGCTGCCCTTGAACCCGTATAATAAACTGCCTGTAAAAAGAAAATCAGATAGACATCAGTCATAACATAAGATAGCTGGTTGTATATTAAAAAATAATAATAATAAGGCAACTGGCATTGGGAGCATCAGACTGATTAAAAAGTACTTGAGTACACTCACTAACTTTCTCCCATTCACATTTCCCAATCACCACAGACACGTGACCTTCTCCCATCCACATTTCCCTTTTTTTTTTTTTTTGTGATATTATCCCATTTCCCAATTCCTTTCCTAACTAGTGACTAGTGAAGTAATCTCGTGAGGCCATGACTCTGCGTTCTCCCATTCCCATTTCCCAATTCCTTTAGCCTAACCACTAACCAGTGCAGTATCCCTCTGTGAATTTGCCTCTACTCGATCTTGGGCTCTTGGCTTGCCGGATCATGTCTCACTCAGTGGCTCGAACGCTCGCCACTCTCAGCCTCTCTCGTCCTCAACCTCGCCGCGAGCCGCCACCTCTAATCACCGTTTACCACTCTGGGATGCTCGCCAGTTGCCACTCTCGGCCTTTCAACCCCAACCTTGTCGCGATCCTGTGAGCTCTTGCGCCATGGTCTGAACTCTCGGCCTCTCTCCATCTTTCATACATCTTGCCCGCTGTTGAGCATCATAGATCTATCCTCTTTTTTTCTTCCATCTTCATCTCATTTCAGATCTATTTGGTTATCTTCATTTTGTTCTTTCTTGGGTGGAGTCATGGAGCTCTGATTTTGTTTTTTGTTTTTAGTAAAGGTATAAACGGGAACCTGTAACCCGTTCAGAACCCGCCCGCATTTGCCTGTCCCCTTTATCACGGGTTATGTGTGGGTTATGTGACGGGTATGGGCTACCCCGTACCCGTGTAAAATAAACGGGCGGGACATGGGTTAGGGCACGGGGCAACCTCGCCCGCCCATTGCTCACCCCTAGTTGGAGTATGTATATTAATTGAGAAAGGTGGCGTACGTGGCAGGTAGTTGGGAGAATTGGTGTAGTGATGTGGCGTGAAAAAGTTTTGTTTTTTGCTAAAAAAAGGGGCTTTGGTATGTTTTCTGTTTTGGTATTGGACCGGATGGAAGGAGTTTGAGTTTGAGTGTTAAATGAATTTAGGGAGTATATTTGCGTGCAGCTGTCCAAAATGAGTCAGTTGAGGAATGAATAAATGGATATGAGAGGAGTATGTGTGTTTTACGTGCTTGGCTGTAGGGGGTTATGGGCTGATGCATGTGTTGGGCTTAAATGATGAAATGGCTTGGTTTGGCTTGTGTTATATGGGTTGATAACCAATGGGAGTTGGCACAAGTGGTAAGCGGCTTGTATCGCTTAAGCAAGGTCTCGAATTCGAGCTTTGTGAATGCAAAAAAGCTCCACTGAGAGACTCTCCCACCATAGCCAGGTGTGCGATGTGTGTCGGATCCGGATTAGTCATGGCAAAGCTCTGAATACTGGATGGTCAAAAAAAAAAAAAAAAGGTTGATACAATCCATTGGACTATGGGAGTATATGTGTCTTGCACATGTAATATAAGAATAATGGGAAATAAGGGAATTAATGTTAGAAATAAATCCTTTATTCTATATAAGGATTTTCCTTTCTCCAATAATTTATTTAGGCCACAAAATATTATCTCCAAAATATTTAGACAAAAAATTATTCCCAACTATTTATCCTTAATTTACAGGAAAATATGCCTTAAATTTCAATAATTACTTTTTAAAATAATTAAGGCTCAATTTTCCATAATCAATCCAATGACATATTTTATTTCCTATATTACTACAAAAAGAGGCTATAATGTCCGTTTTTTCCCAATTTCTACGTCTTTTTTGGTAGGGATGTCCTCGTAGGGGACGCAATAAATGTGGCGTCCCCAAAGAAATACAGATGCCATATCTTATGTTTATGGCATCCCAAAAGTTAATTTGGGATGCCAAAAAGAAAGGATATGGCATCTTAAATATTAATTTGGTACGCCATAATATAGCCCTTAAATTAACTTTTGGGGCCCTTTTTATTTTTATTTATTTTTTTTTAAAAAAACCCCCAAATTTGTTTAAAATGTACTTTTTCTTGCTGAACTAAGTTTGAAGAACACCGAAAATTCGTTTGGCGGATGAAATTATAGATGAAGAAGGAATAAGATGAAGCAAAGAAAACACAAATAATATTGGTAGATCAAATTGACAAATTTCCTTCCACATAGATCAACATATTAAATAGATAATTTTATCAACCATGCAAGTGAATTTGAAGTGAATACACTCATGAAATAAGTGAAACAACCCTATAACTAAAAAATGCAGGTTGTGATCAATAACATGATGTTGAGATTCATAGATAGTCAATATGCATGTCACAGGACAAGAAAGATACAATTTTCCCAATGACATGTAGGATGCACAACATGTTATATTGCTGAATGTTATCAGACAAAAAAAAATAGCAGAAAGCCAATTAGATACTGCTAAGCAAAGTGATAAAAAAATATGATGAAGAAACTATTAATGATAAGGTTTAAAATGGAAGCCATACCTGCTGTTCTGTCATTTGCAGAAAAGAAATAGTGTAGTAAACTAATTGTTAACTCTTAGAAATTGACAACATTCTAACACATTTTCTCTCCCTTTTTACCTATTTTTGGTTCAAAATGTATATAGAAATGAAGTTATAGAGGAAAATGTGCATATTAAAGTATAAGGAAAAAATCAAAGAAATTATTGTTATTATAGAGTTTATGATTCAATTGAGAATTGATAATTGCTTCCTCTTTTGTAGGAAGATAGAGACAAGTTTTGAAGCTCTATAAGAACCAAAAAAACAAGGAAAGAAATTAGGCTTTTTTTTCCCTATTTGCCACTTTTTAAATAATTAATTACTATTTTACCATTCTTTTCAAAATATTTCCCAATGTGTCACATTTAGTCGACTAAACCTTGGTTTAGTCGACTAAAAATCGGGGAACTTTTTATTTTTTGAATGTCCCAGACATTTAGTCGACTAACCCAAGTGAGTTAGTCGACTAAATATATTTAGTCGACTAACTCACTTGGGTTAGTCGACTAAATATATTTAGTCGACTAACTCACTTGGGTTAGTTGACTAAATGTGGGCAGAGGGGTTTTTTAAAAACCCCCAACGGCGGCTTAATGGAACCCTAATCGACTAAATTGCTCCCCAAACCTCTCTCCCTCTGTTTTTCTGACTAAATCGTTGCTGAATCCGTTAGTGGGTTGCGGAGAAAACTTCAATCTAGTGGCATTTGTGTCGTAATCGGTATGTTTTTATCTCCATTTTGTGATTTCCACCGTAGTTTTTGCGTCTCTCTAAATTTCACTCTAAAGTTTTCTCGCGGTTTTTTCAAAATACGCTCTACTAAAAAAAAATCGTAGGTTTTCTAAACTCGATCGGCGTATTTAATGCAAAATTAATCGTCATTAATTTTTGAAATTCAAATTTTAGATCTGGATTAAAATATATTAATTATATCTATATGATAGATCTAAACTAATAATATTTATTTAATCTGTATTAAATGCCAGATCTAAAATTTGAATTTTGAATCTAGATTAAAAAATATATTAATTAAATCTATCTTATAAATTTAATCTAATCTATTTATTTAATCCAAATTTAAAAGCCTTCTGATTTAATTTATCTTTATAAATTAAATCCGAGAAACGATGTCTATCTATTTAATTAAATCTGAGATACAATATTTCAATTTAAATTAAATAGATAATGATCTCAGATTTAATCTAGATTCAAAATTTGAATTTAATTAAATCTGATATCATTATCTATTTAATTTAAATTAAGATAGATATCACATTTAATTAAATAGATAGATATCGTTTCTCAGATTTAATTTATAAAAATAAATTAAATCAGAAGGCTTTTAAATTTGGATTAAATAAATAGATTAGATAAAATCTATCAGATAGATTTAATTAATATATTTCTTAATCTAGATTCAAAATTTGAATTTCAGATCTGGCTTTTAATACTGATTAAATAAATATTATTAGTTTAGATCTATCATATAGATATAATTAATATATTTTAATCCAGATCTAAAATTTGAATTTCAAAAATTAATGACGATTAATTTTGCATTAAATACGTCGATCGGGTTTAGAAAACCTACGGTTTTTTTTAGTCGAGCGTATTTTGAAAAAGCCGCGAGAAAACCTTAGACTGAAATTTAGAGAGACGCAAAAACTACGGTGGAAATCACAAAATGGAGATGAAAACATACCGATTACGACGCAAATGCCATTAAATTGAAGTTTCCTCCGCAACCCACTAACGGATTCAGCAACGATTTAGTCAGAAAAACAGAGGGAGAGAGGTTTGGAGAGCAATTTAGTCGATTAGGGTTTCATTAAGCCGCCAGTGGGAGTTTTTAAAAAACCCCTCTGCCGACATTTAGTCGACTAACCCAAGTGAGTTAGTCGACTTAGTCGACTAACTCACTTGGGTTAGTCGACTAAATGTCATGGACATTCAAAAAATAAAAAGTTCCCCGATTTTTAGTTGATTAAACCAAGGTTTAGTCGACTAAATGTGGCACATTGGGAAATATTTTGAAAAGAATGACAAAATGGTAATTCATTATTTAAAAAGTGGCAAATAGGGGAAAAAGCCAAGAAATGAAGGAGGTGAAGCAGTCCAAAGTTAGAAGAACCTGTACAACTGGCCGCAGGGAGTAGTGGCCGTGGAAAGTCACAACTGGCCGCAGCCAGTCGTGAAAAAGTGCAGAAAGTACAGCTATGCGTTTTACATTTCAGAAACAGAAAAACCCTATTTAACCTAAAGGGAAGGGCCGAAAAACACACTCTTGACCTAAGGAAACAAGTGGGCACATAAGGGAAGAGCTTGGGAGAAAGATTTGGAGCATTTTGGAGGCTTGGGTACTCTTCTCAAGAGAGATTTTGGGGATTTCACCTTGGTTCTTCCTCTTTTCTTCCTAGTTTCTTCATGTATTTATTTTCTTTGCTTAGAATCTCTTTGTATTTGAACATGAGTAGCTAAACCTTTCATTCTAGGGTTCTATTGACCTTTTGTATGGATTAATACTTGAACTTTCCTCTCTTTTGGTAGATATATATATATATATATATATATATATATATATATATATATATATATATATGTATGTATTGATTTCAACCTTGGCTTAATACTTCTAAGTGATTGGCCTCCATTTGGATGATTTATTCATATAGGTTATGACTCGAGAGAGCTAATCTAGGTGTAGAACTTGATTGAAATCATGCTTGTCTTGAAGTTTGCTTGATGAATGGATAGTTTGTTGGTAAAATAGAGATATATTTACTAACCTTACATTGTCATATTAGGGTTGTTGCTTAAATATTGATTCTCACTAATTGTAGCAAGAGATTGTGCATTTTTATGAAAAGAGAAACTTGATTTTGACTCGAGAGAGCATTTCAAGTGTTTTTAAACCATAGACTAACAGATATATTTATTGAAATGCTACTAGAGAGAAAGTTAACCAAGTTTTATAAAATGCAAAAGGGGAAGAAGAATCCTAGGCTCTTTTATCCTTAAAATCAAAAGTCATTTGTCTTTAGCAATTTTTAGTTTTAGAAAAAGTCTTTAAAAATTCTCATTCCACATCAAAACTTTATTCTAGCTCAACTTGATTGAATTCACTAAGCCTTTTGCTTGACCAATTTGTTAAACAAATCCTCGTAGGAACGATACTTACTTATCACTTTATTACTTGCGAAACTCGTGCACTTGCGAGGCAAACACCAATTCTTTAACATTAGCCACAACTACCTAAGCAACGAAAGCACAAACCATAACTCTGAATGATGTAATTTTTGATGTATGATGTAATGCCAGTCAAACTCCAAAACTGAAATATTTGATGTATGATGTAATGCTGGTCAAAATCCACAGAGAGATGGATGTGAGATTGCCTACACACTTTGCCAACGACATATTGATGAGTCCGCTATCAGTTATTTGGCAACCCCAACAGCTCCTTGGGCTAAAATACATCATACCAACACACAAAAAAATCATACACTGCATTTTAGATTTTCCTTCATGCTTCATTGGAATCATTGAAACTTTCAAATATCAGCTGTTGCTTGTCTGTAACGTGGGCTAGTTTTTTAATTGATCTCGGTCAAGTCTATCTTTAGATTTGTGACTTTAATGGTTAATATGACGCAACGCATCTAACCTTATTATGTTCAGTCACTGTAATTTCTATACATAATTTGCTTTCAACCAAAGTATGTCTCCATAAATCAAAAAGCAAATGTTAAAGACATGGCTTCATTGGGCTATTAAAAAGAAAATTATGAATTATGCCTGAGGTATACAGAATTGGAACTTGATAGACTGATATTTGCCATAGTGCATGGTTCTTTTCTTCAAATAAAACACAATCAAGTCAATAATGGTCAACATCCTGGGATGAACTCATGAACATAGTATCAACCTTCTTCAAACATTACTTGAACTTGAAATAGCATTTCTGAGATGCAATGAACTGCAATTCAATTGACCATTAAATATATAATATATCTTTGAAACTCTAAATACCCAATGTTTAACTTTGTTTCAAAATATCATATAAAATGTCCAGTCCAGATCGTTCACCGAAGTACAGTATTACCAATAAGCAACATAGGGATATAAAATTGCAACATAACAAACGAAAAAGATACATACATGTCAAGCTTTTTAAGGTTGTTGGCATCGCAAACGAGGCGAGCGGAGGATTCATCGTCCATTTTCCAACGGGCAAAGCTCAGATTTTGTTTGCGAGCCAAAGATTCCTTGACCCCTTGTTTCCAATTCTTGCACACACTACTCGCCCTTGAAATTTTTGCACATGACCAAAAAAAACCAAGAACAAGATCCATAAGCATATAGGCATATACAGGAACGAGTCATGAGTTCAAACATAGAGGCAACTTACTGGGCCAAATCAGTGGAGGAAGAGAAAAAACCAAAAATATAAGCCAACAAGTCAGAGGATCTTGGATCTCGAAAACTGAGGGCGGTGAGAGGCGGAGGAAACTTAAAGGATCTCGGATCTTGGAGGAGCAGAGGATGAAGACATCCTCGATGCATAACAGAGAAAAACTAAATAGTGTTCGTCATTCTGATTTTTTTTATAACAAAATTTTAGAAAAGGGGTTGAGTTCACCCACGATCTAAGGGCAAGGCGAAATCTCCTTTTCTCCTAGGTCATACCGATGTTGGGCAGAGCGAGCCGTCTATTACTTTCAAGCGTTTACCTAGGCACCCAGAAGCTAGGACACCCCTAGTGCCTTGACCAACTCCAAGATCGAACTCCTTTCCTTTGGTGAGAGTGTCCGACCCCTTTTCCAGTTGAGCCCAAGGATAAGGGGTTTGTCATACTGATTTAAACTGAAGGAAAAGAATGGAATTTAATTGGAAGTAAATAATCAGATAGAAAGATGTAAAAGATTACTTCGATTGGTTTTCTGTGTTTCTCTAACCTTCTTCAGTCTGGGGTTTAACTCTAGAACCAATATAGGAGGCTAAGGATTGGAGAAGAGTCGGAAGTCGCTGGACTATATGAGGCATTGGTTGACGAAGAAGGGAGGACAGCGGAGGAAGGGCGACGGCGGAGGAGGGGAAATGGTGAAGGTCAGAGAGGTTCACATTGCCAGATCTGGGCGTGAAAGGTGCAGAGGAGAGCTTGTCTTTCAGAAATGAAGAAATGGAATGAGGAGCGAAGAGCAGACTTAGCATAGCCATGCAGATCGAGGCGTTGCTTTTTTGTGTCCCAATTAAATTTAGGACGCCAAAAATAGTATTTTGGCGTGAGAAGTGGCACCAGGGTTCAGTTTTGGCATCCCAATTTAAATTTGGGATGCCAAAACTAATGTTTTTGCCGTCCCAAATTGATTTTGGGACACCGAAAATATTATTTTGGCATCCAAATTTAAAATTGGAACGCCAAAAGTATATTTTAGGCGTCCTAATTTTAAATTGGGACGCCTAAAGTCTCCAAATAATAACAAAAATGTCACCCGCCTTTTTTGTTACTTCCCTCTTTTAAAAAGGGACGTTGTTTAGGGAGGCCATATCTGTTTTTTGTAGTAGTGGCTAATTTCTAAATTTTGGGATGTTACAACTCTCCCCCCGTAAATTAAATTTCGTCCTCAAAATTTGATACATACCTTAGGGCATAAAGTCTGGATATTGCTTCTTCATGTCTTCTTCTGCCTCTCAGGTTGCCTCTCTAGGAGATAGTCCCTTCCAGACCACCTTCACAAATGGAATACTCCTATGTCTAAGCTACTTCTCTTGGCAATCAATAACCCGCTCCAACTCAACCACATAGGTATAGTCATCTTGTACATCAACATCTTCGCACTTGATGACATGTTCAGGGTCTGGTTGGTATTTCTTCAATTGTGATATGTGGAAGATATTGTGAAGCTTGCCCAAGTTCGCAGGTAAAGCTATTTTGTATGCCATTGGTCCAATTCTCATCAAAATTCCAAAAGGACCAATATACCGAGCGCTTAACTTCTTTCTCTTGATTGCCCGACCAATTCCCGTAATTGGAGATACCTTTAGGAAAATGTGATCTCCAACTTTTATAGACAATCTTCAAAAAAATTCAATATTTTTATTTTAGTCTCTCTACGAAACTTTTAATGGAGACTAAAGTAAAAATATTGAAATATTTTTTTAGGCTAAAATGTAATTTCTTAAAAATCTGAGTTTGATTCTGTAATTTTAATCTCACTTCATTGAACCCTATTATGTTAGCAAGTTGACACTTTAATGATACAAGAAGTATTAACTTGAGGGCGTGTTGGAAATAGTTAATATCTGTTCTGTATGAAGAACACAGAGATTGGACTTGACTAGGGTGTCAAGCCTAGAGCCTACGTACCCTCGAGGGGATCAAAGTCCACGTAGTTCGCAACAAACTTGAAGGCACGTAGCCAGGGGAGTGGGGTGTGTGCTCTGTGTGGCAGAAAGTAACAAGAGCATAAGATAGAACGTGTGCACCTGTTTAGGGTTTCCTTCTATTTATAGAGGAGCTTGGTGCCCGTATCTTCCCATTGATGGGCGATATCCATGATTGAGCCCTTGAGGGCTGATTGGCTGGTGCCATGATTGTAGGAGGATCTCCTATTAATGAGTTCCTAAATATAGGGGATCTCGGATCCTTTCCAAATATAGCGCGGATCCCTTATAGGCGCTGTTGGGCCAGGGTGTGGACTTAGGCCTATTGGGCCGGTCTGTAACAGTTGCCCCCCAGCTTGGTCGTTCAGGCTTCTGGACGGCCGAGATGCTTAGTGCCCCGTGCCCATTTACGTCCGAGGTCCTCTTTCTCGGACTGGGTCGGCTTTCGGATGTCGTGGCCCTTAGCTCGACTTGGGACTATGGTCGGCTCAATCGGTTCTCGCCCTGCCCAGAACGTCGGGTTTGCTTATGCCCGGGCGGTTTTTATCCTGTCCGGGTCCCCAAGCGTTCTCTTGCCTTTTGGGATTCTTCGTACGCTTCGGTTTTCCCCCTACGTGAACCGTCACTGTGGTTTTACAGCTGTCAGACCCTTAGTGGAGGGAGTCTGCAACCGTCGCGCCTTTTCGTTTCTTGAGGCCCGTGCGCATTTATTGCGCTGGCATCGTGCTGCGCCAATCTCGTTTCGTCTGTATGGGAAAATACCGTTGTACCCTTCTTGTGTTAGGATTTCGGTTTAAATAGCCTTCTCTGTGCTTCTTTTCCACTTTTCCCGCTATTACATTTTCTCGCTCAGCTCACTCTCTGGTTTCTCTAGAGCTTCAGAGGGGATTCTTTGTGCCCGGAACTTTCGCCGTCTTCCAGCGTTCTAGTTCCTTCCTCTTTTACATAACAGGTATTGTGCCACTTTCCCGTCATTTTGTTCGGTATTTCTTTCTCTTTTACCGTTTATTCTTCGTTGTTTGCGTCATCACTCTTCCCTCCTTCCGGGTCTCCTGGGTTTCTTTAGAGTCAGTGCACCCGAAATTCGTCCCATTGTTTCCTTAGACACTGCTCTTAGCGCCTTAGGTTTCTGACCATGGTGAGGGGTAGAGGTATTCCTGGTTCTGCCGCTCCATTGACGCCTGAGGAGGAAATGCTCCTTCGTGCGCGTCTCCCACGGGCTACTTACTGGGTTCTTGGAGGTGAACCACCTGCTTCGGGAATCCTGGATCCTTCGCGCCGAGGTGGCGCCGTGCGTCCGTGGCGAGGTGGGGCTCGCCCGTCCACGGGAAGGGTTTCCGTTTCAATTCCACGCTCACCCTTCCGGGCGCTTGCAACCGCTCTTCCTCCAGAATCGCTTGGTGGGACCCTGGTGGGTTCCTCTTCCAGCTCCCAATCTCCAGTGGTGATGGCTCGGCCACTGAATTTTTATGAGGGTCCCTCTACTGCTTGCCCGACGTCCGCCCCAGAGGGTTATGCCGGCCCCTGCTGGGACTGCCTGGCGGAGGCTTCCGTATTGATGGCGGGTGATAGAGATGTCGAGGCCTCATCTATTCTAGGCTCCTGCCGGCATTGGTCTGTCCCGGCTGCTCCCTCTCGTGTCCCTATTCGTCCTAGTCGGCATTCTTTAGTACCTGCTGTTATGCCTGTGCCAGGTATTTCTGCTTCTTTGCTAATACCGGCTTTGTTTATTTTCATATAGGCTTATTTATGGCTCCCAAGTCGGGATCTTCAAAAAAGCGTTCGGAGGCCGGTGGTTCGGACTCACCCAGTCCGTCCGAAACCCTGATTCGCCGATACGGCTGGGTATCGCACGACGTGCTGGCAACAACATCGTTGATGTCAGAGGTAGACATAGCACGGCTGGAGGTCCCGGCCATGCCCGGATGCGTCCTTAGGCGTCCGGGTCCTGAGGAGCCTGTATGTGCGGCTCGGACCGAGGGTCAGCCGGACTTTTTCTTCTTTTACCGGGACTACTTGACTCGGGTCCGAGTTTCTCTTCCTTTCACCCCCTTCCAGATGGAGGCGTTGCGGCATCTTCGTCTCGCCCCGACACAACTTCATCCGAACGGTTGGGGATACCTAGTTGCCTTCGAGCGGTTATGCGGCCATTTTCCGCTCCCCATCCCCTGTACCGCCAACCTCTTTTTCCACTTCTTCGGACCTTTTGCCCCTAGTTCTTCCGCGAGGGGTGACAATCTGAGGGGCATGGTATCCCTGCGGATCAACCCAGACCGTCACTTGATGACACCCTTTTCCGACTCCTTCAAACGGTTTAAGGGGGCTTTCTTCAAGATCGAGGCCGTCCCGGGGGAGCGGCCGTGGTTCTTAGAGGATGGTGGTCGGTTCCCGCTGTATTGGGGGGAAGGTCATTACAAGGCTAAGGCCATCTCCTACCAGGTTCCGCTCGAAGACCTGGTGCCGGAATCGGTTTCTGCTTTGCCACGGCTCGAGGCCCTGGTGGCCGAGTACGGTGTGCAGCCGGCTGGCTTCTATATTTCCGCCGAGCCGCCGCCTTCCTCCTGTAGGGTCACGAGTAGTTGTGTTTGTTTTTGTTTTCAGTATTGTTCTTATGAATCGGTGGTTTCTGATCTACTTTGTTTCTGTTTGTTTGCAGCTAGGGCTATGGACGACCTGCCGCTATACGCTCGCTTGTCGAGGGCGGCCGCCGCGCCTACGAGTCGCCCCAAGAAGCGGGCGGCTTCTTCCACTGCCGGTGTTCCTTCTGCCCCGGCCCCTAAGAAGGCCAAAGGCCCTGCTGCTGATGGCCTTTCTTCCGCCTCGGCTTCACAGGCTGCTTCCTTGGGGGGGTCTCCGGGGCTTGAGGGGCGGGAAGTCGCTGCTGTGGACCCAAGCCCGGTGCCTGGTTCGCAGGCTTCTGAGGGGCGTGAGGCCCCGATTTCCGATGAGGAGGTTGAGGCTGAGTTTTTCGCCGATGATCCTCCTTCATCTCTGCCGGATCTGCCTTCGTCATCTTCGCTTCCGCCACCACCGCCGCCGAAGTCTCTTCTTGCCCGTGGCCGTCTTTGGCATGATGGGGTAGTTCCTGAGGTCTCCACCGCCTTCCTCCCCCCCCCGACACTTCACTGGCTGCGCTGCCCTGACTCGACCGGCCCTGGATGAGCTGCACAGGAACCAGGAAGAGCTTTGCCGGGCGGTGGGATATAACCAAGCCCTGATCCTCGTCCGGGAGCACTATGCTCGTTCCCACGCTGATGTCCAGAGGCTGCGGGCACAGGTCAAGGAGTTGGCCAAGAGTTTGTCGGCTGCGGAGGCCAAGGCCGCTTCTGCTGGCGAGCTGCAGGAGGAGCTTGAGGTAGCTGAGGCTAAGGCTATGTCGGCCGGGGAGGAGCTGGCCAAAGGCCTGGCGGCGCGGGATGCGGCCCTCGCGGAGCTGGAGGGGGTCCGGGCGGAGCTGGAGGCCGCGAAGGCCGCGACGGTCCGGGCGGAGCGGGAGCTGCAACTGTCCCAGGAGCATGCCGAGTCGGTTGCCGTGGAGTGCACCCGGGCCGTGAAGGAGAGGTCCGAGAGCCTGGCTGCGGCCAAGGCTTTGGAGGAGCGGCTGGCTGCTTTGGCCAGGGAGGAAAAGGCGGCTCGGGCAGCCCTTGCTGCTGAGAAGGTGACCTCCCGGGAGCTTACAGACGCCCTGGTGCAGACTGCCGAGGCCTGCTTTAAGCAAGCCTTGCTCCAGATCCGGTACCTCAACCCCGGGGTTGAGCTTCGAGTGGAAGGATATGATCATCGTGCCTTTGTCAAGGACGATGGATCTTTCCTCCCATTCGAGCCTCAAACCGCCGAGGACCCTGATGAAGAGGCCGTGGAGGGTGCTACCGGGGCCGGGCCGGAGGAGGAAGCTGATGCTGGGTCGGGCTCCTCGCTTTAGCTTTTATTTTTGCTATTTGCATTTCTTGGGGTGTTAGAGCCCTTGTAATTTTTGCTTTTCTTTGGCCTTGGTGCCATTCTTGTACAGACTTTAAACGACTAACAACAATTTTTCTTGCCTTGTGCCGCGATCTGTACTTGTTTTAATTTTTACCGTCACTTTTGTCTGGATTCGACAATGAACGATTTAACTTTGTATCATCCTTTTTCGTCAGTCGGCTGTGTGGGCGTTTAAATAACTTAGACAATGGGTGAGCTTATCTCTCTTTTGTCTAGGTTTGGGTGTTCCTTCGGCTGTATGGTTGCAGGCCGTCTGGATGCTCTAGACAATGGATTTTGCAATCCTTTTGTCTGAGCTTAAGAGTCGGTCGGCCGTGTGGGTACGGGCCGTGTAGACAACTTAGGCAATGGATAATTTTATCATTCTTTTGCCCAAGCTTTAGTGTTTGTCGGCTGCATACGTACAGGTCGTTGTTTCTCTACCACACTTAGTGTGTGGGAGGTTGGGGCAAGGTTGTCTTGTTTCAGCCTCGTCAGGCATAACTAACCATACTGCCTCGGCCCGGCTTTCAAGTAGCCGAGCTCCAACTTTCTTTTAGTTGGATCAAGTTGTACCGGCGTAAGGGCGGGACTACCACGTGCCTAACCGAGGCTTCGTCTGCCTGGAGTCGGACATTTTGACCTGATCAGGGTCGGCATGGCCGGCCGCTTGCTTAGCCGGGCGAGCGTTGACGCGTCAGTTTTGCAAAGGGCCGCGTTCGATTCCTTTGCCGAGCTCTAACCAATGCCTGTCGGAGTACGACGGCCGGTTTTCGCACATCTAGATGTTTTTGGTTCTGGCCGGGTTTATGACCTCGGGGCCGTCTACCGGTGTCGGGGTTAAGAGCCCCGGCTTTCGGTTCCTTAGCCGGGCTTCATTGCCTCGGCCTTGTTGCTTTTGGCCGAGCTAAGCGGCTCAGGCTTCATACTTAAGCTTTGTGCGTATTGGTAAATATTCCCAGTGGGATCCTTTATTGATGAAAAGAAATAGCCCTACGGGGCCTTACAAAGCATCATAATCAGAAATGACATAACTTGGACTCAAGACGAAAGGAAAACAAATGCGAGGAAAGGAATAATCGTAAAAGCTAACAAACGCTGCCGAGAAAGGGTCTAGCTATAGTAGATCTTCAGCTTATCGGCATTCCATGTCCTTTTGATTGGCTTTCGTGCCAAAGTCTCGAGGATATATGCTCCTCCGTCGAGCTTTTCCTTAATCCGGTAGGGCCCTTCCCAATTTGCCGCCAGCTTCCCGTCCTTGGCATTCTTGTTGCCTATGTCGGCCCGTCGGAGTACTAGGTTGCCTCGGTTGAAAGACCGGGGTCTGACCTTTCTGTTGTACTTCGCCGCGAGTAGCTGCTTGGCGGCTAGTTCCCGGCAGTGCGCGGTAACCCGGATTTCATCAATGAGGTCCAAGTCAGTCTTCAAGGCGTCGTCATTCGATCCCTGCCCCTCTTGCCCGGCTCTCACCTTTCTCCAGGATGGCTGTCCGATTTCCACCGGGATCATTGCCTCACATCCATAGGTCAGCCTGTACGGGGTTTCTTGAGTCGAAGACTGTACGCTCGTGCGGTACCCCCAGAGGACACTGTGGAGCTGTTCGGTCCAGCTGGTCTCGGCTTGCAACATTCGCCTCTTTAGTCTGTCCAGGACGATTTTGTTGGCGGCTTCAGCCTGGCCATTGGTCTGGGGGTGTTCGACGAACGAGAAGTGCTGCTTAATGTCCAAGTCGGACATTAGTGCCTGGAAACGATGGTCCATGAATTGGGTCCCATTGTCCGTGACGACCTCGGCTGGTATGCCGAAACGAGAGACGATGTTGTGCCTGAAGAATTTCATCACTCTGGCCGATGTTATTGTGGCGAGTGGCTCTGCTTCGATCCATTTGGTGAAGTAGTCGACTGCGACGATGAGCCATCTACACTGCCCTTGCACCGGCCTAAAGGGTCCGAGGATGTCCATGCCCCACTTGAAGAAGGGCCATGGGGCTGGCATTCCTTTAAGTTCAGAGGGTGGTGGCCATATGACCCTGGCGTGCTTCTGGCAACTGTCGCATGTCTTGGCCTTCTCCATGGCGTCCTGACTCATAGTGGGCCAGTAGTAGCCGGCGCGCAACGCTTTCCGGGCTAATGCCTTGCCCCCCATGTGGTGGCCGTTAGCGCCTTCGTGTAGCTCGGCCAGCACATATTTGGCTTCGGAATCTCCAAGGCATCACATCATTGGGCAATGGAGTCCCTTCCTGTATAGTTGGTCGTCGACCATAGCATAGAGGGCGGCTTCTCTGATCAACTTTTTTGCGCCTGTCGGGTCGATGGGGATAATTCCCCTCTCGAGGTAGTCTTCAATAGGCTTTCTCCAGTCGGCCCCTCCAAAAATGGCCATGATGCAGCTAGGCTCGGCCAGGTTCTGTTGTATCACGGTCCTATGGTTGTCCGGCCCCTTAGTGCTTGCCAACTTAGAGAGGATGTCGGCTCTTGCGTTCTCTTCTCTGGGGATACGGGACACTGTGACCTCGTCGAATTCGGCCATCAGCTCTTTGGCTTTATTTAGGTACTTTGCCATGAGCGGGCCCTTCGCTTGGTAGGTGCCGTTTATCTGAGCCGCGACGAGCTGCGAGTCGGTTAAGACCTTTACTCGTTGGGCGCCATTATCTTTTGCCTGGAGTAGTCCGGCCAGTAGGGCCTCATATTCGGCCTGGTTATTAGAGGTCTGGAATTCTAACTGAAGAGAGTGTTCGGTGGCTACTCCCTGTGGGCTTTCCACGATGACTCCTGCACCGTTGCCCTTCGCGTTGGACGATCCATCCACATAGACCTTCCACGTCCCGTCACTGACTATGGCCGGGGTGAGTTCCCTAATGAAGTCTGCGAGTGCCTGGGACTTGATCGCCTGCCGGGCTTCGAAAGCGATGTCAAACTCTGATAGCTCTATGGCCCAATTGGTCATCCTCCCTGCCAGGTCCGGCTTATGCAGAATTTGCCGGATCGGCTGGCTGGTTCGTACGACAATCCGGTGTCCCTGGAAATACGACCGGAGTCTTCTTGCGGCTGTGAGTAGAGCAAAAGCTACCTTCTCCAGCTTCTGGTACCTGATTTCAGAGCTTTGCAAGGCCCTGCTGGTGAAGTATATTGGTGTCTGCCCTGCCTCGGACTCCCTTACTAGGGCGGCGCTCACGGCTTCATTGTCGATTGATAAGTAGAGGAATAAGGTCTCTCCTGGGTCCGGCTTCGTGAGCACCGGAGGGGATGCCAAACATCTCTTAATTTCTTCGAATGCTGCGTCACAGTCCGGGCTCCATTCGCCCCTGGTTTCTTTCTTTAGCAGCTTGAAAAGAGGTAGGGCTTTCTCGGCCGACTTCGGCAAGAAGTGCGTCAATGCGGCTAGTCGGCCCGTCAGCTGCTGTACCTCCTTTTTAGACCCCGGGGGCTGCATGTCGAGCACGGCTTTGCATTTGTCCGGGTTGGCCTCTATCCCTCGGTTCGTTAACATGAAGCCTAGAAATTTCCCTGCTGGGACCCCGAAGGCACACTTGGCCGGGTTCAACCTGATTCGATGTCTTCTTAGCTTCTCAAACGTCTGTTCTAGGTCCCGGATGTGATCTTCTGGGAGTTTTGACTTGACGATCATGTCGTCTATGTAGACTTCTATGTTACGCCCGATCTGATCCTCGAAAACTCGGTTCATCATCCTTTGGTAGGTGGCCCCGGCATTCTTCAGTCCAAAGGGCATGACGTTGTAGCAATAATTCGCCTTATCAGTTATAAAGGCGGTCTTTTCTTGGTCCTCGGGATGCATGGCGATCTGGTTATAGCCGGAGTAGGCATCCATGAAGGAGAGGAGTTGGTACCCGGCCGAGTTGTCCACAAGCTTATCAATGTTGGGCATCGGGTAGGAATCCTTAGGACAGGCTTTATTGAGGTTGGAGTAATCGACGCACACTCTCCATTTGCCGCTGGGCTTGAGGACCATGACTACGTTGGAGAGCCAAGTGGTGTATTGTACCTCCCGAATGAAGCCGGCCGCTAGGAGTTCCTCAATGTGGTCCTCCAGGGCCTTCTGCCTATTGTCCGCGATGTTCCTCCTCTTCTGTGCCACGGGTCTAGACCCCGGCCATATGCCGAGCTTGTGACAGCAGAAGTGGGGGTCAATGCCGGGCACCTCGGCCGAGGTCCATGCGAAGACGTCACGGTTCTGCCTTAAAAAGCGTATCATGAGGTCCCTTAGGCCGTGGTCCATATCACGGCCAATTTTGGCAGTTTTGGATGGGTCCTCGCCTAGCATTATCTCCTCCAGCTCTCCCTCTGGTTCGGGCCTCGGATTGTCCGGCTCCCGGAGGTCCAACTCGACCATGTTGACTTGCTGCCGCGGGCGTCCACCTGAGGCGGCTTCGGCTACTTGCTCATTAGATCCGAGCCGGGGTGGAGACGATGCTCCTCCTTCCTCGACCCGGAGAGCTTCGTAGTAGCACTGCCTCGACTCTTTCTGGTCTCCAGAGACCACGACTATCTGGTTTTTACTATTGACCATCTTGAGCTTCTGATGCTTGGTGGATACTAGTATATCCCAATTGTGGATCGTTGGTCGCCCCAGGATCACGTTATAAGGGGACCGGAAATCAGCAACTACGAATCATACCCGCTCCGATTTGAAGGCTTCTCTGGTGCCCAGAGTTAACCGGAGGTTGATGTAGCCTTTCGGGAAGGATTGCTCGCCATTGAAACCCACCAAGTTGGTTTTACAGGGCTTAAGGTCCTCTTTGTCGAGGTGCATCCTTTTGTAGGCATCCCAACTTATGATGTCCGCTGAACTTCCTGCATCCACAAAAATTCTTTTAACACGACAGTTTATCAGGGTTCCGGTGATTACCAATCCGTCCAGATGTCCGGGTATGACGTCTTCCAATTCTTCATCCGTGAAGGTTAGGGCAGGCGGCCTAGGCTTCTTTGGGTCTTCCTTGAATTTAGGGGGGTCTCGGACGGTCAATACCTCGCGGAGATACTTCTTTCGCTGGCTTATTGTGTCTCCTCCTCCCCCAAATCCTCCACTGACGACGTTGCACTGGAAATCGACGTCGGGAAATTCGTCGTCCGAGGCCGCCTTCTGCTTTTTTCCCGGAGTCCGGGATGCCTTGGGCGGACTTCTGGAGCGGGCGCGGTCGTTGCGCTTCCCGTTCGTCCTTCCCTGAGTCTTGATCACGTACTGACGCAGTTTCCCATCCCTTACGAACTTCTCGATTGCGTCACGGAGGTCATAGCACTCGTCGGTGGTGTGGCCGTTGCAGTCGTGGAACTTGCAAAACTTGGAACGGTCCGTGTTGGAGCGTCCTCTGATTGGCTTTGGCCTGTCCACCCGCTTCATCTCGGTCTGGGCTACCTCCTTCCATACCTGGGACCGAGGGACGTTCAGCGGGGTGTAACTGTCGTACTTGGTCTTCTGGTCGGCCCGGTCAGACTTTGTCCGGCTGTCCCGGCTGCGCTGTCTCGGGTCGGTCTTCGTCCTTCGTGGGCGTTCCTCGTCGCTAGGCGGGCTCTTCCTAGTTCGTTCAGGTTCATCGGCATTGGCCGCCTCCATCTGCTCCATTTCCAGGTACTTCTTCGCCTCGGTATAGAATTCGGTCAAGGTGTACGCTGGGTTCTTGCATAGGTGACGAGCCAGCCGGGATGCTGGATCCAGTCCATTGACCAGGCAGTGTACGTGGACATCCTCGGGCAATGACCGTACTTGCATGGCCACGTCTCGGAACCGATCCAGATACTTCTGCAAGGCCTCACCCTTCTTCTGACGTACTTTGCTCAAGGTGAACGTAGTCTTCGGCTGCTTTTTGCTGGTGGCGAAGTGCAGCTCGAATTTTCGTCCGAGGTCTTCATAGTCTCGGATAGAGTTGTCCGGAAGAGACGTCAGCCACCTGTGTGCCGGCCCGTCCAGAGTAGCCGCGAACAGGCGCTGAATGACTGGACCGCTGATCTGTCGGACCCACATGAGCTTCTCAAAGGTAACCAAGTGGTTCCGGGGGTCTTGGCTCCCATCATATTTCGGCAGGCTGCTTAAATCAAAGCGTTTTGGGAAACGGGCTGTTGCCGCCTCCCTCGAGAACGGGGATCTTCCCGTCTCTGATAGGTACGTCACACGATATTCCCGAGGCGATCCGTGGCGGGGCCGGGGAGTTCTCTCCTCGGCTCGGGTTTCTTCTCGATCACGGTATTCCCTTTCGTGCCGATTGGTGCGGTTTGGACCGGCACCGTGGTTTCCTCTGTCTTCCGGGGACCGTGGTCCGCCGTGGTCTGCAATCGGACGCCGTCTCGGTTCGCCGTCGTCGCGGCGTGGGTTCCTCGGCTCAGAGTTGCTCGAGGAGCTGCTGTCGCCTGCCGAGGCTCTCCTTGTACGACCGCGACCCCTGTGTCGGCCTCTCACGCGGCGGTCATTCTCGAGCGCTTCTTGGATCATCTTTCCGATAGCTTCGAAGTCAGCCCGCCTCTGCAGGTCGTCGTGTTTTTCCTTGTTCTCCAGGCGCCGCATGAACGATTCCTGAGTCCTCCTCATCATGCGGACGTCGGCATCGACTGCCCGGACATCACGCGTTGGCGATGGCGCGAGTGCTTCTTCTGGATGCCGGTCTTCATGCCGCGGCTGTTCGTCATAGAGCGGCTGTTCCCTGTCCGGGGAGGAAGTCACCGTATCAGTAACATGTCCTTCTGGGGTGTTTTCTCTCCGAGGTAGTGCCGGCGGCTGGCCTGGCGGCGGGCGGCTGGCTTGTGGGTCTCCTCCCACCGGTTGGGGATTTCTGCTGTGGCTTCTAGTGCTCACCATTAGTAGTCACGGGGATTGAAATTTACGGTCCCCACGGTCGGCGCCAATGTTCTGTATGAAGAACACAGAGATTGGACTTGACTAGGGTGTCAAGCCTAGAGCCTACGTACCCTCGAGGGGATCAAAGTCCACGTAGTTCGCAACAAACTTGAAGGCACGTAGCCAGGGGAGTGGGGTGTGTGCTCTGTGTGGCAGAAAGTAACAAGAGCATAAGATAGAACGTGTGCACCTGTTTAGGGTTTCCTTCTATTTATAGAGGAGCTTGGTGCCCGTATCTTCCCATTGATGGACGATATCCATGATTGAGCCCTTGAGGGCTGATTGGCTGGTGCCATGATTGTAGGAGGATCTCCTATTAATGAGTTCCTAAATATAGGGGATCTCGGATCCTTTCCAAATATAGCGCGGATCCCTTATAGGCGCTGTTGGGCCAGGGTGTGGACTTAGGCCTATTGGGCCAGTCCGTAACAATATCATTAGTTAGTTAAGATCTTATCTTATTAGTTAAAATCATGATTAATTATTAGACCTTATAAATTGAGATCCTAATTAACATGTTAAGTGTATAGAATAGGGAGATCCACACCAATGTGTTTTTAGACCTTAATAAAATTCATTTCAACGTGTTTTATTGGAATTTTTTTAAAAAAATATTATTAACTCTATCTCAAAATTTAATAAATTTATAGTTATACTCCTATTTAAATTGGAGTTTATAATTTAATGGGCAGTCCTAAAAAAAATAATAGTCTATAGAATAATGAGAAGTAAAATTGTATATTTATAAAATAAATTTATTAAAATGGTTTGTATTAAGGTCTAAAAAAAATTCTATCTGACAGGAGCACTAATTTCTAATTAAAGGGCATAAAAAAGAAAAGAATATTACCCTTCGTATCTTCAATTGCAACAATAATACTCGTCCTTTTTCGACCCCAGAGTCTTTGGTTTTGAGTTTCTCTTTCATTAGAAAAGTTCTTTTGTTAAGAACCAGAAGAGAAAATAAGAACGGACATAGAATTCATTAGTATGTTTAACAAATGCAAGAAATCAAACCACAAAGCACACGTTACCCTCATCACATAAACAGCCACCAAACTTTCAACAGAGATGTTTTTCCTGCTATATTCTTCTTCACTTTTCCTTTTTCCTTTTTTTTTTTGTGTTTTTTTAATCTGATTGATCAAAATAAAAACAACAAGCTTTATATATAATCTAGAACAATGCGGAAACTTCTTTATCCAAAAAAAAAAAAAAAAAGTTCAGGTGAACTACGGATAGAGGCACTAAGAAAGAGGAAGGGAGAAAAAAAAATCAAATTTCTGATTTGAAGTTTTTATATAAATATTTTAGGGATGGATATGATTGACTAGGGAGCAATAAACTGAATGGAGACTTGGAGAGGAATAAGAAAAAGAGATCTTTAAACAAGGACACCAATTTTTTTTTGTTTTATGGAAAATATATAGTTAAGAAGATGATGAAACAAGCTTGAACTGAATATTAAGAACCAAGAGTGAATTAAGGACCTTGTTAGGAAATCAAGGGTTTAATTTTGACCGATGTTGTCTGCAGCTTGAAGAAAAAACGAAGACTCAGAGGCAGGGAAAATGGAAACCCAGCAGCAAAGAAACACACACAGTATAAAACCTTGAAAGGAAGACAACAACTTTTTTTTTTTTTTTTGAATTTTTGTTGGCGTATATGGTTGACAAGAAGACAGCAAACTGAATCCAGAGAAACAAGGAAAGAGATCCTTAAAACAAAGGCACTTTCTTATTTCCCACAACTGAGAAAATGATCGAAACAAGCCTGATTTGAATATTAAGAACAAGGAGTGAACACCAGAACTCAAGGTTTATAGCAAATCAGAAGTTAGCCGTTGATTGATCGAACACAGAATTTCAGACCTGAGGAAAAGGAATGCAGTGAAAATAGGATCGGAGAAGGAGATGCAAAAGCTGGAGCAAAGAATGCCAAACACGTCCGATCGAGTGCCATCAGATCAGTAGGAAATGTATAAATGTCAAGAAGACTGTCGTTTTTATAAGTTTAAGGTGGGTCTAACATTTTTTTAGCTGCCTCCGATATATTTTATGTTTCCTCTAGTACTTTAAAGTATTTTTCCTGAATGCAACTTCACTTAAAAGATTTTCTGAAATTAATAATGAAGTTAAAATTACTACTAATGAAAAGTATTTTATGGGAAGATATTCTCCTTAAAAATTAATACTTTAATATTGAAATTGCCCTATAATATATTTTAGAATGCTGAATGAACTTCAAAATACCTTAGCATACGACATGCATTTAAAAAAAATAACTCAGAAAGTAAACCTACTTATTAACCCTGTTCTGTTCTGGGAACAGGATTGATTGGACTTGACTAGGTGTCAAGCTTAGAGCCTACGTACCCTTTGAAGGGATCAAAGTCCACATAGTTCGATACACTTGGTGGCGTTAGCCAGAGAGGTGGTGTGTGTGCTCTGTGTGGCAGAAAGTAAGATGAGCATAAATTAGAACGTGTGCACTTGTTTAATTAACCTCTGTATTTATAGAGGTTTCGGTGGTAGATATCTCGGCCTGGTGTGGTATCCGGGGCAAGTATCTCGAGGGAGTATATCATGTGGATATAATCCAGATACTCCTAAGATGTTGATAGATAGGATCCGTTGTGATATCAGATTTTCCTATATGATCAGTGCATTGTATTTTTTGATATGTCCTTCGTTTGGCCATATCTTAGATTTGAGCCTTGGACCGATCCGTAACAAACCTTTTTTATATCGAGCATTTTGTGAAATGTTAGCATTGCAAGTTTTTTTTTCCCTAAATCATTATAAAAGCCCTCGTATTGTCATATTGATAGATGTGCATCATTTTAATATTTTGCATCGTTGATGTGGAGCAGGATTCTTTTGTTTATGTTTTCAAGGCCATTGGATGAAGGAGAGTCGGAATAGTATAATTAGTTGTGTCGTCCTTAGGTTTTTTTTAGAATTCGGCTTGGTTGTCTTGGAATTTGGTTTGTGAATGGGTTAGATGGTTGTTTCTGGACGGGTAGTATCTGTAGGACTCGTCCTTCCCATACATAAGTTAAAATTATTTAAATGTAGGAATTTTTTTTTTTTTAAAAAGTCCTTATTTATGAATGAGCATGAGAATGTATGGTAAATAAATTATGTGAAAAAAATAAAAGGTAATAAGAGAGAATAAAATATTAATATAATTGGAGGGCAAATGTAATATCTCAATTTTTGCTTTATCAAAATTCTATGTATAGTGTAAATATTCATGGAAATATAATATTGAGATTTGGAAGTTAGAAATGTTGAATGGGATTAGTTATGGAATACTGGCCTTAATTATTATTAGAATTAATATTTAGAATTATAGACATATTTTTCTGTAAATTAAAGACAAATAGTTAAGAAATAATTTTGGCCTAAATAGTTTGGAGATAATATTTTATGGCCTAAATAAATTAATTGAGGAAGATAAATCCTCAAATGGAATTAAGAATTAATTTTGATTACCTAACTAATGTTTGCAATTAAATTGGGAAAGGACTAAATTGCAAACATAAACCTTATAGGAAATCAAATTGGTATTAAATGGGCCCCACACTTCTTGCCTGTGACTTTGTGAGACACCACAACACTCCTTCCCTCTATTTTTCAGCCGCGTACCACCCCTTCCATTCTCCAAATGACGCCACCCCCACCCCCCCCCCCCCCCCCCACCCCCCAAAAAATAAAAATGCAATGAAAACAAGGGGATTGGGTTTTAGATTTTTAAATTAATAAACTAAAATAAAAATGCAATTTAAATGAAGCAAAGATAAAATAGAATATAAGAAAACGAGAAGAAACAAATTAAAATCGATTAACCCAACATTCAGATTCCAGAGAATTCCATCATTGAACAAAATATAAATAACCTACATTTGGCTCTGGACGAACCGAGATCTCTGCATTCGCCCAGAAAATCCCCCGACTAGACGATCGCCTAGAATATGTCCGAACAGCGGCGTCCCACTGTGCGATCGCACAGCAAAACTTAAAACCTAGTTCGAACTCAGTCCTTGGGATGAACCAAACCGAATATTAAATCTAATACTCGAACTATTTTCAGAAATCGGATCCGATAAGATGAAAATAGAAGTTAAATTACCGATAAAGCACAAGTTCGAATATTAAATCTAATACTCGAACTATTTTCAGAAATCGGATCCGATAAGATGAAAATAGAAGTTAAATTACCGATAAAGCACAAGTTCTTTGGACGAATCATGGAATCCTCAACGTTGGGTCAATCAAAGAAGCTTAGCCAAGCGTAGCTAGGAAAAACGCAGAAGAAAAGATGAAGAAGAACATGAAGAACAACTAAGAGAAAATAAAAAGCTTCTAATTTAATCTGAAAATCTCCTACAATGTAATTGAGAATATGTTTGTAGCCACCATCTAATTTTCCTTATATAGAAAAGATGACTAAAAATAGGAAACTTCTAATAAATAGAAAATCTCTAAAAAATAGGAAACCTCTAATAAATAGAAAATCTCTAAAAAAATGAAACCTCTAATAAATAGGAAACCCCTAATCAATAGGAAATCCCTATAAAAAAAGGAAACCTCTAAAAATTGGTCTTTTATTATAAAATTCGAGCAAAATAAAAATTCAGAAAAATGTGTCTGTCTTTAGCTCCAATTTCGTCCATCTTCTTGTCTGAATCAGCCTTCTGAGTCTTCATAACAATTGTAGCTCTCTGAATCATCTAAAAAAGGAAAGAAGAATCAGGCTAATCGGATATCTAGATCAAAAGTTATGGGGAAAATACTAAATCACTGTAAATCTGAAATTTAATCATAAAAATGAATTAAATCCAATTAAAAGCTCAAAGCTCGATTAAGTAATAAAATCCATTATTTATTAACTAAACAATCATAAATTTATTCACCAAGAGATACAATTAAGTGTAATAATATTCAATCATCAGTGACTAAAGAGCATATTAACTCAACAATCTCCCACTTGCTCTTTAAGATACAAACTTGAGTTCGTAAACCCAAGACCATGTAGCCCATAAGCCATCATCATCTGATAATATACCCCATCCGTTGTCTCGAACTAGCCTGGGGATCTACCATTTGTCATTCATCAAGGCTCATGATAATCTACAGAAGATTATCTAGTTCGGTGCTACTCCACTAAAATAATGACACTTATAACAAGAATATGCATTACCCCTTTATAGAATATCTATAATCTGATTAACTAGTTTTCTGTAACCCAATCAATTATTTATTCCCTTGACTTTAATAGTTTCTCTAATGGATTACATGCACTGGCCAGTGTCTTAAATATCCAAGTACCGAAACATATCAAGGGGACATTTCCTATAAATTCCATGTTGTTTATCTCATAAACACCGATAACCAAATAGTCTCAATCTCAAAATACCAAGTTATTGTCATATAGATCAAACCTCACACATTGGTAAATCAAAAAATGAAAACTATTCGACTACCTATTTAAAATAAACTCAGGATTAAGAGCAACTACATAACCATAGTTATCTGGAGATTTGATTCCTTATAACAGAAAGAACAGCCTTAATCAAATCTCTCCTTGATCCATTCAATGTAAGTATTAACTCACACCAATATTTCATAATAATTCAGACAAAACCATTTCATAAAATATTGTAGCCTAAATAAAGTGCCCAACTTAATTTAATAGCTGTGAACCAATTCATCAATTGTGAGAACTTATGACCATGTCCTCTATGAATGTATTCATATGATCATATACTCCACAATTGATCCGGACCTTAGAGTTTGTAAATAGTGTGCGAAATAAATGAAAAACACCTCATTTATTAACATTCAGAAAAAATGCAATGTCATAATGTCTAGCTCAAAAAGCACAAAATAACAAAGTGAAATAACAACTACCTAAAGCCATAGCAAATCTGGAATCCTCTTAAGACCCATAGATGAAACATGTCTCTCGAACACACGTTCAGGCAAACTCTTAGTAAAAGGGTCAGCAAGGTTCTCGTCTGATGCTATTTTTGCTACCAATGTATCTCCTCTTTTAATTATTTCTCAGATCAAGTGGTACTTCCTCTCTATATGTTTTTGTCTCTTGTGACACCTTGGTTCCTTGGACTGTGCTACTGCCCCACTGTTGTCACAGTAAAGTGTGATAGGACAATTAACACCTGGTATCATTTGAAGGTCCGTTAGGAACTTCTTTAACCATGCAGCTTCCTTTGCAGCCTCAGAAGCAGCCACATACTCAGCTTCTGTGGCAGAGTCAGCCACACATGATTGGTTTACACTTCTCCAACAAATGGCACCGCCATTAAGGGTGTACACATATCCCGAGGTTGACTTTCTTGAGTCAATATCTCCCTAGAAATCTGAGTCCGTGTAACCAATAGTTTCAAGACTCCCACTCGAGTAGACCAACATATAATCTCTCGTTCTCCGTAGGTACTTGAGTATATGTTTAACCACTACCCAGTGTTTCTCTCCAGGGTCTGATTGGTACCGGCTTACTACTCCCACTGCATAGCAAATATCTGGTCTGGTACATAGCATAGCATACATGAGGCTACCTTGGATCCTTTTATACACACACGGCTCATTAGGACTTTTCTCAAAGCCATAAGACTCAATGGCTTGATCAAATCTAATGTTCCATGATCTGGACGCTTGCTTAAGTCCATAAATGGACCTTTGCAACTTCCATACCATTTCTTCTTGCCCTTTGGCTATAAACCCTTTTGGTTGCTGCATATAGATTTCCTCTTTCAAATTTCCATTTAGAAAAGCAGTTTTGACATCCATTTGCCAAATCTCATAATCAAGATTTGCTGCAACAGCTAAGAGAATCCGGATGGACTTGAGCATGCCAACCGGCGAAAAAGTTTCATCATAATTCACACCTTCTTTTTGGGAGTACCCTTTCGCCACCAATCTAACTTTGAAAGTTTCAACCTTCCCGTCCGATCTTCTCTTTCTCTTGTAAATCCACTTATACCCAATGGGTCTTACCCCTTCAGGTGCATCTACAAGAGACCAAACTGAGTTGGAATACATAGAATCCATTTCACGATTCATAGCCTCAAGTCATTCCTAAGCATCAACATCTTCTAGTGCTTCGTCATAACTCGTGGGATCACCATCTTCTGCAATGATGTCATCCTGATTTGACTCACCCAACAAGAGATATCTTGCAGGTTTACGAATCAATCTCCCACTACGACTTTGTCGCACTTGATGTTGTGCATCTACAGGGGGTCCACATTTTGTGGGCTAACAATTTCTAGATGAGGACCCTCATTAAGTGGATTAACCAATTCATGATTTTGTTCTTCATTAAGTTCATTATCATGCTGAACTTTTGGTTCTGTCTCTGGTTCCTGTGTATGTTCAGGAACATTTCCCCTCTTTGAACAACCACAGGAATAAAAGTTGGAACCGCTTGAGGTTATGGTGAAGCTTGATCTGAGACTAGCTCATCAAGAATAACCGTATTCCTTGGCTTATAATTTGTCATATAGTCGCTTACTATGACCTTCTTTTCTTTTGGACTATAAAACAACCAACCTCTGGTTCCTTTAGGATAGCCTACAAACATGCATACTTCAATACGCGAGTCCATCTTATCTGGTTTCTGTTTCAAGACATGTGCCGGAGCACCCTAAATCTGAATATGATTTATGGTGGGCTTACACCCTTTCCACAATTCTATTGGTGTCTTTGAAACTGACTTGGACGAAGCTAAGTTCAATAGATACATAGCTGTTTCTAAGGCATATCCCCAGAATGAATCAGAAAGAGATGAATAACTGAGCATAGATCTTGTCATTTCTAAAAGGGTTCTATTTCTCCTTTCAGCAACTCCATTCTGCTGGGGTGTCCTTGGAGAAGATAATTGTGAAACTATCCCCGCTTTGGTCAGGTAAGACCTGAACTCTCCAGATAGATATTCACCCCCTCGATCAAATCGAAGAGTCTTAATTTGAACACCAAGATGTTTTTCTGCCTCAGCCTTGACCTCTTGAAATTTTCCAAGAACTTCAGACTTGTGACGCATCAAGTACACATGTCCAAATCTAGAGTAATCATCAGTAAATGTGATGAAATACTGATACCCGCCTCTAGCTTGGACATTTATCGGTCCACATACATCAGTATGTACCAATTCCAGCTGAAGTGTGGCACATTTTCCCTTGGCCTTGAAAGATCTATTGGTCATTTTACCCTCTAAACAGGATTCACATACTGGTATCGGTTCAAAGTTCATGGATTTTAAAATCCCACTTTTGACCAAACCTTGTATCCTGTTAGAGTTAATATGACCCAATCTCAAATGCCAAAGATAAGTTTCATTGGAAACTTTTCTTTTCTTTGATAAATTAATATGCTCAACATCTTTTAATTCAACATGATTAACTTCACAGGGAACAGGACTAAGGAAATAAAGACCATTAAACTTTACACCAGAACAGATAAAAGAAGATGAACTTCTTATTGAAACTGAGGAATTAAACTGAACTGTCAAATGATGTTTATCCAAACAACTAACAGAAATTAAATTCCTCTTAAAATCTGGAATAAGTAAACAATCTTCTAAAACCAAAGTTCTGCAATTATCAAAAGATAAAATAACTTATCCCACTGCTAGTGCAGACACAAGCTCCCCAGTTCCAAGCTTCAAATCTCTTTGTCCTTTACTTACAGGCAAGCTATGTTTGAACCACTGCAAATAGTAACAAACATGGGTAGTGGCTCCTGAATCAACGATCCATTTATCATCGTGATTCTCCACTAAACAAGCCTCAATCACATGTAAATTATCCATACCTGGTTTATTCATACGTGGGCAATTTTTCTTCCAATGCCCCTTTTGTCCGCACTTGAAGCACGTGCCTTTTAGCTGCTTCATTGCAACTGTTTTGGCAACTGGAGTACCTGATTTCTTCTTTTTCTTGTTCTTGTTCCTTCCCTTGGGTTTCCCCTTAGGTTTCACAGAACTTTCACCAGCAAAAGATGCACTTCCCTGCTTGACTAGAGACTGTTCAGCACTCTCAAGCTCGTGCATCAGTTGAGTGAGGTCAAGATTCATCTTGTTCATATTATAATTCATCTTGAATTGATTGAAGTACTCCCTTGTAAAAGAAGGTCAACTTTTACTTCTTGTTCAAACTTGATACCATGATCATCAACCTTCTTGAAGTTCGCTATCATTTTTAGACAATGATCCCGCACGCTTCCTCCAGACATCACTGTCTTGGTGACTGAATTCAACGCATTTTGCCTAGCAGAGCTACTAGGCGTAGCAAACATGCCATCAAGAGTCTAGAGCATTGTTGCTCCACTCTCAATCATGCTCACTTGCTCCTGAAGGTGATTGGCGAGACTGGCCAAAATGTAGCAGCGAACTGACACATTCGCCTTCTCCCATCTATCCTTCTCCTGCTGAAATCGAGTCCGAATTGCATTAGACGCATCTGCAGTAGGCTGCGCTGGCATAGGGGTAGTGAGAACAAAGTTGAACTTTTCATATTGAAGAACAATATCCAAATTAGTTTTCCATTGTTTATAGTTTGTACCATCCATAGGTTTTTGGCTCAAGATTGTCGCTAAAGGATTGAATGAAGACATTTTTCTAAAAATAAGGAAAAAGAAAAACACACTAAGTACAAACTTATAATTAACAACAAAAAGATATATCGCTAGTAGATTCTAATAACTACTATTTGTTTATTGTTTAACAATCCATTAGTTATCTTTACAAGGCTTACGATGGGCAAGATTCTTGTAAAATTAATATTGTTAATTTGGGCCTTCAGTTCCATTGCCAGAGCCTTAATGGGAGGGTTAACAATTTTACCAAAATTGAATGTATTTAACCATTGTTTACTTTCAAAATTATCTTTAGTGTCTAAGTGTTGCCGACGATGGGCCGTGCAAAAACTTTACTAAAATTTTGAAAATATTAGGGTTTAATCTAGCGAAATCCGATTATCCTTATCCGATGGGGCTTCAACGATAACCATTTCACTAATAAACCCACAATTGGGGCCCGTAGGTTTTAAAATTAAAAGCTTAATTTAAAATCTTCACCCATTCAATATTTTAAATTTAGAATTTTCAATTTCCAAGAATTTGTTCATTTTAAAGTATTCTTTGTCCGAGATCAACAATTTTAATTGAAATCATTAAGTATCTAAAATCTAGTCATGATTGGCAGAGTGTGCTTCACATGACCATTTTAAACAACCCACAAATTACTCTCAAAAATAAAATTCTCTTAGGAAATTTCCTAGATTATTTATCTAGATTTTAATTCCACAATTAATTAATCCAATTATTATTCTAGATTTTAATTTAAAATCATAATAATTGATCATTAGTTTAGTGGATAACCTAAATAATCTCGCATAATAACTATCATACTAGTTGATTGAAAATATAATAGTTACTATACTATTATGACATGTGATTATGCAATAATATGACATCTTCCTATTCTATATGGCATGTTATTACAAACATCATGTTAATCGTAAATATAATTCATACAATTCAATAAAAGCATTAAATAATTAAAACAAATAACTTTAATCCATGGCTTTCCTATAAAAATTTAAAAATAAAATTAACAACTTTGGAATTCCTCTTTCGTCCAGCCCATAGTATCTGTCTCAAGCCCATTTAAGGTATCTATGGGCTCAAAAGCCCAAAGACCCAATCCTTGGCTAGAAACCCTAGGACACAAAAGAGGAATCCTAGCCATCACTTCTACCATGCCATCAGCCGAAGTCATCTCAGCACAAAACTCCAGGGGAAGGACTGCCACGGGGAGACAAGAACACGGCCGTCGGAACCACCCAAAAAGGGTGTCCCACGCGCCTTCACGCGCGGCCCCTTGGCTGGTGCGTGACGGCCACTTGCAGTCACTTGTGGCGGCACGTGGCGGCGCTTCGGGTGATGGTCCACCCACCACTTTGCTCGTATTTCCATCCTCTTTCCATTCATATATGGATCGTCCAAATCTGAGGTCCAGAGGTCCATGAAAAGTGTTTGACAGTGTTGAATGCTCTTCTTCTTCGCAGTTTCTTGATCTCCAACTTTTACAGAAATTCAAAAAATACATAGAAATTCCAAAAAAGAATAAAAAACAGCAAGGAGGAAACCTAATCATATGGGATTAGCCTCCTTGTTACAAATCAAGAAATACATGAGAGAATCTAACCATGGATTAAAGCGATTAACCAATTGAAATTAAAACTAATATCAAATATGAATTATAAACGAATAATTACCATGAAATAAATAACAAATAAAGAAAAAGATGCCATATTTTCAAAAAATAATTTTCGAAAAGAATCACATGAAATATAAATTAATATCAAAACTCGGTTCTTTTCCTCATCGCTATTGGCTCTGATACCAATTGTAGGAATCTCATCAGAAACACGGAAGTGTATCGTACCACGCGATATAGGAAAAGTTAAAACCTTCATCGTTTTGATTACCTAGAAAGATGCAGCGATCTGAAGGCCTATCCACGAACAGTCGTAGTCCGCTCTATGATCGATTTTCCAGACTATCTCTCGAGGGGGATAGGATGGTTATGTGGGCAACCGTTCAGATGATGAACGTCTGCCTCTAGGGTTTTGTTTCTGATGAAAACCTCCTTATTCTTGCGTCTCTTTTATAAGTAGGTGAAAGTAGGTTTATATGCTGCTACATCCAAGACCTAACTCTAAACCACATGGGCCATAGAGTTCTTGCGCTGTAGTTTCAATTAAGTCTTATTGGGCTTAAGTGACTAAAGAGCACATTAACCCAACAATCACTACTCCCTCCTCTCTAACTCACGGATACACATACATATCTACCTACTTTCAATCCACCCTCCTCCTCTCCTCTAAACCATCCGTCCTTCTCTCTCAAATCATCAACAATCTTTCATATCTTCCTCTCATGGTCAGCGACCTCCCAACAATTGTCTTGGGGTTGATCAGCTACGAACTCAAGGAAAGGAAGAAGAGAAACCATAGAAATCAAGGTGAGTTGTAAATCAACGTGCATGTGTGTTTCTCTTGTTTAGTTGAAAATCTGAATTTTTTAAAGTGTCTATTTTGAAAATAGAGTAAATCTATGGTGGGAAACAATTTTTAGAGTCACAATATGAAAATTGCACAAATTTGGAAATACTGCTAGTTTTGGAAGTCTAGAATCAGCAAGCTTGCATGCATGGTTTAACTAAGTAAATAGACACTAAAAATTATGAAATTTTTCAAAAAAAAAATAGTAGAGGCATAGAGCTTTAAAATAGTGGGTATTTTTGTAATTTTTAGAGTTATACAGAAAGAGTTATAATTTTTACAAAATGACCCAAGTTTCTGGAAAATAAAACTAGACAGTAAGCTTATGCAAGGCGTTTGACGAAGTAAATGAACCCAGGAAATTTTTTCAAATAGAAATAGGACGCATAGAAATTTAATTTGATATGTGGTTCGAAATTTTTAAAGCTCAGTGAGATATTAATTTTTGAAGTTAAGCAAAGTTTCTGGAAAACTAACTGGACAGTCCTAACGTTTTTGAAAATTGGGAATAATTGGTGTTTGATAAAATTTTGAGACTTTTCAGTATTACATAGGATTACAGAGCTTTAAATTTATATACAATGGGTAATTTTTGGAGCTCTATACAATGAATTATTGATTTTTGAAGTAAAAACTAAAAACTAGAAGTTTCAACTGGATAGTAAGCAAATAATTAAAAATTGGGAATTTTTGGACTTTTTTTTTTATACATTTAGACTTATTTTTCCATGGCAATAGACATTTTAGGGAGCCTGTGGGTTTTGATTGCACATAGTTTTGATTTTTGTGCAATTTATTAAAAATGTTTGAAGTTACTGGATTTGCAGAACAGTCAAGTTTAAGGCTGAAAATGACAAATTATGGTAATTTAAATTATACCCTAATATAATCAAGGTTAACAAGGGAATTAACATGATAATTATAGACATTTTTATCATGTTTACCAATATGGATTAAATGTTGACCATTATTACAAAATTATAGGAATTCCTAACCCCTCACGCACCACAAAGCACTCAAACGTTACCAAGGTTACTACGCAGTCAGGTAGTAACTTAATCCTCTATATGTGTATGTTTATATGTTAATTGCCATGCTTATGAATTTGTGTCTTACACACACAATTGATTACATTTTTGTGTTCTGTTGTTTGGCTTATAACATGTGTCTTCCTATGTGCTAACAGATGTGCTAACAGAATTCGGAGTCGGGTAGGCTCTGCGTTTATATTTTCCTCGGGTAGAGGAATTCGGAGCTGGGTAGGTTCTGCATTCATCTTTTCTAGCACTATGAGATTCGGAACCAAGTAGGTTCTGAATTTACTTTCCTAGCATTGTGGAATTCAGGACTTTCCGGGTCCTACATACGATCACAGTTAACATTACATGTATGATATATTACTATTTGTTGCTATGCATTGATAGTGAATGTTAAACTGTTCCCCAAGTTGTGGTAATTTAATTGCATATATCATATACATTACTCATAGATATTAACATGTTACTCTGAGATTCAATTGTGAATCTCAAATTTGTATAAAAGTACAGGTAATAGATCAAGAAGGAAGGGAAAGGCAATGCACTGTAAGGTGGGAAGAGGAAGGTTGAACCCAGGAAGAGTTATGTTTTAAGTTTTGTGTATATAAATTTTGAAGTTATTTTGGGATGAAGTATAAGGTGTTTATGTTTAAACTTTTGTGGGATGAATGTAAAGTTAATATCCCAACAGGGATTAATTTTTGTACAATACTAGGTTATATTTTGTTTAAATTATCAGTTGCTCACTCTTACAGTCCAGATCTATATGCTCTTTTGTGTAGTAACTCTGATGTATATCAGGAGATATAAGGGAGCGTTACAGCAAAATGGGTAAATATGCATTTATTATTGAGAAAAATTCAAAAGGGATCTTATAATAAAGGACAAACTTATTAAGAAAAAAGAACTTATATATAGAGACGGAGGGAGTATGATCTAATTCATTTAATCAAATATTTACCACTTCTGAAAATCAAGAAAATGTTTACTTTTCCATTACAAGAAAATGCCAATATATTTTTTATAAAAGTAATAAAGTTAAAAAAAATTGATATAATAATACTAATTATTAAGGACATAATTGATTTTACCTCTGGTCGTTTAATAATAATTAAAAAAAAAAAGAGGACTCTCATTCGGACATAATTACTAATATAGTCTTATTGTTTTGGAGAATTAAAAAACAACAGAAAGACTCATCAGAAAGAAGCAAAGGAACGACATACTATTTGTTACAGATATGCACTAAGGCCCAATGCCAGAAAGGCCCAACCGAGGATGTATCAAATATCAGCACACACCTATAATGTAGGGATATCCTACATTATGGGGAGATCATATCGCAACGATAATCTATTTATATCGTGATAGCCAAATTGATATTCAACAGTTATAGTACTAGATATTCGGCCCAGTCGAACTTTATATATTTAGAGGTCCAAACTTAAGGTGCACATGTTCTAACTCTTAGCTATTTACATTCTGCCACACTGTACACACACACCACCCTCTGGCGAAAGCCTATTTTGTGCACATTGATTCCTAGCTCTCCTAATTTTTTCCTCCATAGATATTCAGGCTGAGTCTATCGATCCAAGATCAAAGCACCAACCTAAGTCTGGACATCTGTGTTCTACACCAGAACATTGGCGCCGTCTGTGGGGATGTTAAATTTCGATCCCCGTGACCACCAATAGCTAACACTAGAAGCAACACTCGAAATCCTCAGCCTGCAAACCCACAACAGACTGGTGCAAGTCAACAACATCAAGCACAAGAGCAGTAGCAGCATGATGATGTCCCTGAGGGTAATGCTTTAGACACGGTGTCCTCCCTGCCAATCATCGCCAAAACGCTAGAAGTAGCCGGGCAGGGGCCCTCGGCCCCGAATCCAGACATCCTCCTCATACAGAAGACTCAAGAATCAATGTTGAGGCAAATGGAGAACAACGAAAAGCATAACAACCTCCAGTGCCAAGAAGACCTCCAAGTCATACAGCGAATGATGGACGATCAATTCAAGCAGTTTAACGCTTTCACTAAGAGAGAAGGCCACGATGGGTCGCATGGAGGGAATGAAAGGACGACACATGATGTCAATGATCCCTCTCATAGTGGAGAACCAAAGTCAGCACGGCGGGACCATGGCAAAACCGTGAAAGGGACGAGTTTGGGGCGAGCTCGCCCTTCAGCCTCGACTTTGAAAAGATTGCGACTGGCACGGATCTCGGATGAGGAAGACCGAGATGCGGAGAGAGACCGAGGTGCGGAGAGAGTAGCCCGGTCACGAAGCTCCCCTAGAGAGTATAAAATGAAGTACTTGACAGGATTCGACGGAAGCCCATTCTCGGAAGAAATTGCCACTACGCCATATCCGAAGAATTTTGATCTGGCTAACCTCCCGAAGTATGACGGGACCCAGGATCCGCGCAGTCACCTTGAGACATTCGAGCTGCTCATGTTCGTTCGTTTAATCAAGGGCCTGGTCATCTCACGGCTTTTTGTGGCAACGCTGACCGGACTAGCTCAACCAGTAAGAAGCAGCATGTTGAGCAGAATAAAACAGAAAAAGGGGGAGACGTTGCAAAAATATCTGGACCGGTTTAAAGAGGTGGCTTTACAAGTATGCTCGCTCCCGGAGGAGGTCCACGTGCATTGCCTTGTTGATGGACTGGATCCCTTGTCGCGATTGGCCAAGAATGTGTGTAAGAATCAAGTCTACACTCTCACCGAATTCTATACCTGAGCGAAGCAGTATTTGGAAGTGGAGCAAATGGAGATAACCAACGCCGTTGGACCCGAGAAATGGAGAAATACGTCACCGGATGAGAAGGATCAGACCGACAAACGAAAAGAAGATTCCCAAAAGCACAAGCGCAATCGAGATAGCCGACCTCGAGGGGAACAATATGAAGGAAGGACAAAGTACGACAGCTACACCCCTCTAAACGTCTATCGTGCGCAGCTTTGGAATGAGGTAGCTCAGACAGAGATGAAGAGGGTCGAGAGGCCGAGGCCTCTCCGAAATCGACCCACTACAGACCAGTCCAAATTTTGTGCGTTTCATGACGGATCGGGACACACCACGGATCAATGTTACGAACTCCGTGACGCCATTGAAAGGTTCGTAAGAGAGGGAAGATTACGCCAGTACGTGATTAAAACCCAAGGGAAGAAAAATGGCAAACGCAAACAAGGCGACCGAAGTAGGAGCCCGGTCACGGACCCAAGGAGAGAGGAGGAAAAACGAAAGTCAAATAGCGAGGATGACGAGTTTCCAGAAGCCGAATTCCACTGCAGTGTAGTCAGCGGAGGATTCGATGGGGGTGGAGATACCGTAAGCTAGCATAAGAAGTACCTGAGAGAAGTCCTTTCGGTGAGAGACCTCCCAAAATTCAAGGATGACCCAACAAAACCGACACCACCGCCGTTAGTGTTTACGAGGGAAGAGTTAAATGACGTAGTACCTGGACATCAGGACGGTTTAGTTATCACGAGGACCATGGTACATTGCCAGGTCAAAAGGATTTTTGTGGATGCCGGGAGTTCGGCCGACATCATTTGCTAAGATGCTTATAAAAGGATGCATATGGACATAGAGGATTTGAAGCCTTGCAAAATGACCCTCATAGGATTCAACGAAGAGCATTTACCTCCCAAAGGCTATATCAACCTCAGATTGACGTTAGGGACTAAAGAGGCGTTTAAATCAGAACGGGTAAGATTCATAGTCGTCGATTTCCCTTCCCCCTATAATATCATATTGGGTAGACCGACCATCCACAATTGGGATATGTTGGTGCCTACAAAGCATCAAAAATTGAAGATGGTGAACAACAAGAACCAAGTTGTAGTGGTGTCCGGGGACCAGAAAGAATCTCGATAGTGTTATTTCGAGACTGTTTGAGAAGGAGAAGGAGGACCATCATCACCACCTCGGATCCGCAAAGGCGAAATTTCCACCAACGCCGAAAAGGACAGAAAGCCCCGACGTCCAGTAAACATGATAGAGCTTGACCTTAGGGACGAGCCCGAGGTCCTACGCCCAGAGCCAGAAAGGGAATTAGAGAAGTTGGTCCTAGGAAAGGATTCTTCAAAAACCACAAAAATTGGAGGAGCAATGAGTCGTGATCTGAAAGCCCGATTGATTGAATTCCTGAGGCAGAACCAAGATGTCTTCGCATGGACGTCATCCGAGATACCAGGAATCAACCCTAGTTTTTGCTGCCACAAACTGGCCATCCAGCCGGGGTCGACGCCAGTGGCACAAAAGAAGAGAAACATCGGAGCCAACAGACAGAAGGCTCTTGAAAAACATGTTATAGAGCTTTTGGCGGCAGGATTCATCAGAGAAATACAATACACCACATGGCTTTCTAACGTAGTTATGGTCTTAAAGCCAAATGGCAAATGGAGGGTGTGCATGGATTACACCAACTTAAACAAGGTCTGCCCAAAAGATTCCTACCCAATGCCAAATTTTGATCAGTTAGTCGACAACTCCGCCGGCTTTCAGTTGTTATCTTTCATGGACGCCTACTCCGGCTACAATCAAATAGCTATGCATCTTGACGACCAGGAGAAGACCGCCTTCATGACCAACAAGGCCAATTACTGTTACAACGTTATGCCTTTCGGATTAAAGAACGCTGGAGCCACTTATCAACGAATGATGAACAAAGTCTTTGAAGACCAGATCGGACGAAATATAGAAGTGTACATTGACGACATGATTGTGAAGCCAGAAGACCACATCCGAGACCTGGAGCAAACTTTTGAGAAGTTATGAAGGCACTGGATCAGGTTAAACCCGGCCAAATGTGCATTTGGAGTTCCGGCCGGGAAGTTTCTAGGCTTTATGTTGACCAACTACGAAATCGAGGCAAATCCTAATAAGTACAAGGCAGTGTTAGATATACAAGCCTTGAGGACTAAGAAAGAGGTTCAACAGTTAACTGGCCGACTGGCTGCCTGACCAGGTTTTTACCAAGATCGGTGGAGAATGCACTCCCTTTCTTCAGACTGTTGAAAAAGGAAACACAGGGAGGCTGGAACACAGACTGTGAAGCCGCATTCAAAAAAATCAAACAGTGTTTGGCAACCCCCCCAGTTCTAGCAAAACCGGAACCTGATGAGACTTTATTCCTATACTTGTCAATAGGAGAAGAGGCGGTAAGCGTGGCCCTGGTAAGAGAAATCGAGGCTAGACAAGCATCGATTTACTTCGTAAATAAGACATTACAGAGCTCAGAACTTCGATACCAAAAGCTCGAAAAAGTGGTGTTCGCTTTACTAACGACGGTGAGAAGACTGCGACCATATTTTCAAGGATATCGGATAGTCGTCCGAACTAGTCAACCAATCCGCCAAGTGTTACACAAACCAGATCTCGCCGGAAGAATGACTAGCTGGGCAATCGAGATGTCCTAGTTCAAATCACCTTAGAAGCCCGACATGCCATCAAATCACAAGCGTTGGCAGACTTTGTCAAGGAACTCACCCCGGCAGATACGACCGATGTGGATCAAGACAAAATGTGGAAGGTGTATGTTGATGGTTCCTCCAATGCAAAGGGAAGCGGAGCAGGAATCATAGTCGAAAGCCCGGAAGGTGTGGCCGTGGAACACTCCCTTTAATTGAAGTTCCCGACCTTAAATAACCAAGCCGAATACGAAGCTCTCCTCGCCGGACTGCTACAAGCTAAAGAAAATAGAGCACAGCGGATCAAGGTTTTCACCGACTCACAGCTAGTCGCGGCGCAAATTGAGGGCACATACCAAATAAAAGGCCTACTCTTGGCTAAATATCTCAACAAGGCTAAGGAAGTCATGGCGGATTTCCAAGAGGTGACTGTTACCCATATTCCAAGAGAAGAAAACACTAAGGAGGATATCCTCTCCAAATTGGCGAGTACAAAAGGCCCGAGCAACCATAGAATCGTGATCTAGAAAAACCTCACCGAGCCGAGCTGTATCATGGTTATCTCGGCAATAACGGATTGGAGAAAACCGATCGAAGATTTCTTAGAAAGAGGCATCATCCCGACAGATTCCACTGAAGAAAAGAAGTTGATCCGAAAGGCCGCCGTCTACACCATGGTCGATGATCAACTGTACCGAAAAGGACTGCACTCTCCAATGATGCGATGCTTGGGCACATCCAAAGCCAAAATGTGTTAGCTGAGATACATGAAGGCATCAACGGCCACCACATAGGGGGCAAAGCTCTTGCCAGGAAAGCTCTGCGGGTGGGCTACTACTGGCCAACCATGATGGTAGATGCAAAGGAAGTCGTCAGGAGATGCGATAGTTGCCAGAAACACGCCAAAATTATTTGGCCACCGCCAACTAAATTGAAAGGCATTTCGGGCCCCTGGCCCTTCTACAAATAGGGGATGGACATCCTCGAACCATTCAAGGTAGCCCCCTGACAAATCAGGTGGCTCATTGTGGCGGTAGATTACTTCACTAAGTGGATTGAAACGGAGCCCTTAACTACGATAACTTTAGCACACATACGGAGGTTTTTTACCCATAACATTGTCTCTCGTTTTGGAATACCAGTCGAGGTAGTGATGGACAACGGGACGCAATTTATGAACCAAAGATTCCAGGCCATAATGTCAGACCTCGACGTTAGGCAGCACTTCGCCTCGGTGGAGCATCCGTAATCTAATGGCCAAGCCGAATCAGCCAACAAAATCATCCTAGACGGCTTAAAGAAACAGATGCAAGATGCAAAATCTAACTGGGTAGAACAACTTTACAGTGTTTTGTGGGGCTACAAGACAAGTGTGTAGACTTCAACCCAGGAAACCCCTTTTCGGTTGACCTATGGATGCGAGGCAATGATCCCGGTCGATATAGGACAACCATCATAGAGGAAAACAAAACCCGCCAAGAGGGAGAAGGGTCAAACGACAACGCATTAAGGACGGAGTTGGACCTGATCGACGAGGTTTAAGTCGCGGCACACTGCTGAGAGCTAGCCGCCAAGCAGCTCCTGGCAGCAAAGTATAACCGGAAGGTCAGACCCTGCTCTTTCAACCGGGGAAACCTAGTACTTCGATGAGCCGATATCGGCAATAAAAACACCAGAGATGGCAAGATGGCTGCAAATTGTGAAGGCCCCTACCGGGTTAAAGAGAAACTGGACAACGGAGCCTACGTACTCGAAACCCTGGCAAGGAAGCCTGTTAAGAGAACCTGGAACGCCGACAAGCTAAAAATCTACTATAGCTAGACCTCGGCTCGATATTCATAACAACGCCAGACACACCCAGTTTGGAGCTCGGTCATTTCTTAATTTCAGTATTTAGATTAGAGACTTTATGTTTTTATCCTTTTAAGATTTCATTGAATGACTTGTTAGCTCTTTGGAGCAGTTTATTTTAATGAGGATTCCTCAGTGGAAATTCGCAAGCGTGCACTAGTGATAACTTAAGCATTACACTGAGGTCCCTAAACCCGGTCACAAGAACAACACATCTAGATGGATTACACCAGGGCTAACCAGCCCAAGTTGAAAGCTCAGCGAAATTGCCATTACTGGCCTTCGTAAAATTGACGCGTTAACGCTCGCCCGAGATAAGAAGATGAATTGTCATTCTGACTCTGATCAGGTCAAAATGTTTAAGCGTTGCGTTTCAAACACCACAGCTAGACATATGACAGTTTTCCCTTATCTCGGTTATGATCCCGGCCAACGACTCTGGAACTCAGTAGCGCGGTTAAGATAAAGACCCTACGCGGTTTAAATAAACACCCTTTGTGGTTAAAAAAGAAAACCCTACCACTGATTCCCAGGCGTCAAGCCTGGAAGTAAATGTTGATCTACACCATCAAAGACCCTGGCCCGATCGAAGAACTTCTAACAACGGTTAGAATTCAAAACGAAATGGCAATTAATTGGTAATATAATCAAAGGTTGTCATAAGAAATATACAACCAGCATAGACGCCGGAAAAGTACAAGGCAAAGTCAAAAGGGCATATACACCCCAACCAGTCAAAAGAAAAGCTAAAAAAGAAGCTAAACAAAACTAAAACCCCGACCCTCAACTCGGAGGAGCGACATTATGCAAGAAGACTACCTCACTGGACTGAGCGACATCGGAAGCTCCTTGCCTGGCCTCACTACCCTGACTAGTATTTTGATCCTCCCCGCCTCCATGCTCCTCATTGTCGCCCCTACTCTTCTAGCTCTTCATCCTCAAAAGGTAAGGACCCATCATCGGGTGAGGGAGGAGGCAGAACCAAGACACCATCCTTGACATAGGCCCTATAGTCATACCCAACGAGGTTTAAAGACACTGTCGGGTTCAGATGCTGGATCTGCGCCAAGGCCATCTTGAAGCATTCTAAGGCAGCCTCCTTCAGTGACTCGACGCAGTCCAGGTGGGCTTGTTGCTCCGTGGCAAGAGCGTTTTTGGTTGTGCCCAGCTCAGAGGCCAGATCGGCGTGCTGCTTTTGGATGACCTTCACAGCATCCAGGCTCTTGGCATGAGCCTCTTGCAGGTGAGCACATTCCAAGGTCATCTTTTTTAATGCCTCTTTGGTGAGTAAAAGCTCCTCGGTCGCCTTCCCGACAGTGGCCTTAGCAACATCTCGCTCCTTTTCTAGTGTCTTCTTCCTTGCCTCGGCTTCCTCCTGGGCTAGCTTCAGATGCCTATTTGCCCTTCAGGTGAAGCAGCGCCTGGTGCAGCCCGATGGATTTACATAAATACTTCTGGGCATCATGGACTAGCATCTCATCTATGCCGGGTAGAGGCAAGCCATTCATGAACTGACTAGGAGGAAAGAATGTGACGTCAAGCTCTTCTGTCACCCGCTTCTCCCACACGAGGCCATTGGGGATCTTGTGAACTAGGGAAGGGGCAACGGAAGTCCGGGGTGGAGGAGGAGGAGCAGCCACGGATCCAGAAACAGCAACTTCTTTCCATTTCAAACCAAGTACGATTGGCCCTGGCGACGACTCGGTTGGGGCGAAGTGAGTAGTTCCCTGGGCCTCCGAGGCCTTTGTCTTTTCGAACCTCGTCGAACCAGAAGCTGCCTTGTTTTTACCAGCCCCGACATCCGAGGCAGCCCGCTTCTTGCTCGCCTTACTTAGTGCAGCCACATTCGAGTCCATGTGAGACAGGTACTTGGGAAGCTCCGACATATCCTGAGTTGCCGAAACAAAGAATAAGATTTAGAATTTACGCGGCTATGTTAAAAAGCATGGATAAAAAGAAACAAGATAAAAGTATACACAAATCCAGAGAGTCAATGAACATAGGGACCATACAATCTGTAGGCCCCGATTCGACACCAGGCCCAGTAATAAAAAAGGCTGCGCTTTTGACCCCATACGCTTGGACAAAGGTCGTCAATCAATCGATGGAGGGGACCTCCTCAACTAGAAGGTCATCAGGCGCGACCTGGTACGAGGAAGAGGTCAGATTGTGATGCCTCTCGTTCCAGTAAAGGGGGAACTGCCACTCCACATCTTTAGCCTCGGCCCCTTTCAAAAACCAGGGTTGTTGGCCAAGCTTAGCAACGACTTTAAAGAAGGCATTCTTGAAATGCTTGAAAGAGTCCGAGAACACGATCATGAGCTTCCTGTCTGAATCACCAAGAAGTGAAGTCAACCCTTTCAGTTTCTCGTCCTTTTTAGAAGAGCGGGGAGTGAAGGGGAAAAATAGTAGAAGAAGAGGGCGGCTGTGCAAGGAATAGGCTGGGGGAAGGAGGCACACAGACGCTCGAAAGCAACTAAGTAAGCCCACCCGTTCGGATGAAGCTATGAGGGTGCAAGACTTAGGTGATTCAAAGTCGAAATCTGGAACTTGGTGAAAGGGAAGCGGACACCAAGCTGGGTCATACAATCGCGGTAAAAAAAAAAAAAACAAGAAGAAGAAGTTGGTGTGTCCCTCCTCACGGGTAGAGCATATAGGCCCCTCGTCATCTAGAGGGATGACAATGCACCCGTCCAAGTTCGGTATGTCAAGACGGGCAATGTCAACCCCGGACATTAGTGAGCGCGTTTTCAAAACCTCATGTGCCACCCACTTGAATTTCCTACACAAGGCTTCAGGAGGACTAGAAGAGTTCAACTCCCCGACTTTGGACCGTATTGGGGAAAGGATTCCAAGGCCATTTACCTATAAACAAGACAAGAAATACTAATATCAGCAAGTGTGGAAATACCTGACGCATGCATATTATCGCGTGGGGAGAGAGGAATAGGAGGATTCAAGGGATGCAAACTTCCAAAGGTTGGGCTCAGGACAGAAGACGGCCGATGACGGCAGGAACCTAGGATGGCGCTAGCTACGGAATCTCCACCGCTAGTGATATGATAGGAACTCGAAGCGAGGCAATCCCAACAAGGGCAAAGGTACCCCTCAAGAAGAGTTTCCAAACGGGCACGAGGGGGAGCCTCATAAAAGTTAAGAGGCTGAGCCAAGAAGGCCTCGGCCTCGGCCTAAACGTCTTCACGAGGCCCCACATGGAGAGGATTAGTTCTCTGAACCCTAACTGCGGCAGGTCGAGATTCCCTATCGCTCTGTCTACCAGATCCACCCCGAAGTGCAGCAGTTGACCTCTGTTCCTCAGTAAGGGGCGAACCAATGATCCAATAACTAGCACAAGGAAAACGGGCACGCAAGGTTTCTTCTTCCTCAGGAGTAAGTGACTGGCTCGAAGGGGGTAAGTGGTTAATCCTATCCATCGTCACTAAGACTGAAGACCTAAAGAGAGATAAAAGGTTGGGTAAGGAGGGGGAAACAATGGGGAAGGATCAACAAAGGTATTCTCGTGTATTCCAGAAGGGAAGCCGAGACGCAAGAACTAACCCAGAAAAGCTTATGAAGCCTACCCAGAAAAAAGCCCTAATTACGAGAATCAAATAAAACTGCTAAAACTTCAAATCCACACCAGGAGAACAATAGGAGATGAAATCAATACCTGGGTTGATGAAGATTGAAGAAGTACAAAGCCGTAAATCTGCAGGCAGTGCTGGAGTGACGGTTGCAGGGAAAGGTAAAACAGAGAACCAGAGAGAAAAAGCAGAACTACGTTTGCAAGAAATGGAGGGAAATATGAATCAGTGGCAAAATGAACACTTATAAGCGGCGAGGCATCGAAACGTCGAACATAAAGGAGTCTTTTCACCCTAAACACAGACGTGACGTATGGCAGGAATTAAATGCGCACAAAAATCGGTACGTGGCTAGGCGTGACGGTTACAGCCCCTCCCCAATCCTGGGAAGCCAGTTGTAAAGGGGCAATGATGGCGAATGTGGAAGGGTCTCCACCTCGGAAGCGCACAAAACCATTAGCGACCAACCGGTATAGCCGAATCCTCGCACTGCTGCTTAGACCCGCAAAGTAGAGGTCACTCTCAACACCTCGAACCTGCACGCCCCCCGATACCACCCCAGACATACACGAGCCCTTGATACATGGCCTCGGGATGCCATTCACGACAAGAAAACTCGGGATCTTTGAAACCAGACCTCGAATCTCCGAGGTAAGCCACTCTAATGGCCACGTCACACGTAAGCCAGCTCGACAGTACAGAGGACCTCGACAGAGTCTGAGGGCAAAATACATCTCGGCAGCTCAGAAGCCTGAACTACCAAGCTGGGGGACAACTGTTACGGATCTGCACTAAGGCCCAATGCCAGGAGGGCCCAATCGAGGATATATCAGATATCAACACACACCTATAATGTAGGGATATCCTACATTATGGAGAGACCATATCGCAGCAATAATCTAGGTTTATCATGATAGCCGGATTGATATTCGGCAGTTACAGTGCTAGATATTCGGCCCAGTCGAACTCTATATATTCAGAGGTCTAAACCTAAGGTGCACGCGTTCTAACTCTTATCTATTTACATTCTGCCACACTATGCACACACACCATCCCTCTGGCGAAAGCCTATTTTGTGCACAGTGATCCTAAGCTCTTCTAATTATTTCCTCCATAAATATTCAGGCTGAGTCTATCGATCCAAGATCAAAGCACCAGTCCAAAGCTGGACATCTATGTTCTACACTAGAACACTATTTATGGCCTCATTCTTCAGTTACCATAACCTCTTGTGGTAGGCTTCTCGGTGGGGTTAAGGATAAAAGACGGATACTCTTTCCATCTACTTCCCCTCCTTTTCTCTTCTATTAACCATCTTAACCTTTAGATTGAAATTTAAGTAGTTGAGATTTAATTTTTTATAACATTATTTTAAAAAATAGTTTTGTTGCAGTTTTAAATTATTATGACTAAAAGTTAACTCTTTGAATTATTTATTTATATTTCAATAATTTGGTATTTTATTAGTAATTTTATAAAATGCTAATTAATATTTTATACCAATGGATCATATTAGACTATATTTCAGTTTGATAGCTCGTACGTAGAAAGATGTCTTTTCCATTGACGATTTATTTTAGGTAAAGCAATACATGCAAACTTGTATATAATAAAATAATAGAATGATTTCACATATATGTTAAAAACATGAAGAAATACATTATTAATATAAGCAATGCATGGCATTTGAATTGAAATTAAGGAATTAAATAATAATACTAATAATAATTATTTTTATCCAAAGGGAGAGCCTTTGTATTCAAGAGTTTGGTCTTGGAGTCATTGAACTGGAAGTTGCCGAGACCCAAATGAAACATGAGCAGACAAACAAGCGTCACAAGTACGCCGCTGTGATGGTTATAGCTCAGGGCAAATTATAAGAACAGCAAACTGAGTCAAAACTGCCAATATGATCATATATTACTTGGAATATTCATGGAAGCGAGTATATTGCACCATATATACAACCACTGAAAGTGTAACAGAAATAGAGCTGGAAAAGGAAAATGGCAGAACGGAAGAAATTGAGGCACTGAAGAGAGAGAGCCTCCAATCATTATCCACCCAGTAAACCGTTATTTTGTCGTCTTATGTAGCCGTTCCCTCATTGATCACACGCAGCTTTTCTTTTCTTTTTTTTTTTTTGTATCTCACTCAGTTCATCAGAAGCTTTGGTTCTGACTAATCTGGATTCGGGTTCTACAGTGGCAAGGACAACTCTCCTAATAGTGGTAGCTCCATACAAGGCGGATTATAAGTGCGCTATTGCAGCTCGAACCCTAGACCTCTTAAGGGATTTCAGTGCCACATTCCGTTGGACCAATCACCTGTTGGTGATTACACGCAGCTTTCTTGAGGGCTTTCTAACCCGTTGGCCACGCTGTGGCCCAATCCCTTCTTCATTTGCAGATATTAGGCCCAACTCATTAGCGGCCATGACATCATTTCCCTCCTCAATCAGGATCTTGTCCTCAAGGTTCAGCTCTAGATAAAGGCCCAAAGATCTGACGCCTATTCCCATGTATTGGTCAGAGATCCATCCCAACGAACAAGGCACTGAGTATGCCATTGTGAACCATGTTGTAATAAACGAGTTTGAATAACTTTGAGAGGGCGGCACATGGGTCCTTCGGGAACAGACATCAGGGGTAATGGTAAATATAACTGAGAAGGTGGTTCATCACCATGAAATTTCCTTAAAGCTAACACACATGAAAAACTGAGTGGATTCTAGCTCCTTCGGAAAAAGCCAAACGATATGCAACTTCGCCAATAGGATAGGTGATCGGAAATGGACCAAAATAGAGCATTGTAATTTCTGAAACTTGCAAGGTTGAACAGAGTATTGGCCTTAAGGTTGTAACTTAACCAACACCAAATCACCTACAGAAAAATCCAGATCAGTCTGTTTCTTATCATCTTGAGACTTCATCCTATGTTGAGCTTTGACTAAAATAGTTTTGAGAGTCTAGAGCAATTTGTTGCGGAAGCACAATATAGAGCGTGACTGATTATACTAGAAAATTACCCAAGCTAGAAACAAAGTTTCTAGACGTAATTTAATAATATAATAAGCCCCAACTACTATATCTATATGCAGCTAATAAATAATAAATAAGACAAAAAAAATAAGAGAAATTCCAGATCCTAAATTCACTCCAAATAATTTACAAGTGAAATACTACAAGAGAGAAAGATATACAAATGTCTTAAGAGACAATTGAGAGGGGTGAAGAATAAGGGAGGAGGAGGACCTCTATTTATACTAAATCCTCCGCCTCCTCCCTTGTAAACTTTCGATGTGGGACTTTTGGCACCCACATCTCACAAATCTCCACCTTGACAAAATTCCCACATTCTCAATTTCTCCTATTTACAAATTCTAATTGTAACTTCTATTCAAAATACAACGTTCAACAATGTTAATCAGATCCAAACAATGTTGAAATTTAATAGAAGTCACCACCTTTGTCAACATATCAGCAGGATTATCATCTGTTCGTATCTTCCGTATCATGACTCCACCTTCTTCCAATATTTCTCTTATAAAGTGATATCGGACGTCAATGTGCTTCGTCCTTGCATGGTAGACTTGGTTCTTTGCTAATTGAATAGCACTCTGGCTATCACAAAATACTGTGATGCTTTCCTGACTAATACCAAGCTCTCCAAGCAACCCCTGAAGCCAAATCGCCTCCTTCACAGCCTCTGTAATTGCCATGTACTCTGCCTCTGTTGTAGACAAAGCTACCGTTGACTGTAAAGTTGACTTCCAACTAACTGGTGCACCTGCAAGAGTGAATACATAACCAGTAGTTGACCTTCGTTTGTCCAAATCACCTGCAAAATCTGAGTCACAATATCCAACTAGTTGTTGATCAACATCCTGCTGAAAGACCAATCCAATATCTACAGTATTACAAATATACCGTAGAATCCATTTCACGGCTTGCCAATGCTCTATTCCGGGATCATGCATATACCTACTCACCACTCCAACTGCCTGTGAAATGTCTGGTCTTGTACAAACCATAGCATACATCAAGCTACCAACAGCGTTCGCATATGGTACCCTTGACATATATGCTCGTTCATCTTCATCCTTCGGCGACATATCAGCATTAAGCTTAAAATGCGGTGCAAGTGGAATGCTTACCGACCTGGTTTCTTCATTCATACCAAAACGGTGTAACACCTTCTTCAAATACTCCCTTTGAGATAAGAAGAGCTTCTTCGATGGTCTATCTCTTGTTATCTCCATGCCAAGTATCTTCCTTGCCTCGCCTAAGTCCTTCATCTCGAATTCCTTCTTCAGTTGATCCTTTAGCTTCTCAATCTCTGCTTGATTTCTTGAAGCAATCAACATATCATCAACATACAAAAGAAGATAGATAAAGGATCCGTCTTCAAGCTTCCGCAAATACACACAATGATCGTATTTGCTTCTTCTATACTTATGCCGCAACATAAACTTGTCAAACCGTTTATACCATTGTCTTGGAGACTGCTTCAATCCGTATAACGATCTTTCAAGTTTGCACACCATATTCTCCTTTCCAGCAACTTTGAATCCTTCAGGCTGAGTCATGTAGATTTCCTCCTCCAAGTCCCCATTTAGAAATGCAGTTTTTACATCCATCTGAACTAGTTCCAAATCTAACTGCGCTACCAAAGCCAACAGAATTCTAATGGAGGAATGTTTTACAACTGGAGAAAATACCTCATTGTAATCAACTCCCTCCTTCTGAGCATAGCCTTTAGCTACCAACCTTGCTTTGTAGCGAATATCGCCTTGGTTAGGAAATCCTTCTTTCTTCGCATACACCCATTTGCAACCAATTGCTTTCTTACCCTTTGGGAGTTTGGCCAATCTCCACGTGCCATTCTGATGAAGGGACTGCATTTCTTCATTCATCGCATTCATCCACTCATCCTTTTCTGAGCCCCGGATAGCCCATCGATAAGTTGAAGGAATGCCATCAGTTGCAATTGACGTTGCACAAGCCACCATATCCATAAAGCGAGTAGGCTTTCTTACTATTCGTCGTGGCCTGCTGATTGCGATTGATTCATGTTGCTGCTGAGGTTCTTGTGTTGAAACCTCCCTTTCAACTGGCTCTTCTTCTACAGGAAAGTCTTTCCTCGTTTCCCCGTCACTTCTCTGTATTGGGAAAGTTAGCTTTCCTTCAAACTCCACCTGCTTCGAAGCACCATTGGTCTGTGTGGTATCTCCAGATGTTACCGGTTTTAACATAGCAGTCTCATCAAAAGTAACGTCCCTGCTAAACACAACCTTCTTCGTCTCTGGACACCATAAACGATATCCTTTGACTCCAGAAGTGATTCCCAAGAAAATGGCTTTCTTTGCTCTTGGATCCAATTTTGATTCTTTCACATGATAATATGCAGTTGAGCCAAATACATGTAAAGAATCATAATCATTAGCAGGCTTATCATACCATTGTTCCAACGGTGTCTTACTATCAATAGCAGCAGATGGTAGACGATTAATGAGATGACTCGCATATGTTATTGCCTCAGCCCAAAATTCTTTGCCCAAGCCAGCATTGGACAACATACACCGAACCTTCTCCAGCAAAGTCCGGTTCATGCGTTCTGCCACCCCATTCTGCTGTGGTGTATTTCTCACGGTGAAGTGTCTGACGATGCCATTGTCTTCACAAACCTTCTGGAAAGGATCATTTCTGTATTCTCCACCATTGTCTGTGCGAAGACATTTGATCTTCCTACCTGTTTGTGCTTCTATCATCGTTTTCCATTTGAGAAAAATTCCCAAAACTTCATCTTTGGTCTTCATCGTATACACCCAAACTCTTCGGGAAAAATCATCAACAAAGGTTACAAAATAATGCTTTCCTCCCAACGAAGCTGTTTTGGAAGGACCCCAAACATCAGAGTGTACATAATTCAAAATACCTTCTGTATTGTGAATAGCTGTACCGAATTTAACCCTTGTGTGTTTCCCCTTCACGCAATGCTCACAAAAGTCCATGATGCAATGCTTCAATCCTTTCAACAATCCTTGACTTGCTAAAGTTTTCAAGGATTTTCCTCCAGCATGTCCCAAGCGCATATGCCACAACCTGGTTGCTTCTGCATCCTTCTCACTACTAGATGTCACTGCTGCCGTGCCAATAACTGTACTACCATGATAATGGTATGTGTTATTGTTCTTCCGAATACCCTTCATTACCACCAATGCACCAGAGAATATCTTCATTACTCCATTTTCTGCAGTGATCTTGAACCCTTTTGAATCTAGAGTTCCCACAGAAATGAGATTCTTCTTCAAGTCTGGTACATATCGAACATCTGTCAATGTTCTAATCAATCCATCATGGTTCCTAAGTTTAATAGAACCAATGCCATATGCGGTAAGTAAAGAGTTATCTGCTGTGTGAACAATTCCACACTCTGCTTCTTCAAAATCAGTGAACCAGTCTCTATTAGGACACATATGATGGCTGCAGGCTGAGTCCAACAACCATTCGTTTGATGGTTTTGACGACGTTGTTGTAGCCAGCGATAAATCTGAATTTTCATCATCATAATCAGCTACATAGGAGTCCATAGCAGCCTTCTCATCTCCAGGTTTGGCTTTGTTCTTCAGCTTCGGACAGTCCTTCTTCCAGTGTCCCTTTTCTCGACAAAAGGCACACTCATCTTTGCTGGGTCTGGACCTTGACTTGGATCGCCCTTTCTTTGATCTCTTCTTGTCTTCAGTACGGCCTCTTACCACTAGAGCCTCTGCATCTCCACCCTTTTGTTTTTCTTTCCTTCTCTGTTCATGGCTGTACAAAGAAGAACAAACTTCTTCTAGAGAAACTTTCTCCTTACCGTGAAGAAGAGTAGTCTCCAGGTGCTCGTACTCATCAGGAAGTGATCCCAACATCATCAGGGCCAGATCTTCATCTCCAAAGGTCTCGTCCATATTCTGCAAATCCGTCACCAACTTGTTAAAGCTAGTGATATGCTCATTCATTGTGGTACCAGGAACGTAAGTGAAGCGAAACAGCCTTTTCTTCATATAGAGTTTATTCTGACAGTTTTTCTTCAAGAACTTGTCCTCCAGTGCCTTCCACAGTCTACATGCAGAAGTTTCCTTTGTGTATGGATACTTCTGCTCTCTTGAAAGGTACGATCTAATAGTACCACAAGCAACTCGATTGATGACCCTCCATTCTTCTTCCTCCATCTTTTCTGGTTTTTTCTCTTCAAGGGCAAAGTCTAGTCCTTGCTGAAAAAGGACATCCAGAACCTCGCCTTGCCACATGCCAAAATGCCCAGATCCGTCAAAAATTTCAACTGCAAACTTTGCATTAGACACTATTCTTGTCAAATACGAAGATGCGAACGACGAATTACTGGCACCTGCAGTGGACACATCACCCTTTTTGTCCGCCATTTCTGCTCCAAAAAATTATTTAATAGCTGCCAAAACAAAAGCCCAAAAGTAATTCTTTTCTGATGTGGAAGCTCAGACTAAGCTGCAACCACAGAGCATACTCAGACAGAACCTCGGCTCTGATACCAATTGTTGCGGAAGCACAATATAGAGCGTGACTGATTATACTAGAAAATTACCCAAGCTAGAAACAAAGTTTCTAGACGTAATTTAATAATATAATAAGCCCCAACTACTATATCTATATGCAGCTAATAAATAATAAATAAGACAAAAAAAATAAGAGAAATTCCAGATCCTAAATTCACTCCAAATAATTTACAAGTGAAATACTACAAGAGAGAAAGATATACAAATGTCTTAAGAGACAATTGAGAGGGGTGAAGAATAAGGGAGGAGGAGGACCTCTATTTATACTAAATCCTCCGCCTCCTCCCTTGTAAACTTTCGATGTGGGACTTTTGGCACCCACATCTCACACAATTCACCCTCTGTTCCAATTGGTGGTGAACTTCAAAAGGTATATCTTCCAACGACGAGGGACGGAGCAAAGGAGGAGGGTCTCGACCATGCATAATCTTGAACGACGCCATACCTATAGCCGTGTGAAATGAAGTATTACACCAAAACTCAACCCAAGGAACGTATGATAGCCATTGATGAGGATAATTGTGGACAAAACATCGAAGGTACATTTCATGGCATTTGTTGATACCCTTGGACTTGCCAACAGTTTGCGGAAGGTACGCTGAGCCAAGACAGTTTAGTGCCTTGTAATTTCATCAGAGAACACCAAAATGAACTGGTGAAAGCATGGTCCCTGCTAGACACAATAGAGCACGGGATCCAGTGAAGGAGAATGATATTATTTAAAAATGAATCAACCACCATTTGGCTTGTAAAATTAGCCGATAAAGGCATGAAATGTACATGTTTAGATAGTCGATCGATGACGACGATGATCATATAAGGGCCCTTGCAAGGGATAATCCAGTAATAAAATCCATTGCAATGTCTTCCCAAATACGGTTTAGAATTAGGAGTGGTTGGAGCAAACCAGCTGAACTGAGCTGAGAGACCTTCGCTTGCTAAAAAAACAGAGCATGTTCGGACGAAATTGCGAACGTCTCGACGCATGTTAGGGCAGCAATTCGGTGAAAAGTGCGCAAGAAACCAGCATACCCACCCAATATTGAAGCATGAAATTTGAGTAGAATGCGATGAATTAATTCAAAGTTATTGGGGGGAATGATTAACATGTTCTTCCAGAGCAAAACATTATCGCGAACATGAAAATACGAATCCCGATTCGAATGCTCTGTAACCTCAACTTTTGACGTGCAATTTATTCTGACGATCGAATTTGGGCAAACACAAAATCCACAAAAGAGTCCTGGATGGTTGTTAGAGCCAAACAGTCAACACAAGACAAAGCGTCGGCGACCTGATTATGCATCCCAGATTTATACTCGATATTAAATCGATAGCCCAATAATTCTGGAAGACAAGCTTCTTGCTCTGGAGTTTGAACTGACTGCTCTAAGAGATGTTTCAAACTAGAATGATCCATGCAAATCATTAAATGATGTCCAAACAAATAGTGGCAGAATTTGGAAATAACTTCGGAGATAGCATGAAACTCGCAGACATATGTAGACTGTGACTAAAGTCTAGGAGAAAGCTTTTTTGAGAAAAAAGCGATGGGCTGGTTGTCCTAGCTCAAGACGGCACCCACTCCGACACCCGAAGCATTAGTCTCGAGGACAAATGGTTTGTTGAAGTCTGGTAATGCCAATATTGGTGGCTGAGAGTGTCCTTAAGTGTTGTAAAGGCATATTGATCTTCCTGGGTCCACAAAAAATGATCCTGCCCCAACAAATTGGTTAAAGGACCGGCGAAATTAGTGTAGTTACGGAAAAAAAGATGATAATAGCCACTTAAACCCAAAAATCCCTTTAATTGACAAACATTCATTGGAGTAGGCCACGAATGGATTGCTTGCACCTTTAACGAATCCATGTCAATGCCTGACTCTGACACAATGGCCTAGATAATCAATTTTTCGACGTCCAAAGGCACACTTGGTCAACTTTGGCAAATAATTGATGATGAGACATATAAGTGAGCGCCAAGTCCACATGCTCCAGATGCTCGTCCCATGACTGACTATAAATCAAAATATCATTAAAAAAATAAACACATATTTCTAAAGAAAAGGCTGAAAAAGTGAATTCATTAACCCTTGAAATATTGACGGGGCGTTGTACCAAAGGGCATTACAAGCCATTCATACAAGCCCTGATGAGTATGAAAAATAGTTTTCTTATGATCAAATGCATGCATGAGGATTTGGTTGAAGGATGGAATATCACCAAGAGATAAGTGAATTGGATGATTTAAAAACTTTTTCAATTGGCCCCTGAGACTCACACTAAAAACAAATCAAGAGAAGAAGGATAAAAGACACAAGAGATTTATAGTGGTTCAGTCTAAATCCTTGACCCGCGTTTAGTCTCCAGATACTCTGAGTTTTTCACTAACTCACTCAATTGATTACACACTTTGTAACTCACGAGTAATTATCTTTCTAGGATTACTCCCCCCTATAAGTTGTAATCAATACACCCACTCTCAAGGTCCTTCTTCCTTGAGTTTCTTTAAAGATATGATGAATAGAATTTAACTTGATTGGGGGAAAAAAGAATGAATTTCTTTATTAACATAGTAGTACAGTATTAATAAACACATAGTGCCTTTCCTAATCCTTTTCTCATTATTCCTCATCATCTTTAAATCATATCTGTCAAATCAATCACAATACCACTTTAATATCTCTCTCATCTTCCCAATTAACGGCCCAGATGAACTGATGAGGGAAAATGAGGAAAATGATGAGTAGAAGATCCTCTTCCTGTGCAGTTCTTATTATGAAAGTACGATTTGGATGATCATTGCGAATAATATTTTGCAGTTTTAAAATATTTTATATTTCTTTTATCTATTTATTGATCCTGATTTGTATTTTCATTTTGCCTATCAATATATGTCTTATTCCAAATTTCATGATATAATTGTTATTTTATAAAAATGTGAAAATACAAGAGATGAAACGACAAGATGAAAATTGATGGAGAGAGAATTATAAGAAAAGATAGTGCAATATCCTATTCGTTTATATATAACTAAAGTGTAGTACATAGTAGAGCCGGCCGAACCTATTGGGCAAGCACTTTTAAGCCCTGGCCCTTCAAGGGCCGAGCTTAAAAAGAGCAGTTAAATAAAATTGGCTCGGTAAGGCTGGTCCTACAGGGCCCTGTTAATGTTTTTTTAAATTTAGTGAGTTAGAAAAGATATCGTCGATTCGAATATTCATTGAAAATGAAAGTCAACTTGCTCCTTATATTGGCAACTTTTTTATCATAGGTCATAGGGTCAATCTTGCCATAGAAATATTGTATATAATAGTTTAAATTTAAAACTTAAGTATGCTTTTTAGGTTTTATGTGAGTTATTTGTAGACAATAGTTTGTTTTTTATTACAAATTAGTATATGTGTTTATTTATTGGATGATTCGTATTGTTTGGATATTAATGTTAGTTATTTATTTGATAAACTAGAACTTTAATTATTGCAAATTTATTATATTTCTTTGAAAAAAAAACGAACGAAAAATAGTCAAAATTTAGAATAATAACTTTTGGCTTTGTAAGATCAACCCTGGCCTTGGTGCTCTCAGGCTAGGCTTTGAAAAAGATATGTTTTTTTTTACTCCAGACCCTGTAAAACCGGCCTTGTTTGGCCCTAGCCTCTCAAGGGCCGACTTTGTAGGGTCAGGTTGACCCTGATTCCCAACTCTAGTACATAGTGGTCTATTTATAAGCACTCTACCACAACCAAGAGTTACATAAAGTAAATGAAAAACTTTAATCCTCATGGTGCACAAATTGTAACATTTATGGGCATGAAGACTCCTAAAGACAATTCATTGGAGAGATTATAAAGTGTAGAAAATGAAGGTAAAGAGTTGGGAGTTTATGGACATCCACCTCAATTAGTATTTTTACAACACACCCCCTTGGATATTCATAAACAAATATTGTGGCTCATTAAAACTTTACTACGGAAAACCCATTGAAATAAAAACTTAGTGAAAGAAAAAGAGCACACAATGTTTACTCCCAATAGTGACAACATCAATTTATGTCTTTGAGCCTATGCATTCCAATACCATGATTTCTTGCCCTGAAAATTTAGAGGTGACCAGCATAGAATATGAGTGAACTCACATTTCTTGAGCCATATAAACAAATGCCTCATATAATAATTACAATAATAGTGACTATGCATAGATCACTTTTAGTTCATATATAATCTACTTAATTAAGAAATTTGTAGAGATATCAGTAAGGACTCTTCTATAAGTCGGACTCTCCAAAATTTCTACAATAGTTACTCCACAACAATATATAAATATACATATATTTTAAAATCATCAAAAAGAGACAAGGATCCTACCCATAGGCTATGTGAAGCATCTAAACTGCAGAAGCAAATACATAAATATAAACTTGTATTTATAAAAGTTAATAGCTCTTCCAAAATATATCAACAAGCTTTAATCAGCAATGAGGGTCTTCACTATTCAGTTAGATAGAGATGCAAGGTCATCAATTCTATCTAAGACCAAAATAACTTTCTAGTGAATAACGTCCTATATATATAGAAATATTAAAATGTTAAACAAAATAAATTAGACAAACTTAACTTTGAATAACACAAGAGTGTAAATTTAAACTTCCAAAGTACAAAATCATAGACACAAATTAAAATCACATAAAAGATCATTGAATGAATAAAATCATATACGTAATTAAACTGCTTGTTAAAAGAAACGAATGAAAAAAAGATCAATAAATCTCGAATTATATCTTCCCATAGAGAACGTGTAATAAGCATGGACACGAAGTCTACGAAGGAAAATAACCAAGCAAGGTTTAAAGCCATAAAAACAAGTATGGACACACAGTCTGTGAGGTTAAATAACCAATCGTGGCTCAAGGCCACAAAAACAAGGCAAGTACAAAACCTACGAATAACAAACGTGAAAACAAATCCCACAAATATCAAGCGAGCTCGATTTAACCATGGTGCACCAAGGATTAGTACTACTGTCGTTAGTAACCTGCATTTCATATCTAGTCCTATAAGAAAAATATTTTTAATGCATGGGGTCTATTGAACATTATCAAATGAAGAGATTTTCTTTTGACAATTAATGAGAAAACGCAAAGAATGTTTCATAACCACAGGCCCCAGCATGAAAGTTTATAGAATTCAAATTCTATTAGTCGATAGTCCTTTCAGATAATGGTAATTCATGCTAGAACATTTCACAATGAAAGATCATTTTAACATGGAAGTCCACAAAAGGTATATCGAACACCTCCCCGTCAATTCCATATATGATCGCAGATTCTATATTGCAAGATCTTTTTCATGTAAACATTGCGTATATGCTCTAATGAAAAATAATCTTTCAAAACCAGATGTAATCCATATGAAACAAGTATCATGCATAAACATCTATAACGAATAATTAACTGTAAACAAGGTCATTATCTCATTTAAACATTTTAGTATCAATGGGAAAATGTAGCAAATAGTAAAATATCAATTATAACAATTATATAGGACTCTATCCACTCACATGCTACATTCTCATTTATATCACTCTTTTCTAGATATCTCAGCTTCCAACATATCCACTCCTTACACTCCTAGTATCCCAAAAACAAATCACTAATATTCCCACTATAATTTTATACAAAATATTCATAACATCTTATTAAGAAAAATCTTTCTTGAAAGTCTTTCCCTTGACATTTGTTCAATCACTAACATAATCCCAATCTTCATGAAATACTTAACAAAATAACTATCAACACCCAACAAACACATCCAACATTATCCTATCAATTAGAAAAATATATAAAAGATAATATCTTGCTCTTCTTTTCGGTACATACTTCCAAGTTTAACAAATACCATAATCATCACAACTATCTTACAACACAATCTAACTCTTCTTTCCTTCAAGCATTCCATCAAACTCTTTGTAGGCATTCAATATTAAGTCATAAAACAAACATCTCCAACACAATTATTTCCTGCGATAATTTAAAGTTCATCTACCAATCACTTGATTACCTTAAAGACGATCAATGTTTAAGCAATAAACAACACCTTATTTATAAATTACTAATTCTATCATCTCTTTAACAAAGAAAAGATTTCTCAAGAATCTCTCGATTCCAAAATTTGATTCATGTTACAATAATTATTTATAACTACCAATTTTAACTCTAAATTCTCATTTTAAACATTTTATTGAACACCTAATGTACATTCACATTCAAACAAATTCATCAAGCTTATTAAACTACAAATTTCAGATAATTTAAACTCCCACCCTTCCTCATGTAGAAAATTAATAGCAGAAAATTAATGAAATTGAAAACATACCCGCACACACACAACCACAAATTCAGAAACCACACACACAACCACAAATTCAGAGATGGGAAGTTTTTCAAACATACCCCAAGGTTAATGCAACATATATATAATATCCTTAATGAAGGCTCGAATACCTGACCCAAAAAAAATCCATCAGGCTCCTCTAATCACTAGTTTACTTTTGTAATTAAAGTCTAAAACAATTAAAAATTAATAAAAATATTAATGATATTGTTATATCTATATATATTCTAGGATAATCCTAACCTTATTAAAAATATAACATTTATGCTCTTGAGATTTTAAATTCTCATTTATTTATATATTTATTTAATAAAACCAACTTCGTTTTGTTTTCCATTATTATCTTACTTGATTAATTAATTATTGTTGTTTTAAGAATTCTAAAATTCTTGAGCAATTATAACTTCTCTCCCCTATTTTTCATTCACTTTTCTCTCTTTTGAAATATAAAATATAGGGTAAAATTCCAAGGAATCCAAATTTTTTATAAATTTGACTCAGTAAACGACTATAGAATATAGGGTAAATGTCCAAGGAATCCAAATTTTTTATAAATTTGACTCAGTAAACGACGCACTGACGCACACGACGCAGAAGAGAAATCCGATCATTGAACCCCCCCCCCCCCCCCCCCTTCCCCAACAGTGACCGAAGAGCAAAACGATATGCAGAAGAAACGATAGGAACAAGAAGGAATCTGATGACAATGAGTCAGAGAAAGATCGAATATAATGTTCTGGAAAAAAATATTTCGCATTATACTACATCCAATTCTTCAATATAAAAACTATTTGACATTTTTGAGAGCAAAATAAAGTAATTAATTATATCATAGGTATATTATTAGATTATATATTAATTTATAAATTAGATAATTAAATTAATATTATTAGATTATATATTAATTTATAAATTAGATAATTAAATTAATTTGAAGAAGAAGATAGATATGAATATTTTAATCTAACTTATTTAGCTTTTTGTAATTTTTCCCATAAAAATCAAGTGATTCCTATGTCAAGCACCGGAAAGAGCATGTAGGAGAGGGAAAGATAGAGTAAATAGCACAAAGAGAACGTACGCTTCATATTACTTTCATTTTCATAACTCCCTAACGTACATCGTTTACACAAACTTCTAAACCTGAAAGTTCGATCGAAAACACGCCTAACTACAACCATATATATATATATCAGCAGCACTTATAAGTTACGTGCATGCATGTTATTTATTCTAGCTAGCCATACTTGTACAGCTGATATAACTAGCTAGAGAGCTACAACCAAAACTATAACTGTAGGTACGTGTACGACAAGGTCCTAAATAAGTAGAACAGTGAAAACACACGCATAAGTAAGGCTAATAAGGTTAAAGTGTAAGATAGTGGAGTTGTGATGGATCTCATGGGGTGTTTCTAGTCTTATACTTGGACTCGTCGATGTGAATGCCTTCTTGTCGCGCTCTTTCTTCACCAGACTGTTCCATGGTGCTGAGACCACCCTTCTTGCCCATCTCCTGGTACCCTTCACTCCCTATTTGTTCCTTCCTTGTTTGCCCTCCTTTGCTCCCCAACTCTTGGTACCCCTCTTTCCCTAGCTGCTCCTTCCTTCTCTGCCCTCCTTTGCTCCTTCCTGCATGCAACATTTTTCACTTAAACTTTTTTTTTTTTTTTTATACAGCCAGCGGGGGGAAGGGAAGGCAGGGCTCGAACCCTAAACAAGGGGAAAGCCAATTCCTAAGGCTGGCCCTAGTGCCATCACGCTAGGGGGCGCTTAACATTTTTCACTTAAACTCTTTTACCTATATTTTCAAAAAATGGAATATATATATATATATATATGTATATATTTATGTATGTGTATCTACATACTTGACATATCTACCTAATCAAATTTGATTAGACTAAAAAAGTTAGTTTAGTTAAGTCATCTTCTTAATTCCCTCCTCCTCTCTCCTCCTTTAATTATTGCTGAGGAAACATCATCAATACAAATAAATTAGGAAAAAATTGATAAAAATGAATATCTTATATTTAGGACGAAGACAACTCTTTAAATATGTTCTATGTTGAAGACTGAAAAGAATACTACCTATATGATCCTTAATTTAAGGTCTATTTTTAATTTGTAGTGCAAATAATACTTCTAAAGGGAGCACTACCTTCCGTCTTCAATAAAAGGTCTAATTTTAGTTTGCAATACAAATTATATATAAAAAGAGTATTACGTTTGGTCCTTAATTTTAATTTGTAGTACAATTATACTGTTATTAAGGAGGTAGTATTATAGTAGCCAAAAAAGTCTCTGGCCATCTATATGAAGATCACCTTAATTTAACTGAAAAATATAAGCCATCTAGCAAAGAAGCTCTAATGAAGTAAGTTTTATCGTCTTGAAGATGATAAAAGCAAGAGCTTTGAGCAAGATCAAGTATGAACAAAAGCAAGATCAGTTATGACCAAAGGTGCTTTAAAAACACGTATAAATTAGAACACTTTTAACCAAAGAAACAAGAAGAGAGAGAGATAGGGTTGCCTTCAGCAAGGTGTTCTTGAGCTTCAAGGCTCTTGCCTCCAGTGCCACCGGGGACTACAGTCTCTCCCTGCTTAGCCCTCTGATCAAGCTCTTCTCTCTTTTGCTGCTGCGAAGCCATAATGTTCCTCACATTCACGTATAGGAAATTCTTTGAACGAAACTGGTTGACGATGTTATTGCACACGGGTTCGTGATTTATATATAAAGGTTTCAGATAATGTGTGGATATATAAACCATTGCCTTTCTGAGTAGTGTTTGGTCATAAACAGAGGAAGAATATAATTCACCTGCGAGTGACAGCGGCTTATTTAACAACAGTAAAAGCAACGACATAATGACACGCGTAATGTGGACGTCGCCGAACAGAGACACGCAGGTTGCCGCAATGACACGTGTCATGTGGTAACTTTAAACGGTCGCGGTGGTGCTCATCTCTTTTCCTTATCTCGGTAAATTTGGATAATGCTTGTTCGACGGTGGAGCATCCAGGATAATTCGTTGGTTAATTGGTAAGTATTACACTATTACACAAGAGATATGATATAAACTGTTGAGAAAAGCCACGTGTTAATCATTTAGGCCTCGAATTCACAATTATGCAGTTCTTGTATGCCTCGCCTATGAATGTACGATTTGGATGATCATTGCGAATAATATTTTGCAGTTTTAAAATATTTTACATTTCTTTCATCTATTTATTGGTCCTGATTTATATTTTCATTATATGTCCTATTCCAAAGTTCATAATATAATTATTATTTGTTTATAATAATTCCCTAATAGATGGAGGTAGAAGTTAAAATTTAAAATAGTGTGAAGGAATAACGAAAAAATTTAAAATAGCCTAGCATTATTAAACGGATAATAAAATTGAAAATAATAAATAATTCTTATATATTCCCTCCAATCATTTTTTTGAAGTTACAAAAGTAAGAAGTCAGTTAAAATTTGTTAAACACAATAAATATAAATATTTTTCTTCAAATATACTCTTAATTAATCCAGGGTGTGAATGAGAGACAGGGTAAGTGAGAAACTATTATAATTAATGCGAGACACATAACAACTAGAGGTGAAAATTAAAAAAATGCATTAAAATCTTATACATATCTAAATGTATCTCACATCTATTGATTAAATAGAAACGGTCTCTCAATTGTAAATTTTCCATATAACGAAATGTGAAACTGATATAACATTATAATGCTTGAAAGGGCTCACGTATACAAGTGAAATCATAAGCGTGAGCATACAAAAACAACCAGTTATTTGAAGCTAGGATCTCCCACCGGTTATGTCGGTCTTTCAGTTACAGTCTTGTATATACTAATGATATGAATCTGGATAATGGTATCAACTGGAGATATGTGGTGTATCTTGATAGAAAAAGGTCATTCAAATTGCAAAGAACTCAAGCTCTCCTATAATCTTTTTAATGACGTTCAATTCGTGAGAATAACTTGTCATAATGAAGTTAAAAGAAAGATTCACATAAGTAGAGAGATAAGGAGAGAATGGGATTATATTTACGTAATAGTCTTATGTAAAAACTAATTGCGGAGTTAATATTAATCTCCAAATATAAAAGATATATTTCAAATATTTATTAATATTAATGTAGGAGAGAGATGGAAGAAATTAAAGAAAATAATCCCTAAATATAAAACATATATTTCATAGATTTATTAATATTAATGAAGTAAGAGAGACGGACATATATTTCATATATTTATTAATATTAATGAAGTAAAAGAGACGGAGGAAATCAAAGAAAATAATTAGTTTTAGAAAAGGCATGTCATGATATAAAACTCCCAGCATATCAGACTAGCAGTGGTCATGTTTAATTTCTACTTATTTGGACATATATGCATGCATGTTTTCGAATATGAACGAACTCAATACGAATGAATACAGGTCCGTTTCTTTCAGCGTGCGACAAATATATAGCTGTGGTAATTTTGTCTTATTTATTGCCAAATAATAATCTGAAAGGCCTTTCATTATATCAGTGTGCGGAGCTGTGGGAAAGAACGCAGTAGTACTGTTATACACATATATTATACGAACCAAAAGTTTAAAACAAACAAAATACCATTATTCAAGTAAGCTCACTTATACATTACATGAAAATAAAGAGACATGCACGCACTATGCTAGCTAGCTCGGCGATGCCTCCATCTCATGAGACACACATATAGCAAACCAGAAGCTCACAACGGAAACCTAATAAAAACCTATAACACTACAACAACATAACGATGTCCTAGAACAACACACAAGAACTTTTTACTTCCTAGCGAACTAGTCCTAAACCTACTAGAGTTACTAGTCTAGTACTATAAAAACGATTATATGGTACATTAAGGCAGGAAAATCATCGTCATCACCGACACACATATATAATAAAATATATATGTATGTGGGTGATGAGTTATCTGATTCTGTCTACTGGTTATGGTTTTTGGTTCTGAACTTGGACTCGTCAATGGGGATGCCTTCTTCTTCAGCTCTCTCTCCTCCTGACTTGTCCATGGTGCTCAGTCCTCCTTTGCGTCCCATCTCCTGAAACCCTTCTGTCCCCAGTTGCTCCTTCCTCGTCTGCCCTCCTCGATGCCTCCCTTTGTAACATAATATAATCAAAGATCCAAGTCCACTAATCAATAGTTATATATATGTGTGTACAGTTAATCTTATCTTAAATATAAGATATAAGACTCAGTTGATAATTTTTTAATAGACTAATAAAACTAAATAAATTAGTTAACTATGGTATATATTATATTATTAGACTATATATCATCAATTTATAAATAATAAATAAGTAAAATAGTTTAGAGTAAAAATAAGAAAATAAATACGTTAAAATAATTTTTTTAATCTCTTTAAGAAAATTAATAGGATTTTATATTCAGGACATAAGGAAGTGATGCACGTCAAGAGAATAAATATAAAACTGTTGTTTAATGAAATATTGTTGGAGAGGGATACCTTCAGCTAAGTGTTCTTGAGCCTCGAGGCTCTTACCGCCGGTGCCGCCGGGGACGACGGTCTCTCCTTGCTTAGCCTTCTGGTCAAGATTAGCTCGTTCTTGTTGTGACGACATTTCTTCTTCTTCTTCTGACTAACACGTACGTACGAGAGATGAGTGATGTAAAGAGATTGTTCTGTGACGACGTAGGTTAAGCAGCAAGTGTGAGATATTTATATAACGGAGACGATGGAGGAGGTTGACACGCAAGTCCTTGTGATGATGCCACGTGGCGAAGACCGCAAGGAGCAGGTGGGGAAAGTCCGCCACGCAAGTGGCCTCATTCGGTGAAACGGCAGAGGAATATTGACACGTAGTAGTTACCACATCAATAAGGATATTTACCTCAACATCATTAATTTATAATTTGATCTATTGAAAAGGCTCTTAATTATATATTACTGCCTGTGTTGGGAGCCTAAGGAAAGTTATAATGAGTATTATGTCCAAAAAAATTTTTAAAAAAACTACTAGTATATAAAATAGAAGATCAAGATTTGTATTTAGAATAACAGAGAGTGAATAGTAAGATACTAAGAAAGAGTTTTGCCTTTCGAGGCAGTATGTGATGAGACCTTAGTGATCCATCATAGTTCTCATACTAGCTAGAACTCCTAAAAACTTGTGTTCAACTGCAATGTAAGAAAATGAGTATTGATTTGGGTTTTTTTTACCAAAATAAGACTTTTTAAAAAAAAAATTACCGCATTAGTGCATGTCAGAAACAAATTTCTAAAGTAATGTAATCAATGGCGTGCGTTGACCCACGCCATTGACTGCGCTAGTCTGCACATGCCACCTGGCAGTGGCGTGTGATGATAGACGCCACAGTCAGATGTGGCGTCTGTCAGAGGACGCCAGCTGTGGCGTGTGTTGACCCACGCCACAGTTGGCGTGGAAGAACTGCCGCCAGTCAGGATTCCTAATGCGTCAGTGTGACACGTCAGGAATCCTGACTGGATTATTGACGCTGACTGACGCGTCAGCGTCAGGAATCCAGTCAGGATTCCTGACTACCCCACCCCCCACACGCAACCCCCTCCCCAACCACACAGCCGGCCCCCCCTTCCCTTTTCCTTTCTTTTTTTCCCCGACCCCCACTCCCCTTCCCTCTTCCTTTTTGTTTGCTCCAGCCCCCACCCCCTTCCCTCTTCCTTTCTTTTTCCATTGCACCTGCCCCCACCCCCTAGCCAGCATACACGCCCCCCCTCCCCCACCGAACACACACACTTCCCTTCCCTTTTCCATTATCCATTTTACCCGCCCCCACAACACACACACATTCTCCTTCCCTCTTCCATTGTCTCCTTCGTCTAATTTCTTCCCTCTCTCACAATTTTTTCATCCTAATAATCCCATCCTCCACTCATCATTTTTCTTTCCTCTCCACATTTTCTTCATCCTCCACTCATCATTAAACTTCCTTTTTTCACATTTTCTTTATCTTCTATTCTATATTTTCCTTCCCCCTCCCTCATCCAATTCACTCCTCACATTTTCTTCATTCTAAAAACTCTGAGACAAGAGAGAGAGAGAGAGAGAGAGAGAGAGAGAGAGAGAGAGAGAGAGAGAGAGAGAGAGAGAGAGAGAGAGAGAGAGAGAGAGAGAGAGAGAGAGAATCACTAGAAGGAAGAAGGAGGAGGAGGCTCAAATTCTCTCTCTCACTACTGACTTCAAGTTTGCACAAGTAACATTTAACTTTTTTGTTATATTTCTTGTTTAATAATTTGATTTAACTTATAATTGTATACATTTATTTATTATAGTTGCTTAATAAATGTATAATGGTAGGATAGGATAGATGCTTAATTACATACAAATTACTAATAACTATAAATAATAAAAAGAATAAATAATAATTATAATTAATGCTTTAGGCAATTAAAATATTTAAAATTTAATATTAAGCTTGGTAGAAGACCAAATAGTATGTTAATTATAAACCTTAAGATAGTAATTTATCTTGTATGTTAATATTTAAAATTAATTAATGAATTAATTATTTATCTTCTATGTTAATTATAAACCTTAAGATAGATGACTAATTATTTAATATTTTGTAAGACAATAATTTCATATATAAAATGTAAAATATTATGCTTTGCTAAATTTGATTTGAGAAATTTGTGACAATAAAAATTAGTCAATAATAAAAAGATACTACGAAATATGTTGTATATTATTATTTATAGTACCCTAAGATAGATAAGATAAGTTTAAATAGAAAAAACAATTAGTAAAATAATTAATTCAGTTATTAATGATTTAGAGAATAATAATTAGTGACCTAAGTATGTTGTGTTGTTGTAAATTTTTTGTAGTCAAATGGATGACCAACGCGGTCGCAATATTGAGCCCGGCCCCAAAGAGTGAGGAGTTCTTAATGAAGAGGTGCAGCAATCACACTAATCACAACTTGTGTGGAACACAGGAGACTGCAATTGTTCGAGGGTAAGGTGAGCCTCACACGGGTCTTTGGGAGATATCGAGAACCCAAATCTCATCCCTATAGAGTTGCAGCAGCACCTTATTCGTGCATGTTTCTGGCACGTGTCTCGCATGAAGAGACTCCCGGTATATTTTAAAATTTTTTATATAATTAATTATACGCATTTAGTTGTTTGTACATGATACAGATAATATAAAACCCTTACATATCTGTTCTCTACTTTTGTGTGGGTGCAGATTGACAAACAGCTTATTTCTGCTTTGGTTAAGAGGTGTAGGCCTGAGACTCACACCTTCCATATGCCGGTTGGTGAGATGACTATTACTCTACAGGATGTAGAGGGCATTTTAGGTTTGTCCACTGAGGGTCGAGTAGTTTCCGGTCAGATGCACGCCAACTGGACAGCAGTTATTCAACAGTACATGGGTCGGACTCCACTCCCAACTCATATCATTGCCGAAAACATCAGGTTGACCTGGTTTGAAACTTATTGGGCCCACTGGGAGGAGCACTCAGCTAATGTTGAGGGTCAACTTTTCTACACACGTGCTTACCTGATGCGCCTATTCGGTGGATTTTTGTTGTGTAACAAGTCCGGTGCAGAGGTCCCTTGCCGATATATAAAATTACCGGATGGTGACCTTGCGGAGGCTGCTACATATAGTTAGGGGTCTGCTGTACTTGCTATACTGGTTCACGAGCTATGTCAGGCCACGTCGGCTTCAGCTAAAAACATTGGGGGTTGTTTGTTGTTATTGCAGATATGGGCATGGTCCAAATTTCCTGCCATATCACCTCCCGTTCCACCGCCCATTGACGCAAGTGATCATTACAGACACAGGTATGAAAGAAGTTTGATGTAATAAATATTTTGAACTGCTTGCAGTTCACTAATGTTATGGAGTTTCATATTGCAGGTTCAATAAAGTCAACGTGCGGTTATTGCGAGGGGATCTAAAAACATATCGGATAGAGCTTGACCAGATGGGTCGAGACGATGTATGTATAATATATTTGATATTAAAGAATAAAAAAGTAAACTAATTCGCATTTGTTTACATGTATAGGTGAAGTGGGAATCGTATATGGACGCCGGATATGAGTTTTTGGGTGCAGATGTTCACATGCATGACATGTGGAGGTCGGTCACACCCTTACATGCTTTCCACATTGTCGAGATGCACCAGCCCGATCGCTGCATGCGGCAATTTGGCATGCAGCAACACATCCCCAGCCCAGCACCACAGCTTCATGGTGCCCACGATCTTACCTTACGTGGTAAGATGACGGAGGATTGGGAGTTGAAGATGGCTCCATTTATTCAGTTGTGGAACAAGCGAGATGAGCGTATCGAGACTACAGATCCATCAGAGGGGTCAATTTCCCCGAACTCCGAGTACATGACTTGGTTTTTCACACACACTAGACGGTATATGACGAGGCAGGTCGCCAAGATTGGCCACGTGGTATGTATTGATCTTGCTATCGTTTTTTCTTCTAAATCTTCCATTTATTATTCATAACTTAGTTTAAATGTTGTTATTTATGTTACTGGATAAATGCAGATAGATGGTGTAGAGTGGATTTGGTGGATGAATTCTCCACAATTTAGTGCCCAATACAGCAAGAGGGAGGTGCAGAAGGTCTGTGACCAGTTACTCGGAGCACTTAGAGAGTTTGGCCGAGTTGTGGAGCCTGGGCCTAGCACAACGACTGGTCTATTAGTAAGTATACCAGATCCTGCTTTAAAGGTCCCGCCCCATGCGAGGGAGGGACGTGGACTGGGCCAACGACGACCGCGACACGAAATGGAGCCATATCAGATACCCCCGCTTGGTCCACGAGGCGGAGGTATATATAGACCTCCTATATGGCCAGATATGACCTATACTGAGGTCCCGTGGTACCCAAAGGAGATGCCACCAGCGGTGCATCCTCAGATACATGCACCGATCCCTACTTACCCACAGCCAGAGATGATGTACACTCCGGAGACACAGGTTCCGTACTCATATCAGTGGCCTTCTCATAATTCCCAAACTGGCTTTCCTCCATTCAACCCTTACCAGCCTGGACAGGGTTTTTGTGCATCTCAGCCTCCATATGGCGTTCCTGGCTTTCCTTCATTCAGTACTTTTCAGTCTACACAGGGTGGTTTTGCTGCCTTCCATTCGTCCCACCATGGACAGGGTTGTACCGAGGCCGGATCTAGTAGTAGCCCATACCAGGCAGGACACCACACGGGCGATGACGGAGGTGATCATTCTAATGACTTTATACGGGAAGCTGTTGAAGATTTCAATTTTAGTCGCCCTCTTGATGGCATCCGTAGGAACCCTCAGTGGGATGCGCGTTCGAGGCCGTGGCCTAAATATACTCCTCCTTGATGGTGTTCCTTGTTATGTATTATGTCATATTTGCATGGATTTGGATTAGTACTGTATTATGTCATATTTACCGGGATTACTGTATTATGTCATATTTGCATGGATTAGTACAGTATTATGTCATATTTACCAGGATTACTGTATTATGTCATATTTACATGGATTACTACTATATTAGGTCATATTTCCACGGGTTACTGTATTATGTCATATTTGTTTAGTTGTAATAACTATGTCATATTATGTCATAACTATGTCATATTACCTAAGCTATAAAATAATGTTGCTGTTGAACATCACTGAGAAAAATCTAATTAAAAACGATGTACACAACAGAAGCACATAAGTGTAATATACATAAAATAAAATTATGAGAACATGAAGGTTAATTAGCTGTGCGTGTCGTAGGACATGAACGCCTATTATGTCCAAACTGTTTATATATCCTACATCTAATTCGACTGGAGCTAGGTTGGACCTCCTCCTCATCCATTTCATTACGAATGCATGTAGATTTAGGGCGGCCTATACCACGCAATTTCGAGACGTCGGGGATAATCTTTGGTGCGGACGAGGACAGTATTCCTTGTTCGCTACCGATCGGCTGAAATGGTGAGGAGTAAACATGCATAATATTATAGATTGAAAATACTGGATCCATGTACTGTGTAGCATTATGGGATACCGCCGAACATGCAACAAATACATTACTACAAGGGAATTTGAATGCCTGAAACTTGCCACACTGGCATTTCCCCTGGGTTAAGTTCACCGAGTATGTATCATCATGATCGTCAACTTCAAACGTCGTATGCGCCACATCAAACTCCCGTACACGCATCGATGTAGCACGCTCTCCATTCTTTGCCAAAGCTTCTCCAATAACACTCGTAAAATACTTTCCGGACATTGCATCTTTTTGTACTTTGATCCCCCTTTTGACCCAATAACGAACAAGCCGACTATAGGTGCATTTCACTAACGTAGTTATGGGCATGTTCCTTGCTCCCCTAAAAACCTTATTGATTGATTCGGACAAATTGGTTGTCATATGACTGTATCTTCGTCCATCCTCATCATAACTCCTACACCATTTCTCTTTCGAAATTCTTTCAATCCATGTAGCCACTTCACGACTGTAACTGCAAAATTCGGCATACAAAGCATCGAAGTTTATTTTGTTTGGTTTATATCCTGTAAAAAAGAAAAAATTACACAGCAGTATAAGGTTGTAGTAATGAAAATAATGAACGTCAGGGCACATCAATTGGAGTATATTACCTAATCTCATTAACTTTTTCTTCAACTCCTTGTCCTTGAAGCGAGTATTAAAATTGCTCGCAACATGATGAATGCAAAATACATGGTACGCATGAGGAGGCTGCCAACCAATCATCTCATTGCCAACTGCTGATATTATGCTCTTATGACGATCAGAAATAAGACATAGATCAACCTTACTTGTAACATACATTCGTATGAAATACAAAAGATACTCCCATGCTTCCTTGGTTTCACTTTCCACAATTGCAAATGCAATCAGAAGGATCTCATTATTTCCATCTTGGCCGGTTGCAATCAATAATGTCCCCTTATACTTACTATATAGATGCGTACCGTCCACCTATATAACTGGTTTGCACCATTGGAACGCCTCACGACATTGACTGAATGTCCAAAATGTACGTTGAAAAACCTGAATCCCATTAACAACCTGTCGATCAACAGTATACGGTCCATGTTGAATATGATAAACAGATCCCGGGGAAAATTTCAACATGTGCTCGAACCATCTTGGCAGGAACGCATATGACTTATCCCAATCACCGTAAATCTTAGCAATTGCCTTTTGTTTTGCCTTCCTGTAAGAAACATGATAACCAAACATTCCAGTCACCCTTTCTTGTATCATGACCACAGGTACCAAAGGTGTTTCCTTGACCATGTCTGCAAAACCATTCACAAAAATTACACATTAGGAATGTTATTTATGTTCGCTGACACACACAAATAAATTCACAAATTATCACATGGTATTGTGTATCATACCTATTATGATCTCAGAAATAATTTCAGAATCAAGTTGTTTGTGATCTTGGGAGAGAATCTGGCTCACACAACTACGATTTCCAACCCATTTAGTTACCACCCAAGTGTTGCTATTTTTTGGTTTAATTGCTCTTACTCTCCAATCACAACCTTGTACATGATTCCGACATCTCATTGAGTACTTGGCTATAGTACTCTCAACCAATTGAGTTTCATGATGTTCCTTCATGCAATAATGTTTTATTGCGGCTTGGACATCATTCTTGGACCCAAACTCTTGTTTCAGATATAGTCCATCTCCTCTTGCCCATGGACCCCGGCCCAAGCCTTCTACATCCATTATATCCTCATGCGGGTAATCTTCATCAACAGCCTCATAATGCGGAATGTCATTCCAAAACGATGTAACATCTGTATACTCACACATAATACAGTTCATGCGAAAACATGGTCACTAATAAAAAATAATTTAAATAATAATACAACTCCGTAACAAACCTAATGATAACACACCAGTCTGTTGTGACATGGGATTATGATGATCTTCGTCGTCTGTATCACTATCATTCTGATCATGGTTATTAGACAATAATGTGTCTTCATCTTCTTCCTCTTCCTCTTCCTCTTCCTTATTGTCAGGTTCTTCATCTAGCATATAGTCAATTTCTTCTCTATGCACAACGGTTGATTGTGTTGGTACACCCTCCTCCTCTAACGTCTCAATATCCACATACAACTCAGCAAATTGGGACGTAGAGTTTTCCTTGAATGTTTGAAAAAAAACATCCAGATCCTCATCATCGGATATCTCAAAACCCGCATAGTGGTTTCTACAAGGCACTCTACCCGTCACTGAAGATATTGCATGATTTTGTTGCAGCTTTAACTTTTGACGGATCTTTTCATATAATTCTTCAGCGAACATGCCTCGAATAATATACATTACTTTTTTTCCACCTTCAAAGCTCAATCCATCTGCAACAATATTTTTAGAACCATTATAATATATAAATGAATGAATTTGGTTCATTTTTCACAAAAAAAGAAATGAAGAAACAAAATAAGGGAGATGAACGACGGAGGGAGTTTTGCAGATAAGGGAATGAGTGAATGATAAGAGAGAGAGAGGGAAGGAGTGAATGAGGGAAAGGAGTCCTGCGGAAGGAGTCACGAATGCGGGAGTTAGAGAATGGTGAGAGAGGGAAGGAGCTAAATAGGAGAGGAAGGGAGTCACGAATGCGGGAGTTAGAGAATGGTGAGAGAGGGAAGGAGCTAAATAGGAGAGGAAGGGAGTCACAGGGGAAAGGGGGGGTGTCACGGGCCGGGGGGGGCGACGCCTTAACGGCGTCAGCTGACTCATGCCAGCTGTGGCATGAGTCAGCACGCCACCGCTGGCGTGCACAGACAGACGCCACTTTTACAGGTGGCGTCTGTCTATAGACGCCACATCCACGTGGCATCTAACTTTTAACGTAGTCAATGGCGTCGGTCAACGCACGCCATTGACTGCATTAGATCGGTAATTTGTTTCTGAACATATGTAATCCAGTAATTTTTTTAAAAAGAACGTTATTTTGGTAAAAAACCCGTATTGATTTTGAAAACTTATATTGCCATAAGGTTGAGATTTAATGTTAACCTTTATGAGGTTCTAGTTATTATTCTGTTTTCTCTCAATGTATTTTAAAAACTAATAGAGTGAATTTAAAATTTTAAATAAATTATATATAAATATAAACATATTAAATCAAATAAACAAGTTTTGTATTTTTCTTTTTTTAAAATTAACTCATTAGGGAGGGAGTGATTTGTGTCATATGCAGGTGGTGTCCTAAAAATTATGCGCGTGATGCTCAAAACATGTCGTCGATTCGTGATTCCATAAGAAGAATATATGAGTGGCAAAGGACAAGCGTTTCATTTGGAGACGTATAAAACTTTCTAAAACTTTATAAAACGTTTAATACGTTTAATAAAGCCCTTACCAAAACGCAAAGCCTCCATCCTAATTTACAAGTCTTTTCATCAATAAGTCTGACTTCTTTTCACTTCTCTCTCTGTATATATATATATATATTTTATATCACCCCCGGCTCTTGAACGTGTTCATCAAGAGAAGTGCTTGAGAGAGAGAGAGACAGACCCAGCCATTCGCATTATTTCTCCTAGCTTTGCTTCAATGAGGTACGCAGTTTTCAGCGTTTACAAAACTATGCAACAAGTGTACATACATTTCATCATGCTCTGTTTTTACTTGCTTTCTTCCCTGTTTTCTATTATTACTGTTAATATTTTGAAGATTGTAGCTGAACACTTGTGTTTGTACATCACCTTTCACTTTTCGTCCCCCTCTGCTTTTACATGCTTCTTCTCTCGCTCATGGCCCTCTGTTTTCTCTCCCTGTTAACTTTTTTGGAGATTGTATCTGAAATCTGGGTTTCTATGCATGATAAGTGAGAAATCATGTCTAACATTTCACTTGTATGTGCTTAACATCTATCATGCTCTGTTTTCATTTTCACTTTACCAAGTTTAGATCGTTAGCGTCTTTCTATCTGAGATTTCTAAAGATTTTTCTGAATGAATATGCTTAGGGAGGAAGTGATGGTTAAACTCTCCAAAGAACTACGAGAGATATTGAACAAATTCTCAACGATGTTAGTTGCCTTACTTGCAGCCAATAACACGAAGGAGCACAATAAAGTCATGGTGTTTCTGGTTTTGATTATTGTTGTTTACCATCTGATGTTGGTGTTGAGAACAGTTCTTGTCCAGCTTTCTCCTCAGAACACTCGCCTCCTTTCCATTATAACCTTCCTCATCATAGCTCTGTTTGGAGGTTCTGCATCAGTTTTAGCTCTGGTCATCATTTAAAAGCTCCCCATTTCTATCTCCAATTGGTGTTTCTGTTGCAAATCTGAGTTATCATGGTCATTGTTGTTAGTTGTTCATTGACTTTGGTATTTCTCGATTGGTTGGAACATTGATTTCAAGGTTATATATCGGTTCATGTTTGAGTATTACTTTTGAAAGTGGAATTTTTATTCTCCAGGATTGTTAACGTTATCTGGTTTTGGTTACATTGATTTCCCAAGTCATGTTGTGAGGCAAGATTGGATAGGAACCGGTACTATGATATATAAACAAGACTTGGATGAAATTTGTCATTTTAGATGTACCCCGTCAAAATTTTATACCATGAAGTCCCATTTTATTTGCAAGTTTAAACTAGAAAAAGACGCGTACTTGTTATTTATCTTGACTATGTGAACTCTACATGTGTTGAACGAAACTTAAGAAAATTATATGGAAATCCTAGAAAAGAACATTAAAAATACTGAATTCAAATATTTATAATGTCAGCTAGGTGTGAAAGCCTTATTTTTCCTTTTTAAAGTTACAAAGACAAATGCCCTCATACATATATGTTTTTTTTTTTTAAATGTAACACCACCCCACTAGCGATTGGCACCCGAAGAATTTCTCCCTCTAGTCCTATTTATAGAGTAGAGGAAAAAAAATATTGTTGGTTCAATTTATAAGTCATATCATTAAATGTTTCATATAAACCTTCATTTATTATTGTGATCAATTTGTTCTCATGATATAATGTATGTTAAATTGAGATAAAATTAAAAAGTTTTCGAATTTTAAAATAGAGTTATTGAAGTTTAAGATTTTTCTTAATTCAGTGAAATATTTTATACAAGCCAGAAAAAAAAAACCTTCAACTTTATTAACTTTAAATTCAACAATTTTTTTTCAATTTTACCCTATTTGGTATACACTATACTCCATAAAAACAAATTCAACATAATAATAAATAAATAATAAAATTATATATTCACATAAAAAAATTTAATAATGTGATTTATAAATAAAATGAAAAAAAAAAATTCTTCTTTCCCTACCTTGTACATAGGATTAGCTAGAGAAATACACATATATCATTCTTGTTTTTATTATAAGCCCACTTTTAAAGGAAAAAAAAATGTTTAAAATATAAGTCATCTTACAGGTTATTGATGACTATTTTTTAATTCGACCCTCATTTAATTCTCATTAGAAAGAGAAAAACAAAAGAGAGAGATGAAACTTATTTATAAATGTAGAAAGAAAAAATGTGAATGAGAGAAAACTTAGAAAATCTTACCAGGTATATTTAATAACTTAACTTTCATTATTTGATATGTGAGAATTAGTAAAAAAAAAAAAAAAAAAAAAAAGACTTATGAAAAGGACCAGGGTGGTATACACACACATATATGGCCATTTCAATTTAAAATAAATAAATTTCTTAATTATATAAGAAATAATGAAAACAAAATCTTACATATCTATAGAAAATCCAGAAATTCCATGCTACTAAGGATCCTTACTTTAAACAAATCGACATCATAGTAACAATACTTCTTCTTGCCTTTAAAATAAGACATACTTAGAGAGTTAATCTTGATCCTTAATATAAAATATAATTTTTATATTTGTTAATTTTTTTTTCCTACTTTACCCTAATTGATACTTCCTCAACAACAATCAAAGAAGAAATGTAATAAAAGAATTAAGGAAGATAATAAGATATTTTGAAAAATACATGTTATATTAATTCTTTAATCTAATTAAATTATATAAATATGTCTCATAGGAATATACAAATTAGGCAATTACCATCTTCTCAAGATCACAAGTGCATTCAAGTCCCAAAAGAATCATACATGGAGTAAGGACAGCAATGATCACGAGTGCATTCAGGTACCAAAAGAATCAGAAGCACATAACAGTATGGAGTAAGGACAGAAATGTCCAAATTGCCTGCTTATTCAACCTAGTTCTGCTGGTGTGGCCGTGCTGAGCGAGAACTGATTTCGGTGCCTATCTACCAGGTGCTTTGTTCCATCGACATATGGACAATCCATATTAATCTTTTTAAATTGGTGATTTTTGAATAAAAACTCATTTTTTGAAAAAATATAAGTTAAGAGATTATCTTCATTTTAAATTTTTTACCCATTAAAATATTTTTCTTTAAAAAAATAACTAAAAAAAAATCAAATCTGAACCATCCATATCAAGATCTGGATGGTCCATATGTGATGAGCGCCTGGTTTCTATCCAAAGGACAGACACTGAAACCGGTTTCGTGCACAGCGGAGGGTTAAAATTGTAACTTTCTTTAATAAAGAGTTAAGGGCATGTTTGGGTTAGTAATGACTTATTTTCTATCTAACTTTTGCAGAAGCCTGATTAAAAAAAAAAAAAAGTCAAGTTATAAATGTAATTTATGTTTGAATTGATGGTGACAAAAGTGACTTTTTTTTTTCAAATGGAAACATGTTTGGGTCCATAGTTGAAAAATCAGTTGAGATAGAAAACGATCAAAAATGGCATAAATCTTATTAAATACTACATATTAGTTGTATATATTGCGATAATTAAAGAAAAAATGTTAAATTTAAATTTCAGGAAAAAATAAATTATTATTTAAAAAATTAATAAACAATAAAGTCCCGAAGTAAATATATTTCATGGATAACATTGTATATAAATTAGAATGTATAAAAAAATTATTATTTAATGAATTTCTTAATAATAATTGGAATGTTGACATGGTTATGAAGCAATAAGTTTATTATTAACATATTAAGGTCATACCACTAATACCTTTAAATACAAGAAATTGATTGATTGTGGTCATGGAATTCAACGAAAAAAGAAATTTTCCACGAAAAAAGAATTTTGTGACCGTTTTCGTGGCCATAAAAGAAGGTATCGATGATTATAATAAAAGAAATTAATTGATTGTGGTCATGGAATTCAATTTTTAAAAAAGAAGTATGGGAGGAATATGCCTACATGGAAGCATTTGATTGGCTATTGGCTATTGAGAGTTTATTTGGGTTAATGGTGGGAATAGTGACTTCTTTTCTATTTGACTTTTTCAAAGGCCCGATAGAAACAAAGTCAAGTTGTAAATGTGATTTATGTTTAAATTGATGGTGGTAGAAGTGACTTTTTTTCAAAAGGAGACGTATTTGATTTAGTAGTTGAAAAGTCAGGATGGAGAAGGACTAAAAATGATAGGAGTCTTATTGACTAAAAAGGAAAAATAAATGTATTTTTTATTTAAAAATATATTTAAATTTATATTTATATATATTAACTCAAAATAAAGAATTTACATGGAAGGATTTAAATTTTGAAGGTGTAATCCTAAATTATGTTTTTGGAAAAAAGAGAAAAATATATATATACATATATATATATATATATTGTGCAAAAGGAAAAAAAAAAGGAAAAGAAAAGAATTAAAAAAACTAAGAGTTTTTTTTTCCCAAAAGCTACTTGATGGAGTGTCCGGCAAATGAAGCTTTTTTTTTTTTTTTTAAGTCCAGTGGATAAAACCACCTCAAATACCTCGCATTGGACTTTTTGTCTGCTGAGCGTTTCACTGGATTTTTTCGATGAAAAGCTATCCAAACGTGGACTCCAAACAAGCTCTCTGACATCAAAGTCGCTGCACCACCCTGCGCTGCAACATGTGAGAAAAAGACATTTTTTTTCCCAAAAGCAGACTAGAGGAGCATTTTTTTCAGAAGCCTAGTGCGGGTAAAAACTGATCTCAAATACCTCTTACTGGGCTTTTTTTATGTTGAGCTTCTTACTGGGCTTTTTTTGCCCAAAAAGACATCCAAACAATGAGTCCAAACAGGCCCTCAGTTCTTGGGCTTTCTAAGGATGAATTCTATATAAGCCAATGTTGGCTTTGTACGCACATGTAACCCTAGTTGAAGTTCTTAAAAAAACAAATTATCCAAAGAAAAAAAAAACCCTAGTTGAAGTGAGCCACCTATTTCTCGGCTCTCCTTTTTCAATGTCCAAGGAGACGAAAGATTGATGTTTTTTTTTTTTGGGAAAATTAAGTGCATATCTCAAAGGACCATAAGTGAATATAATTAAGTCCTTTAAAATCCCTAAATTACACAAAAGTCCCTATAGACTTTTTTTATATTATTTGTATTAACAACAAAAAGTACCATATTTATACTAACATTTAAATACCTGACCATTTATAACAAAAAAAAGTCATATTTACAATAGAAAGTGTCATATTTACAATAACATTTAAACACCTAGATTTTGTTTCAAACTCAAGTCCCTAAACGTATAAAGGTGATTTACAACAGAAAAATGTTAGATTTACAACAAGAAGTGCTATATTTATAACAAAATTTAAAATATGGTCATTTACAGCAAAAAAAGCTATATTTACAATAGAAAGTGTCACTCATATTTACAACAAAATTTAAAAATCTGGATTTTGTTTGTATACAAATAATATCAAAAAAGTACTAGGGACTTTTTAATATGTGAATTTATATTGGAACTTTTTTACTATTTTTTATGGCCCTTGGGCCTAGCTGTAATTTTCCATTTTTTTTACCCTCTGTTGTGTGTTTTTCTGATTCAATATCAGAGATACCATCTCGGACGATGAGGGGTTGAGTTTCTCTCATAATCTCTTTCTCATTATTCCTTATCATCTCTAAATCATATCCGTTCAATCAATCACAATATCACTTTAACATTTCTCTCATCTTCCAAATTAATGGCCCAAATGGTGCTAATGAGAGAAAATGAGAAAAACGATTAGGAGAAAATCCTCTTCCGTTGTAACAACTAACAACCAAACTAATACCTTTAACCTGTTTGAAGAAAAGAGTTTGAACTTTGAATTACATTGGCTAATTGTTAAATGTAATTTAACATAGATCTAATGTATTAAAGCTTTAATAAAAGGCAAATGGACTGTGATAATTGATGTCACTTTAGCTTCCTCCTTTCCCTGTTGACTGAATTGAAACTAACTAGAAAGTGCTAGGTTTTGCGGACATGTATATTGTTCATTTGTCTATGGTAGCTAATGTGCTATACTGCTATATGAATATTCAATCTAATAATCAAATAACTTCATGCTTGAAGTATGCCATTAATACCACTTTCTGTATTTGTGTAACCAATATTCTTGTGAGAAACATTTTAATAGTAATTATTGTGATTAGTGTAACCATATAGCTGTTGGTGATGAAGTTGTTGATCAAATTTCTTTTTGCCTAACAGAAGAAGGATGTGACTGATGCAATTCCAAAGTGCCACTTATGATTGTAAAATCTTTGAAGGTGGCCTTAGCCACCAAATGAAACAGTTTGTGATCGACGGGAATATGGTTGTACTGAGTGTAGCTAATCCAGAAAAAGGGTTGATGATGCAGAGTTTGAAGAGAATGAAAGTTATGCTATTGATATATCAGCAAGCACTGGAGAAGGCAAGGCATTACATTTTTACTAATTCGTTTAACAGCATAATGCTACAGGTTCTTATGAATAGCTTCACATCACTTGCAGCCTAAACTGTTGGATGAGAAGCAGACAACTATCTATAAAAGAGCTGTTGACAAGAATTATCACTTGAAGATGAAGGATCTAGGTTCATTTTCAGTGAAATAAGCCAAAAGTTGCCAATTTTTCCGTTCGCTGATAGGTAATAATGTTTTCAATACTATGTTCAAATTGTTGCATTTTAAATTATCTTCTTTATACCACTTAACATTATTTAACATATACTAGGGCTTTGGAAGAAAAAAGAGCTCGATTGGGATTGGTTGAATATGTGACCCACGAGCTCTTGCAGCTGTATCCTAATCTTCATGAAAAGCCAGGTAAAATTTCCAGTAGAATGGTTAGATCCCAGAAAGTTTTGAAATTCTGTGGTCCTTGCTAATGTTGCACGATATCGCGCTATTTTCAGGTGATTTTGTTGCACACATCAAATTCACAGTCTTGCTAATGCCCAACGGATCCGATCGCATCACATCTCATCCACTCCAGGAATTGCAGCCCACAAAGGCAATAGAAGCCTGAAATTAAGGTATGGCTAGCCTTGGGCACAAAAACAAAGAATAAAAGTGGTGGAAAGAAAAAGAAAGGTAGTCTTGAAGGCTAAATCTTCATGCTCTATTGTGTATTTCTGCTACACCATTTGCCTGCTGACTTGCGTTTGCATCTTGATTAACTGAATCACTAACAGATACTTGTTTGCAGGTAAAAAGGGTGACAAGGCAGGTGAATCCATGGAGGTAACAAATGGTGCAGAATCTCAAGGAGTCTCTTCCTTTCCTTATTTGCTCTCCCACACGACCCTTTTCCCATTTCTCAATTTTGGTACATTGTTCGCCAAATTGTACTTGTTTGGATGAGTTTAGTACTAATGGTGTTCAGAGTTCAGACATTGATTCTGATGTTAATTTCTATATGCACAATTCAGTTGTTCATTCCTTGACCCAAATGCGTTGCGCTTGAGCATGCCATTTAATTGCATGGTGCACTGTTGCAAAATTCCGTAATTGGTGTCTCTTGATATCAATGCATTAAGTAAACCTAGTTGTGCTCAACTGCTCATCAATGGGACCTCCTCAGTTTTGGTTAACAGAGCTTTAGGCCTCAAATATATATACCCCCCACTCGGTTCTTTTAATAAGCCAACAATTATCAAAACATGCAAATCAAACTAAGAAATAAAATGTGGTAAAAGTAAAAGACGTGTAAGAAATGTTTTTTTTTAAAAAAAAATATGCCTATAATTATAAGGAAAGTAAAGGAGAGAATGAGGGTTAAAGGTACGTGTTTAATGGTGGTGAAAATAGAAAGAGTATTTTAAATTTCAAGACACGAAATGTATAGTTAGGGTTACTATATGACAGAGATTGTTGGTTATACAAAGGAGAGTCTATATATATGTGTGCGCGCGCGCGCTTAATGAGTACAATCAATAAGAAGCTTAGCAATTCTATTTTATTTCAATGATATGTAATACAAAAATTGATAATCTATCATGTACTCAATATAAGATATATTTGTGAAGCTAATCTTAGTCTTAAATTAAGATATTTATTATATTTTTCAATCTTTTTCTATTTTGTCTTTGTTGATGCTCTCCTAAAAATAATAATCAAGGGGGATAGATAATGAGTGAATTAAAGAAGATAACAAAGGTTCTTTAGAAAATACATAATATATTAATTAGCTTCGTTAATCTAATTAAAGTAGAGAAATATGTCTTCTATTAAGAAGATGAGGGAATAGTTATTTAGCACTTCATAATTGGGTTCCAAGATGGGAGAATATTGTATAATAAACACTTTACCATGTACTTTTTATAAAGAATAATCTCTTATAAGACACTTATTATTTTAAATTGTTTTTTTTTTCATTTTTGTCCGTGTTAAATATATGACACTCATTACTTCTCTAGAATAAATTTTCACTCATTATTCCCATATGTCCAGAATATACAAAGTCTTCTAGAAGAAAATCTTGATCCAAAATTAAGATGTTGACAGAGTGATTAATAATTATTTTCTATTTTTACCCTTTGTAAGAGAGCGGTAACAAATAATAAATAGGGAAAATTCTAGAAAAATACAATTAAAAATGGGAAAAGATAAATTGATGCTATGAATTTATCAAATTTTATATTTAAATTGAAATAGGAATCTGAGATTTCTAGTTTTGACCAAATGACCAAGTTGCCCAAAGTTAAGTTCTAAATCATGAAAGTGAAATCGTTAATGTAAAATTTGATATTATTATTGACCTCTAAAACTTGTGCCCTCAAAATTATCCATGGTTTTTGGGATATAAAGTTGTGAAACTTGAAAGTCAAGTTGTTAATATAAAATATGATTATGTTAAAATAGATACAGATATCGTTATTAACCCTTGAAACTTGTACCCTCAAAATTATCTATGATTTTTGGGATATGAAATTGTCAAACATGAAAATAAAGTCATTAATGTAAAATATGATGTTAATATAGATATAGATGTTGTTATCAACCCCTAAAACTTGTACCCTCAATTCAGAGCATTTTAGTCATTTGGTCAGAATTAGAAATTCCAGATTCCTACTTCAATTCTGATTTGAGATTTGATAAATTAGCAACACTAATTTGTTGTTATCCATTTTTAATTGTAATTTTCCAGAAATTTCCTAAATGAATAAATATATAAAAATTTTAAATAATTCATGAGAGTTATAGATTTTTAGTGATTATATCACGTAAAGAAGCTACACAGTTTGTTACGGTATATATTAGGAGTTAACTGTTTAAGTCGAGTGAAAACATTTAGAGGCTGTTTGATCTAAAGAAAGGTTTGGAAAGAAATATAATAAAAATGAATGGAATGAAAAGGAATAGAAAATATTTTGCTACATAAGTGTTGGTTTTTACGGGAAAAGAAAATGAGTTGATAGGAAAAATTTTATTTAGTCTGAAGAAAATGAGATAAGAAAATAGGCCAATTGACATTTTCACCCTTATTTTAAACACGTATGTCACACCAATGGTCACATTCAAGAGCTTATGTGTCTTAAACCCATTTTCTTAGGAGTCTAAAAATTGGTTCCCACTATTATTGATGGGCACACATTTTCAATTACCCTACTGAAATTTTGTTTCGGTGGGAAACTATTTTCAACTGAAAAATATGAACCAAACCCCTACCACCGATAGGAAAACTTGATTTTTCCTTTCCCATCCCAAATTTTCCGCGAACCAATCTTTGCTCGTACTCATCTTGCCCTATTTATATGACATTTCGAATATTTTGAACATATTAAAGAAAACATTGAACCTCATTGACTTTGTTATAAATTCAATAATTTCCCAACTCTACCCTAATTTAGTATACAACTCTACCCTAATTTAGTATACATGATGATGATGATGATAAAGTCAAGTCAATAATAAATAAAGTGTTAGATCCTACGTTGGCTGAAAAACTTAATAAAGAGCCCTATTAATAGGATAAATAAAATTATGTCTATGCCATGTAAATAGAATCAAAGAAGATTTAAAAAGTTTTTCTTTGAAGTTAGGAAAATCCCCTCAGGGCTCAAGTAACCAAAAAATTGTCAATAGTCATTTAGGCGTTGTCTTATATTGTATTGTAACTCTTACTATATATATTCATTTAGGTGCTGTCTTAGTATGTTCATTAAGATAACATAACTCATGATGAATAATATTTATATTTATTTCCAATAATTCAATTTATAATTCATAATGAATTATTCATAACTTATAGCTTAAAGTATTGTCTTTTAGGTGCTGGATTTTGTGGTGAATGGGAAAGAGGAAGAAATAGATCAGAGAAAAAATACAAGAAAATTTAGACCTTATGATATAAATTACATGTCTAAACAAATTTGGTCTTAACTTTGAAGACCGGATGTATTACACAGAAGGTCTAAAAAGTCCGACTATTAAGATCGGATGTATCACGAAGCTGGTCTTAAAAGTTTGAGTATTAATCAGACTTTTAAGACCGGATGACTCACATAGCAGGTCTAAAAATTCAAACCTTTAAGATCGGTTGTGTGTTTATTTAAATATCCGGTCTTAAATGTCAGACTTTTTCTACCAACGTTTTTATACATCCGGTCTTAAAAGTTGATCTTTTTAGACTTAACATAAATGTTGTTATGTCTATATAGTACGACTTTTAAGACCTTATATTTTAAAATTCCGGTCTAAAAACAATTATTTAATATCGGTCGTGCATCATTTCGTAAAAGTAACAGACTTTTTAGTTTACCTATATCGAGACCTATCCCAAATCCAGTTTTATGAGGCTTTTTTTGTTTGGTAAAAAAAAAAAAAACATATTTTGTATTAGCGTAAGACTCCTAAAATAGTTCTCATACTAGCTAGGACTCCTGAAAACTTTTGTGTTCAATTGCAGTAAAGAAAATTAAATGAGTTCTGATTTTGAAAACTTATGTCGCCATAAGGTTGAGATTTAATGTTAACCTTTATGAGGTTCTAGTTATTATTATCTTTTCTCTCAATGTATTTTAAAAACTAATAGAGTGAATTTAAAATTTTAAATAAATTATATATAAATATGAACATATTAAATCAGATAAATAAGTTTTGTATTATTCTTTAAAAAAAAATTAACTCATAAGGGAGTGATTTGTGTCATATGCAGGTGGTGTCCTAGAAATTATGCACGCGATGCTCAAAACATGTCGTCGATTCGTGATTCCAAAGAAGAATATCTGAGTGGGCGAATGACAAGCGTTTCATTTGGAGACGTATTAAACTTTTTAAACGGGGAGTATAAAACGTTTAATACGTTCAATAAAGCCCTACCAAAACGCAAGCACACCCCATCCTAAATAAGTCTTTTCATCAATAAGTCTGACTTCTTTTCTCTTCTCCTCTTTCTGCATATATATACACATACCCCAAGCTCTTGAACGTATTCATCAAGAGAAGTGCTTGAGACAGAGAGACAAAGCCAGACCCAGCCATTTGCATTATTTCTCCTAGTTTTGCTTCAATGAGGTGCGTAGTTTTCAGCGTTTGCAAAACTATGCAACAAGTTTACATACATTTCATCATGCTCTGTTATACTTGCTTCTTCCCTGTTTTCTATTATTACTGTTAATAATTTTGGAGATTGTAGCTGAACACTTGTTTTTTGTACATCATCTTTCACTTTTCATCCCCCTCTGCTTTTTCATGTTTTTTCTCTCCCTCATGGTCCTCTGTTTTCTCTTCCTGTTAACTTTTTTGGAGATTGTATCTGAAATCTGGGTTTCTATGCACGATAAGTGAGAAATCATGTTTAACATTTCCCTGAAATGATTGATTTTTCCATTGTTGATTTTGTCTTGAAGAAAACAAGAATAGTTGTATGTGCTTAACATCTATCATGCTCTGTTTTTATTTTCACTTTACCAAGTTTAGATCGTTAGCATCTTTCTCTCTGAGATTTTTAAAGATTTTTCTGAATGAATATGCTTAGGGAGGAAGTGATGGTTAAACTCTCCAAAGAACTACGAGAGATATTGAACAAATTCTCGACGATGTTAGTTGCCTTACTTGCAGCCAATAACACAAAGGAGCACAATAAAGCGATGGTGTTTCTGGTTTTGATTATTGTTGTTTACCATCTGATGTTGGTGTTCAGAACAGTTCTTGTCCAGCTTTCTCCTCAGAACACTCGCCTCCTTTCCATTATAACCTTCCTCATCATAGCCCTGTTTGGAGGTTCTGCATCAGTTTTAGCTCTGGTCATCATTTAAAAGCTCCCCATTTCTATCTCCAATTGGTGTTTATGCTCCTAATATGAGTTATCATGGTTATTATTGTTAGTTGTTCATTGACTTTGGTATTTCTCGATTGGTTGGAAGATTAATTTCAAAGTTATATAACAGTTCATGTTTCTGAGTATTACTTTTGAAAGTGGAATTTCAAGGTTAACCTTTTCCGGTTTTGGTTACATTGATTTCCCAAGTCATGTTGTGAGGCAAGATTGGATAGAAACCGGTACTATAATATATAAGTACAAAGACTTGGATGAAATTTGTCACTTTAGATTACCACGTCAAAATTTTTTATCATGAAGTCCCATTTTATTTGCAAGTTTAAACTAGAAAAAGACACGTACATGTTATTTATCTTGACTATGTGAAGTTGTGAACTCTAGATGAGTTGAACGAAACTTAAGAAAATTAAGAACTTTAAAAATATTAAAGTACAAAGTGATGGTTCAAATATTTATAATGTGAGATAGGTGTGAGAACCGGTTTCCTTTTTGAAATTAAAAAGAAATTATACAAACACCCTCATACATATATATTTTTTAAAATAGTAGCCCCACCCCGCCTGTGACCGGCACCCAGCGATAGTCAAACAATTTCTCCCTCTAGTCCTATTTATAGAGTAGAGGGAAAAATATTTTTAGTTCAATTTATAAGTCATGTCATTAATTTTTTCGGATGACCTTTTATTTGTTATCATGATCAATTTGTTCTCATGATATAATGTATGTTAAATTGAGATAAAATTGAAAAGTTGTTGAATTTTAAAGTTCAGTTATTGAAGTTTAATGTTTTTTTTTGATTCAGTGAAATATTTTACACTAGCCAAGAAAAACCTTTAACGTTTTTAACTTTACTTCAAATTCAACAATTTTTTCAATTTTACCCTATTTCGTATAAACTATACTCCATAAAAACAAATTCAACATAATAATAAATAAAGAATAAAATTATATATTCATATAAAAAATTTAATGATGTGACTTATAAAAATAACAACAACAAAAATTCTTCTTTCTCTACCTTGTAAATAGGATTAGCTAGAGAAATACAAATATATCATTCTTGTCTTTATTATAAGCCCACTTTTAGAGGGAAAAAAATTGTTTAAAATACAAGTCATCTTAAAGGTTAATGATGACTATTTTTCAAGTTGACACTCATTTAATTCTCATTAGAAAGAGAAAAAGAGAAGAGAGAGGTGAAACTGATTTATAAATGTAGAAAGAAAAATTTTAATAAGAGAAAAGTTTAAAAAAAAATCTTACCAATTTAAGGTATATTTAATGACTTAACTTTCATTATTTGATATGTGAGAATTAGTAAAACAAGACTTATAATAAGGACTAGGGTTGCATACACACATATATGGCCATTTCAATTTTTAAAAAATATTTTTTTAAGTATATAAGAAATAATGTAAACAAAATCTTACATATTTATGGAAAATCCAGAAATTCCATGCTACTAAGGATCCTTACTATAAAATAATCGACATCATAGTAACAATACTTCTTCTTGTCTTTAAAATATGACATATTTAGAGAGTTGCTCTTAATCCTAAATATAAAAATATAATTTTTATATTTGTTAATTTTTTTTCCTAATTTACACTAATTGATACTCTTTCACTAATAATCAAGGAAGAGATAGAATAAAAGAATTAAGAAAGATAACAAGGTATTTTAAAAAATACATCTCTGTTATGAATATAGTATGTGGATGACCCATTATGGGCATGAAGGCCCCCATTACTGTTATGGTGGGGAGTGGATAGTCACCCACTACCTTCATGGTGGAAAGTGGGTAGTCACCCACTACATTCATGGTGGTGAGTGGGTTGAAGCTACATAAAACTTCCCTTCTCTCCAACCACTATAAATAGACCCCTACCCCCTCACAAATGTACACCGAACAAACTAAATGAGAATCTCTATCTCTTGAATCTCTCTTACTCTTGTTATCTATTTTTTACTTCTTCTATATACTTATATTTATAACACGTTATCAGCACGAGAGTTCTAACGAAGGGATGATGATTTCATCTACTTTCTTTAAGGATATACGTTTATTTATCTAAGTTCTTTTCTGTTGTTATTATAGTATGGCTAGAAGCCATACGCCCCTTGATTTCTTATTATGAATGACCAGAAGTCATATTTCTTTAATTCTTATCTTATTATTATATGGCCAGAAGCCATACCCTTTGATTTATTATTATTAAATTATATGACCAGAAGTCATATTTCTTTAATTTTTAGTTCAATATTATATGGCCAAAAGCCATACCCTTTGATTTTTTTTTTATTATTATTATGAAATTATATGATCCGAAATCATATAACTTTCATCTTATTATTATATGATTGGAAGCCATAATATTTAACTTTTATTTATCCTGAAAATAAATGGCCAGAAGTCATAAAATTTTGATACTATATAGCCAGAAGTCATATAGATTTCAACTTATATCTTATGGCTGGAAGCCATAATATTCAACTTTTATCCCGAAGATAAATGACTAAGATTTGAGATTATTGTTTTATTTTATTTTTTTTTAATGTTACGTTGATTTCCTTTATGAGTTCTTTTATATTATTAGATAGTATGGCTAGAAGCCATCTTATTATATGACCCGAAGTCATATTTCCTTGACTCTCATTTTGATATTATATGGCCAGAAGTCATATAACTTTTATCTTCTATCTTATTGCATGGCCGGAAGCCACAATATTCAACTTTTATTTATCTTGAAGATAAATGGCCTGAAGCCATAAAATTTTAATTTTGTTGCAATACTTTATGAATTATTTTTGTAAATTTCCTCTTATTATCATTAGTGTTTCATAATATTTGTTTATTCAAGATAAACGACATATAGATTTTATGTCTCATGTTTATCCTGAAGATAAACGATGAGAAGTTATATAGATTTAATTTCTTATGAAAAGACAAATTGGCATGAAGCCAGGAGATACAAAATGGCTAGAAGCCATATTCATTTGATTTCCTATTATATGACCTGAAGTCATATACTTTTTATCATTTATTTTATTAGATGGCTAGAAACTAATATTTAATTTTTATCTATCATGAATATAAAAGGTCAAAAGCTATATAATTCTAAATTCTCATTATTGGCCCGAAGCCATGAGACTAATTAGCTTAAAACTATCAGAATCAATTAGCCTGAAGCCATTAAAACTGAATGGTCTGAAGCCATAAATTTTTATTTTCATAATTTATGAATTATTTGTTGTCTTTATGAATTTATTATTCATGTTATTATATTGTGTGTTATATCTCATACATTTATTTTATAATGAAATTTAAATTTGTGTTTCATGAAGCATCAAAATTGGATATTTGGCCTTATAAGACCCTCTTGTTCTTTAGAACAAATTAAAGAAGTTGTATTACCACCAGAAGATGGTTATTCTTCCAAAAGCTCATTATAAATGAGTATATTCAGTTTGCTCCTGCAGTAGCAAAATTGTGAAATTTTTTTTTAAAGAAATATGTTGAATCTTCTATGACCAAACAAAACAATGTGTTTTTGTTGCAAATATCTTGAATCTAAGCTCAACTTCATTCCCAGAAGTGAATGAAATAGCAAATGAATCTAATTATGGCCGTAGATATAAGAGTGAACATGTCTACAGTCTTGGGCATGATCAAGATTGTAATCATATTGGTTCAAATTCCCACATGAAGTGGAGAAAAGTTATTGATAAAAACCATAAAAGGAATACCATTGGACATAATAAATATGCTGAAAATTCATCATATTACAACGGTCTCTTGCACCCCACTATTTTATGGTTTATAAGATTTTGATATTTTCTATAGGATCTTTAAATCGATCCAAAATGCACTTCACGCACTGATTTTACTATTGTGCACAATAATTTACTATCTTGCATAATATCTGAAACATGATTATACACTGATTTTGCTATTGTGTACAATGATTTTATTATTTTGCATAGTAATATTGTATAATAATTTACTATTTCGCATAGTAATATTGTATAGTGATTTATTATTTTGCACTGTGATATATACTTATGAGTTAATTGGTGTTCTAAAAGGGTAAGTGCTTGTTCACACCCAGAAATGAAGGGTGGACAAGAGTATGACATTTGTTTGTTATTAATATTAAGGCCTTAAAAACTTATGTTTCAAATATTGTATGTACAATAAGATTTTAGTAGCCTTGGAAAAGTATTGTCCAGAAGACAATAACTTGCAGAGATTTATGTCGTAATAAGTATAGAGGCTAATAGTCCTGAGGACTAATTAGCATATTTTGCCTAACTCTGTAAGAGAGGCTAATGTTCAGACTATATATATGGGGCATTATAAATTTGACAGAAGGCTCTAGAAGAGCTACTATTTTGTTATCTGAAGCTCGTATAAAAGAAACTTATTGAGTTTTAAAGATATCTACAATAATAGATATCATATAAAAACACATGTTATTATAAACCAGATGTTTACACATAACAATACAAATTGGAAGTTTGCTATCAACTAGAAGTTTACACATAATAATGTAAGAGATTGTAATTGTAAACCAGAAGTTTACAAATATAGCAAATCAAATATTTGTTAATGATGCCAATGAGATATGAAAGAGGCAATGAGCTGCAGAGAAATATATTCATATTTATTTTGAAGCCAAAGCCCAAGAAAAATAAATAAGCTCAGAAGGTAATATATTGTTTACTTTTTATTGTTATTGTTATTTAAATTTATTGTGATCACATATCATAAATCTGTTGTCATGAGAATTTTCTGCTGAATTTTTTTTTTTTTACTATGTGATTCTAAGCTATTTTGATTATGACTATTTTCATATGTGTTGGACTATATATTTTGCATATCAATAAATTGAAGTATATTATTAATGAGATTATCTAGTGATGTAATATTATATGATAGTTTCTGAAGAACTAATATATGTTTTTCTTTTGAGCTTAAAAGAATGTGAAAGTGATTTTAAATACAGATATAAAGAAAGTATATTTGTATAACTCACACTTGAGGGGGAGATTGTTAAAATAGAAGTGTGAGCTAATTTTTGAAAAGTTATATACTTCTCACACAAAGTCTAAATAGATCTCCCAAAATGGATGTCAAATTATTATTTAAATCATAATTTCATGGAAATTGAAAAGCTTATGATTGGTTGAGATATATGTTACAATAAACCAGAAGTTTAATGATTCAAACAAATTCTCTGTTGGCAGGACTTGTTTGATCATCCAAGTCACATATATGATAAGATTATGTATTGACATCCATTAAAGAACCAGAAGATTCTTCATAAATAACCAACATATTATTTATGAATTATGTGCTGCTTGTTCTCATTAATCATAATGGATATTAGTATTTCTGGAAATATATCAAACAGTATTATATGGGCCCATTGAAATAGCATGTAAACCATATAAATTTGAAAGATGCATCTATAAGATGGTTACATGTGAGATTATTAGTTTGCAACCTGAAGTTTGCAATAATATTTGCAACCTGAAGTTTGCAATAATGTTTGAATAAATTGAAGCGCGCTATTTCCAGATTATACGATCCAAGAATCATGTATTAAAGCATCCAGAAATAGCTAGATCAATGCTTATGAGAATAAAATTTCTATGTTGGTTTATTTGATCTTATATATTGCAACATTTATATAAGCTAACAAAATTCTCCCTATATAATTGGCTTTTGGTCAGAAGCTAGAAACATTCCATCTTAAAAGATTTGAATGTGCACGACAATGCACATAGATGGATAAAATGTTGTGTAAGGACCTCCTTTTTCTTGTTTGTCTCTAAATGAAACAAAATGATGTTTCTAAAGGAAACAAATGGATTTAGAAGACTTATACTATATGATTAGTCAATTGTTATTTGACATTGTTTTCTCAATATTAGGGGGATAAAATAAACAGTTGGGTAAATAAATTAGCTAGAATGAATTATTATTGGCTCATTTTGATCCTAGGACAAAACAATGTGAACCAGAAGTTCAAAAGATAATTAATTTGCAGAATTGAGCTAATTGAATGCCAGAAGCATTTACTGACCCAAAGAAAGTGACAAAGTCACATATCCCAGCTGCTAATGCTCCTATTGATGTCTCTAAAGGACAACTTATTATAAATGAATTTAAAGCACGCTTGAAGCGTGGTAGCCCATCGGTTCTAAAGATAAAAATCCTCGAAAAAGAAAAAGGAGCTAAGAATATAGATGATCAAGTAGAGGATAATTAAAAAAAGTTAGTAGCTCCAGAAGAGCTATCTCCTGAAGAGTTATTATCTCTAGTAGAGATATCTCTAGAAGAGAATGTTGTAGTCCCAGAAGAGACCTAAGTACTTGAAATATGAGATCTCAAGAAATTATGTTATGGATAGAATCTGATGGGATTAAAAAAGAAGTCAACGTTAACGACATTTTTGTTTATAATATAGCATATGATATAATAAATGAAAATGATGATCATGAGCCACAATCTATTAGTAAGTGCCAGAAGCACATGTCCCCGAAGGACTTAAGGTGCCAGAAGCACATGTCCCTGAAGGACTTAAGATGTCAGAATCATTTAATTCAAGTTCTCGAGAACAATACTCAATTAAGTTAAATAAGCCTCTGTATGACTTGAAGCAATCAGAGTGCATTTGATATAATCGTTTCAAGAAATATTGTGAAAAGAAGAGTACAAAAATGATTCAATATGCCTATGCATTTTTGTGAAAAGATCTAGAATTGAATTTGTTATAATTGATGTTTATTTTGATGATATCAACTGGAACTCTTGAAGAGCAATTAATTGTTTGAAGAACTACTTAGTCCAGAAGTACCGTATTTTAGTGATATTGAGCAATGATGTATCTTACTTATTAGCAAAATAGTTGTTCACCAATACGAAGACATTGGAAGTAATGTTGTCATCAGGGGGAGTAATATTGACGTTGTCAAAAGATGGAGTCGATACACGCTGTACTCTTTTTTCCTTATCTAGGTTTTGTCCCACTGGGTTTTCCTGGAAAGGTTTTTAATGAGGCAGCATTAGAAAGTGTATTAGTGGATGATGTACTCTTTTCTTTGGCTAGGTTTTTATCCCACTGGGTTTTTCCTAGTTAAAGTCTTTAATGAGGCACATTCATAATGGACATCCAAGGGGGAGTGTTATGAATATAGTATGTGGAAGACCCATTATGGGCATGAAGGCCCCCACTACTGTTATGGTGGGGAGTGGATAGTCACCCACTACCTTCATGGTGGAAAGTGGGTAGTCACCCACTACATTCATGGTGGTGAGTGGGTTGAAGCTACATAAAACTTCCCCTCTCTCCAACCACTATAAATAGACCCCTACCCCCTCACAAATGTACACCGAACAAACTGAATGAGAATCTCTATCTCTTGAATCTCTCTTACTCTTGTTATCTATCTTTTACTTCTTCTATATACTTATATTTATAACAATCTCATATTAATTTCTTTAATATAATTAATTAGATAAACATGTTCCATTTAAAGACGAAATATACTAATTAGGCAATCACCAACTTCTTCTCAAGATCACAAGTGCATTCAGGACTTCAGGTCCCACAAGAATCATAAGTGCATAACAGTATGGAGTAAGGACAGAAATGTCCAAATTGTCTGCTTATTCATTAGGCGCTCGTTCTATCACAACCGTCCAAATGGAATTGGGATAGTCCATGATTTTTTAATAAAAAATATTTTTTTAAAAATATAAGTTAAGGGATTATCTTCATTTTAAGTTTTCTAACCATTAAAATGTTTTTTTAAAAAAAAATAATAAGTAAGAAAATCAAATCGGGATCTAGATGGTTCAGATGGGATGAGCGCCTGGTTTCTATTCAAAGGATAGGCACCGCAGTTCCATGCATAGAGGAGCAAGCGAAGGGTTAAAATTGTAACTTTCTTTAATAAAGAGTTAAGGGCTTGTTTGGGTTTGTGATGACTTATTTTCTACCTAACTTTTATAGAAACTCGATAGGAAAAAAAAAGTCAAGTTATAAATGTGATTTGTGTTAAGATTAATAGTGGCAAAAGTGTTTTTTTTTTTTTTTCAAATAGAAGTATGTTTGGGTCAGTAGTTGAAAAGTCAGTTAAAATAAAAAAAATGACAAAAAAGAACATGAATCTTATTGAATACTACAGATATTGATATTAGTTATATATATATATATATATATATATATATATATATATATATAGTGATAATTGAAAGAAAAAATTTAAAATTAAATTTGAAAAAATAAATAAATTATTTTTAAAAAAATTAATAAACAATAAAATCCTGAAATAAATATATTTAATGGATAAAACTGTATATAAATTAAAATACAAATTAAATTCTTATTTAATGAATATCTTAATAATAATTGGAATGTTGACATGGTTATGAAGCAATAAGTTTATTATTCACGTATTAAGGTCGTACCACTATTTTTTTTTTAAATATTATAAAAAACAAGTAAAAGAATTTTTACACGAAAGAAGAGTTTTGTGACCGTTTTTCGTGGCTATAAAAGAAATTAATTGACTGTGGTTATGGAATTGAATTTTTTTAAAAAAAGTATGGGAGGAATATGCCTACGTGGAAGCATTTGAGTGGCTACTGGCTACTGAAGGCTTGTTTGGATTAGTGGTGAGAGTAGTGACTTCTTTTCTATCTGTCTCTTGCAGAAGTCCGATTGGAAAAAAGTTAAGTTGTAAATGTGATTTGTGTTTAGATTGATGGTGGTAGAAGTAACTTTTTTCCAAACGAAAACGTATTTGGTTTACGGTTGAAAAATTAGTTGAAATGAAAAATGACTAAAAAAGGCATGAGTTTTATTGACTAAAAAGGAAAAATAACTATATTTATTATTTAAAAATATATTTAAATTTACATTTATGTATATTAATTCAGTATAAAGAATTTACAAGGAAAGATTTAAATTGTGAAGGTATAATCCCAAATTATGTTTTTGGAATAAAGAGAAAGAATATATATATATTGTTAAAATGAAAAAAAAAGGAAAAAAAATAATACTTAGTGGTAGGATCCATGCTCAAAGCTACAGGAAAACTTTTTTTTTTTTTTTTTGATAAGATATAGAAAAACATAATTATTGGTGATGGAGCCTAAGTTAAAAAGCTGAAAGCTATCTCATGGAGCATCTGACAAATGGAGCCTTTTTTTTTTTCAAAAGCCCGATGGGATAAAAGGCACCCCAAATACCTCCCATTGGACTGTTTTTCTGGGACCTTTTGGATGAAAAGCTGTCCAAACGTGAACTCCAAACAAGCTCTAACACATCAAAGTCACTGCACCACCCTACACTGCAACATGTGAGAAAGAGACAGTTAAGTGACGCAAACTTAGCTTTTAAACGGCTTCACTCTGTTAGCTGGAATTAGATTACTAAGCCTAAGGAGTATGATGGATTGGGTTTTAGAAGACTCTCATCTATGAATCAAGCTTGTGAAGCAAAGTTAGCTTGGCACTTAATTATTGGGGCCAAAGGTTTATGCGTAGATGTTTTAACCCATAAATATATGTTGAGAGAGGATGAGTCTCTTCTTAGTTCTTGATTGAGAGATTTCAAATTATGGAAGTTTATTTGCTCCAACAGTTATATTGCGGAACAAGGATCTAAGTGGCAAATTAGGAATGGCCATGCTACAATTTTTTCCAATGATTTTTGGGTTTGTAAAGGTATTTTGTTGAAGAATTTCTATCTAAGGGATCTCTCTCATGAGGAATATAATTCTATTGTCAATGATTGGGTTTGTGATGGTCGCTGGGATTTTGTCAGGCTTTCTAATATAATGAACCATTCTGGTTTAAGGAGGCTAATGTCTATCATTCCCCCATGGGAGTCCTCCAGTAATGACTTCATGGTTTGGGGTGAGTTAGGGGATGGGTGCTTTTTTTTAAAAAAAAAATTAAAAGTGCCTACTTTCTTATTGAACAAAACTCTCCCAATACAAGGAACCGTTTATTTAAATCTATCTGGAAATGGAGGGTGTTGAGAGGATTCATGTGTTCATGTGGAAGGTTGCTTTAGATAAACTCCCCACCAACTCATGGAGGATTTCTTGGTCTCAAGTTTCATATCAATGTGATTTGTGTCATGCTGGTATTGAAGATATCCTACATATCTTTCATGATTGTTCATATGCGAAGAGCTTATAGGCTGGCCTGCTTCTCCTTAGGTTAGATGTTGCTTTTTTTGCTGTTAATCTTTTAGATTGGTTAAGCATGAATTTATCTCCCAAGTTTGCTTCGGTGTGGGGAGGCAGATGGAGTTTGCTGTTTGGGGTTTCTATTTGGCATCTCTAGAACTGGAGGAACCGGTCGATCTTTGATAATTCCTTCTCTAAACCGACCAATCCAGCTAGTGTTATTTCTAGAATTTGGCACAAGTTCGCTGTTAACCTAGATTATGAGAATCCGATTGATCAAGTGAATAGGAGGGAGGTGCAACTTGGAGCAAACCAACTATAGGTTGGTTTAAACTCAATGTGGATGGGGGCTATGGGCCCGTTTGGGATTGCTATGAGAGAAGTGGTTTTTGTTTCTGATGGACTTTTCTTAATGGAATTTTTTCTGATGGACTTTTTTCTGATGTGATTTGTGTTTGGGATAGCAGTGACAGAAGTGGCTTTTGTTTCTAATAGGCACTTGTTTGGCATAGCTTTTAAAAAGTAGATGAGATGAAAAATGACAGAAAAGGGCATGTATCAAATTCATATATATATATATGATATATATGGTGTACAAAATGTGATAATTTGGGATAAAAATTAAAAACAAATATAAATTTGTCAAATAAAATAGTAACATTACCATTAAAAAATTTACAACACAATTATTAATGAGGATAAATAAACAGATAGGTCGGATAAATCCAAGAAGCACCGAAACATACAGGAAGCCACTGGACCTGGACATAAAAACTAAAGCAGATATGCCTTTTTCTTTTGGGGCAACATGGTCTTTCAAAAAAATGGGAGCTTCAATGGGATAATAAGCAATGGGAAAGTGGCTTTAAAAAAAACACTCCATTAACCTCCTAAGTCCATTAAAAATTTAGGCTTCCCAAACACACTTTTTTTTCTTGATGGACTTATTATCTCATTTAATGGGATAATAAGTCCATTTGGGGTGTTGCCAAACAGGCTCTATGGCTGTTGATTCCATGAAGGCTGGTTGTGGGGGAGTAATCTGTGATTGGACTGGAGCATGGGTTGTGGGTTTTATGAAAGAAATTGGTGTCTGTTCTTCTGAGGTTGCTGAGGAGTGGGCTGTCCTTGAAGGTCTGAATTTGGCATGGGATATGGGTTTGAGGAATATTATTTTGGAGTCTGATGCTTTATGTGTGATTAAGAGGATTCTGGATGACGCTGTGCTGTCGGGAAGCTTGCTGGTTCTGATTATTAGAGATCTATTACAACAGAATTAGCAAGTTAAGCTTGAATCTATATTGAGAGATTTTAATAGGATTGTATATGCTTTGGTTACATTAGGTATTTCTGAGTCTTTTATTTTGGATTCTTGTTCGAGTTTTTGGAGGTCCTTAGTTGATCTTGAGTGCTTGAGATTTATTTTCCCCCTGGTATAATTTCCTTTATTATTTAGGCTTCTAGCCTTCTTTATTATCAAAAAAAAAAAAAAAAAGACTTTGCTTTTTCCCCAAAGCAGACTGGAGCAGTGTCAACCTAATGGAGTGTCTTTTACAGTAGCCTAGTGGGGGTAAAAACTCATCTTAAACACCTTCTATTGGGCTTTTTATCTGCTGAACTTCTCACTGGGCCTTTTTGCCCAAAAAGTTGTCCAAACAGGGACTCCAAACAGACCCTCAGTTCTTGGGCTTTTTATCTTAAACAAGGATGAATTCTATATAAGCCGATGTTGGCTCTGTACGTACTTGTAACCCTAGTGGAAGTGAGCCGCCTATTTCTCGGCTTTCCCTCTTTTCTCAATCTCACCCAGTTGGCTCACAGTGCAAACCCCAATTCACCCGCTATAATTGTATTCTGATTCCAAGGAGGCGAAAGATTGTTTTTTTTTTTTACCCTCTTTTCTGTGTTTTTGTGATTCAATATCGGAGTACCATCTCGGACGATGGGAGGGAGGAGAAGGAGCTCAATCTCTCTTCTTCTGAAGTCGTCACCAAATACAAGAGTGCAGCTGATATAGTCAATAGTCAACAGTGTGTTTCTCATTCTCTGTTTCTATTTCTCTTTCTTTCCTTGCTAATTTTAGTGTTATTTATGTGTTTTTAGCAAAAAGGCAGTTTCGTTGTCGTCTCCGTGTATTTTTGTTATCTGGAAAATTTGTTTTTGATAAATGATGGGTATAATTTGCAGAGGCTTTTGCAACTAGTTGTTTCAGAATGTAAACCGAAGGCGATGTAGACCTATGCGAGAAGGGGGATGCATGCACTAGAGAGTAAGCTTATATTTTTCATCCGGTTGGATATTGCGGCATATGTATTGGATTTGTTCATGAATGTATAATCTCTATATTTGTTTTCTATGATTTTTAGCTTATGGGATGTGCCCCTTTTTTTATAAATAAAGGCATTGGTAACATGTACAAGAACGAGAAGAGGAAGATTGAGAAAGGCGTTGCCTTCCCAACTTGCATATCTGAGAAAGGCATACTATGATGTCTATTTTTTTATATTCATGTGTCCTAGCATTTATCTTGTTTTTGTATTTTTAAATATCATGATACTTTTCTCTCCGTTCTGCCATCTCTGCTGTCTGTAAATATTAGCTTTTGGTCAGTCCATCTGTGGTGTCTGAATAGAATTTCTCTCCTCACTCTTTCTATAGTTTTTGACCTCTAAATGATGAAAAAACTGCCTTGAGCTATGGATAAATTCCTATGAAGCTTCATTGTCATAGTTACACTGATAGAGGTCATCTTTGTTTTCTTTTTCAGCACTAAAGATTCCTTTATGATGAATTCTTCAAATTCATGAAGCATTTACTTTAATATTGCTTGCATTTAGCAGGATGTGGAGAGAAATCAATAAATTCTTAGTCATTTCATGATTTGGTTTTTAATCTATCAAGTGTACTCTGGGCTCCAGAACTTCAATTTTATTTTCAATAGTGTTTTGGATTGTCTAGTGATTCAACTTTACAAGTTTCAGTGTTAGTGGGTATTATGTATTGGCATGGGATGTCCTTTTTCCATTGCCTTTTGTTGCTACTCCAGTTTCTCTGGCTTCCATGCCTGTAGTTATCTGTAAGTTTCATGGCCAATGGAGACAAGCTCAATGTTTATGAATATGAGCTTGCAGAATGAGGAGCTTCTAAACATGTTTTTTTGAGCACCCTATATGATGAATATCTCCTAAAATCTATGGGCATGGTCCAAGTGAGGCTTATATCAGTGTTACTCTGATAGGGTATCTGTTATGCCAGATGCAATTCTGTGTTTAGATGCTCAATTGATGGCTTTTAATTGATGCACTTCCCCCTAGTTATGTTTCTTGGATAGTTAAAAAACAACTGCAAATTCAGTCTTTTTTAATTGCAAAGATTGTTGTAGATATCATTTACTTTTATATTTTTGTCTGTATCATTTTCATTTCAATATCATTAATTATAGAAGAAGTTTTCAGCTTTTGCAGTTTAGAATAGTGCACCTTTAGTTGCATAGTTACATTGATGGCAACTTTGCCGAGGTTATCAATACCATATTGGTTTCCTCCTTTCCCTGTTGCCTAAATTATAATTGGCTGAAAAAAAAATAGTTTCATGGTTCTACTGATTTGCCTTTTATCAGTGTAACTGCTTATTGCAGCCAACATCTTACAATGTACAATTCTATGTAGAATTATCTGTGCATGGAACTTCAGTTATTTTAAATTAGACAAGTAGCGGCTCTTGTGGTTTAAAATAGTGTACTTTTACTTGAATAAATATGCTTTATTGATGGTGACTTTGCCGAGGTTATCAATTCCATATTGGTTTCCTCCTTTCCCTGTTGCCTAAAGTATAGTTGGCTGAATATATTTTATTTCATGGATTTGCTGATTTGTCCAGTATCAGTTTGCTTATTGCAGCCAACACCTTACAATATAAAATAAATACAATGAGATTCGCATGTGGAATTGGGGTTCTGTTACTTTAGAAGTAAGTTGCTGCTCTTGTAGTTTTACTAGTTTATATTCAAAATAGATATAGCATTTACGAAATTCAAATGGCAACTTTGCCGAGGTTTTCAATGCAATATTGGTTTCCTCCTTTCCCTGTTGCCTAGATCAATTTTGGCTGATAAATCAGATTCATGGTTGTGCTGATTTGTAAATTGTCAGTACACTTATTTGTTGCAGCCAATATGTTATAACAACCAAACTAATACCTTTAAGCTGTATGAAGAAAAGAGTTTGAACTTTGAATTACATTGGCTAATTGTTGAATGTAATTTAACATAGTTCTAATGTGTTAAAGCTTTAATAAAGGAAAATGGACTATGATAATTGATGTCACTTTAGCTTCCTCCTTTCCCTGTTGCCTGAATTGAAACTAACTAAAAAGTGCTAGGTTGTGTGAATGTGCGGACATGTATATTTTGTTCATTTGTCTTTGGTAGCTAATGTGCTATATGAATATTCAATCTAATAATCAAATAACTTCATGCTTAAAGTATGCCGTTAGTACCACTTACCATATAGCTTTTGATGATGAAGTTGTTGATCGAATTTCTTTTTGCCTAACAGAAGGAGGATGTGACTGATGCAATTAAAAAGGTTGCTGCCGCTTATGATTGTAAAATCATTGAAGGTGTTCTTAGCCACCAAATGAAACAGTTTGTGATGGACGTAAATAAGGTTGTCCTGATTGTATCTAATCCAGAAAAAGGGTTGATGATGCAGAGTTTGAAGAGAATGAAGTTTATGCTATTGATATAGTAGCAAGCACTGGAGAAGGCAAGGTATTACATTTTTACTAACTCGTTTAACAGCATAATGCTACGGCTTCTTATGAATAGCTTCGCATCATTTGCAGCCTAAGCTGTTGGATGAGAAGCAGACAACTATCTATAAAAGAGCTGTTGTCAAGAATTATCACATGAATATGAAGGATCTAGGTTTATTTCAGTGAAATAAGCCAAAAGTTTCCAATTTTGCCGCTCACTGATAGCTAATAATGTTTTCAATACTATGTTCAAATTGTTGCATTTTAAATTATTTTCTTTATACCACTTCACATTATTTACCATATACCAGTGCTTTGGAAGAAAAAAGAGTTCGATTGGGATTGGTGGAATATGTGAACCACAAGCTCTTGCAGCTGTATCCTAATCTTCATGAAAAGCCAGGTAAAATTTCCAGTAGAATGGTTATATCCCAGTAAGTATTGAAATTCTGTTGTCCTTGCTAATGTTGCACGATATCGCGCAATTTTCAGGTATTTTGTTGCACACATCAAGTTCAGAGTCTTGCTAATGCCCAATGGATCTGATCGCATCACATCTCATCCTCTCCAGGAATTGCAGCCCAAAAAGACAATAGAAGATCCTGAAATTAAGGCATGGCGAGCGTTGGGCACAAAAACAGAAGAAAAGTGGTGGAAAGAAAAAGGAAGGTAGTCTTGAAGCCTAAATCTTCATGCTTTATTGTGCATTTCTGCTGCATCATTTGCCTGCTGACTTGCGTTTGCATCTCATTAACTGAATCACTAACGGATACTTGTTTGCAGGTAAAAAGGGTGACAAGGAAGATAAGCCAGCAGGTGAGTCCATGGAGGTAACAAATGGTGTAGAATCTCAAGAATGAGTCTCTTCCTTTCTGTATTTGCTCTACCACACGACCCTTTTCCCATTTCTCAATTTTGGTACATTGTTCGCCAAATTGTATCTGATGGATGAGTTTACTAATAGTGTTCAGAGTTCAGACATCATCGATTCTGATGTTAATTTCTATATGCACAATTCAGTTGTCCATTCCTTGACCCAAATGCGTTGCGCTTGAGCATGCCATTTAACTGCATGGTGTACTGTTGCAAAATTCCGTAATTGGTGTCTCTCTTTTTTTTTTTTTGATACATCATGGTACGGGGGCAGGGTTCGAACCATGGACATGGAGGAGGGAAGCCAGTTAATACTGGTTCCTATGCCACTACGCTACTAAGGCGTTGGTGTAATTGGTGTCTCTTGATTTCAATGCATTAAGGAAGCCTAGTTGAGCTCATCAACGGGACCCACAGTTTTGGTTAACAGAGCTTTAGCCCTCAAATGTATTTACACTCCACTCGGTTCTTTTAATAAGCTAACAATTATCAAAATATGTAAATCAAACTAGGAAATAAAATTTGGTAAAATTAAAAGACGGGTAAGAAATGTAATTTTTTTTCCCCCAAGTATGCATTTAATTACAAGGAGAGTAAAGGAGACAATGAGGGTTAAAGAAATGTAATTTCCCCCCCCCCCCCCCCCCCCCCCCCCCAAAAAAATGCCTTTAATGATGGGTTTTTAGAAGAAGTATTTTAAAATTCAAGACACTAAATGCGCCTTATAGTAGGGACTATTAGATGAAAGATATTGTTGGTTATAAAAAGGAGAGTTTGTTATAAAAGTAAAGATATATTTGAGATAAAAGATGGAGAACAAGAAAAGAGAGAAAAAAAGAGAGTAATTCTTATTTCAGTATATCTTAAATACATAACATATGCCTTCTATTTAAAGGCACAACTCTCTAATCTATAATTAATGTGACCTCATAATTATAGTTTATAATTAATGTGATTTTATAATTATAGTGATAATGGGTGAGAATAAGAAATAATGAGAGATATATACATCCACAAATATAATATTCATAACACTCTCCCTTGAATGTCCATTATAAATGTGTCTCATTAAAAACTTTAATTAGGAAAAACCTAGTAGGTTAAAACCTAGTTAAAGAAAAGAGTACATCATTCATTAAAATATTGTCTAGTGCTGTTTCATTAAAAACCTTTCTAGAAAACCTAGTGAGACAATCTAGATAAGGGAAAAAGAGTACAGTGTGTATCGACTCCCTTTCTTGATGACACTAGTTTTACTCTCTCTTGATGACAACATTATTTCCAATGTCCTTATGATCATATCTTCTTTTTGGCCGACAAACATTCTATTGTTTGATGTGGAACAATAAAAGAATCATCATGAAAATCACTCAATCTTATTTTCATTATCCATTGTGTACCTACAAAGACTAAAATTTTGCTAATAAAATCATAATCAATACAATGATCTCTAAATATTATCATAAGGTATTTCTAGAATATCAAATAATATATATTTTGCAAACAAAAAATTATCTAAGAAAATGCTTCTTGACATTTTGGATCCTTTGAAGATTATTATGCAAGCTTCATAATTTAGTGGGCTATATGCATAGACTATATATAACAATATCTAATAGACACATACTTTTTCTCTCATAACTTGCTGAATAATAATATATACAAAATTATTATATCCACCACAAAATCATATATCTCATCATAATTATATTAAACTATGTGAAAATCTTTATTTTTACATAAACATTCATATATCCCAAATTGGATTGCAGGTCCTCAATCATATTTGCGTCTTATTCAAAAAAAAAAAAAAATTCTCACTTTTCCTTTTGGCGAATCATCTTTTTGTCTATTTCTTGACAAACCTTTATATAATATCATCATTTAATCATGTTATATCATTTTTAAAATTGTTGTCGATAACGTTATCTTTTCGGTTCCATTTTTTCAGTTGTGACGTAACTTAACAAGATCTATATTACTTTTCAAGTACCTGAACCTCTTTTGAGATTTTTTGCAATTAGTTATGTCTCGGCACTTTTCTAGAGTACCTGCCTCCTTAATATGACCATCTTAATTCTATGCTCCAATTTATCCATAATATTTATATTTAGAATCGAATAGTTTCTCATGCTTCGAGCATGTCTCACTTGTATTTATGCTGATTGGAGCATTTTTAGTTGGAATGAGATTTCATAAATTTCATTTAGGTATGTAATTTCATGTGGCAAATACTTTATAATATTTCATGAATGCATGATGAACTTCTAGTTCATACTTTTATATTTGAGGATATTTAATAGTAAAAATGCATTATATGTATTCTCTTTTTCAGCTATTCAATTTCTCTCCCTCGTGTTACGAAAGCAATGTTAAATGACAATTGACTGATCATGCAGTATAAGTCTCCTAAATCTATGTGTTTCCTTTAGAAACATCATTTTGTTCCATATAAAAGATAAACGAGAAAAAGGATATCCTTACTCAACATTTATCTCAACTTTCTTTCTATATCCATCTATGTGCATTGTGATGGATTTATAAGCATTGCACATTCAAACCTTTTGAGATGGAATTTGTTTAGCTACTGACCAAAAGCCAATGTTACCAGGAGATTTTTGTTGGCTTATATAAGTGCTGCAATATGTAAGATCAAATATACCAACATAAAAATTTTGTTCTAATAAGAATTGATCTAGCTATTTATGGAGGCTTTAATTCATGATTTATGGATTGTATAATCAAAAAATTGCGTGCTCAATTTATTCAAACATTATTGTAAACTTCAAGTTGTAAGCTTTATTGCAAATTTCATGTTGCAAACATTATTGCAAATCTCACATGTGACCATCTTATAGATGCACCTTTCAAATTTATATGGTTTACATGTCATTTCAATGGGCCCATATAGTTCTATTTGATACAATTCCAAAGATCCATTACTAACATGACCAATGATATTTTTATAGACAATTTGTTTTTGAGAACAAGCAGAATATAATTCATAAATAACATGTTGGTTATTCATGAAAAATCTTCTGGTTTTTCAATGGATATCAATACGTAATCTTATTTGCATTATATATATATATATATATATATATATATATGACTTGGATGATCAAACAAGTCGTCCCAACAATAAATTTCTTTGGATAAGTAAACTTTTGGTTTACTGTAACATATGTCTCAATCAATCGTAAACTTTTGAATAATAATCTGACATCCATTTTGAGAGATCTATTAGGCTTTATGTGAAAAGTATATAACTTTTCAAAAGTTAGCTTACACTTATATTCGAACGCACACTTGTTTTCTAACAATCTCCCCTTCAAGTGTGAGTCATATAAACATACTTTCTTTATATTTGTATTTCAAAGACAAGTCAATATATAATAGGCCAATAACTTATTTTTCACTTTAAAACTCAAGTATTTTTTGAAAAAATGTATTAAAACAAATTCAAAATACATGATTAGCGACAATGGTCTTATTGCATATAAAAGCATAAATGAAAGCATATAGTAAACTACTGTACAATTAGGAACATTGCGTGAAATGTATTTCTGATAGATTTGAAGATGCTATATCAGATTTCAAAACCTTATAAACCATAAAATATTTTTCATATTCATGTAAAATCATATCATAATATATTAAAGTAAATTTGTACATAGTGGAAAGTGAGATATCATAGTGATATGATGAATTCTTAGCATATTTATTATGCCTAATAGTTTCCTTTTTGTGGTTCTTATCAATTATCTTTCTCCACTTTAGGTGAGAATTTGAGCCATCATGATTACGATAATGACTATGTACAAAATTGTAGCCACGTTTACACCCATATTCATGGTCACAATTTAATTCATTCATTACTTTATTGACATATGGGAATGGAGTCGAATCTGTTGAATGAGATTCATGATTCTTACAACAAAAACTCATCGTTTTGTTTGGCCACATGGAGTCAAGAAATTGATTCAGCATATTTCTCAAAACCTCTTTCACAATATTGCTACTGTATGAACAAATTGAATACATCAATTTATAACAAGCTTTTGGAAGAACGACCATCTTCTGGTGGTAATTAAATTCCTTTAATTTGCTCTAAAGAACAAGGAGGTCTTTTAAGGCTAAATATTCAATTTTGATGCCTTCAGGAAAATGGTGGCGTAGAAAAATCATGAATCAGACATTCAAGATAAGTAGTTCTCTTTGATAATGACAAAGGCCAAAAATTTAAATTTCATAATATTTAACATAGTTTAGACTAATGTAATAAAAGAGAATTCATAAAATATAAAAACTCAATATAATAACAGAACAATAATAACAGGAAATTGGTAAAAACAAGAAATAATTCATAAAGTAAGATATTGCAACAAAATTAAAACTTATAGGTTCAGGCCAATTAATTCTCATCGCTTTAGGCTAATTGTTCTCATGGCTTCAGGCCTATGATGTGAATTTAGAATTATATGGCTTCTGCCATTTAATTTTCAGGATAAAAAAAATTTTATGGTTTCTAGCCATCTGATGAAATAAAAGATGAAAAAGTATATGACTTTAGGTTATATAATTGGGAATCAAATAAATATGACTTCTAGCCATAGTGTAAGATAAAAAAAAAATGCATATAACTTCTGGCCATATAACATAAAAATAGAAATCAAAGGAATGTGGCTTCTGACCATATTATATCAAAATAATATATCAAAGTGATATGACTTGTGGTTATATAATTTCAAAGTAGAAATAAATGAAATATGAAATCAAAGGTGTATGGCATCTGGCCAAACTAAAATAACAATATTAATAATATAAAATAACTTGTAAATTAGATCAAGATAAGATATACAAACAGTAATAGTCTCCAATCTTAGCCATGGAACCCGATGAATTAAACAATCAGTAAAAAGATTTCTTTAATTCCATGTAGTAGCTTAGATTATCCTAGATAGATATAATATATATATATAATTAAAGAAGGTAGGTTAAAATCGCTAAAGGAGTGATTAGACCTTCATTCGAGCTTTCGTGCTGATGACGTGTTATAAAAATAAAGATATATCGATGATAAGAGATAGAGAACAAAAGCAAGAGAAGAGAGAAAGAGGAGAGTAATTTTTATTTTAGTACATCTCAAATACATAATGTATGTCTTCTATTTATTGGCACAACTCTCTAATCTACAATTATTGTGATTTCATAATCATAGTGATTAATGGGTGAGAATAGGAAATAATGGAAGATATGAACATTCACAAATATAATATTCATAAAAAAGTCTATATTTATGTGCGCTTAATCATTACCAAGGTTATTAAAACCAGATCGGTCATTGAACCAGTCAGGGTACTGAGTTAAGGGTTAGTGGGTCAAATCGGAGTTAGACCGGAGTTAAACTGAGACCAAACCAGTGAGAAAATAAAAATTTTAGATTATTAATATAACATTATAACAAAATTAACTTCCTTTAATAGCTTTTTTTTTTTTGGTTAAAAAAAGATCTAATAATATCCATTGAACAAAAGGGGTCATCAGGGAATTGTCTTGTCCTTTCTCTTACAAGTTGCAGTCACGTGATGTCCTTCTTTGATAAAATAGGGAAAATTCGTTTCAGGGCCCCTATTAGGTAAAGAATTCCAAAAAAGGCTCAAACAATATGAAAATACCCAGAAAGGCTCAGAGATTCTGACAATACAGAAAAAGACCCCAAGATTCTGACAGAGTTGTTAATGGGGCTGATATAGTTGTTAGTGGGGGGCTAATATAGTTGTTAACTGAGCTGATTTAGTTGTTAAAAAAAATTAACAATTAAATCAGCCCGGTTAACAACTATATCAGCCCCCCGTTAACAACTATATCAGCCCCATTAACAACTATATCAGCCCCCCGTTAGAATCTTGGGGCCTTTTTGGGTATTGCCAGAATCTCTGGGCCTTTTTCCGTATTGTCAGAATGTTTGGGCCTTTTCTGGAATTCTTTGCCTAATAGGGGCCCTTAAACGAATTTTCCCGATAAAATATTCAGATTTTCAGTCAGCTCCTCTCTATTCTCTCATGTTTATCTCTTTTCTCTATCTCTTTGTGTTTTCTCTCTGTCCTTCGTGTTCACTTCAGCGTTCAACACTTCAACCATGGCTTTTCCGTTGGTCTCGCTCCCTCTGTCTCATCGGATGTTCGCCATCGATCAGTGCATTTGTCGTCATCGATATCCTGTGGCCTCCCTCCTCATCAATCTCTGGTGGTTTCTGAGGGGAAAGAAGTAGCGGTTGCTCCGATTTCAGTGACCTTTATACTTCGCTGCTCCTCTATTCTGTCCATCTCTCTCTCTCTCTGTTCATCTCTTTCTTCTTCCATGTCGAAATTGTTGAGCAGGGGAGCTTCAATCGATGTTAAAGCAAAAAAAAAAAGAAGAAGAAGAAGTTGATCCCGGTTTCTGAGCTAGATCGGACTGGTTCCAGGTCCGGTTCGACGGTTACCGGTTAGAACCGGCCGGTCCGGTTCGGTTCTGATAACCATGATCATTACAATCAATAAGAAGTTGAGCAATTCTATTTATTTCAATGATAAGTAAAACAAAAATCAATACTGTATCTTGTTCTTAATATAAGATATATTTGAAGAGTTAATTTTAGTCTTAAAATAAGACATATTTATTATATTTATCAATCTTTTTCTATTTTGTCTCTGTTGATGCTCTCTTAAAAATAATAATCAAGGAGGATAGAGAATGAGTGAATTAAAGAAAACAACAAAAGTTCTTTAGAAAATACATAATACTTCCTCCGTTCCTAATTTATAGGATATATTTAACTGATTTTAGAGGTATTAAGGATATGGGTTAAATTATTTAATTTTACTAATTTTCATAAAATGCCCTTATATAAATTTTGCACTTCAATTACTTTGGTGATTTCACATAATCCCTCATTCATATCAATGAGGTATTTTAGGAAGAAATTGACAAAAAGTACTATAATTAGAACCAAAACAAATTCTTAAATGTTGTCCTATAATTAGAACCGGAGGGATTATATTAACTAACTTCTTTAATCTAATCAAATTAAATAAATGTGTTTTCTATTAAGGACATAAGTGAATAGTTATTTAGTACTTCGTAATGGGGCTCCTGGGGCTCCTAGATGGGAGAATATTGTATAATAAACACTCCACCATGTGCTTTTTATAAGGAATAATCTCTCATAAGAATTATTTTTTTAAATTGGTTTTTTTCATTTTTATCCTCGTTAAATATATGACACTCATTACGTCTTAGTAATAAATTTTCATTCCTTATTCCCATTCGTCCAAAATATACAATTCCTTCTAGGAGGAAATCTTGATCCAAAATATAAGATGTTGACAGTGTAATTGATGATTATTTTCTATTTTTACCCTTTTGTGAGAGAGGGATAACAAATAATAAATAGGAAAAATTCTAGAAAAATACAATTAAAAATGGGCAAAGACAAATTGGTGCTGCGAATTTATCAAATCTCATGTCAGAATTGAAGTAGGAATATGAGATTTCTAGTTCTGATTAAATGACTAAGTTGCCGAGAGTTAAGTTATGAAACATGAAAGTAAAGTTATTAATATAAAATTTGATGTTGTTATTGACCCCTAAAACTTGTGCCTTCAAAATTATCCATGGTTTTTGGGATATGAAGTTGTCAAACATGAAAATAAAGTCATTAATGTAAAATATGATGCTAATATAGATACAGATGTTGTTATTGACCCCTAAAATTTATACTCTCAATTCATAGCATTTGGGTCATTTGGTTAGAATTGAAAATTCTAGATTCCTACTTCAATTCTGATTTGGAATTTGATAAATTTGCAGTACTAATTTGTCTTTTTCTATTTTTAATTGTATTTTTCTGGAAATTTTCTAAATAAATATGTTTTTAATTATTTTTAAAATTATTCAAAAGAGTTATAGATTTTTAATAATTATATCAGGTAAAGAAGCTACCCAGTTTGTTACAGTATATATTAGGAGTTATCTGTTAAGTGGAGTGAAAACATTTAGAGCCTGTTTAATTTAAAGAAAGTGTTGTAAAGAAATAGAATAAAAATGAAAGGAACATAAAATATTTTGCTATTTAAGAGTTTGGTTTGAACGAAAAAGAAAATAGGTTAATAGGAAAAATTTTATTTAGTTTAAAAAAAATGAGATAGGAAAATGGGCCAATTGACATTTCACCCTTATTTTAAACACTTATGTCACACTGAGGGTCACATTCAGGGGCCTTTGTGTCTTCAACTCATTTTCTAAGTGCTTGAAAATTGGTTCCCACAATTATTGGTGGGAACACATTTTTAATTATACAACTGAAATTTTGCTTTGGTGGAAAATTATTTTCAGCTAGAAAATATGAACCAAAGCCCCTGACCGGAAAATTTGATTTTTCTTTTTCCATCCCAAATTTCCCTCGAATCAATCCTGCTCTTACTCATTTCACCATGTTTATATGACATTTCCAACATTTTGAACATATTAAAGAAAACATTGAACCTCATTGACTCAACTCTGATATAAAATTTAATAATTTTCTAACTCTACCTAATTTAATAATAATGAGGAGGAGGAGGAGATAACACCAAACAATGTTGTCAAAATCGAGTTTCTACGTAAACACGGAATGAGGTGGTAGAAACGACACGAAATATAAAGTTACTTTCTACTATTTAAGGTCAGAGTTCACACATACACACACATATATATATATACATGTAAAAAAAAAAATCATAAATCACTACTTAAAATTCAATGAATAACTTTATATTTAAAAGATATAAATCATATAATAATATAAAACATTAACAAAAAAACTTATGCTAAAAAAACTTACGTTAAAAACTATATAGAAGTATATAACTATCCAATATCCACTCTCCAGCAATTTCGATTCTAAGATCCACGATGAAAATAGAGTTTTCAACTTTTCATCCTTTTTTCAGGTAAAAAAATCATTTTCATCTTTTTTTTTTGTTAAAGTAAAAACTGTAAAAACATAATCTTTTACAGTTTTTACGTGTTTAAGCGAGTTTCTGTAACATCCTGAATTTTGGACCTAAAGACTAGAAAATTAGCCTATTTTCGGAGGACTATTAGACCCTATTTTTGAAAATAAATTATAACTCAAAATCCTTGAACTAAGTAGTAAACAACTGCACATATTATGAATCAGTGAATTTTTGTCTCGAAGATGGTGTCACCCGAAGTAATTTCTGTTACCGGCAGTGTCCGACTTAAAATCTTTGACAGATTACGAAATACCCTGAATGAGGTCAAAAATTCAGTTGACCCAGATATTTTTAAAGAGGAAGAATAGAGCTTCAGGGCTGTGCTTCCGGATTTTTGAAATTTTGCAAAAGATCACGCGATCAGAACACCGAACAAGGGATTTTATCAGTAAAAAAAAACACTATTTAAATTATTAAAATAATAAAAAAAAAACAGCCACGAGGTGCACCTCGTGTGCCATTTTTTTTATTTTTTTAATATTTTGAAAAATTACGCAAATGACCCAAAAACAAGAAATTACACTTAAGGACCCATTTTCCAACACTATAAATAGAAGCTTCATTTCTTCATTTTCTTCACACCAAACTCAGAGAACAACAGTTGAGTTTAAGAGAAGAGTGAGAATTCTTAGAGTTAGAGAGAGAGAGTTTAGAGTAAAGTTCTTGAAGCTGGAGAGAATGAGCAGGAACTTCAAGGGTAAGTTCTTTGGTTTCTAGTCTTAAGATTTGGTAGTTTCTTTTGGTAATTATAGTAGAAATGCCAGATAGAGTTTTTTCTGAGTATGCTCTGTGGCTGCAGCTTAGTCTGATCTGTCACATCAGAAAAGAATTATTCTTGGGCAGTAATGTTATTTACCAATACAGTAAATACTATTTACCAAACAGTAAAAATTATTTACCGTCACGGTAAAAATATTTTTACTGGTACTATTCACATGAATAGTGAATACTATTCACATGAATAGTGAATATCCAACATAGTTTCCGCAAATGCTGAAAATTAATGGTCACTGATAAAAATGATATTATAGGATATCCGAGGATTCCGGAGTCAGATTCGAAGGAAGTCCGTATACGTGAATAGTGCCGTATACGTGAATAGTGCCGTATACATGAATAGTGCCGTATACGTGAATAGTACCGTATACATGAATAGTGTCGTATACATGAATAGTAAATTACTATTCACACCGAACGAAGGTACGGACGCGTATTGTAATCTTAACTCTGATGCTTATGGTATGCTTATATGTGATAGATAGTCTGAAATTCTGTTTTTTTGAAAATTGATCATACACATACAACTTGATACGGGTTATAGTCTTGATAACGCCGTTATGTTTTCCTAGCGCTGAGGACACGGATGTACACCGTGGCACTGGTGAATAGTGCAGACTATAATAACATGCATATTGCAGTGGCTGTGTTATGTTATTATGTGAATATATGAATAATGTATGTGATTATTGCTGTTTTGACATGAATATCTGTCATACATATTTGATACATAAGCATGAGGTTAACCGTTACCTGAGGTTCAATGGGTATTGAACCTCAGCTCTTACTGTAGCTACAGGATTTTCTGAGTGAACAGAAACAGAAACAAGGGTAAGCAGCAGGCAGAAGGACTAGCTGGAGAAAGTCCTGTAGATATGTATAGTCTTTCGAACTCTTTGTATCAGCAAACCAGTACACTACAGTGGTTGAATATCAGTTACTCTGTATTTAAAATCATTTCGTTGCTCTATTCTGATCAAATTATTTTGAAAATGCTTTAGAAAGGTTGGGGTGTTACATTTTGGTATCAGAGCCGGCATTCTGGCACGAAGTTAACTAAGTTACTCCAAACAGTCTGATATCTAGAAAGGGGTTTTGTGGTTGGCAATCAGTTTCCTTGAATTCGGTGAGCCTTCCACAAATACACCTGCCTAGTCGGATTGTCTGAGTAGCGGAGTTAGGTTCTAAGCTTTCAAAAGTGTTTTATCTGGTATGAACCCGACTCAGTTACAGTAAACCATTGGTGCCGAAGGTAGGGCCGAGTCTATGTGGATCAGCCAACCAGTCACCCTGGCACGGTGAGGCTCCCATGATAGACGCCTACCTGGCCAATCGGTTTGACTAACTAAGTTAGGCTCTAAGCCATGGTTTTAAAAGTATTTCGAAAAACAAGTACAAGTACTGATATAATACTGGTGTTGTGATACAAAAAGGACGTACACCCTAAGGAAAAGGGTTAAGAGATTAAAACCTTGATATAGAGTAGATGGCACAGAATATGGTTTCTGTTGTTAAACTTTAAGACTTTTGATATGGGAATCGGAAACTAAGTTAAATCCCCGCTCAGAGATTCAAGGGAAGTGGTACAGAGAAGTCGGTACGACTTAAGTTTTCCGGTAGACAGTAACCTACTGTTTAGGTTTCCCTTGGATAGTAACCTATCGATTTAATGTCCTTGTCAAAATAATAACTTGTTAAGGTACCCTAAGAAGAAAATCCCTACCTTGTAGAGGCCAGACACCATGCGTGTAAAGGGGCGTGGCTTCGGGGACGAAGATCTTTTGATTAAGTCCTTGACGGTGGTGATCAATTGACATAAGAGGGAAAGTACCCAGTAATTCTGGGGAGACAGTTATGTCATACTAGTGCCTATGAGAGTTGTAGGTACCCAGTAGTAAGTATATCAATATTAGTACCAAGAATCAATAGACATTATGTAGTTAATATTGCTTAGGCGAGAGAAATCTCAGAACTATGACCCCTGTGAGAGTAGGAACCCTAAGAAAATATGAGTGAGTTTTTGCCTAGGAGATAGTTCCTTAACAGAACCATACGAAAGTTGGAAACCTCAGTAGCCACCAGGTTATGGTCTCAAGGTGGGACCAAGAACCACAGAGATGTTAGTGGCTAATAGATTCCCTATAAAGTAAGTGGCTACCCGATAGGGAAAATTGAGTTAAGAATTATGCTTGGAGCTAAATGGAAAGTGGAAGTCCACAAATAGAATGACCCTAGATAAGATGGCAGACATAGAGACAACAGATAATGAAACCACTAAAGGATAGGAACCTGATAAGATTTGAGTTCTCATTATAATGATTCAGAGACGATCACTGACGCTACTTATGGGAAGTTTGATCGGAGAAGGATACCTACGGGGAGTTCTGATCAAGGAGGTTTACCTACAGAGGATGCTAACCGGAAAAGCTGACTGGTCTGAGAAGACTGAGTGAAGCGCCGAGTAATGTGCCGTAGAGCAGAGCCACCGTGACGACGAACCGTAGAGTGGAGCCGCCGTGACAACAAACCATAAAGTAGAGTTACCAAGTGCATCGGTTCTCAAGGTAAGTACATTACAATGAATCTCACATCGAATAGGTTCCTTAGAGCGAAGGTTTCAGTAATCTAGTATATTACCATGAGTCGCTCCAGTACTATATAGCACATATTGTGTTTATAAGCTAGCAGAAGCCCACGGTTGTTAGACAACAAATACGAGAAGTGACCCAAAAAGTTTGTGAAACCCGAGGATAACGGGCAAAGTTTGGAATAGCCAGATGAGTTAAGTAGAACAAACTAAGCATTATACATATGGTTTGAGTAGCCAAGGAAAGAGGTCCGAATACGTGTAATTAGTGATGACCTTCTAATGTTAGTTGTCTGATTCCTAAGTAAGGTTTTTTTTAAAAAAAATTGAATTTTTGAACTTACCAATGCACCTGCTATTTTGAAATTTTCGGAGTTTACTTTCAAATTTGTGAAATCGAGTTTTCAAATGAAATATTTTTCAACAGAATTTGAGACCACAGTGATGGTTATGATGTTGTCTTGTACAAACGGTTTTGTTAGAACCCAGAGTTTGAAACTGAGTTTTCAACTATGTTGTGGTAAAGTCAGTACAAAACTGGAAGGACAGAAGCTGTTGTAGATGTACACAGTTTGCTGGGTCTTGCTAGATGTTTTAAAATGTTTGAAATCGCTGGCCTTTGATAAATGTTCTTTTTGAACAAAAATTTTTGGAGGGATTTTGTTTGAGAAAATGGAAATCGCACCAGCAGTGAACGCACCCAATCCATAACATTTCGCCTAGGGCGTATGTTTTGATTAGTAAAACCTGACTGTCTATGACTGGACTGAGTTCCGCTAGATAGGGTTGCTACTTTATGTGCCAGTGTGAACACTGGGTCTCCTAAGAAAGGGGCGGAGGTTCTCCCACATTGTTGATAGTACTGTTGAGACTGGATTCGAGGATTGGGGTAAGGCGCTCACTGTACCAAATGGTTAAAATGATGGTGTGTACTCTCAATTGTAAAATTTTGTGAAATAAATTAGCTCCCTCAAAGATATGTGCCGGTAATAAAAGTTTTTGAAAATGATCCGGCAGTGAAAAATGTTTTCACGAATTTGTGATGGCAGCGATTAAGTTTAAAAAATGTTATAGCACTATTACTTTGTGGTATAGTGCAGATTGTGAAATGTACTGAAACCACGGAAATTTTTCATGTTTGAAAATTTGAAAATGAGACAAGAAAATAATTTTGGGTAGCAATGACATGATTGTCGACGCTATCGTGTTGAAAAGAAAAGCAGTGTAATTGGGAATTATGGTACAGGAACAGCAACTATTAGAAAGGTTTGGAATACTGAATTAGTTAAGTCAAATAATAGCTTTGGATTCTTTTTACCAATTTTCTTGTGACATTCATGATAGGAGAAGAATGGGTTAATCAAAATATTCAAGTGATTGATAATGAGGATTTATGATTTGAGGATGTGATTGAGATTAAATTTCAGAGCCGCGTAGCGGAAGATGGTAAGTAGAAAATTTATTGAATATTGGATTCTGTAGGCCCAAAATTACTTTCTAGGGGATGAATATTTTTATTGGTGTCTAGGAAAGTGATTGAAAGACTAAGCCCCTATTTGATGGTTATTCATTTTGTTGCCGTTGTAAAAAGTATGAAGAGATTTTCGCTAGATTTACACTTACCTAGCTAATTTATATGAGTAACAGATGACAATACCATAACAGAATACGGACATAGTCTTGATTATACAGAATAACTGGCTTAAGTTTGAATTTAATAAGATAAAGTTGAGTTTGGCAGGAAAACTCGAAAATCCTTATGAATCCTAGAATAAGAGATTACAAACATTAGCAAGAAGGCTAGACTATATTATTTCAAGCATCAAGAGCAACAGTTGGTACAATCCCACCACAAGCGTTGACCATCTCAAGTTTAAGTTTATTAATTTCTTCTTGAGCGGCTGCACTTGAGAGAGGACCATCAGAAGACATTGTTTGTCTCAATCTAGCTATTTGCCTCATAGTGCTTCGAATTTTTACATAAGGCCAATGCCTTATTCCTTCTCTATGGCATATTTTCATTAAGACATTTTTGCATAGACAAACTTGTTTAGCCGCTTCTTGTTGAGGTAAATGGAATAAGTCTCTAAGATCATTTATTGACATTGATGAAGCTCTAATATTTTGTTCAGCTCTTGATCGGTATGGATTACTAGGTATGGGGACTGAAGGATTATTATTTACAACCATGAGCTCTTTTCCTTTATTGGATATATTTTCTGTATTGGTTGGAAATGAACTATTAGGGAGTTCATTTTGATTTTTAGTCCATTCCAAACCAACACAGAGGGCCTCATAGTAGGCTGATAGGGGATCCGACACCAGGACATATCCTAAAGATTTTTTATTCAAACAATAATTTTCTAGAAAATGTTTGACATCATCTAAATTCTTCTTACCAAAGTCAAATACTTGAGGACTGAAAGAACCTCCTTGTACGTCCTGGTGAAAGACAGCGTGGCATATCATACCAATCCTCCCATGAACTTCAAGTTTATGGTATTGAAGTCCATTGGTATGAATAATCTCTCGTAGAACATGGCAGCAACCACATGAAAATGGATTAGTAGTCTCAGTCAAGGTAGAAGCAGGATTCCTTGGTTGAGAAGGTACCGTAGACTCCATAAGTTCTGCCACATTACGACACCTTTGGACAGGTCGCCTTGATGGACCTGCTTCAGATTCCTTTCTGTTAGTAGTTGTAAAAATAGAATCTTGTATCCTTAGAGGAGGAGTAGGAATGTTAATCGTTGAGGCAGATGGATGAACGTTCATACTTACGGGATTTTGGGGAAATAAAGAAGAATAAGGGTATGATGCATTGTTTGACAAATCAGACAACATGTTAGTCTGATAGTCATGAAGTAAGGCTTCAAGAAAGAAAGGGTTGAATGAATCGGAGACTGGAATAGAGTTACTTGAACCGGCCATGTTTAAGGATAATGTGGAAGGTTATAGTGAAGATTACGATCGGAGAGGAAATGAATATTTTGTGAAGTTTGAGAGAACGTGAAACATTTACTCTTTCTTTACTCGATTTATAGCTGGGCTAGCAACGTCTAGATTTTGTTAAGCAGCATCGGATTCTCATCTGTCGTTGGCTCAGAATAGTGCAGACTTTGTTGTTATGCGGAAAATTTTATGGCACCGCACCCTAGTGCACCCTAGCCACCGTTAGGGGTCGCAGTTTCCTAGACCTTTGCAGACAGAAATCGCTATGGCATTTATTGCTAGCTGTGTTTTCAAGAAAATAAGTTTGGACATTTATACGCACATTTATCTAAGAAATCTGTCTTAGATGTGCAGCTGACTCAAGATGTCGGAATTGACATTTGAAAATAGGATTTTAAGCGTAAGCGTGCTAAGGTGATAGTAATCTTGGGAAGGGTGACTTTCTAATAATATTAGATGAACCGGAGAGAATCCGAAGATTTGAAATGATGATGAGAATAGTATCTATGATGATACTTGGTACCAGAATTAAGAGAATTGGAGTGATAGACAAACCCAGAAAATAGAATTTTTCCTGGATCACTAGTTGGCATGCTAGTACAAAGGAAGAGGTTGAATTATAGAAAATGAAATGGAGCATTTGTGAAATGTTCCCAGTTTAATGGAGCTTTGAATAGTAGGATGTATGCTAGATAAGCATGTATAAGGAAGAAGTATATTAGAGGTCTAGATAACCTTTTGAGTTTATATGTTCAAATTTCGAGGACGAAATTTATTGAACAGGGGGAGAATTGTAACATCCTGAATTTTGGACCTAAAGACTAGAAAATTAGCCTATTTTCGGAGGACTATTAGACCCTATTTTTGAAAATAAATTATAACTCAAAATCCTTGAACTAAGTAGTAAACAACTGCACATATTATGAATCAGTGAATTTTTGTCTCGAAGATGGTGTCACCCGAAGTAATTTCTGTTACCGGCAGTGTCCGACTTAAAATCTTTGACAGATTACGAAATACCCTGAATGAGGTCAAAAATTCAGTTGACCCAGATATTTTTAAAGAGGAAGAATAGAGCTTCAGGGCTGTGCTTCCGGATTTTTGAAATTTTGCAAAAGATCACGCGATCAGAACACCGAACAAGGGATTTTATCAGTAAAAAAAACACTATTTAAATTATTAAAATAATAAAAAAAAAAACAGCCACGAGGTGCACCTCGTGTGCCATTTTTTTTATTTTTTTAATATTTTGAAAAATTACGCAAATGACCCAAAAACAAGAAATTACACTTAAGGACCCATTTTCCAACACTATAAATAGAAGCTTCATTTCTTCATTTTCTTCACACCAAACTCAGAGAACAACAGTTGAGTTTAAGAGAAGAGTGAGAATTCTTAGAGTTAGAGAGAGAGAGTTTAGAGTAAAGTTCTTGAAGCTGGAGAGAATGAGCAGGAACTTCAAGGGTAAGTTCTTTGGTTTCTAGTCTTAAGATTTGGTAGTTTCTTTTGGTAATTATAGTAGAAATGCCAGATAGAGTTTTTTCTGAGTATGCTCTGTGGCTGCAGCTTAGTCTGATCTGTCACATCAGAAAAGAATTATTCTTGGGCAGTAATGTTATTTACCAATACAGTAAATACTATTTACCAAACAGTAAAAATTATTTACCGTCACGGTAAAAATATTTTTACTGGTACTATTCACATGAATAGTGAATACTATTCACATGAATAGTGAATATCCAACATAGTTTCCGCAAATGCTGAAAATTAATGGTCACTGATAAAAATGATATTATAGGATATCCGAGGATTCCGGAGTCAGATTCGAAGGAAGTCCGTATACGTGAATAGTGCCGTATACGTGAATAGTGCCGTATACGTGAATAGTGCCGTATACATGAATAGTGCCGTATACGTGAATAGTACTGTATACATGAATAGTAAATTACTATTCACACCGAACGAAGGTACGGACGCGTATTGTAACCTTAACTCTGATGCTTATGGTATGCTTATATGTGATAGATAGTCTGAAATTCTGTTTTTTTGAAAATTGATCATACACATACAACTTGATACGGGTTATAGTCTTGATAACGCCGTTATGTTTTCCTAGCGCTGAGGACACGGATGTACACCGTGGCACTGGTGAATAGTGCAGACTATAATAACATGCATATTGCAGTGGCTGTGTTATGTTATTATGTGAATATATGAATAATGTATGTGATTATTGCTGTTTTGACATGAATATCTGTCATACATATTTGATACATAAGCATGAGGTTAACCGTTACCTGAGGTTCAATGGGTATTGAACCTCAGCTCTTACTGTAGCTACAGGATTTTCTGAGTGAACAGAAACAGAAACAAGGGTAAGCAGCAGGCAGAAGGACTAGCTGGAGAAAGTCCTGTAGATATGTATAGTCTTTCGAACTCTTTGTATCAGCAAACCAGTACACTACAGTGGTTGAATATCAGTTACTCTGTATTTAAAATCATTTCGTTGCTCTATTCTGATCAAATTATTTTGAAAATGCTTTAGAAAAGTTGGGGTGTTACAGTTTCTACCAGTTTCTACTTAGGACATTTTTTACTTGCGTTTCAACACATATAACCCTAATAAAAACGTAAAAACATAAAATTTTAAGTTTTTATACCAGTTTTTAACGATACTAACGTCAAGTCTAATCAATAATATATAAAGTGTTGGGTCGTACGATCGCTGAAAAACTTAATGAAATGCCCTATTAATAGGATAAGTAAAATTATGTCTGTGCCCCTGTAAACAGAATAAGAGAAGATTTAAAAAGGTTTAATAAATACGACGTTCTTTGAAGTTCGCTTCCGCGAACGTACTTCTCAAACAGACAATTCTAAAATCTGATTGGCCAATATGCGTGTTGGCGCCATAAGTTGCCACGTGTTTTAAACGGCCTTAACCTCGAAGTTTCTGGATTTGCCCGTCCCGCGAACAGCGAACCTATTTATCGAACCCCTATATTTGTTTCTGATCTTGAGGCGGAAAAAGGAAAAGCAAAATTCTTTCCTGTAATCTCGTTCAAATTTCACACTCTCTGGATAACAATATCTTATTACCGAAACTTTGGTTTGAGTATGAAGACCCGGCATTTATCTTTATGGATAATATTTATGATTTTTATGGGTTTTCATGCAAGCTTGGAAGCGAAAACTATCGATCCTTACCAGGTAAGTTCTTCTTCTCTTGGTGCTGAATACTCTGTTACCGTCGATGAAGTGATTGGAGAAGTCGACGTCGGCTAGGATTATGATGAGATTATCGCGATTTATTAATGAGGCTTGATCTCGATTAGGGGTTCTGAATTCTAGATTTTAAGGGTTGGAAAACTGTCGGTTTTGGCGTTAGTTGTTTGAATGTTTAAGTATAATTGGAGAGATAGCGAACATATGTTCATATAGTAGCATGACTGATGGATACGCTCTTAAACTTGGCTTGCGGTGAGCTTGACTGTGATAAACAGTTTAAATGGATTCATTTTGAGTAGTCATTACCACGAAATTCTAGTTTAATTTTATGTAAATAGCTCGTCTGCATGACGAAGTTTAAGTCTTTTGAATAATGCATATTGGTGCGGGGTTTATTATGTTAACAAAATTATCTTTTGCCTGAACTTGATTTTCGTCTCAACCAAAAATCATTGCTAAGCATACTCTAAAAGTTAGGTTTTCAATTGAGGATTCTCTCATAAATTCTTTCTTTAGTTGTCACCTAGCAAGATTGCAAGTAACATAGTCTCGCGTCTTTAATTAGTTTTTTTCCTGTTAGGAGTTTTTATTTAGTTATAGTTGTAAAACAGCATACACTAATTTGCACATACTTGATTTTACCAGGTCCTTGGGGTTGATAAAAATGCAAGTCAACGGGAAATTCAGAAGGCTTTCCACAAGTATGTGTTCAAAATTCTTGTTTGTTGTCACAAGCAATACTCTTCTTAGATTTCTGTAACTGACCGTGTTTCATTGATGTGTGTTTTTCAAAAGGTCTTATATGAAAATGTCACCTTCTTTCATATTACTGCAAATAAAACCAAGCTTTCTTTAAAATAGAAATAGTTGTGTAATAGAACACCTGCATCAGTATACCGACCCAAAAGAGTCAGTCATCAGAAAGCATGCAAAATATTGATACTTTGTGCTTACTTTAGTGCACAAAAAGAAATTTGTAGATGAGAAGGATGTGCCATAGTGCTTATTGGAATTGGTACTGTTGTTATGATTTTCATCAATTTGAGTGGATGTTTTATATGTATTTTTTAAAAATTGACTTTATCTTTTATCTGTATTGTTCACCATGTTTAATATCGGCCAAAATAACCTGGATTTAGTTTAATATTGGAACGGAGTTTAAGGTGATGGTTGGCCTTTAAAATGGCAAATGGGTGTCGTTAATCAGACAAGCATTTTTTGTTAATAGCTCTTATTCTGCTGTGTAGGCTCTCTCTCCAGTATCACCCAGACAAGAACAAAAACAAGGGTGCACAGGAGAAGTTTTCCCAAATCAATAATGGTAAATGAAATTGCTCTCTCCCTCTTGCCCATGTGCACAAATACACCCGTTGCTTCCTGTGACATGCTATTTTGAATGCTTAGCTTCAATTTTTTTCTTATACGAGATGCTCATGTGCTAGCCTATTTTTTTCCCCTTTCACAGCATATGAGATTTTGTCTGACGAACAGAAAAGGAAGAATTACGACATGTATGGTGATGAGAAAGGCGATCCTGGATTTGGAGCTGGTGATCCTGGAGATCAGAGTGGATATACTTATTTCACAAGTGGCGGACAAGGACAAAGTCAGTTTAATTTCAGACCGGGGCAATGGCAGGATATGGGTGGGCAAGGAGGTTCTCAGTCATTCTCCTTTTCCTTCAGTGGATCTGGTGGTCCTAATTTGTTTGGATTTGGTTTGGATGATCTTTTTGGTGGTATGTTTAATGGTGGAGGGCGTGGTGGTGGGAGTAAGTTTGGTGGTTTTGAAAGTTCATATGGTTCTCAATTTGGATCTAAGAGTTCCCGTCAAAGTTTTAGAGCCATAAGTTCACACATCTTCAAGAAAGAAATAGTTGATCAAGGCATGACTTGGCTTTTGTTATCATATACACCCTCATCAAAGAGGCTCCAACACTTTGAATCCATTATAGAGGAGGTCGCTAGTTCAATGGAAGGAGCTATGAAGGTTTCTATTAATTATTATCTCTTATTTTCTATTTTGATTATTGTTTGGAGTTTCATGGCTTATTTCTCTTTTATGCGACAGGTTGGAAGTATGGATTGTGGAAAGGAGGCCTCGTTCTGTCAGCAGCTTGGCATATATCCCCAAAGAGTTCCAAGGATTTTTGTTTATTCTTACAAGGGAAATGAAAAGGGTTCTTTGGTAGAGTACGGTGGTGACTTGGTTGCTAAGAATTTAAAGGCTTTCTGTCATGACCACCTGCCAAGATTTTCAAAGCGGACTGACATGAATTCTCTGGAAGCATTTATAGCTTCTGGAAAGTCGCCTGGGGTGATTCTTCTATCCTCTAAAAAAGACACTCCAGTAATTTGGCGTGTTCTCAGTGGCCTGTATCACAAGCGATTTACATTCAGTGATGTGCAGGTATGTTAATGCTGGTCATGAAACTCTCTTATATGTTTCTATATTTTGACCTGTATTGTCTGGTCTTGTCCTTTGTCCTGTATTATTTTATTATATTGAGTGAGTTGGAAGAGGCCAGAAAAATTCCAGTAAATTGTATGCAGACGTTTTGTTTTAAATGCTGCTTGCAAGAATGCAAGGTGAACGGGATGCAATTTAAGCATTTTCATGGAAAGCTGATGACTGATATATATATATATATATATATATATATATATATATATCTTGGTGATCAGTTTTCTAGGACAATATGAATAAGATGAACATTTTATAGGGAAATGATGCTGCTTGTTTCTTTTTGTTTTGAAGAAAGATCTAATGTTTCAACTAATATGCGTAGGTTCAAGATGTTTCTGATCCAAGAGTGAAAAAGCTGGGAGTTGATGCACTCCCGGCTATAGTTGGTTGGCTACTTAATGGAGAGAAGCGGATTCTGAAAACAGGGATTTCCGTAAAAGATATAAAATCTGCAGTTCATGATCTTGGTAATATGCTTGATAGTTTTGAAAAAGTAAGCAAAAAGGCAGCATCAAGTGAGGCCAAAAAAGCACCCACTGATTCAGATGAGACACAGACGCAATTACTTTCTCGATTGAACTTTGATGTTCTTTGTGGCGAGAGAACCCCAGTCTGCATAATTGGTGCCTTTAGATCCTCTAAAGCGAGAGAAAAGCTGCAAAAAATCCTGTCTTTGGTAAGTGTATCTTTCTTTCAAGCAAGGTTCTTTTATGATTATAATCATTTTTCGACCTAGAGGAACAAATTATTATATTAAACTGAAGTTCTTAGTTGAATGTTGGTGAAGAGCAATACACAGGCAAATAAGATGTTAGACTTGGGCAATATATATACTTTAGTAATATATCAGTTTAATCTAGGATCACCGATTACAAGATAAGCATTTTCTCCAAAAGCAATAAATGACAATCCTTTTCTTAGGCTCTTTTTCCAAAATCAAATCTTTTAATAAGAATTTGCGTGTTTGTAATTTCAGGTATCTCAGAAATCTTTCTCAAGGCAATCAAATCAAGCATCAGGCTCAAGGGACTCCATATCCTATGCCCTCTTGGATGCTACAAAGCAACCCTCCTTTCTTAAAGCATTTGATAAAACTGCATTTAAGTCATCAGATGTGTTCTTGATTGCCTACAAGCCTAAAAGAAGGAAGTTTACTTCCTTTCTGGGTGAAATGACGATGGAGAAAGTAGAGAACTTTATTACTTCAGTTCTAAGTGGAGATATACCTTTTAGGGAAACAAGAGAGAAGCCTGTACTAAAGTAGAGCTTTGGGCAATGAAAGACACTGATCTTTGCAGCGTTATAATGTAATGTACATATTCAAATATGTTATAGGATTGCTTTATTGATCTTTTCTCATCTTCGTGGGGGGCTGTTGCCGGATCTCCGTGGCAAGGGCAGTTTTTTAGGACACAAACTTTGTACACCTCCTGTTTAGAATATAGGACTAAACTAGGTTCTACATTTATTTAAAACAGAAGATGAGAGCATTCTTTTTGAGATGATAGAGTAGTTGTTATAGAGTACCATGGAAAGATTTCTTTCTTTCTGTTTCCTTCTCTTGTTTTTTGGTTTCTGTGAATGCGTATCTAACCAAATTCAGCAAAGATTACGTCAGCCAGTTGCCATTGGTGAGTCTTCTTTCATTATCATCCACCTTTCTGCCAGGGGGATGGAAGCTCTGTTTTTCTTAAGAAGAAAAAAATCGTCATATGAAGGAAGTTCACCTCATAACCTTTAATAACTTGATATAAACATTTGAAAATTGCACATGGGTATCTTTGAATATTGAGCAGAATCTCCTCAAATTGAGGAGATTGTTAGGTTGATGATGCATCAGATTGGATTTGACTTCAATCTAAGGTTTGGTCTGGATAGTACTTTGGGTTGTACAAAACAGCCTGAGGTTCGTTCTGATTTAGCACCAACCCGACTTTGGGACTAGACAAGTTCAGTAGACTACCTGAACTAGTCCAGAGTCTAGGATCTATTTGTTTTTGTTTTTTGCCTTTTTTGAAAGGCAATATTTGAAACCTAATAAGACCATAACAATATATATAATCATATAAAATACACCACAAAATACTAAAACCTAATCATAAATCCGTAATAATTTCTAACAAAAGGTTACACTAATAAAAATATATATATATTCCGTCCGCCCCGAGAATACCAGTATGGTATAGTCGGCCCAATATTATTTCGGGCCAACTTTTTTCACCAAACTAAGTGAGGTCGGGTTGAGTTGCTTGGACCACCGGATTTCTTGTTCATCCTTAGTGGGTGTAATAGAAAACTTGTAATATGAAGCCCGTACTTAAAAAGAAGAACAAAAAACAAAAAACTTTGTGTTGCTCATAGCGAATAAACAATTGCAAAATGAAGATTTTTTAACGGGATTTTTTTAAAAAAATTAGCTAAGAACGGGAAATTCTTGGATCATGTAACGGTAAATTAAGTTAATCCTAAAACCAACGTATAAAAAAGACAGTACTGTACTACATTTTGTATGTTTAATTATAATTACTAGTAGAGTACCGCTCAGGATCAAATGTTAGCAAAAGCAGCCATAGCATTTTAGAGAATACGTTGGGCTCATAGATTTGAGTAGGTAGGTGGGGCCGTGGGGGTTTTTATGGATTAATAAAAAGCCAAGTGGCATGTGGCGGTGCCACGCGAGAGCCACTTCGGATTGAGAATTGAATACACAACTTCCTCAAAACAAGCGACAATCTACCCTCTTGTTTTCCACCTTCCCTCGTGGTTTTAACCAAACCTAATTTCTCCTCCAACGCTATTTATAATTAAGCTGCTTTAACACAATTAAAAAATACGTTAAACTCATTAATTAGCCAAGATTGTACTATATCTCGTGATTTGCCCCAATTTTCAAATATTTAATGTAGTCCTCATTCCACAAGAATTGGCAAGTAAATGGAGTCTTATCTATCCAGCTAGCCTTGAAGATAACTATACTTAAAGCTTTAAATTGACTCTATAATTTGAATATAATCAATATAATTTTTTTATACTCTACTATAAACTAAGTTTTATATTAAGAATCGGAGATATTAGGATTAATAATGTTGGAGATGATCCGATGGAAGTGAATGGTACCAACATTATAAGTATACATTTTCATTGATAGACCAATTTTAGGACCGATTTTAAACTGTTTTTTTTGGAAAAGCCTTGGGATAATTTGACTTTTGTAGATACCCGGCAACATCTATTGTCAACATTACTCCATATTTTCCATTTTCCTTTATTATCCAAAAAAGTAGCAAATATGAACTCGATGTCCATATGATATGTAATTACAATATATTTCCACAATAACTAAGCAACATGTAATAGTAATAAATGATGACCGGTTATATTATATTCACTTGTTCTTATTGATTATGGGCCTGTTTGGGAACTCCCCAAATGGACTTATATCCCATTAGATGAGATAATAAGTCCATCAAAAAAATTAAAAATGTTTGGAAACACTTTTATTTTGATGGACTTCAATGGGCAACGGGGGGTTTTTTTTTTTTGAAGCTCCCATTTGTGGCTTTTGATCCCATTAATGGCTTCTCATCAATTTTTTTTAATGTGGGGTCCATTTGTTAAATTACCATTTGACCCCCTCCCCCCCTATTTTTTGTCTTAATAGAGTAAAAGAAAATAGGCGATATTCTTTCATCTATTGTAGATACTAGATATTGTAATATCTTGCAAGAAGGAAATATGATGATCAGTAGATATTCCCAAAATGATGTGGAATTTAATCAAGCTGAAGAAGGAAATATGGGTGAAGAAGATAATGATGATTCACTTGATAATAATGATCTGCTTGATGAAGCATCCTCATGAACACGAATGAATGATCATAGGGATTAGGTTTATTGAAGTACTTTATTGTGTTGTAATTTATTTAATGGAATTTTATTATTTTATTTGGAAAATTTATATATATTTTTAATTTTTTATCCCAAATTATCACATTTTATACAGCACATATGTGTGTGTGTGAGAGAGTTTGATTCATACCATTTTCAGTCATTTTACATCTCATCTATCTTTTTAAAAGCTACGCCAAACAAGTTCCCATCACAAACAAAAGTCACTTCTGCTACTGTTATCTCAAACACAAATTACATCAGAAAAAAGTCCATTAAAAAAAGTCCATAAAAAACAAAAGCCACTTCTCCCACAGCAATCTCAAACAGGCCCTACATTGTTTCATTGATATCTTATAATAATTCTCCTTTTTCTAGTGAGTGCATATTTTTTTCTCTTATTAGAGACAATTTTACTTAAGTCATTATTGACATTAAATATACATTTTTTTTATTGAGATTTAAATTTTAGTTTACCATGAAAGCCGCCTGCAGGTTTGTCTCTTATTACTCACTGTTTAAACTTCTTTTTCAGCCTGACGCAACACCAAAGGATTGGAGCATTCTTTCAATTATTTAAAACAGAAGATGAGAGCATTCTTTTTTAGATAATAGAGTAGTTGTTATAGAGTACCATTGAAAGATTTCTTTCTTTCTGTTTCCTTCTCTTGCTGTTTTTTGGTTTCTGTGAATGCGTATCTAACCAAATTCAACAAAGATTACGTCAGCCAGTTGCCATTGGTGAGGCTTCTTTCATTTTCATCCACCTTTCTACAAGGAGGTTGAAAAATCTGTTTTTCTTAAGGAAAAAAATGGTCATGTGAAGGAAGTTCACCTCAACCTTTAGTAACTTAATGTAAACATTTGAAAATTGCCCATGGGTATCTTCGAATATTGAGTAGAATCTCCTCAACCTGGGGAATATTGAGTAGAATCTCGTAGTGAATAGACAATTGCAGAATGAAGATCTTTTAGGGGGAATTCTTTTTCTGGCCAAGAAGGGGAAATGCTTGGATCATATATTGGTAAATTAAGTTAATTCTAAATGGGAAATAACTTAAGCGGTCTAGAACCGACGAAAAAAAGACCGTATAATATATATATATATATATTGCTATAAAAATTTTAGGAGAAGGGGTGGGCTTACTCATAATCCAAGGACAAGACATTTGGAGTCCACTCCATACGGAATTCAGGACTAAGAATACATATACTTCCACCTTAGCCTGAGTTACTGTTGTTTTGCAAACCCCTAATATGCCTCCCCTAGTGTCTTGATCAACTCCAAGATCGAATCTCCTCCTTTTTAGTGAGAATGTCCCACTCCTTTATCAGTTTTTTTTTTTATACAAAAATTTTAGGAAAGGGGTTAGGTTCATCCACAGTCTAAGGGTAGGGTCCACAGGGGATACTGGCCAGAGAGTACACATGCATTTACCTTTACCAGCGTTGCTTCCTAGACCCCTAGGATGTCTCCCCCAGCACCTTGACCAACACAGAGATCGAACCCTCTCCCTTAAGGTGAGGAAGACTGACCCCACACTAGTTGAACCCAAGAACAAGGGGTATACTCCTTTACCAGTTGAACCTAAAGATAAGATGAGGGGTGATGTTTATTTATTATTACTAGGACTGCTCAGTATCAAATGTTAGCAAAACCAGCTATGGCCTTTTAGTTCTGAACACGTTTGGGTCATAGTTTTGAGGGAAATCACAGAGCCCAAACTATCAAAAAAAATATTTTAAAAAAAATCTAAGAAAAAGTCACATATCAAATAAGGTCTCAGAGCCTTTTTTGATATTATTTCATAAATCAGTTGTTAAATTTGATTGTTAATAGTAATGATTTAGTTGTTAACGAGATTGATTTAGTTGTTACTCCCTCCGGTCCTAATTATAGGAACTTTTTACCAGAATTTGGAGAGATTAAAGATAGAAGTTAAATTAGTTAATTATAATTATTTTCCGAAAATACCCCTCTAGACAAAATTAGTTGAATTCGCGCACAGTACCCTTGCTTCCTGATTAGTCCTAACACTCCGTCTTTGATTTCTCTGCTCAAAATATAGCGAGGCACAATATATTAACCCCTAATAAATATACTGTGGGTTAATATAGCGAGGCAAAATATAGCTTGCAAAATATTCTTGACACATTTATTTATTACTCCTAATTTATTAGTCTTAACACATTTATTCACTTTGGACGGTTAAAAAGAATATTTTTAAGGAATATTAAAATTATTTTATTTAAAAATAAAAAATAAAGTAGAATATCTCACTTGATAGAATATAAGTGTGTTGTTAAATTGATTATTGTAGAAAAAGTATTAGTAGGGGTAATATAGGAAAAATATGACAAAAATTGCTCAAAATTTTTTTATAAAAAAAAGTATAATTGAGGTGTATATGACATTAATGAGTTATAAACATTATTTACTTTATTAAATATATAAGTGTATTATTAAATTGTTATTGAGAAAGTATAAATAAGGGTATTATAGGAAAAAATTGACAAAACTTAAAATTTGCTTTTATAATTAGGACCAAAACCAACTCTAAAAAGTGTTCCTATAATTAGGACCGGAGAAAGTAACATTTATAAAATAATACCAGAAAAGGTCATGGGGTTTTTTTTGACATGTGACTTTTTTGGGGCATTTTTTTAACATTTTTTTTGCTACTTTAAGCTCTGAGGTAGATTTTCCCTAATTTTCAGTAGGTAGGTGGGCCGGTGAGGGATTTTATGGATTAATAAAAAGCCAAGTGGCATGTGCCGATGCCACGCGAGAGCCAAAACTTACGGATAATCTCTATGCACTTCGGATTGAGAATTGAATACACAATTATCCGTGCATAGAAATAAAAAATACATTAAACTCATTAACTCCATCTTAAAATTTAATAATCCCTTCTATCCTAATTATAAGATATAACTTTTATACAATGATCGACTAAGAGAAAATTGTATATTTATATAAAAAATTTAATGATATGACTTGTAGATAGAATAAAAAGAGGAAAATATTTTTCTCTAACTAATAAATAGAACCATAGGATAGGAGTAGTTCAAAAACAAAAAGGAAAAAAAAAAGATACGAGTAATTTCAAGATGAAATTATTATTCTTTCCGATTTTAATTATAAGACTAAATTTTTTTTTTTTTGGGAAAAAATTAAGGAAGTTAATTAAATTAGTTTAGAGTATTTTTATTTGTTTCAAACTAATTATTTTAACTAATAAACTAATATAGAATCTAATGATACATAACATATGATATAATTAAGTAACTTACTTCGTTTCCTTAATCTCTCTAAAAAAAAGTCAACCCGATCTTATAATTAGGACCAGAACTAGTATATATATATTTGGTTCTTTTATATATATATATATATATCATCATCATCATCATCAAATAGTTGGTATGATCAGCTAGCAGTAATTTCAAGATGAGCCTGGATTCAAAAAAAAAAAAAAAAAAGCATTGGAGAACAATCCATGCTCATCTTGAAATTACTGCTAGCCTGGATTGTTCTCCAATGCTTTAAGGCTATATACACTATGATTCCTAACTCTGAGGTCAAATGCCACTCATAATTTAACACACACAAGTTACTCAAAGGTTGTTGTATATCTCGTTATTTGCCCCCAAGTTACTTAAGAGAACTATACTTAAAAGCTTTAAGTATAGTTCTTTTAAATATTTGTGTGTAAATATACACATGTGTATTTTTACCCTATGAACGCCCAACACCACATGTTTTTTTAGGATAAAAAATATACATGTGGTTTCTAAATGGGTGTAAAAGTCACACTGGACGTTAAATTCAAAGCGTTGACAGTTAAATGAAAACTTTTTGACTAATTATGATGACATCGATGCTGACTTTGGCAGATTGAAGGGAAAAAAAAAACTGAACACCTTTTCTGAATTTTTTTTATTCACTTTTTCTTTTCTCGTGCTTTCGTCTTCGTCTCTTCCGTTTGTTTCTTCGAGTCTTCTTCCCTCTCTTCCAACTCCACACACCGTCACGGGGCATTTTACCGGCTTCACATTCCATTCCTCTCTCTCTCTCACACAGACACTCTCAATATAACCCTTGTCTTCTCAAGATCCCTCGTTCTCTACTCTACCTACTTTTTGTTATAGGTATTGCGATGTGTGTGTGTGTATACAAGTCTAATAACACATACCCTTGAACAATACTTTTTCTTTTTCAGTCTCTCTCACTCTTGGTAACGTAATGTAGCGCTATCTCCTGGGTTTTGTTGGTTAACTTTTAGGCCCTTTTTTTTTTTTTTTACAGTGGAATCCTAACATAGTTTCTGCGATAAAGCCTGAGAAGATATTTGCTTTGTTGAATGAATAGGTGGAGTTAATTTTACTGTTATCTCTGGGAGGACAATAAAATGCAAAGAAAGAAAGGGTAAGTAAGAGTTGCAGCACAAGAAACGCAGGGTATAGACTAGAGAAAGAGGGATTTTTGTGGTTGGGGTAGTGAATAATGTTTGGAGAGCTTGAGCAAAAAAAAAAATGTTTGGAGAGACTGTACTAAAGTGATCATAGGCTACTGTCAACAAAAGCAGGAGAGAGAGGAAAGGGGCGGGGGGGGGGGGGGGGACGAACGAGCAAATCAAGGATGTTTCAACAAGTCACCTACTCCACGATGACGGATGCCATGATGCTCATATGTCAGCTTCCATATAATCAAATTAACAGTCAACATTTTCAATTTAATGGTTAATGTGACTTTTGCACCTATTTAGTAATCACATGTGTATTTTTACCCCTAAAAAAAGTATATGGTGTTGAGCGCTCTTAGGAGTAAAGCACATGTATATTTTTGTACCTTAACTCTAGTAATAAATGATGACCAGTTATATTATATTCACTTGATCTTATCAATTACATTCTTTCCTTGAGATTTTATAATAATTCTCCCTTTTCTAGTGGGTGCATATTTTTCTCTCTTGGAGACAATTTTATTATTAAATATACATTTTTTTTAATTGAGATTTAAATTTTAGTTTACCATGAAAGCCGCCTGCAGGTTTGTCTCCTATGAATCTCTGTTTATACTTCTTTTTCAGCCTGACGCAACACCAAAGGATTGGGCAATAGCAAGAGCAGACGATTATTTGTCACATCAAAGGAATGGGCAAGTCCTATGTTTTACTACCTCCGATCCTAATTATAAGAACTAGTTGACTTTTTTTTGGAGAAGTTAAGGAAGCTAAATAAGTTACTTAACCATTTCATATGTTGTATATCCATAGATTATATATTGGTTTATTAGTTAAATTAATTAGTTTGAAGAAAAAAATAAAAATAAAATTACTCTAAAGTAATTTCATTAGCTTCCTTAATTTCTCCAAAAAAGTCAACTAGCTCTTATAATTAGGACCAGGGAGTATTTTATTTCCTCTTTGGCAGTTATGCTTTATATATTCCCTTTGTTCAAGGGCGAAAAATAAAAGGGAGAGTTTTAGCCTTAAAGCTGTGACTTTAATTTCAGTTAATCATTAAAAGATTATAAAATTTCACTATATTCTCTGCATGATTATTAAAACCAGATCGAACCGGCCGGTTCAGACCGAAAACCGGTGAACTGGCCGTGAAGCCGGTCCAGTCAGGCATAGAAACCGGGGTTAGAGGGGTTTTTTTTTCCCCAAAAAACGTCGATTGAAAATGTTTCTAGAGAAAAAGAGAGATGGAGAGAAACTGAGCCAATAATAACAATAGATCCAGTGAAAAACAGAGTCAATAACAACAGATCCGGTGAGAAGAAGAGAAATAGAGTCAATAACAACAGATCCGGTGAGAAGAAGAGAAACAGAGCCAAAAATAACAACAGATCCAGTGAAAACAGAGCCAATATGAACAGATCCGTTGAGAAGAGAGACGCCATGAACAGATCTGGTGAGAAGAGAGACGCCAAGCACGAACCAGAAAACGCCGAGCAAATGGGGGTCTGTGATGGCTAGGTGGAAGGTCTAAGCTGATTTTTTTAAGCTGGACGGACAAACAGCTTCGAGAAAGAAGAGAATGGGCATGAGAGAAGGCACATTACATGCACATAATTATGTCCTTCTTAGATGCCCATATCTCTAATTAGAGGTATGGGAATATTTTTTTTGATTTTTTAATTTTTTTTATATATTTTATTTATATAGATTTAAATCATATATTATTTTCTGAGATTTTTTTTACACCCAATATCTCAAATTAATTAATTTCTATAATACTGGTGTTACAGACAAATGCAGAACTAGAAATTAATTAATTTGACATACTGGGTGTAAAAAAAATCTCAGAAAGGAATATATAATTTAAATCTAAATAAATACAATATATAAAAAAATCAAAAAAATATGTTAGAAGTATAAACACCTAAGAAACATATAATTATATGCATGGAATGAGAACCCCGACATGAAAAAGAGGGAGAGATCGGAATTGAAGAGGGCCGGCGAAGCAAAAAGAAAAAGGAAGGAAGAGATAAAAGAAGATGAGAGTCGGATATAGCCAAATAGGTATATAGTCTCAAAAGCATTGTGATATAGGTTTCTAGCTTTTGGCTCAGAGTATAGGTTTCTAGTTTCAAATGCAGAAGACTGGAAGAGAGAACAAAAAGCTGTTGCTTGGAAAAGTTGTTTTTGACTTTTCGTTGCTTGCACGCTACCACTAGATAAGAGCTTAGGAAGTTTCAATGGTCCGGTTAGCAGGCTTACGGATAAAAAGCATTGGTCCTAGGGAAGTTTGCTCTTTTCTCAATGTAAAATAAGTACCTGTAGTTTTATTTACTCTATTATCTTATTATAATTTTATATTAATATATTAAATATATTAATAACATTAAATTTTTATTTTTTTTATCGGTTTGGTCCCGGTTTAACTTTGGTCTGACCCATAACCCAGTACCCCGACCGATTCACTGACCGGTTCAGGTTTAATAACCTTGATTCTCTGAGGTTAAAATAAAATTAAGTGTTATGCATAAAAAAGATAATGATATTCTTATTTAACTTGTTTTATAAATTGTTTTATTTATTTGTAAATGTTTTTATTTATTTTCTAGTTGCCTATATTCGTCTAATAAATTGTCAAGATATTTTTAATTCCGTAGGTTCTTTTGAATCCCTATATTTATCTTACAAATATTTTTATTTATCTTGTAAATACACATATTTCTCTTATAAATTTTTATATTTGTTTTGTAAATTGCCACAATATTTTTAATTCCCCAAGTTCTTTCGAATTCTTTTATTTTGTTTTGTAAATGTCTTTGTTTGTATTGTTTTGTCTTATAAAATATCAAAATGTTTTTAATTTCCTAGATTTTTTCGAATCCGTTTATTTATCTTATAAATACTGATATTTGAATTGTGAATTTCTAAATATATCTTGTAAGTGCTCTTTTAAACAAAACCCAAAAAAAAAAAGAAGGACATTATTACATTTTCATATACAAAATTTAATTTAATTTTTACCCAAGGGTTTAAGGTGATGCAGTAAAGTTTCAGAATATTTTAGAATTAATCGAAATTAAGTCACATCCCTAAAAACTAAATGGAATTTTCCCAAAACAAAATGCCCTCCAACACTGCATTTATTCCAAGGACTCTTGACTCTATTAAAGCTGTCAACATTCTTATAAGAGATTGTTGTTTGGATCATCCATTGAAGGACATCATCAGAGAGACTCGGGACCTTCTATTTCAGGATTGGAGCGTTGAAGTCTTCTACACTCCGAGAGAAAACAACTCTTGTGCAGACTATATGGCCAGGCAGGGTCAGGATAACCAATTGGTGGGGGACATGATTCTAATACCAACCGTTCCTTCTGGATGCCTTCCATTGTATTTAAGAGACCAATTGCTTTGCCAGTCTTAGTTTTTGGCTTCTTAGTATTTAGGGCTTGACTTTCATTGTCTTGTCCCTTTTCTTTCTCTCAAGCTTCGGCTTGCCATATTGTATCAAAAAAAAAAAAAACTAATAAGTCACATTGTATTTTGCCTTTTTTTTTATAGCTTAATCGAGTAAATAGATCTCAATTTTGAAAATATCTAATTAATTGAGGCAACTCAAATATTCTAATTTTGATTGATTTATGATATACAAAATAAGTTAGTAAGATAAATTAATCTTAACTTACATGAACAGACTTTTCGAACATCAATTTAAATAGATCCAAATATCCTCAGACATTTTCGCCAAAAGCTAATCTGATTCAAGCAAATACCAAAACCAAACACGCCCGAATGTTTCTTTAACATATGTTCATTTGTCATGAACTTATTGAAAGCCATAATTTTGGATCTGGTGGAGTGTTCTTTCAAATATTAAAAAGCGCCTCCCCAGCTAGGGGTGTAAACAGGCCAGGCCAGGCCAGGCCTGCCCCTTAACAGGCCAGGCCTGTTATGTAGGGAAGCGGCCTGAGCCTGGCCTGTGGCCTGTTACAGGCTTATATTTTGGCCTGAGCCTGGCCTGTGGCCTGTTAAGAGGCCTGTTTTTCAAAAAAATCCTGTACCTAGACTAATAGGCCACAGGCCCCAACAAAAACAGGCCGAAAACAGGCCTACTATGTTTACAGGCCGAAAACAGGTCTCCTGTGTGTACAAGCCGAAACTAGGCCTCTTGTGTGTACAGGCTGAAAAAATGATATTATTTTAACAATGCAAAATTTATGATACATTGGATGGACTCACTGAACATGAAGTGCAGGAATTTGATGCTCCTTCTGAGGTTAGAATACGTACATAACAAACCTTGGAGTAATTCATTCTATTTGAACTTAAATATTGAGCAATATTATAAATTACAGGTAAGAGCAATAATTGAGGGACAATTTCTCTCCATGAAGGCTCATACAGAAAGATTTGGCATACCGTCTCCTCAGAGAATAATAGCCACTGGTGGAGCATCAGTAAATGATTCCATCCTTAGCTCAATTGCGTCAATCTTCGGCTGTGATGTTTATACAGTTGAAAGACCTGGTAAGCCATAAAAATCATCTTAGTTCTAGTTAATACTGAATTTTGAACTACAAATCATGCTATTGTTTTGCACTGAGATATGATTCTGACTTGCTGCTATTTTTTTCAACAGGCACAGATTCTGCATCTCTTGGAGTTGCACTGAGAGCTACCCATGGCTTTGTTTGCAGAGAGAAGGGAAGTTTCATTCCCATTTCTAACTTGTACACGCACAAACTGAAGGAAACATCTCTGAGCTGCAAACTTTCAGTGAAGGCTGGAGATGAGAAGCTAGTCTCCAAGTATGGCTTGTTCATGAAGAAGAGAATTGAATTAGAGAATCGTCTGATCAATAAATTTGGACGCGTCTGACATGATAAAATAATAAATTATCCAGTTCTAATTTATTTGCACACATTTATGTTCAATATAGTTATTTTCTGTATCGTCACATGTGATTTTTTTTGATATATTATATAAATCTTTTCTTCTATATGAAACTGCTTCTGTAACAGCCCCTCATTCCTCGCCAAAATTCTCTCACAGTGCTTTGCCTTTTACCCCTTCCTTTCTTCCACCCTCTTTCTCTCCCCTCTATACTGGCATATACGATGGTCCAGTGCTCACTCATCGATATTTCAGCAAACCGAGTGTTCCACCTAGATGCCAAAATCTACAATGTAGACCTAAAATCTTTAAATTCCAAATTCCAATCAGACAGATGACAACTTCAAAAAATCGACACCCAAATCAAGAACACCAAAACAAAATGACATTAAAACCCCAAAAAGAATAACTTCAAATTTGCACCCAAATTTTACTGTCCATCAATAAACCACAGCTGAGTAACTCAATCTATAGCCATCAGGTACAAAACGAGAAGATTAACAGAAGACGACCGATGCACGAAATAAATATATTTATGTAGTTATAGATCATTTTAATCAATCAAAAAAGTTGAACCAGACCACCGTAGGAATAGAACCAGAGTGAAATACTATCATTCTCAAGCAAATGCCCCTTACCTTCTTCACCGTAGGAATAGAACCAAACCACCGTGTAGAAGGTCGAGAGTGAGAGTCTGAGAGCTGCCGTGTGCCCACTCGACGAGCTGTGTGCTGCTCCTTTGTTGACTGACGACGCGACTCCACTCGACGAGCTGAGGACTGAGAGAGAGAGGTGTGACGGCCGACGCTCGACGGTGAGCAAGGTGAGGGACAGCCGGACAGGTCGAGAATCGCGATCTGGAAATTTTTGGGGGTTAGGGTTTTTTGTGGAGAGAAATGGTTGGAGAGGACACGGGAGACGGGAGTGACGAACTGACCGCTGGAGTCTGAAGCAAGTGAAATGGTTTTTCTTTTAATTAATCACTGATCCATTTATTTTCAGGTAGATATTAAAAAAAACATATATATGAAATTACACTTTTACCCCCTTAACAGGCCGGCCTGACAGGCTTTTCAGGCCTACTTAGAGGCCTGGGCCTGGCCTTTTAAGGTAAACAGGCCTAAAAGTAGGCCTTGGCCTGGCCTGTTAGTCTGACAGGCCAGGCCTGATCAGGCTTTTTACAGGCCAGGCTACAGGCCCCTGACAGGCCCCTGGCCTTTTTACACCCCTATCCCCAGCATTCAGAGCCTCTTACATTATAATACTTCTCCATTATTGCTCCTCTCGTTGACTTAATGCTTTTTTTTTCTTGGTCTAAAAACGTGTGATAATTAATTAATAGCAAAATATAATTTTTAATTTTTTTTCCTAATGGAAAAATATATTTGTTACTGTAGCTTTTCTATATATATTTGGCCAAATTAATATTATATATATATATATAACTTGAAGATAATTGATTAATTACTAATTAATTGTGGCAACTCGATCACAGACAATTTTTTTCCACAACCTCAACAAAGACAAAATTTAAATGAACAGACTTCGGAGTTTTAAATATTACAGGTATATATCTCCAGTGTGAAGCATTAACAAAGAAGAAGAAAAGCTCGCAGCGACCAGAGGCATTGAATTTTCAAAATTCGATTATAGTCCATTCATTGTGGCATCTAACAACCTTTCTTTTTGTTTTGGTTGTGTCGAAACTGTAAAGGGAAAATTGAACAAAGTCACTAGTGAACATGGAAGCTCATCCGATATCCAAAATTTCGTCTTGACTGATCCGAATCTAACCTGTGTCGCATACCTGACTATAGTGAAAGAGTCTCTTAATAGGGGTTCTTTTACATTCACAAGCGTGGAACTCACGACCTTACTTAAGTAACACAGGCCACCTACTACTTATATTAGCTCTGTGAACATGGGTAGATTGGCAGAGGAAATGTATATATGTCCAAATATATTTATTGTTTGTGTTTGATAGATAAGTTAATTTTTTTTTGGTTGAATTAAGTATTGCCAAATAGATATTAAAATTTAGTTATAGTCAATTTATTGTGACATTTTCCCCTCACTATGCCGCCCCAACGTCACTGCAGTACAGATCTAAAATGCGATTATTATGATAATTAATGGCGGCACATCCTCAAAGATAAATTAAACAAAAGAGACTTGAAATTTTATAAACACATGGCCAAAAGATTATTAATGGAGTTTGATTTTCTCATGTTGCATGAGGAAAAAAAGATTCCTACACACACATAAAATGGTAGGACCCATATATACATATAATGCTCATTATATGTATATGTGGGTCCCACCATTTTATGTATGTGTAACATGAGAAAACATTTCTCCTACAACATGAGAAATGTTTTTCCCATTATTAATACATGTGATTCAGTGACCAATTATTATTATTAATTATAATTAATTGCAGAGATGTACCTCAGTCCAATGTTTTAAAATCTAGATGGAATATAAAATCGAAAAGACCCGTGAATCTTTGTTTTAATGATTTAACTGGTTGGACATGGGGTTAAACCGATGGCGGAACAATTAGATAAATAGTTAATAGAAAATAATTATATACATATAATAATATGTATAAGAAATTAAATAAACGTATAAAAATCTAATACTATCTTTTTTATGCATAATAAATTTAATATCTAATAGTGCAAGGTAATAACATTACAATATGTGAATTATTAAGGGAAAAACACCTAGGAACTTTTACCAAAAATTATACCCAATTAAAATACATGGAAAAAGATTTACCAAAATAGAGCAGTTAATAACATCTCCTAACCTTTTTAACCAAAAAAAAAAAAAACATCACCTAACCTAACGTCACTAATGGTGTCAAGATGTATGATGCCACTAAGCTATCACGATAATTGACGCTACTAGTAGCATCACAATAATTTTTTTTTTTTGCTCAGAAGCATCACAATAATTGACTCCACTTAGTGGCGTCAAAGCATCAATTATATATTTATAATTGATGTCAGTTAAGTTAAATTGATGCCACTAGTAGCGTCAATTTTCCTTCCTTCCAGTGACGTTATTTACTTTTTTTATTATTAATTATAAATAATAAAAAGAGTAAATAATAATTTTAATTAATAATTAAGAGAATTAAAATATTTAAAATTTAGTAAATTAATTAAAGCACCTTGAAAAAATAGAGAACAAATATGGTTTCTGTCAATCTACACAACATAAAAATAGAGAACAAATATGTAAAGGTTCTATATTATCCGTATCATGTACAAACAACTAAATGTAAAGGTACAATTAATTAAATGGGGCTCTAGATTAGATATGTTTTTAAAATTGCTTTGTTCCTTTCCCTGCTCTAAGATCCTTTCCTTCTTTAAATATTCTTCGTAACAAACGGGGCCTTATTGTTTTTAAACTTTTTAAAACAAAAAACTATTCTTAAAAATAAAATCAAACAAGCTCTAAGTAATCTAAACGATGATGTATTGGTGAACTACTGCATGTCTAGGATTGAATCAAATATTTCCTAAGGTCTAATTAACTGTACCCTTACATTTAGTTGTTTGTATATGATACGGATAATATAGGACCCTTACATATTTGGTTTCTATTTTTTCAATATGCTTTAATTAACTTACTAAATTTTAAATATTTTAATCCTCTAAATTATTAATTAAAACTATTATTTACTCTTTTTATTATTTATAATTAATAATAAAAGGAGTAAATAACGCCACTAGGAGGGAAATTAACGCCACTAGTGGCATCAATTTAATAATTGACACCATTAGTTGTGTCAATTTAGTGGCGTCAATTACCGTGATGGCGTCACACATCCTAACGTCACTAGTGGCGTCAAGTCAAGTGACGTCATTAACTGCTCTATTTTGGTAATTCTTTTCCCATTTGCTTTAATTGAATATAATTTTTAGTAAAAGTTGCTACATTGGTGCTTTTTCGAATTATTAAATAACATAATATACTACAAATGGTCTGCAAATACATTGGTTTTTTTTAATAGAGTAAAATACTCTAACAATTTCTCTGTTTTTCTTTAATTACACAGATTTCTCTTCTAATTTGAAAACCTATCTAGACCACCCTTAAAATTAAAATGTATGTCGCACAAATTTCTCTTATATTTTGATATTCTATTTTTATCCACCCAAACCGTTAGTTAACAGTTAAATTTGATTTTTAAACTTTTGTTTTACTAAAATACCTTTATTTAACATTAGAATTATTTTTTAAGAAAATATATTTACCCGGGGGGGAATTTATACCACCAAATTTTTATCCTAATAGATTGTTTATTTAACTTTATACTATGTTAAAAATTTATTAATTTTCAGATTATAAAATTTTATAATTTTAATTTTTTTACCATATTTGTTGAAATAATTTATTTTAAGTTTCTTAAATGGCTAAAAATATACATCAAATACTTTTTTTTTCTATCAAATATAATAAACTACATAGGTTTGAGAGATTGTATTAAGTCATTTAAATTTATAATTTGCTATTTTTTCCGACAAATATTTTCAAAACTTACTCAAATTTTTAAAAGTTTTTTATATTTATAAGCGGTTGATTAAAATTTAGGATTTAGAATTAAGGGTAAATTAGTAAATAAATTTTATTTTTATATAAATTTTAATTAAAAAAATACTATGTTTTTTTATAATTTTTTAGAATATTTTTAATAGGGCTAACGTTTTGGATTTAAACATATGTTTTTAAAATAAAAGAAAGATTTATATAATCAAAGCCTTTTATTCTTTTTTAAAAAAATGGTTAGAGTATTTTATTATTTTTTTTAAGGTCAACTTTAGAATTCCTTTTTAGCCTTTTCAATGTTTGTTCATTAGGTTCAAAACTTGTCTGATTTTCTAAAAATTGTTTGGCCGATTTCAATCTAATTTCAAGTTCTAACTCAATCATAATTTTGATCCATCCTAACTTAATGTAAAAATAATTTTCATCAGTACAAACTCAATCACTAACAAGTCTTTGTTTTTTCCAACAAGAAATACGTTAAGCATGAAACAACTGTACAGAGTCTTTATGCTAGGAATAAGGAACTAAACAACAGGTACAAAGTCTTTATGCTAAGATTTTCGCTCGTGTTAAGTATTTCTTAGGAACTCGATCTGTTTATATGTAAGATATAGCGTATTAATAAACATCATTTTATCATATATGTTTCAAAGAAAATTAAGGTAAAAAAATAATTTATAATCATAATATAGTAATATGTCGTGTATAAAAGAGCGGGATAAAATATTAAACCTAATTAATTAATTAATAGTGGCAATTAAAATGATCCGAGTAAAACCAAAACCAAAACCAAAAACCACATGCATGGCCGCCGAAGGAACAGTATTTCTCCGATTCCAGCAATAGCAAAACCAAACACGGCCCTAGTATTACTCGGTATCTTTTCTATTCTCCAGTTTCGCTCCCATTTCCCTTCTCTTCCCATAATAACAGTCTCAGTCGGCGAAGCATTGTGGCTATATAAACATGTACGCCTTACAAATTCCATGACCAAAGCATCTAGAAAGTTCAAACCTTCACACTCATCCTTCTATTTTTCTCGCCATCATCGCCCTCTCTTTCTCCTTCCACTTTAGCTTTTCCTTCAGAAGATCCCAGAAGGATCCATCTTTCATGGACACTAAGATCGGAGCTGTAGACGCTTGTAAAGCCGCCGAAAATGACGTGTGTGGCCCACACAACGGCACCGTAAGCACCATTCAGAGCTCTGTTTCTCCGTCTCTGATCAGCTCCTCCGAGGCGACTCTGGGTCGCCACTTGGCTCGTCGGCTCGTTCAGATTGGTGTTACTGACGTATTCTCCGTTCCCGGCGACTACAACCTTGCCCTTCTCGACTATCTGATTGCTGAACCGGGGCTCAACCTCATCGGCTGCTGTAACGAGCTCAACGCCGGTTACGCAGCTGACGGCTACGCTCGCTCCCGTGGCATCGGTGCTTGCGTCGTCACTTTCACCGTCGGTGGCCTCAGTGTTATCAACGCCATTGCTGGTGCCTACAGTGAGGATTTGCCTGTCATTTGTATCGTCGGTGGTCCTAACTCCAACGACTTTGGCACCAACCGGATCCTCCATCACACCATTGGTTTGCCCGATTTCAGCCAAGAGCATCGATGCTTCCAGACTGTCACTTGCTACCAGGTACTACCTCCGGTCTTAATTATAACTACTTGACTTTCTTTGGACAGACTAAGAAAGCTAAATAAGTTATTTAATCATTTCATATGTTAAATATTCTTAGATTATATATTAGTTTATTAGTCAAACTAATAAGTTTTAAGAAAAAAATAAAAATAAAAATAATTTAAAGTAATTTAGTTAGTTTCCTTAATCTTTACAAAGAAGTTAACTAGCTTTTATAATTAGGACCGGAAGAAGTACTAATTTTACTGTGATTTTCAATTTTACTCTTGGCTATTGTTTCATGAGCTCCGAGGTTCAGGGTCGCAGTGTTTGTACAATAAAGTGTCGATTAGGTGCTTGTGAGCTCAGTGGCAAGCCTTAGTTACAGGGCCAAACCACTCCAAAAAAAACCAAAAAAAAAAAAAAAAACCACCCCAAATGGGGAGATGACAGTCAAATTGTAAGGGCCATACAAAAATATAAAAAAGTCCCAATAAAAATTCATATATTAAAAAAATCTCTAAAAACTTTTTTTTGATATTATTTCTATTAACAACAGGAAATGCTATATGTACAACAGAAAGTGTTATATTTATAACAAAATTTAAAAATCGAGTCATTTACAACAGGAAGAAAAATTATATTTACAACAGAAAGTGTCATATTTAAACAAAATTTTAATACCTGGATTTTATTTCAAACTTAAGTCTCTAAGTGTATAGAGGTCATTTACAACATAAAAATGCTATATTTACAATAGGAAATGATTTTAAACCTGATCATTTACAACATAAAAAGTCATATTCACAATAGGAAGTGCTATATTTACAATAAAATTTAAAAACTTGAATTTTATTTCAATACAAATAATATTAAAAAAGTCCATAGGGACTTTTTTTATATATGAATTTCTATTGGGACTTTTTTATAATTTTTTTTGGTCCTTGGGACTTAGCTGTCATTTCCCCCAAAAAATAATAAGTTCAAAAATTTTTTAAAAAAGAATTAATATAATGTAAAAATTATTGTTATCTTGTATACTCGACTTGTTAAAATATTTTTATTATACATTTAGCTCCCAAATAATTATTTTAATTAGTTAATGAGTATACATTTAACCCTCCAAATAATTTTTTTTTCTTAATTAGTTAATGAGTGTACATTTAGCCTCCCAAATATTTTTTTCAAGATCCACCAGTGCTTGCGATAACTTCCCAGATAAAAATCAGATACTGATTTCATGCTATTTTTGTGATCAAAGAAGTCGTATATTGTGTCTCTGATCATTTGAGCTAACTGGTTTTGATACCTTTATTATATTCTATTATAGGCTTTGGTGAACAACTTGGATGACGCTCATGAATTGATTGATACGGCGATCTCAACCGCCCTGAAAGAGAGCAAGCCTGTGTATATAAGCGTAAGCTGTAACTTGCCTGGGATTCCTCACCCCGCTTTCAGTCGTGAACCTGTTCCTTTCTTACTATCCCCAAGGTAACCTTCTAGATTTTTTGGGTTATTTAATTTCTCTGTTGAATTGAGAATATGTTTGAACCTTTCTCATTGATTGATTTTCTCTATTTAAGCTAATGCAAGCTAATGATATGAATTCCTTGTATTTATTTATGTTCTTATGTCTGTATATATACAAAGAGAGAGAGCCTTACTCTTAATGACTCATTATGATAATATCCCTGATTTATGGGGATTATGATTGATAACATATATTTCATAACATAATATTTATTTTCTAATACTCTCCCTCAAGTTGGAGCATCTATATTGATCATGCCCAACTTGTTACAAAACTACTTAACCTATGTCCCATTTAAAGCTTTCGTTAAAAGATCAGCTAGTTGGTCATTTGATCGCACATGTCTTGTAAACACAACATTATCTTTGATGTTGTTATGAATAAAGTGATAGTTGATTTCAATATGTTTCTTACATTCATGGAACATAGAGTTTGATGCTATATGGAGTGTTGCTTTATTGTCACACCATAGTTATTGGATTTTAGGATCTAAATCCCATAGGTTATGAATAAGAAGTCCCACTGGTTGGTCATCGCCGGTCATGTCGGTTCGCCAACGGGTGTCCATCTGATCAGTTTTGTCATCTATAAATAGGATGTGCTAGTGACATAAAATCCTAGAGAATAGATAGAAAAACTAGATCTAAAATTAATCTCAAACATTCCTCTCTGCATATTACATTCTATACACATAGTATGTGCGATCATTATTGTCAAACTCACGAATTAACTCTCCGAGTTTACTGTTTTTACGCTTCTAGCTTACAAAAACGAGTCAAGTCAGTGGTAAACTCGATTAAATTCACGAGTTTATACACCAAATTTACCATTTTTACATTTCTAGTTTATAAAACCGTGTTAACTTACTTTTAAAATCGTGCTAATTTTTTTGATTGGATCATGCTCAGTAGCTTTATATAGAAATTTCTATATTAAATATGATAAATAATGAATATTGATGGATTTAATTTTAATTATTTGGATTGAAAGGATATTTAAATCAAATTGTTGTCATTTTTATATTTTAATTATTTAATTATACACTAGTAATACCTATTTAATAATGAAAGTAAACTCTTACGAGTTTACGATTTGAATTCAAAATACGAGTTTACGTCACTGTCACGAGTTTGCTTAAACTCGTGAGTTTGACAACCTTGTGTGCGATTCTAAAAGCAGACTCGTTGGATTCGCTTGGGCTTCAAACAAACAGAGCCATCTTTCTGGAGACGAATAATCCGCTCTATCATGGGAGACAATTGCTCAGAAAACCTTCGGCATCTGTATTGAGGGAGCAAAATTGTCTTAAGGACACAACGAAAGTTAGGCCCAGATTTCTGCATTTTTCCATTCCATATTGGCAGTCAGATTCTTGTTATGATATTCTATTTATTGTATATTTAATTTCTACCTATTCAATACATCTTAGAAACAACAATAGTTTTGTAGGTAATTTTGTGGTAATGCCGATTTCCTTCATGGGTTGAAATACCCATACAATTTCTTTCACTGATTGTGACGTGGCTCTATATTCTGCTTCTGCACTTGATTTAGACACAACACCTTACTTCTTACTTCTCCAAGATATCAAGTTTCCACCAACGAATACACAGTAACCCGTAGTGGATTGTCTTGTGGCCTTAGATCTTGCATGGTCCACATAACAAAAACATTCGACTTTAGTGTGCCCATAATCTGTATAGAGAAGGCCACGACCTGGGGAACCTTTCAAATAGTGCAATATATACTCTAAGGCTTCCTACTGCGCCACTGTTGGAGATGCCATGAATTGGCTAAGTACCCTAACCGAGAAGGTTATATTAGAACAAGTTACTGTCGGATAATTCATCTTTCCAATGAGTCTTCTGTATCTTTCAGGGCATGCAAATGGCTTCAATTTCTCTGGATCAATTTTCTTCTTTAAGTCATCAAGAAGCTCATCAAACATGCTATCATTAAGATCTAGGAATGGATTTGGAATCATAGGAATGCTGCTCGGCACAGCTCCAAGCTTTCTTGTCTCTTTTAACAAATCAAGAACATACTTTCTCTAAGTCAAAAGGATGCCCTTCTTGTTTTTCAAGACTTCAATACCAAGGAAGTACTTCAATGGGACTAAATCTTTTGTTTGGAAATGGGAGTTGAGGAAGACCTTAAGCTTTGGGATGTTACTCCCAGTAATCACAATATCATCGACATACACTACTATAAGAATTATGCTTGCGTTAGACTGCTGGTAGAACATAGAATCATCACTCTTACTTTAGTTTAAACCAAACTTCTTAACCACATCACAAAACTTATCGAACTAGGCACGAGGACCGAGGACTCTGCTTTAAACCATACAACGATTTTTGAAGATAACATACTTTTCGATGCTCCCCCTGAGTAACAAACCCAGGTGGTTCCTCCATATACACTTCCTCAAGAAGATCACCATTTAAAAATACATTCTTAACATCAAACTGATGCAAATCCCAATGATAGGTAGCAATTAGAGATACAAGAAGATGAACGGACGTAAGCTTAGCCACAGGGAAGAAAGTCTCAGAATAATCAATGCTATAGGTTTGATCATACCCCTTGGCAACAAGCCTAGCTTTCAATCGGTCTAAGGAACCATCGCCCTTAGTCTTGACAACAAAAACCCATTTACAACCAATGGTCTTCTTCCCAGAAGGTAGATCAACAAGGGTCCAAGTACTAGCCACATCAATGGCCATTATTTCTTCTTCCATCGCTGCACGCCAACCAGGGTGAGTCAAAGCTTGGTGAAGGGTAGTAAGGGTAGAAATGGACTCAATGGTGGTCATAAGAGAATAGGAAATAGGGGACAATCGCTGGTAGGACACAAATAAGGAGATAGGATAAGTATAATCAACATATCACTTTGGAGGACAAGGAGGACGAGTACCTTTACGGAGTGTTATAGGCAGGTCAACAGATGGGTCAACGACATTGTCAAGAACAAAAGGGTTAGGAATGGGAGTGGTAATGGCATGGATGGGATCCGTCAGTGAAAGCAGTCACTAGCGAAGGCGGAGCAATGGCAACATTAGCATCATCAACATCATCACAAAGATCAGGGGCTACAATAGCAGCCAAAACTAGTGAAACAGGAACGCGATAAACTAGAAGATCATCAGGTTTATCAATGACAGAGGACGACTCAAATAACGTCGAAGACTGAAAGAAAGAAGAAGACCCACAAAAGGTCATATTGGTGGACACAAGATAACGACGGAGGTCAGGAGAGTAACACCGATAGCCTTTCTGAACTCGAGAATAACCAAGAAAGACACATTTCAAGGACTTGGGGTCAAGTTTACTAACACTCGGACGTACATCCTGAACAAAGTAGACACAACCAAAAATTTTGGGATCAACAGGGAACACCTTAGTGGTGGGAAACATAATGGAATATGGCATGGAACCACTAAGGACAGCCAAAGGCATGTTATTGATGAGAAAACAAGCAGTAGACACGGCATCAGCCCAAAAGGATTTAGGTGCACAAGAGTGAAACATGAGAGCATGGGCAGTTTCTAAGAGATGACGGTTCTTTCTTTGAGCAACACCATTTTGGGTAGGTGTATCAACACATGAAGATTGATGAAGGATGCCATGACTATGCATATAATCAGTGAAGGGGGAGGGAAAATATTCTTTTGCATTATCTCTTTGAAGAATTTTCACGAGAGTATTAAACTATTTGAATTTCAACATAGAAATGACGAAAATGAGTAAACAATTCATAACATTGTTTCATTAAGTAAAGCCAAGTAGTTCGAGAAAAATCATCAACAAAAGTAACAAAATATCGATAACAAGTTTGAGACACAACTGAACAAGGACCCTAAACTTCAGAATGAACTAACTCAAAAGGGGATACAACCCATTTATTGACTCGAGGTGCCAAATGAATATGGTGGTGTTTGGCAAATTGACATGACTCACAATCCAAAGAAGACATAAATGAAAACTGAGGGTACAACCATTTTAGGGAAGAAAGGGACACATGACTGAGACGATAATGGACTTCAAAGGGAGATGACCCACCAGTACAAGTAATAGAATGCGACACCTAATCATCGAGGATGTAATGTCCACTGGATTCATAGCCTCTACCAATAATCCGCTTCGTCAAAAGATCTTGAATTAAACAATGGTCAGGGTATAGTGAGATACAATAGTTCAAATGACAAGTCAGTTTACTGCGAGACAAAAGATTAAATGTGAGATCAGGAACATTAAAGACGAAAGAGAGGGAAATGGATGGTGTTGGTAAAATGGTTCTTGATCCAACGACGCGGACCGAGGAACCATTGGCGACAAATATGGAGGATGGGTTGGCGTGGGGGGCATACGAGGAAAATAAATTATGGTTACCTGTCATGTGGTTGGTGGCACCAGAGTCAATGACCCACTTCATGGAAGTGGTAGTAAGGCCAGAAGATAAGGTACTTGTAGCAAGTGCCCGAACAAAAGATGGACCAGAATCAGACTGATTAGGTGTTTGAGCAATATGAGCAAAGCCATGCTGCTGATCAAGTTGTTGTTTAGTCTGTAATTTTCGACAATTTTTCTTGACTTGCCTAGGTTCTTTACAATAATAGTAGATAATATTGCCAAACGGTGGAACGGTAGTGCCTTGTTTAAGCCCAGAATTCCTAGTGTCAAAAGGGCCACACCCATCCAAAGCACTGGTATTGGGATCAACAGATGAACGAAGCAAGCTATCAGCACGAAGCACCCATGAGAACACATCTTCAAGAGATGGAAGCTCCTGACTAGACATAATCTGAGAACGGATGGTGTCGTAAGATGGATCAAGAGCTTCAAGAAAACTAATGATAGGTTGAAATTCTAGATTCTTGATACGAGTCTAGAGATTAACCTGTAGAGACATAAGTACATTCATTTCTTCATACAACCGTTTAAAATCCAAGTAAAAATCCTTGAAAGGTCAACCCTGCTGCTGAGAGCGATAGAAGCCTTTACAAACCTCATGAATACAAGTAAAGTTCCCTTTGCCAGAGAACATAAATTTCAGATAAGTCATAATTTCTTTTACCATGTTGTAATGGCTAATGGAACACAAAATTCGAGATTTAATAGAATTGAGAATCTGGAAAAAAGAAAAAGACGAGTATCTACTCGAGTCCAAGCTATACTCTTCTCGTCATTACCAGAAGGAGTATCCCGAGTCAAGTGAACTTCCTTTTCAACCCCCAAGAGGTAAACCCGGACAGTTTTGTTCCAATCATTATAATTGGTCCAGTTTAATTTTGCATCGATAATCTTAGCAGAAATGAGCAGCATATTGGATGTCTTAGATTCAGCTATAGACTAATAACCAAATACTTACAATAATAACCAAACAAGAAATATGCTCAACAATGAAAAATAATGCCCAAAACAGTTCAGAACAGTGTAAAACAGCGCCCAAAACAATAACAATGAACATTGCGAAAAGTGACGGTGAACAGTGCCAAACAGTACTCAAACAGTGCCAATGAACAATACTCAAGCAATGCCAAACAGTACTGATGAACAGTACCAAACAGTAATGATTAACAATATTAAACAGTGACAAAATAGTACCTGAATAGTACTCCAAATAGTGCCATGTAAGCTAATAATATGAATTTCTTGTATCTATTCATGTTTAATATGTCTGTGTATATATAAAGAGAGAGAGCCTCACTATTAATGGCTCATTATGATAATATCTCTGATTTATGGAGATTATGATTGATAACATTTATTTCCTAACGCTCTTGATGCATTTTGCAGACTGAGTAATCAGTTGGGGTTGGAAGCAGCTGTGGAGGCTGCTGCTGAATTCCTTAATAAGGCAGTAAAACCAGTTCTAGTGGGTGGGACTAAGCTGCGAGTGGCAAAGGCAGGCAAAGCCTTTGTTGAACTAGCTGATGCTTCGGGTTATCCACTAGCTCTTATGCCATCAGCTAAAGGACAAGTTCCAGAACACCATCCCCACTTCATTGGAACTTACTGGGGTGCTGTGAGTACTGCTTTCTGTGCTGAGATTGTGGAGTCTGCTGATGCATACTTGTTTGCTGGACCTATCTTCAATGACTACAGCTCTGTTGGCTATTCACTTCTTCTCAAGAAAGAAAAGGCCATCATTGTGCAGCCTGATCGTGTTGTCATTGGAAATGGCCCTTCATTTGGGTGTGTGTTGATGAGTGATTTCCTCGGGGCACTAGCTAAGAGGCTCAAGCATAATGATACTGCTTATAAAAACTACAGCAGGATTTATGTTCCTGAAGGGCATCCATTGAAATCTGCACCTAAAGAACCTTTGAGGGTTAATGTTTTGTTCGAGCACATACAAAAATTGTTGTCAAGTGAATCTGCTGTAATTGCTGAGAACGGTGATTCATCGTTTAACTGCCAGAAGCTAAAACTGCCAGAGGGTTGTGGGTGAGCATCCCCAAAAAATGTGATCTCTGGGATTTCTCAGCTTATTTTTCTTAGTTGTGCTGATTTTTTTCATTGGTTCACAGGTATGAGCTCCAAATGCAATACGGATCAATTGGATGGTCTGTTGGTGCAACCCTTGGCTATGCACAAGCTGTTCCTCAGAAGCGAGTGATTGCTTGCATAGGCGATGGAAGTTTCCAGGTTTGTCTTGTTCTTCATGCCAGGAGAATTGGCAAGAATCTAAATTTTCTAGATTTGATCAAGTGGTCAAGCGTAATGAAATTCAAAGCCCTTTAACTTTTTTGCTTTGCAGGTTACTGCTCAGGATGTATCAACAATGATACGATGTGGGCAGAAGACCATAATCTTTCTGATAAACAATGGTGGATACACCATCGAAACTGAAATCCATGATGGGCCATACAATGTGATCAAGAATTGGAATTACACCGGGTTGATTGACGCAATCCACAATGGGGAAGGCAATTGCTGGACCGCCAAGGTAATCTTCCATCACATTTCCTATATTTATAGAGAAAATGACACAAAATACGGTTATATGCATGGAACTGATACCTCATTTTGATACCTATAATCTTTTTAGAAGCAATAAGAAAGTGCTTTACTTTGCTTTACATAGTTGATAAGATGCTGATTATGTGTCCTTTTATGTATATGCCCCTGTACTTGAATTGCAGGTGTTCTGTGAAGAGGAGCTGATTGAAGCAATTGAAACAGCAACAGGACCTAAGAAGGATTGCTTATGCTTCATAGAGGTGATAGTTAACAAGGCTGATACCAGCAAAGAGTCGCTTGAATGGGGTTCTAGGCTGGCTGCTGCTAATAATCGTCCTCCTAATCCTCAGTAAATCTTGCCCTCTTGAGTTGAAATCATCCTTCATTACCTTGTAATGTTTCTGCTCTGTATTTTATTGTTGTACGGCCCTGCCATTGCACTTAAACGCTGCTAGTGCTGTCTGTCCATTCTCTCGAATGAAATTTAATTTTTCTGCCAATTCAAGTGAGTACGACTAGTTTGGATTAAGAAATAAAGTGGACTATAAATAAGATTAAATTACTGACGATTGACTATTCCACCAAAAGGACGTACGAGAAGCTTGAGATGTGACCGAAGTACCAATCCGAATAGTCCAGATTTAATATAATTGTTTTTGTATTTGTAATGAATTATTATTTTATTAGCAATATCAATATGTGGGCAGGTTTAGTCTTTTTTTTTTTTTTTGGAAATCCGGGTTGTTAAAGAGGGCAAACTAACTTTGGGGGATTGAACCGCTTCGATAAAAGGGGTCATTTTGCCACTGGGTAGATCAGATTGAATACAAATATCAGTTTGCTCCTATAAAAGGGGTTACTTTGCCACCAGGGCAGATGAGTTTGAATTACAAATATGTTAAATTATTTAATCGTTTTATATGTTGTGTATTTATTTTTAGATTATATATTAGTTTATTAGTCAAATTAATTAGTTTAAAAAAAAGGTTAAGAATACCCTCAAAGTAATTAATTAGATTCTTTAATCTCTCTAAAAAAGATCAACTATGTCTTATAATTAGGACTGGAATGAATACTATTTATAATTAAGCCGCTTTAACGCGCAATTAAAAAAATACCTTAAACTCATTAAGTCTATCTTAAAATTTAATAATTTTTTAATTTAGGCCTATTTTTATACAACAATCAATTAATAGTAAAATCGTACATTTATATAGAAACTTTAATGATATGACTTGTATAGAATAAAAGGAAGAAGATATTTTCTCCCTAACGTATGAATAGAACCATAGGATAGGAGTACGTAGTTCAAAAACGAAAAGGGAAAAAATATTTACGATTAATTTCAAGATCAAATTATTATATAATGAAAAAAGTGGGATCAACATGAAATGGTTGGTGTCAGCTGGCAGTAATTTCAAGATGAGACTGGATTGTTCACCAATGCTTCAAGGCTTCTATAATACACTCGATGGAATCACATGAACACTATGATTCCCAACTCTGAGGTCAAGTGCCACTCATAATTTAACACACACACAAGTTACTCAAAGGTTGTTCTATATCTCGTGATTTGCCACACTTTCAAATATTTACATTATTTCTCTAAATTAAAGAAAAAAGTTTCATTTGAACCTTTTTAATTCACCCTTTTCCAATTTCTTTTAATGTAGTCCTTATTCCACAAGAATTGGCAAGTAAGTAGAGTCATATCTATCCAGCTGGCTTTCAAGAACTATACTTAAAGCTTTGAATTTACTCTATAATTTGAATATAATCAATATAATTTTTAATACTGCAATATAAACTAAATTTTATATTAAATATATCGAAGATAATAGTGTTAATAATGTTGCAGATGATCTAATGAAAGTGACTGATACCGAAATTATAAGTATACATTCTCATTGATAGACTAATTTTAGGACCGATTTTTAACTGTTTTTCGAAAAGCCTTGTGATGATTTGACTTTTGTATAGATACCCGGTAACATCTATTGTCAATATTACTCCATATTTTTCATTTTTATTTATTATCCGAAAAAGTAGTAAATATGACGTAAATGTCCACAAGGTTACAAGGATTGAAAATGTAACCACTATATGTAGTTCCAAGATAGCTAAGCAGCATGTAATAGTAAGAAATGATGACCGGTTACAATATATTCATTTGTTAATGGAAATTTTATTGATTACATTGCTTCATTAATATCTTATAATAATTCTCCTTTTTCTAATGAGTATACGTGTATTCTCTTATTAGAGATAATTAGATGAAATCATTATTAATATTAAATATTTTTTTTTTCTATCGAGATTCAAATTTTAGTTTCCTAGCCTGCCTCTTATGACTCTCTTTATTCTTCTTTTTCCAGCAAAAGTATTGGTCGTAAAATTAGGAAATCGGGCTGAGCCAATCTTTGCTGGCTCGAGGCATGAATTTTATATCTTAAAAAATTATTTGAAAATTAAAGCCTCTAACTTGAGTCTCTGAAAGTGCTGGTTCGAGTTTTGCCACAAACATGAGGCAAACATTTTATAAGCTCGAGTCAATCGATTCACACTTAAAAAAATATTCTAAGGTTAGAGATCATTGGCTCGAGTCTAGTACTAGACTCGAGGCCAGGGGCGGACCCAAAAATTTACTCAAGAGGGGGCACCATTAGTCAGGCGCCCCCGAAAAAAATTTTTTAAAGAAAAGTTTTAAATACATTATAAAAACAAAAGAATATAAATAAGAAAAGAAAAGAATATCAAAAAAATATTCATAAAATCAAATGAACACTGATGACGTAATAAAAGAGGCAATTATTTTACAAATCTGTCATTTAGAAAAGTAAGGCTAAGTGCTACTAGAAATGAAGTTACATAAATTACAATGAAGGGTAGATACTCAATAAGTTCAAGTACATATATTTTAATAACAAAAGTATATTAAAATAAAAATGATTACAATGTCATCATTTTAGGTTATATTTTTTGAAATTCTATTATAATTATCTTATTATCAATGCTATCAAATACATTTTTTTTTCAATAGAAGGCACTAAGTAATCATTCAACCATTCATCCTCATCTGATTACAAACTGCAGTTTTAATGTATTAAAGGTAGAGATTTAATTTAAGGGTGAATAATCATTTAAATATGTATTAATATATATATATATATCTATAATTATTTTTTTTTTTGGAGAATGTCAAATTCAAGGGGGGGCACTTGCCCCCCTTATACATAACCTTCGTCCGCCTCTGCTCGAGGCAACCTTTTGTCAGGATCGAGTTGATATGAAATTTTGTCGATGAATGCATAAGTGTTTGCCAATGTGACAGCAAACTGTTTTTTTCCCCCTGATAAAGCGCGATTTTGACTGAGTTCAAATTATTTTAAGTTCATTTCTTAAATATACATTGTTTCCAAACTTAATCATCATCAAAACACAAATAGGGAGCTAACAAATTTCAGTTAACCATTAAAAGATTTTAAAATTTCATTACACTTCTGAGGTTAAAAAAAATAATAATAATAAGTTTTGTGAATTATCTTATTTGTTTTGTAAATGCTCATATTTGTGTGAAAACTTTTCATATTTGTGTCTAACAAATGGTTAAAATGTTTTTAATTCATTAATTTTTTTTGAATTTCTTTATGTATCTTGTAGATTTCTTTATTTGTTTTCTAGATGCCCACATTTGTCTTGTAAATTGCCAAAATATTTTTAATTCCTTAAATTCTTTCGAATCCCTATATTTATCTTATAAATGTTTTTATTTGTCTTGTAAATACACATATTTCTTTTATTAAATTTTTTTTTGTAAACTGCCAAAATATTTTTAATTCCCTAGGCTCTTTCAAATCCTTTTATTTTGTCTTGTAAATGTCTTTGTTTATCTTGTAAATACTCATATTTGCCGTGTGAATTTTTATATTTGTCTTATAAACTACCAATTTTTTTTTTTAAATTCCCTAAGTTTTTTTTGAATCCGTTTATTTTACTCTTAAATGTTTTTATTTTTCTTATATGTACCAATATTTGTCTTGTGAATTTTTAAATTTATCTTGTAAGTGCTCTTTTGAACAAACATAAGAAGAATATTATTGTCTTTTCACCCATAAAATTTAATTTCATTTTGACCCAAGAGTTTAGAATAACGCAATAAAATTTCAAAATATTAGGTTAATTGAAATTAAGACTCACATCCTTAACAACTAACTGCCCGTTTGTTATGAAGAAGATTTAAGGAAGGAAATGAACTTAAAGGAAGGAAAGGAATGGAATAGAAGATTAGGAGGGAACTTAAAAGGGGTGTTCTGTTTGGTAGACTGAAAATTGAGATGGAAGATGATGATTTTAAAAAAATTACAATTAAAATGTAAGTTTTGAAATGTCCAAAATATCCCTTACTCTAAAAACAAATTTTTCTTTTTTTTCCAGATCTTCTTCATCCCTGCCGACAACAACGCACCACACACACTAAAAAAAAAAATATCAAAATCTTCTTCTCTTCATCCCTATAACACCCGAATAGAGCATACAGACACACAAATTTCAGATCTTCTTCATCCTTGTAACACCCGACAACAACACACACCCATAAAATTTTCAGATCTTCTTCATCCTTATAACCCAGAACGGTGACACGTAGAAGAAGAAGGGACCGAGGGATTTGCAGAAGGAGGAAGCGTCGGAGTCGAAGTCAAATTTGGCGTCGGCAACGATGAGGATTACAGATAGATTGAAGAAGAAGATTAGGGTTATTTGGGAATCTTCCCAAATCTTCCCAAGGGAAGATCACTTTCCTTCCAAAAATGGAAGAAAACCATCTTCCCATAAATGAAGGAAGATAATGAGCTGCTGGAAGGAAGATTGGATCCGGGAAGATGGAGCAACCAAACAGGTTTTTGCAAGGAAGATGATGAATCTTCCCTCCCTTCCCTCAATCTTCAGCATAACAAACAGGCCCTAAATGAAATTTTCCCAAAACAAAATGCCCTCCAACACTGCATATATTCCAAGAACTTATGACATTATACCGCTACTATAATACCCTCGAATCTCAATAACATGTGATTTGATACACAATTATTCTGCGGTTCGATGCCCCATCATTTCATTATCATATAAATCTAATCACATGTTATTGAGATTGGAGAGTATTATAGTAGTGGTATAATGCCAAGAGTACGTCCTTGGAATATATGCAGTGTTGGAGGCCATAATTTTTTTAAAAAATTGTATTTTGTCTTTTTTATGGCTTAATTAAGTAAATAGATCTAAATTTTGAAAATATTTAATAAATTACGGCAACTCAAATATAGTACTCATTTAGATTAACAGTTTTTTCCCCCCTCAAATACAGGATAAATTTATGAGAGGAGTTAAATTTTAACTATATGAATGAGTTTTTTCAATACCAACTCAAATAGACTTAAAGCTTAAACAAAAATCCATAGACGGTATTGCCAAAAGCTAATCTGGTTGAAGCAAATACCAAAACCAAACGTGCCCTAGCCCTCACCTCCCTTATCCTCCCATAAGAAGTTTTTTTTTTTTTTTTTAAGAAAAAAAATTAAAACATCTGTTAATGAGTCATGAACGGATTGAAAACCATAATTTTGGATCTGATGAAGTGTTATTTCAAATATTAAAAAAGCGCCTCCCCTCACGATCGCAGCCTCTTACATTATAATACTTCTCCATTATTGCTACTCTCATTAATTAATAGCAAAATATAATTTGCAATTTTTTCCTCATGGCAAAATATATTTGTCACCGTAGCTTTTCTATATATTTTGGCTAAAGATATATATATATATATATATATATATATATATATATATAACTTGAAGATAATTAATTAGTTATGCCAACTCATTTACAAATTTTTCTTTTTCACAACCTCAGACAAAATTTAAATCAACAGACTTGGGAGTTTTAAATATTACAGTTGTATATCTACCGTGTGAATCATTAATTAGCTTTTGAATAATAGGTTTTACGATTTATAAAGTAAATATATGAGAAGATTTTTGTTTTAATTTGTGAAAAATGAATTTTAAAACTGCAATTTAGGTGTTATCCAAACACTCGTATATACAAAGAAGAAGAAAAGCCCACAAAGATGAGAGGCATTGAATTTTCGAAATACATATTGAAATATATTTATTATTTTTTAATAGATGAGCTGATATTTGTTATTGTAACATCTTTTTTAATTTGGTCGAATTAAGTATTGCCAAATAGATCTTATTATTTATTTTTTTATAAGCAAATTTTAGGAGAGAGGTTGGGTTCACTTATAGTTCAAGGACATGGTGCTTAGAGCCCACTCTGTAAGGAATTCAGAACTAAGAGTATGCTTGCCTTCTTCTTAGTCTGGGTTACCATTGCTTCATAGACACCTAGAATGCTTCTCCCAGCGTCTTAAGCGGCTTTAACTAACTCCAGGATTGAACCCCTCTCTTTTAATGAGAGTGTCCGATCTCTTTACCAGTTGAACCTAAAAACGAGGGGTAAATCTTAAAATTTATTATAGTCAATTTATTGTGACATTTCCCTCCACACTAGGCCCACCAACGACTCTGCAGGACATAAATAAAATGCGATTATTATGATAATTAAACGTGGCACATCCTCAAAGATATATTAAACAAAATGTCACACCCCTTCGGTATACCGACATTCGCAAGAGTAAATATGCACAGCTTAAAGGATAAACTAGTTCCAGCATAGTAATACTGATATTGAAGTCTGGTACATAATCGAAATTCATAAAAAGATTCGTACAGAATTTAACAAGTACATAATATTTCAAACACAATGAGGGAAAATAAATCAGATCTCTGCTCCATCAAGCACCGTCAGTTATCCATATCCACCGCCTTATCACGTGAGCCACGACCGCTGTTAGGTTTCCGTCCTGAACTTTGGGGATTGTCTGGGATTCAAATGAATCCCAGTAGTAACGTTAATCACTCACATAAGATGCATGCACAGTACATGGTAGACAACCAGTTGCAATAAATATAATTCACAATAATTTCAAACACAAAATTCAAATATGCAGTTCAACAATATTCAAGAACCTACCGGTTCATACACACAGTACTGGATAATTCAAATATTCAAATGGGCTTTCACCCTTCTGCATAAAAATTCACTTATCGGAGTACCACCCCCGGTCTCAACCGTGATGGCATCCAGGGTTACCCCACATTCAAGGGCACTACCTCCCAGCTTATACTGGCGATAAGGTTAGAAATTCACAATTCAAATATCACAATGGTACGTACATGCATATAAAGGCACACAGAGTATGTGAGAGAAAAGTTACTACCTCAACTCCGAATAGCTAAAAGAAATTCACCGGTGCTCGAACCACTTGACAGTCAACTCCTAAAATAGTATCATTATAAATATTAATCTTCACTATAATCCATTTCTTCCAAAATATCCAACAGGGTTCTTTTTATCATTTAGAATCCTTGTGACCCTTTAATCGATAAATCACCCATTTAAAATTCTTATTGCAACAATTTTCGGATTAAATCCTTTTCTGTCCAGAATTTTCATTAACTTTGAAAATTCATAACTATTTGTACAAAACTCGAAATGATGTGCTTCCAAAACCTAAATGTCCTTTGGTGAGTCTATTTTCACCGAAAAATATTCTCAACAGCCAAAAACGTCCACATCATTCCCAGTTTAAATAAACAACTTCGCTGACCAGCTTGAACTTCCAGTATTTTAGGCCAGATTGTAAAATCCATAACTCCTTGTACAGAGCTCTAAAAATTACATATTATATATCAAAAGAAAGCTCTGGATGTCTACTTCAAATCTGGAAAATTTCATGATTTTTAGACATCATTCACTTGACCAAAAATCATGTTAAATTCGACTGCCTTCCAAACCGTAAAATCTGGCAGTTTTTGGTAACTTTTATAATTTAGTTCATTTGATTCTAAAAATCATTTCCAACCTTATTTTTACACCATTTTCCGTGGTAAACACTTTGGTAACCTTAAAATCATTAAAATCCTCTTGATTTCACCACTTCTCAACTAACCCAAAATAATATATAAGAAGTGATAAATAAGGTTTTGAAACCAACTTCATGAAATAACTTAAGTTAAAACATTTACTTACTTGTCTTGCTCCTTTAGCCTTAGCAACTTCTCCCTCCTTTTACTTCTAAAAATATCCGGCCTTCTCTATTAAATTTAATATAAGGAAGTAGCTCACTCACTTGAAGCTCTCACATTCTCTCTTTCTATTACTCAATGTCGTCCAAAGTGAACAAAAGAGAAGCATGCATTTGCGACTAAGTTGCTAAAACAAGAGAATGTGAAACATATATTTATATAATCATGCAGCAACTGAGCCAAAATGTGTATGTGTGCTGTCTTCACAAAATGTGGCTGCACTAGATCAATAATATATAATTGGGAAAGTGGTATGTATGCGTGTTGCCACCTTGCTTGGCTGAAAGTGGGATGAAGTGGAGAATTTTATATTGTATGCTGGACCGTCCATGTGCTAAATAAATGGAGAGTAGGTTATGAGTCATGAGCAATACCAATTTATTATATAGTAGATATGGTTTATTATGGAAACACAAATCCGTGAGATCAAACTTAATTCCACTCCCTCATATTTTATTCTTATTCGGATAAGTAGAGTTGTCTTTTTTTTTTCTTGCTCAATGTTTATTACGGATGTTACAATTCTCCCCCCGTAAAAGAAATTTCGTCCCCGAAATTTGCTTCATCACTTGTGTATCGAGCCATAAACTCTGGATAATGATTCTTCATGTCTTCTTCTGTTTCCCAGGTTGCTTCCTCAGGTGATAATCCCTTCCAGACTACCTTCACCATCCAAAAACTTTTATTTCTAAGCCGCTTCTGAAGTCGATCAATGATTCTTTCAGGCTCAACCGCATATGTATGGTTATCTTGTACATCAACATCTTCGTACTCGATAACATGTTCAGGGTCTGGTATGTACTTCTTCAACTGTGATACATGAAAAACATTATGAAGCCTGCTCAAATTTGGGGGTAATGCTATTTGGTATGCCACTGATCCAAATCTTGCCAAGATCTGAAATGGACCAATGTAACGAGGACTTAGTTTCTTTCTCTTGATCGCTCTTCCAATTCGAGTTACTGGTGATACTTTCAGGAACACATGATCTCCAACTTCAAATTCTAGAGGTCTTCTCCGTTTGTCAGCATAACTTTTCTGTCGACTTTGTGCTGCTAGGAGCCTCTTTCTTATAAGCTTGATATGTTCTGAAGTTTTATCAACATAATCTGTCCCATGTAACTTTCTCTCAGACAATTCTGTCCAACATAAGGGTGATTGACACTTCCTTCCATACAGTGCTTCATACGGAGCCATTTGAATGCTTGCATGATAGCTGTTGTTGTAAGCAAATTCAGCCAGTGGAAGGTTACGGTCCCAATTACCCTTAAAGTCTAATGCACACGCCCTTAACATGTCTTCCAACGTCTGTATAGTTCTTTCCGATTGTCCATCTGTCTGAGGATGATAAGCCGTACTATATCTCACTTTTGTACCCATGGCTTTTTGTAAAGCTTTCCAAAATCGAGAAGTAAAGCGAGGATCTCTATCGGAGATAATAATCTTTGGTACACCATGAAGTCTTACTATCTCTTTTACATAAATTTCTGCCAACTTTGCAGGAGAATAGTTGACACCAATGGGAAGAAAATGTGCCGACTTGGTGAGACGATCAACAATTACCCAGATCGCATCATGATTCCTGATCCTGGGCAATCCCACTACTAGATCCATCGTAACGCTTTCCCATTTCCATTCAGGAATCTCCAAACTTTGAAGAAGTCCTGGTGGTCGCTTGTGTTCAATTTTAACCTTTTGACAAGTAAGACAACGGGTTACGTATTTAGTCACGTCACTCTTCAGTCCTGGCCACCAAAATTCAGACTTCAAATTATGGTACATCTTGACCACCCCCGGATGAAGAGTATACTTGCTTTTGTGCGCCTCATCTAATATCTTTAGTCTCAACTCAGGTTTCGGTGGTACATAAATACGCTTCCTGAATCTGATTAGTCCACTTGGAGAAAGATCAAAATCCTGAGCTTCTCCACGTGAGATCTTTTCTCGAATGGAGTTTGCTAGTTCGTCTTGCCTTTGAGCTTCTACAATTTCTGCTCGTAGTTCGCTTTCTCCTTGACTAACACTAAGGTTAGCAAGTATTACTTCTTTGCGCCTTCTCGAGTTTAAAATTACCTGATTTAACAAATTTAAATCTCGAAAATTTCCTAGCAAATTCTGTTCTTGAACCATCATATATGCTACCTGCATCGCCTTTCTACTCAGAGCATCTGCAACGACATTAGCTTTTCCTGGATGATATTTGATTTCCAAGTTGAAATCTTTCAACAACTCCATCCATCTACGCTGTCTCATATTCAATTCTTTCTGATCAAAAAGATACTTGAGACTTTTGTGGTCGCAGTATAATTCAACATTAGTACCGTACAGATAATGCCGCCATATCTTCAAAGCAAACACAATTGCTGCAAGTTCCAAGTCATGAGTGGGATAATTCAATTCATGAGGTTTCAGCTGTCGAGAGGCATATGCCACCACTCTGCCCTGCTGCATCAGGACACATCCCAATCCTTGCTTACTAGCATCACTATAAACCACATAGGTTTTACCAGGATCTGGGATAATCAAAACTGGTGCGGACGTCAATCTCTCTTTCAGCTGCTTAAAGCTTTCTTCACAACGCTCATCCCATACGAATGACTGGTTCTTTTTTGTAAGCTTTGTCAATGGTAAGGCAATTCGGGAAAAATTCAATATAAATCGTCGGTAATAACCAGCAAGACCCAGAAAACTGCGTACTTCAGTCACAGTCTCTGGCCTCTTCCAATTCAGTACTGCTTCCACTTTACTAGGATCTACAGAGACCCCTTCTTGTGAGATGACATGGCCAAGAAATCTAACTTCTTGAAGCCAAAACTCACACTTGCTCAACTTAGCGTAGAGTCGCTTGTTTTTCAAAATATTCAACACGATCCTCAGATGATTCTCATGCTCTTCGCCGCTCTTCGAGTAGATTAGGATGTCGTCGATAAAGACTACCACAAACTGATCTAGGTATTGACGGAAGATTCGGTTCATGTAGTCCATAAACACGGCAGGTGCATTGGTCAAACCAAACGGCATTACTAAAAATTCATAATGTCCGTATCTGGTTCTAAAAGCTGTCTTTGGAACATCTTCAGCCTTTACTCGTAGTTGATGATAACCCGAACGCAAATCGATTTTCGAAAATACGCTAGAACCAGCTAACTGATCAAGCAAATCATCTATTCTGGGGAGAGGATACTTATTCTTGACGGTCACCTTGTTTAATTCTCGATAATCGATACACAATCTCAGGTTCCCGTCTTTCTTCTTTACAAATAACACTGGAGCTCCCCATGGAGAAACACTGGGTCGTATAAACCCTTTCTCTAGTAATTCTTCAATTTGTTTCTTCAGCTCCGCCATCTCGTTAGGTGCCATTCGATATGGTGCTTTAGATATTGGTCCAGCTCCAGGCATAATTTCGATGCCGAATTCTACTTCTCTTTCCGGAGGTAATCCACTAATGTCTTTCGGAAATACCTCAGGAAATTCATTCACAACTGGAATATTTTCAAGTGCAGTCCCAGTTTCTGTTTGTACTGAGAAAAACACAACATACCCTTGGCAACCCTTTCTCAAACACTTCTCAGCTTCATCTACTGAGAGGAAATTCATATTTACATCTTTACTAATATCTCTCTGCGGATTTGGATATACAATCCTTTTATTTCCGCAGTCTAACAGCACATTATTTGCTGTCAACCAATTTAAACCAAGTATAACATCTATACGATGAAGTGGCAAACATATCAAATCTACCACAGAATCATGGCCGTCCACATTTACAATGCAATTCAAACAGACATCAGCAGTCAAAGATTTAACACCAAGTGGTGTCGTCACAACAAGATCATAAGGCAGTTTGTGGATAACCAATCGTAGCCGACTAACACAATCGTATGATATAAAAGAATGACTAGCACCCGTATCAAACAATGTTTGTAATGTATTTCCATGAAGAAGAATGGTACCTTGAATCATCTCCGGAGACTTTCTAGCCTCCTCATGCGTCATAGCAAATATTCTTCCAAAATTCTGTGGCCTCCTCTCGGTGGCACGTTGTGGGCAATCCGAGCTGTAATGACCCGTCTTGCGACAGTTATAGCAAATGATCTGCCCGCTACAATTCCTGCCCTGATGGAATTTACCGCATTGTGGACATGGTCTAGGCTCTGCTGGCTTTTGATTGATACGTTCGCTAGACTGAACAGGTTTCTTATTACTTCCTTGGAATTTGGTCCCTGCCCCTTTTCTTTTCTGGAAAGAATTCCTTCGGCTGGACTCGCCTTGATTCGTAGTAACCTCAGGCAGCTGCAAATCCCTTAGATTCCTCTCAACCATCCTGCATTCCTCAATTGCAAGACTAAATTTTTGGAATTTACGGGAGACCAGCTCTTTTCTCAGTTCATATTTTAATCCCCTAATCAACCTTCCCGACTTCCACTTCTCGTCATTACTGATTTTCAGGGTTGAAGAGTAACGAGCTAGTCGGTTGAAACGACTCAGATATTCATTAAAAGACTCTTCTTTACCCTGTTGTATAGCCAGGAATTCTAACTCCTTCTCGTCCCTAGTGGATTCAGGAAAATACTCTGCATCAAAGTTATCTTTGAAGGTTTCCCAAGTGATGGGGATATTCTGAGCCCGCAGAATTAATTCCGTGTTCTTCCACCATCGATCAGCATCACCTTCCAATTTGTAGATTGCCAATTCAACTTTCCTTTCTGTAGGGCACCGCATTACTCGAAAAATCTTCTCCAATCTAAGCACCCAATTCTCAGCTACTTGGGGATCAAAACTCCCGCGAAAAACTGATGGTTGATGCTTGCAAAATTTGGTAATCCAATACTGTTCATCTTCTACGTCAAGTTGCATCCTGTCAGCTACAGGTTCATTTTGTTGAATCTCGGGTTGAGTGGATCTTTCCCCTTCCGCAGTTGCAGCTCGCTGTCCACCCTCGTTCTGCCTAGCCTTTACTTCACGTATTTCCTCCTGTAGTTTATTTATCATCTCCATCATTTGTTGCACATAGTGAGGAGGATCTTGTTCTGGTATATTCTCCTCTTGTGCCCGCTCTTGTTCATGTGATTGTTCTCGCTCCTGTTCTTGTTCATTTGGCCTTTCTTGAGCCTGCACTTGCTTACGTGGTCTGCCTCTACCACGACCTCTGCCTCTGCCTCTGCTACTGCTACCTCCTCGAACATTCACCATAATGTCTTTTCACTATTCAAGTGCATATTCTTGTTAATATCAATTTAATTCAAAATCCTCAAATAATGACATACACATGCCATTCTATATATACCACTACACACTTCTATCTATCCAAGACTTTATCAGTATACTATCCTGACATTGCCGGAACTAAGGCTCTGATACCACGAATGTCACACCCCTTCGGTATACCGACATTCGCAAGAGTAAATATGCACAGCTTAAAGGATAAACTAGTTCCAGCATAGTAATACTGATATTGAAGTCTGGTACATAATCGAAATTCATAAAAAGATTCGTACAGAATTTAACAAGTACATAATATTTCAAACACAATGAGGGAAAATAAATCAGATCTCTGCTCCATCAAGCACCGTCAGTTATCCATATCCACCGCCTTATCACGTGAGCCACGACCGCTGTTAGGTTTCCGTCCTGAACTTTGGGGATTGTCTGGGATTCAAATGAATCCCAGTAGTAACGTTAATCACTCACATAAGATGCATGCACAGTACATGGTAGACAACCAGTTGCAATAAATATAATTCACAATAATTTCAAACACAAAATTCAAATATGCAGTTCAACAATATTCAAGAACCTACCGGTTCATACACACAGTACTGGATAATTCAAATATTCAAATGGGCTTTCACCCTTCTGCATAAAAATTCACTTATCGGAGTACCACCCCCGGTCTCAACCGTGATGGCATCCAGGGTTACCCCACATTCAAGGGCACTACCTCCCAGCTTATACTGGCGATAAGGTTAGAAATTCACAATTCAAATATCACAATGGTACGTACATGCATATAAAGGCACACAGAGTATGTGAGAGAAAAGTTACTACCTCAACTCCGAATAGCTAAAAGAAATTCACCGGTGCTCGAACCACTTGACAGTCAACTCCTAAAATAGTATCATTATAAATATTAATCTTCACTATAATCCATTTCTTCCAAAATATCCAACAGGGTTCTTTTTATCATTTAGAATCCTTGTGACCCTTTAATCGATAAATCACCCATTTAAAATTCTTATTGCAACAATTTTCGGATTAAATCCTTTTCTGTCCAGAATTTTCATTAACTTTGAAAATTCATAACTATTTGTACAAAACTCGAAATGATGTGCTTCCAAAACCTAAATGTCCTTTGGTGAGTCTATTTTCACCGAAAAATATTCTCAACAGCCAAAAACGTCCACATCATTCCCAGTTTAAATAAACAACTTCGCTGACCAGCTTGAACTTCCAGTATTTTAGGCCAGATTGTAAAATCCATAACTCCTTGTACAGAGCTCTAAAAATTACATATTATATATCAAAAGAAAGCTCTGGATGTCTACTTCAAATCTGGAAAATTTCATGATTTTTAGACATCATTCACTTGACCAAAAATCATGTTAAATTCGACTGCCTTCCAAACCGTAAAATCTGGCAGTTTTTGGTAACTTTTATAATTTAGTTCATTTGATTCTAAAAATCATTTCCAACCTTATTTTTACACCATTTTCCGTGGTAAACACTTTGGTAACCTTAAAATCATTAAAATCCTCTTGATTTCACCACTTCTCAACTAACCCAAAATAATATATAAGAAGTGATAAATAAGGTTTTGAAACCAACTTCATGAAATAACTTAAGTTAAAACATTTACTTACTTGTCTTGCTCCTTTAGCCTTAGCAACTTCTCCCTCCTTTTACTTCTAAAAATATCCGGCCTTCTCTATTAAATTTAATATAAGGAAGTAGCTCACTCACTTGAAGCTCTCACATTCTCTCTTTCTATTACTCAATGTCGTCCAAAGTGAACAAAAGAGAAGCATGCATTTGCGACTAAGTTGCTAAAACAAGAGAATGTGAAACATATATTTATATAATCATGCAGCAACTGAGCCAAAATGTGTATGTGTGCTGTCTTCACAAAATGTGGCTGCACTAGATCAATAATATATAATTGGGAAAGTGGTATGTATGCGTGTTGCCACCTTGCTTGGCTGAAAGTGGGATGAAGTGGAGAATTTTATATTGTATGCTGGACCGTCCATGTGCTAAATAAATGGAGAGTAGGTTATGAGTCATGAGCAATACCAATTTATTATATAGTAGATATGGTTTATTATGGAAACACAAATCCGTGAGATCAAACTTAATTCCACTCCCTCATATTTTATTCTTATTCGGATAAGTAGAGTTGTCTTTTTTTTTTCTTGCTCAATGTTTATTACGGATGTTACACAAAACATACTTGAAATTTTATAAATACATGGCCCAAAAAGTATTAATACATGTGATTCAGTGACCAATTATTATTATTATAATTAATTGCAGAGATCACGCTTGCTAAGACCCATGAGTCTTTGTTTTAAGGGAAAATTTCTTTTAGGTCTAAAAAAATTAAGAAAATGTCAAAAAATCTTAAGAAAAATTTAAATGTCAGAAAAATCTAAAGAGTTGTTAATTTCATAGATGGAGTTGTCGATGCTATAGATGAGAGTTGTTAGTCCCACAAATGGAATTGTTAATAAGATTTTTTTGACATCTGAATTTTCTTTGGGACTTTTTTAACATTTTCTTGATTTCTTGGGAACTGAATAGAATTTTCACTACTTTTCCCTTGTTTTAGTGATTTAACTAGTTAGACATGGGGTTAAACCGATGACGGAACAATTACATAAATATTTAATAAAAATAATTATATACATATGTATAAGAAATTAAATAAATGTATAACAAATCTAATATCTTTTTTATGCATAATAAATCTACATATTAGTTTTTTTTTAAAGAAGAAAAAGGGGGGGGGGGGGGGAATGTAAGCGTTACAAGTGAGGAGGAACGTGATACTCACTAGGCGTATTTAAAATGATCCATCCAGCTCAGCAAAGTTCTTAACAAAACGCACCGAAATTCCACTACTATCCCCCATTTACGAGTTTTCTCAAGGGTGAAGGGTCAATTTTACACACGACTTTTGTTTAAGGGTGCGTCCAGCACCACGACCTTTTTTTTGGATCAAAAATACTCATGAGGTTACACTTTGGGATCAAAAGTGACATTGGGGTTAGTTGACCGTTTGGTCAACGTCCATTTGGATGGAAAGGAACAGTGTCGCTGACGTGGAAGCTTATTTGGACTGACAAGAAGCTGACTAGGATTCAGAAGTTAATTAAAAAAAAAAACCCTTAAATCAAACACCCACACACGGTTTCATTCAAACACGATCGATCTCTGGGGATTTGGGGAAAAGAGTGAACCCTAACAATTCCGACCATCGCCCATCATCACCTCCGACCACTGTCCATAATCATCTCCGACCACCGTCCATAATAGAAGCTTATTTGGTCAACGTCCATTTGGATGGAAAGGAACAGTGTCGCTGACGTGGAAGCTTATTTGGACTGACAAGAAGCTGACTAGGATTCAGAAGTTAATTAAAAAAAAACCCTTAAATCAAACACCCACACACGGTTTCATTCAAACAAGATCGATCTCTGGGGATTTGGGGAAAAGAGTGAACCCTAACAATTCCGACCACCGCCCATCATCACCTCCGACCACCGTCCATAATCATCTCCGACCACCGTCCATAATCATCTCCGACCACCGTTCTTCCCTCACTGGACATTGGCTCCGTCGTCCGTCACCGACAATCATCTACAAAACAAGGTGAAAGATCTTCGACCACCGGATTGAAGTGAACGATTTGTGAGTTGCGAGACAATTAGAGCGACGCCTTCTGATCGAGCTTGGAGTGATTTTCCAGACGATTATAGTGACGGTGAGCTGCAAATGCAGGGCTATGAATTTCTATATTTCGATTTGTGATTTTCTCATTTCTTGTTTTTCGTTACGAAATTTCTGGGTATGCTTCTTCTATTTAAGAACTTGTAAGGACAGTGGCGGTCTATGCTTGTCTATTTCGTTCTGAAATTTCTATATTTCGATTTGTGATTTTCTCATTTTCTCATTTCTTGTTTTTCGTTCTGAACTTTTCTAGGTACGCCGTCTTTTTGTTTTTCTTGTTCCTTTTATCTGTGTTGTTCCTGCTCCTTCAATTTTCTGGGGCTGCTACGAGCAGAATCCATAAGTAACATATATGGTGAACTGAGCATAATCCATTTTTGAGTGGTTGTAACCATCAGGAATTTGTTTTGTATGACTCAGTCATGTATTTTTCTTTCCATTTTCATTTTTGAGTGGTGCTGAAGCTACTATTTCTATGACTTCTTCATTTGTCAATGCATCCCAAACCTGCCACAAACAAACAGACAAATAAAAGTTCAGTCCTACTTGTAATTTGAGGAAAGCAGTTTCTGCTTAGACTGAATTTCAGTAATTATATCGAAATAGGAATATGCAAGTCCTAATTTACATCATAACAGTTACTATAAAATTTACAAGCACATATACACATTTCAACAGCAAACAATAATAAAAAGAAAATAAGTGCTCATATGAATGAATGGTGTTTTGATCATTTACCATCAAAGCATAATTTTAATTTGGTCCTTTGTTTCAGAATCTTTTGGTCCATATTTCAAATAAAGTCTCTTCAATGGGTGTTTACTGAAATTCTTCCTTCTGCATAAGTTGGAAGGTGTTTCGAATGGAGGTATTAAACTATGATTGTGACCTTTTTCATTAAACTTTGGCTGCCTTCATCTTTAGTAATGGATAGTTGGTTCATTACTGTAGAAATGCATATCGTGTGTATATCTTTTTGGGAGTTAAAATTTTGAAGCTGATGATACTAAAATTTTCAATTTTATTTCTCTTATATTTAAGACATTAAATACAAGCTAGTTTTATCTTTATGCTTTCTTCATTGTGGGCTAACTTGATTGATAACTTCCTAAGAGCCCTTTTATTTAATGATGATGATAGGAACACAATCAATCAAATATTTACCGAGAGCAATAACTGATTGGTTTAGAGTTAATTTTTGGTTCAAAATGTGAGTGGGTTTACATGATCATCTCTCTCTCACCCCTCTGGATCATAATAATGGTCATTCATTAAGTTATTACTTTGATTGGATTTCTAATTCCTTTTCGTCCTTTGCATGTGTAGTGGCAATGACATCAAAGGGGAAGGAGAACGAAGGGTTCATTGAAGAAACGCTACAAAGTGATGACTATGATGAAATAGAATTCCTAGGTGAAGAGTACAATGTTCCAGAGGATGAGGAAGACATTGATGTGCATGTGTTTGACAAACAGAGCAATAGGTTTGATGATGATGATAGCAATGATGGGTCTTATATGGGGCAAAGTAGTAGTTCAGACTTAGAAGAAAGCATGTATGATGACTCAGAAGTTGGAGAGTTTGATGTGGAGGATGAGAGTGATGCTGATGAGGATGGCTTGGGGAGTGAAAATGATGAAGTGCCTCTTCAACAACTTTGTGCCCTCCCTAAGGCTGAGCCCTCAGGTACAATGCCAATTTTTGTTGTTGGGATGACGTTTGAAGATAAAAAAGCGCTTAAAAGGTTTGTAGATGAGTATGCTATCAGCCGTGGGGTTAACCTTAAGATTATGCGTAGTGATAGAAAGACGTTTAGGGTGGTATGTGAAGATGGCTACCCTTTTACACTATATGCATCTACAAATGGGCAGAGTGTGGGGTGGCAAGTGAAGTCATTGGATCAAGAACACATGTGTGCACGTGTGTTTGATAATCCAAGAGCTACTACAAGGTGGTTGGCTGATTATTTCAAGGACAGGGTGCAAGAAGACCCTAAATTCAAGGTGAAAGAGATGAAGAAGGAGGTCCAGAGGGATCTAAAGGTCAATGTTAGTGTGATTAAATGCAAGAGTGCAAAGAGGATCATAATGGATGAAAGGGAAGGGAGTTTCAGGGATGAGTTTGCAAACTTAGAAGCATATTGTAATGAGCTGAAGTTGTCAAACCCTGGTTCAGATGTGTGCGTGGAAGTGAGCAATGAGGGTTTGGAACATGGACGAAGAATATTTAAGAGGATGTACGTATGCTTCAATGCCTCGAAGGTATCACAACCATTTAACCCTCTTCTTTTATTACCGCAATGTTCTGTTTGTTGACTGTGTTAGAACAAGTTGTTGGGTTTAGGAAAACATGTTAACCTGCTCATTTTAAAGATATTTTCAATACATTGTTTGTATTATTTTTTTTTTATTGTTGTTGCCTTTCCTATATGTATCAAGTTAACTCTTTTTTATTTTTTAATTCACATGCAAAGGACCAAATAAATAGTTATTTTGACTTTAATTCCATTTACGTTATATCCCTTCCATTTAAGTTACAAAGCAACAACTCACAGAATTTTAACTTTACGTTATATGCCTACCTTGTTGTAAAAGTTTCTACAACAAATGTGCAGCCCTGCATGTTAAATGGTCAATAGCATACAATTATGCAATAAAATGAAAATGTCAGGCAAAGTAAAATGAGTGATCAATGCTCTGTTGAGAATCCATTCAATCAACTCAATCAAATTTAAGGGCTAGGCTATTTTTCCTTTCTGTTAAAATTTAAAGAGGTTTCCTCTTCCCCCCTCCATGGCTCTACCTACCTCCCTATTCAATAGATATTTCATCTCCTTATACAGTTTGAAACGCAAAGGGCAAGTACACAAGCTAATAGGCACAGAGGTGTAGCTATTGCATTTCTTGATTAACAAAGAGCACATGCCTAAAAATCAATCAAAGTAAAATAATATGACTGGTTATGCAATATTATTTGGAATGAATTCGTACATTTCAATATCGAAATATCAGCATCATTTCCCACACATCACATGACTGTAATTTATCCATGGCAAACAGAGATGATGAGCTCCACATAAACAATTTTTCGAGTCCATATTATTTTTTGAAAGAAAATAACAGAACACCTTAAATTGCGAAAATTCAAAGGCGATGGTAGACGATGGTGGTGAGTCGACAGATGCGAGGTACGGTGGTGGTGAATGGCGCAAGATGGACGACGATGCAGATGACCCCGAGTTCGTGCTCTTCTCGTCTCTCCTTCTCTTCGCGGCACTGAGCCTGAGATTTCACCTCCCCTTCTCTGTTCGACGGAAATAACGGTGGTGGTGAGGTGATTGTCAGTGACGGACGACAGAGCCAACGCCCGGTGAGGGAAGAACGATGGTCGGAGATGATTATGGACGGTGGTCGGAGGTGATGATGGGCGGTGGTCGGAATTGTTAGGGTTCACTCTTTTCCCCAAATCCCCAGAGATCGATCGTGTTTGAATGAAACCGTGTGTGGGTGTTTGATTTAAGGGTTTTTTTTAAAAAAATTAACTTCTGAATCCTAGTCAGCTTCTTGTCAGTCCAAATAAGCTTCCACGTCAGCGACACTGTTCCTTTCCATCCAAATGGACGTTGACCAGACGGTCAACTAACCCCAATGTCACTTTTGATCCCAAAGTGTAAGATCATGAGTATTTTTTATCCAAAAAAAAGGTCGTGGTGCTGGACGCACCCTGAAGCAAAGGTCGTGTGTAAAATTGACCCTTCACCCTTTTCTCAATTCCCACCCTCCTCCATCCCAGGTCCCCGCCCAACCCGCGAAATTTCGTCTATTTCAAATTACTTTCCCATTCTTTATAGGAAAAATGACATCGAAATACCACTGTAGTGAGATAATTACATTTACGAACCACGAAAGTTTAAATTTCAAAGAATGACCAACGTGCTAATTTTTTTAAATGGAACTTGAGAAAATTTTCCCTCTCCTCGCAGCATACCAAACAACCCCTTAATTTGTATGAACAATTTTTTTGAAATTCACAAAATATCCTCAATATTCAATTGATTCAAAACTAATTTTTTGACATTAGTGTCCATTTGTTGGATACGCCTATCTAAACCCCGGCCTTGAAAAGTGGCCCAAAAAAATTTCAGGAAGTTTTGAGTCAAGCTAACCACTAGTAGGGTGGGGCATCGAGCAAAGAGATACGGATTTTGTCAAATATTACAGTTGTATATCTACAGTGTGAATCATTAATTAGCTTTTGAATAATAGGTTTTACGATTTATAAAGTAAATATGTGAGAAGATTTTTGTTTTAGCTTGTAAAAAATGACTTCTAAAACTGCAATTTAGGTGTTATTCAAACACTCATATATACAAAGAAGAAGAAAAGGCCACAACGAGGCCAGCCTTAGGAGTTAGTCTTCACCTTTGTCCAGGGTTCGAGCCCTGCCTCCTCCTCCCTCCACTGGCTGTATCAAAAAAAAAAAAAAAACCCACAACGATGAGTGGCATTGAATTTTCGAAATATATATTGAAATACATTTATTATTTTTTTAATACATGAGTTGATATTTGTTATTGTAACATCTTTTTTAATTTGGTCGAATTAAGTATTGCCAAATAGATCTTATTATTTATTTTTTTGATAAGAAAATTTTAGGAGAGGGGTTGGGTTCACCTACAGTTCAAGGACAGGGTGCTTGAAGCCCACTCCGTAAGAAATTCAGAACTAAGAGTATGCATGTCTTCTTTTTAGCCTGGGTTACCGTTGCTTCATAAACACTTAGAATGCCTTTCTCAGCGTCTTAACTAACTCCAGGATTGAACCCCCCTCTCTTTTGATGAGAGTGTCCGATCCTTTTACCAGTTGAACTTAAAGACAAGGGGTAGATCTTAAAATTTAATTATAGTCAATTTATTGTGACATTTCCCTCCACACTAGGCCCACCAACGACTCTGCAGGACATATATAAAATGTGATTATTATGATAATTAAACGTGGCACATCCTCAAAGATATATTAAACAAAAGATACTTGAAATTTTGTGTATAAAAACAAGATACTTGAAATTTTATAAATACATGGCCCAAAAATTATTAATACATGTGATTCAGTGACCAATTATTGCGCTATAAGTGACCAATTATTATTATTATAATTAATTGCAGAGATCACGCTTGCTAAGACCCATGAGTCTTTGTTTTAAGGGAAAATTTCTTTTAAGTCTAAAAAATTAAGAAAATGTCAAAAAAAAAAATCTTAAGAAAAATTTAAATGTCAGAAAAATCTAAAGAGTTGTTAATCTCATAGATGGAATTGCCGATCCTATAGATGAGAGTTGTTAGTCTCACAGATGGAATTGTCAATAAGATCTTTTTGACATCTGAATTTCCTTTGAGACTTTTTTGACATTTTCTTAGTTTCTTGGGAACTTAATAAAATTTTCACTACTTTTCCCTTGTTTTAGTGATTTAACTGGTTAGACATGGGGTTAAACAAGAACAATTACATAAATAGTTAATAAAAAATAATTATATACATATGTATAAGAAATTAAATAAATGTATAATAAATCTAATATTATCTTTTTTATGCATAATAAATCTAAAATCTAATAGTAAAGGTAATAACATTACAATATGTGAATTATTAAATAAAATAACATTCTACAAAAAATGGTCTGCAAATATGTTGTTGTTTTTTTATAAGGTAAACTTTTTAATTCTTTTTTAGCCTTTTCAATGTTTTTTCATTAGGTTCAAAATTTGGCTGATGTTCTAAAAATTGTTTGGTTTTCACTTTTCAATCTATATTCAAGTTCTAACTCAATCATAATTGTGATCCATCCTAACTTAACTATAAAAATAATTTTCATCGGTACAAACTCAATCACTAACAAGTCTTTGTCTTTTTCCAACAAGAAATACGTTAAGCATGGAACAACAGTACAAAGTCTTTATGCTAAGAATAAGAAACCAAACAACACGTACAAAGTCTTTATGCTAGGAATATAGACCTAAACAAATAAATAGGAACAGAGACCCAAAGATCTAGAAAAAAATTAAAGAAGCAGACAAACTTTGGCTTCCTTAGCTGTATTTGGTTTGACCGGAGCGAACGTGAGTTTCTCTTTCTCTTTAATATGAAAAGTGACCATTATGTGAAATATTCATATAGAAAATAGTGTAAAAAGTTTTATAATTTATGCATATTGATTTTTTACACTAAGAAAAAAAAAACTCTCATTTTCTCGTCTTAAATCAAACACACCCTTATAAACAATTAGTTATTTATCTTGTCCAAGAAAACAATCACTTATTTAGATTTTCCATTCGTATTAAGTATTTCTTAGGAACTCTATTTCTTAGGAACTCTGGTTTTATATAAGATATAGCATATTAATAACCATCATTTTATCTTGTTTCAAAGAAAATTAAGATTAACAAATACTATAAAATTTTAAACCTAATTAATTAATAGTATAAGATATTATCACTACCATTTTTTATTTTTATTAATATCACTACCATTTTTTCACCAGATCAGAATCTATTTACTTTTATCATTTTTCTAGTGATGAAAAAAGATTCTGACAACGTCCTATGTCTTAATTAATAGTGGCAATTAAAATGATCCGTACTGCTAACAGTAAAACCAAAACCAAAAACCACATACGTGGCCGCCAAAAGCCCAAGCCTCCGATTCCAGCAACAGCAAAACCAAACACGCCCACAATTTTTCACTCTCTTCCCTGTTCTCCACTTTGGCTCTGATTTCCCTCCATTCTCTTCCCATAACCATAGTCTCACTCGGTGAAGCCTTTTTCTATATAAACATGGACGGCTTACAAATTCCATGACCAAAGCATCTAGAAAGTTCAAACCTTCACACTCATCCTTCTCTCTTTCTCGCCATCATCGCCCTCTCTTTCTCCTTCCACTTTAGCTTTTCCTTCAGAAGATCCCAGAAGGATCCATCTTCTATGGACACTAAGATCGGAGCTATAGACGCTTGTAAAGCCGCCGGAAATGACGTCTGTGGCGCACACAACGGCACCGTAAGCACCATTCAGAGCTCTGTTTCTCCGTCTGTGATCAGCTCCTCGGAGGCCACTCTGGGTCGCCACTTGGCCCGCCGGCTCGTTCAGATTGGTGTAACCGACGTATTCTCCGTTCCCGGCGACTTCAACCTTACCCTTCTCGACCATCTGATTGCTGAACCGGGGCTCAACCTCATCGGCTGCTGTAACGAGCTCAACGCCGGTTACGCAGCTGACGGCTACGCTCGCTCCCGTGGCGTCGGTGCTTGTGTCGTCACTTTCACCGTTGGTGGCCTCAGTGTTATCAACGCCATTGCTGGTGCCTACAGTGAGAATTTGCCTGTCATTTGTATCGTCGGTGGTCCTAACTCCAACGACTATGGCACCAATCGGATCCTCCATCACACCATTGGTTTGCCCGATTTCAGCCAAGAGCATAGTTGCTTCCAGACTGTCACTTGCTACCAGGTACTAATTTCACTGTGATTTCCGATTTTACTCTTGGCTATTGTTTCATGAGCTCCAAAGTTCAGGGTCGGATCCATCGCAGTTTTTGTACAATAAAGTGTCGATTAGGTGCTTGTGATAATTTCTCAGATAAAAATCAGATACTGATTTCATGCTATTTTCGTGATCGGAGAAGTGGTAGATTGTGTCTCTGTTACTGATCATTTGAGCTGATTGGTTTTGATACCTTCATTTTATTGTAGGCTTTGGTGAACAATTTAGATGACGCTCATGAATTGATTGATACGGCGATCTCAACCGCCCTGAAAGAGAGCAAGCCTGTGTATATAAGCGTAAGCTGTAACTTGCCTGGGATTCCTCACCCCACTTTCAGTCGTGAACCTGTTCCTTTCTCACTATCCCCAAGGTAACCTTCTAGATTTTTTGGTTATTTTTCTGTTGAACCGAGAATATGTTTGAACCTTTCTCATTGATTGATTTTCTCTTGATGTATTTTGCAGACTGAGTAATCAGTTGGGGTTGGAAGCAGCTGTGGAGGCTGCTGCTGAATTCCTCAACAAGGCTGTAAAACCAGTTCTAGTGGGTGGGCCTAAGCTACGAGTGGCAAAGGCAGGCAAAGCCTTTGTTGAACTAGCTGATGCTTCTGGTTATCCACTAGCTGTTATGCCATCAGCTAAAGGACAAGTTCCAGAACACCATCCCCACTTCATTGGAACTTTCTGGGGTGCTGTGAGTACTGCTTTCTGTGCTGAGATTGTGGAGTCTGCTGATGCATACTTGTTTGCTGGACCTATCTTCAATGACTACAGCTCTGTTGGCTATTCACTTCTTCTCAAGAAAGAAAAGGCCATCATTGTGCAGCCTGATCGTGTTGTAATTGGAAATGGCCCTTCATTTGGGTGTGTGCTGATGAGTGATTTCCTCAGGGCACTAGCTAAGAGACTCAAGCATAATGATACTGCTTATAAAAACTACAGCAGGATTTATGTTCCTGAAGGGCATCCATTGAAGTCTGCACCTAAAGAACCTTTGAGGGTTAATGTTTTGTTCGATCACATACAAAAAATGTTGTCTAGTGAATCTGCTGTAATTGCTGAGACCGGTGATTCATGGTTTAACTGCCAGAAGCTAAAACTGCCAGAGGGCTGTGGGTGAGCACCCCTCAAAAATTTGATCTCTGGGATTTTTGAGCTTATTTTTCTTAATTGTGCTGATTTTTTTCATTGGTTCACAGGTAGGGGTGGAAACAGGCCAGGCCAGGCCAGGCTTCCCTCCTAACAGGCCTGGCCTGTTAAGGAACAAAACGGCCTGAGCCTGGCCTGTGGCCTGTTTCAGGCCTATTTTTGGGCCTGAGCCTGGCCTGTATAAGGCCTGTGGCCTGTTAACAGGCCTGTTTTTCAGAATGAGATAATGCTATTTTACACAAAAAAAAAAAAAGTTTGGGAATTCAAGTTTGCAAGAGAAGAATTAAATAAGATGAAAATGGGCAGAGACTTAGAAACTAAATAACACAGTTTAGTCCTCAGAATTAAATAAATCAGTTCAAATCTCATGAAAACCAAACATATATCCAGCCATCTAGGAAATTAAAATTGTAGTATGCCTTAATTACTTCAGTTCTCAAGCTACAAAATACAATCCCATCCAACTGACCAAACATTATCAGTCCCAAATCAAAGCTTCCCCCAAATTATCCAGACACAACCCATTTATAGAGAAAGGCACAAGCTTTACCCCTAAAAAGAAGAGAAATAACAGCCCAGAAACACAAGTAGGGTAGAGACATAAAGACCACAAATGGGGAGATAATAGAGACCCTAAGACTTGAAAATTGCTTCTGAGTTGCCATAGCAAAGATCCAGAGCTGAGACGAAAGTTGGCAGAGAGGAGGAGTAGAGGCCCTGTCAGAAGCTGCAGAAAGAGGCCGACGGTGGAAGATGAAGAATGGAGGTTCGTGCGACAACGACGGAAAACAACGGCGGTGAGCGACGGCCAACAAAATGATGAGCGTTGAAAGAAAAAAAAAAGAGAGAGAGGAGGAACGAAGGTTGGCGGAGAGGAGGAGTTGAAAGAATGATGAGAGGAAGAGCAGAGGGACGAATGAATGGGAGAGGAAGAGAGATGAAGTTTAATCATTGTCAATTGTTATTTGTTAAAAAAAGAGAAAAAAATTCATTAATGATAGTCTGGCAGACAAGGACATAAAGCAAAAGCATGATGTGAGTTGAAAGAAAAAAAGGAATCCTATGCGTTTGGAGGGAGTAATTACAATTTTAACCTTATAACAGGCCGGCCTGACAGGCCTAACAGGCCTATAGTAAGGCCTAGGCCTGGCCTGTTTAAATAAACAGGCCTGGAAAAAGGCCTAGGCCTGGCCTGTTAGCCTGACAGGCCAGGCCTGTCCAGGCCGGAAACAGGCCAGGCAGCAGGCCCCTGACAGGCCCCTGGCCTGTTTCCATCCCTATTCACAGGTATGAGTTCCAAATGCAATACGGATCAATTGGATGGGCTGTTGGTGCAACCCTTGGTTATGCACAGGCTGTTCCTCAGAAGCGAGTGATTGCTTGTATAGGCGATGGAAGTTTCCAGGTTTGTCTTGTTCTTCATGCCAAGAGAATTTGGCAAGAATCTAAATTTTCTGGATTTGATCAAGTGTTCAAGCGTAATGATATTCAATGCCCTTTAACTTTCTTGCTTTGCAGGTTACTGCTCAGGATGTATCAACAATGCTACGATGTGGGCAGAAGACCATAATCTTTCTGATAAACAATGGTGGATACACCATCGAAGTTGAAATCCATGATGGGCCATACAATGTGATCAAGAATTGGAATTACACCGGGTTGATTGACGCAATCCACAATGGGGAAGGCAATTGCTGGACCGCGAAGGTAATATTCCATCACATTTTCCATATTTGTTGAGAAAATGACACAAAATATGGTGATATGCGTGGAACTGATACCTCATTTTGATACCTATAATCTTTTTAGAAGCAATGAGAAAGTGCTTTACTCTGCTTTACATAGTTGATAAGATGCTGATTACGTGTCCTTTGCTGCATATGCCTCTGTACTTGAATTGCAGGTGTTCTGTGAAGAGGAGCTGATTGAAGCAATTGAAACAGCAACAGGACCTAAGAAGGATTGCTTATGCTTCATAGAGGTGATAGTTCACAAGGATGATACCAGCAAAGAGTTGCTTGAATGGGGTTCTAGGGTCGCCGCTGCTAATAGTCGTCCTCCTAATCCTCAGTAAATCTTGCCCTCTTGAGTTGAAACCATCTTTCATTACCTTGTAATGTTTCTGCTCTGTTTTTTATTGTTCTACGGCCCTGCCGTTGCCACTTAAACGTTGCTCTCTGTCCATTCTCACGCATGAAATTTAATTTTTTTGCCAACTCAAGTGAGTACGACTAGTTTGGATTAAGAAAACAAGTGGACTATAAATAAGATTGAATTACTGACTATTCTACCGAATTACGAGAAGCTAGAGAGTTAGAACCAGTGCATGTGACCAGAGCACCAATCCGAAGAATAGTCCAGATTTAATATAATTGTTTTTATATTTGTAATGAATTATTATTCTATTAGCAATATCAGTATGCGGAAAGGTTTAGTCTTTTTGCTTTTTTTAATCCGATTTGGAAAGGTGGCCAAGCTATGGGGGATTGAACCGCTCCTATAAAAGGGGTCACTTTGCCACTAGGGCAGATTGAATTACAAATATCAGTTTTCAGGTAAGGGGTGGTTGATGTGTCTTTCTTGTTGTCCCTTCATTTTGGGACTTTCCCAAAAATTTCGTGGTTCTTTGGATTATTTGGTTTTATATGAAACCAGCAACATTTTAATATCTTAAAAAAAAAAAAAAAACTGTTTTCAATCCTTTTTACAATTTAGAAAGGTTTCCAAAATTTAATGATCCGAAAAATCATGAAAAGTACATTTAGAAAGGTTTCCAAAAAAATTTATTGGCTACAGTTTATAGTCATTTAAAAAGAGAGAAAGATGGCGACGGATCTAAATGAGAAGGTGCCTTCTCCTCCGCTCTCGGAGGATTCTCTCCGGGCAACAAAGAAAGTCCGTATAAGGCCTGATGGGGTGGTTGAGGATGAGGTCAGTACGGAGGTATCAGATGTTTGCATGAAGGAGACGGGGGCTGTCGGGGATGCCTCGTACCGAAGTAAGCTGTTGAATACTGATCAAGCTATGGCCACCAGCAAGGGACAGAATGACGTAGTGTTATCGGCGGAGGACTACAAAGTAGACCAGGATGGTGATATCCCCTCTATCGAATTCTCGAGCAGGATAAGGGACGTGCTGGCAAGGGGAATGGAAAGAACAGCGATCATTAAGCTATTGGGCAAGACGATCAGTTACAGGGACTTGCTTGCGCGAACTCAGGCTCTCTGGCAGCCATGGGGCCCCTACCAATTAGTTGATATGGAAGGTGGATTTTATTTTGCTACGTTTGACAGGGAGGAGGATTATCTAAAGGCCCTTACTGGCGGACCGTGGATGATCTTCGGGGCGTACCTCACGATCCAGCCATGGTCCTTAGATTTTGATTCCAGTTCGTCCACAATTTCGAAACTTGTTGTATGGCTACGAATTCCAGGCCTTTCTTTCAGGTACTACCATAAAGGTACGCTAAGGTTGATTGGGGCCCTATTGGGGGACGTTGTTAAAATCGATTATTTGACAGAGGCTAGAGGGCGAGGTAAGTATGCGCGTCTGGCTGTTCTCATTGACCTGCAGAAGCCGTTAATCCCTCGGATAAAGGTGGATGGGGTGGCTTATCGGGTGGAATATGAGGGTCTGCCACATATATGTTTTTCGTGTGGTAAGTATGGCCATACTAAGGATAGGTGTGGGGTGTCGTCCAACAGTCAAGGCGCAGCCATTCAGCAGAAACACACTACCCCTACGACTGCCTTTGTCCCATCTGGCGAATCTTGCTCGGCCACCAACGCTGCTACTGTGACGGCTGCAGTCCTTTCTTCTCCGGCGGAGTCAAGGCCTTCGCCGTATGGGGAGTGGATGCAAGTCCGATATCCCAAGAAAGGAAAGAAACAGATTTGGGGGAGTGATGCGAAGAATGGGGGATCAGGCATTAAGAGTGGATCCCGTTATAATGTCCTTCATCAATGCGCTGATTTAGTGGAGAATGGTTTAATGGAGCAGGGCGTTGAATCTGGATCTGGAGCTCCACCGAGAATTGATGGGAATGATCTCGGCCCTTCTAATGGGAATAGAGTTGCCCCCAAAAATGGCCATGCTCACGTGGCGGGCTCATCATCACACGTTGTTCAATCATGGGCCAAGAAAGGTGGGCTAAAGGCAAGTCAGGAATACAAGAAGAAGCAACCTCAGGAAGCATCCAAATCCCATCGGGCTGAGCCTAGAACAGATCCGGCTGGGGAGGTCGCTATTCATGATGCAAGTTGCACTATTGGTGATGGCCCAAGTAATGGTTCTAGCGCTGGGAAAGCTCATGCCACTCACGTAACAGACACGCAATCTTCGTCTCCCACTGCGGTCCTTCTTAGCTCAGCTTTTATGGCTCTAGAGGCTAACTCCTCATTGGATAGTAAGAAACATACGGTGATTTCAATTCATGACAACAGGCAAGTATTGGAGGAGACTAATCCGATGATAGTGGATGGACAATCTATGATGACCGTAGTAAGGCAGTCCGGTAAAGGTGTTGACACAGGGAAAGAGAACCAAAAACCAAAGGGTGGGGGCAGGAAACTAGACCAACAGGGTGTTAGCCTCCGTTCGTCTAGTGTACGTAATCTCAAAGTTAAGAAGAAGCACAGCAGTGTTCATCTGTCAAAGGAAATGATAGCAGCCTTGAAGGATGAGGTGGCGTCGCCAGGAGGGTTGGGTGTGATCTCTGCGTGCTCTGAGGAGGTTGCTCGGCTACCACAGAAGCCGGATGATGGTCCTGATGGGGCCGGTATGTCGTCCTAACCCCTCAATAGTTTTTTATGGTTGTTAAGCTTTTTGTTTGGAATTGCCAGGGTGCGGCAAGTAGGTGCTTCTTTCGCACTTTCCGTCAATTTGTGGTGGATAACAAACCTGATATGGTTGTTTTGGTGGAGCCTAGGATTTCGGGACTCTCAGCGGATAAGTTTATTTCTCGTTCTGGTTTTGATAATTCGTACAGGTTGGAAGCTCGTGGTCTCTCAGGAGGAATATGGCTCCTATGGCGTGAGTCGATTGTTGTTACGGTGGAGGTGTGTCATACTCAATTTATCCATGTGAAGTTAAAACATATTGATTCTGATGTGTCCTTCCAGTTTACTGCGGTGTACGGGAGCCCGAATAATACACTGCGTAAGGACTTATGGCAGAAGCTGTATTTAGTCGCGGAGAATATCAGTGAACCATGGATGCTTGCGGGGGATTTTAATGCTATCTTGGAGGCCGGTGATCGGGTTGGAGGGTCAGAGAGACGTGCTCGTGGTTGTAGCCTTTTCCGCTCTTTTATGTTTAACTGTGGGCTAACGGATCTAGGCTTTTCGGGACCCAAGTTTACATGGAGACGGGGTACCTTGCTCCAACGTCTTGACCGTGCTTTGGTTAATTCAAGATGGATGGCAATGGGCATTATGACTTCGGTGATTCATCTCCCTAAACTTAGTTCAGATCACCGGCCCATATTGATACAGGTTGGTGATCGTGCCCATCGTTTGCAACAACAACGTCCGTTCCGCTATCTGGCGGCCTGGGCAACTTCTGATTCCTTTAAGCAGGTGGTCCAAGATAACTGGGATGTGGCTGACCCGGTCGTGGCGAATGTCAAGCGTTTCTCCAAAGCAGCTGTGGTGTGGAATCGGGAGGTCTTTGGGAACATTAATTCCAGGAAACGGCGAATTTTAGCACGGCTTAGTGGGATTCAAAAAGCACAGGAAACCCACCTATCACCGCATCTTGAGGCCATTGAAGGGGAACTACGGAAGGAGTTTGAATTAATTTGTGAACAGGAGAGTTCGCTGTGGGCTCAAAGGGCTAGGTGTGACTGGATTAAATTTGGAGATAGGAATACGGGTTTTTTCCATGCCAGAACAGCCCGACGAGGCCATAGGAAACTGATCAAAGCGCTGAAGAATGATGATGGGGAATGGTGCACTGATGAGGATACTCTTCGTGCTAGTGCCACCCAATTTTATTGGCAGCTATATTCTTGTGAGGACGCTTTGGCTCCACCTTATGTGACGAGGGGGCAGTTCCCTGCTCTCGGTCCCTCCATGGCCCACGATCTATCAGTTGCCATCTCGATTGGGGAGGTTCATACAGCTCTTTTCCAGATGCAACCTCTCAAGGCTCCGGGAATTGATGGTTTGCATGCTGCTTTCTTCCAGTCGAACTGGGCAATTGTGGGACCTTCTATCTTTCAGATGGTAACCAGGTGTTTTGAGGAGGGGCTGATTGATCCTGAGTTAAATGAAACCCTCATTACTCTGATTCCCAAAGTCCCTGAACCTGAGCGTATTAAGGATTTCCGCCCTATTAGTCTTTGTACCGTTTTGTACAAGATTATTACGAAGGTGCTAGCTAATAGACTCAAGAAATGGCTCCCTCAGCTTGTGCTTCCATCGCAATCCAGCTTTGTGGCAGGAAGGCAAATCAGTGATAATGTGATCATCGCTCAGGAGGTGATACATTCTATGCGTTATAAGAAAGGGGTGAAAGGGTGGATGGCCATCAAGGTTGACCTGGAGAAAGCTTATGACCGTTTGCGGTGGGACTTCATTGAGGAAACACTTTTTGATGCAGGCCTTCCGGAAAAATTTGTTAGAGCTACCATGGCCTGTGTGTCTTCGCCTAGCATGCGGGTGGTGTGGAATGGGAATTGGTCGGAGAAATTCATTCCTTCACGAGGCTTACGCCAAGGGGACCCCATTTCACCATTGATCTTTGTGTTGTGTATGGAGAGGTTGTCCCAAACCATTGGTAGACGGGTGGCAGAGAATCAATGGCAACCTATTCGGGTTAGTTGTAATGGTCCTCCCTTGTCTCACCTATTTTTTGCAGATGATCTAGTCCTGCTTAGCTCTACAGATATATCTCAGATTCACCTCACTAGAAGTATTTTGGGGGATTTCTGTGCCAGCTCGGGACATAAGGTTAGTTGCTCCAAAACGGCGATCTTTTTTTCTGCTAACGTTCCACATGTGACCAAGAGTTGGATTTGTGAGGAGCTTGGCTTTAGGTGCACGGACGACCTTGGCATGTACCTAGGTGTCCCTCTCCTACATAAGAGGGTTCAAACTGGAACATATGCTTATTTGGAAGAAAAAATTGTGCGAAAGCTGTCTGGGTGGGCTGCGAAGACCTTATCATTGGCCGGGAGACTGACTTTAGCCAAAGCGGTCCTCTCAACCATACCCTCTTACACTATGCAGACCACGAAGCTCCCCTCAGGCTTATGCCAGCGGCTGGAGCGGCATATCCGCAACTTCGTGTGGGGGCGATGTGACTCGATGCGCCGGCCAAGCTTAGTCAAATGGGAGGACATGTGCCTACCTAAGGAAGTGGGTGGTGCCGGGTTGAAGAAGTTGGAACAGCAGAATAGGGCTTTTCTCATGAAGGTGGGTTTTGCTATCAGATCGCGGCCGGATCTCTTATGGGTTCAGGTCCTTCGAAGCAAGTATGGCTGGGATGATTTAAAGGGGCCTTTGAAGAGAAATCAGCGGTGCTCGTTAATGTGGCGACACTTGCTGAATGTCTGGCCAGATGTGGAGCTAGGGACTCGATGGGAGATTGGGGATGGTTCTTGTATACGGTTTTGGTCGGACAGTTGGGTACCGGGTGTTGGGCCACTTCATCTTGTGGCATTCCGGGATATTTCTCCTGGAGAACGAGGCCTACCAGTGCGACACTTTGTTACAGCTGACGGCTCTTGGAAGTGGGACCTATTTCGTGAGGATCTACCAGATCATATCCTAAAAAGCATTGCCGGTTGCCCAATACCGAATGATGATGACGGGGCAGCAGCCTGCTTTTGGGACCGAGAGTCGGATGGGTGTTTCTCTGTTTCTTCGGCCTATGATTTGTTGGGTGATTCGGATGGAGATGGCCACAACAAGCTTTGGCGCAACATCTGGAAGTGGAATGGGCCACAACGGGTTTGTGTTTTCTTATGGTTAGCAGCAAGGCAGGGGCTCCTCACTAATGTCGAACGCCAGCGAAGGCACATGACGGATGTGGCTCTCTGTGCAAGATGTGGTTTGGCTGACGAGGACATAGATCATGTTCTTCGCCGCTGTACCTTTGCGATATCTGTGTGGCGCTTGCTAGTCCCACCTGACCGGTGGCATCTTTTCTTCCAGGAAGACTTTCATAGCTGGTTAATGCATAATCTGGATAGCAGCAGAGCCTCTTGGTCAGGTGAGGGAAGCTGGGCGAGCACCTTTGGCTTAGCGTGTTGGAAATTGTGGGAGGCGAGAAATAAGGCTTTGTTCCAGGATCAGCACATCCAACCGTCTACGCTAGTGCATGAAGTGCGGCGGTTTGCAGATGTTAATGACCAATTGGCGGCACAGCACGGGGGGGTGCAGGGTGGAAGCCGACAGCAAGTGGCAATCATTACCTGGATCAGGCCGTCTGGGGGTTGGGTTGCTCTGAACTGTGATGGTGCGTTGAAGAATGATGAGAGAGGTGCGGGAGCGGGGTGTCTAGTCCGAGATGCTGTTGGAACGTGGCTAGCAGGTGGTTGCCGGAACATTGGGCTTTGCTCCTCCTTACAAGCTGAGCTTTGGGGCCTGTTGGATGGCCTTGAGTTGGTCTGGGCATGTGGTTATAGGAAGGTAATGGTGCAACTTGATTGCATGGTAGCCATGCAGATGGTGCGGTATGGACGGGAGGGATCCAATGCCAACATGACCTTGGTTCGAAGGATCCGAGCAGTGCTGAACAGGGAGTGGCAGGTCTCTTGGCATCACGTCTACCGGGAAGGTAACCACTGTGCGGATTTTCTTGCTTCATTTGCTATGACGCTAAATATGGGGAACCATTGTTTGAGCTCGCCTCCGGTTGGACTGCAATGCCTTTTAAAGGAGGATGCTGATGGGGTTGGGCATTTACGGCTCTGCTCTAGTGTTAGTTGATTCATGGTGATCAGCTCCTATGTAAACAAAAAAAAAAAGAAAGGTTTCCAAAATGCTAAGAATATGAAATGTAATAAATATATTGTAGCCTGGGCTTGAATGTTTTTATAAATGTCTGCAACATTGTGTGGTTCATAATCTTTTTCTTTGAGAGTCAAAGTAAGAGGCATCCAATCCTGGGGTGCAGGTTGGTCAAAAAAACAAACTAGGAAAAAAAAAGGAAAGAAAGAAAGAAGTGAAAGGGGGGAAAATATAGGGCGCCTTCTTTGTTGTTATCAATTAAGAAATTGAGTTCAAAAATTCATTTTATTTTGTAATTGTGGCTGCCCCTTTTATAAATATTTCCTATTTCTGTAGCTCTATTATTTTCCTTAATCTTGTTAAATTTTGAGCTCATAGCTCTGTGACAGTGATGCTTGCCTCCATATTCATTTCAGGGAGGCTTTGGGACCCAAGCAAGCTTGTTCACATGCTTCAACAAAACCACATAAATCTTATATATCCATATAGGGGTATTCGAAGTGTTTCGATCCTCATCATCTAAAGGCTGTCTTGAATATTTTGGGACCAGTACTAGGACAAATTGGGACTGGGATCGGGATCACCCTTGAGATCCCGGTCCCTTTCCCAATCCTTTTTTTTTAAAAAAAAAAAATTGGTTGCCCCATAAATTAATTTATCCTTTTTTCTTACCCTAACCCTATATTCTTTATTTATTCTCACTCATTGAATGAAAAGTTTTCATACATTAATTTTTGTGTTTGTTATATTTTTTAGCTAATTTTTTATAACATAATTGTCTTGATTCCTAATAAATCTGATTGGAAAATATTTTCATTAATTTGAGAATAATGTTGATATAGTATTTAACAAGATCGATGTGTATTATTATATCTTCAGTTGGAGTTACCTCGTGGTACTAATCCTAACTATATATATATATATTGATGATGATGATGATGATGACAAAATGCTATTTTTTAACTCTAGATCAATTTGTGTAATGATTATGGCTTTGTTAATTGTTATAAATTATCACTTTAAACAATATAATATGAAGCATTTGACTCATACGGAGTATTATGATATTTTGTAGGTAAGCCGGGATTTCTTGGTCTCTTCCCTAGACCACACCGGGACTGGGACGCAATTCGCCTGCCGGCCAAAAACCAGGAGGATCGGGATCAAGGTCTCCTATATCCATACATCTAATATATATATATAGGAAATTATTGTATTTATATACCATGAACAGTGTACCTTATTAGTGTTCAAAAAAAAAAAAACAGTGTACCTTATTCAAACTTTTTTTTTTTTTTTGGATAGGATACCTTATTCAAACTCAGTATTAAACCTTCAAACCTTCTTGTCCAATGACACCCAACTCTCCTCTTAAGCCTCTCTTATTTGTAGGTTGTGAATTTGAATCTTTTACATTGTGTTTGGGTGGAGAAAAAATTACGAAAAAGAAAAGTATAGTAGTAAATCGGAGAGAAAATGAATTTTTTCCGGTAAGGAAATGTGGGGCCCATATATTCCCTCCAAAAATTTTGAGAAAATCCTTTTCAAGGCCCTCTTTACCAAAAAAATTCTAGAAAATGCTCCAAAATTCTGAAAATTCCAGAAAAGGCCTAAAGATTCTGAAAATTCCAGAAAAGGCTCTTCATACGGAGTTGTTAACTGGGCTGATATAGTTGTTAGCGGGGTACTAATATAGTTGTTAACTGGGTTGATTTAGTTTTTTTTTTTTTAAAAAAAGCAATTAAATCAGCCCAGTTAACAACTATATCAGTACCTCGCTAACAACTGTATCAGCCCGTTAACAACTGATGTTGGGCCATTTCTGGAATTTTTAGAATCTTAGGGCCTTTTCTAGAATTTTCAGAATCTTGGAGCCTTTTCTAGAATTTTGGGGCATTTTCTGAAATTTTTTTAGTAATATGGGCCTTGAAAAGGAAATTCTCAAAAATTTTCTCTCCAACATGGGAGACATTTTGGTGAAAGACCCCACCTTACAACATTGGGCCTGTTTGGGTTGGCGGTAGGAACGATGGCTTAAAAGCTATATAACTTTTATAAAAGTCCAATAGGGAAAAAGCTAAGTTATAAATGTGATTTGTGTTTGGATTGCCAGTGTGGTTTTTTGCAGAAGTGACTTTTCTCTTAATTGATGAGTGTTTGGATTATTATTTGAAAAGTCAGTTAAGATAGAAAATGACTGAAAAGGGCATGAATCATATTGAATACTACTATACATATTAGTTGTATATATTAGGATAATAAAAATTTTAATTTTAATTTTAATTTGGAAAAGAGCTAAATGATTATTAAAAAAACTAATAAACAATAAAGTCCTTAATTAAATATATTTAATGGATAAAATTGTTTATAAAATAAAATGCATACAAATAATACTTCGTGATCTTGAAAAATTATTTTAAGATCTTAAAAAAATATTTTAGAATACTGACATGTACTAAAAGATACTTTAGGATATTAATTGGTGTTGAAAAAATACTTTATGATCTTGAAAAATAGTTTTATGATTTTAAAAACATATTTCAAGTAAAGAATAGTAGTAAAAAAATACTTTAAAGTAATAAATACCATTTTTAGTATTAAAATACTTTAAAGTAATAAATACCATTCATCCTACTTATGCTCCTTCTTCATATCCTCTCTCTCTCTCTGCAGAAGCTATCCACTTTTCAAACTCACGAAGCCCACACACACTCTCATTATTATCAAATCAAATTATCCTCAAGCTTCCTATTTCTCTTTATCCTTCTTTGTCCCTCTTACTGATGGAGGATCCATGGGAGAAAAGTGTTACATACTCCCTCAACACCATCTTCCTCCTCTTCTCTGCCTACCTCGTCTTCGTCATGCCAATCGGCTTCGCCATGCTCTGTGCTGGCTCCGTCAGAGCCAAAAACGCTGTCAACAGGGAAGCGTGGAAGAGGATCACGAGGATTCAGCGTTGCGTGAGGGGCAAAGCTCCAAATTGGAGCGTTCTGTTAACTGAGCGTTTTTGGGAAAATTCCATTAATCCTAATGCTTACCCAAACACATATTGTTGAGCTTTTTCTCCACAGCCAAATAAGTTCAACGCAGATGCCCCTAATGAGGACAAAGTGCCCACTCCAAACAGGCCCAGTACTATCCCTGGCCAGTTGGCCTTGTGCCGCTTCACGCGTCCTTCAATGTTTTTGGGAAAATTACAGTAAGGTTCTAAACAGGACAAAATGTAACCCAAAAATCCTTTGAAACCTCTAATTTATAGTGAAGTCTCTCATGAGACATTTAAGTAATATAATTAAATTGTGAAAAGACTGAAATACCCTTATAGATTTTCCCCCCTCTTTTTCATTACCCAATAGATCGAAGGACCCCAGATCCTTCGAAGTGACTCGGACATGGCGACCTGCCTTTAGAGATCAGTGAAATTGCATTCTCTCTTGCAGCGATTGGCATTGGACGATACCTCTCCTGTGACAATTTTTAAAAATAAAAAAACATACAGGTCTTTTTAGGCTTGTATGTTTTTTATTTGTTTAAACTTTTTTATATGATACTAATATTATTGATTTTTCATACTTTGTAAATGATTTTGTGAATATTTAGCTATTATTATCTTTTTTAGAATTAAGTTTCATAAAACAAGGCTCGTACCTTATGTTTTTTATTTTTAAAAATTGTTTATATGGTAATAATATTATTGATTTTTTTTAATACTTTCTTAATAATGTTATGAATATTTAGCTATTATTATCTTTTTTTAGAATTAAGTTTCATAAGAACATCTTGTATTAAGAATCGAAAAGAAGAGCCAGCCCTATAGGGTTGTGCCGGCTCTTTTTACCAGCTCTAATCGCATGAGGCCTCTCTAGCTGGGCTTACGTTTAGGAGGAGCAAGGGTAGATTCGCTATCAATGATAGAGATCTGATAGAGTGTTACGATAAGTATTGCTGGTCATACAGCGCCGGGATGATAGCTGACTGTGTGGCCCTCTATTGTTGCCCCTGTGCGGTTCTCCACTGCTTTGCCTTGATGTTTCAAAGCTCCATGCCTGGGTGAAAGTGAACATAGATGGTGCTTACTCTAGGGTTGCTAACAAGGGTGCCTGTGGGGGGCTCATTCGAAGTTCTTTTGGAGCCTTCCTTAAGGGATTCTTTCATTCTATTGAGATGGGTGACGAGTTGACTGCTGAAGTATGAGCTTGCCTTTTGGGCCTCAAAACTGCTTGGGCGATGGGATTTCGGAAGGTTTGGTTGGAATTTGACTCTATGGAGTGTATTGCTTTACTATCACATGCACAGGGCGGGACTCACCGCGACTCCGACATCCTGGATGAAGTTAAGAAGCTATTACAGTTGGAGTGGGCAACCAAAGTGTCGTATGTGCCTCAATCCGAAAACACAGCAGCAAATTATTTAGTAATAAAGGGACTGGAATCAGGAAGTGGCTTTCATGAAGTCTATAAGCCTTCGGAGGCTCTAGAGGTTATCCTATGTCAAGACTGTAATGGGGGCACTACCCAAGTAGGAGGTTGTTGAGGCATTCCAATCCTATCAAAAAAAAAAAAAAAACCTTTTCAAATGTTGTATTTGTACATGTGTTTAGGGAAGCTAATGCTTGTGCTAATGCACTTGCAAGTTTAGGTGTAGATCAGGAGGATTATATATGATTTGTCTGCAGAATCCTCCAAGGTCAATATCTCATTTGATGTACAGTGATTGTGTGGGTGTTGCTCACCCGAGGCTTATACTAGTATAGATATAAGAATGAGTCAAGGCCCCGATTTTTACCAAAAAAGAAGAAGAATATAAGTGTGTTGTTAAATTAATTATTGAAGAGGAAGTATTAATAAGGGTGATATGAGAAAAATTTGATAAAAATTGCTCAAAATTATTTTATTAAAAAAAAAGTATAATTGAGGTGTATATGACATTAATGAGTTGCAAACATTATTTACTTTATTGAATATATAAGTGTATTATTAAATTATTATTGTCTTTTATTATTATTGAAAAAGTATAATTGAGGTATTATAGGAAAAAAATTGACAAAGGTTAAAACTTGTTCTTATAATTATGACCAAAATCAACTCCAAAATGTGTTCCTATAATTAGGATCGAAGGGAGTATATCCTTACATAATACTGCCTCTGATTCTAATTATAAGACCTAATTGACTTTTTTAAAAAGATTAAGGAAGCTAATTAAATTACTTTAGAGTATTTTTATTTTTCTTCAAACTAATTAGTTTAGCTAATAAACTAATATATAATTTAAAGATACAAAACATATAAAATGATTAAGTAACTAATTTAGCTTCCTTAATCTCTCCCAAAAAAAGTCAATTAAGTTTTATAATTAGAACCAGAGGTAGTACTAAGTTTAGAAAACTAGCAATACTAAAATTTAATTCTTACTCCTTATATTAAATTGGTACGTCAATAAAATCAATAATCCATTGATACAAGACAAGGACTCAATTAAAGTTTTTTTTTTTTTTGAATTGGTTGGAATGTGATTATATATTTTTTTTTAAAAATTTATAAGGTAGATAATAAACATTAAAAAATATGAATAAAAATTATAGCTTTTTTCAATAATATGTAGTTATTATTTTTCATGAACTTAAAAATATGATTCACATTACAGATAGCTATTGATTCCAATGGTCACTAGCATATTGATTTTCAAGAGATCAAGTTCGTTCCAATAGTCACTAGCTAGCATACGCTGACATATATCCTGCAACACATTTTGTTTTTCAGGCCAACGGGATTTTTTTTTTTTAAAAAAAACTTGACGCATCCAACCAAAGAACCTATCGCTTATCCCTCAGTAGCAGCCTGTGCAGCTCCACATCAATATCTTCGACAGCATGAAAACCTTGCATGGCGGAAAGAGCAGCTTTTGCTAGGTGATCTGCGGCGGTATTCGCCCATCTGCTAATGAGCCCTACTTCAAGTCTTCAGTCTCTCCCCATCAAGCTATGAATTTCCTCAATGATGCGATGATCTGCATGGAGATCATTTGATTCCCTCTTCATTAGCTCGACTGAATCTGCATAATCAGACTCCAAAATAACCTGCCGAAACCCCAGGTCCCTGATTGAACCATATTTTTACATAATTTTTGATAATTAAATTGGGATTTTTAATGGACTTTATCATGGTTATTGAGCCTAAAATGTTCTTCTTGTGATAAATTGATATTAAGAGTAAATATGTTAAATTAGGGTAAAAAGGGGCAAAATTGTAAAAAAATGTAATTACTCTTAATTATTGATTTTTATGAGAATATTTGATGTTAGATTAATTAGTTTAAATGGTAGGTACTTAAAGAAATTGGATTAAATCTGAAAATAGAAATTTAAACTCAAGTTTTAAACTTTTCCGTTTGGTCCCCTGTGAAAGTTTTTAAAAGTTGCATTTAGGTCCCTCTGATTAAACACAGCGTTTTGTCATTTTGTGCAATTAGGTTTTGCTTTCATTGATTATTTGGAAGACCCGTGAGCTGTGGGTGTGGCGCACAAAAATCTGAACAGAAAAAAAAAAATCGAAACAGCGCCGCGAGCTTAAGGTTTTTGAGGGGAATTTATGGGCTTTAATCATTGCAAACCCATAGAGCTGGAGAAACCCGACAGTAAACGATTGAGCTAAGGAAAAAGTACCGCAGAATCATCTCTCCTGATCGCTAGATATTAGGAAACACAGAATCAGGAATTAAAAACCAGAACCAGCGGGGTCTCAGCAATATCAGATATGCAATTGTCGAGTGCCTTGGATTATTTATTTTGGACCATTTATTGATCACGGGGGACTCGGATAAAAACCAGAAAAATGCAAGTCTGGACGAACAGAATCAGCGAACAAATAAAAAAGATTTATCCAGAGATATCAGATATGCGGGGTTACATAGATTCGTAGGCGGAAATCACGCAAGAATCAGGAAACATTTTTAAAAGGAAAGAAGTCGCAAGAATTCGGGAGAGGACCACACCACGCGACTCAGAACTTTCATCGTTCCTTTCCCTTCTTCCTCCTTGATCGCCGGTGGCTCTCACTCCATCCACCTTTGCCGCCGGCGATCAACGTTCCATCACCACCTGTCAATTTCCACTGCTTGTGTGGGGTTCTCTAATCTTTATGGGTGACTGATTCCTTTGCTTTTTGGGATGGATAGCCTTGAGTTCAGAGCTAAAAGAGGGGAGTTTATTTTGTTCAATTTATTTTCTCTATTGCATTTTAATTTCCTAGTTTTAGGAATATTATTTTGTATTTTGTTTTGAGACTTAGTTTGTCCGTTTGGAAAACTTTGTGGATTGAACCTATGTGATTGGATTGAATTTTATGGTTTGTTAGAATTATAAATTTATATTTCCTTATTGATTCAGTGAAATTATGCTTTCAACGTGTTATTGTTAGATAGTATGATTGAATTGGATTAATTGAGTGGCGTGTTATCGCATTCTTGTCAAGAGGAAGCAAGCTACATTAATTTAATCCTAATCACACATTAAGTTGTTTTAAACAATATCTCAAAAGGTAGTAGTTAGCTACGTTAGTAGGAGCTACTATTAATTGGGAATATTGGACTCAAGTGTTATCTTGGGGTTTTTCATCTAGACTTAGTGAAAATTTACTCCCACATTTAATTGAACTATGATAGTCACTATTCCATCCCAAGGGCAATCGTTCATACATTTCATTAAAAAAAATAATACCAAAAATATTAGTTTAGCATTTAATTTAATTTAATTGCAATCTTATTTTAGTTAATTAATTGAAAAATCCAAAACCTATTTTCCCCCTTGTTTTAATTGCATTTGCATGTCATTTAGATTACTTAGGACTCAATAAAAGACTCCTCGAGAAGAGAGAACGATCCTTGGTTTGCCTATACGCAATCCTTGGTTTATTTTTGATTGTGGACCCCAAGGCTAAAGACAAAAAGGCCCTCATCAGTCCCATGCCAGCTTCAAGCCATAGAGGCAACCCCAAAGTTCCGCTGAAAAGCTATCTCCATCCATTCCTTTGAACATAAAACCCTTCAGTAATGTTACAGATCGGCCCATTAGGCCCAAGTCCGGACCTCGGCCCAATGGCGCCTATAAGGGAATCCGCGCTATATTAGGAAGGGATCCGAGATCCCCTATTTTTAGGATCTTATCAATGAGGATTCTCCTACAATCATGGCACCAGCCAATCAGCCCCTGACGGCTCAATCATAGATATCCCCCATTAATAGGGAGATACACGCACCAAGCTCCTCTATAAGTAGAAGGAAACCCTAAACAGGTGCACACGTTCTATCTTATGCTCTTATTACTTTCTGCCACACAGAGCATACACCTCACTCCCCTGGCTACGTGCCTTCAAGTTTGTTACAAACTACGTGGACTTTGATCCCTTCGAGGGTACGTAGGCTCTAGGCTTGACAACCTAGTCAAGTCCAATCTCTGTGTTCTTCATACAGAACATTGGCGCCGTCCGTGGGGACTGTAAACTTCAATCCCTGTGACTACTAATGGTGAGCACTAGAAGCCACAGCAGAAATCCCCAACCGGTAGGAGGAGACCCACAAGCCAGCCGCCCGGCGCCAAGCCAGCCGCCGGCACCACCATGGAGAGGAAACACCCTAGAAGGACATGTTACTGACACGGTGACTTCCTCCCCTAAGAGGGAACAGCTGCTCCATGAGGAGCAGCCACAGCAGGAAGACCAGCGACCACAAGGAGCACTCGCGCCGTCTCCAACGCGTGATGTCCGGGCAGTTGATGCCGACGTCCGCATGATGCGAAGGACAAAGGAATCGTTCCTGCGGCGCCTGGAGAACAAGGAAAAACACGATGACCTGCAGAGGCGGGCTGACTTTGAAGCTATCGGAAAGATGATCCAAGAAGCGCTCGAGAAGGAATGCCGCGAGAGAGGCCGCCTCAGGGGTCACGGTCGTACAAGGAGAGCCCCGGCAGGCGACAGCAGCTCCTCGAGCAACTCTGAGCCGAGGAACCCACGCCGCGACAACGGCGAGCCGAGGCGGCACCCGAGTGCAGACCGGGGCAGACCACGGTCCCCGGGAGACAGAGAAAACCACGGTGTCGGTCCTAACCGCACTGATCGGCATGCAAGGGAGTATCGAGATCGAGAAGAGCCCCGCGCGGAGGATAGAACTCCCCGGCCCCGCCATGGATCACCTCGGGAATATCGCGTGACTTACCTCTCGGAGACTGGAAGATACCCGTTTTCGAGGGAGGCGGCAACCACCCGCTTCCCAAAGCACTTTGATTTAACCAGCTTGCGAAGTACGATGGGAGTCAGGACCCGCGCAACCACTTGGTCACCTTTGAAAAGCTCATGTGGGTCCGACAGATCAGCGGCCCAGTTATTTAGCGCCTTTTTGCAGCTACTCTGGACGGGCCGGCACACCGATGGCTGACTTCCCTCCCGGACAACTCTATCTGAGACTACGAGGACCTCAGACGCAAGTTCGAGCTGCACTTCGCTACCAGCAAGAAACAGCCGAAGACCACCTTTACACTGAGCAAGGTGAGGCAGAAGAAAGGCGAGACCCTGCAAAAGTACCTAGACCGGTTCCGCGACGTGGCCATGCATGTAAAGTCACTGCCTGAGGACGTCCATGTGCACTGCCTAGTCAACGGATTAGACCTATCATCCCGGCTGGCTCGCCATCTATGCAAAAACCCAGTCTACACCTTGACCGAATTCTACACCAAAGCCCAGAAGTACCTGGAGATGGAACAGATGGAGGCGGCCAACGCCGATGAACCCGAAAGAACCAGGAAGAGTCCGCCCAGTGACGAGGAACGACCAAGAAAGGCGAAGACTGACCACAGACGACGGAGCCGAGACAGCCGAGCCAAGGCTGACCGGGCCGAGCAGAAGGCCAAGTACGACAGTTATACCCCGCTGAATGTTCCTCGGTCCCAAGTATGGAAAGAGGTAGCCCAAACTGAGATGAAACGGGTGGAGAGGCCGAGGCCTATAGGAGGACGTTCCAATACGGACCGATCCAAGTTCTGCAAGTTCCACGACTGCAACGGCCACACGACCGATGAATGCTATGACCTCCGCGACGCTATTGAGAAATTCGTGAGGGAAGGAAAGCTACGTCAATACGTGATCAAGACCCAGGGAAGGGCGAGCGGGAAACGCAGTGACCGCGGTCGCTCCAAAAGTCGGCCCAAGGAGAATCGAAACCCAGGAAAGAAGCAGAAGACGGCCTCAGACGATGAATTTCCCGACGTAGACTTCCAGTGCAACGTCGTGAGCGGAGGATTTGGCGGAGGAGGGGACACTATAAACCAGCGGAAGAAATACCTCCATGAGGTGCTGACCGTCCGAGACCTCCCCAAATTTAAGGAAGATCCCAAGAAGCCCAGGCCACCCACTTTGACCTTCACCGACGAAGAGCTGAAGGACGTCATACCTGGACACCCAGACGGACTGGTAATCATCGGAACTTTGGTCAATTGCCACGTTAAAAGGATTTTTTTGGATGCAGGAAGTTCGGCCGACATAATAAGCTGGGACGCCTACAAGAGGATGCACCTCAACCCTAAAGACCTCAAGCCTTGCAAGACCACACTGGTCGGTTTCAACGGCGAGCAGTCTTTCCCAAAAGGCTACGTCGACCTCCGATTGACCCTCGGCACTAAAGAAGCCTTCAAGTCGGAACGGGTAAGATTCGTGGTCGCCAACTTCTGGTCCCCCTACAATATCATCCTTGGCAGACCAACGATCCACAAGTGGGACATACTAGTGTCCACCAAGCATCAGAAGATGAAGATGGTGAACGACAAGAACCAGATAGTCGTGGTGTCCGGAGATCAAAAAGAGTCTAGGCAGTGCTACTTTGAAGCTCTCCGGGTCGAGAAAGGAGGACCCTCGTCTCCACCTCGGCTCGGATCCAAGGAGCAAGTGGCCGAAGCCGGCTCGAGAAAACGATCGCGGCAGCAGGTCAACATGGTGGAGCTCGACCTCCGAGAGCTAGATAACCCGAGGCCAGAACCGGAGGGAGAGCTGGAAGAGATAGTGCTAGGCGAAGACCCGTCCAAGACCGCGAAAATAGGCCAAGATATGGAGGACGGCCTAAAGGCTCTCATGATCCGCTTCTTAAGGCAAAACCAAGACTCTTTGCATGGACCGCGGCCGAGGTACCCGACATCGATCCCCACTTCTGCTGCCACAAGCTCGGCATATAGCCGGGGTCAAGACCCGTGGCCCAGAAGAAGAGGAACATTGCAGATAATAGGCAGAAGGCCCTGGAGGATCACATAGAAGAACTCCTAGAGGCCGGCTTCAATCGAGAGGTGCAGTACACCACCTGGCTATCCAACGTGGTCATGGTCCTCAAACCCAGCGGCAAGTGGAGAGTCTGCGTCGACTACACCAACCTCAACAAGGCCTGCCCAAAGGACTCATACCCAATGCCTAACATCGATAAGCTCGTGGACAACTCGGCCGGTTACAAGCTCCTCTCCTTCATGGATGCCTACTCCGGTTATAACCAGATCGCCATGCATCCAGATAACCAGGAAAAGACCGCCTTTATGACTGATAAGGCGAATTACTGTTACAATGTGATGCCCTTCGGACTAAAGAATGCCGGGGCCACATATCAGAGGATGATGAACCGGGTTTTCGACGATCAGATCGGGCGCAACATTGAGGTCTACATAGACGACATGATCGTCAAGTCGAAACTTCCAGAAGACCACATCCGGGACCTAGAGCAGACGTTTGAAAAATTAAGAAGACATCGTATCAGGTTGAACCCGGCCAAATGTGCCTTCGGAGTTCCGGCCGGAAAATTCCTCGGATTCATGCTGACCCATCGGGGGATCGAAGCCAACCCGGACAAGTGTAAGGCCGTGCTCGACATGCAGCGCCCGAGAACCAAGAAGGAGGTACAACAGCTAACGGGCCGGCTAGCCGCCCTGACGCGTTTTCTACCAAAGTCGGCCGAGAAAGCCCTACCTCTCTTCAAATTGCTGAAGAAGGAGACCCGAGGCGGTTGGAACCCGGACTGCGACGCCGCCTTCTCAGAAATCAAGAGATGCTTGGCAACCCCGCCGGTACTCACAAAGCCGGACCCCGGAGAAACCTTATTCCTCTACCTCTCAATCGGCAACGAAGCCGTAAGCGCCGCCCTAGTAAAGGAGTCCAAGGCCAGGCAAAAGCCGATATACTTCATCAGCAAGGCACTACAGAGCTCTGAACTCCAGTATCAGAAACTGGAAAAAGTGGCTTTCTCCCTGCTTACCGCGGCACGCAGACTCCGACCCTATTTCCAAGGACACCGGATCGTGGTCCAAACCAGCCAGCCGATCAGACAGGTTCTCCATAAACCCGACTTAGCCGGGAGAATGACCAACTGGGCCATAGAACTCTCCAAGTTCGACATCACGTTCGAAGCCCGCCAGGCGATTAAGTCCCAAGCGCTTGCGGACTTCATCCGGGAACTCACACCGGCCACTACAGATGATGGGATTTGGAAGGTCTACGTTGATGGCTCATCCAACGCAAAGGGCAGCGGCACAGGAGTCATCGTAGAAAGCCCATAGGGGGTAGCCACCGAACATTCCCTACAGTTGAAGTTCCAGACCTCCAATAACCAGGCCGAGTACGAGGCCCTTTTGGCCGGACTGCTTCAGGCCAAGGATAATGGCGCCCAGCGAGTAAAGGTTTTAACCGACTCGCAGCTCGTCGCGGCTCAGGTAGACGGCACCTATCAGGCAAAAGGCCCACTAATGGCTAAGTACCTGAACAAAGCCAAAGAACTCATGGCCGAGTTCGAGGAGGTCACAGTTTCCCATATACCCAGAGAAGAGAACGCTCGGGCTGACATCCTCTCTAAGCTCGCCAGCACGAAGGGGCCGGATAACCATAGGACCGTGATCCAGCAGAATCTGACCTAGCCGAGTTGCATCATGGCCATCTCGGCCGGGGCCGATTGGAGGAAGCCAATTGAAGACTACCTCGACAGGGGGATTATCCCAACCGACCCAACCGAGGCAAAGAAGCTGATCCGTGAAGCCGCCCTCTACGCCATGGTGGATGACCAACTATACAGGAAGGGACTACATTGCCCCATGATGCGTTGCCTTGGAGACTCTGAAGCGAAATACGTGCTGGCCGAGCTACAAGAAGGCGCCAACGGTCACCACATAGGGGGCAAGGCACTCGCCCGGAAAGCATTACGCGCCGGCTATTATTGGCCCACTATGAGTCATGACGCCATGGAAAAAGCCAAAACATGCGACAGTTGTCAGAAGCATGCAAGGATAATATGGCCGCCACCCTCAGAGTTGAAAGGAATGCCAGCCCCCTGGCCCTTCTACAAGTGGGGCATGGACATCTTCGGACCATTTAGGTCGGCACAAGGGCAATGTAGATGGCTCATCGTCACAGTTGATTACTTTACTAAGTGGATCGAAGCAGAGCCACTCGCCACATTAACCTCGGCCAGAGTGATGAAATTCTTCAGGCACAACATCGTCTCTCGTTTCGAGATACCAGCCGAAGTCGTGACGGACAATGGCACCCAATTCATGGACCATCGGTTCTAAGCACTAATGTCCAACCTGGACATCAAGCAGCACTTCTCGTCCGTGGAACACCCCCAGACCAATGGCCAGGCTGAAGCCGCCAACAAAGTCGTCCTGGACGAACTGAAGAGACGAATGTTACAAGCCGAGACCAACTAGACTGAGCAGCTCCACTGCGTCCTTTGGGGATACCGCACGAGCGTCCAGTCTTCGACCCAGGAAACCCCGTACAGGCTAACCTATGGATGCGAGGCAATGATACCGGTGGAAATCGGACAGCCATCCTGGAGAAAGGTTAGAGCCAGACAGGAAGGGCAGGAATCGAATGACGACGCCTTAAGGACAGACTTGGACCTTATCGATGAGATCCGGGTCACGGCTCACTGCCGGGAGCTAGCCGCCAAACAACTACTCGCGGCTAAGTACAACAGAAAGGTCCGACCACGGTCTTTCAACCGAGGCAACCTCGTACTCCGACGGGCCGATATAGGCAATAAGAATGCCAAGGACGGGAAGCTGGCGGCAAACTGGGAAGGGCCGTACCGGATTAAAGAAAAACTCGACGGAGGAGCATATACCCTCGAGACTTTGGCAAGAAAGCCAATCAAAAGGATCTGGAATGCCGACAAGCTGAAGATCTACTACAACTAGATCCTTCCGCGGCAGTGTTTGTTTACTTAGCAATTGTCCCTTTTCCTGCATGTCTTTTCCTTTCGTTTAAAGTCCAAGTTATGTCATTTCTAATTACGATGCTTTGTAAAGCCCCTTAGAGCTATTTCTCTTATCAATAAAGGATCCTGTTGAGCAAGTTACGAATGTGCACAATACAAACTTAAGCATGAACCCGAAGCCATGAAGCTCGGCCAATAACAAAAAGACCGAGGCAAAGAAGCCCGGCCAAGAAACCAAAAGCCGAGGCTATTAAGCCCGGTGCCGGTAAAAGGCCCCGAGGTTACAAACCCGGCCCAAATCAAAAAACATCTAGATGTACGAAAACTGGCCGTTGTACTCCGACAGGCATTGGTTAGAGCTCGGCGGGGGCGCCATCCGTGACCCTTCGTGAAATTGACGCGTCAACGCTCGCCCGGTTAAGCAAGCGGCCTACCATGCCGGCCCTGATCAGGTCAAAGTGTCCGACCAAAGGTAGATGAAACCTCGGTTAGATACGTGGTAGCTCCGCCCTTATACCGGATAAATTTAATCCGACTAAGAGAAAGTTGGAGCTCGGCTAATTGAAAGCCGGGCCGAGGCAGTACGGTTAGTTATGCCTGACGAGGCTGAAACAAGACAACCTTGCCCCAACCTCCCACTCACTAAAATGTGGTAGAGTACCAACGACCTGCACACATGCGGCCGACAAACACCCTAACTTAGCCAAAAGAGCAGTAGAAGTCCCCATGGCCTAAGTCACCTAAGCGGCCCAAACGGCCTACGCGCACACACCCGATGAGGACCGAAAACGAGGCAACAGGACGATGGCAAAAAAATAAGCCACCCTCAGCCCCAGGTAGCTAAACAAGCTCGGACGTGCAAAAGGAGGATGGCATGAATTCAAACCATTCATTGTCGGATGCAAAGAAAAGGGACGGTACAAATCAAAACCATTCGCTATCAATTAAAGGTAGAGTAAGGCACAAGGACAGAACAAGTATTGTCATTAATTGTCAAATCTTTACAAAACGGCACCAAGGCCATGGTCATTCAAAAAATTACAAGGGCCCCAACGCCCCGGAAAAGAACATAGTAAAATGAAGCTAAGACTGGGAGCCTGGACCGACATCGGCATTATCCGCCCCGGTATCTTCAGCATCCGCCGCATCCCCCTCCAGCTCCCCGGCAGGGTCGTCGGCGGCTTGAGGCACGAAGGGAAGGAAGGTCCCATCCTCCTGCATAAAGGCACGATGATCGTACCCATCTACATTGAGGTCGGCCCTAGGATTGAAGTGCCGGATTTGGAGCAAAGCCTGCTTAAAGCACGCCTCAGCAGTCTGGACCAGGGCATCAGTAAGCTCCCGGGAAGTCTCCTTCTCTGCGGCAACAGCCTTCTCGAGCGCCTCTTTCTCGGCAGCCAGAGCAGCTAGCTGCTCCTCCAAAGCCTTGGCCGTAGCTAGGCTTTCAGACATCCCTTGTCGGGCCCGAGCATACTCCTCGGCCACCGAGTCGGCATGCTCCCGAGACAGCTGAAGCTCCCGGTCGGCCTTCACCGCTGAAGTCTTGGCCATATCCCGCTCCGCCCTGGCCGCATGCCGCTCAGACTAGGCCTCAGCCATCTCAGTCCTAACCGCCTGCAGCTCGGCTCTGGCCTCATCACGCTCCGCCCAGGCTGCAATGAGCTCGTCCTCGGAGGAATTGGCCCTCGCTCTGACTTTGGCCAGCTCCTTCTTCAGTTCTGCAGCAGCCACAGCCTGGGGCCTCAACTCAGCCTCCACCTTCCTAAGCCTCATACACTCGGCGTCAGACCGAGCATATAGGTTCCTGACCATCCTCAAAGCCTGAAGATAGCCCACCGACTTGATGAGCTCCTTCTGGGCCACCTGCAGACGGTCCTCTGCATCCGGGGATAAAGGGCGGGCGCCCTCCAGGAAGTACCGAGGCGGGAGGAAGGCCACGTCAACCTCTGGGATCACCCCGTTGTCCCACAAAAAGCTGCGGGGGAAGACCGAGGAAGGCCCTGTCGGCAGAGGTGGAGGAGGAGGAACGTGCACCGGAGAAGACGAAGGTGACGGTGAGCCAACAGGAGAAAACAGCCGATCAATCTCCTCATCATCAATGACAAGGTCCTTCCCCCTGGGACCTGGAGAAACGATGACAACCTCTCCCTGCTCAGAAGCTGGGGGCTCAATCGCCGGGAGGGGACCAGCAGCAGTAGCAGCAATCTCCTGACTCCCCAAAGCTGGAATTTCCACCACAGGGGTCGACTTGGGAGCTATGGCAGAAGAAGGACCTTCAGCAACAGGGCCCTTCGTCTTCTTCGAAGCCGGCGCAGTAGAAGTGCCGGCATCAGCAACGGTCGCCCGCTTCTTTTGGCGACTGGCCGGCGTAGCAGCCCTCGCCAACCGAGCATACAACGGCAAAGCGTCTATAGTCCTAGCTGCAAACAAAAACAAACAACGTAGGTCAGAATCCACAAATCCAACAGACCAATACTAAAGCAAAAAATAGATACGGCTGCTAAAAAACCCTACAGGCAGGGGGCAGCGGCTCGACGGATATGTAGAAGCCAGCCGGCTGCAAACCATACTCGGCTACCAGGGCCTCAAACCGTGGCAATGCAGAAACCCATTCCGGCAGCAGATTTTCGAGTGGAACCTGGTAAGAGATGGCCTTAGCCTTGTAATGACCTTCCCCCCAATACAACGGGAACCGGCCGCCCTCCTCCAAGAACCACGGCCGCTCCCCCGGGACGGCCTCAACCTTGAAGAAAGCCCCCTTAAACCGTTTGAAGGAGTCAGAAAACGGCGTCATCAACTGACTCTCCGGGTTGACCCGCAGGGATACCATGCCCCTCAACTTGTCACCCCCTTGGATGGGCTAGGGGTAAAAGGTCCGAAGAAGTGGAAAAAGAGGTTAGTGGTACAGGGGATGGGGAGCGGAGAATGGCCGCACAAATGCTCGAAGGCAACTAGGTATCCCCAACCATTTGGATGAAGTTGGGTCAGGGCGAGGCGAAGATGCCGCAACGCCTCCATCTGGAAGGGGGGGAAAGGGAGAGAAACTTGGACCTGCGTCAAGTAGTCCCGGTAGAAGAAGAAAAAGTCCGGCTGACCCTCGGACCGAGCCGCACAAACAGGATCCTCAGGCCCCGGACGCCTAAGCACACATCCAGGCACGGCCGGGACCTCCAGCCGTGCTATGTCCGCCTCCGACATCAGCAACGTTGTAGCCAGCACGTCGTGCGATACCCAGCCGTATCGACGAATCAAGGCTTTGGGCGGACTGGAAGAGTCCGAACCACCGGCCGCCGAACGCTTTTTAGAAGATCCCGACTTGGGAGGCATAAATAAGCCTATATGAAAATAAACAAAGCCGGTATTAGCAAATAAGCAGAAATACCTGGCATAGGCATAACAGCAGGTACAAAAGACGGCCGACTCGGACGAATGGGGACGCGAGAGGGAACAACTGGGGCAGACCAATGACGACATGAGCCAAGCATGGCAGAAGCCTCGGCATCTTTACCACCTGCCATCAATGCGGAAGCCTCCGCCAGGCAGTCCCAGCAGGGACCGGCACAACCCTCTGGGGCGGACATCTGGCGAACGGCAAAAGGACCCTCGTAGAAACTCAGGGGCCGAGCCATCACCGCCGGGGCCCCGAAACTGGAAGAGGAACCAACCCAGGTCCCGCCAGCCGACTCGAGAGGAAGAGCCCGTGCAAGCAGCCGGAAAGGATGACATGGAATGGGAACAGAAACCCTTCCCGAAGATGGACGAGCCCCAGCTCGCCTCGGACGCACGGCGCCACCTCGGTATAAAGGATCCAGAATCCCCGAAGCAGGAGGCTCACCCCCAAGAACCCAGTAGGTCATACGAGGAAGGCGCGCACGGAGGAGCATTTCCTCCTCCGGCGTCAGTAACGCCCGCGGTCACGGAACGCTCCGGTACTAGAAACCGGTGTTTACGGGAAGTCTGGGAAGAATTTCGGGTACAGTGACACTAACAGAAACCCAGAAAAACCCATAGCTCTTGAAGAACAAAAACACAGACAGCGAGTCCCAGTATAAATGGTAAAATATGGAAAACTACCGAACAAATGCGCAAAGGAATAAGCGGAATACCTGTGTAAGTAAAATGAAAGAGACTGGAACGCTGAAAGACGACGAAAGTCTCAAACAAATAGGAATCCCCACTCAAGCTCTAGAGAAATCAGAGAAGCTTCTGGGCAAAAGAGTGAAGTAGCGGGAAAAAGTAGAAACGAGAAGAAAGAAGGCTATTTAAAAGCCAACACAGGGGCACGACAGTCTATTCCCGCACAAACGCGAAAGGATTGGCACGATGTAAGCGCAATAAATGCGCATTAGCCTCGAAAAGCGAAAAGGCGCGGCGGTTGCAGACTCCCTCCACTAAGGATCTGACAGCTGTAAGGCCGCAATAATGACTCACCTGGGGGAAACCCGAAGCGTCCGGAGAATCCCAAAAGGCAAAAGGGCAGAAGACCCGGGAAGGATAAAAAACCGCTCGGACGAGAACGAACCCGGCGCCTTAGGCAGGACAAAAACAGGTAGAGCCGACCACAGTTCCGAAACGGAATGATGGTCGCGGCGTCTAGAAAGCCGACTCAGTCCGCACATAGGACCTCGGCCATAATGGGACCGGGGTACTAAGCACCTCAGCCGACCAGAAACCTGAACGACCAAGCTGGGGGGCAACTGTTACGGACCGGCCCAATAGGCCCAAGTCCGGACCTCGGCCCAATGGCGCTTATAAGGGAATCCGCGCTATATTAGGAAGGGATCCGAGATCCCCTATTTTTAGGATCTCATCAATGAGGATTCTCCTACAATCATGGCACCAGCCAATCAGCCCCTGACGGCTCAATCAAAGATATCCCCTATTAATAGGGAGATACACGCACCAAGCTCCTCTATAAGTAGAAGGAAACCCTAAACAGGTGCACACGTTCTATCTTATGCTCTTATTACTTTCTGCCACACAGAGCACACACCCCACTCCCCTGGCTACGTGCCTTCAAGTTTGTTACGAACTACGTGGACTTTGATCCCTTCGAGGGTACGTAGGCTCTAGGCTTGACAACCTAGTCAAGTCCAATCTCTGTGTTCTTCATACAGAACAAGAGGCATAGTTTAGGTCAACCGTGCATTGGCAGGGTAGAAGAGCAAGTTAATATATATATATATATATATATATATATATATATATATGTCACTACTACCACTACTACAAAAAACGGGTTTTGTGTCTCAAAAAGACGTCCTTTTTTAAAAAAGGGAGTAAAAAATAAAGGCGGTGACATTTTTGTAATTATATGTGATAAAAATTGACTTTTGGCGTCTAAGTTTCTAAGTATAAAACTTAGACTACAAAAGTCAGCAGAGGTTTATGTGTGGGGCCGCAAGAGACACTTTTTGAGTCTAAGTTCAAAACTTAGACTCCAAAAATCCATCATGTGTGGGGCCCGTGGGAGACACTTTTGGAGTCCAAGTTTTAAACTTAAACTCCAAAAGTGTCTGTAGTAATGTGTGTGTGTGTGTATATTAATGGGTTTAAACAGACCAGCCCTTTTAAGCCCCTTGGCTTTACAGGATTGACCTTTTTAAGCTTGACATCTTTTGAATTCTCCAATTTATAAGCCTCGCTCTTGACTTAAAAAGGCTTACATGGGTTAGCCGGTTAGCTCAGCCCAATTCCCAACTGTAGCCATTGACTAGTGACCGTTGCTTTGGGGTGTACTTGCATGTGTGCCTGTTTTATTCCCCTTTTTGTAGAATTTTTCATTGTTCTATTTGTAATGTATGAACTAACGAAATTAATTATATAAAAACTATGGATAGTGTGAAATATTTAGATGGGTCAGTGTTTAGATAGACGAGGTTACAGCAGAATGTTAGCATTAAAAAGGGGAAAAAATTTTGTTACAGCAGAAGGAACCATGTTAATTATATCCTCACATGATAATGAGTTTCCAAAACTATCAATAATAAAATTTAATCCTTACTCCTCAGATTAAATTGGTACGTCAATATGATGAATAATCCTTGATACAAGACAAGGACTAAATTAATTTTTTTTCCCCAAATTGGTCGGGATGTGATTATAACTTTTTGTTTTAATTTATAAGGTTGACAATAAACATTAAAAAATATGAATCAAAATTATAGCTTTTTTCAATAATATGTAGTTATTATTTTTCATGAACTTAAAATATGATTTACAATTTTACACTAAAAAAAGCTATTCATTCCAATGGTCACTAGCATATCAATTTTGTAGAGATCAAGTTTATACACATATGCATATTATACATGGTATTTTTCTCTCCGTTAGTGGCAATTTTAAGGTAGACGAATGCATCACGGTCTAATTAGTGATAGGGAAGAAATTAGTGACGTGCATGTATTGATTAATAAATGATAGGGAAGAAATTTATAGTACGTTTTGATATATCTTTGACCTCGCCAAAATTTTTGACTATTTTATTAACGATTAAGGAGAAGTCTACCACTTGACCGGATAGTAAAGGCGAACTCTTTTCACAATAAAATTTAATCTCTTATTGACTAATCATCACCATTATCTTTGAACCATGAGATGTGAGGATTTTTTTGGTCAAAAAATGTGAGGAATATTATACTACCTCTGGTCTTAATTATAGAAATACTTTTGTAATATAATTTATACTATAAAAGTGTTCTTATAATTACAACGGGGAGTACTATATAAAGTGAACAGTTTGCACGCTTTATAAGTGCAATCCACGAAACTTGTTCAGAATCACAAAATCAATCCTCTGTTTGCTTAGTCCTTCTGTTTTTTTTCTTGCTGCATCATTAAATGTTGGATCTCTGTGAATTCATTTCCAGTAACATAGAAATGTCTCACTATTATTTCCCTGAAGAAATTCTGGAGGAAATTTTTCACCGATTGCCTCTCAAATCTCTTGTTAACTGCATCTCCGTCTGCAAATCCTGGAAGTCTCTGATCTCAGATCATTCATTCATATGTGACCGCCTCAACCGTACGATTCAAGCCAACCTAGATAATTCCTCCCTCTTCCTCTTCACCTCTCTCAAGAAACGAGTACAAGGATTCAAATACTAGGAATGCCAAGATTTTTACTCTCTTTATTCTGATAATCACCAACAAAGTGATGATGATGATAACTCCACTGTTATGAAATCCTCTGTTATTCCTTTGTTTACGAGTGAGCACAAGGAGGTGGTTGGACCAGCAAACCCGTGATTTTGCCAACCTTAACGTAATGTCAAGAGTCCTTGGAATAAATGCAGTGTTATTTCGCCTGTTTTATGGCTTAATTAAGTAAATAGATCTAAATTTTGAACATATCTAATTAATTGCGGCAACTCAAATATTCTGCACTGATACAGCCAAAACCAAAACCCACAGACATTATTATCGCCAAAAGCTAATCTGATTCAATTAAATACCAAAACCAAACACGCCCTAGTACCCCTCACTTCCCTTATCCTCCCATAGTAAGAAATTTTTTTGAACACATGTTAATGTGTCATGAACTTATTGAAAACCATAATTTTGGATCTAATGAAGCGCTTGTTTGGGATAGCTGTGGAAGCTAAAATAAGTCCATCCACAGCCCAGCTACATCGGATATGTAATTATAAGGTGTTTGGGCAGTGGCGGACCCAGGATTTTAGGTTTGTGGGTGCACAATTAGTAGTTCCGAAAAAATTTTTCAAGGAAAGTTTTAAATGCATTAAATTTTTTAAAGGAAAGTTTTAACATGAAATTTAAAGAAAGCTAATCACACTAGTGCTAATGTGGCTAAGAAGGTAGATTGTTCAACTTTGGAGCAAAACCAAACATAGGTAGGGTAGATTATTCAACTTAGGAGTAAATACATTAAATTAGGACCAAAAAGGACAAAATTGTCAAAGAAATTGTAATTTCTCTTAATCATTGATTTTTATGAGAATATTTGATGTTAAATTAATTATTTTTATTGTAGATGGCTAAAAAGAATAGATCAAATTTGAAAATGGAAGTTTGAACCAAAACTATAATATTTTCAGTTTAGTCCCTTTACAAAACTTTTTTGTTTTTCACTAAGGTCCTTGCGTGAAACACTGCGTTTTGAGAGTGTAGGTTAGACTTTCTTCATTTAGCCACGCAGACCCAATAGAAACTGGATATAAAAGAACAGGGGTGACTCAAACAAAGAAAAAAGGAGAACGGAAAGAGCGCCACGAGACCACACCATCATTCTTCACCTTCTTCCTCGCCGGTGAGCTTCCACCACCATCATCCTTCTCTTTCGCGGCTGTTGCTACAACTCAACCGAAGAAGTAAGTGACCTAACAGAACAGAACAAAGAAAAAAAAACAGCAGCAAACTTTTGACCGGAGGAGACGAACATCGGCGGTGAATGGACAGCAATGGCGGCAGCACATGGAAGGAACGGTGATGAATGAAAGGGGCTAGGGTTTGGTTACAGTTACGCATTGACCAAAGAGGTTTTTGATGTCCGCCGTCGAAAACGACCATGGTAGATTAAACACGCAGAGCTTCTTTTTTATGTTGGTAGCTTCTTGGGTTTGCTCTGGTTTTTCTTCTGTTGCCTCCTCTTGCAGCGTAGAGTCTTGTGTTGGAAGATAAAATTGAGGGGCAACACAGTTGGGGAAATGAGAAAAAGAGGAGTGGAGATGTTGAAAAAATAATGAAGAAAGTAGTCTGAGCCCTGGTTCGAACTAGGAACCTCCAGTGTGTGCTGTGAGACTAGCGTAGTAACCAAAAACACCATCTAGACAAGCTGTCATGGAATTCCTTCACAAATATATATATTCCTTAAAATTTTATGTCTGCACCTGCCCACACTAACACCAGTGTGAGTCCGCCACTAATTCCAATAATAGGTGGGAAGTTAAGGGGGAAAAAAAATATGCTAGGTCTTGGGTTTGTTTTTATTTTTTTGTTTTTTTTATTTGATTGATTTATGAGAAATTTGTAATATCCTTTTTTCCTACAGGCATGATGGTATTGGATTCGACTCAGTTCAGGAACAATAATAGACTGCAGTAAATTCCTTTCTCTTGGTTGGTGTTCTTATGCAGCAAATTAACTCGCATATTTCTGCATGTGGTACCTTGTTCATGTTGACAAATCACTCTCGGACAATCACATCAGCCATCACCACAAAATACTTAAAACATAAATACAATTAAACAACTCATAATAAATGATTGATTTGATATAATGAAGTTGGGGACAAATTTAATACAAGTATATTTGCTGTAAGAGAAATTTACATGCTCAACACAAATACGTGGAAAAGTAAAGGCTTCCATTGAAAATTCACATTCATAACTGTGCCAATCCAAGGTAAAAATCTTGTTTTTACTGTCTCTTTCTGCAATATGATCAATAAGACAAAACACCCTGTTGTTCGTTTATTAAAAACAGACTCTCCACATGATATCCAGCAAAAGCGTGCACAAAATCCCTTGGTCCCAGATCCTTCACTGATTCATTCACTGGATCTAGCAGTATCATCATTCCTCCATAGATTCTCAGCACTAATTCTCCACTATTTCTAATGGCTAGAACACTTGATATGCCCCCAAAACGTCTTGTATCACAATGAAACACTTCACTCCATGAATCTTTCATCACCCAGATGCTAATATATTCTTCATCTACCTCTGAACAATAAGTATAAACCACTGCAAGTGAATCCTCACCGGCCAAAATTGACAATTGGTAAGGAGACTCTCTCAGAATTTCTGGTAACATTAATTCTCCAAATTCTTCTTCAACCAGGTCGAATGTTAAGATGAAATTATGAATCCTACCGTTTCTTCTTTGGCTTACAACCCAGTGAATTACACCATTTATAAACATCTGATGCTTCCATAATACTTGCATACACAAAAGAATTGGAGGAGCTTTACCAGTTATGTTCCTCCATGAACAACTTGCAAGAGAAAAAACCTCAACTTGAGGAGTTTCTTCTTTATTGTTAATTGTGGAAACAAGTCTGACTACCTTAAAATCCTTGGCCTTTGAATCAAAACCAAACCCAAAGAAAACCCTGTTCCTTCTATGGTCAGGGTCAGAGAACCTGAAAATTACACTGGATTTTGGAAGCACCAAATATTTCTGAATACACAGGTTCCAAATAATGAGATCCGAAGTATCTAATACAGAATAATCAGCGAGACATACCAGTCCATTGCAAGTTCCAACCATTTCCTTGTGCTCACACGTAAACAAAGGAATAACAGAGGATTTCATAACAGAGGAGTTATCACCATCATCACTTTGTTGGTGATTATCAGAATAAAGAGAGTAAAAATCTTGGCATTCGTAGTATTTGAATCCCTGTACTCGTTTCTTGAGAGAGGTAAAAAGGAAGAGGGAGGAATTATCTAGGTTGGCTTGAATCGTACGGTTGAGGTGGTCACATATGAATGAATGATCTGAGATCAGAGACTTCCAGGATTTGCAGACAGAGATGCAGTTCACAAGAGATTTGAGAGGCAATCGGTGAAAAATTTCCTCCAGGATCTCTTGAGGGAAATAATAGTGAGACATTTCTATGATACTGGAAATGAATTCACTGAGATCTAACATTTAATGATGCAGCAAGAAAAAAACAGAAGGATGATAAGCAAACAGAAGATTGATTTCTGATTCTGAACAAGTTTCGTGGATCGCACTTATAAGGCGTCTCTTTAACAATCCTGCAAGCAATCTGTTCACTTTATATAGTAAAATAATCCTCACGTTTCATGGTTCAAAGAGAATGATGGGTCAAAGACCAACTATGGAAAATAATCTGTTCACTTTATTGTGAAAAGAGTTCGTCTTTGCTATCCGGCCTGTTAATAAAATAGTCAAAAGTTTTGACGAGGACAAGGATATATCAACTAGTGAAAGCTCCAAGGTTGATATTCATTGAATGTTACTTTCACCAACCTTTTAAGTTGTGACCATTTCAAGGATAGATTGACTTTTATTGAAAGGGCAATTTAAATGAGTGGTATTTTAATAAAGAATTATGATAAATTTTATATTTTAATGGTCCTTTTAATCTGTCCACTAAATTTTAGGGTTAAGTTCCATTAAGTACACTAAAATATTTTTTTAAATTTCCTAAAATATTTTTTTGGTGCATTCAAGAACCAAACATATTTTTTTAATAACACACTGTATTCTAAAGTAATTTTTGGTTTAATTTTTCCCTTAGATATTTTTCTCGATGGTATTGAGCTTTCAAATTTTAGGATACTAAGGGTCTCTTTGTTTGGAGGGAATTGGAGGGGAGGGGAGGAGGATGGAGGGATTTTAGCCCCCTCCCCTCGTTTGGTTGATAACATTTTTTAGGAGGGGAGGGGAAATTTTTTAAAATTTTTCCCTCCCTTCCCTCAGAAACTTCACCCCCCAAATTGGACGGATTCGGAGGGATTATTAAAATAGGTGTCTGAGAGGACAAAGCTATCCCTCATCTTTTGCTGTTATTCCCAAAATGTCCCTAGCCAGAATCCATACCAAACTCACCTTCAAGCGGAATGACCCCCCAACAACCTCCCTCTTTTCAGTTTTCAATATTCTCGAGTCCATTAACAACGTAACCAAGCATTACGCCCGAACCCAAAAATTCCCAAAAAGGTTACCAACAAGGTGATGATGGATCTGTTGGGATCCGTACACGCAGCGGATTTAAAAATTTATGAATCTCTTCCCGAGGATCACTCAACGATATTTAAATCAAGGTTAGGGAACCCGAATCATACCTTATAGAGAACTCGGAATCATCCGGAGCCGGAGGTTTTCCTTTGATTTTAGCGAACTAGTAGCTCAAGAATCTACACAAACCCTTTGCGCACTTTTTCTCATGGCGATCAAGAAAACCCAAACTGTAGTGAATTCGTCCACGTCTCGTTCTCTTTGAACTGGTGGGCTACCTTCTCGATCAGCAGAAGATGACTCTTAGAATCGGCTTCCTCTACCGGTATCCACACGAACAATTTCCGAACACGGGCGCGGCAGCGTGCTAGCGCCTCAAACTATGCGTCTCTCTCTTTATTTCTCTCTAGGGTTTCTTGCGGCTTTCTAATACGCTCGACTAAAAGTCCCGTAGGTTTTTCTAAACCCATCGGCGTATTATATTCAAAATTAATCCCCATTAATTTTGAATTTTAATTTAAAAAATATATTAATTAAATTTATCTAATAGATTTAATCTAATGTATTTATTTAATTCAAATTAAAAGCCTTCTGATTTAATTTATCTCTATAAATTAAATCCGAGAAATAATATCTATTTATTTAATTAAATATGAGATACAATATCTCAATTTAAATTAAATAGATAATGATATCTTTATTCGAAAATTAAATGAGATACAATATCTCTATTTGTTTTAGATATTTAATTTATCAAATAAATTAAATATAAAACAAATATTATATAATAATATTATAATCTTCATTAAATAATATGATTATATTATTTTCGAATTTAATATATATATATTTGCCCCAGATTAAATTTAATATTCATTAAATCTGAAATTCAATGAATCTGGACACTTTTACCCGTGTTGGATTATTCTTGTGTGCGACCCTACAGGCCCATATGAGATTGGCAGTGAGCCAAGACTGTATCAGCCCACAAGTCGCAAGGGGCCTCTAGCAAAACATTGCGACTACCTAATTCACATGGGGATCGATGACATGATACTACCTATCGTACAACCATGTCACGTCCCTTTTGTCACGCGATAATTCGGTCAAGGATGAGGCATGGATAACGTCAACTTCCTTTTCTTGACCATTACTTCCTCGATTCTTGAGCAGTCTAATAAGTGAAATGGAAACTCCTTTCCATCACATATGGCCATACATTTCTTAGACTCACTCATCGAGGGGCCCAGTATTATCTCTCTACAAATGTGAGGGACAAATTCCATCTTGACCATTCACATTCCTCCGCATGAAAACCACTGATCCCGATCCCAACCTTTATCATCACCCGGTCAAAGGTGACTTTTGACTAGGTCAAAGACCAGTGACTCGTCATGTAGGAATCCATGATGATCTCAGGTCATAGGGCATTGTGACGTGGTTATACATGAGATAAGCTTATGACTCAATCCATGCAGCTTTCTCATAGTGGGTCGGTTCAGCATCTTGTATTTTTACAAGTGCCTATAACTTTGATTCGTATCTCTATACCTCATCGAAGTCATACTGGTCTTATCTCATCTTCGCTCCCACGTAGATGACCGACCAGGGACATTTAGGATAATCTATAAGATATATCCAGAGATATAGTTATCACCATAAACATGCGTATGAAGTGATAACTTAATGGAGAACAATGACTTGCCCCTAGGGCATAATTTCCAACAGACTCCCACTTGTACTAGGCGCAATCATTAATTACTCTAATTCCCATTGCCCTAACATGACGCTCATGTTTTGCTTGTGCAAGCGGTTTAGTAAGATGATCAACTACATTGTCTTCTCCTGGTACTTTGCATACTTTTATATCACCTCTATCTCTGATTTCTCCGATGAGATGAAATCGCTTGAGTATATGCTTGGTCCTTTGATGTGACCCAGGCTCATTTGTCTGCGCAATAACGTCGTCATTGTCACAGAACATGAGTATTGGATCTGAGATGGTAGGAACCACCCCCAGTTCAGTCATGAACTTTCTAGTCCAAAAGGCCTCCTCAGCTGCATCCTATGCTACTATATACTTAGCTTCCGTTGCAGAATAAGCTACAGTGCTCTGCTTAGAACTCTTCCAACTCACCGCACCACCATTCAATAGGAATACATATCCTGATTGCGATCTTAGATTATCTTGGTCAGTTTGGAAACTTGCATCTGTGTAACTAGTTACACAGAGCTCATCCTCCAAGCTACCATATACTAAGAATAAGTCCTTAGTCATTCTTAAGTACTTAAGGATATTCTTGACAGCAGTCCAGTGACCCTCACCGGGATCTTGTTGATATCTGCTGGTCATACTCAAGGCAAATGACACATCCGGTCGAGTACATAACATGGCATACATGATAGATCCAATGGCGGAGGCATATGGAATCTTACTCATGCGGTCTCTTTGATCTTGTGTACTAGGACACAGATCCTTACTAAGATGAATGCCATGAGACATGGGCATGTTACCCCTTTTAGAATCCTGCATACTGAACCTATGCAGTATCTTGTCTATATATGTGCTCTGACTTAGGCCTATCAGCCTCTTGGATCTATCTCTATAAATCCTTATCCCAAGGATATAAATGGCTTCGCCTAAATCTTTCATTGAGAAAGATTTTCCTAACCAAGACTTGACACTTTGCAAGGTAGGAATGTCATTCCCAATGAGTAGGATGTCATCAACCAAAAGCACTAGAAATACAATTGTGCTCCCACTAACCTTCTTGTAAACACAAGGTTCATCGATGTTTTGAATGAATTCAAACTCTTTGACTACTTCATCAAAACGATGATTCTAGCTCTGAAATGCCTGCTTCAATCCATAAATGGATCTTTGAAGCTTGCACGCTTTACTAGAGTCCTCTGGACTCACAAAACCATCAGGTTGTGTCATGTACACATCCTCAAGCAGCTTTCCGTTAAGGAAGGCTGTTTTGACGTCCATCTGCCATATCTCATAGTCATAATATGATGCAATGGCAAGAAGGAATCTAATTGATTTGGCGATTGCAACTGGGGAAAAGGTTTCATCATAGTCCACACCATGAGTTTGAGTGAATCCTTTTGCAACCAGCCGTGTCTTGAAGACATTTACTTTGCCATCTATGTTAGTTTTCTCTTTGAAAACCCACTTACACCCAACTGTTTTTACACCCTCAGGTGGATCGACTAAGGTCCATACCTTATTGTCGTACATAGATTACATTTCAGACTTCATGGCATAAGGCCATTTTTCAGAGTTTGGTCCCACTATGGTGTCTCGATTGATCGTTGGCTCATTCTGCTCAATGAGCAAAACATCACGACTTCCAGTGATCAGAAATCCATATCTCTGAGGCTGTAACCATGATCTATTGGACCTTCGCGGGCCTTGTGTTACTTGAGTAGTCTCAACAACTTGTTGTAAGTCTTCTCCCGTTTCCATCTGTGGTTCTACATTGTCTTGTGACTCTCGAACTTCTTCGAGATTCACCTTACTTCCACTGGCTCTTTTAGAGATAAACTCTTTTTCCAAAAAGATACCATTCCGAATAACAAATACTTTGTGATTGGTGGGACTGCAGACATAGTATCCTTTAGTTTCCTTAGGATACCCCACAAAAAGGCATTTTGAGGATCTTGATCATAATTTATCAGAGGCTTGTTGTTTAACATAAACCTCACATCCCCAAATCTTAAGAAATGACAAGCTGGGTTACTTCCCAATCCATATATCATGTGGTGTCTTTTCAACCGCCTTTGACGGAACATGATTTAGTGTGAACGCAACAGTTTCTAGGGCATGACCTCAAAAAGAAGATGGAAGATTTGGTTGACTCATCATAGATCGAACCATATCTAATAGAGTTCGATTCCTCCGTTCAGAAACGTTCGATTCCTCTGTTCAGAAACACCATTCCATTGAGGTGTTCTTGGAGGAGTAAGCTGTGAGATGATCCCACAACTTCTAAGATGGTCAATGAACTCTTGGCTCAAATATTCACTACCCCGATCAGATCGAAGTGCCTTAATTGTTTTGACCAGTATATTTTGCACTTCATTTTGGAATATTTTGAACATTTCAAAAGATTCAGACTTATGTTTCATTAGATAGATATAACCATATCTACTAAGACCGTCTATTAATGTAATGAAGTACAAAAGACCTCCTCTAGCAGCTTCATTGGTCCACACATATCTGTATGTATGAGGCCCAATAAATCGGTGGCCCTCTCACTGTGTCCAGTAAAAGGAGCCTTTGTCATCTTACCCAATAAACAAGACTCACATGTATCAAATGATTCAAAATCAAATGACTTCAGAAATCCATTTGTATTGGAGTTTCTAAATGCACTTCTCATTTATATGGCCTAGACGACAATGCCATAGGAGGGGAGGACTCAAATCTTTTGACTTGATCCTTTACGTCACAGATGTCCATTCAATTTTCTACTATCCTTTAGATCCTATACATTTATACAAATGCGTGAACCACTTGTAGTATCTAATACCCATGTTTGAGGAAGTAGAAAAGCGAATGTCTATGACATAGATACCTGAAGCGATAGCTCGTTATCCTTCTTGTTTTTTTTTTTCAGATCTTCGAGGCAGAGTGTGCGATTCTTCTTCCAATGACCAATTTCATTGCAGAAAAAGCAGACCCCTTCCTTCGGAGGTTTTGCCTTCTTGGCTTTCCGTTTCATACCCCTTCCTCTCTGAATGGACAAAACAGTACTGGGCCTCCTCTCAAGGCTCTGCTCAGCAGTTTTGAGCATCCCATGCAGTTCAGAAATTGATTCCTCCATATTGTTCATGTTGTAATCCATGACAAAGTCATCATAACTTTCAGTGAGTGAGATCAAGATCGCATCTGTAGCTAACTCCTAGGATATAGGGAATCCAAGCCTTTCAATGTGATCAATGTAGCCTTTCATTTTCAACAAATGAGGATGATTCACCTTCAGCCATCTTGCAAGAGAAGAAGGCCTTTGTGGTCTCATACCTCTCTTGCGTTGCCTGTTTCTGGAACATTTCCATAGGATGATAAATCATCTCAGATACCTTCATGTGCTCTAGATCTCCATCGAGGTCTGGAACCACAGTGGCAGGCTTCAGGCATCCTGTATCCATAGAGTCATCCTGATGCTTCTATAAGCATCAGTCTGATCTCTTGGATCATCAGTTGCAGGCTCGTCAGGAATGGGTTGATCGATGAGATACTCCTTTCTTTCGTGTTTAGGATCAACACTTAAGTCCTCAAACATGTCAAGAAAGTTTGTCTCATCGAGTTCGTCCTTTTCAAGGGCTGATCGCATTGATGGTGTTGAGGTGTTACTATTCTACATGATTCCACAGTTAAAAAAACGTATGCAAAGTTTAATCAGTAACCTCCCACTGAATTAATAACCCTCATTATAATTAGTGGACTAAGATCCATATTTAGCTTAATCTTAAGTCCGCTTTGGCAGGACGCTTAAAATCAAGTTATTTAGTTAGGCAACCCCTTTGCCAATTACATCACATGTAACTCTTAGATCTTTATGAGATTCGATTATCATATGACCTAGTATGTTTAATCACATCCAATGCCTTGAGATCCAAAACCGTTTTGATAATCTCAATTAAGTCAAGACAACAATGAATATAGAGTATCACCATTACTCTCTCTTGTCTCCCCAAGATTACTCAGATGCATCCACTTTGGTGGAACATACAAATGGGTGATCGAGGTTTTGACAAGTATTCATTTATTGATGGCATTGTGACTTAAGATTTTATTTAGAGGGTATTATTAGATATAATCAAATTAATCATATTAATTTAATTCTAAATTAATTATGAGTGATCTAATCAAATCATAATTAAAATTCTAAATTAATTATGAGTGATCAAATCAAATCATAATTAAAACTCTAAATTAATCATAACATATGTTAATTCATACAATTATGAAATAAATCATTATGATTAAATTATTGAGACTTGCGGTTGTCGCTTCATTTTAATACGACTAGATCTATATCTTATAGGATTTCTAAAACTCTAATTGGTTATATTAAAATATTCAAAATTAATCTCAATTAATCTTGAACTCAAATTTTAGATTAAAATAACATTAATTAAATCTGTTTAATCTGATCTATTTATTTTAATATAATATAAAAGCCTACCGATTTAATTTATCTTTATTAATTATACCTATATGAATGCAATCATTATTGCATATCTCATATAGAATCTAGATTAATCATGCAGTGATCATATCAAAACATAATTAAAACTCATGAACAACATGACTCATCTAACCTGTAGTCCCCTCAAGCCAATAAGAGGATTTCTCTAAATAATAAAAGAAAGTACATAGTTAGAAACCTCGTTTCACATACGAGGGGAATGAGATGAGAAGAGATTTAGAGAGAGGCATGGCACGCAGACCATATTAAAAATTTACAACACTAGAGCCATCTTGTTCACCATACCCAAACAATACTTTGTAAGGTTATGAACATACTTTAATTCATACATTTATGAAATAAAATATTACTCATGATAAAATTCTCTAATCTTATATTACTTTATATCATGATTTAAATTCTCACACTACAAACAATTTCATTTCTCGCGCTACAAACAATCAACCGATCCCTACGGCAGTCCCGCTAGCCGGTTAGCAGGAGCGCCCCTAGAGCTTTTGAAAACATCATATTCTTTTAGAAAGAGAGTTTCATAAAACGTAATTTCAAACCCCAGGGGCGTTGTTCGAGCATGATCGAAAATTCTGAACGATTCAGAACGTCTTCGATGCGCACGAACGTGACGGACGATTCCGAATATCGTGCGCTTTGAACAATTCAGAATAGCTTTGAACAATTCAGAATAGTACAAAGCAACTGCGACACCATTCTAGAGACTCGTCTGAAACCCTAACGCGAATTTTCAAATTAAAGCATTCAAGATTCGATTTCTTGATACAAAGATTCAGTTTCTTGCATACAAAGATTCAAATTCTTGCATATATATCACATATAATAGCATGTACAGAAACCCAATTTAAACGCACGTTGAGTTGTCTTTGATACCACTGTTGAGATCCGTACACGCAGCGGATTTAAAAATTTACGAATCCCGTCCCGAGGATCACTCAACGACATTTAAATCAAGGTTAGGGAACCCGAATCATACCTTATAGAGAACTCGGAATCATCCGGAGCCGGAGGTTTTCCTTTGATTTTAGCGAACTAGTAGCTCAAGAATCTACACAAACCCTTTGCGTACTTTTTCTCATGGCGATCAAGAAAACCCAAACTGTAGTAAATCTGTCCACTTCTCGTTCTCTTTGAATTGGTGGGCTACCTTCTCGATCAGCAGAAGACGACTCTTAGAATCAGCTTCCTCTACTGGTATCCATACGAACAATTTCCGAACATGGACGCGGCAGCGTGCTAGCGCCTCAAACTGTGCGTCTCTCTCTTTATTTCTCTCTAGGATTTCTCGCGGCTTTCTAATACGCTCGACTAAAAGTCCCGTAGGTTTTTCTAAACCCATCGGCGTATTATATTCAAAATTAATCCCCATTAATTTTGAATTTTGAATTTTAATTTAAAAAATATATTAATTAAATTTATCTAATAGATTTAATCTAATGTATTTATTTAATTCAAATTAAAAGCCTTCTGATTTAATTTATCTCTATAAATTAAATCCGAGAAATGATATCTATTTATTTAATTAAATCTGAGATACAATATCTCAATTTAAATTAAATAGATAATGATATCTTTATTCAAAAATTAAATGAGATACAATATCTCTATTTGTTTTAGATATTTAATTTATCACATAAATTAAATATAAAACAAATATTATATAATAATATTATAATCTTCATTAAATAATAATATTATATTATTTTCGAATTTAATATATATATATATATATATATATATATATATATATATATTTGCCCCAGATTAAATTCAATATTAATTAAATCTCAGATTAATCTGAAATTCAATGAATCTGGACACTTTTACCCGTGTTGGATTATTCTTGTGTGCGACTCTGCAGGCCCATATGAGATTGGCAGTGGGCCAAGACTGTATCAGCCCACAAGTCGCAAGCGGCCTCTAGCAAGACATTGCGACTACCTAATTCACATGGGGATCGATGACACGATACTACCTATCGTACAACCATGTCACGTCCCTTTTGTCACGCGATAATTCGGTTAAGGATGAGGCATGGATAACGTCAACTTCCTTTTCTTGACCATTACTTCCTCGATTCTCGAGCAGTCTAATAAGTGAAATGGAAACTCCTTTCCATCACAGTGTGGCCATACATTTCTTAGACTCATTCATCGAGGGGCCCAGTATTATCTCTCTACAAATGTGAGGGACAAATTCCATCTTGACCATTCACATTCCTCCGCATGAAAACCACTGATCCCGATCCCAGCCTTTATCATCACCCGGTCAAAGGTGACTTTTGACTAGGTCAAAGACCAGGGACTCGTCATGTAGGAATCCATGATGATCTTAGGTCATAGGGCGTTGTGACGTGGTTATACATGAGATAAGCTTATAACTCAATCAATGCAGCTTTCTCATAGTGGGTCGGTCCAGCACCTTGTACTCTTACAAGTGCCCATAACTTTGATTCGTATCTCCATACCTCATCGAAGTCATACTGGTCTTATCTCATCTTCACTCCCACGTAGATGACCGACCAGGGACATTTAGGATAATCTATAAGATATATCCAGGGATATAGTTATCACCATAAACATGCGTATGAAGTGATAACTTAATGGAGAGCAATGACTTGCCCCTAGGGCATAATTTCCAACAGGGTCTTGCGGTTTCGCAGAAGCCTGCAAGAGCAGGCTTCGATCTCATGCAGAACTACGATCTTCCTCCACCCTCCAAGGTTTTCAAGGGCTCCGATAATACGCTGATGTTATCCATGCACCATAGGGCCTCTAACATTTTGATTAGACGAGAATATACCAGCGAATTAGTCAATATACGAAATGATGGTGACGGTAATGGTGATGTCTTGGAGATTTTGAAGGCTCTGCGATCATCGAAAACGCGGGCGAGAGAGGCAGAGAAGAGATCTGTGACTCTGGTCAGAGAGAGGGACTGTCTTTCCAATGCTTTAATGACGGAGGCGATGTGATTACTTGCGTATTGGGCAGCAGGTGAGATTGCTTGAGTTTAAAGTTTCAAACCTACAACGAAAAGTTTTTTTTGGGAATTGCCAGGTCTGAGGAAGATGAAGGATCCTCCAAAAAAGACGATGATGAAGAAGAAAGGGTGAGTCTGGTATGGATTCTGGCTTTGGCTATTTCTTGGGGAATTGGAGTGGGAACAGCAATTGCTTGTAGATATTTTTTTTGACTTCGTTTATTTAAATCGTTTTCAATATATAGAAATTTTCACCTTTTAACTATGCAAATATTAAATCACTGAAAGAATCGAGATTAAATGAATGAGCATAAGGATGAGCATGTATTAAAAACCCACTCCATTCTCAGTACTTCCGACATTTTTGGTAAATGACAGTATTTGGTTTTATTTTGGCATGAAGCACATTTATTACCCATTTAAAAAAACCCGTGTATATTTTATCTCTACACTAATTTGTCAAAATTATGGTATCATATGCATGCCACTGCTTAGCTTCGTGGTTGATTTGTATAGCTTGATAAAATATTGTCTTGATTTTCAATATATATATATATATCTATGTTTTAAATGTTAATTTTTATTTTAAGGCATAAAAATGTTATTTATAATTAAACGTTACTATACATTTAATAAAATTTGGAAAAAAAAATCACTTATAATATAAGTAAAGTTGTACGTGTGAAGATAATTTTCGTTCCATCCCTTCCTGAACTAAATAAAGTAACATTAAAACCCCTTTTCCAATATAAGGGTAAAATTGTCAATGTTAAAAAAAATTCCCTCCCCTCCCCTCCTGAACCAAACAAAGTAACATTAAAATCTCTCCCCTCCGATTCCTTCTGATCAATCCAAACAAGGTAATATTAAAATCCCTCCCTTCCCCCTCCCTCCCCCTCCCCTCCCCTCCATTAAAATCCCTCCCTTCCCCTCCTCTCCCCTCCGTTGAACCAAACAGACCCTAAGTGTTACTGAAATTTTTTTTTCAAGGTTCTGAAAAAGCAAAAAATTATTTTAAGATATTAAGTTGATAGGGCAAAACTTTAAGCCTAAAAAATTCCGCAAGTGCACGGGCCGTATCAAGTAATAAAGTGATAAGAAAAGTATCGTTCCCACGAGGACTTAGTATCACAACTTTAGTTAAGCATTAATTTCACAATTTCGTTTAAGTTGAGTAAAACAAATTGAATTTAATTAAGAGAAAAAGAAATCTAAAATAAAAATAAAAATAAGAAAACTACCACAATAATCAAAGGAGCAACCTAGAGTCACTAATCCCTTATTTGATTCTTAGATTTTATCCCCACTAAATTAACTTTAACTTAATCTAATCAGCTAATCTAGAGTATTAATGTTTATAAGTGCCTGTCGATCCACTTATACACCTACCTCAAATAATTATGCAATTCCTCACATAATTAATTAAGATGCAATTTAAATCAGGCTTACTCTAATTTGATTATACGGAGCTTCTAGATATGTGTCTATCCTAGACGCAAATTAGATTAAAACCTAATTTCACATTAAATTTAAATCTAATTCCACATTATTTAATCCCAATGTCAATTTAAGATTCCCTTCGTCAAGTTCAATCCTAAATCCCCAAAACATGCTTAACGGTGGCCAATCACTAAGCAATAAATAATAAAAACAAGATCAAATAAACCGATTAAAATTAAGCAAACCTAATGAATGGGAACAATTTCTAAGCCTCAAACAAGTTCATAGGATTCTAGGTTGAAAAACCAACTAGCCACACATGGCTTTATTCAAATCTATAAAAAAAGATGAAAATTCAAGTTCAAAGAAGAAGGAGAGAGATGAAAGAAAGATTCTCTGTCGCCTCCACAGTCCTTCCGTCCTTCCGTGGAGATGATGAAGAGAACTGAAACGCTCAGCCTCTACTCCTTTGCTTCTTCGTCCCTTCTTGTTCTGCGTCTCTCTGATCTTTTCATTCGTCTTTGCTTTTTTGCCTCTCTATTTATAATTTAGGTCTTGGGTCACTGATTCTCCTTTTCTTATTACAAAGATATCTCATATCTTGTAATTTACTCCATCAGATCACACAATTAATTTTGTTTCTATTTTTCTTGTGGGGGACCATCAAGTTTGGTTGATTGCATATCCTCTTAATTGCTTTTTCTACTTTATTCCAAATCAGCTAATATTTCCTGCATAATAAAAATAGGATATGAATAGATTTTATGTCGCTTTATTATTTGATCCCAAGTTTCATTCAATTATGGAAAAGTTCATAAAAGATAATTAAATAGGTATATAATATCAATAATTCCAATTAAATCTCATAAAATATATACTCATCAAACACCCCCACACTTAAACATCTGCTTGTCCTCGAGCAAAAGAAAGAGAATTCATTATCTGAAAATAACATTGCCTATGAAATTCCTAAATAGAGAGCAATAAATCACCACACTTGGATCATATCATCAAATCTTATTTAAGTTAATGTAAAAAATAGGTCACTAAGCCAATTGAGTGTAACAATCTCTTAACATCCCATGATCAAAAGATCGGCAAGCAATAAGTTCAACCATAAGATTAGTAAAAGAATATTATGCTACTTAATTTCTCCAGAAAAATTCAAATGCCCCCACCAAATCAAGCTTTTTATTTAATTTTTTAAGAATTCTCAGGTAGGAAATAACTCATTTTGTCTTCTTTTCTGTTTTTTTCTTTTTCTTTCTTTTTTTTTTTTTTTATTCTTGAGCCGTTGTAGGTCCCCTTTTGACGCGACCTTGCATATGGGTAATTCAGCACCGGTTACTCAGTTACTCCAACAGGCACCTCAAAAGGCTTTTAGCCCAACTCATAACCCTCTTTGACTTTACCGTTTGACGTGAGTGCCAACATTGGTAATGAAGTGCCCCCGGTTACTAAGTAAGATCTAGAGAAGTCATTGGAGTTGTTTTTCTCTCTCTCTTTTTTTTTTTTTTTGGATTTTTTCTGAGTTATTTCCCCACACAAAAGTTTTACTTGGTTAGCACAGATCATCATCTAATTTTCTAAAGAAATCATGTAGGAAAATATTCTTGAACTAATAATTTGTTGATCACATTACAAACTAATCCTTATTCTTATAGTCCATCTCAAGATTGCAAAAAAAAAAAAAAAAAAAAAAACTCTAAGGCTTAGAGACTTGGTTAAAACATTTTTTTTTCTATTTTAATTTTTGACTTGAAAATATTCTCTAAGATGGGGAAAGCTCAAAATTAAGGTCAATCCTGAACAATGCAAAAATCTCAAGTTAACAAAAATCTTTTCAATTGCATAAGGACAAGCATAATTCAAAGAAATTATATCATAACCAAAGAAATTATATCCCTCCCCCACACTTAAATCAAACATTGTCCTCAATGTTACAAAAAATATAAAGAGGGAAAGGAACTAATACTCCCCTGGTTTAAGCCTTTAACTCTGATGTGGAGTGCTTTCCCTAGTACCATCCATGATATTTCAAATTTTAAAGGAGAAAAGAATGCTAAAGCAAGACCTTGCAGCAATAAGAGGAGTGATCCTCTTCAAACCTGAATAAAACTGAAAGAAAGAAAGAAATAATAATAATAAAAGATGCAAACAAAACCTTTGGGTTGCCTCCCAAGAAGCTCTAAATTTAAAGTCTTCAGTCAGACTTCTCAAAACAAACCAATAATCATAAGTATCAAACTCAATAATTACCTTGTCTTCATTCTTTTTCAAACAACAAGGTATCTCACACAAAAATTGATCATCTAAGTCAATTACTTGTACTTCCTTAATCATAGACAATCTTGGATTACAAGTAATCACTGAATTCAAATTAAGCACAACATGCATATCTTTGGAAATAAATATAGGCACATCCAAGAATTTAGAGCATCCAATAAAATCAATTTGACTCTCATCAGTAAGAGTCAATACTTCAAAAGGAAGGTCATGAACAACAACAATTGGGACATCAAGATCAATTTGATCACCAATATCACAATCCTTAGGCTCCACAGCCGGAACCTCTTCTAAACATCCAATATGCTCATCTAAATCATTGTCAAGCTCACAATCACTTTCTATATTGTCCATAGTCTCATGTAACTCCATACCTTCAACTTCCTCACAATAATCATTATTAGCATAAGAAGTAGTCATCAGGTTTTAGGAATTATTCTGCATCATAGTCTCAAGGGTTGAAAAAATTTGACTTGCATGTCCCTTCATATTTTGAAGACTTAAGTCAATGCTAGCGAGAATCTCCCTTTGCTCTCTACTATATTTCTCTAATGCTTCCCCACACTCCTCAACTAATCTTTCCAAATTAGATTTTTCCCTGTACTCAATGGTGTGTTCTTCAACATACGGATAAGAGTAACAATGAGAGGTATTTTCATAAGAATGATAGACATGTGGATCCCTAAAATTTTGTTGCTCAAAACCTTCACTAGGACAAAATGAGTTATCAAAACAAGCTTGGTTCTTAGTGAAATCATCTCTCACAATAACTTACGTAGATTTTCACTCTTTGTATTAAGTATTTCTTAGGAACTCTGCTTATATCTAAGATATATCGTATTAATAAACATCTTTTTATCATGTTTCAAAGAAAATTAGCGTAAATATAATCATAATATAGTAATATATCGTGTATAAAAGTGGGATAAAATTTTAAACCTAATTAATTAATAGTGGCAATTAAAATGATCGGTAATTTATAGGAGTTGTCAAACTCTGTGTGTTTTTTTTGACCTATATTCTATTTAGTCATATGACTTATATTTTTTAAATATGAAGTTGTTCATTAAATTTTAGGTTGTTATTTATATTTTTTTACATGCATATATAATTTTGTATTTTGACTTTTAGTAGTTGTTGATTTTTGCGTTTCTAGTACCCCTATCTTCTTTCCGTTTCCACCTCTCGATTTTGATAACATTGATGCGCGTCGCTAAAAATTAAAACCAAAACCAAAAAGCACGTGCATGGCCGCCGAAAGCCTAGTATTCTCCACTTTCGCTCTCATTTCCCTTCTCTTCCCATAATAACAGTCTCAGTTGGCGAAGCCTTGTTGCTATATAAACATGTATGCCTTACAAATTCCACGACCAAAGCATCTACAAAGTTCAAATCTTCACACTCATCCTTCTCTCTTTCTCGCCATCATCGCCCTCTCTTTCTCCTTCCGCTTTAGCTTTTTCCAACAGAAGATCCCAGAAGGATCCATCTTCCATGGACACTAAGATCGGAGCTAAAGACGCTTGTAAAGCCGCCGGAAATGACGTGTGTTACCCACACAACGGCACCGCAAGCACCATTCAGAGCTCTGTTTGTCCGTCTCTGATCAGCTCCTCCGAGGCCACTCTGGGGCGCCACTTGGCTCGCCGGCTCGTTCAGATTGGTGTCACCGACGTATTCTCCGTTCCCGGTGACTTCAACCTTGCCCTTCTCGACCATCTGATTGCTGAACCGGGGCTCAACCTCATCGGCTGCTGTAACGAGCTCAATGCCGGTTACGCAGCTGACGGCTACGCTCGCTTCCGTGGCGTCGGTGCTTGCGTCGTCACTTTCACCGTCGGTGGCCTCAGTGTTATCAACGCAATTGCTGGTGCCTACAGTGAGAATTTGCCTGTCATTTGCATCGTCGGTGGTCCTAACACCAACGACTATGGCACAAACCGGATCCTCCATCACACCATTGGTTTGCCCGATTTCAGCCAAGAGCATAGATGCTTCCACACTGTCACTTGCTACCAGGTACTAATTTCACTGTGATTTCCGATTTTACTCTTAGCTATTGTTTCATGAGCTCCGAAGTTCAGGGTCGGATCCATCGCAGTGTTTGTACTATAAAGTGTCGATTAGGGGGTTGTGATAATTTCTCAGATGCTGATTTCATGCTATTTTCGTGATCAGAGATGCGGTAGATTGTGTCTTTGTTACTGATCATTTGAGCTAATTGGTTTTTACACCTTCATTCTATTATAGGCTTTGGTGAACAACTTGGATGACGCTCATGAATTGATTGATACGGCGATTTCAACCGCCCTGAAAGAGAGCAAGCCTGTGTATATAAACGTAAGCTGTAATTTGCCTGGGATTCCTCACCCCACTTTCAGCGGTGAACCTGTTCCTTTCTTACTATCCCCAAGGTAATCTTCTAGAGTTTTTGGTTATTTCTCTGTTGAATCAAGAATATGTTTGAACCTTTCTCATTGATTGATTTTCTCTTGATGTATTTTGCAGATTGAGTAATCAGTTGGGGTTGGAAGCAGCTGTGGAGGCTGCTGCTGAATTCCTCAACAAGGCAGTAAAACCAGTTCTAGTGGGTGGGCCTACACTGCGAGTGGCAAAGGCAGGGAAAGCTTTTGTTGAACTAGCTGATGCTTGTGGTTATCCACTAGCTATTATGCCATCTGCTAAAGGACAAGTTCCGGAACACCATCCCCGCTTCATTGGAACTTACTGGGGTGCTGTGAGTACTGCTTTCTGTGCTGAGATTGTGGAGTCTGCTGATGCATACTTGTTTGCTGGACCTATCTTCACTGACTACAGCTCTGTTGGCTATTCACTTCTTTTCAAGAAAGAAAAGGCCATCATAGTGCATCCTGATCATCTTGTAATTGGAAATGGCCCTTCGTTTGGGTGTGTGCTGATGAGTGATTTCCTCGGGGCACTAGCTAAGAGACTCAAGCATAATGATACTGCTTATAAAAACTACAGCAGGATTTATGTTCCTGAAGGGCATCCATTGAAATCTGCACCTAAAGAACCTTTGAGGGTTAATGTTTTGTTCGAGCACATACAAAAATTGTTGTCAAGTGAATCTGCTGTAATTGCTGAGACAGGTGATTCATGGTTTAACTGCCAGAAGCTGAAACTGCCAGAGGGTTGTGGGTGAGCGCACCCCCCAAAAGTTTGATCTCTGGGATTTCGTAGCTTATTTTTTTAGTTGTGCTGATTTTTTTCATTGGTTCACAGGTACGAGTTCCAAATGGAATACGGATCAATTGGATGGGCTGTTGGTGCAACCCTTGGTTATGCACAGGCTGTTCCTGAAAAGCGAGTGATTGCTTGCATAGGCGATGGAAGTTTCCAGGTTTGTCTTGTTCTTCATGCCAAGAGAATTTGGCAAGAATCTAAATTTTCTGGATTTGTCCAAGTGTTCAAGCGTAATGAAATTCAATGCCCTTTAATTTAGCTTTTTTGCTTTGCAGGTTACTGCTCAGGATGTATCAACAATGATACGATATGGGCAGAAGACCATAATCTTTCTGATAAACAATGGTGGATACACCATCGAAATTGAAATCCATGATGGGCCATACAATGTGATCAAGAATTGGAATTACACCGGGTTGATTGACGCAATCCACAATGGGGAAGGCAATTGCTGGACCGCCAAGGTAATTTTCCATCACATTTCCTATATTTAGAGAGAAAATGACACAAAATAAGGTTATATGCGTGGAACTGATACCTCATTATGATACCTATAATCTTCTTAGAAGCAATGAGAAAGTGCTTTACTTTGCTTTACATAGTTGATAAGATGCCCTGATTATGAGTCCTTTTATGCATATGCCTCTGTACTTGAATTGCAGGTTTTCTATGAAGAGGAGCTGATTGAAGCAATTGAAACAGCAACAGGACCTAAGAAGGATTGCTTTTGCTTCATAGAGGTGATAGTTAACAAGGATGATACCAGCAAAGAGTTGCTTGAATGGGGTTCTAGGGTCGCTGCTGCTAATAGTCGTCCTCCTAATCCTCAGTAAATCTTGCCCTCGAGTTGAAACCATCTTTCATTACCTTGTAATGTTTCTGCTCTGTATTTTATTGTTCTATGGCCCTGCCATTGCGCTTGAACGTTGCTCTCTGTCCATTCTCTCGCATGAAATGTAATTTTTTTTTGCCAACTCATACTCAAGTGAGTACGACTGGTTTGGATTAAGAAAAAAGTGGACTATAAATAAGATTAAATCACTGACAATTAAAGAGTCTACCAAAAGGACGTACGAGAAGCTTGAGAATAGGAACCAGTGCATGTGACCAAAGCACCAATCAGAATAGCCCCGATTTAATATAATTTTAGTTTCTTACATTTGTAATAAATTATCATTTTATTAGAAATATCAATATGCGGGCAGGTTTTAGTCACTTTCTTTTCCTTTCGGGGTTGGAGAGGAGGCCAAGTTTGGGTGTTGAATTTGTAAGGGTTTGAATAAGTAGCGGAAAAAATTTATCAAAATAAATTTTGAATCCTAATGAAAGATTTATTAATGGCGTTTAAATTAGAGTAGTTAGAATGGTACCTTTTGTATACATCTTGTTCAATCACTATAACTCAATTGTACGACCCAGCTCTCTCTACCAGTATCCACATGAATAGAATTCCAACACGAGCAGCGTGCTATCTTTCGTATACGTCTTGTTTGATCACTAGGATTCAATTGTATGAACTAGCTCCCTGTACTGGTAACCATACGAACAAAACTCCAACACAGGCAGCGTGCTAGCGCCTCTAATGTTTTTCTCTCTAAGGTTTTCTCTTTTTGCTCGGCCTTTATAATACGTCTTGTCCACTATTTTATAGGATTTCAAAAACCCTAATGGGCCGCATTAAATATTCAAAATCAATATTAATTAATTTTGAAATTTGAATTGGATTAAAATAATGTTAATTAAATCTATCCAACAGATCTAATCAAATTTATTTATTTAATTTGAATCAAAAGCCAGCTGATTTAATTTATCTTCATAAATTAAATCTGAGATACAATATCTCATTTAGTTTTAGTTATTTAATTTATCACATAAATTAAAAACAAAACAAATACTACATAGTAATATTATTATCTCTATATAAATAATAATATTATTATTTTCGAATTTATATATATATATATATATATATATATATATATATATATATATATTCATCCTCTCTAGATTAAACGTTGTATTCATTCAATCTTAGGCAAATCTTAGATTCAATGAATCTAGACATTATAGCTCGTATTGGGCTATTCTTGTGTGCGACCTTGTAGGGCCACGTGAAATTGGCAGTGAGCCAATACTGTACCAGCCCACAAGTCGCAAGCGACCTTTAATAACAAGACATTACGACTATTCAATTCATGTGAGGATTGATGATACGATTCAACCTATCATACAATTATGCCACATCCCTTTTGTCAAGCGATAATTTGGTCAAGGATGAAGCATATGGATAGTGTCATCCTCCTGTTCTTGACTATTACTTTTTTGATTCTTGAATAGTCTAACAATTGAAATGGAAACTCCTTTCCATCGTAGTATGACTATACATTTTTCAAACCTGCTTATCGAGAGCCCAGTAATATCTCTCTACAAATGTGAGGGACATATTCCAATCTGACCATTCACATTCCTCTGCATGAAAACCACTAATCCTGATCGAAGCCTTTATCATCATCTGGTCAAATGTGATTTTTGACTAGGCCAAAGATCAGTGATTCTCATGTAGGAATCCATGATAATCTCAGGTCAAAGGGCATTGTGACGTGGTTATACATGAGATAATCTTATGATTTAATCCATGTAGTTTTCTCATAGTGGGTCGTTCCAGTACCTTGTACTCTTATAAGTGTCTAAGACTTTGATTTGTATCTCCACACCTTATCATAGTCATATTGGTCTTATTTCATCTTTGCTCCCGCATAGATGATCGACTAGGGACATTTAGGATAATCTTTATGATACATCCAAGGATACAGCTATCATAATAAACATGCAAATGATATGATAACAAAATAGAGAAATACTTTATTCATTTTGCCACTAGGGCATATTCAATTGAATTACATATATTAGTTAGTTTTCAGGCAGAGGATGGCTGATGTGCCTTTCCTACTTCCTTCCTATTGCCCTTTCATTTTGGGGACATTCCAAAAAATGTATTTTTCATTATTCTTTGGATAATTACATTCTATAAATGAGCAATATTTTGATATCTTCTGAGAAAATACTGGAGTTGTTTTGAATATTTTTTCAGTTTTTTAAAGATTTAAGAGTTTAAAAGTGTATAGTTTCTTTTGATTTAGAGGTAAAAATCTTTTTTTAAAAAATTGTAAATTGTTCTATTGTAAGAACATAAATGTCTAACCTTAATGGGTTAGTATATGATTTATATGGGATCAGTTGTACCCTCCGGGACATATGTGCTCATAAACCAAAGAGAAGATGATTGTTTTATGATGTATATGAGGAAGACATCAAAGAATACCAAATGATCACTGTGCTACACGAGTATGGCGTTGAGCTAAAGGGAGTAGGATGTATGCACAGTGAGATTAAATAGTAAATAGGATGAATAGAGAATATACACCTATGAGGTTAATCTCCTATTTATAGAGATTATCTATAAGGTTTTGGTCCTTGGGCCCTACACGCCTCCAGCCTCTCATGCCTGCTCTACTACCTGTATTATTCATAATTATAACCTGGATTATAGGGTAATTAGCGTTTTACTTGATTATGGAGAGTTCTATCATAAAGAGTCCTTATTGAGCCATATAATAACTGGGCCCAATACACAAGTTCATAACATAAACATCTCCATTTTTTACCCACAAGATCAAAATGTCATCTGTTTCGTGTAAAATCTAATAATGTAAAGAACTGTGAAAATACATTTGGAAAAGTCTCTAAAATGAAGGGGCAGCAGGATAGGTACATCAGCCACCAGCCTTATCTTTGCATTTTACTAATAAATATATTATAGCCTGGGCTTGAATGTTTTTATAAATGTCTGCAACATTATGTGTTTCATAATCTTTTTCTTTGAGAGTCAAAGTAAGAGGCATCCAATCCTGGGTAGAGGTTGGTCCAAAAAAACAAAGTAAAACAAAAGTAAAAGGAGGAAAGAAAGAAAGAAGTAATACGGGAAAAATTCTTTGTTGTTATCGATTACGCAAATTGGGTTCAAAAATTCATTTTATTTTATTTTTTAATTTCTTATTTCTCCATTATGTGGCCCAAGTGAAGTGACTCAAGTGAGTTCGACTAGTCTGGATCCGTGCAATAATGAAAAAAACGTACTAGAAATATGAGAATTATAATTGCTGCACGTGAAGGTGATGTGCAATGAATAAAGATTAAATTCTGAGCAAAAAAAAAAATTGAATAAAGATTAAATAATTGAAGGACGTACGGTGGTTGTTCCCAAAAAAAAAAGGACGTACGGTGCATGTGATGCAATGAGTGAAGATTAAATAATTGAAGGACGTACAAGAAATATGAGGATTAGAATCGGTGCATGCGAATGTGATGTGCAATGAACAAAGGTTAAATAATTGAAGGACGTACGAGAAATAGAGAATTAGAAATATGAGAAATATGAGTTTATTTGGATATAGTTTTTAGAAAATAGTTTTTGGGATTTATAAGGTAAAAATGGATTTTGAAGAATAAATTTTAGGATTTACGAAATAAAAATAATTTTTGAAGAGTAGTGTTTGGATAACTTCAAAACTTAAGTTTTTTCAAAAATTTGGCAAACATTTGTCCAGAAGCTATTCTGCAACAAAATCTAGGTTTTGGAAAAATTTTGTCAAACACTTTAAAATTGTTCAGAAGTTATTTTGTATCAAAACTTAGGTTTTGACAAAATTTTACCAAATACTTTAAAAATTGTCTAAAAGTTATTTTACATCAAAATCTAGATTTTGTAAAAAACTATTTTTTCAGTTTGTTCTCTCTCCTCTATCATCATCAATATTTCTTTTTGTATAAGTTAATATCCTTAAATATTTTTTTAGTATCCTTCAGTATCCTGAAATGTTTTTTCAAGATCAATCATCACCCTAAATATTTTTTCAATATCCTAAAAAAATTTCAATATCATAAAGTATTTTTAATACCCTGAATTTTTTTTCAACATTTGTCAATACTTGAAATATTTTTTCAAAATCCTAAAATAAATTTTTAAGATCATGAGAATTATTTTTTCAGTACAAGTCAGTATTAAGTATCATTTTAGTATTTATCAATAGTCTGAAATATTTTTTTAGTATTCTAAAAAAATTTTAAGATTATGAAATATTTCATAGTATTGAAAAAATACTTCATGATCTTGAAATTTTTTTTTGGATATTGAAAAAATATTTCAAGGTACTGAAAGGTACTGCAAACATACTTAAGGATACTGACTGGTATTAAAAAAAATACTTAAGGATACTGACTGATACTTACTGATGATGGCAGAGGAGAGAGAAAAATATGAAAAAAAATAAATTTTTCCAAAACATAGGTTTTGAAGTGGATTAACTTCTAAATAATTTTTGAAATGTTTGGCAAACTTTTGTCATAACCATGGTTCTTAAAAACTCGTTTTATCACTGCGATTTTAAGTTTTTACGATTTGTTACCTAGATTTTGATGTAGAATTAGCTTCTGGAAAATTTTAGAGTGTTTAACAAACATTTTCCACTTGCCATTCTATATAAAATATTTTTCTTATAAAAAAATGACAGTTTAACAATTTTAAGTTTAGATTATTAACCTCTCAAGCGGAGAACTAGAATTTATGTGATGAGATGAGAGCACTCATCCCAAATCTTGAGAATCTCTCTGTGGTATTTGGGAATCTCACTTTTGTAAATATCAATCTGGGCATGTCACTTTCCACTGTCTTTATATCGTAAGACGGGCTTGAATGATTCATAAATATCTTCAAATTTGAGTGATTCATGATCCTTTTGATTTATAAAATTTAAGAGTGACTTGTACTTTGAGCGGGAGTGAGTCTATAAGTGGTAAACTTCTTTTGATTTATTTTGGGAAAATCAATTTTAGGGCCCTTATTAGTCAAAAAATTCCAGAAAAGGCCGAAGAAATCTGAAAATTCATAAAAAGGCCTAAGGATTCTGACAATTCCGGAAAAGGCCCTAATGGGGCTGATCAAGTTGTTAGCGGGGCTGATCAAGTTGTTAGCAGGATACTGATTTAGTTGTTAAATGGGATGATGTAGTTGTTAAAAAATAAAATTTTTAACAACTAAATCAGCCCATTTAACAACTAAATCAGTACCCCGTTAACAACTTAATCAGCCTCATTAACAACTGCGTAAATTCTGACAGGGCCTTTTTCAGAATTGTCAGAATCCTTGGGCCTTTTTTCGAATTTTCAGATTTCTTAGGCCTTTTCTGGAATTTTTTGGCCAATAGGTGCCCTGAAACGAATTTTCCCATTTATTTTTGGGGTTTATTATTGACACGAAAAAGATGAGTCTATAAGTGGTAAACTCGAATTTTTTAGATATTTCAATTGATTTTATTTTTTATTTTGAGTTTCAACGACTGGGTTTTCAAAACTAGTCGTTGAAACTTGAATTTTTTAGATATGTCAATTTATTTTTTCAACTTTAATCTCGCGCCTTCAACATTTTGTTGTTCCCTCTCTTCTATAAAAATATGAAGTTTTCTCTTCAAAACCTAACCGTGCAGAACATCTTCCTCAAATCCATCTTAAACACAACCTTTCATAAAGAGTTTCGAACGTCTTACTTTTGCACATCTTGTTCACTATGCTAAATTTTCTTCGTCGTTTTTGGGGAAGTCTCCTTCTCCTAGTTTTGTTGTGAGATGTAAAAGTAGCCTACAAGATTTAGATCTACCCCACTTATATCAGGATTTGGAAAACCCTTTTTGGCTTCATTTCTCCAGATTTCCAGATTTGCGTTGAAGTCGTCAATACATAGCTAATTCTTTTTTATTTTAATTGTTTCTCTTTCTTCGGTGATTATACTTTGCATTTATTCTTAATTGTTCAATATTCTGGTTTTGTTGATTTTGGCTAGCTCTTTGATTTGGATCTGGATTTTTGATTTTTTCAGCTAGTTCTTTTCAATATTATGGTTCTTTTGGATTTAACCAAAATTTCGATTTTGATTTTTCTTCGGTTTTGCTCTTGATGCTATCTGTTTTCTTTCTGATTGAAAATTTCGATTTTGATTTTTCTTCGGTTTTGCTCTTGATGCTATCTGTTTTCTTTCTGATTGGTTTTTTTTTTTCAGGATTGCAGTTGTCGGCAAGTTTCCGGCACAGAGTCTAGATGTAGGACTTGGTAGATCAATTGCTAAAGTTGGGGCATTTGTGCCCCTAGTTGATAAAAGGAACAATTTCAATTTTCTTCCTCTTCTTGTTCTGTTGTATAGTGGCGGAGCATAACAAAGCTTCGTGTTGTTTTTCAATTTTCCCGCTGCAATGTTTTTTGGCTTTTAATTTTTCCCGTTGCAATGCTTTTTTGCCGCTGCTATTTGGAGGAGAAAAAAAGACATACAACAACTGTTATTTAAATACCCATCGTTGTAAGTCATTAACTTTTAATGACCATCAGATTCACGACTCTTTGAAAATAGTCGTCTAAGTATATTAAAAACAGATGTTAAAGGTCTATTTTGTAGTAATGTCGTCTACAAATCCTAGCTTCACCCTTGGTCCTAGGGTTCATCAGAATCAGGATATACTTCTAGACTTAAAGAGCGTTTACACAATTTTTTATCTTAGTGGTGGTGTGTCATTATCAAGGGGTAATTTGGAATGGGTCAAAAAGAGATATGGGTTAGGAATGGAATAAATGGACCGGAAAGGATATTTAAGAGTTTGGGAGAATTTAGCAGTGTGGACTATGATATGAGAAGACAGTGGATGAATTTTATGAAGAGTCTCTTATGTGTGGATTTTCTTGGCTGCAACTTCTTAATTCTTTTGTAATTGTGGCTGCCCCTCATATAAATATTTCCTATTTCTGTAGCTTTATTATTTCCCTTAATCTTGTTAAATTTTGAGCTCATAACACGGTGACACTGATGCTTGCCTCGACATTCATTTCAGGGAGGCTTTGGGACCCAAGCAAGCTTGTTCACATGCTTCAACAAAGCCACATAAATATTATATATCCAACATTTTGGGACCAGCACTGGCTGGGACAAATTGGGACCGCGATTGGGATCACCCTAAGTAAATCAGATTATATTACCCAAATGCGTTAATGAGACTTCACTCTAAATTAGAAATTTTAAAATACTTTTGAATTTTATTGTGTTTTTTGGGACGTCACTGTAATTTTCCTTTCTCTTTTCCCACCGTGCTCCTCGCTTGTTGAATGTTGGGCTCCTCAGTGCTCACTTACAAGCTACCCAAAAATAACTTGCAATTATAATAACCTCTTTATTATAATTTAAATAATTATAATTATAATTAATTTATATGACCATGTGGGCAACGGTGATAATGGCAAATGAAGTGATGCTCGACTGTTGACTATGAATCAGACCTCTCTTCTCTGGATGAAGACTTAGAGGACAAAAATGGGTGAGGAGGAGAAATGAAGATAATGACGCTGGAAACGCTCGACTTGGAAAAAAAATGACGCTACTTAGTTTTTTTATTCCCCTTAAAACATCAAACGACACCGTTTTTAATCAATGGAGGCGCCATGGGGAGAAACCTCAAAGAAAAGGTTTGGAAATGTTGTTGGTGTTCATTTATATTCAACTTTAAATTTAAATGCTTTTGTTTAATATTTTCGCCCATGCTATTTAATTACTAGAGGGGAAGTGTAATACAAGAATTTACTCAATCCAGTGCTGTTATATTCATTGTAGTTAATACTCCACCCCGTCTTGTAAGATTTAATTGAATAGTTGATTATTTATTCTAAATATACGATATATTTCTCATATTCATTAATATTTTTTAAATTACTAATTAAGTAAGATAGAGAGTGAGAGAAATAAAAAAGATAATTAAGTTATTTTAGAAACAATATGTCACCTTACCTAATTTAACTATAATCATTAATATAATTAAATTAAGTAAATATATCTTATATTAAGGGCCAAATAGAGTATTATATATGAACCTGGCCTCTTGGGTGTTACATATAATCCCAAATTCATATCTCAGAAGTATATATATCCTCTATTGTATACATAATATCCATAGTTCATAAGGTCCAAGGACATACAGGAACTAGCTAGTAAAAGGTTTCTGTCACAAGTTTGCTTGAGATCATGTGCTGTTTTCACTATTCTCTATACTTAGATTATAATCCTCTCATGTCCAAGGCAGAATTGAATTAGATCACAAACTTGACCTGGCAATTTAGTGAAAGCAATTTCTTTTTTCTTTGTTTATTCCGCCAAAGAGTGAAAGCATTTTCTGCAGACGAAAATAAGCAAGCCTTCTTCCTTACTCACTCACAGGAACTGGCGATGCAAGAGAGCAAAAGAAAAGCAGGGAAAGGCAAAGAGAAACAAGATTTATGATTCATTCAGATTTATTTATTTTTCCTAGACACAAGTATCCTACTATTAGAGACAATCTTGTTCGAGACACTGTTGATCTCTAAATGTAGGTACCCAATTGTTTGTGCCTAACAATGTTTGAATATGACCAAATAAAAAAGTCATATAAAAAAGAAGAGTTAGGCTTAGGTTAAAGGTAAAAAAATTTTAAAAAAGAAGCTGAAAAATAAAAAGATTAATGGTATAAAATTAAGAAAAAAGTATCCACACTTAAATATAATTGTAGTAATTTTCGAAATATTTTTAAGAATATGTATTGATTTTTCATTGAAAAGGAATACGTATTAATTGATACTAACTAATTATAGATTTATAATTTATTACAATTAATCACCTTCAAAGATCTAGAATATTTGGTACTTCCTCTCAATGTCTTCACCAATGAAGCACAGAATCCGTACATATAAACTAGCGTTAAGGTGAACATTTACCCAAAAGGGTTTTTTTTAAAAAAAAAAAAAATTCAATGTTACCTTAGTAGTTTCAAAATGTAGTAATATTATTTTTCCACCCTATTAAAACAACTAATATTGACCATTAAAAAACTGATGTTGATTGTAAAATTTTTAATGATAAGGGAGAACATTGCTCCATGTTAACATTTTCATAGTAATATTGAATCCATAAAAACTTTTGAGGTAACATCGATTTTGAGTAAAAACTTCCATGGTCATATTTGTACTTCAACCCTCTAAACTATAATGTAGCACTAAAAGCAAAAGGAAATTTTTTATACTTTAACTGAACCGATGGGGGCATTTAAAAATCCCTAATTAATTAGTTAGGGAGTTAGATTTCATTCAAAATATAATATTATAATCCATTTTATCTATCATATCTAGTACTTTTTCTAAACTAATTAATCTAACTTGTAAATCAATATATAATCTAATATTACATGTGTCTATTTCAAGGGATCAAACCAAATTTATCATTATTAAGTAATTTATTTTAATTTAAGCATCGGGTCCTTAGTCAAATGCATTTATCTTTGGAAAGACTGAAAGTCTCTAATCATTGATCAAGCCTTCATGCTTCCTCATATTAGTCATAGAGCTAAATCCAACAATAGTGTAAATGGCTCTCTGGTGCTCAATGTAAAACATTAATTGGAGAGTTAATGTTGATCCTAATTGTAAGACATATTTTCTATATTTATCTTTTTTTTAAAAAAAAAATTAACCCTATTGATGCTCTCTCTATCGATAATAATCAAGTGATATATATATATATATAGGTTGTTTTAGGGAAAAAAAACATGTTGCATTAACTAATGTAACTATCTTTCCTAATTTAATTAAATTAAGTAAATAGACGAACCAAAGGGAAGTATTGCATATGAACCTCTTCCGTGTTAGATATAATCCCAAATTCATAACTCAGATATATCCTCTCTTTTACACCGGCCATGAGCCGCATATAGTTCATAAGCTCCAAGGACAGGAACTAGCTAGTGAATTAGGTTTCTGTCCCAATTTTGCTTGTGATCATGTGCTGTTCTCATTATTCCCTAACACGTACTATACTTATATTAAAATCTCATGTCCAAGTTAGAATTGAATTAGATCTCAAACTTGACCTGGCAATTCAGTGAAAGCATTTTCCTTTTGGTTCAAAAGATAATATCATAATCCACTTTATCTATCATATTTATTACATTTTCTCAAATAATTTATCTAACTTATAAATTAATATATAATCTAAAATGAGAAAATTAAAATAAAGGACCTAGATAAAATAATATTTAATTAGAAGGACCACAAAACTTATAATTATTAAGAATAACCAAATAAGTATAAAAGTATTAAATTGTCCTTTAAATTCTCAGTCGCTTCCCTAATCCAAAAAAAAGAAGGAAAAAAAAAAAAAAGCACTTCTCTTCTCCCTCCCATGACCAATTTATTGGTACCATCACCTTCCTCCCTATCGTTGCCATTCTCATCGACAGCAATGACAAGGAGATCCTACTCTCCCTCCAGACCTTCGTGGCCAAATCATTATTTGCAACTTTGATGCTTCAATGTTGTCAAACGAAACACTCAATCATCCTGCAAACATTCTCAACGTCGTATGCACTGTGGCCCATATCATCTTTGCATATTCTAAATAAGGATACCGTTTAATATCATTGGCCTGCTATGATGCATCAATACCAATACGACAATTCAATATGTTGCCGATACGTGATATCAATACGTTACTTTAAAAAATACTAATATTTCAATAGGTTCCAATACGTTTTAGTATTAAATAATATATTTAATATAAACAGTGTATTTCACATCAACAAAATAGAATAAAACAAAAATTATTAGCATAATTAAATTACATCTTCACTAATAACAAAATATACGTGATTCGATTAGGATATTTAAATTCTCTCAAATAATCATGAAATTGAGTTTCTGTAAAATAACAAAATATACGCGATTCCTTCACATATAATTTTCTACTAGCGGTAAATAACAAAATATTCGATTAGAAATGCTATTTGACCCATTTGACCAAGCTAATTCGTGTCTCCCACTGATCAAATTCGCATCTCGGAAACGTTTCAATGGCAAAATTTCGTGTTTCGGCGTATCATAGTTCCCCTGCATATAGAATGAAGTTGAGTTCCATGAAATTTTTCATAGGGGTTGACTTTCACGCTTTCAATCTAATAACTTTGTGCTGATGATCAAATTCAAAACGTAATTGTCATGCATCGCAGAAGAGCGTAGTACTATTATTTGGGTTTGCAGATTTAGAATTTCACGTGCAGGTACTTAATTGTATTTTCTTATATTTCACCAGCGCTGATAAGTAGATATTTTATAATTAAATAAGTATAAATTATGAGATATATTGATTGATTTTATTAATATCTTATACTTATTTAATTATCTTTTATATACTTATCTATCTTTTAATTAAATATGGGATAAAAGAATATTATAACAGAAAATATCCTATTTTATTTTGTAGGAGATATTATCTAATCTAAGAGAGGGGAAAATATCGGAAAGGCAACAAGCATCTGGCCAACAAATTAATTCGAAAAGATATAATATATTCTTATATTATATTAAATTGAGTCGAGATTAGAAAAGGAAGGACGTGGACCCCACGCGAATTTCAAATGCCACGGACGTTTAATTGTGTTGATATATTGTGATATGATATAGATCCAAAAAAAAAAAAAAGAAAAGAAAAAGAGATCATGCAAGCCCAGCCCCATTACAAGCAATATATATTAAATGGGAGATTGAAAACATGGCAGAAAAAAAGGACAATCACGGAATCACAGACGCAAGAAGACGCACCATACATAATTCGGAATCAGCAAGTACGACGCAATTGGAAAATAAAAGAATTGGAACAGCGCAGACCTAAGAAGGAGTTTGATTTTATCTCTTTTCTTTTGTTAACCTAGCCATGCTTGGCTAGTTTTCTTTTGTAGTTAGGGAGAGGATGAACCCTATGCGAATCTAAAATATTTATTTGGATTCTTTATTGATTCTTTATTTTCTTGATTGAATGAATTATCTTTGCTTAAAGCTTTCTTAAAGATAGATCACCTTTTAGATTGTTCATAGGTTGGTGTATGATAATAGAGATGTTGGTACATTTAACTGGAACCGTTAATTCATCATAGACTTGTATGACCTAGACATAGGCTTACGAGTTTATGCGATCTCAGAATTCTGGTAAAAGTATGATCTTTCCAAACAATACTAAGACATTAGGTTGTTTTCAAAGATAACAGACTAAGGTAGCATCAAGACATTGGGACTTAGTCTAATTTTAGAGAATTGATCGTCAATCATAAGAATAATAATCAATTAAGGATTCAATTTAAACATTTGGAGGAACATAGGGGGATTCTCATCTCTAACTGCGTTTTTCTTGATTTTGGAATACTCATTTTTTTTACTCTCTCAACTATTCTTGAATTCTTGATTTTAGATTCTTTTTCTTTATTTAATTCTTTAAATTCTGTTAACCTCATATTACTCGATTCATCCAACTAAAGCAAAAATAGCAAAATTAGTGATTGGAGTACTATTCCTCGTGGGACGATCTTTTTCTCACTACTTTATTACTTATAACGACCGGTGCACTTGCTGAAGTCGCTATCAAGTTTTTGGCGTCGTTGTCGGGGAATAGTTTTATTTCAACACTAAGATTAGTTATTGAAACTCTAGATTGGATTTTTTTTTAATTATTATTATTATTATTACTTTTTATTTTATTATATTTTTTTACTCTGTTTATGCGAGGTACCACTGACAAAAATTCGCTGCAGTTTGATCCTGAAATCGAAAAGACAGCAAGAAGAAACCGGAAACTTGCTAAACAGAGAAAAGGAAAGGTTGTTAGCTTTAATACTGGGACTGAACTGGTTATAATGGCAGAAGATGGTGCAGATCCTCCCCATAAAACTCCAAAAAGGACCATGGGCGATTACATGACACTTAATCCTGCCAGGACTACAACTAGCATTGTCAATCCTGTTGTGAATGCGAATAATTTTGAAATCAAGCCATACCTCATAAGCTTGGTTCAACAAAGTTCTTTTAGTAGGAGTGATTTAGAAGATCCTAATCAGCATATTGAGACTTTTCTGCAGATTTGTGAAACCATCAAGATGAATGGGGTTCCTGAAGATGCTTTTCGTGTGAGACTATTTCCTTTCTCTCTGACGGGGAAAGCAAGAGTTTGGCTTCGTTCTTGTCCTACTGGAAGTCTCTCCACTTGGGACATTATCACCACAAAGTTCTTTGAAAAATTTTTCCCTTCTTCTAAATATACAAAGTTGATGTCAGATATTAGTTGCTTTACTCAAGGCAATGGGGAATCATTCTGTGAAGCTTGGGAAAGGTTTAAGGAGTTGCTTAGGAAGTGTCCACAACATGAGCTGCAAGACTATGAACAGGCAAGAATATTCTACAATGGGATGCTTCCGTCTTCAAGGATGATGATTAACGCTGCAACAGGTGGTAAACTGAAAAAACAAAACTCCAAAAGAAGCATTGGAGTTGTTTGAGGCTATGGGGTCCCTTAAGAATGAAACTGTCACTCCACAACCAAAGAGAGGAGTTCTTCATCTAGACTCTTACAATACAATTTTGGCCCACAATGAGAACCTTTTCCAACAAAACAAGGTGATCCAACAACAGTTAGCTGCCCTCACCAAACAGCTTGCCTCTTCTCAGGTCTCATCCATCACTTCTCAGCCTCCTTTGCTTTGTGATTTTTGCAAAGGGGAACACGCTAATGGAGATTGTGAAGCTGGTAGTACTGAAGAAACAGCTGAGGTTAATTACATGAGTAATCCTCCTAGGGATCAGTTTAATCCATATAGCAACACGTACAATCCTGGCTGGAAATCTCACCCAAACTTTTCTTATAAACCCCAAGCAGCACCTCAGCAATCCCACCAAACCACCACCGCCATTACTGATCTGGAAAAAGCTTTGACACAGTTAACCCTTACCAGCACTAAATACATACAAAGATCAGAAGCTTTCCAGAATGAAACAAAGGCTTCAATACGGAACTTGGAGAATCAGATTGGTCAGTTAGCAAAGCAAATAGCAGAGAGGAGCCAAGGGTCCTTCTCTAGTGATACTGTGGTCAATCCAAAAGAGCATTGTAAGGCCATATCTACAAGAAGTGGTATAGTGATTCAACCAGTTGAGAAATCTGTTCCGGTGAAGGAAAAATCTGAAAAAAGGGTGGAAGAACATGAAAAGGCTTTAGAAAAAGAGGAGAAAGAGGCTGAGAATGATGATGTGCAGCAGGTTCCAAAGGAGCTAGCTATAAAGAAGTCTCCCACTCCTTCTTATGCAAAACCTCCTTACCCCCAAAGGTTAAAGCAGCAGATTCAGAAGCAACAGTATGCTAGATTCTTGGATATTTTTAAGAAACTGCAGATTAACATTCCTTTCGCAGAAGCTCTTGAAAATATGCGTAATTATGCAAAGTTCATGAAAGATTTGCTTTCCAAGAAGCATAAGTTGCAAGAGGCCGAAACAGTGGCATTGACTCAGCAGTGTAGTGTCATTATTCAAACAAAGTTGTCACCAAAGCTTAAAGATCCGGGCAGCTTTAGCATTCCTTGTGCAATAGGGAACATCAATATGGGCCGAGCACTTTGTGATCTGGGAGCTAGTATAAATTTAATGCCCTTATCTGTTTCAAAAGCTCTCGGCATTAAAGAGATGAAGCCTACTATGATATTGTTACAGTTGGCGAATAGGTCCATTAAGAAGCCAGAAGGTGTCATTGAGGATGTGCTTGTGAAAGTGGACAAATTCATCTTCCCGGTGGATTTTGTGGTTCTTAACATGGAGGAAGATGCTGAACTTCCTTTGCTTTTGGGAAGACCCTTCTTGGCTACTGCTAGAGCGGTAATTGATGTGGCTGTAGGAAAAATGGAGTTCCAAATGAATGATGAGAAAGTCACTTACAATGTGTTTCAATCCATGAAATACCCAGCTGATAATAGTGACTGCTTCAGAATTGATGTAGTTGATGAGGCCATTCATGAAGCTCTTTTTCAAGAAGGTTCAGATGAGTCTATGGAGGATGATCTTGCGCAATTGTTACAAGTGGAAGAAGAGGTTTCTGTAGATGAGAATTCTGACGTTCAGGTTGAGGAGCTGAAGAAGAAGGATTATGATGCGCCACCTGTCCCTCCCTAAGGTGGAACTAAAGGAGCTCCCTTCTAATTTAAAGTATGCTTTTCTAGGGACGGGTGACACTTATCCCATTATTATTAGTGCTAAGTTGTCACCTACCGAAGAAGAGAAGTTGCTGAAAGTTTTGACTACCCACAAAATTGCAATAGGGTGGTCTATATCTAATTTAAAGGGGATTAGTCCTTCATTTTGCACTCATAAAATTCTTATGGAGGACGAAGTGAAACCAGTAAGGCAGCCCCAGAGGAGACTTAACCCTACTATGAAGGAAGTGGTGAGAAAAGAGGTGGTGAAACTGTTAGATGCAGGTATGATTTATCCTATCTCTAATTCAAAGTGGGTTAGTCCAGCACAGGTAGTACCGAAAAAGGGTGGAATCACTGTAGTGCATAATGAGAATAATGAATTGATACCCACTAGAACTGTTACGGGCTGGAGAATGTGTGTGGATTATAGGAGGTTGAATGATGCTACTCACAAGGACCACTTTCCCTTGCCATTCATGGATCAGATGTTTGAGAGGCTTGCAGGTCACTCTTATTACTGTTTCTTAGATGGCTATTCCAGTTACAATCAAATAGCAGTGGCTCCAGAGGATCAAGAAAAGACAGCTTTCACTTGTCCCTTTGGGATTTTTGCGTATAGACGGATGCCCTTCGGTCTTTGCAATGCCTCAGCTACTTTTCAAAGGTGCATGTTGTCTATCTTCTCTGACATGACTGAGAGATTTATTGAGGTATTTATGGATGATTTCTCTGTTTTTGGCACTTCGTTTGATACTTGCTTGGCTAACTTGTCTTGTGTGCTCCAAAGATGCCAAGAGAGTAACTTGGTGCTTAATTGGGAAAAGTGCCACTTTATGGTGAAAGATGGGATAGTCTTGGGTCATAGAATATCTGATAAAGGGATAGAAGTGGATAGAGCCAAGATTACGATCATCAAAGACTTACCTCCTCCCACCAATGTTCGTAGCGTTCACAGTTTTCTTGGTCATGCAGGTTTTTATCGGAGGTTTATCAAGGATTTTGCCAAGATAGCCAAACCACTTAGTCAATTGTTGGTCAAAGATGAAGACTTTAACTTTAATAATGATTGTCTAGTGGCATTTAACTTGTTGAAAGAGAGATTGACCACTGCACCTATTCTGACAGCACCTGATTGGGAGTTACCGTTTGAGCTTATGTGTGATACCAGTGACTATGCTATAGGGGCTGTGTTGGGGCAAAGGAAGAATAAGTTGTTGCATGTTATTTACTATGCGAGTAAAGTTCTGAATGAGGCACAACTGAATTATGCAACAACTGAGAAGGAGATGCTTGCAGTTATTTATGCATTAGATAAGTTTAGACAGTATTTGATTGGTTCCAAGGTGATTATTTTTACGGATCATGCTGCTCTAAAATACCTCTTGACTAAGCAAGACGCTAAACCAAGGCTTCTCCGTTGGATGCTGCTACTCCAAGAGTTTGATATTAAAATCAGAGACAAGAAAGGGGTGGAGAATGTGGTAGCCGATCACTTATCTAGGATACAGGTTAAGGAGTTGCAGGATGATTCAGAGATAGAGATTCGGGGTGAATTCCCAGATGAGTATGTCTTGGCAATCAGCAATGTACCTTGGTTCGCTGATATTGCTAATTATAAGGCAATTGGGATGATACCAGAGGGACTAACATGGCAGTAGAGAAGAAGTTCATGCATGATGTTCGGCGGTATATCTGGGATGAGCCTTTCTTGTTTTTCAGGTGTGCAGATGGAGTGCTCCGGCGCTGTATCCCAGAGGAGGAAACTCATAAGGTCCTTTGGCATTGTCATAGTTCAGATTATGGTGGACATTTTGCTGGAGAACGCACGGCTGCTAAGGTATTACAAAGTGGTTTTTATTGGCCTACACTGTACAGAGATGCTAGGAAGTTTGTGGAGCGTTGTGATCGTTGCCAAAGAACTGGGAATATCTCTAGGAGACATGAGATGCCCCTTAACAACATTCTTATTCTTGAGATATTTGATGTGTGGGGGATTGATTTCATGGGGCCATTCCCAAGTTCTTTTAACAACAAGTACATTCTTGTAGCTGTGGACTATGTCTCAAAGTGGGTAGAGGCAATTGCTCTTCCCACTAATGAAGCTAAGGTGGTGGTATCTTTTCTCAAAAAGAACATATTCAACAGGTTTGGGGTACCTAGGGCCATTATCAGTGACGGAAGAACTCACTTTTGTAACCGACAGTTTCAATCAGTGCTTAGCAAATATGGTGTCACACATCGTGTCACTACTCCATATCACCCACAAACTAGTGGGCAAGTGGAGGTGTCTAACAGGGAATTGAAGCAAATTCTGGAGAAGACTATTGGGAAGTCAAGGAAAGATTGGTCTAAGAAGCTTGATGATGCTTTGTGGGCGTACCGAACGGCATTCAAAACTCCTATTGGCATGTCACCATTTCAGCTGCTATATGGTAAGTCTTGCCACCTTCCAGTGGAGCTTGAGCATAAGGCGTTTTGGGCCACTAAGCTACTAAATTTTGATGCTAAATCTGCTGATGAAAAGAGGTTACTTCAGTTGAACGAGCTTGATGAATTCAGAATTTTTGCATATGAGAGTGCTAGCCTCTATAAGGAAAAAACCAAGAAATGGCATGACAGGAGGATTATTCCTAAAGAGTTTCATATTGGACAGCAGGTACTACTTTATAATTCTCGTTTGAAACTTTTTCCAAGGAAATTGAAGTCTAGATGGTCAGGACCGTTTGTAGTCAAAGAAGTCACACCTTTTGGTGCAATTGCCATTGCACCAATAGGTTCAGATGAAGCTTTTAAGGTGAATGGGCAGAGATTAAAGCCTTACCATGGTGGAGACATTGACAGAGGAAGAACCTCTGTGGCATTGGAAGTTAAGAATTAAGGTGACATCCGTCAGGTTCGGGACGGTAAACAAGCGTTAATTGGGAGGCAACCCAATAAGTTTTCCTTGCAGTTATTTTTTTATTATTTTTTTCTTGTTTTTCTTTCTCTTTCATTTTTTCTAGGTTTAAAGATGATCAATCCTCTTGTGCCTGCCAAGTCTTCCTGGGGCGCTCTTTCCTCCCTTAAAATTTGAAACATGATGGATGGTACCAAATGAAGCACTCCACATCAGAGTTAAAAGCCTAAAACCAGGGGAGTATTAGTTCCCTTCCCTATTTATATTTTACAACATTGAGGACAATGTTTGATTTAAGTGTGGGGGAGGGATATAATTTCTTTGGTTATGCTTGTCCTTATGCGATTGAAAAGAATTTATTTGATATTTTTGCATTGTTTAGGATTGACCTTAATTTTGAGCTTTCCCCATCTTAGAGAATATTATCAAGTCAAAAATTTTATTTAAAAAAAAGTTCTAATTAAGCCTCTAAAGTCTTGAATTTTTTTTCAATCTTGAGATTGACTATGAGAATAGATATTAGTTTGTAATATGATCAACATATTATTAGTTTATGAATATTTTGCTACAAGATTTCTTTGGAAAATTGGATGATGACCTTTGCTGGCTAAGTAAAACTGTTGTTTGGGGAAATGAGTCAGGTAGTGTTAAAAAAAAAAAAATCACAAACACACACGTGCACACAACTCCAATGACTTCTCTAGACCTTACTTAGTAACCGTGGGCACTTCATCACCAATGTCGGCACTCACGTCAAACGGTAAAGTTAAAGAGAGTTATGAGTTAGGCTAAAAGCCTCTTGAGGTGCCTGTTGGAGTAACTGAGTAACTGGTGCTGCATCACCCATGTGCAGGGTCGCGTCAAAAGGGGACCTACAACGGCTCAAGGCAAAAAAAAAAAAAAAAGAATTACTTCCTACCTGAGGATCCCGAGTAAATTAAATGAAAAACTTGGTTAGGAGGGGAATTTGAATTTTTCTGAAGAAATTGAGTAGCGTAATATTCTTTTACTAATCTTATGGTTGATTTTATTGCTTGCCGATCTTTTGATCATGGGATGTTAAAAGATTGTTACAATTGTTGAAGGCTATTGGCTTAGTGACCCATTCTTATAAGACATCAACTTAAATAAAACTTGATAACATAATCTAAGTGTGGTGGTTACGGCTCTTTATTTAGGGATTTCATGAACAATGTTGTTCTCATTTAAGATGATGAATTTTATTTCTTTTGCTTGAGGACAAGCAAATATTTAAGTGTGGGGGAGTTTGATAAGTAGATATTTTATGATTAAATAAGTATAGATTATGAGATATATTGATTGATTTTATTAATATCTTATACTTATTTAATTATCTTTTATATACTTATCTATCTTTTAATTAAATATGGGATAAAAGAATATTATAACAGAAAATATCTTATTTTATTTTATAGGAGATATTATCTAATCTAAGAGAGGAGAAAATATAGGAAAGGCAACAAGCATCTGGCCAACAAATTAATTCGAAAAGATATAATATATTCTTATATTATATTAAATTGAGTAGAGATTAGAAAAGGAAGGACGTGGACCCCACGCGAATTTCAAATGCCACGGATGTTTAATTGTGTTGATATATTGTGATATGATATAGATCAAAAAAAGAAAAAAAAAAGAAAAAGAGATCATGCAAGCCCAGCCCCATTACAAGCAATATATATTAAAAGGGAGATTGAAAACATGGCAGAAAAAAAGGACAATCACGGAATCACAGACGCAAGAAGACGCACCATACACAATTCGGAATCAGGAAGTACGACGCAATTGGAAAATAAAAGAATTGGAACAGCGCAGACCTAAGAAGGAGTTTGATTTTATCTCTTTTCTTTTGTTAATCTAGTCATGCTTGCTAGTTTTCTTTTGTAGTTAGGGAGAGGATGAACCCTATGCGAATCTAAAATATTTATTTGGATTCTTTATTGATTCTTTACTTTCTTGATTGAATGAATTATCTTTGCTTAAAGCTTTCTTAAAGACAGATCACCTTTTAGATTGTTCATAGGTTGGTGTATGACAATAGAGATGTTGGTACATTTAACTGGAACCGTTAATTCATCATAGACTTGTATGACCTAGACATAGGCTTACGAGTTTATGCGATCTCAGAATTCTGGTAAAAGTATGATCTTTCCAAACAATACTAAGACATTAGGTTGTTTTCAAAGATAACGGACTAAGATAGCATCAAGACATTGAGACTTAGTCTAATTTTAGAGAATTGATCGTCAATCATGAGAATAATAATCAATTAAGGATTCAATTTAAACATTTGGAGGAACATAGGGGGATTCTCATCCCTAACTGCGTTTTTCTTGATTTTGGAATACTCATTTTTTTTACTCTCTCAACTGTTCTTGAATTCTTGATTTTAGATTCTTTTTCTTTATTTAATTTTTTAAATTCTGTTAACCTCATATTACTCGATTCATCCAACTAAAGCAAAAATAGCAAAATTAGTGATTGGAGTACTATTCCTCGTGGGACGATCTTTTTCTCACTACGTTATTACTTATAACGACCGGTGCACTTGCCGAAGTCGCTATCAAGCGCTTAACTCCAAAATTATAAAAATAAATATAATCTCCAAAAGATAAGAAATAAATCTAGTTTTCATATGAATCTTTGTAAATATAAGTGGAAAGGTCACAGGGATTGATTCCAAGTTTCCTACTATATATAACTATATAAAGAGGAATCTGGTGATCAAACAGACACACAAAAGTAGAGATTCACGCACATTTATTGAGAGGCCAATCATTAAAGATGGCATCTAGGTAGGTTTATTTGGATGTTTACGGCTTGATCCTGGTGTCCACAAATTCATTTACAAATTAGGGCCCCCCGGGGGGGGGGGGGGGGGAATTGCTAATCACATTTCGTTGATCTTCTTTTTCAGGTTTTGTTTTCCGGTAAGAATCTTCTTAAAAGGTATCTATCTCGTTGTAAATAAATCATATTTTTCCCATCTCTATTTTCTCTTTATGTTTCATTATTGTGTTTAATTTCTTTTGAACAGTTATATTGTGTGCATGTGGTGGCAATTCCACCACAGAAGTTCAAACGGAGAAGAATCTGTTAAAGCCAAGTCTCAAGATATTCCTCCAGAAATTTGAGAGGAAATTTTTCAGAGACTGCCGGTAAAATCATTAGTTAAATGCATTTGTGTTTGCAAAGATCGAAAGTCTATAATCACTGATCAAGCCTTCATGCTTGCTCATCTTAGTTATAGAGCTAAAGCCAACAAGAATGTCAATGACTCATTGACTCTCTTTCTTCAATACGGAGGTATGAATATAATATGCCCCAATTATCGCTCCATATTCGGGTTTCCATATCTCCTATATCCTATCATATCCAAGGTGAAATAGAATTGGAGAATAATCTGTCTGTATCTTCCAATGATAAACAAGTTAGTTGCTACGCAACTATAAGAGCGCTACTCGAAAATAGATATGACTTGCATGTGGTTGGCATTTGCAATGGATTACTATGTTTTGTTAAGTATTCATCAGGAGAAGAGTTTGAACGATTTATAATTATGAACCTGTCCATTCGAGAACATGTGGTGCAAGGTCCTATAATCATTCTTCAGACTGTCATTAAATGAATAAAACTTCGTCCTTGCAACGGGTTTGGTTTTATTCTAAGAACAAGAACTTTAAGGTTGTCATCCTTGTCATTAGCTTCTCTGAAAGACAATTTCGTCCTGCACGACTTGACGTCCTATATATGTATGTATAATATCTTTTACTGTAACATAAACAATGTGGAGAAGATGGGGGACAAAGCTACAAATCACTTTCAGACACCTGCATAGGGGTTGCCACCCCAGATATCTTTCATCGGTGCTTTTGTCTTTTTTATTGTTCTTCATAATAATTATAATTAATTAACTATAATAATCCCTAATTAACTTTTCTTAATAGTTCCTGTCTTTTCTGCACAATTGCGTCTCAATTCATCACATAAAACAACGATATGATGAACTACTTCTTGTCGTTCTCTAATTCCAATTCCAAATATTATAATGGGATGCACGTATTTATATGAGTTTTATTTTTAGAAAATATGTTTTGATATACAGTAAATTTAGAAAGTGTGTGTGTGAGATTATATAAGCATATTTTACTATCAAAAAAAATTTCAAAGTCTTCATATTATGACGCTATACATTCTTACATTTTCTTATATAATTTGTTTGGTCCGAAATGAGAGTGAAAATAATGGGAAAGCTTTCTTTTACAAATATGACATATTTTTTTTAAAAAGGTTGTTTTATCATATATAAAATACAATAACATTTTTTCCCTCAAATTCTGTTTTCACGTCATGCATAACACCAAGGATTTATGAAAAAATCTATTTCATGAAAGAATAGCCCATTGATTGAGCTGGGAGCCCCGCTTCTTTAGGCCTGAAGTAAGAAAAAAAAAATCTTTTTCTTTAGGCCTAAAGTAAGAAAAAAAATCTTTTTTTTAGGGCTGGCCTGTAAGCATATAGTCCAGAGCTGGAAGCCAATTTTTCAAATTTTTACTACTTTTCTTGCTTTTTATTAAAAAATAAATATAATTATTAAATCACAACAATTAAAATTTTAATTTAACAAATAAATGTTGTCACTAAACAACAAGCATCATGCAAATAAACATAATCATAATTCATAATCAAAAGTAAATTATTATTCACAATCACTTCAGTTTCAACGATGAGTGGATTTTGGACTGAGTCACTAAACAATCGCTAGACCACAAGCTGAGGAAGATGAGAGTGATTGAGTGAGACACTGAGAGGTGAGGAAAATAATGCAAATATATAGGGTTAGTGAAAAGCAAAGTTAAGGTCAACCAGGCATAGGCAGAGTAGTAGAGCAAGTTATATATATATTAATGTGTTTAAACAAACTAGCCCTTTTAAGCTCCGGGTTTTATAGGATTGATCTTTTTAAGCCTAACTTCTTTTGGATTCTCCAATTTATAAGTCTGGCTCTTGACTTAAAAGGGCTTATACGGGTTGGCCCGATGAGCTCAGCCTGATTTTCGGTTGTAGCCATTGACTAGTGACCGTTACTTTGGGATGTACTCGCATGTGTGCCTGTTTTATTCCCATTTTTATAGAATTTTTCATTGTTCTATTTGTAATGTATGAACTAACTAAATTAATTACATAAAAACTATGGATAGTGTGAAATATTTAGATGGGTCAGTGCTTAGATAGACGAGGTTAGAGCAGAAGGAACCATGCTAGTTATATCCTCACATAATAATAAAATGGGTAAAGGTGCAGATTTGCCAACCAACTATTACCCGAGAAGCGTTTGGGCCAAATAACTATTGAGGAGACCAAAATTGCCAATCAACAATTAAAAAATGAAAAAAAAAACACCAAATAACTATTAAAAGTGAAAAAAAAACACCAAATAACTATTTTAAAAAAACAACTATCACAATTAAGTTAAAATATTAGGCACTGGTGTAGGACGGTGGCGGAAACGCTGGAGAAAAGAGCAGTTAAGCCTTCTTGTTAGAAAAGGAAAACACCAACAGAGATGGGACCCATGGGAGCAGACATTGCGGCAGCAGCGGTTGCTGCTTGTGACATCGGAGGGATGGAACCAGGGTGCAAAGTGCGTGTCATTCGAACGCTGTGGACTACTAGATGAGTTCAAGAGGGTGAGTGGAACACCCAGCAACAATAAAAGCTTTGGAATTGCCGACGTCGTTGACACTGTGACAGTCAATGGAAGACAGAGACACTAAGACAGTAACAGAGTAATAGTTCGTTGGCGAATCTGCTCCAAATTGTGTTTTTTTTTTTCCCACTTTTTAATTGTTGATTGGCAATTTTGGTCCCCTCAATAATTATTTGGCTAGACGCTCCTCGAGTAATAGTTGGTTAGCAAATCTATACCTTGACCCTAATAAAATTTAATCCTTACTCCTTAGATTAAATTGGTACGTCAATATGATGAATAATCCATTGATACAAAACAAAGTCTAAATTAATTTTTTCCCCCAAATTCATCGGGATGTGATTATAACTTTTTAAAAAAAATAATTTATAAGGTTGGTAGTTATTATTTTTCATGAACTTAAAAATATGATTTACAACTTATTATTAAAAAAGCTATTCATTCCAATGGTCACTAGCATTGGCATATCGATTTTGAAGAGATCAAGTTCATACATATACACATAGCCAAAAAAAAAAAAAAAACATAGCAAAAGTTCATACATATACACATATTATACATGGTATTTTTCTTTCCCTTAGTGGCAATTTTAAGGTAGCCAAATGTATCATGCTCTAATTACTAACGGGCATGAATTGATTAATAAATATGATAGGGAAAAAATTTATAGTCTATAAGTTTATAAATGCACAAGGTGTATCAAATAATAATATAAAGAGAAATGTATCGTTCTTATCAGGACTTAATAATCCATGGTAATTTTTCTTGATTCTTTCATTTGGACAAATCCTAATTGTCTTTTTCTTTTTCTTTTTTTGTAATAATATGACTAAAGAGAAATTCAAGAAGACAAAGAATATAAGATAATAATAGCAAAGACTTTCTATGAAGAGCAAATTCCAAAGCTTTGTTTTTTATATTTTACCTCCATTAAATTAATTTTAACCTAACTTAATGAGCTAATATAGAGTATTAATGTTTAAAAATGTTTGTTCGTTCATTTATATAACTATTTCAATTAATTATGCAATGTCTCATATAACCAAATAAGATGCACTTTAGATCGAACTCATTCTAATTTGATTATGCGAAACTTCTAAGTACCGTCCGATCAGAATCTCAAGAAGAGAGAAATGATAAAGGTATATGATATGGTGAAAAAATGATAGTGACATTGGTAGTGATCAAAATTGGTAGTGACAACATCTTATCCCAAACTAATTAGTGAGAATAATTTCTAAATCCCAAGTTGTTGAAAAGAAAATCAAGCCAGGCTTTTAATTAACATCACAGCAATATCAAAACTCAGGTTTAATAACTCAGGTTCAACATTAAAACTCATGGTTTTAAATAGCGGAAAATGATAAGAAACTGGAACCATAATTAAGTGAACTAAACAAAACCAAGAAAAGATTCGGAAAAGGCGTCCTCTGCTCTTTCTAGTTTCTACTTTCAAAGAAAAATCCAAAACTGGAACCGCTCCCTTGTTTCCTCATGTTCTCCCTGCAACACTCTCGATGAAGATAATCGAAGAAAAAGATGAGCATCTCTGCACGATCTTCTCACTCTAGCTCAGATCACCGATGAAGATGAAGGAACAGGAGAAATCGGCGGCTCCTCTCTCCACTTCTCGACAAAGAAGATAGATGCTCCTCTGCTCCTTCTACGCTCAATCCCGTGGAAATCGTCACCCCCCGCCCCCCGGTTCGATCCCGTCGGCGTCTCTACTGGTTCAGCGATGAAGGAAGGAAGACAATGAACAGTGTTGGTGTGCGGCCTTTTTTTTTTTTTTTTTTTTAACGCTTGGTTCTGATTTATGCTCGCGTTCTGCACGATGAAGATGCCGTAATCTCAATCTCTCCGTTGGGATCTATCTGGATGTAAAATAATATACTGGCCTGTTTGGGTTAGCGGTAGGAGCGGTGGCTTAAAAGTTATTTGATTTTTATAAAAGCCCGGTAGGAAAAAAGCCAAGTTATAAATGTGATTTATGTTTGGATTGTCAGTTTGGCTTTTTGCAGAAGTGGCTTTTTTCTTAACTGATGAGTCTTTGGATTATTATTTGAAAAGTCAGTTGAGATGGAAAATGACTGAAAACGGCATGAATCATACTAAATATTATATTTACATATTATTTGTATATATTGAGATAATAAAAATTTTAATTTGAGAAAATAAAGTTAAATGATTATTAAAAAAAATTAACGAACAATAAAGTCCTTAATTAAATGTATTTAATAGATAAAATTGTTTATAAAATAAAATTTTTATTAACAATTTTTTATTAAATTATAATAAAATCATTTCAAATTTTTTATTTTTAGAAATCAAATACTTTTTGGGTGAGATAGGACAATTTTAAATCAAATATCTTATAATTTATTTTTTATATAAACTAAGTTTAAAAAAATAGAATTAGTAAGAAGAAATAAATAAGCTTCGATTTTGATATCTACTCTCTTCCATTTTCACTGTTTGTGGGACTCAGGGAATTTTTTCTCCTACTGGACGCTACTGGACGCCAATGCTTGGATTTGGAGCATTCAACAAAACGCCACTTTTTGATAAAAAGCCAGATAACAAAAACGCTGACCCAAACAAGAAAAAAATGATAAAGTTACTGGACTGAGCTTCTTTTTAAAATTACTGGCCCAAACGCTGCTAACGGGCCACTTCAAACAGGCACATTACTGATAATGTATAATAATAAACTGATTACCGGCAATACTAGTAATGCAGTGGTATTGGGAGTAGTCTCCCCATCCCCTTGTACTAGGTTCGATCCCCCCATCCCCTATCGCCTATGTATAAAAAAAAAAAAAACTGATTAAAATATATTTCTTTTAATATTAAATTTTTATTTATATATTTTTTAAAAGCTAAACTTAAAATCTTAACTTGTAAGTTGAAATCCTATAAATGAAGCACCCAAATTGATATTTCTTAAAATTTTAAAAAAATCTTTTTAATTTAGCATTAATAACTTTCTAAATATATTAAAATAACCCGAAAACCATCAAAAGTCAATAAATCACTAGATATTCAATATCATTATACATAGAATATTTTATAAAAAAATTCAGATGAGTCAAGGAAATTATAAGATGTATGGTAACTTTTATTCTGCTTTTATATTATGTTTTGACCTAATTATTTCTCTTTTTTAAACATGAGGTTGCTCGTTGTGATGCCTCAATGGAAATGATCCTTAGTGATGCAATTGTAAATTTTAGAAATATTTTTGCTACCTTATTGTTTTGCATGATCTCAAGCCAACTATGTTGTTACTGCCATATCAACTTTTCTTACACATATCTTGCTCATTTGGTATATCATGTGATATAAGCTATTACTCTACCACAAATATTTGGTGATTTTTAATTTTAATGTCAACCATGATGTACGGTGCTTACAGACCACTATTGTGGCCTTCATCAAGAAGGCCAAGTACATGGGATTTCTAAAAGACTTTTATTTGAGTTTTAATGTTTCAAATTTTTTTAAATCGGTCGAGAATCGGCTTATGCATCTACTTTTTTAGGAGTTATACAATTTAGAAATATAAAATCTTTATATTTTATAAAATATTTATGAAGGATTTGATTGTTACAAAATGTTTATATATGTTCAATTTGGCATTCCCTCTTTTTCCGGTTAGTTTTATCTGCAATTTTAAGTTTAACAATTTTTCGGAGTACCATAACAACTTGATCATGTTTATAAATTATTTTTAAATCAATTGGGAATTTGCCCATACCTCCATTTTTTGGGAGTTAATAAAAATGTTAACTTTACCTTGATTAGAATTTAATTCTTTTAGTGAAAGATAATTTCTTTTACCTTGCTTATTTTTTAGTATTTAATCTTATATTTATATTGATTTTGAGGAGTGAGTCTCATAATACACGTATATAATATAAAACTCTAACAAAGTACCCTATAAATTATAATATGACTTATTCTTCATAATCTTATGATATCCACCTAAATATAACACAACCAGCAACATTTATTTTTAGCATCTACGGTCTACCCCTACCCAACTAATTATATAAAATAAAATATATACTATGTAAAATATATATGAAATGTGTTAAATTTTGTGGGTTGGTGAATAAAGTTTATTTAATCAATCAGATTATATAAATCAAGAAAAAAAAAAGTTAATGATGTAAATGAAAAAATAAGCCAGCGATCCATTGACCCTCCTTGTTCCGGATTACTCCTCCACAACCAGCGCGCGACTGTACCCTTTCAACTGCCCCATCCACACTAACTCTAACATATTCCTCTATCGTAGAGGACCAAAACGTGTTGCGAACCGTCTCAGATTGGGGGAGGTCGTCACTCTCCTGATTCACAGTAAAATTCTTCCAGCTTCGAAGAACAATGTCTGCCGGGTTCTCAGGCTTCTGGAACCCCTCCTCAAAAATGAGTTTGTTCCTCCAAGTCCACACCCTCCAAACAGCAACAACCCAAACCAGACTCCAATCCCGTGAATGAGTAGAACTCAAGATCCTTTTTCAGATTAAGCTGAAACCAGTCCTTCAAAGTAGCAGAAAAGAACATGGACGAGTATCTAGGATTTACCAACCGTAACCACACATTTCCTTCGCAAAGCTACAATCACGCAGAGAATGCAACACCGTTTCAGGCTCCTGTCCACAGTAATCACACAGCGGAGATGAATTTGTCCAGCGGCTCCGCCAAGAATTGGTAGGTAATTTGTTGTGGTAGGCGATCCATAGAATGGCCGGAATGAGCGCCCTTCCATTTCCAAATAGCTTTAAATATCAAATCAACCTGCCGATCTTCAATATCCTCCAACGCCTGATACACTTCCTTTAACAACCCAGTGTGATGGAGCCAGACATGCTCAAAGAATTTTACCGTCTCACCATTTTGTTTGATTTTATTTGTTGTTGACTCTCCTCTATTGGGCTTTTCATACAGTACTTGCTTGCGTCACACATGAAGTCATATTTTAACCTCACTGGTTCCGAAATTATGTTTGATTGGAGGGTTTATATACGCATCTTAAATTGGATTATTTAGACTTAATTCTTAAATATACTGGATGGATTTGAAATATTTTTTTTATAACTTTTTAAGGACTCAAAATTAAGAAAATTAATTTATTAACTGATATTCGTTATTTCATATCAATTAAGCTGATAATCATGACACCCTACTTGTTCGGATGCTTCCGTTAATAACTCTCGAACGATTATATAAAATAAAAAGTATAATTTAAATTAATAATATAAAAATTTTATGGGTAATTTTTAAATAAAAATTCTATATCGCACTATATGAATATAAATATGATAAAATTATTAGTTTTGGTTCTATTTTCGCGCACACGTATATATGAAAATAATCACTCCCAATCCTAATTTTCGAAGACGATTTAATAAATTCATACTACTTCTTTCCACACAGAAAAATATCATACTATTTCTCTAAAAATATATGATTCTCTCACGATATACGTATCTAAAATAACGGAATCTATTTTTTCAAATTCAACTATATCTCCGGTCAATCCTATCTTATATATATTTTTTCCCCTTTAAACTAACTCCTCATTTTCTTCCTATTTGATCTAAAACGGCTTATCATATATATGTTTCTATCCTTATGATCTTCTCTCTCTAAGTTCCAAGTACACAGGCTTTCTAAAAGACTTTTATTTGAGTTTTGATAGTTTCAAGTTTTTTTTAAAAAAAAAAAAAAAAAATCGGTCTAGAATTGGCTGATGCATCTACTTTTTAGGAGTTATACAGTTTAGAAATATAAAACCTTTATATTTCATAAAATATTTATTTAAGATTTGATTGTTACAAAGTGTTTATATATTTTCAATTTGGAATTCCCTCTTTTTCCGATTAGTTTTATGTGCAATTTTAAGTTTAACAATTTTTCGGAGTATCATAACAACTTGATTATGTTTATAAATTATTTCTAAATCAATTGGGAATTTGCCCATACCTCCATTTTTTGGGAGTTAATAAAAGTATTCATTCACTTTACCTTGATTAGAATTTAATTTTTAGTGAAAGATAATTTCTTTTACCTTTCTTATTTTTTTAGTATTTAATCTTATATTTATATTGATTTTGAGGAGTGAGTCTCATAATACACGTATATAATATAAAACTCTAACAAAGTACCCTATAAATTATAAATATGAGTTATTCTTCATAATCTTATGATATCCACATAAATATAACACAATCCAGCAACATTTTATTTTTATCATCTACCCTTACCCAACTAATTTAATAAAATATATACTATGTAAAATATATATATATATATATATATATATATATATATATATATATATATGAAATGTGTTTAATTTTGTGGGTTGGTGAATAAAGTTCATTTAATTAATCAGATTATATAAATCAAGGAAAAAAAAACTTAATGATATAAGTGAAATAATATCTAGATTAGTAACTAAATGATATATTAATCATATGATTAATTGATTATATATGTTCATGACTTGAAGTCACTGAAAAATAACAGGTGAAAAAAGATCATGTCATGGCAGTCATGCATAGATGATTTTGACGGTTTTAATTTTAATGAAAATAAAATTCAATTTTTTTTTTTTTAAAAAATACAATGTGGGTGAGATAGAAGGAAGACTATAGAAAGTTTGATCAAGGATAATTTAATATTTTTAAATTAATTTTTTGAAATTCGGTCATGATAAATAATTAAGATCATTTACAATAAATATTAGTTTTTATTGGTCATTCTACATAAATTTCCCTTCAACAAATTCGTGATTTTACCACAGGTCACTCTTTCTCCCAAAAGCGATATCTGCTGCGCAACAACCTACAACCCGTTATGCCAAAATTTCGGCACAACTTTGCAATGAATTTATAAATTTAAATCTCATGGTTTCTTATTATGATTTATTTTTTCGATAATCGCAATGTAATTTATAATTATAATTATCATAAATAATTTAAAAAATTCAGATAAATTAAGGAAAGTATAAAATGTATAGTAACTTTTATTCAGCTTTAATATAATGTTTTGGCATAATTATATCTTTTTTTAAAAAACATAACTTTCAATTACTAGTTGTCAAACAGTGCATATAACAAACTAAAATAAAAATTTCAATAAGTCAATCAGTTTCAAATTAAAATGAGAGGTAAACAGGGGGGAAAGGTTACCGATTCTGAACAGTTGTCTTGATAAATTTTTCATCACTTAGCTGATCAATTGTGTACGTTATCTATTGACTAGGGAAAAGAAATATATTGAAAGAAGATAATGTGATTATTACTATTAACCATGAGATAATTTATAATTATAATATCTTAATATATTTTTCATTTATTTATTTGTCTTATTAAATATTAGCTAGGTTATCTATCTTATCTCATCCTTAATTATTATTTGTTACAATGGTATAGGAATCACGATTTCGATATCAATCAGCATCAACAGATACATATATATAAATGATTAATGATACACAATAACATGCAAAATATCTCATCTTCTTAAGAACATCATAGCCATTATTGAAAGAATTTTCATTTGGCAAGTAACATCAACGCTATATACTCACACAGACAATATCTGAGAAAGGTATGTAGATCAAAAGACGATGATATATATTGATTCAAAATGTGATATATCAATCTATAATTTCTTGCGCTTTGATAATTTGCTGGTTGTTTTCTTTGAAAGAATTCTGAATATAACTCTGTTTTGAGCGAGAGGTTTAATCGTTTTTTTCTCTTTCAGCAGAAGTTGGAGTGTTGCTATATTATTGAAACAATCTCTCCATATTTTCCTAATTTAACAGCACCCTATGCGAGTGTAGAAGTATTGTGTTGTATTAATTAACATGGTTATGTGAATTTAACAGCACCATGTAGACTTGCTTGGGACTGTGCTTGTTCTGGTTTGATTTTCCAGGGGGCACCTTCTTGAAAGGTATCTATCTTGCGGTAAATAGATTAACCATGTTTTTCCATCCATTTTTTCTCTTGATGTTTTATTATTGTTTTTAATTTCTTTTGAACAGTTATAATGTGTGCCTTGTGGCAATCCCCGCACAGAAGCTCAAACCGAGAAAAATTTGTTAAAGCCAAGTCTCAACATACTTTGCCAGAAATTTTGCAGGAAATTTTTCAGAGATTGCCGGTAAAATCATTAGTCAAATGCCTTTGTGTTTGCAGAGATTGGAAGTCTATAATCACTAATCAAGCCTTCATGCTTGCTCATATTAGTTATAGAGCTAAAGCCAACAATAATGTCAATCAGTCCCTCTTCCTTCAATACCAAGCTATAACCTATACTATTGGACACGAAATAGGATGGAGGCACAATCTGTCCGTACGTTCCAATGACAAAGAAGCTAGTTGTCATGCAATTATAAGAACGGATTTGTCTAACTTGAATATGGTTGGCACTTGCAATGGGTTAGTATGTTTTGTTAAGTATTCAGAATCATGTGAGCTTGATGGATTGATAATTATGAACCTATCTATTAGAAAACAAGTGGTACTTCCCAAACCTGAAGAAACAATGACCTTTGATCATCCTTGGGATTATCGTTTGTTTGGATTTGGTTTTGATTCGAGGAACAAGGACTTTAAGGTTGTTATGCTTGTCGTTAGCTTCTCCAAGGGACAACGACGCTTTCCTATACGAGTTGAGGTCTACTCTCTTGCAACTGGTAAATGGAGAAGCATCACCCAGGGAGTTCCTTCAATTTGTCATTGTTCCTATTGGAGGCGTGACTATGATCTAACGCACGTGAATGGTGCTCTACATTGGATATCTTGTGAAAGTTGTAAAAACCAACATCGTAGTTTTATATCAACATTTGATTTGGCTATGGGGACATTTGGAGAAATAATGCTACCTAATTTTTGGGATGAGCTATGTTTTACTCCATACCTTTTGGTCAGAGGAAGTTGTCTTGCTTTGGCTTATAACAAATATTCAGATGGACTTGTCACATATATTGTGCGAGTAATGAAAGAGTACGGTGTTGCGGATTCGTGGGATTTGGTTTTTTGTGTGTGGTCAATGCAATATCCAGGCGTTAGAAGGATATTGGCTCTCACTAGCTCTGAGAAAGTGGTGGTAGAAACTTTTCAAAAGAGGGTACTTTTATTGGATTATGATTTGAACAATGAAACAATCCTAGTTCCTGGACAGCGGCTTGGTTTTGCTTCAGATCATGTGGAGAGTTTGTTTTTGATCAACCATAAGGAAAATAATGCCTATGACAATAACGAAGGCATTCTTGATGTTCATTTTCTTTCGCAAAAATAATGTAAGGTTTTCAGTTTTTATATTGAACCTCAAATGCTTTTGATTAATATTTTCTTAGACTATATTTAGGTCAAGTTTCTTAAGTCAAGTGGGTCCAGGTAACCGATCAAATTAAGATGGCTGTATTAGTTTTACAAGTCATAGTTTAACCCCAACCGATAAAATTTGAAAATTAAAAAAAGAAGGTGGTTTTCTTAGGGCTGTGATGCTGTTTCTTCCCTCCCAAAGCTAGAGATAAATTGATTCTTCGATTGGAATCTAGACATGGTGCAGGTCTTGATTTTCTAGATCAAAATCAATATACACGAATATGAAATATTGAAGTTTGAAATAAAATCTGATAGTTCCAACAATCATAAGAAGAACACAAGTGTGCAAACTCCAACAATCGTTAGGAGGAGGAGGACATAAATTTAAAATAAAATTTGATAGCTCCAACAATCATAAGGGGGAAAATACAAATTTGAATTCTTAGAAACATGTTTTAATCTTAATGCATAATTCTTTTTTGCCATCTATATTAGTTCAAATTTTGGGAAATGCGTACTTAACTCAACTCTTTTTTGCATCTATTTAATTGTAACAATATAAAGATCCTTAAAGAGAAGGAAAAATCTCATATAAAGATAATTAAATTATCTAAATTCTAATTTGGATCACTAAGTTTAACAAATTATATATTAGGTTATGCGTTATAATTAGGGATTTAAAATTGGGTCAAATAGCTCCATATCCCTTAGTTTATAAAACAACAAAATTGAAGACATAACCTTATTATTCAATCTATGAATTAATTCCTTAGGAAGTACACTCGTTTGTTCTCATATTTCTTTCCAAACATTAATTATGCATAATATATATCCTTCTTCTATAATAGTACAATATTTGGTTTTATAATATAATGTATTAGAATAAATTGGAATCTATTATGATGGACTGATGGTAGATCTCCAAATCCATATGGAGATCTATTACCTTCTTTTGGTATTTATATTTTTATTCAAAATTTTATGATCCGAGTTTAAATTTTGAATTATATATATTTATATATATATAGGAAAAATATTTCTTTAGTCATTGACTTAGTGGAGATAAGCTTAAAACTACGTCGTTTTAAATTAAGAAGGATGTGTTTGTAATTTTAGGTAAATTAATGAAGAGTATTTCGGTGAAATTTATATGATAAAAAAGACAATAAAATTACAAAAACATCCTTCATTAATTCAAAACGGCGTAGTTTTAGGATCACTGGAAAAATCCTTTACCCCAAAAGTCAATCTATCCAAAAATGTTCACGACTTCAAAATTAGGTGAGAGCAAAATTCAATGAATAGCGACTTCGGAGGTTTCACTTGTTTGTATCCTTGGCTTCGCCAAAATTTTTGACTATTTTATTGACAATTAAGGAGTAGTCTATCACTTGGCCGGATGGTAAAGGCGAGCTCCTTCCGCAAAAATGAAAAAGAAAAGACGAAGTCACTAGTACAAAAAAGGCTTTTAAGACCGGACGAAACAGGCTTGTAAGACCGGACCGACGGCCGGTCTTGTTCCAGCCGGTATTAAAAGTCTACATATAAGACCGGACATTGATCCGGTCTTAAAAGTGTACATATTTTAGACCGGACATTTAAAACATTCGGTCTTAAAATTTGTACCAAATGAACATGAAATAGTTTGATTTGGTCGGTCTAAAAACTCAACTTTTAAGACCTGCCTAAATTTAGGCTGCTCTTAAAAATATCGGACTTTTAAGACCGGACAAAAATAAATACGGTCTTAAAGTTAGAGACTTCTAAGACCGACTAATCATACGCGGTCTTAAAAGAGTGACTTTTAAGACCGTATGATAATTACGTCCGGTTTTAAAAATTTTCCTTTAAGATCGGACGTCTAATTATGGCATAACAGTCTTAAAAAGGCCAACTTTTAAGACCGGCTTAATATGACCTTTAAGACCTGTCATATAATTACATCCGGTCTTAAAAGTTAAACGTATGAGACCGGCTTATTTAATTCCAATATAAATTTTTCCGAATTTTTCCCTGCTGTTGTTCCTGCTACTATATATACATATACACAAATCCACTACCCAATCCAGCATATAAAAGTCGATAATTTAAGCTACAAGCTATGAACAATTATTTGAAATTTCAAGTGAATTGGAAAAATAATACAAATATTATTCACCATGAGTTATTTGACCTCTTAATTAATCTATAACACCTAAGTTAATTTCATACAATAAGATAACTTACTTACAAATAAAATAAGTTACAAATACAACATAGATGCGCCCAAAATAATATTCACCATGCCTTCATCTGATTCCCACCCAACAACGTAACATCCTCTTTTATAACATGATCGGATCCTGCCAAAAAATAAAATAAGGAACAAACTTAGTTTCATAGTCAAAGACATTTTAATAACATAGAAGGAATAATATATATAGGTAAATTAAAGCCTTAAAGTAGTCAAATCAATATGCATATATATGAATATTACCTTATGAATTTACTCTTTTATAAAGTGATATCTTCCCATATCCCTTCTTGATGATCACTTCTTATGCCGGGTTCATTATCCACTTCATCTTCTTCGTTCATGTCCGGTAGACCCCTTGAAAAAGGTGTACTCTCAGGAATACCATAATTTGAATTTTTCTCATCAATATCAATGACCCTCTTCCCTTGGAGAGCTACAGACCACATTTTATTTTCTTGATCGGTGATATAGAAAACTTGTTGCGCCTGGTCTGCTATAATAAAAGGTTCATCTCCAAAGCTTCTTCCATTGACATCGACTAATGTAAATCCTAGCCAATCGATCCGAACACCATTATTGACATTAACCCACTTGCATTTGAAAATGGGAAATCTAATTTTCACATAGTCCACCTCCTATATCTCTTCAATAACCCCATAATATGGCATGACTGCCAATAAAGGGCTCTTGTCTTTCGAACTGGAGAAGTGCATAGATTCAGCCTCTAACATAACACCACTATTCTGGACTGTGCTCCTATCATCTAGGGACTTCGTGTAAAATGTATAACCATTGATCACATACGAATTCCAACTTATGACATCAACCTCAGGACCACGTGCTAACCATTTGAGGGTATCAGAAACACATTCCTCCCCCTCGACCTTTTGTTTGAACCAGTGTGCAAAAGTTCTGTTATGCTCCCTAATCAACCTTTGTTCAGTCATTCAAGGATTTTCTTTCCTTACAGCTTCTTTATGTGAGCTATGCTAGCTTGAACTTCATTAACATTATTCAAGATGTGTAAGTGGACTTGTGACAATTCATCAGGATCCACAGTCTTTACTGAAGCCCCTCGCCTACCTCCTTCAGCATGATGACGTTTTGGAAGCCCAATATGTCTTACTTTGGACAAATAATTTTGACAAAATTCCATGGCTTCTTCAGAAACATATTTCTGAACAATCGATGCTTCTGGACGGTATGCATTCTTCACGTACCCTTTAAGGAATTTCATAGATCTTTCAATTGGGTACATCCACCGTAAATGGATAGGGCCGCACAGCTTTATCTCCCTCACTAGATGAACAATTAGATGAACCATGATGTCAAAAAATGTAGGAACAAAAAGCTTCTCAAGGTGGCACAAGAGAAGATATCCTTCATTCTCCAATTCATCCAACTTTTCAATGTCGAAAACTTTAGAACAAACCGCATTGAAGAAGACACAAAGTCTAGTCAAAACAACCCGAAGGTCATATTCAGCGATGCCTAGAATGACTATTGGGAGTAGCTGTTGCATCAAGACATGACAATTATGCGATTTTTGGCCTACTAATTTCAAGTCCTTCATCGATATAAGCCTCTTAAAATTAGAAGAATATCCCGATGGAACTTTTGTGCCATGTAAACACTTACAAAAACTACGTTTCTCATCCTTAGACAAAGTATGAGAAGCCGGGGGACAATAAGTTCTCGTCCCATACGGCCTTGGATGTAGCTCTTCACGTATTCCCATTGCTTGCAAATCCAATCTTGCCTTCACACCATCCTTGGAACTGCCTTGTATGTTGAGAAGCGTGCCAACAATGCTATCACATACGTTTTTCTCCACATGCATGACATCGATACAGTGTCTCACATCAAGATTGCGCCAATAGGGAAGATCGAAGAATACAGATCTCTTTTTCCATATATTTGTATCTTTTCTACTCTTGGCTGTCTTGCCGAAGATGACATTGATATTTTTCACCTTCTCATAAACTTGCTCCCCGGTCAATGGCATCGGAGCATCTTCATATTCTTGGCCACCATAGAAGGCTTTCTTTAATCGACGATATGGGTGGCCCCGTCTAAGAAATCTCCTATGTCCAAGATAAACCGTCTTTCTTTCATGTTGGAGCTGATGGTAGCGTGTGCCTTCTTCACAAATCAGACATGTTTTATGGCTCTTTACACTATACCCTGACAAGTTACCATAAGCTAGGAAGTCGTTTGTAGTACAGAATATCATGGCTCGCAATTTGAAGACCTCCTTCTTGAAAGAGTCAAAAACATCAACACCTTCTTCCCATAACTCCTTCAAGTCTTCGATCAAGGGCTGAAGGTAAACATCAATGCCATTTTCGGGTTGTTTTGGTCCCAAAATCAATATAGACAGCATGATGTACTTTCTCTTCATGCATAACATTGGGGATAAGTTGTAAATAATGAGGAGTACAGGCCATGAACTATGTACGCTGCTAAGGCTTCCGTATGGATTCATGCCATCCGTGCTAAGGGCAAGCCTAAGGTTCCTAGGTTCTTCGCCAAAGTTGGGAAATAATTGATCGATTTTCTTCCATTGAGAAGAATCGGCTGGATGACGAAGCTTTCCATCAGAAATCCTCTCATCTGCATGCCACCGCAAGTGTTTTACATCATTTTCATTCGCAAACAACCGCTTGAACGTTGGTATGATTGGAAGATACCACAACACTTTTGCAAGCCCCTTATTTGACTTGTACCTTGGGGTTCCACATATCGAACAATTCTGCCTCTCTTCAAACTCTTTTCTATACAATACGCAATCATTCGGGCATGCATGGATCTTTTTGTACTTCATCCCCAATGGACAAAGTATTTTCTTAGCATCATAGTATCGATGTGGCAACACATTTTCATCCAGAAGCATGTCCTTAAAAGACTCAAGCGTTTCAGAAAAACTCTTGTCGCTCCATCCATGACGTGCCTTCAAGCTTACCAATTTCAATACAGCGTTCAACAATTGGTATTTTTGACACCCTGGGTATAGCGGGGTCTCCGCATCACTGCACATATTACCATATGCATGTGATTGTTGAAAGGCCTCTTCTCCTACATCACGAATGATGTCCTCTATGCGATCGTCCATATCGTGTCATTATCATCAAAGGCCACTTCCCCATGTTGAGACCCACTTGCTATTTTTTCACCATGCCATACCCATACTTAATACGTCTTACATATTCCATGACAAATTAGATGTGTGCGTATAACTTCAGGACTTAGTCGCCTCTCATTCAAACATTTTACACAAGGGCAATAAAACTTCCCACTATCATCATTGGCATTTTGTTTAGCAAATTCATTAAAGTCCCTCACCCCATTCTGATATTCAACGCTCGTCCGTAAAGCATTTATCCAACTGTGATTCATAGTAGAATTCCTATGGACGGAAAGATTTAACATACGTATATAATAAGGCAAAATATATGCATAACGAAGAATCACTTTTGGTCATCAATATCACAGTGAAGCTAAACTAAAATACTCCCGAAGCAAAATAGATGCATGACGAGGAAATTTAAATGCTTGGCAAGAAGGTGTTGTGGACTCACCTGTAGCGTATAAATTCAAATGCCAAATAAGAGTCTTTCTTCTCCCGCCACGAACGTTGATGTTGGAGACAGCAAGAGTACCCTAAAAACATTTGTTGGTCAGTTGGGTAGGTCTCAAGTGCAAATATAATCTTCAAAATAGAATATTCATTAACAACAGAGAAGCCCACAAGAGCATTTCATCGATTTTGTTCAACTCAAGAAAAACCCAGAACGATAAGTAGGAAAACCATGAAGTTATATAACCGAAAAACCTCTTACAGCTTGGTCTAAGTTTAGCTGAGGAACGAGGAAGTGATTGTCGAGAGAGCAACGTGAAGCACCGACGGATCCTCAGTAATCCCTTTCGCCGCGACAAGAGAAATTCAGAGAGGGAAATTTGATTTTCCGCGCGACAGGGACATGTTTTATATTTGGACTTTTTAAGACTGATTAATTACAAAGCATACGGTCCTAAATATTTTACATTGAATTTTTAAGTGTTACTTTTAAGACCGAATTCTTCTCCTGTCCGGTCCTAAATATTTAAGACCGTAGTTTTATAATACTCCAAACCTAAAAGTTAATTTTCCAAATAAAAAAGTTTTGGCATTGGGCCTTTGGCGGCAAGCACAGAAAATTATCAATGCTAATTAATTAATATCAATATTAATTACTTGAACAATAACTTTAAAACAGACAAGGTTATAGTTCTTAATTAATGCTATTATTAATTACTTGAACAAGAAATTAAAAAGAGACAAGATTATGGTTCTTAATTAATGTTATTATTAATTACTTGAATATTTTCATACACATTGCCAAAAAAGGGAAAAAAAAAGAGCAGAAAATTATCAAAGCTTGTTAGATTCCTTCAAAGCCTAGGCAATCTCAGCTTGAGCAGCGTTAATTTCCCGATGGATATCAGCAAGTTCCCGTCTTATTCGTATCAGGTCGTTGGAGGAAAGAGGACGAGAGTCATCGGTAGGCGCGCTGGGGCCAACTGGTTGGAGAGGTGGAGCAGGAACCTCTTCATGAACGGAAGGCTGGAGGGGGGGTGCGACAATCTCTTCATCATCGGAAATAACAATGGGTTCAACGACTCGAGACTCTGCTGTTTCAATAGAACGCACTCTAGATGGAGGAGGCGCACCGTATAACGATCGAATGAAGGCACGAGCATCAGGAGTAAGAGCGCCCCTACGAGCGGTTCTCTTGTATCTAACCATGGTTGGAGCGGTTGCCGTTAAGAGATATGAGGAGTTTAATAAAGGCAGAGAGCAGTTCTCAGATAAGCGCAAACAGGTTCGTAGTAGTTTAGAGTTACGAGGTAGAGCGGCGAGTTATTAAGGAGTGTTAGGACAGAGAGGTATAAATAATTAACTGAATAAAAAATAAATAATACACTTTTAGGACAGGAGAAATGATAAAACGTCGGTCTTACAATTAATTCGTCTTTTTCAAAATAAATAATATTTATAAAACTCGTCGTAAAGTCTAATGGTGTACTTTACGAGCGAGTTTTATAAATATTATTTATTTTTTAGTTGAATTAATGTAAGACCGAGGTTTTATCATTTCTACGGTCCTAAAAGTATATTATTTATTTTTTATTCAATTAAATTACTTTTAAGACCGATCTTTTATCAGTTTTTCGGTCCTACAAAAAAGTTCAACGTTACAAATTCTGAGAGCAGAGTCGTATACACTCTATCAGAGGCGATCTCTTCGGCTTCCAGATTAAATTCCCAACGTAACTAAATGAACTAGGCGTCTGCTCATTAAAAGTTCCGGCGTTTCATTCCGGGTGGGTTCTCTATTTAAACCCGTTGTTACTTTACTTTCTTTATATTCTTCATCATCACTTCTACAATGGCTGCTCCACCACCCCAACGTCCTCCACCACCACCAGGTCCTCCTTTGCCTCCCCCCCACCATCAGACAGCTGCTGTAAATCCTCCTGGCCCGCGTTGATCATATAGATCGATGACAGGGCTAGCTTTTTCAGGTCTACCACGCCATCAACAACAAGATGAACACGATACTCGACACCCACGACGTTGAGTACAATCCGATGGATGATGTCACCGACCCCTCCGACGAGTCCCTCCCCTCTGACAACGATGGGGGGGAGTAAATATTTTTATCTTTTTTTTTTCTTTTTATCATGTACTCCGCTGCCCCCACGGGGCAGCATTAAAAAATATTATAAATATTTTAGTTTCCCTTTTTGATCGCCTTTATCCTTCTGATCAGTACATTCTTTCTGTTTCCGACAAGGAGGAAAGAAACAAAACATTGTCCTCGTGTGTTTGATCAACATTAAAAACTCGCACATTAAAAAATCCAGCAATATACAGTTAAGATCAGACTAACAAAACAAAAAGATCGTTTACCTTATTCGAATAAAAACAAACAATGACAAATCTTCTCAAGGTAGGAATTCATTGTCGTCAGTTTTACCTCGAACGAACAGAAACAAAGTGTCCTTTTCAATATCTCCCACATTTTTTTAGACAAAAAGAAAAGGGAACCCCCAATAATCTGATCCAAGAGAGGTAAATTTGACGACAATGAGGCTCCTAGCTTGATCAGAACGCCAGAACCTCGGTCGCCTTGAACCCTATTTAATTTGTCCAAAAAACTAATGAACACTATTTAAAGGAAGACTATCATCAGTCCAAAAAGAAAAAAGGAAAGAAAAAAAATTAGGAGCGGACGGTAACATGAGCTACAGTCCTAAAAGTCTCAAACACTTTTAGGACCGTCATTTTATAAATATACGGTCCTAATTATCCAGTACTTTTAGGACCGTCATTTTATAATATAGGGTCCCAAAAAAGTTCGCACATTAAATTACTTTTAAGACCGATCTTTTATCAGTTTTCCGGTCCTACACAAAATTTCAACGTTTCTCTCATAGCAGAGTCGTATCCTTACACTCTATCAGAGGATCTCTTCGGCTTCCAGATAAACGTGGACCAACGTAACTAGGCGTCTCCTCGTATTCTGATGAACTATGCGTCTGATCATTTTCCGGCGTTTCAATCCGGATGGGTTCTATCTCTATTTAAACCCGTTGTTACTTTATTTTTTTTACATTCTTCATCATCACTTCTACAATTCTACAATGGCTACTCCACCACCCTAACGTCCTCCACCACCACCAGGTCCTCCTTTTCTTCTGCCCTGTGGGGGTAACAATCATTACCCCCCTCCTCTGCCTCTGAACCCCACCACCAAAGAGCTGCTGCTAAACCTCCTGGCCCGCGTCGATCATATAAATCGACGACAGGGCCAGCTTTATCAGGTCTACCACGCCATCAACAACAAGATGAACGCGATACTCGACGCCCACGACGTTGAGTACAATCCGATGGATGACGACATCACCGACCCCTCCGACGAGTCCCTCCCTTCTGACAACGATGGGGAGGAGTAAATATTTTTATGTTTTTTTTTATGTACTCTGCTGCCCCCCATGGGGCAGCATTAAAAAATATAATATATTTTTGACTTTCCTATTTCGATCACCTTTATCACTTTCCTATTTCGATCGCCTTTATCCTTCTAATCAGTACGTTCTTTCTGTTTCCGACAAGGAGGAAAAGGACAAAACATTGTCCTCGTGTGTTTGATCAACATTAAAAACTCGCGTTAAGATCCAACAGAAGATTCGAGCAAAAAAAGATCCAACAGAAGATTCTTTCTGTTTCAGACAAGAAGGAAGAAAACAAAACATTGTCCTCGTGTATTTGATCAACAAAACAAAAAGAACATTTACCTTATTCGAATAAAAACAAACATAGTGACAATTCTTCCCAAGGTTAGACCATCATTGTCGTCAGTGTACCTCCCATATTAGAAACAAAGTGTCCTTTTCAATATCCCTCATCTTTTTCCGACAAAAAGAAAAGGGACAAAGAAAAGGGAAACCGATAATCTAAATCTGGAGAGGTAACATCGACGACATTGAGGGTCTTGAACTTGAGCAGAATGCCAGAACCTCGGTTGCCTTGAAGCCTAATTAATTTATCCGAAAAGCGAATGAAATCTATTTAAAGGAAGACTATTAAGAGCGGACGGTAAAAGGAGATCACAGTCCTAAAAGTCTCGAACACTTTTAGGACCGCCATTTTAAAACATACGGTCCTAAAAGTCTCAATATTTAAAAACTAGCACATTAAAAAATCCAACGACAGTTAAGATCCAACAGAAAATTCTTTCTGTTTCCGACAAGAATGACGAAAACAAAACATTGTCCTCGTGTGTTTGAGCAACATTAAAAGCTCGCACATTAAAATATCTAACAATATACGGTTAAGATCAGACTTACAAAACAAAAAGAACGTTTACCTTATTCGAGAAGGGGAACAAACAGTGACAATTCTTCTCAAGTTTGGACCATCGTTGTAATCGGGTTACCTCCCAAGATTAGATACAAAGTGTCGTTTTCAAAGAAAAGGGAAACCGATAATCAAAATTTGGAGAGGTAACATCGACGACATCGAGGGCCCTGAACTTGAGCAAAACGCCAGAACCTCGGTTGCCTTGAAACCTAATTAATTTGTCCGAAAAGCGAATGAATTAATTATACTCTATTTAAAGGAAGACTATTAGGAGCGGACGGTAAAAGGAGACACGGTACTAAAAGTCTCGAACACTTTTAGGACCGTCATTTTAAAACCTACGGTCCTAAATGTATCACCAATAATTTTGTCAATACTTTTAGGACCGTCATTTTAAAACATGCGGTCCTAAAATTCTCATACTATTTAAATCGAAAACCTTTAGGACCGGAAGTTTAGCTATATACGGTCCTAAAGTCGCTTCTTATTTACATCATCCTGAACCTGAAATTTCAAGCGCACTAAATAGCTATATCGACCATCCAATTTCAGATACCCCAAAATGGACACAAGAAAATTGTTCGAAAAATTAAAAAAATTTATCTATTGAATTTTACATTGCCTATGTATTATTTACAATTCGAAAAAATAATCAAATTTTACATAATATTTACAAATGAATAAAATCATTAATTATTGTCCCTGATCACTACTTAAGGTCAGGTTATACAGATATTGACAAAACAATTCGCGTATGTGCTCGAGTTCAGCATCCGGGAAGGGGGCAGAGCATTGAAACATCTGTAACATCAAAGACACAAACTGAATTAAATTGCGCCAATATTTCAGATGTAACATTACGCCAGAAACTGAATTAACTTGCGTGCATAATATGTAACATCAAATATTTACCTTTACAAGTAATTTAGTTTCTCCTTTAGTGACAATATCGTACATGTGTTTCATGATGTATTGGCCACATAGGTTGGACTCAGGTGGTTGCCGACGAGTCTAAAAAGAACCAGAAATATATAAGTAATATATATCTAATGAGTAATGACCAAGTTCACAAGGCAGTTGACAAGTTTACTAATATTATATTGTACCAACCTCTGGTCTGAACCATCTAGGCAATTTGGCCTTTGCAGGACGCATATGGAGTGCCTCAATTTGGAAGGTCCTCATGGCACTATCATCAAAAAGGCATATTAAATTCACTAAAAATTCACAGAAGAGATTTCTGACAAGACAATCAAAATGACATGCTTACTCGTTGATGGTCTGGACCAACGTGAACTCTGGCTGACCGTGAGTGGAGCATAGGAAGATAACTTTTTGTTCGGCCATGCAGATGAGGATCAACTGCCAGTGGCGGCTGAAAATTCACAGCAGTTAATAATACTCAGTGATATATGTAGGCATGTAGCAGAATTAAGTGACTCGTAGACAAGATTTGTGATATGTACCTGTGGAAGAATGACAACACGTACACCTTTCTTCTCACATCACACAACCTACTTGATATGTATTCTTGTCTGAGCTCTGGGGTTGTTTGACTCATATATTGTGGGCACAAGAATCCAAAATCGTCGCTCCTGCCCTCATTCTCCAATTGTTGATGCAAGAACCTACAATAATTATACCGATCAGGGAATATCTTCGGTAGTATATATATGTATGTGTGTCTAAACGATGCATTTAAATTACTCATAGAAGAACATACTTACTTCATCTACATTAGAATAACTGCATCAGTAAGCTCCTGTCCAGGAAGCAACAGGGAGTCAATATCTACGGTGTCAATTTGGACTGGTAAGGGATTTTTGTCGCCTACTACTTCAGTGACAGACCTCGATACAGTTTTATAACGTCCACTTTTCACCATAACGGTTATTTTTTCGCGGCCAGTCAACTTAGCAGTAGGGGATTGAGGCTGAGGAGGTGGGGATTGAGCTCGAGCAGGGGATTGAGCCTGAGGAGGAGGGGATTGAGCTCGAGGAGGGGATTGAGCCTGAGGAGGGGATTGAGCTTGACGAGGGTCTGGAACTTGAGGACGATGGGTTGAAGATTGGGGAGGAGTACAGACATGTACAAGCTTCACTGGCCAAGAGATGAAGGTTCCCTTGACATCACTCATAATCTTCATCTCATCAGTTGGGAGAGGGAGGGGTGCATCAATGACCACCTTATCAACTGACACTCTGACTTCATCATCAGACATTGGTTGGTGGTGTACAGTTGATCCCAATGAGTTGTGGACAGTCCCCCTTGCGGCCAATAGTTGTCTATCATGATGATCAGGATCCTCCACATAAAGGTCACAAGGTTGCTCTGACTGTCCAACAATGCAGCTCCCTCTAGTGCTCTGCTGCACAGTTGCAGGTGAGTGTGTGAAAGGAACACTGGTCTCTGGACGAGAGCTCAAAAGAAGCTTCAACTGATTCAGTTACTCCCTCAAAATGCTCATATCAGATTGATGCCTTGCTTCTTTAGCTGATGCCTCCTCATTTAATCTGGCCACTGTGTCATTTAATTTGGCCACTGTTTGATCCATCTCCTCCCGGGTAACCACCTCTTTCCTATGGCGTTTGGCGGATGAACCAAAGAATACCTTCAGGCCTACCCGTCCTCCAACCCCCCTTACACGACCACCGTGGTCCGGTTTTCCGGTGGCAGCCGTGAGAACATCACTCCTACCGGACAACACGAAAGATCCCTCTGCCTCTTTCTTTTTAAGATCTTCCTGTAGGGTACAGATAACGAGAAGCTTAGTAATGAATCATGTTAACTAAAAAATAACAACAATAATGATACTTACAATTTTTTCAGCAACTACACGAGTTTGTTCACTCGTGTAAGAGCCGCTTGGCTTTTGCCGAATGTGCAACCACAAATCCTCGCGACGTATTGGAGATGGGGGACCATGCACCGCCTTAGGATTGGATTCTGCTTCATCTTCCAACCTCTTCCGCTTGGCTGCCATCAATTCCTTTTCAGCCCTTTCATATCTGCCGCGAGAAGCCCTATGCGGGCAATCATTCTTTCTCCCTATCTCCTGTGCTTTTGCCCTTCTTTGCTGTGAATCAGAATTGTATACAACTATTAATTATGAATTCCAGCCATCTCATCACTAACAGAAATTAGAGATCTTCTGCTTCATATGAACCTCAAACACTAGTCAAATTCACTTGATCAAGTTTCAACATTTTATTATTTAAGGAAGATGTAGATAGGTTAAGAAACAAAAGAGAATTATGCTTACAAAAGAGCTATGTTTTGTACTGCTAGGTAGATAGAACAAGAAAAAACAGGGGATTATGCTTACAGAATAATACAAACTTGATCCTTTTTAAGGCATCCAGTGGGATCATCAGTACGTCCACATTAGATAGTAACAATTGGGTATATAAAGTTTCCCCCTTTTAAGACTATTCATTTCCTCATTTGCAAGACAAACCATTACATAATTACCTCCTTAGTATTTTACCTTTTCAGGATTTACATATCAGATTTACATAGACAAAGGCAGGAAATGTATACTTCTATTCACACTCCAAACAATATAATTTAACTAACAGGATTAGATGAACAAATATACACTCACAGGTTACATAAGCAAACAAAACTAAATATAGACTTACCTGAGCTTCAGCAGTGGTCCGCAGCCGAACAAATTGTTGCCAAATTCGTTCATCAATAAATGTGTATTGTTCCCAAGGCTGTTTGGCAGGCGGAACCTCGTAAAAAATATATTTGTTAGCGAGAGAGGTCTTAAACTTCCTCCACCGATCAGCACAATAGGACAATGTCTTGGCTTTCAACTCCTCAGAGTCAGGGACAGTGTATGTAAGCCGGATAGTGTCCCAAATAGGTTGCTTTACTTTTTCAAAGTTAACACTTTTCCACTCATCTTCCAAGATGCTAACCTTGCTGCGTGCAAGAGTGCCGACAAAACTATTATATTTGTTTTTATTAAGATCGTAAGGCCGCAACTTTTCATCGAACAGAATCTCCAGTCTTGACCCAGAAGACCGACTTAGAGATACATCCATCATTCGTGTGCCTCTTCTACCACGGCGTGGAGGCGGTTAGGAAGCACATTGTCATTGGACGAGGGTTCGTTCTGATCCACACCATTAATTGGTGTCCCCGGAACACGAATGGAATTGTCTTCACCGTTCATTTTTGAGACAGTAAGAGAGGAATGGCTGAGCAACTGAGAGAGTAAGAGAGGCTACTGGTACGTGGGTGCTAAAGAGTGGTAATGCAACAGGAAGAGTGGCTTCACAACAACAAGAGGGGTTTCGCGCGAAGATATAGGGGTTTCAGAGTTCAGAGATACAACGTAAGTCTTAAGGCAACGTTCGCGAGAAGATATATTTGGCGGTTCATTTTTAAGACCGGATGAACAAAAGCGACGTTCTTAAACGTTACGTTTTAAGACCGTCCTATTTAAAACTCCGGTCTTAAAAGTATCACTACCGGGTACGATTTTTGTCCGGCTAAAAAGTATAATCTTTAAGACCTCATATTATATATATCCAATCTTAAAAGTTTAATTTAAATTTTTTCTTATTATTTTGGACCGTAGAAAAAATAAGTCGGTTTGTTCAGGATTTCTCTATAAAGAATTTTTATATTTCAATTTTTTTTTAATAACATTTTTAAGACCGGTCGTCTTTCTAAGCGGTCTGAATAATATATTTAAGACCCATTGTTAAACGATTCGGTCAAAGAAGTTTTTTATATTTACAAAACTGCCACCAGTCATAACTTTAAAGTTCTTTATATTTACAAAACTGCCACCGGTCATACCTTTAAGACCGGACCATCGATAGTCCGCTCTAAATGAGGCGGTCTTAAAAGCCTTTTTTGTACTAGTGAGTCTCCCGATCAATAATATAAAGTGGAATCATAAATTAGTAAAAGTTTATTTTAATTAAGGAGTAGGTGTTAAAACTTAAAAGTATATAATAAAATAATAAAAATATAAAAAATGAAAATAATTTAATTGATATACTTTTTAAATCTGGATAATCAAAATTAAATCATGTGTAAATTAATATGAGTTTAAAAGCGGATTAACACAATTTTGTAAGGTAAAAATATAATAACCGTATACTCATCGTGTAAATCCGTGAGTCTAACGGAGCTTATGATTAACACGAGTTTTTGTAAACTAGTAACGTAAACCGATAAACTCAAAAAATTAACTCGTAAGTTTGAGAATAATATTACAGACACCCATCAGTAAAATTTAATCTCTTACCGACTAATCATCACCATTATATTTCTTTTTTCTTTTCCATAGTTGGTTGAACTTTGAGCAATCTATCCTCTGTTTTCTTATAATCCTTCTGTTTTTTCCTTGCTGCTTCATTAAATGTTGGATCTCTGTGAATTCATTTCCTGTGTCCCAGACATATCTCACTATTATTTCCCTCAAGAAATCCTTGAGGAAATTCTTCACAGATTGACTCTCAAATCTCTTGTGAACTGCATCTCTGTTTGCAACTCCTGGAAGTAACTGATCTCAGATCATTCCTTCATATGTAACCACCTCAACCGTACGATTCAAGCCAACCCAGATATTGCCACCATTTTCCTCATCATCTCTCATTCTCTCTTAAGAAAAAAGTAGAGGGATTCAAGTACTATGAATCCCAAGAGTTTTACCCTCTTTATTCTGATAATCACCAACAAAGTGATGATAATTACTCCTCTGTTTTGAAATCCTCTGTTATTCCTCTGTTTACGAGTGAGCACAAGGAGGTGGTTGGAATTTGCAATGGACCGGTATGTCTCGCTGATTATTCTGCATTAGATACTTCAGATCTCGTTATTTGGAGCCCATGTATTCAGAAATATTTGGTGCTTCCAAAAACCAGGGTAAGATTCAGATTCTGTGACCCTGACCATAGAAGGAAGAGGGTTTTCTTTGGATTTGGTTTTGTTCAGAGGCCAAGGATTTCAAGGTAGTTAGACTTGTTTCCAAAATTAACAACAGAGAAGAATCTCCTCAAGTTGAGGTTTATTCTCTAGCAACTGGTTCATGGAGGAACATAACTGGTATTGGTAAAGCTCCTGCAATTCTTCTGTCTATGCAAGTATTGTGGAAGAATCAGATGTTTACAAATGGTGTCATTTATTGGGTTGTACGCCAAAGAAGAAAAGGTAGGATTCATGATTTCATCTTAACATTCGACCTGGTTGAAGAAGAATTTGGAGAATTTATGTTACCAGAAGCTCTGAGAGTATCCTTACCAATTGTCAATTTTGGCGGGAGAAGATTCACTTGCAGTGGTTCATACTTGTTGTTCAGAGGAGGATGAAGAATTTATTATCGTTTAGGTGATGGAAGATTCATGGAGTGAAGTGTTTCATTCTGATACAGGACGTTATGGGGGAATATCAAGTGTTCTAGCCATTAGGAATAGTGGAGAATTGGTGCTGAGAATCTATGGAGGAATGATGATACTGCTAGATCCAGTGAAAGAATCAGTGAAGGATCTGGGACCAAGGGATTGTGTGCATGCACGCTTTTGCTGGATATCATGTGGAGAGTCTGTTTTTAATAAACCAACAAGAGGGTGTTTTGTCTTGTTGATCATAGTGCAGAAAGAGACAGTAAAAACAAGATATTTATGTTTGATTGGCACAGTTATGAAATGTGAATTTTCAATAGAAGCCTTAACTTTTCCTATTCAAATGCTAAGAGAAAGGAATTTTCTGTAGCATATTATTGTTCCTGAACTTGGAGTCAAATCCAATACTGATGAATCTGATGATTTAAAAAGTTAAGAGTTTTGAACTTGATTGTTGAAGTAATTGCTTCTTAATTACCTTCAAGTTTTTTATATAAGATATATTTGAGGAGGTAATCTTAATTATTAATATAAGATAAATTTTTATATTTGTCAATATTTTTCTAATTCATCGTTGTTGATGTCCTTTCAACAATAAGGGTAAAGGATTTCTCCTGTAACTGGAGATAGAGTTATCTCTAGTGACTCTAAAACTACGTCATTTTGAATTAATGAAGGGTGTGTTTGTAATTTCAGGTGAATTAATGAAGGGTGTAAAATTACGAAAACACCATTCATTAATTCATCTGAAATTACAAACACACCATTCATTAATTCAAAACGACGTAGTTTTAGGATCACTGAAGATAACTTTATCTCCAGTCACTGGAGAAATACTTTTTCCCAACAGTAATCAAGAAGAAAAAGAAAAAGAAGAGATTAAGGGATATAACTACGATGTTTTAAAAAATATATGTCATATTAAAAAAATTAACTAACATAATTAATCTAATCAAATTAGAAAAAAATGTTTTATGTTAAAGATAAGAGGGAATATAGGATTCCGGTGACACTCCAAAACCGTGAATTTCATATAGTTTATTCTACTATTGAGAATTTGAGGCAAAATAAAAGATCTCTCACATCATCCACATGTTTGAGTAAATAACCTTGTGCCGATGCTTTTAATATATATTTTTTTTAAGGACTTGTTTGTTTGCTTTTATTTCATACAGTGCTTGCTTGGGTCACACATGAAGTCATATTTTAACCTCATTGGTTCCGGAATTATGTTTGAGTATTAAAAAAAAAAAAAAATTATGTTTCAATGGAGGGGTTATATACGCATCTTAAATTGGATTATTCAGACTTAATTCTTAAATATACTGGATGGATTTGAAATATTTTTTATAACTTTTTAAGGAGTCAAAATTAAGAAAATTAATTTATTAACTGATATTCGTTATTTCATATCAATATAATTTGTTTGCCTTGAAGCTCAATTTAAGCTGATAATCATGACACCCTACTTATTCGGATACTTCCGTTAATAACTCTCCAACGATTATATAAAATAAAAAGTATAATTTAAATTAATAATATAAAAATTTTATGGGTAATTTTTAAATAAAAATTCTATATCGCCCTATATGAATATAAATATGATAAAATTATTAGTTTTAGTTCTATTTTCGCGCATACGTATATATGAAAATATTCACTCCCAATCCTAATTTTCGAAGACGATTTAATAAATTCATACTACTTCTTTCCAAACACAAAAATATCATACTATTTCTCTAAAAATATATGATTCTCTGATGATACATATCTAAAATAACGGAATCTATTTTTTCAAATTCAACTATATCTCCGGTCAATCCTATTTTATTTATTTTTTCTTTAAACTAACTCCTCATTTTCTTCTTGTTTGATCTAAACGGCTAATCATATATATGTTTCTATTCTTATGATCTTCTCTCCCTAGTTTCGGCTACAGAAATTTGTTTCTCTACCATTCTTTCTTTAGTTAATTAAGGCCATGTCTAACCATTCACCTCAAGAAATTTGGGAGTACATTCTTCAAAAACTACCATTCAAGTCTATGGTGAAATGCATGTCCGTCTGTGAAGTCCGTAAATCCAAATCACCGATCTTGACTTTGCATCTACCAACCTCATCAAACGTACCCTTTTTGGGCAATGACATTAAGGTATGTACTACAATTAAGGAAGGCATATTACAATATTCTTCCGGGCAATGACATTCATCTTGACAAGTATTACTTACTAACCAGTTTAGATAATCATCATCAAAGTAATCTCTATGTTTTGAAATTCTCGTCCACTGAATTATTTTCGCGACCAAGTAAGTAGCCATAAGACATTAATTGGCTGTTGCAATGTCTGGTTTGTCTTACTGACTAATATCCAAATGGTAGCGTTGAAGTTATTATATGCAACACTATTCGAAGATATGTCATTTTCCAACAGCCGAACCTACAGGCATAATTATGGGACTTGGGTATCACAAAAAGCCTCGTTGTCTTCTGGGGTTTGGTTATGATTCTAAGAACAAGGATATCAAGGTAGTTAAAATTTTGGGATCTGGGTATGACACTGAGATTATTTTTCCTCATGCTGAGGTTTCTCTCTTTCTTCTTCTTCCTCCTCTTCATGGAGAAGCATAATTTGTTATGGAGCTCCTCTATTTGTCATTCATGAGGAAAAAACATGGGAAAATGATAGTCAGGTCCCAAAGACCATAAAAAATTACAAACAAATCCCAACAAAAATTCACATACCAAAAAAGTCCCTAGTGACATTTTTTATATAATTTCTATTGAAAAAAAAAATCTAGATTTAAAAATTTTGTTGTAAATATAATACTTTTTCTATTCTAAATGATTTAATCTTTGTACACTTAGAGACTTGAGTTTGAAACAAAATCTAAGTCTTTAAATTTTGTTGTCAATATAACACTTCTTATTGTAAAAAAAAAAAAAAAAAAAAAATATATATATATATATATATATATATATATATATATATATATATTCTGTTGTGAATGATCAAGTTTTTAAATTTTGTTGTAAATATAGAACTTTCTATTGTAAATATACCACTTCATGTTGTTAATAGAATAATATCAAAAAAGTCTTTAGGGACTTTAGTGTAATTTGGTGATTTTAAGGGACTTAATTGTGTTTATTTGTCTTGTTTGGGACCTGCACATGATTTTCCCAAAAAACATTATCCTAGATTTTTGTGAATGATGTAATACATTGGGTTGCGATTAGTGAAAGAAACAATTTTAACTATTTTATTTTATCATTTGATGTGATTAAGGAGACATTTAGGGAACTTAATTTTGGATCTTGTTTGAAGGAAACACCTTCCAAGGTAAATATTTTGGCAGGGTCATTGGATTCACTTGCTATCTCTACTTGTTACTCAGTCTAACGAGACATTTTTTTTTTTTTTTTTTTTGGTATTTGGGTGATGAAAAACTATGGTGTTGTTGAATCGGGGACAGAAATGTTTTGTTTTAATTAGCCTTATAGACTTGCTTGGGACCGTAGAAGTATTGTATTGTATTAATCAATGTGATTATGTGAATTTAACAGCGTCCTTTAGCCTTGCTTGGGACCGTCGTTTGTTCTGGTTTGATTTTAAAGAAAGCATTTTCCTTAAAAGGTACTACCTATCTTCTTGTAAATAAATCATCTTTTTTCCATCCCCTTTTTCCTCTTTATGTTTTATTAATGTGTTTAATTTCTTTTGAACAGGTATAATGCGTGCCTGGTGGCAATCCCCACACAGAAGTTCAAACAAAGAAAAATATGTTAAAGCCAAGTCTCAGCAGATTCCGCCAGAAATTTTGGAGAAAATTTTTCAGAGATTGCCGGTAAAATCATTAGTCAAATGCACTTGTGTTTGCAAAGATTGGAAGTCTATAATCACTGATCAAGCCTTCATGCTTGCTCATATTAGTTATAGAGCTAACGCCAACAGTAATGTCAATGACTCTCTCTTCCTTCAATACCAAGCTATATCCTATGCTACCGAACAAGAAATAGCATGGAGGCACAATCTGTCCGTACGTTCCAATGATAAAGAAGCTAGTGGCCAAGCAATTATAAGAACATCACTAAGGAATAATATGTATGTGGTTGGCAATTGCAATGGGTTAGTATGTTTGGTTAAGTATTCAGAATCACGGGGGTTTGATGGATTTATAATTATGAACCTGTCTATCCAAAAACATGTGGTACTTCCCAAACCTGAAGAAACAACGACCTTTAATGATACTTGGGATGGTCGTTTGTTTGGGTTTGGTTTTGATTCGAGGAACAAGGACTTTAAGGTTGTTATGCTTGTCGTTAGCTTCTCCATGGGACAACAACACCTTCCTACACGTGTTGAGGTCTACTCTCTTGCAACTGGTCAATGGAGAAGCATCACTGACGGAGTTCCTTCAATTTGTTTTTGTTCCTATGGGAGGCCCAAATATGATCTAACGCACGTGAATGGTGCTCTACATTGGATTTCTTGTGCAAGTTGTAAAAACCAACATCGTAGTTGTATATCAACATTTGATTTGGCTGAGGAGAGATTCGGTGAAATATTGCTACCTAATTTTTGGGATGAGCTATGTTTTACTCCATATCTTTTGGTCAGAGGAAGTTGTCTTGCTTTGGCTTATAACAAATATTCAGATGGACTTATCACATATATTGTGCGTGTAATGAAAGAGTACGGTGTTACGGATTCGTGGGATTTGGTTTTTTGTGTGTGGTCAATGCAATATCCAGGCGTTAGAAGGATATTGGCTCTCACGAGCTCTGAGAAAATGGTGGTAGAAACTTTTGATAATAGGGTACTTTTATTGGATTATGATTTGAACAGTGAAACAGTCCTAGTTCTTAGACAGCAGGTTGGTTTTGCTTCAGATCATGTGGAGAGTTTGTTTTTGATCAACCATAAGGAAAATAATGCCTATGACAATAACGAAGGCATTCTTGATGTTCATTTTGTTTCGTAAAAATAATGTAATGTTGTCAGTTTTTATGGGTAATTTTTAAATAAAAATTCTATATCGCCCTATATGAATATAAATATGATAAACTTATTAGTTTCGGTTCTATTTTCGCGCACACACGTATATATGAAAATAATCACTCCCAATCCTTATTTTCTAAGACGATTTAATAAATTCATACTACTTCTTTCCACACACAAAAATATCATACTATTTCTCTAAAAATATATGATTCTCTCGGATTTGGCTTGTATCCTTTTCTTTTACTATTCACATCTTTTACTCCTGTATCATTGGATCAAGATCCAATGATACACATTTAATATATCCAATGATACACATTTAATATTTTCTTCTCATTGTTCTCTCTACTCTTTTTATAAGAGGAGAAAAAATATTAATAGCATTAAATGTGGATCATTGGATCTTAATAAAGAGGGTAAAGGATGAGAACGGACAGTAAAAGAAAAGGATACAAGCCAAGTCCGATTCTCTCACGAACGGAATCTATTTTTTCAAATTCAACTATATCTCCTGTCAATCCTATCTTATATTTTTTTTCCTTTAAACTAACTCCTCATTTTTTTCCTATTTGATCTAAAACGGCTAATCATATATATGTTTCTATCCTTATGATCTTCCCTCTCTAAGTTCCAAGTTCACAGGCTTTGTAAAAGACTTTTATTTGAGTTTTGATAGTTTCAAATTTTTTTTTTTTTAAAAAAATCGGTCGAGAATTGGCTGATGTATCTACTTTTTAGGAGTTATACAGTTTAGAAATATAAAACCTTTATATTTCATAAAATATTTATTTAAGATTTGATTGTTACAAAATGTTTATATATTTTCAATTTGGAATTCCCTCTTTTTCCCATTAGTTTTATGTGCAATTTTAAATTTAACAATTTTCCGGTGTATCATAACAACTTCATTATGTTTATAATTAAATTATTTTTAAATCAATTGGGAATTTGCCCATACCTTCATTTTTGGGAGTTTATAAAAGTATTAACTTTACCTTGATTAGAATTTAATTCTTTTTGTGAAAGATAATTTCTTTTAGCTTTTTTATTTTTTTAGTATTTAATTTTATATTTATATTGATTTTGAGGAGTGAGTCTCATAATACACGTATATAATATAAAACTCTAACAAAGTACCCTATAAATTATAAATATAACTTATTCTTCATAGGATAAGATATTGTCACTACCAATTTTATGTCACTACCAAGTCACTACAACTTTTTCACTGTTGGATCAAAATCTTAATAGGAGAGAGAAATAATAAATGTAAATAAAATTTAGATCCAATATATATATATATATATATATTATATATATATATATATATATATATAATTTTTTTTTTTTGAAATGTGTTTAGTTTTGTGCGTTGGTGAATAAAGTTTATTTAATTTTTCAGATTATATAAATCAAGGAACAAAAACTCAATGATGTAAGTGAAATAATATCTAGATTAGTAACTAAATGATATATTAATCATATGATTAATTGATTATATATGTTCATGACTTGAAGTCACTGAAAAATAACAGGTGAAAAATTAAAGATCATGTCATGCATAGATGATTTTGACGGTTTTAATTTTAATGACAATAAAATTCAATTTTTTTTTTTTTTAAAAAATACAATGTGGAGAGATAGAAGGGAGACTATAGAAATTTTGATCAAGGATAATTTAATATTTTTAAATTAATTTGTTGAAATTCGGTCCTGATAAATAATTAAGATCATCTACAATAAATATTAGTTTTTATTGGTCATTCTACATAAATTTCCCTTCAACAAATTCGTGATTTTACCACAGGTCACTTTTTCTCCCAAAAGCGATATCTACTGTTGAGCAACAACCTACTACTCGTTATGCCAAAATTTCAGCACAACTTTTTAATTTACCGTTGTCGACAGTAATCAAGAAAAAAACAGGAAAAGAAGAGATTAAGGGATATAACTACGATGTTTTGAAAAATACATGTCATATTAAACAAATTAACTAACATAATTAATCTAATCAAATTTAAAAAATATGTTTCATGTTAAAGATAAGAGGGAATATAGGATTCCGGTGACACTCCAAAACCGTGAATTTCATATAGTTTATCCTACTTTTGAGAATTTGAGGCAAAATAAAATATCTCTCACATCATCCACATGTGTGAGTAACTAACCTTATCATACATGAAGTCATATTTTAATTTCACTGATTGTATCAAAAAAAAAAAAAAAAAAAAAACCTCACTGATTCCGAAATTATGTTTGATTGGAGGGGTTATATACGCATCTTAAATTGGATTATTCAGACTTAATTCTTAAATATACTGGATGGATTTGAAATATTTTTTATTACTTCTTAAGGAATCAAAATTAAGAAAATTAATTTATTAACTGATATTCGTTGTTTATATCAATATAATTTGTTTGCCTTGAAGCTCAATTTAAGCTGATAATCATGACACCCTACTTGTTCGGATCTTCCATTATTTTTAATAAATTCATACTACTTCTTTCCACACACAAAAATATCATACTATTTCTCTAAAAATATATGATTCTCTCATGATATGCATCTAAAATAATGGAATCTATTTTTTCAAATTCAACCATATCTCCGGACGACTCCGGTCAATCCTATCTTATTTATTTATTTTTTCCTTTAAACTAACTCCTCATTTTCTTCCTGTTTGATCTAAACGGCTAATCATATATATTTTTCTATCCTTATGATCTTCCCTCTCTTGTTTCGGCTGCAGAAATTTGTTTCTCTACCATTCTTTCTTTAGTTAATGAAGGCCATGTCTAACCATTCACCTCAACAAATTTGGGAGTACATTCTTCAAAAACTGCCATTCAAGTCTATGGTGAAATGCATGTCCGTCTGTGAAGTCTGTAAATCCAAATCACCGATCTTGACTTTGCATCTACCAACCTCATCAAACGTACCCTATTTTAAGGTATGTACTACGTACAATTAAGGAAGGCATATTACAATATTCTTCCAGGCAATGGCATTCATCTTGACAAGTATTACTCACTAACCAGTTCAGCTAATCATCATCAAAGTAATCTCTCTGTTTTGAAATTCTCGTCCACTGAATATTTTTGCCACCAATTAAGTCGCCATAAGACATTAATTGGCTCTTGCAACGTCTGGTTTGTCTTGCTGACCAATATCCAAATGGTAGCGTTGAAGTTATTATATGCAACCCATCTATTCAAAGATATGTTATTTTCCAACAGCCGAACCTACAGGCATAATTATGGGACTTGGGTATCACAAAAAGCCTCTGTCTTTTGGGGTTTGGTTATGATTCTAAGAACAAGGATATCAAGGTAGTTAAAATTTTGGGATCTGGGTATGACACTGAGATTATTATTCCTCAAGCTGAGGTTTCTCTCTTTCTTCTTCTTCCTCCTTTTCATGGAGAAGCATAATTTGTTATGGAGCTCCTCCATTTGTCATTCATGAGGAAAAACAATGGGAAAATGATAGCCAGGTCCCAAAGACCATAAAAAATTACAAAAAAATCCCAACAAAAATTCACATACTAAAAAAGTCCCTAGTGACATTTTTGATATAATTTCTATTGAAACAATCTAGTTTTAAAAATATTGTTGTAAATATAGTACTTTTTCTATTCTAAATGATTTAACCTCTGTACACTTAGGGACATGAGTTTGAAACAAAATCCAAGTCCTTAAATTTTGTTGTGAATATAACATTTCTTATTGTGTGTGTGTATATATATATATATATATATATATATATTTCTGTTGTGAAAGATCAAGTTTTTATATTTTGTTGTAAATATAGAACTTTTTATTGTAAATATAGCACTTCATGTTGTTAATAGAAATAATATCAAAAAAGTCTCTAGGGACTTTAGTGTAATTTGGTGATTTCAAGGGATCTAATTGTGTTTATTTGTCTTGCTTGGGACCTGCACATGATTTTCCCAAAAAACATTACCCTAGATTTTTGTGAATGATGCAATACATTGGGTTGCGATGAGTGAAAGGAACAATTTTAACTATTTTATTTTATCATTTGATGTGATTAAGGAGACATTTAGGGAACTTAATTTTGGATCTTGTTTGAAGGAAACACCTTCCAAGGTAAATATTTTGGCAGGGTCATTGGATTCACTTGCTATCTTTACTTGTTACTCAGTCTAACGAGACTTTTTTTTTTTTTTTGGTATTTGGGTGATGAAAAACTATGGTGTTGTTGAATCGAGGACAGAAATGTTTTGTTTTAATTAGCCCTATAGACTTGCTTGGGACCGTAGAAGTATTGTGTTGTATTAATCAATGTGATTATGTGAATTTAACAATGCCCTTTAGCCTTGCTTGGGACCGTCGTTTGTTCTAGCTAGTTTGATTTTACACAAAGCATTTTCCTTAAAAGGTACTACCTATCTTCTTGTAAATAAATCATCTTTTTTCCATCCCCTTTTTCCTCTTTATGTTTTATTACTACGTTTAATTTCTTTTGAACAGGTATAATGAGTGCCTACACTACTACAAAAAACGGATTTTGCGTTTCAAAAAGACGTCCTATTTTAAAAAAAAAGGGAGTAAAAAATAAAGGCGGTGGCATTTTTGTAATTATATGTGATAAAAATCCTGCCTTTTGGAGTCTAAATTTTAAACTTAGACTCCAAAAATGTCTCTCGTGGGCCCCACACAACCCCCTGCTACACCACGTGATACCCTGCTGTACGATGTGACCTGCTTTTCTGTTGTACGACATGGCTTTTGGAGTCTAATTTTAAGACTTAGACTCCAAAAGTCATGCCTTTTGGAGTCTAAGTTTTAAACTTAGACTCCAAAAGTCTGTAGCGACAGACCACGTGGTGTAGCAGGAGGTTATGTGGGGCCCGCGAGAGACACTTTTGGAGTCTAAGTTTAGAACTTAGACTCCAAAAGGCATGCCTTTTAGAGTCTAAGTTTAAGACTTAGACTCCAAAAGCGTAACTTTTGGAGTCTAAGTTTAAGACTTAGACTCCAAAAGCATAACTTTTGGAGTCTAATTAATAAACTTAGACTCCAAAAGTTATGCTCTAAGTTAAATATTCCACCTTTTTCACATCCCGCGTCAAAAGTTCCTCAGTTTTCATATCCCGCCTGCCATTGACGGACCTACATTGGTTTTTGTGGGTGCAAGTGCACCCATAAATTTGAAGGAGATATTTTTTTTAAAAAGGGACTTTGTAATAAGTTGTCTAGGTGGTATGGTAGTAATTTCACTAGTCCCATACAGATCCTGTATTCAAACTCATGCATGGACAATTTTCTTACCTATTTTTAATATCTTATCACATATGAGAAATCATAATAATTTTTGCTTGCATGTTGCTTTGGAATTTGATTGTGTAACATCTGAGTATCTGTATGCCATGGGATTAGAGTATATTGTTCTATTTAAATTGATTTCCTCGAAAATATTTTTCAATTGAACCCAATTTCTGATCCTAAATTTTACGAAGGTGTGGGTTGCTTTTTATCCTCCTTAAAAAAAAATTCTCCCAAATCCCACTATTAATTGTGCACCCACAAACATTACATCCTGGGTCCGTCACTGCCGCCTGCTGTGACCCTTTCACTTTCATTATCATTTCACGTTTCATTTTCTTTCAGATCTATAGCGTTCATGACCCACCACGCCACCGGAGACAACGGCGGCGGCGGTGGCGACCTCCCTCTCCATCCGTTACAGCGACAACGTCTCTTGGTTGCAGATCTACAGATTTGGGTTGCAATAGCTTCAACGGTTGACAGATCCGTCGACGAGAAGGCACGGCATTGCCAGATCGAGGTTAAGTGCAACTTGGATTTTCCTTTGTTTCAAAATCTTCATGGTTCTAGCCCTCCGTCTGGGTGTCTATTCGGTCGACCTCCGTTCTCCGATTTTATGTGTGTAGATCTGATTAAAGTTTCTGATTTTGTGTCTGTAGATCTAATATTATTAATAGTTTTTAGTTCGATTTGCCTTTTTTCATTTTGAAATTTCAAGCCGTCAAGCATTGATATTATTGATTTAAGTTTCTGATTTTTTGTAGTCGATTGTTGCTTCTGGTAATCTATATTCTTCTTATCTAGCTAGTTGTCGGTTCTTCTTGGTAGCTGCAGGTTGCCTACATCCCGAACCTAAGCAGGTTCGGGGTTCTTTTTTTTTTTTTTTTTAAATACTTATGGAGTCTAAGAAATATTTAGACTCCGTAAGTCTCAACTTTTGGCGTCTAAGAAATATTTAGACTCCGTAAGTCTCCGCTTTTTGCGCCCCCCAGATAGACGTTCTCTCGGAAAAGGACTCCAAAAGTACAAAAAATAGAACTCCGTATCCCTACTTTGTAGTATTGCTGGTGGCAATCCCCGCACAGAAGTTCAAACAAAGAAAAATATGTTAAAGCCAAGTCTCAGCAGATTCCGCCAGAAATTTTGGAGAAAATTTTTCAGAGATTGCCGGTAAAATCATTAGTCAAATGCACTTGTGTTTGCAAAGATTGGAAGTCTATAATCACTGATCAAGCCTTCATGCTTGCTCATATTAGTTATAGAGCTAAAGCCAACAGTAATGTCAATGATTCTCTCTTCCTTCAATACCAAGTTATATCCTATGCTACCGAACAAGAAATAGCATGGAGGCACAATCAGTCCGTACGTTCCAATGATAAAGAAGCTAGTTGCCATGCAATTATAAGAACGTCACTAAGTAAAAATATGTATGTGGTTGGCAATTGCAATGGGTTAGTATGTTTGGTTAAGTATTCAGAATCATGGCGGTTTGATGGATTTATAATTATGAACCTGTCTATCCAAAAACATGTGGTACTTCCCAAACCTGAAGAAACAATGACCTTTAATGATACTTGGGATGGTCGTTTGTTTGGGTTTGGTTTTGATTCGAGGAACAAGGACTTTAAGGTTGTTATGCTTGTCGTTAGCTTCTCCATGGGACAACGACGCCTTCCTACACGTGTTGAGGTCTACTCTCTTGCAACTAGTCAATGGAGAAGCATCACTGACGGAGTTCCTTCAATTTGTTTTTGTTCCTATGGGAGGCCCAAATATGATCTAACGCACGTGAATGGTGCTCTACATTGGATTTCTTGTGCAAGTTGTAAAAACCAACATCGTAGTTGTATATCAAAATTTGATTTGGCTGAGGAGAGATTCGGTGAAATATTGCTACCTAATTTTTGGGACGAGCTATGTTTTAGTCCACACCTTTTGGTCAGAGGAAGTTGTCTTGCTTTGGCTTATAAAAAATTATTACCTGGACTTGTACTCACATATATTGTGCGTGTAATGAAAGAGTACGGTGTTGTGGATTTGTGGGATTTGGTTTTTTCTGTGTGGTCAACGCAATATCCAGGCGTTACAAGGATATTGGCTCTCACGAGCTCTGAGAAAATGGTGGTAGAAACTTTTGAAAATAGGGCACTTTTATTGGATTATGATTTGAACAATGAAACAGTCCTAGTTCTTGAACAGCAGGTTGCTTTTGCTTCAGATCATGTGGAGAGTTTGTTTTTGATCAACCATAAGGAAAATAATGCCTACGACAATAACGAAGGCATTCTTGATGTTCATTTTGTTTCGTAAAAATAATGTAATGTTGTCAGTTTTTATATTGAACTTCAAATGCTTTTATATTAATATTTTCTCCGACTATACTTAGGTCATGTAAACTAAATAATCTGAATATTGTGTGTCGTGTTCATATACAAACATTATATTTATATATATACAAGATAAGAGAACCTTAATAGTAATGGCTCATAATGACTATTAATGGAGATTATCCGTAATCCCTACAAATCAAGGATTCCTATAAATCAGGGATTCCTAACATTCCCCCTCAAGTTGGAGCATATATGTTTATCACATGTCCAATTTGTTACAAAGGTGCTCAACCTGTATCCCATTTAAGGCTTTCGTTAAAAGATCTACTAGCAGTTCATTTGATTGCACATACCCTGTAGATACAACATTTTCTTTTATCTTGTCACAGATAAAGTGACAATCGATTTCAATATGCTTTGTATGTTCATGGAATACAGAGTTTGATGTTATATGGAGTGCTGCTTTATTGTCACACCATAGTTTCGCAGGCAATACTGTAATAATGCCGATTTCCTTCATGAGTTGAAATACCCACACAATTTTTTGCACTGATTGTGACATGGCTCTGTACTCTGCTTCTACACTTGATTTTGACACAATGCCTTGCTTTTTACTTCCCCAAGATATCAACTTTCCACCAACAAATACACAGTAACCTGTAGTGGAGCGTCTTGTGGCCTTAGATCCTGCATGATCAACATCACAAAAGCATTCGACTTTAGTATGCCCATAATCTATATAGAGAAGGCCATTACTTGGGGAACCTTTCAAATAGTGCAAGATATGCTCTAAAGCTTCCCACTATGCCAGTGGGAGATGCCATGAATTGGCTAAGTACACTGACTGAAAAGGTTATATCAGGGCGAGTTACTGTTAAGTAATTCATCTTCCCAACAAGTCTCCTATATCTCTCAAGAGATGCAAATGGCTTTTGTTTCTCTGGATCAATCTTCTTGTTTAGGTCATTAGGAAGTTCATCAAACATGGTATCACTAAGATCCAGGAACGGATTAGGAATCATAGGAATGTTACTTGATGCAGCTCCAAGCTTTCTAGTCTCCTTTAACAGATCAAGAACATATTTCCTTTAAGTCAAAAGGATGCGCTTCTTGCTTCTCAAGACTTCAATACCAAGTAAGTACTTCAACGATCCTAAATCTTTCATTTGAAAGTGGGAGTTAAGAAAGACCTTAAGCTTTAAGATGACAGCGATGTTACTCCTACTATTCATAATATCATCGATATACACTGCTAGAAGAATCATTCCTACATCAGACTGTTGGTAGAACACAGAATGGTCACTCTTACTTTGGTTTAAACCGAACTTCTTGATCACACCACAAAACCTATCGAACCAGGCACGAGGGCTTTGCTTTAAACCATACAATGACTTTTGAAGATAACATACTTTCCTATGCTCCCCCTGAGTAACAAACCCAAGGGGTTGCTCCATATACACCTCCTCAAGAAGATCACCATTCAAAAATACATTTTTAACATCCAACTGATGCAAATCCTAGTGATAGGTGACAACCAAACAAACAAGGAGACAGATGGAATTAAGCTTAACCACAGCGATGAAAGTTTCAAAGTAATCAATGCCATAAGTTTGAACATATCCTTTGGCAACAAGACAAGCTTTCAACTGATCTAAGGAACTATCAACTTTAGTCTTCACAAAAAATACCCATTTACAACCAATATCCTTCTTCCCAGAAAGTAGATCAACAAGGGTCCAGGTACCAACCGTTTCAAGGGCCATCATTTCTTCTTCTATTGCTGCACGCCAACCAGGGTGAGTCAAAACTTGGTGAAGGGTAGTAGGGGTAGAAATGGACTCAAGGGTGGTCACCAGGGAATAGGAAACAGGGGACAATCGCTGGTAGGACATAAATGAGGAGATAGGATAAATACAATCAACATATCACTTGGGAGGACAGGAAGGACGGGTACCTTTGCGGAGGGCTATAGGGAGGTCAACAGATTGGTCAACGACAGAGTCAAGAACAAGGGGGTTAGGAACGGGAGTGACAAGGGAGGGGGTCGCAGGCTTAGGGACCACAATGGCATGAATGGAATCCGTTGGCGAAGCAGTCATTAGCGGAGGCGGAGGAATGGCAATATCAGCATCATCAAGAAGATTAGGGGCCAGAGCAACTGCTGGGACTGGTGAGAGAGGAACACAATAAACTAGAAGATCATCAGGTTTATCAATAACAGAGAATGGCTCAGATAAGTTCGAAGACTTGAAGAAAGACAAAGACTCATGAAAAGTCAAATCAATGGACACAAGATAACGTTGGAGGTTAGGAGAGTAAGACCGATAACCTTTCTGAACTCGAGAATAACCAAGAAAGACACATTTCAAAGACTTGGGGTCAAGTTTACTAACACTCAGACAGACATCCCGAACAAAGAAGACACAACCAAAAATTTTGGGATCAACCGAAAACAACTTAGAGGTGGGAAACATAATAGAATATGGCATGGAACCACTAAGGACAGTCGAAAGCATGCGATTGATGAGGAAACAAGTAGTAGTCATGGCATTGACCCAAAACGATTTTGGTAGACAAGAGTGAAACATGAGAGCACGGGTAGTTTCTAAGAGATGACGATTTTTTCGTTCAACAACACCATTTTGGGCAGGTGTATCAACACATGATGATTGATGAAGGATGCCATGACTATGCATATAATCAGTAAAGGGGGCAGAAAAATATTCTTTTGCATTATCACTTAGAAGAATTTTCACAGGGGTATTAAACTGTGTTTGAATTTCAGCACAGAAATGACGAAAATGAGTAAACAATGCAGAACGTTGTTTCATTAAGTAAAGCCAAGTAGTTTGGAAAATATCATCAACAAAGGTGACAAAGTATCGATAACCAGTCTGAGACAAAACTGAACAAGGACCCCAAACATCATAATGAACTAAATCAAAAGGGGATGTAGCTCGTTTATTGACTCAAGGTGCCAAATGAATACGATGGTGTTTGGAAAATTGACACAACTCACAATCCAAAGAAGACACAGACAAAAACTGAGGGTACAATCGTTTTAGGGAAGAAAGGGACACATGACCAAGACGACAATGGACTTCAAAGGGAGATGACCCACTAGTACAAGCAACAAAATGCGGCACCTGATCATCAAGGATGTAATGTCCACAGAACTTGTAGCCTCTACCAATAAACCACTTCGTCGACGAATCATGAATTAAACAATGGTCAGAGTATAGTGAGATATAACAGTTTAAATGACAAGTCAATTTATTGTGAGACAAAAGATTAAATGTAAGATTAGGAACATTAAGAACTGAAGAGAGGGAAATGGATGGTGTTAGTAAAACAGTTCTTGAACCAAGGACGTGGACCGAGGAACCATTGGTGACAAATATGGAAGATGGGTTGGCATAAGGGGCATATGAGAAAAATAAATGATGGTTACTTGTCATGTGGTCGATTACACCAGAATCAATAACCCACTTCATATGGGGAACCATTGTGCTTTGTACGTTATGGTACTTCCTAAAGAATTAATTAATAGAGAAAATAATAAGGTTATGTTTAAATTTTTGATGTTTTAATAATTAAAGGATATAGAGGTATAATTTGACTTAAAATTTAAAGCCTTAATATGATGCATAACCTAATACATTATTTGTCAAGTTTAGTGACCTAAATTAAAATTTGGGTAATTCAATATTCTTTATGAAGAATTTTCCCTAAAGAAAAACGTTGAGGTCATGTTTATGTAAAATATATAGTTAGTAGGTGCTGGTTTGCTTGTGTTCGGTGTGCTTTGTTTATGATTTTGGAAATCTAGTTCTCTTTTTTTTTTTAAAAAAAAAAATCCTATTTTATTTCGAACTATTCAGATTAAATTTTAATAGTTTATAATTATTTATAAAATAATTTATAATCTAATAATAATTGTTTATACGATAATTGAAATCAATATATTAGCCAGGAGATTAAGATTCAAGAGAGAATTGCTGGGAAATTTTAAAAGTATTTTATATATTTGATAGTTTCATCAAAGTCTTGGATGGATCTTTCATAAGGACCAAATTGTGCATTTGTGTTGCATGTAATTAGTTGTAACTGAAAGCTAATTAAGATTTGGAATTGATGAAATAAATTCCACAAAGCTTAAAAAAATATATCCGCAGAATTCGGAGGGGATCGAGAGGAATATCTAGACAATAATAAAAGATAGTGGAATATCTTTGAGCAAATGAAAACAATGGCAGTTTTTTTATAATCGCAATGTGATAATTTATAATTATAGTTATCACTACAAACTATATATTCAGTATTACGTAGTATATTATTCTACAAAGATTATTTTTTAAAAAAAATCAGATAAATCAAGGTAATCAGAAAATGTACAGTAACTTATATTCAGCTGTTATATAATATTTCAATCCGATTATTTATCTTCCAAAAATCATAACTTTCAATTATTAGTTGTCAAACAGTTCGTATAGAAAATTTAAATAAGAAATTCAATAAATCAATCAGATGTATGATCAATTACGTTATGTATTGACTAAGGAAAAGGAATAAATTTAAAGAAGATAATCTCATTATTATTAACCATGAGATAATTTATAGTTATGATATCTTAATATGATTTTCATTTATTTATTTTTTTATCTTTTAAAATATTAAGCAGGTCATCTATCTCATAATTAATTATTTGTTACAATTCTATGTGAATCATCACGATTTCGATATCAATAAGCATCAACAATATACATTCACATATATCAATGGTGCATAATAACATGCATACGATATCTCATCTTCACAGGAGCATCATAGCCTTTATTGAAGGAATTTTCACTTGGCAAGCAGCACCATCTTTATATACTAAGAGACAATATCTGAGAAAAGTACCTAGATTAAAAGACGACTGAACAATTATCAATCTATAATTTCTTACGCTTTGATACTTCTTTGGTTGTTTTCTTTGAAACAATTATATATGAATATAACTCTGTTTTGATAGTTTTAATCCTTTTTTTCCCCTTTTGTTGCGTGGCTAAGTTATTGTATAACAATGACTCCGTATTTTCCTAAAGAAATTTCGGACATCATTTTTCAGAGGCTACCCATTAAATCTCTAATCCATTGCATTTCTACCTGCAAATATTGGAGATCTGTCATCACTAATCAATCCTTCATCCATTCTCATCTTAGTTATAATTTACAATCAACGGACAACAACAACAACGGGCTTTTCTTTCTTCAATATGCCTCTACAAAAGGGCTGACTTGTTGGAATCTTGAGTTTGAGTAATTTTACTCAGTATATTTAGATGATAAATTAGTTGATCACCTCACAATTTCCAAGTTCATCAATCTACTTATGGGTTGACCATGGTTGGCACTTGCAATGGGCTTAGTGTGTTTCGCCGATTATTATTCAGTATTATCGAACGATCCCATCACTTTCATAATCACGAACCCATCTATTCGAAAATATGTTGTGCTTCCTGAAAGAGATTTGTCGTGTCCCTCAAAATAATCAGATTCAATAAAAGATTTGCAGTAATAGGAAACCTAGTCGTTTTCCCAAAGAATTTGCAGCGTTTCTGAATGGACAACGAAACAGAAACAGTAAAAGGGGGGGGGGGGTTTGGTTCAAACAGAATAAAAATGAAATTTTAAAGAAACAGAACGAAATATTCAGAAGCAGTTTAAAAGCGATCAACCCAATGTTCAGATTCCAGAGACTCCCATCATTGAACCAAATATAAATAACTCACATTTGGCTCTGGACGAACCGAGATCTCTGCATTCACCCAGAAAATCCCTCGACTAGACGATCGCCTAGAATATGTCCGAACAGCGGCGTCCCACTGTGTGATCGCATAGCAAAACTTAAAACCTAGTTCGAACTCAGTCCTTGGGATAAACCAAACCGAATATTAAATCTAATATTCGAACTATTTCCAGAAATCGGATCCGATAAGATGAAAATAGAAACGAGTTAAATTACCGAATAAGCACAAGTTCTCTGGATGAATCATGGAATCCTCACGTTAGGTTAACCACAGAAGTTTAGCTAAGCATGGCTAAGCAAAACGCAGAAGAAAAGATGAAGAAGAATGTGAAGAACAACTCAAAGAAAATTAAACTTTTGTCTTTTCAATCCAAAACTATCTAAAACGTGTATGTATGAATGTTGGCGCCTGACCTAACTAAATAAACCCTAGCTGACAAAATGAAATGGGCTTTACAAGTTTGGTCCAAAACAGAAATAAAATAAAATTAGATTGTAATTACAAAATTTGAGCAAAATAAAAATCCAGAAAAATGGGTCTATCTTTAGCTCCAATTTCGTCCATCTTCTTGTCCGAATCAGCCTCCGAGTCTTCATAACAATTGTAGCTCTCTGAATCATCTAAAAAAGGAAAGAAGAATCAAGCTAATCGAGTATTTAGATAAAAAATTATGGCGAAAATACTAAATCATTGTAAATCTGGAATTTAATCATAAAAATGAATTAAATCCAATTAAAAGCTCAAAACTCAATTAAGTAACAAAATCCATTATTTATTAACCAAACAATCCTAAATTTATTCACCAAGAGGTACAAATAAGTGTAATAATATTCAATTATCACTTCCCAAATCTGTTGCAACTTTAGAATCCAAGACACCAGAGGCGGAGTCAGGATATAAAATTAGGGGGGCGAAAATTACAAAATAGAATTCAATGGAGTCTGCACTTGAAATTAGGAGGCGAAAATTATAGAATTTGACCCATAATTTTATGAAATTATATTTAGCCTCAAAAAAGTTTCAATATGTTCACTTTAGTCTTCTCTAAAAGTTTGATATAGGAACTAAAATGAAAATGTTCAAATATTTATGAGGCTACAATATAATTTCCTACATGTATGGGTAAAATTATGTAATTTTAGGGGGGGGTGGGGGCCACCCCTAGCGCCCCCCCCCCCCCCCCAAAAAAAAAAAGCCTATGTGCAAGAACAAGCAATAACCATAGGCACAATACGTATAAACTAAAGCTGATAGAGTAATAGGACCCATTGTGTATAATAGCCCAATAGGCTTTATGTGAAAGGCAAGAACTGTACAGATGGCTTACATTGTATATTTTAGGGTTTTAACCCTTCTATATATAGTACATCATCAGGAGGGCAAATTATGCCACTCTTTACACAAATACAATAGTCTCTATTTTATCTTGGTATCAGAGCTACTAAGGCTGGTAGCCATGGTAGAATGCACAACCCAAGAATCCTCATCAGTTCCTCACACAGAAAAGAGCTCTGAAGCTACATCTCTCATCTTTGCTGCCTCTCTTTCAAAATTACCAGCTACCAATAGCATTTCCCAAAGTTGTTCTGTCAAGATGGATGGAACAAACTTTTTTGTTTGGCAAACCCGTGTCCTGCCCATTATCAAGGGCCACAAGCTTGAAAGCTTTCTAACTGGTTCAAAGCCTTGCCCTCCTCAGTTCACTGTTGTAGATGGCAAAAGCACACTCAACCCAACTTTTGAAGATTGGGTTGCTGCAGATCAGCTAGTATTTGGCTGGCTCTTGAACACCATGACACTAGAAGTGTCTTCCCAAATGACTGAGGTCTCCACTGCAGCTGGACTCTGGGTAGCAGCAAAAGAAGTTGCTAGTGCACAAACCAAATCAAGGGTTCTCATGCTCAAATCTGATTTCCAGCGCACAAGAAAGGATTCCATGAAAATGAAGGAATATCTTACCAAGATAAAGAGTTTTTCTGAGCAACTTTCACTTGCTGGTTGCTTTGTTTCTTTGTCTGATCTATTTATTCAGATCCTTGTAGGTCTTGATGCTGAATACAACCCCATAGTTGTGCAGCTGAGCAAGGACCTTGATGAACTCAGCTGGATTGGCTTTCAGTCCTCTCTCTTAACCTATGAAAATAGAATGGAGCAGCTCAATCAATTGTCCAAACTCTCAGTTTCCAACAGCTATGTAAATTATGTTGTTCAAAACGTTCACCTACCAAAAACTGGAGTGGAAATCGCACTTTCCGTGGTAATCGAGGAAGAGGAAGAAGAGGTTATGGCAGAAGAGGAGGAACCAGCAACTACAATGCTAATTTTAATGCAAACAGACCCAAATGTCAGTTGTGTGATCGTTTTGGTCATGAAGTTCAAACTTGCTTTTACAGATATGATAAGTCATTTACCAAACTTGGAAAACAGAGATACAACTCAGCAGCTACCTCCAACTCCAACAACGAAGATCTGGCGTATTGGGCTACTCCTGAATGCGTTGATGATGATGCTTGGTTCCTGGACAGTGGAGCAACTAGTCATGTTACTAATGATGTTAATCGCATTGATCATCCCACCAATCCCAAAGGTAAAATAAATCTGGTAGTTGGTAATGGTCACAGACTTACTGTAGAAAAAGTTGGATCCTCTACCTTATCTCATCTGAATGATAGCACAGCCAAGCTGAACAATATTCTATATTCACCTGAAATTAAAAAGAACTTGTTGAGTGTTTACAAAGTGGCAAATGACAATAATGCTGATATTGTATTTAACAATAGTGGGTTTTCTATGAAGGAACAACAAACAGGGAAGACACTGCTGGAAGGGGTTCCCACTGATGGAGGAATGTTTAAAGTTTCCAAAGGACTCTCACAAGGAAAAGAAAACGACAGTAAACACAACAGCACTAATTGTGTGTTTTCTATTAAGAAAGAAGCTGTTAACACAGCATTTACTCATTCTAGCATTAGTAGAAATTTACTGCATTGTAAACTTGGACATCCTAGTGATAGGGTGCTTAATCAAGTGATTAGTGATTGTAATCTCCAAACTAGTAAAAATGAAGATACGTTTTGTGAGTCGTTCAAGTTTGGAAAATCACACTCTCTTCCTTTTAAATCCTCTCAATCACAAGCCACTAAACCCCTTGAATTAATTCACACAGATCTATGGGGACCTGCACCTATGCATTCCTTTAATGGTTTTCGCTACTACATTCTATTTCTTGATGATTACAGCTGATTTTCATGGATTTTTCCACTAGAAACCAAAGATGAAGCATTAAATGTGTTTTTTCAGTTCAAGAAGCTTGTTGAGAATCAATTTAAAAGCAAAATCAAAATACTCCAAAGTGATTGGGGTGGAGAATATAGAAGTTTTTCAAGTATTTTACAAGATGCAGGAATACATTTCAAACACTCATGTCCACATACCTCCTCTAAAATGGAAGAGCAGAGAGAAAACATAGACACATAGTTGAAATGGGACTCAAACTGCTTGCTCAAGCAAAAATGCCTCTTCACTATTGGTGGGAGGCATTTCACACAGCTACAGCCCTAATAAATGTGTTGCCTACAAGTGTTCTAGGTGGAATTTCACCTCACTACAAGCCGTTTCAGAATGATCCAGATTACAGCAAACTTAAAGTGTTTGGCTCTACATGCTATCCTTGTCTAAGGCCCTATAACAAACACAAAATGGATTTTCGGACCACCAAGTGTGTTTTCCTAGGCTACAGCAACTCTCACAAGGGCTACAAGTGTCTTAGCTCTACTGGAAAAATTTATTTCTCTAGACATGTTCAGTTTAATGAATTTGATTTTCCTTTTGCTACAGGCTTTATTAATAAGAGATAGACAATTGAAGAAGAAATTTACTCACCAAACTTCCTTAATGTGTCATTACCTGAATTTGGACAGCAACTTTATTGCAAACAACCCTCACATCAGCAAGGAAATGTTGAACCAGACCCAGACTTATCAGTTAGAAGCCCCTCTGGTGAGTGTATGCACCTGGATGAGAACCCTGCAAACGAAGAAGAACAGTCAGTAACTCTTGATGAAGACTCCTCAGCCTCTTCAACACAACCAAATTCAACAGATCAGGAGGAAAATGATACTTCAAATCAACAAATCATAGTGAAAAATCAACACCCTATGATTACAAGAGGAAAAGCTGGCGTATCCAAACCTCAAGTACCCTACGTTGGCACTGTTACAATTGAAAACAATGCAGATTCAGTTCCTATTACAGTCAAAGATGCATTGAAGAGTCATGAATGGAGAATTGCCATGTAAGAGGAGTATAATGCACTGATTAAAAACAAGACCTGGAAGTTGATTCCCTATTCTGGACAAGGAAACCTAGTTGATTGCAAATGGGTTCTTAAAAGAAAGTTCAACTCAGATGGCTCATTTTAGAAACATAAAGTGAGACTCATAGCTAAAGGCTTTCAACAAAGCCCTGGTGTTGATTTTGATGAAACTTTCAGTCTTTTCTTAAAGTCATCAACCCTAAGATTTATTCTAGCTATTGCAGTCACACTCAACTGGCAAATCAGACAGATGGATATAAACAATGCGTTTCTTAATGGTGAGCTACAAGAGGCAGTTCTCATGAAACAGCTAGAGGGTTTCACTGACTCCAAATACCCTAATCATGTTTGTTTGCTGAACAAGGCATTATACGGACTCAAACAAGCACCAAGAGCCTGGTATGACAAGTTAAGAACAACCTTACAAGGTTAGGGTTTCACACATTCAAGGTGTGATCCATCTCTTTTCTTTGTAAGACATGAAAGATCTGTTATGTTTGTTCTTATTTATGTTGATGATATTATAGTAACCGGAAACTCAGTGAAATTGATTAACTTGTTTGTGGAGCAACTAAACAACAAATTTGCTCTAAAGGATCTAGAACACCTTCATCAATTCCAAGGAATTGAAGCTTATCGAGATGCAACTGGACTCTATCTGAAACAAGAGACTTATATACAGAATATTCTACACAGAAGCAACATGCATAATTCATCTGCTGTTCCTACTCCCATGGTTGTAAACAAGTATTTGTCAAAGACCGATGGCATACCACTCACAGATCCAACAAAGTACAGGAAAATCATAGGAGCTTTACAGTACTTGACTAATACCAGACCAGATATCCTCTTTGCTGTCAATAAGCTCAGTCAATTTTTGAGCTCTCCGAAGAGTGCTCACTGGCAGGCGTTAAAGAGAGTTCTCAGATATCTGAAGGGAACAAAAGACCTAGCTCTACACATCAAGCCGAGTAGTCAACTCACCTTACAGGGATTCTCAGATGCCGACTGGGCTGTTTGTCCAGACGATCGGAAGTCTACCGGAGGCTATTGTGTTTATTTCGGAGATTCTCTCATCTCATGGTCAGCCAAAAAGCAACGAGTTGTCTCCAGATCAAGCGCCGAATCTGAATACCGAGCCCTTGCCGACCTTTCATCGGAACTTTCCTAGATCCAGTCATTCATGGTAGAGATCGGTCTCCATCTCCGTGAACCATCGATAGCATGGTGCGATAACCTCAGTGCGACAGCGCTTGTGGCAAACCCAGTTTTTCATGCCAGATCTAAGCATATCAAGCTCGATGTACATTTTGTCAAAAATAGGGTACTTGACCGTGATTTGGAAGTGAAGTAATCCCTTTAGCAAATCAAATCGCAGACGTATTCACAAAGGCTTTGTCGCCTTCTCGTTTCTCTGAGTTCAAGGCCAAACTAGGAATAACCCGTTTACCAAGTCCTAGTCTGAGTGGACATGTAAAAGCAATCAACAGTCGGCCCATTCCTAGTTTGCATGGGGGTGTAAGAACAAGCAGTATCCATAGGCCCAATACGTATAAACTAAAGCTGATAGAGTAATAGGACCCATTGTGTATAACAACCCAATAGGCTTTATGTAAAAGGCAAAAACTGTACAGATGGCTTACATTGTATATTTTTGGGTTTTAACCCTTCTATAAATAGTACAGCATCAGGAGGGCAAACTATGCCACTCTTTACACAAATACAATAGTCTCTATTTTATCTCTATGCAAGACACAATATAATCCAGATCACACTATGTTTGGGTTTGGTTTTGATTATTCTAAGAGCAGGGATTTTATAGTTCCCAAAATTGTTTTTCACCAATTAGAAAGAGTTGCTCTACAAGTTGATGTATACTCTCTTACTACTGGTAAATGGAGAAATATCACCCACAAAGTTCCTTCCTTGTGTTTCAAATGGAGGCCAAATCGTCGAGTGTTTGTGAATGGCACGCTACAATATTGGATTGTTTACAGAGATCGTAATAATAATGGCCAAGTTCATGATTTTATATTATCTTTTGATTTGACTAAAGAGACATTTGGAGAATTGATATTACCATAATGCTTGAAATATTTGCCGAGTTCTATTCAATCTCTTTTAACAAAAGGCAATTCACTTGCTCTGGCTGAGTGTTCAAGGCTCAGCAGCAAGATTGAAGTATTTGTACGTGATGAAAGAATACGGTGTTGAGTTCATGGGATCTGATAGTTTCCATTGATTCAAGTCATTATGGAGACTATCATCAAGAGTACTAGGTATGAGGAATAATGGAGTTTTGGTGCTACAAACATTGGATCATAATATAATTTTATGGGATCCAAAGAAAGATTTGTGGAAGGAACTTGGACTTCTTGAGGAGGAATGTACTGTTAGTTTTCTTGGAGATCACATGGAGAGCTTGGTTTTGATCAGCCAAGAAAATAATGTTACTTTTAGCTGATTAGAGGTGTTATGGACTTAGGAACATGGGCCACGAAGCCCAATCCACTATGCCATCATCTACGACAACTACCCCCACTAAAGTCGTTACTAACAGCATATCCCGGGATTACAACCCACGAATAGCCGCGTATCTCGGACACGAATCCCAACTACCATTCCCTATAAATAGAAGATCGCTCCACTGGTGATCGGTACGGTGTATCAACTCATTTCCTTCCTCACCGAGCACACACCCCACACCCAGTGGCTAAACGCCGGAAGTTTATTCGAACTACGTTGGCTTTGATCCTTGACTCAAGGTACGTAGGCCCTAGGCATTGTTCCTAGTTCAAGCCATAATCCACACACGAACATTTGGCGCCGTTTATGGGGACCTGAAAAGGTCGACCACCAGGTTTTAAGGTCACGTATCAATGGCAAGATCAAAGAGGACTTTAACAACTCCAAATACTCAGGAGCCGAAGGAACACGGACAGCAAATAGAGCAAGCGAAGCAGCATGATCGTACCGACCCCGACATGGATCAAGTAATCGTGGAGACGGAAGCAGAATCGAACGCGGCCGACTCCGACATCCCACAAAATAACGTGTTAGAGCACGAGGAAACTCAAGCCCCTGAAGGAGGTGCACAGGAGGAAGTTCAGGTTATCAACCCAGACATTCTCTTGTTGCAGAATACAATAGGTTCCATTCTAAACAGAATGGAGGGAATGGAAACTCGCCACAACCTACAAATTCAAGAAAGCGCCCGAACGCACCAGGAAGAGATGGTCCGACGTGACGAGGAATGGAGGAACTTCTTCCAGCAATACGCCGAGCAAACTGACAAAAGGAATTCCGCAACCAACAGAGATGAGGCGGGGCCAAGTCAGGATGGCTCCCACTCCCATGATGCACAGTTGAGTAATGGGCGCGACAGAGACCGAAGTATAGACCGAGGGCAATCACGGGAAAATGACCGAGATGAGCGAAACAAACAGTTAGGCGATAATGGCCATCATGAAAGACAAGGCCGGACTGCCGGCACTCATGAAGAAACTGATAGACGAGATCTAGCGCTGACTAGGGCGCAGCAGGGGGGTCAACAACAGGGCAGAGACCCGAGTTCATCAAGGGATCGGATTACATCTTCATCGGACGATAATGACAAGGTGGTGACACCCTTTACCGACAAGATTATGACAACACCTTATCCGAAGCACCTCGACACAAAAGACTTCCCCAAATACGATGGCAGCCAAGACCCACAGATCCATCTCGAAAATTTCAAGATGGAAATCATGGTGAAGGGATACTTAGGACCGGTCGTACCGCGTCTGTTTGCAGGAACTCTCCGAGGGCCAGCACAGATATGGTTTAATAGTTTACCAACCGACTCAATACCAGACCTCAAAGATCTAGAAAGCAAATTTCTGCTTCATTTTGCCCCTAGTCGGAAACAACCCAAGACAGAGTTTCAACTCGACCAAATACGACAGGGACCCAGAGAAACTCTCCAAAAATATTTGGAGCGATTTAATAGTTCTGCTTTGCAAGTTCCCGGGTTGAAGGACGACGTGCAATTACACTGTGTGATGGCGGGCTTAGACAAGAGTTCACCATTGAAAAAGTCGATTATGAAGCGCCGCCCAGCATCATTGACCGAGTTCAGAGATCGCACGAAGCAGTATATAAAAATAGAGCAGATGGAGGCAACGAATCATACACCAGCCGGAGAATCCTCGAAAAGATCCTCTCCCCGTGGGAAGGATCGATACAATGCCGATAGGCAACGCGACCGAGGTAGGGACAGAAGACCTCGAGGAAGTCGGGCAGAAGGAAAATACGAAACATATGCGTTGCTGAAGGTGCCGCGAGCCCAAATTTGGAAAGAGGTCTCCTCAACTGAAATGAAGCATGTAGAACGACCACGGCCAATGCGAACGAACCAACCCTTAGACAAGTCCCGATATTGTGAATTTCACGACCAAAATGGTCACACGATCGAAGCTTGTTGGGATTTAAGGGATGCGATTGAAAAATTTGTGCGGGAAGGAAAACTCCATCGATACGTAATACAAACTCAAGGCCGACAAAACAAACGGCCAAACAGAAGTAGGAGCCCGCAGGAAGGGTGCAAAAAGCAACATGGGAATAACGATAAACGCAGCGATGGGGTCAAATTCCCAAAGTCGAAGTTTGTCTGCAGTGCGATCGTGGGTGGTTTTGGAGGAGGAGGAGACTCTTTCAACCAGCGAAAGAAGTATCTTGAGGAGATCATGTCGATTGCAGACCGACCCAAGTTCAAGAGAGGAAAGAAAAAAGATGAGCCAATATTGGGATTTTCGCAGGAAGACTTTGATGACGTTATACCCGGGCATAATGACGGCCTGGTGATCACGGGAGTAATCGACGACTGCCAAGTTAAGAAGGTGTTTGTCGACAACGGGAGTGCAGTAGATATCATCTTATGGGATGCATTCAAGCGAATGAGGCTAGACTCTAAGGATCCGAAACCATGTAGGACCACGTTGACCGGGTTCAACGGCGAAGATACCCGTCCTAAAGGATTCATTGATTTGAAGTTGACCCTGGGAACCAAAGAGGCTTTCAAGACAGAGATGGTTCGGTTTGTGGTAGCGGATTTCCCCTCACCTTATAATATGATCTTGGGGAGGTCGACTATTCACTCCTGGAACATGCTGGTGTCATAAAACCACCAAAAGTTAAAGTTCATCAACAAAAAGAATCAGGTGGTAACGATCAAAGGAGATCAAAAGGACTCCCGTAAATGCTATTTCGAGGCAGTCCAAGAAGGCAAATCGGCAAGTAAAGGAAAAGCGCGTAGCAGCGCGGTACAAGTAGTTGAGTTGGACCTGAGGGAGGAGGACAAGGCACGCAGAGCAGAGCTCGGCGAAGAGTTAATAGACCTCGTCCTAGGAGAAGACCCGGAACAAGTCACGAAAATAGGGAAAACGTTGAATCCCGAAGTTCGTGCAGAATTGTAGAAGTTTTTGAAGAATAACAGGTACGTGTTCGCCTGGAGACCGTCCGAGATACCGGGGATTGACCCCGAGTTCTGTTGCCATAGGCTGGCTATTCCACCAGGATCAGCGCCAGTAGCGCAGAAGAAAAGGAACATCGGTTCCGATCGAGGGAAGGCTTTAGACGACCACGTCCAAGAACTGCTCGAGGCTGGATTTATAAGGGAAGTACAATACACCACGTGGCTGTCCAATGTCGTCATGGTGAAAAAACCAAGTGGCAAGTGGCAGGTATGCGTGGACTACAAGGATCTGAATAGAGCATGCCCAAAGGACGCGTTTACTATGCCCAACATAGACCAGCTAGTGGACCAACCATCCGGGTTTTAGTTGCTTTCATTCATGGATGCATACTCGGGATATAACCAAATCGCTATGCACCCTGAGGACCAGGATAAGACTGCTTTCATCACTAATAGTGCTAATTACTGCTATAATGTGATGTCTTTTGGTCTCAAAAATGCAGGGGCAACTTACCAGAGGATGATGACTAAAGTATTCAAAGACTAGCTCGGGAAAAACGTGGAGGTATATATCGACGACATGATAGTCAAGTCAAAAGAGCAAAGCGGCCATGTCCAAGACCTCGACCAGACCTTTGAGAAGTTAAGGAGGCACAGGATCCGATTAAACCCGGCGAAGTGCGCCTTCGGAGTACCCTCGGGAAAATTTCTGGGTTTCTTGCTAACAAGCCGAGGCATAGAAGCCAACCCGGAGAAATGTAGAGCAATCCTGGACATGAAGGCCCCAACAAACAAGAAAGAAGTACAACAGTTGACTGGAAGGCTAGCGGCCTTGACTAGATTCTTGCCCAAGTCGGCCGAAAAGTCACTCCCCTTTTTCAAGCTGTTAAAGAAGCAAGCGTCGGGAGGATGGAATTCAGACTGTGAGGACGCCTTCGACAGGATTAAGCAGTGTTTATCTTCCCTGCCAGTGCTATCAAGACCAGAGCCTAATGAGAAATTAATTCTTTACTTATCAGTGGGAGAAGAAGCAGTAAGCGCGGTTTTGACAAAGGAAACCGGGCAGGAACAAAAGCCGGTATATTTCGTGAGTCGGGTCCTGCAGGGCTTGAGGTAAGATACCAAAAGCTCGAGAAGATGGCGTTCGCCTTACTAACAATGGCGCGGCGGCTAAGGCATTATTTTCACAGCCATTCTATTGTAGTCCGAACGAACCAACCACTACGGCAAATCCTGCATAAGCCGGACTTAGCAGGAAGGATGACAAACTGGGCAATCGAATTGTCCGAATTTGATATCACGTATGAGGCCCGACAAGCGATCAAATCACAGGCGTTAGCCGACTTCCTAGTGGAGTCGACTTTCGTCCAAGGGCAAGGAGTGAGAACGGAACCTTGGAAAGTCTTTGTGGATGGTTCTTCCAATTTTCAAGGAGGTGGCACCGGGGTTATTGTTGAAAGCCCCGAGGGCGTCGCCATAGAACTATCTCTCCGGTTGGAATTCCCCACGTCCAACAATCGGGCCGAGTACGAAGCTTTGTTGGCAGGATTGTCTCAGGCAAAAGAAAGCGAAGCTCGGAAAATACATGTCTCAACGGATTCACAACTAGTAGCCTCCCAAATTCAAGGGTCATACCAGGTAAAGGGACCGTTGTTGGCTAAATATTTAGCCAAGGTAAAGGAAATCATGGCCCAATTTGACGAGGTGACAGTGGCACATATCCCAAGGGCGAAAAACACAAGGGCTGACATATTGTCCAAATTGGCAAGCACTAAGTGCCCGGGAAACCTGAGAACCGTCATCCAACAAAACCTCCCGGTACCAAGTTGTGTAATGTTGATTACGAACTTGGAGGACTGGAGGAAACCAATTGCGGACTACTTGGAACGAGAAATTATTCCCGATGATAACGCGCGGACAAGGAACTTGGTAAAAGCAGCAGTGGCTTACACAATGGTGGATGACCAGCTTTACCGGAAGGGTATACATGCACCTCTGGCAAAATGTCTCGGGAGCGACGAAGCCCAGTATGTCTTGGCAGAAATACATGAAGGCATCAACGGGCAACACATGGAGGCCAAGGCACTTGCGCGGGAGGCTATTCGGGCAGGATATTATTGGCCCACTATGGCTCAAGATGCCAAGGACCACGTCCAAAAATGTGAAAGCTGTCAGAAGCATGGAAAGATCATTAGAATGCCACCATCCGACTTACAGGCAATCACGGCACCGTGGCCATTTTTCAAATGGGGCATGGACTTACTAGGACCCTTCAAACCAGCTCCCGGTCAGTTGAAGTGGCTCATAGTGGCAGTAGATTACTTCACTAAGTGGGTGGAGGCGGAACCGCTGGCGACAATAACCTCGGCCAAAACGCAGAAGTTCTTCCAAAGGAACATCATCTTCCGATTTGGGATTCCTGCCGAGATAGTCACAGACAATGGCACAGAATTTGCAGACCAGGGGTTCCAGAAAATGATGTCCGATTTTCAAATTAAGCACCACTTCGCCTCGGTAGAACATCCACAGTCCAATGGGCAGGCGGAGGGGGCAAACAAGATCATTGTGAACAGGTTGAAAAAGCGAATGGAAGAGGCCAAGCGTGACTGGGTTGAGCACCTGTACTTGGTACTATGGGCGTATCGAACACCTGTGCAGACATCTACGGGGGAAACCCCTTTCAGGCTTACTTACGGTTGCGAGCCCATGATACCAGTGGAAATTGGAGAACCTTCCTTAAGGAAGTTGCAAGTTTCTCAGGAGCGAGTTAATAATGAGGCAATTGCAACCGAGTTGGATATGATTGACGAGGTTGGCACCACTGCGCACCTAAGGGACGTGGCTACAAAACGACTGATCATGGCTCGCTATAACAGGAAGGTAAAGCCCCGCTCCTTTGAGAAGGACGACTTGGTCCTCTGAAGAGCAGACATAGGCAATAAAAATGCCCGAGAGGGAAAGTTAGCAGCCAACTGGGAAGGTCCGTACAGGATCAAGGAGAAACTCGGGGGAAGCGCTTACGTTCTGGAGACTCTCAACGGAAAGGCGCTGAAAAGAACTTGGAATGCTGATAAGCTTAGGGCTTACTACAGTTAAAGTAATTTGCTACATGTTAAGATGCATTATGTTCAATTCTCGTTTGTTTGTTTCTTTGTTCAGACAATTTAATTGCGAGTTCAAAACTTGCTTTTTATTGTGAAGATTTCAATTAATGAAATAATAGGCTACACAGCCGAGTTCAATCTCATTAAGGCTATCAACGCATATATGTACCCCGAGTTGGTTCATTTATCATAATACTTAAGGAGCAAGTACGAACCCCGGGATGGTTCATTGTCGCGCCACGTAAGCAAATGTGGGAACCCCGAGTTGGTTCCTAAGTCAAATTACTAAAAGAGCATGTATGAACCCCGAGATGGTTCATTGTCATGCCACTTAAGCAAATGTGTGAACCCCGAGTTGGTTCCTAAATCAAGTTATTAAAAGAGCATGTATGAACCCCGAGTCAGTTCATAAATTATGCCACTAAAAATATGTATGGATCCCGAGTGATTCGTAAATCATGAAGCGATTAAAACGCCAGCGGGATAATCCGCTAAATACGAGTCTAACCTTGACCGCATAGCGGCAAAGCTGCCAAAAATAGACGGACGGGAACTCAGGTTGGACGATCCGCGGTTACCGTATCGTCGTAAATAGCCATAATAAAAAAAAGACATGCGCGAATGTTGCAAACGCATAATTTCGTGAATCATGTAACTCGGCATTTTAAATGTTGAAAATAAAGCGAAGGCATTTCAATCGACCTTGATCACGTCGAGTAGTTACCTTGACAAAAAGAAACAGCTTGACAGAAATAGAGATAAACGCAGAAAATCCTATTTATATAAGTCACCTGTTCATTACAAAATAAGCCCGACACGGGCACAAAGTTTACAAAACAAAAAGGAAAAACAGGGCAAGTCAAATAAGTCAAGAACCATCCGGGCCATCTAGAGCCTGTCCATCCCCGCCGGTTTCCTCAGGACCTAAATCAGTTGAAGGAGCATCCAGGGAAGGAGCTGGGTGAAAAATCCCTCCTTCAACATAGGCTTTAACGTGCGCTTGTGTCAAGTCCAAGGAAAACTGGGGATTCAAAAACCGTGCTTGCTCCAAGGCGTTGTCAAAGGAATCCATCACCCCCGTTTTTAGCATGTATACGTCCTTGTTGGCATGATCGAGGGCGGCTTGACTAGTTTCAAGAGACGACGTCAGCTTCGCAACCTCGTCCTTGTACTTCGTGACCTCGTTCTTGTATTTTGCCACCTCGTCCTTGTACGTGGCCAATACGGCCAAATCTTGTTCGTTGACTTGGAGGTGATGGATGACCTCGGATTCTGCCTTGTGGAGCTTGTCATGAAGACTAACCATTTGATCTGAGAGGCTCGCCTTCTCAGCTTGGGCCACTTGAAGTTCTTCTTCGGCTCGAGCTACCCAATCATCGGCCGTCTGCTGATTGGCCTTTAAAAACTTTATTTCTTCTGCCTGTTCTCCAACCCAGTCCTTAAGTTGTGCAGCCAGATGACAAACACCGGCATTCTTCATGTTCATGTGCTCCAAATCCCTAAGCTCTTTTACCTCCCGGGTTGAAATCCTCTTCCTGTCAAAGAAATGAGAGGGAGCTTGGAGACCCGCACGGAGGCCCGCAGGAATTCTGTTTCCCCAAAGATATGACTTCGGGAGCTTCACTACGGGTCCAGCTGAGGAAACTGGATCATCAGAGGTCGACCTCTCGGGCTCAACAACACGAAGGGCCAAGGGAATGTTGTCCTCGGTCTCTTCCTCTGGCTCAGCCTCGAGAGTTTTCTTCTTCCTCAGTCTTTTGGTTTTCTTAGCCTGAGGAGGATCAGAAGGCTCGGGAATAGAGGCTGCCCTCTTTGTAGCAGGAGTCATGGGCCGAGATGATGTGGCCGCATCTGGAAGACGAGCGGTGACGTTAAGATAATTGGGCCTCTTGCCCATTGGATCACCTAGAGAAACAAACAAACAAGAGACGAGTTATATAAAATTCGGAAAGAATATGTTTCAAGAACAATTAAAGCAACTATCATACCCGTAGTGGGTGATTGCTGTACAAAACAAAATATATAATCAGCCGAGTCCTCTAAGGGCTCTTTATTCACCAAGGTGGAAATGAAAGCGACGACATCTTTTTCCTGGGCAATCATATTGGATATGGAGGTAAAAAAATCCTTGGCCTCAAATCGGTGGTGCTCTTCGGTCCAATATAAGGGGAAACAACCTTCAAGTTCCCCTGCAACGGAAGTCTGGAGAAACCACGGGACCTTACCAGGTTTAGCGGAAACCTTAAAGAAGGAATTCTTAAAGCCTTTCCACGAGTCGGTAAAAGGCTTGAGAAATTTACGACTGACTGAAGCACGGAGAGAAGTCCATCCAAATTTTAACAAATCTCCGTCAGTTGTAAGGCTGATATCTAAGGGAACGAAAAAGTAGCAGAACACGGGCACAGAACATACTAAGTCATATTTATGACAAAAGCTTTCAAAGGTGATGGCAAAGGCCCAGCCATTAGGATGAAGTTGGGAAGGAGCTACGTGAAAGTAGCGGAGAAGCTGCATTTGGAAGTTAGAAAAAGGAAATTCCATCCGAAGTCAGGAAATAACGTGTCTGTAGAAGAAAAAGAAGGTAGTTTCATCTTCTGACCGTCCAGAGGCTACTGACTCGTTAGTCGAAGGCCGGCACACGGTATACCCGTCCCCACCTCGGATTGCCTTAGCAATTGTTTTGGCAGAAGAATTATTCCTCATGTCAGTAACGACTTCACTGACGGCATATCGGTTGATAGTCGCCATTTGGGGAGTACTAGAGGGAGCGGACTCGCCGGTCCCCGATTGGTTGGTTTGATGAGAGGGAGAAGACGACATAAATACCTATAAAAAAAAAAGAGAGACTAAGTTAAAACTTGGGAGTACCTAAAGTCATAAGATTTTCAGGAATTTGAGACGCCAAAGGCAATAAAGGAGTGTAAGCGGCAGCAGATCTCCAGGGCCTTTGGTTACAATGACAACGGTCCAAAGTCTTCTCGGCTTCTCACTTAAGCCCCCGATTAGAAAGGTCAATGGCTTTATACATACATTCCTCACAAGGAGTGGTAGCCTCGACCGGACGACCCCGGGCGGGACTGTCAAGGGCCCCATGCCGAGCAACCAAATGGTTTGGCGAGGCAGCAGATGAAGACTCAACTACCCGACCCTGATGGGATCCTCGGCCTCTGCTACTTTGGGAAGAACTGGAACCTCGGGAAGAACGACCACCCCGGAAACGGTAGCACCTCGGGAGGAGCTCCCTCCTCGGGAGGATTCGCTGCCATAAGAGGGACGAAGCAAATCTTCCATCTTTTCTTTTTCACCAGGAAGAATTGACCACAACCTGAGTTTGGTTCGGCCAGGAACTCTCTGAAGTAGTTCTCTATCCTCCTCGGGGATGGGCCGACCATACATGTCTACTAGTGGTGGCTGGGGATCCATCTTTTGAAAAACGACTAAAATATCTAAGTCGCATGCAGTTGGGATTATTAAGCAGACAAGAATGAAGTCAAGAGCTTGAAAAAGCACAAAATGATGCAATAAAGTTAAAGAACAAATGGTTCTAATTTTCCCAGAAATCCCAATCTTCTAACGACTCAGATAAGCAAGAACAGAAACACATATCAAGAACATTTCAAGAACAGGAACCCAGAAATGCAGGAATAGTAAAGAACGAAACAGAGATGTAAAGAGGCATTCCAAAATTATTACGATCAACAGAAATGAACAAATTGAAAATGCAAGGAAAGATTACTTACAAATCTGGCGAAAGATGAAATCTGAGCAAGAAAGGGTTGAGAAAATAGCTCTGCCAAAGAAGAACTTAACCAGATTGGGGATGTGCGAATGGGAAGAACGGAAGAGAGCAACAAGGCACTTATACTTATAGTGGAATCAAGACGCATGACGGTTCGCTATCCAAGGGTCTCACCGGTTATGAGGTGCCAGGGAAGGTGACGGTACAGATTTCAAGAATATAATTCGAGATGAACCAACGGGGATAGGGCTAAGCCCTATTAAAACCCTAAAAGGTAACCATGACTGATGGGGAAAGCATAGAACATTAATGAGCGCGATAACCGAAGGCGGCTTTTCAGAAAACGTGACGTTGCAGATTTGAAGGAAGTGGTTACACGAAACGACACCCTAAGCATTCAAGGATAAGTAAATAGGTGATCATGACGACGGACTTCCTGACAGAAAACATGCCAGTTAGCAACAGACCTCGGTAGAGGTGAATTTTGGTAAAAACCACCGAGTTTTTGGTGAACTCGGCATGTATGACGAGACAAACTCGGTAATTCGCAAAAAAGGGTCGTCAACTTCATAACATACAAGGCCAAATATCCACATCGGCTGGGAGGCGTACCAGAGAGATCGGACAATAAAAATCAGACCGAGTTAGCTCAGGTGACGCTAAGTCGGGAATAATTAACGATGCACCCCGACACTCCAGGCACTGGTGTTATCAGGCTGGGGGGCAACTGGGCGGATGATAAGTCATTTGCAAAACTGAAAGACGTGTTATCAATAGCCGAGATGAAGTCTTGAAAAATGGCTGTTAAAGCAAACAACAACTCGAATTTGATGCAGGTCTCAGTCGAGCAACCAATACATCCCGGCAGTTCGTAAACCTGAACTACCGGGCTGGGGGGCAACTATTATGGACTTAGGAACATGGGCCACGAAGCCCAATCCACTATGCCATCATCTACGACAACTACCCCCACTAAAGTCATTACTAACAGCATATCCCGGGATTACAACCCACGAATAGCCGCGTATCTCGGACACGAATCCCAACTACTATTCCCTATAAATAGAAGATCGCTCTACTGGTGAACGGTACACTGTATCAACTCATTTCCTTCCTCACCGAGCACACACCCCACACCCAGTGGCTAAACGCCGGAAGTCTATTCGAACTACGTTGGCTTTGATCCCTGACTCAGGGTACGTAGGCCCTAGGCATTGTTCCTAGTTCAAGCCATAATCCACACACGAACAAGAGGAAAATGGGAGATAAGGCAATTTAATTATATAGCTACCATGTTTTAATTTCATGATTAATTTCAAGGAGTATGTTGGCAGGTCACATTCTGGCCCCTTAAAATGGTTTAGTTTTTATTTTTAATGAAAGAGATTGCTCGTTTTATTTCATGATATCCTTTTTTTTAATATTTCATATTTTATATTGATAAACTAATTCAATATTTATTTGTGGAAACATCACAATCCCAAGGGATAACTCCTTTTTTAAATTTTAGAAAATAATCAACAATTTCTTTTTTTAATACAAACTTTAACCTACCAAAATTTAAATGGCTAGGATAAGGTAATAATCTTGCACAAAAGCGAAACGTGTATTGTAATTGGTCCACAAAACTATAGTGATTCAAGAGAAACAAGCTCATTCAACAATTGTAACCTACTTGGGTTTACACTAATTTATTCTCACTGCCTCACTTGATGGTGATGAACCAATCCTATAACTAGGAACCACTAGTGGAAAAAAGGCTTTTAAGACCGGACGAAACAGTCTCGTAAGACCGAACGGATGGCCGATCTTGTTCCAGCCGGTATTAAAAGTCTACATATAAGACCGGACATTGATCCGCTCTTAAAAGTCTACATATTTTAGACCGGACATTTAAAACATTCGGTCTTAAAATTTGTACTAAATGAACATGAAATAGCTTGATTTGGTTGGTCCAAAAACTCAACTTTTAAGACCAGCCTAAAATTAGGCCGCTCTTAAAAATATTGGACTTTTAAGACCGGACAAAAATAAATATGGTCTTAAAGTTAGCGACTTGTAAGACCGACTATGCATATGCAGTCTTAAAAGATTGACTTTTAACACCGTATGATAAATACGTCCGGTCTTAAAAATTTTCATTTAAGACCGGACGTCTAAATATAACATAACGGTCTTAAAAGGACAACTTTTAAGACCGGCTTAATATGACCTTTAAGATCTGTCATATATTTACATCCGGTCTTAAAAGTTAAACATATAAGACTGGCTTATTTATTTCCAGTCTATATTTTCCCGAATTTTTCCCTGCTATTGTTCCTGCTACTATATATATACACAAATCCACTACCTAATCCAGCACATAAAAGTCGATACTTTAAGCTATAAGCTATGAACAATTATTTGAATAAATTGAATAGAATGATACAAATATTATTCACCATGAGTTATTTGGCCTCTTAATTAATCTACAACACCTAATAAGTTAATTGATACAATAAGATAACTTACTTACAAATGCAAAAGTTACAAATACAACATAGATGCGTCCAAAATAATATTCACCATGCCTTCATCTGATTCCCATCCAACAGCGTAACATCCTCTTTTATAACATCATGATCGGTTCCTACCACAAAAATAAAACAAGGAACAAACTTCATAGTCAAAGACATTTTATGAACATAGAAGGAATAATACATATAGTTAAAGCCTTAAAGTAGTCAAATAAATCTGCATATATATGAATATTACCTTATGAATTGACTCTTTTATAAAGTGATATCTTCCCATATCCCTTCTTGATGATCACTTCTTATGCCGGGTTCATTATCCACTTCATCTTCTTTGTTCATGTCCGGTAAACCCCTTGAAAAATGTGTACTCTCAGGAATACCATAATTTGAATTTTCCACATCAATATCAATGACCCTCTTTCCTTGGAGAGTTACAGACCACATTTTATTTTCTTGATCGGTGATATAGAACACTTGTTGCGCCTGGTCTGCCTTAATAAAAGGTTCATCTCCAAAACTTCTACCATTGACATCGACTAATGTAAATCCTAGTCGATCGATCTGAACACTATTATTGACATTAACCCACTTGCATTTGAAAATGGGAAATCTAATTTTCACATAGTCCACTTCCCATATCTCTTCAATAACCCCATAATATGGCATGACTGCCAATAAAGGGCTCTTGTCTTTCGAACTTGAGAAGTGCATAGATTCATCCTTTAACATAACACCACTATTTTGGACTGTGCTCCTATCATCTAGGGACTTCGTGTAAAATGTATAACCATTGATCACATACGAATTCCAACTTATGACATCAACCTCAGGACCACGTGCTAACCATTTGAGGGTATCAGAAACACATTCCTCCCCCTCGACCTTTTATTTGAACCAGTGTGCAAAAGTTCTGTTATGCTCCCTAATCAACCTTTGTTCAGTCATTCGAGGATTTTCTTTCCTCACAGCTTATTTATGTGCAACTATGCTGGCTTGAACTTCATCAACATTATTCAAGATGTATAAGTGGACTTGTGACAATTCATCAGGATCCACAGTCTTTACTGAAGCCCCTCGCCTACCTCCTTCAGCATGATGACATTTTGGAAGCCCAATATGTCTTACTTTGGCCAAATAATTTTGAAAAAATTCCATGGCTTCTTCAGAAACATATTTCTGAACAATCGATGCTTCTGGACGGTATGCATTCTTCACGTACCCTTTAAGGAATTTCATAGCTCTTTCAATTGGGTACATCCACCGTAAATGGATAAGGCCACACAACTTTATCTCCCTCACTAGATGAACAATTAGATGAACCATGATGTCAAAAAATGTAGGAACAAAAAGCTTCTCAAGGTAGCACAAGATAAGATATCCTTCATTCTCCAATTCATCCAACTTTTCAATGTCGAAAACTTTAGAACAAACTGCATTGAAGAAGACACAAAGTCTAGTCAAAACAACCCGAAGGTCATATTCAGCGATGCCTCGAATCGCTATTGGGAGTAGCTGTTGCATCAAGATATGATAATCATGCAATTTTTGGCCTATTAATTTCAAGTCCTTCATCGATACAAGCCTCTTAAAATTAGAAGAATACCCCGAGGGAACTTTTGTGCCATGTAAACACTCACAAAAACTATGTTTCTCATCCTTAGACAAAGTATGAGAAGCCGGGGGACAATAAGTTCTCATCCTATACGGCCTTGGATGTAGCTCTTCACGTATTCTCATTGCTTGCAAATCCAATCTTGTCTTCACACCATCCTTGGAACTGCCTTGTATGTTGAGAAGCGTGCCAACAATGCTATCACATACGTTTTTCTCCACATGCATGACATCGATACAGTGTCTCACATCAAGATTGCGCCAATAGGGAAGATCGAAGAATACAGATCTCTTTTTCCATATATTTGTATCTTTTCTACTCTTGGCTGTCTTGCCGAAGATGACATTGATATTTTTCACCTTCTCATAAACTTGCTCCCCGGTCAATGGCATCGGAGCATCTTCATATTCTTGGCCACCATAGAAGGCTTTCTTTAATCGACGATATGGGTGGCCCCGTCTAAGAAATCTCCTATGTCCAAGATAAACCGTCTTTCTTCCATGTTGGAGCTGATGGTAGCGTGTGCCTTCTTCACAAATCAGACATGTTTTATGGCCCTTTACACTATACCCTGACAAGTTACCATAAGCTGGGAAGTCGTTTATAGTACAGAATATCATGGCTCGTAATTTGAAGACCTCCTTCTTGAAAGAGTCAAAAACATCAACACCTTCTTCCCATAACTCCTTCAAGTCTTCGATCAAGGGCTGAAGGTAAACATCAATGCCATTTTCAGGTTGTTTTGGTCCCAAAATCAATATAGACAGCATGATGTACTTTCTCTTCATGCATAACATTGGGGATAAGTTGTAAATAATGAGGAGTACAGGCCATGAACTATGTACGCTGCTAAGGCTTCCGTATGGATTCATGCCATCCGTGCTAAGGGCAAGCCTAAGGTTCTTAGGTTCTTCACCGAAGTTGGGAAATAATTAATCAATTTTCTTCCATTGAGAAGAATCAGCTGGATGACGGAGCTTTCCATCAGAAATCCTCTCATCTGCATGCCACCGCAACTGTTTTGCATCATTTTCATTCGCAAACAACCGCTTGAACGTTGGTATGATTGGAAGATACCACAACACTTTTGCAGGCCCCTTATTTGACTTGTACCTTGGGGTTTCACATATCGGACAATTCTGCCTCTCTTCAAACTCTTTTCTATACAATACTCAGTCATTCGGGCATGCATGGATCTTTTTGTACTCCATCCCCAGTGGACAAAGTATTTTCTTAGCATCATAGTATCGATGCGGCAACACATTATCATCCGGAAGCATGTCCTTAAAAGCCTCAAGCATTTCAGAAAAACTCTTGTCGCTCCATCCATGACGTGCCTTCAAGCTTACCAATTTCAATACAACATTCAGTAATTGGTATTTTTGACACCCTGGGTATAGCGGGTCTCCGCATCACTGCACATATTACCATATGCATGTGATTGTTGAAAGGCCTCTTCTCCTACATCACGAATAATGTCCTCTATGCGGTCGACCATATCCGTGCCATTATCATCAAAGGCCACTTCCCTATGTTGAGACCCACATGCTATTTTTTCACCATGCCATACCCATACTGTATACGTCTTACAAATTCCATGACAAATTAAATGTGTGCATATAACTTCAGGACTTAGTCGCCTCTCATTCAAACATTTTACACAAGGGCAATAAAACTTCTCATTCTCATCAATAGCATTTTGTTTAGCAAATTCAATAAAGTCCCTCACCCCATTCTGATATTCAACACTCGTCCGTAAAGCATTTATCCAGCTGTGATCCATAGTAGAATTCCTATGGACGGAAAGATTTAACATACATATATAATAAGGCAAAATATATGCATAACGAAGAATCACTTTTTTTCATCAATATCAAAGTAAAGCCAAACTAAAATACTCCCGAAGCAAAATAAATGCATGACGAGGAAATTTAAATGCTTCGCATGAAGGTCTTATGGACTCACCTAAAGTATATAAATTCAAATGTCAAATAAGAGTCTTTCTTCTCCCGCCACGAACGTTGATGTTGGAGACAGCAAGAGTACCCTAAAAACATTTGTTGGTCAGTTGGGTAGGTCTCAAGTGCAAATATAATCTTCAAAATAGAATATTCATTAACAACAGAGAAGCCCACAAGAGCATTTCATCGATTTCGTTCAACTCAAGAAAAACCCAGAACGATAAGTAGGAAAACCATGAAGTTATATAACCGAAAAACCTCTTACAGCTTGGTCTAAGTTTAGCTGAGGAACGAGGAAGTGATTGTCGAGAGAGCAACGTGAAGCACCGACAGAGCAACACACAACCACTGGAGGCAGAACCTCCTCAGTAATCCCTTGCGGCGCGACAAGAGAAAGAGGGAAATTTAATTTTCCGCACGACAGGGACATGTTTTATATTTGGACTTTTTAAGACCGATTATTTATAAAGCATCCGGTCCTAAACATTTTACATTTTATTTTTAAGTGTTCCTTTTAAGACCGAATTCTTATCCTGTCTGGTCCTAAATATTTAAGACCGTAGTTTTATAAAACTCCGGACCTAAGTTAATTTTCCAGATAAAAAAGTTTTGGCCTTGGGCCTTTGGCGGCGAGCGCAGAAAATTATCAATGCTAATTAATTAATATCAATATTAATTACTTGAACAATAACTTAAAAAGAGACAAGGTTATAGTTCTTAATTAATGCTATTATTAATTACTTGAACAAGAAATTAAAAAGAGACAAGATTATGGTTCTTAATTAATGCTATTATTAATTACTTGAATATTCTCGTACACATTGCCAAAAAAGGAAAAAAAAAGCAGAAAATTATCAAAGCTAGTTAGATTCCTTCAAAGCCCAGGCAATCTCAGCTTGAGCAGCATTAATTTCCCGACGGATATCAGCAAGTTCCCGTCTTATTCGTATCAGGTCGTTGGAGGAAAGAGGACGAGAGTCATCGGTAGGCGCGCTGGGGCCAACTGGTTGGAGAGGTGGAGCAGGAACCTCTTCATGGACGGAAGGCTGGAGGGGGGCTGCGACAATCTCTTCATCATCGGAAATAACAATGGGTCCAACGACCTGAGACTCTTCTGTTTCAATAGAACGCACTCTCGATGGAGGAGGCGTATCGTATAACGATCGACAAAATGCACGAGCATCAGGAGTAAGAGCACCCCTACGAGCGATTCTCTTGTATCTAACCATGGTTGGAACGGTTGACGTAAAGAGGTATGATTGAGGAGTTTATTAATAAAGGCAGAGAGCAGTTCTCAGATAAGCGCAAACAGGTTCGTAGTTTGGAGTTACGAGGTAAAGCGGCGAGTTATTAAGGAGTGGGACAGAGAAGAAGTATAAATAATTAATTGAATAAAAAATAAATAATATACTTTAGGACCGGCGAAATGATAAAACGTCGGTCTTAAAATATATTCATCTAAAAAATAAAAAATACTTATAAAACTCGCCCGTAAAGTCGAAGAGTTTTATAAATATTATTTATTTTTTAGATGAATATATTTTAAGACCGACGTTTTATCATTTCTCTGGTCCTAAAAGTATATTATTTATTTTTTATTCAATCAAATTACTTTTAAGACCGATCTTTTATCTGTTTTCCGGTCCTACAAAATAGTTTAACGTTTCAAATTCCGATAGCAGAGTCGTATCCTTACACTCTATCAGAGGATCTCTTCGGCTTCCAGATAAAACTTCCCAACGTAACTATGCGTCTCCTCGTATTCTGATGAACTATGCGTCTGCTCATTAAAAGTTCCGGCGTTTCATTCCGGATGGGTTCTCTATTTAAACCCGTCCTTACTTTACTTTCTTTACATTCTTCATCATCACTTCTACAATGGCTGCTCCACTACCCCAACGTCCTCCACCACCACTAGGTCCTCCTCGTAACAATCCTTACCCTCCTCCTCTGCCTCTGAACCCCACCACCAAATAGCTGCTGCGCATCCTCCTGGCGCGCGTCGATCATATAGATCGACGACAGGGCCAGCTTTTTCAGGTCTACCACGCCATCAACAACAAGATGAATGCGATACTCGACGCCCACGATATTGAGTACAATCCGATGGATGACGACGTCACCGACCCCTCCAATAAGTCCCTCCCCTCTGACAACGATGGGGGGGAGTAAATATTTTTATGTTTTTTTTTTTAAAATATGTACTCCGCTGCCCCCCATGGGGGGCATTAAAAAATATAATAAATTTTTTACTTTCCTATTTCGATCGCCTTTATCCTTCTGATCAATACATTCTTTCTGTTTTCGACAAGGAGGAAAAAAACAAAACAATGTCCTCGTGTGTTTGATCAACATTAAAAACTCCATATTAAAATATCCAACAATATACAGTTAAGATCAGACCAACAAAACAAAAAGATCGTTTACCTTATTCGAATAAAAACAAACAGTGACAATTCTTCTCAAGGTCGGAATGTCATTGTCGTCAGTGTTACCTCGCATGATCAGAAACAAAGTGTCCTTTTCAATATCTCCCACCTTTTTCCGACAACAAGAAAAGGGAAACTGATAATCTGATTCAGGAGAGGTAACATCGACGACAATGAAGCTTCGAGCTTGATCAGAACGCCAGAACCTCGGTTGCCTTGAACCCTAATTAATTTGTCCGAAAAGCGAATCAACTCTATTTAAAGGAAGACTATCATCAGTCCAAAAAAAAAAAAGGAAAGAAATAATATTAGGAGCGGACGGTAACATGAGCTACAGTCCTAAAAGTCTCAAATACTTTTAGGACCGTCATTTTATAAATAGACGGTCCTAATTATCCAGTACTTTTATGACCGTCATTTTACAATATAGGGTCCTAAAAAAGTTCGCACATTAAAAAATCCAACGATCTACAGTTAAGATCCAACAGAAGATTCTTTCTGTTTCCGACAAGAATGAAGAAAACAAAACATTGTCCTCGTGTGTTTGATCAACAAAAGAAAAAGAACGTTTACCTTATTCGAATAAAAACAAACACAGTGACAATTCTTCTTAAGGTTAGACCATCATTGTCGTCAGTGTTACCTCCCATGATTAGAAACAAAGTGTCCTTTTCAATATCCCCCATCTTTTTCCGACAAAAAGAAAAGGGACAAAGAAAAGGGAAACCGATAATCTAAATCTGGAGAGGTAACATCGACGACATTGAGGGTCCTGAACTTGAGCAGAATGCCAGAACCTCGGTTGCCTTGAACCCTAATTAATTTGTCTGAAAAGCTAATGAACTCTATTTAAAGGAAGACTATTAGAAGCGGACGGTAAAAGGAGACACAATCCTAAAAGTCTCAATATTTAATAACTCGCACATTAAAAAATCCAACGTCAGTTAAGATCCAACAGAAGATTCTTTCTGTTTTTGACAAGAATGAAGAAAACAAAACATTGTCCTCATGATGTTGAGCAACATTAAAAGCTCGCACATTAAAATATCCAACAATATACGGTTAAGATCAGACCAACAAAACAAAAAGAACGTTTACCTTGTTCGAGAAGGGGAACAAACAGTGACAATTCTTCTCAAGGTTGGACCATCGTTGTAATCGGTGTTACCTCCCAAGATTAGATACAAAGTGTCCTTTTCAATATCTCTCATCTTTCTCCGACAAAAAGAAAAGGGACAAAGAAAAGGGAAACCGATAATCAAAATCTGGAGAGGTAACATCGACGGCAACGAAGGTCCTGAACTTGAGCAGAACGCCAGAACCTCAGTTGCCTTGAATTTCCCTAATTAATTTGTCCTTAAAGCGAATGAATTAACTCTATTTAAAGGAAGACTATTAGGAGCGGATAGTAAAAGGAGACACGGTCCTAAATGATCAATGACACTTTTAGGACCGTCATTTTAAAACATACGGTCCTAAATGTCTCACCAATATTTTGGCCAATACTTTTAGGACCGGAAGTATACAACAAGCGGTCCTAAAATTCTTTTAGGACAGGAAGTTTAGCCATATACGGTCCTAAAGTAGCGATTTTGCTTATTTTAATTCATCCTGAACCTCAAATTTCAAGCGCACTAAATAGCTATATCCACCATCTAATTTCAGATACCAAAAAATGGACACAAGAAAATTGTTTGTAAAATTAAAAAAAAATTATCTATTGAATTTTACATTGCCTGTGTATTATTTACAAATTATTCAAAAAATAATCAAACTTTTACAGAATATTTACAAATGAATAACATCATTAATTATTGTCCCTGATCACTACTTAAGATCAGGTCATAATACAGATATTGACAAAACAATTCACGTATGTGCTCGAGTTCAGCATCCGAGAAGGGGGCAGTGCATTGAAACATCTGTAACATCAAAGACACAAACTGAATTAACTTGCGTCCATATTTTCGATGTAACATATTAAGCCAGAAACTGAATTAACTTGTGTGCATAATATGTAACATCAAATATTTACCTTAACAAATAATTTAGTTTCTCCTTTAGTGACAATATCATACATGTGTTTCATGATGTATTGGCCACATAGGTTGGACTCATGTGGTTGCCGACAAGTCTAAAAAGAACAAGAAATATATAAGTAATATATATACAAGTTCACAAGGCAGTTGACAAGTTTACAAATATTATATTGTACCAACCTCTGGTCTGAACCATTTAGGCAATTTGGCCTTTACAGGATGCGTATGGAGTGCCTCAATTTGGAAGGTCCTCATGGCACTATCATCAAAAAGACATATTTAATTCACTGAAAATTCACAGTAGAGATTTCTGACAAGAGAATCAAAATGACATGCGTACTCGTTGATGGTCTGGACCAACATGGGCTCTGGCTGACTGTGTGTGGAGCATAGGAAGATAACTTTTTGTTCGGCCATGCAAATGAGGGCCAATTGCCAGTGGCGGCTGAAAATTCACAGCAATAAAGTATACTTAGTGATATATGTAGGCATATATGTAGCAGAATTAAGTGACTCGTAGACAAGATTTGTGATATGTACCTGTGGAAGAATGGCAACAAGTCCACCTTTCTTCTCACATTACACAACCTCCTTGATATGTATTCTTGTCTTTGCTCCAGGGTTGTTTGACTCATCATTTGTGGGCACAAGAATCCAAAATCGTCGCTCCTGCCCTCATTCTCCAATTGTTGATGCAAGAACCTACAATAATTATATCGATCAGGAAATATCTTCGGTAGTATGTATATGTATGTGTGTCTAAATGATGCATTTAAATTACTCATAGAAGAACATACTTACTTCATCCAAATTTGAATAATTGCATCAGTAAGCTCCTGTCTAGGAAGGAGCAGGGAGTCAATATCTTCGGTGTCAATTTGGGCTGGTAAGGGATTTGTGTCGCCTACTACTTCAGTGACAGACCTCGATACAGTTTTAAAACGTCCACTTTTCACCATATCGGTTATTTTTTCGCGGCCAGTCAACTTAGCAGTAGGGGATTGAGGCTGAGGAGGAGGGGATTGAGCCTGACGAGGGGCTGGAACTTGAGGACGATGGGTTGAAGATTGGGGAGGAGTACAAACATGTACAAGCTTCACTGGCCAAGAGATGTAGGTTCTCTTGACATCACTCACAATCTTCATCTCATCAGTTGGGAGAGGGAGGGGTGCATCAATGATCACCTTTTCAACTGACACCCTGACTTCATCATCAGACATTGGTTGGTGGTGTACAGTTGATCCCAATGAGTTGTGGACAGTCCCCCTTGCAACCAATAGTTGTCTATCATGATGATCAAGATCCTCCACATAAAGGTCACAAGGTTGCTCTGACTGTCCAACAATGCAGCTCCCTCTAGTGCTCTGCTGCACAGTTGCAGGTGAGTGTCTGAAGGGAACACTGGTCTTTAGACGAGAGCTCAAAAGAAGCTTCACCTGATTCAGTTCCTCCCTCAACTTGCTCATATCAGATTGATGCCTTGCTTCTTTAGCCGCTGCCTCCTCATTTAATTTGGCCACTATCTGATCCATCTCCTCCCGGGTAATCACCTATTTCCTATGGCGTTTGGCGGATGAACCAAAGAATACCTTCAGGCCTACCCGTCCTCCAACCCCACTGTGGTCCGGTTTTCCGATGGCAGCTGTGAGAACATCACTCCTACCGGACGACATGAAAGATCCCTCTGCCTCTTTCTTCTTAAGATCTTCCTGTAAGGTACAGATAACGAGAAGCTTAATAATGAATCATGTTAACTAAAAAATAACAACAATAACAATACTTACAATTTTTTCAGCAACTACACGAGTTTGTTCACTCGTGTAGGAGCCGCTTGGCTTTTGCCGAATGTGCAACCACAAATCCTCGCGACGTATTGGAGATGGCGGACCATGCATCGCCTCAGGATTGGATTCTGCTTCATCTTCCAACCTCTTCCGCTTGGCCGCCATCAATTCCTTTTCAGCCCTTTCATATCCGCCGCAAGAAGCCCTATGCGGGCAATCATTCTTTCTCCCTATCTCCTGTGCTTTTGCCCTCCTTTGCTATGAATCAGAATTGAAAACAACTATTAATTATGAATTCCAGCCATCTCATCACTAACAGAAATTAGAGAACTTCTGCTTGATATGAACCTCAAACACTAGTCAAATTCACTTGATCAAGTTTCAACATTTTATTATTTAAGGAAGATGTAGATAGGTTAAGAAACAAAAGAGAATTATGCTTACAAAAGAGCTATGTTTTGTACTGCTAGGTAGATAGAACAAGAAAAAACAGAGGATTATGTTTACAGAATAATACAAACTTGATCCTTTTTAAGACATCCAGTGGGATCATCAGTACGTCCACATTAGATAGTAACAATTGGGTATATAAAGTTTCCCCCTTTTAAGACTATTCATTTCCTCCTTTACAAGACAAACCATTACACAATTACCTCCTTAGTATTTTACCTTTTCAGGGTTTACATATCAGACTTGCATAGACAAAGGCAGGAAATGTATACTTCTATTCACACACCAAACAATATAATTTAACTAACAGGATTAGATGAACAAATATATGCTCACAGGTTACATAAGCAAACAAAACTAAATATAGACTCACCTGAGCTTCAGCAGTGGTCCGCAGCCGAACAAATTGTTGCCAAATTCGTTCATCAATAAATGTGTATTGTTCCCAAGGCTGTTTGGCAAGTGGAACCTCGTAAAAAATATATTTGTTAGCGAGAGACGTCTTAAACTTCCTCCACCGATCAGCACAATAGGACAATGTCTTGACTTTCAATTCCTCAGAGTCAGGGACAATGTATGTAAGCCGGATAGTGTCCCAAATAGGTTGCTTTACTTTTTCAAAGTTAACACTTTTCCACTCATCTTCCGAGATGCTAACCTTGCTGCGTGCAAGATAGCCAACAAAACTATTATATTTGTTTTTATTAGGACCGTAAGGCCGCAACTTTTCATCGAATAGAACCTCCAGCCTTGACCCAGAAGTCCGACTTAGAGATACATCCATCATTCGTGTGCCTCTTCTACCACGGCGTGGAGGGCGGTTAGGAGGCACATTGTCAGTGGAGGAGGGTTCATTCTGACCCACACCATTAACTAGCGATCCCGGAACACGAATGGAATCGTCTTCACCGTTCATTTTTGATACAGTAAGAGAGGAATGCCTGAGAAACTGAGAGAGTAAGAGAGGCTACTGGTACGTGGGTGAGGAAGAGTGGCAATGCAACAGGAAGAGTGACTTCATAACAACAAGAGGGGTTTCAGAGGTACAACGTAACGTAAGTCTTATGGGTTTCGCGCAAAGATATAGGGGTTTCAGAGTTCAGAGATACAACATAAGTCTTAAGGCAACGTTCACGCAAAGATATATTTGGCAGTTTATTTTTAAGACCGGATGAACAAAAACGACGGTCTTAAAGGTTACGTTTTAAGACCGTCCTATTTAAAACTCCGGTCTTAAAAGTATTACTACCGGGCGCGATTTTTGTCCGACTAAAAAGTATAATCTTTAAGACCTCCTGTTATATATATCCGGTCTTAAAAGTTTTATTTAATTTTTTCCTTATTATTTTGAACGGTAGAAAAAATAAGTCGTCCTGTTCGAGATTTCTCTGTAAAGAATTTTTATATTTAACAATTAAAAAATAACATTTTTAAGACCGGTCGTTTTTCTAAGCGGTCTGAATAATATATTTAAGACCCATTACTAAACGATTCGGTCCAAGAAGTTTTTTATATTTACAAAACTGTCACCGGTCATAACTTTAAAGTTTTTTATATTTACAAAACTGTCACCGGTCATACCTTTAAGACCGGACCGTCGATAATCCGCTCTAAATGAGACGGTCTTAAAAACCTTTTTTGTACTAATGAACTCTTGCGAGAGACTTGTTTCTCTTGAGAGATACTCAAATTACCTTCTCTATCCATCCTCATCACTTGAAGGTTATGAACCAATTATATTTGGAGACTTGTGAGAGATTTATCTCTTTGGAGAGAATTCCAAATTATCCTCTATATTCTTATTTGAAGGTAATAAACTAATCTCACTTGGGAACTTGTGAGAGACTTTTCTCTCTAGAGAGTAACTCAAGTTACCTTCTCTTTTTACATGATGAGAATTAATATCCTTTCACATGCATTTTATTAGACCCGTTAATATATGATCCTAATTAACCAACTATTGTCACCCTTATATTTCTAACATTATTAACCGGCATAATTATGAGTTAAACTAGTAACTAGGGATCAAAATGAGGTTTCTTTCAAGCTTTATCGTGTATGCGTTGTCTTCTTGTATAAGAAGATTAACATGTTAACTACTCGTTGTCTATTTTAGGAAGCAACTGGCAACTGAGTCAAAATACTTGTCTTTATTGAATGGACATTTCATATGTTTGGTGGGCATATATTTCTTATTCTACGAGTTGTCAGATTTGGTGTTCTATTGAGTATTTTTCCGTACGTATGCTCAATATATTGTAAATTTTTCCATTGGCCAACTTTGAATGTCCAACTCAGCTCCTCACCAAACTTCATCTGAAATCAATTTCAAATGCTTCCAATAATCGTCACTTAAACTTTAAAATAGATCATTTCTTATTTCTTAACAAAACGAATTGTTAATAATTTTATTGATGTTGTCAATAGAATTTTGAAATTCAATTAGTATTTTTCTATCATTTTTCTAATAGTAAATGATAATGTGCGTAGTTATCCAAATAATTCAGCCCCACATTTAGACAATGAAAATAACTTAAAGTATCGGCTCGACAAAATAATTAATTATATGTTGCTGAGTTTCCTTTTTCTTTGACAATATTGGACAACGGTGATATAAGGTAAAAATCTAGGACCATCACTCTCTCATTCTTGAGAAGAGCCGCCAAACAAGCCATAAAAAATGCCCCTTTAAAATCTATAGTTAAAAAGCATCAAACATCGAGAAGTATTTTTTTAATATATCTTATATCATCTAAAAATAATTTTTTTGCACTTTCAGCGCCGAATATTTTGGGCCCCACATTTAGACAATGGAAATAACATAAAGTATCAACTAGACGTACAAATTTAGAAAAGAACTAATCATATATATGTTACTTAATTTCCTTTTTCTTTGACAAAATTGGACAACGGTCATATGAGGTAAAAATATAGGACCACCAACCTATCATACTTCAGAAGAACCACCAAACAAGCCATAATGAATGCCCCTTTAATCTGAGGGGAAAATAAACGCCCCTTTAAAATCTAGAGTTAAGAAGCATTAAACACCCTGAAGTATTTTTCTAATATCACTTAGTATCTTAAAATAATTTTTTGCATTTTCGGAAGCATAAAAAAAATGTCAGTAGCACTTACTATCCTAAAATTTGAAAGCTCAATACCAGCAAGAAAAATATCTAAGGGAAAAATTAAACAAAAAATTACTTTCACTGGTAGAAAAAAAGCTTTAAAGACCAGAAGAAAGAGATATCGTAAAACTGGATCTGTGACTGGTCTTGTTCCAGACAGTCTTAAAAGTCTATTACTTTTAAGACCAGATGCGCGTCCAGTCTTTAAAAAAAAAAACTTTTTAGACCAGATTTTTAAAATATGAGGTCTTAAAAGCTGGATATTTAATACTAGACTTTTTAAACATCCATTTTTAAAAGTCCATTCCCAAAATAAAAAAGAATGAACTTTTAAGACCGGATATATTTTCAAATTCGGCCTTAAAAGTCCCTTTCCATCACCCAAAAAAAAAAACAGAATGGACTTTTTAAAAAATAGAATGGACTTTTAAGACTAGATGTGAAAACACATCCGGTCTTAAAAATTCCTCTCTATGAAAAAAAAATGGTGAGATTGTAAAAGTCTGAGTTGTCTCATAGAAAACTCTGTTTCCAGATTTTTCACCAGAGAACAGGAGTGGAGGCAGGGGGCTAGGGATGGCCCCTCCCCCCCCCCCCCACCCCCCCAAAAAAAAAAAGTAGATAATGACCTAGATTTTTATAAAATTGCATTTCAACCTCATAAAAGTTTAATGTTTTCAATTTAGTCCCTATTATTTCTATAGTGAAAGGACTAAAGTAGAAATATTGAAATGTTTGTGGGGCTGAAATGTAATTTCATTAACACTTGAGCTCTATTCTATAAAATTCAGAGTTGGCTCTCATCCACTTCCCTTCCCATCCTCTTCCTATCCTCTTCTTCAACTCAACCGTTAGATTGAAAAATTAACGGTTTAGATTTAATCTTTTATAAAAATATTAATAAAAAATTAAATTATTAATAAAATATTAATAAATGTTAGAATCTTGTTAGAATATCTGCGATTGTTAGAATCCCTTGACTATTGCCTTGATTATAGGATTCTGATTTCAGCTTTATTAGTTTTAATTAGTCTTTATTGTAATCCCTGATTTACCTCCTCTATTCTCTCTTTCTTAGCCTATATATAGATTGTAACCTTCTTCATCCAATATAACAATATACAGAGTGTGATTATCTCTCTGATTTATAATATGGTATCAGAGCTTAGGCATCTGTCCGAAGCCAGAAAAAATGAGAGAAACAGTGAGTGGCGGTAAGGCAGAGAGAAATAGTGCAGTGGAAGTTTTCGGCGAGCCTAGGGTTCTCAGTAGGCAGCGAGTGGGACTACACTACCTAGCCCAGAAGGACCAGAGGGCTCCGATCGGCGAACGCCCAAAGTCCGGTGACCAACCGACGTCTCCATGGTGGCGCGTGGTGCTCACGCGCCTGACAGTCAGCGAGTGTGTGGCGGCGCGTGAAGGCGCGTGTGACTGCGTTTCCAACGGCGATCTCCTCTCTTGACCTTCTCATCTGATTTCCGGCCAAGCCCAGTGGGTACTGCATACTCCGATGAACTTTTGGATTTTTCTGACAACTCTCCGGTGAAGTTTTTCCAGATTCAGGCTACTATTCTCCTCCCATAAACATGGATCCTCGTCAGTTCCCTCCTTTGTTCAGATCAATTACATCTCCCATGGTTTTTATGTCCGGTACCGATTCTCAAACTCAAAATTCCTCATCTTCTTCTTCTCTAACCAGTAACCCAGTAGCAACCAGAACCTCAGAGATAGCTTCAGAATTTTCAGGCCATCACGTTATGGCTATTAGCCCTAAGTTCAATGGCAGGAACTATCTCCAATGGTCACAAAGCGTACTGAGGTATATTCGAGGTAAAAGAAAAGAAAAGTACATTAATGGGACAGCCCCTCAACCAGCCCCCGATGACCCTAATTTTGACACATGGTTTGCTGAAAACAATCAAGTTATGACATGGCTATGTAATTCAATGACCTTGGAGATCAGTGAGGGATATTTACTTGCACACATGGCAAAGGAAATATGGGATGTTGCTAGGAGAACTTACTCCTCCCTTGAAAACACTGCTGCCTCGATTCACCTGAAGAGACAACTCCAGGATTTACGACAAGGTAATCTATCCGTAACTGAATATTATAACTCATTGCTGAAGTTGTGACAGCAACAAGACTTGTTTGAAGTTCATCCCTGGAAAAACCTCGACGATGCACAATTGTACAAAAAGATCGTAGAAGAAGGAAGGATACATGACTTCCTCCTAGGCTTAAACGACTCTTTTGAAGAGATAAGGGGCAGAATTATGGGGCTGAAGCCACTCTCACAACTCTTTGATGTTGTCAACTTTGTCCAATTTGAAGAAAGTAGGAAGCTCTTAAATCAAAGTGGACCAAGTCATGTTGAAAGCTCCGCACTCGCAGTTTAGAGACCACATGGGGAACGGAGAGCTAGTAAATGGTGCAACCATTGTAAGAGGAAGGGCCATAATAGGGAAGAATGCTGGAAACTCCATGTCAAACCCTCCGGGGGAAAATCAACCTTCCAAAGCCACCTCACCACAGCTGAACCAAAGGTGGAAAATGATGATCGACTAAGTACGGAGGAACTACAGATGTTTCGCAGAATGCTCAATAAACAGAATAAATCTAGTTCTGTTGCCAACGTAAACCTTGTTCAATCAGGTAACTCTATTATTGCTCTCAACGCTGTGATGACTAGTGATGATACCTGGATCATAGACTCAGGAGCAACAGATCACATGACCGGTAACAAAACACTATTCCACAATCTGAAACTTTGTCCTGAAAATCTCAAAGTAAAGGTAACTAATGGTGTATTCACACGGGTTGAGGGTATTGGCACTGTTACATTATCTGCTCACTTTACAATACATAATGTTCTGTTTGTACCAGAACTTACTTGTAATCTGATATCTGTAAGCAAATTGACCAGAGGTCAAGTATGTCGAGTGATTTTTGATGATGGTGTATGTGTTTTTCATGATTTAAGAACGAGGAGGACGATTGGGACTTCTAGAGAATGGGATGGATTGTTCTACCTTGAAGGATCAAACTCCAAGAATAAAGATACATGGAAGGCAAGACGGCCACTGGTTAGCTCGAAGTCACAGAATAATGATGTATTGTTGTGGCACTATCGATCAGGTCACCCTAGTTTTAATTATATGAAACGTGTGTTTCCAAATTTATTCAATAAAAATTCTGTTCCTTTTCATTGTGAAACTTGCCAATTTGCAAAACTAACTCGATCCTCATATCCCAAACAGTCCTATACTCCCACTTCACCTTTCACACTGATCCACAGCGATATTGGGGGCCCTGCTCGAGTAACTACCCTCACTCATACTAGGTGGTTTGTTACTTTCATTGATGATCATACTCGAACCACATGGGTTTACTTAATGAAAGACAAATCTGATGTTGCCCAAGTCTTTCAGAACTTCTATACCTTTGTCCGAACCTTGTTTAACACGTCCATTAAGGTCCTTCAAAGTGATAATGCCAAGGAATATATGAGCACAACCTTCAAAGAATTCCTTGATCACCAAGGAATTCATCATCAGACTTCTTGCCCTTACACTCCACAACAAAATGGGGTAGTCGAGCGGAAAAATCATCACCTGTTGGAAGTAACCCGTGCCTTGCTAATGGAACAAAATGTTCCCACCATATTCTGGGGCGATGCCATCCTTACAGCGGCCTATCTAATTAACCGCATGCCTTCTAAAGTTCTTAAATATGACACTCCAATTCAAAAACTTCAAGAATTTTTCCCAAATTGCCCACTCATTAATTCGTTACCTCCCAAGGTGTTCAGCTGTGTTGTCTTTGTTCACAGAAAGAAGGGCAACAAATTCTGTGCTCAAGCTGACAAGTGCATCTTCCTTGGCTACTCCTCTACTCAAAAAGGGTACAAATGTTACTGCCCGTCGTCCAAGAAACTTCTTGTCTCTCGGGATACAGTCTTCTTGGAAGACGAGGCTTATTATCCCAAATTACCCATTCAGGGGGAGAATTTTGATATTGAATGGCTAATTCCTACCAACACTTCAAAATCACCCACCACATCATCATTAATGCCTCCTAACCTTATAGCCTCTCTTGACTCACTTGCTCCCACAAACCAGCCTAATACACACACTCTACCTCAACCTGAACCCAATGAACCGGAAACTCATGTTGAGATCAATTCAGGAGTGAATGAAGAGTCATGACAAGAGATAGAGTCCAGCTCACAAGTCCAACTTGAACCAGACAAAGGTAGAACTATCTCTCCCATTCAAAGGAACGACCATGAATCCAATCCGGGACTAAATCCTGAAGAATCGAGTTGGCCTATTGCTTTGAGAAAAGGGGTAAGATCGTGTACTCAGCATCCCATTGAACGATTTGTCTCATATGGTAATCTATCTGCAAAAATGCAAAGTTTTGTTGTAAACAGTGCATAGATAACCATTCCAAAGACGTTTCAACAAGCTATGGGTGATCCAAAGTGGAAGCAAGCTGCAGAAGAGGAATTAAGGGCACTCACAGAAAATAGAACATGGGAAATCACGAATCTTCCTAAAGGAAAGAAACCAGTCGGATGCAGATGGATCTTCACTCCAAAATTTAATCCCGATGGTAGCATCAACAAATACAAGGCGAGACTTGTTGCAAAAGGATATACCCAGACGTACGGGATCGATTATCAGGATACATTTGCTCCAGTGGTCAAGTTCAATACAATTCAGGTTCTGTTATCACTTGCAGCAAACTTGGATTGGTCACTGTACCAACTGGACGTGAAGAATGCATTCCTGAATGGCGACTTGGAGGAAGAAATATACATGGAGATTCCCGATGGAGTTCAAGCTCCTAATAACTCTGTGTGTAAGCTAAGAAAGTCATTGTATGGACTGAAACAATCTCCGAGGGCATGGTTTGGTAGATTCACCAAAGCAGTAAAAGGACTGGAGTACACTCAGGGCCGAGCAGATGACACGTTGTTCACCAAACATATTAATGGAAAAGTCACCATATTGATTGTCTATGTTGATGACATAATCATTACCGAAGATAATGAAGAATCCATTGCTCAACTAAAACAGGACTTGTCCACTGAATTCCAGGTAAAAGACCTTGGACAAATGAGGTATTTCTTAGGCTTGGAGGTGGCAAGAACGAAGAAGGGCATCAATGTATCTCAACGCAAGTATACACTAGACCTGTTACATGAGACAGGTATGTTGGGCGCTCAACCAAAAGGAACACCAATGGAATAGGGTTGTCACTTACAGATCAAACCAAAAGGTGCTCCAATTAATTCAGAAAGATACCGAAGACTTGTGGGGAAGTTGATATACTTAACTCACACTCGTCTCGACATTAGCTATGCAGTTGGAATAGTAAGTCAATTTATGCATCAACCACTAGAAGAGCACATGGAGGCTGTATACAGAATCTTGAGCTACCTAAAGCTTAATCCTGGAAGAGGAATATTCTTTAAGAAGGGTACTACTAGAAACATTGAAATCTACACTAATGCAAACCATGCAAGGGATAGAGAGACCAGGAGGTCAACCTCAGGGTACTGTACATACGTGTGGGGAAATCTGATTACATGGAGAAGCAAGAAACAGACAGTGGTGTCACCAAGCAGTGCAGAAGCAGAATTGAGAGCTGTTAACAAAGGAGTGTGTGAAGGAATTTGGATCATCAGATTACTAAAGGAGTTGGGGATTCAACATGAAGGACCAATGCAACTCTGGTGCGATAACAAGGCCAGCATTGAAATGGTCAAGAATCCAGTATATCATGATCGAACCAAGCATGTTGATATTGATAGAAATTTCATTAAAAAGAAGATTGAAGCAGGCATTATGACCCTGTCTCACATAAGATCTAAAGAACAAATCACAGACATCTTGACTAAACTACTAGGCCGAACGAAGTTTGAAGGATTCCGAGGCAAGCTGGGACTAATCGACATATACTCTCCAGCTTGAGGGGCAGTGTTAGAATCTGAAAGAGAAGGAAATCACCAAGAGGGGGGGTGAATTGGGGATTTCAAAATTCTTTTCGGTTCACCCACACAACAGATAAAATCAAGGCAAAGTGGAGATAGAGAAGAAAAGCTTGACACAGATGATTTATACTGGTTCGGTCTAATTCCTTGACCTACGTCCAGTCCCCAGTACCTCTGGGATTTTTCACTATCACTCAAGAACAATTACACTCTCTGTAAACGAAGGATGCTCCTCACTCTAGGACTCACTCCCCCTTACAAGTTGTAATTGTTTACAACAGATACACACTCTGTAAACGAAGGATGCTCCCAACCTAGGACACACTCCCCCTTACAAGTTGTAATCTGATTTTCCCAATCTCTAAGTCACCTAACTTGAGATTCTTACAATGAATGATATACAATGAAATTGACTCTCTCTAAGATTAGATAATGATACATACTGAAGTACAATGTATCAAAGATACAATCAAATGAATATACAGAGAAAGAACTGATATTTTCGTGCAGAACTTCTGTGACTGTCTTCTCTGCTGTCCAACTTCAAATCTTCAGCCATTTATAGTGATTTGAAGCTTGTGAACGTTATAGATCTGTTGTGAGATGAACCTATTCGAAAATATAGCTGTTGCTGGTGTTTCCTAATATATTTCTTGCTGAAATCACTCCCTGTTTGTTTATAGCCGTTGGGAGATTTTTGCAAATCTGAATATTCGAATTCTGATTCTTCCCATATGGTCTTGTCTGAAGAGTGATGATGTTCAGCCTTAATCGGTGATGACATTGAATGTTTGCATAACAGCTGTCCAGAAATATTGCAAGTTGCCAAAAATGAACCTTTATTTGATTTTCAATCAAATTCAAATACTTCTGTAATCTCATGAAAAAAACTCGTTAAAATAGTTCGGTTACAATGATAAATGATAGATATAACATATAAGATCAATGGATAACTTAATCCTAGAGTGTAGATCAGATTGGACAATTCTGGAACAAAATGCGTTTTTCTGGCAGAAACACCAAAACTCGAGTTTTGATAATCAAAACTGGAGTTTTGAACTGTTCACTCTTCAAAACTGGCAGTTTTCAAACCAAAACTGGCGGTTTTCAAAGTCTGGAAATGCTGATGCTCTCGGGTTGACCAAAACTCGAGTTTTGCTTCCCAAAACTCGAGTTTTGAACTTTTGATGTCAAGTTCAAAACATCAAAACTGGAGGTGATGATCCATAACCGACAGTTTTCATTTGTGAGATTCTTGAATGCTCTCTGCCTCACCAAAACTCGAGTTTTCATTTGCAAAACTCGAGTTTTGCCTTCTCCTGGATTTGCTGAGTTTTCTTGAAATAACCATCAACTTTGGAAGACCATATCTCCCTGGTATGAGCTCCGTTTTGGTCTGTTCAACTCTTGATGGAAAGCTCTGTGTGTCTAGTTTCCAATGGCACTGATTTGAGCTCAATTGGATTTGTAGTTTGTGAGATATACCCAAAATACTGAAGGTGGGTCTGGACTATGACGTTGATTATTGGGTCAACTTGTAATAATCATATCTCCTTGATCTGAACTCCTTTTGGCTTGAATTATATATCATAATGACGCATTGGAAGTCTAGTTTCATATGCTTTTGGTTTTGTCTCAATCCAATTTCTGGTTTGTGAGATATCATCGAAACATCAGAGGTCGCCCGTGCTGAACGTGAGACAGTGTGGGACTGAAGTGCTGATAACAGTCCAAAACTCGAGTTTTCAACTTCAAAACTCGAGTTTTGGTTCTCCAATTTTCCAAAACTCGCGTTTTTCCCCGAGACTTGATTCCAATGTTCCAAAACTCGAGTTTTCACTCCAAAGTCCAGAGACCCCAGAGACGTTGTAGACACTTGATAACTCGAGTTTTGCCTCAAAACTCGAGTTTTCTCCTCTCAGATGAGTAAATTACAGCAGCAAGGTAGAAAACTCATGTTTAATACTTGGAGACTCAAGTTTGCTCATCCAAAACCTCATTCTTGCTTGTTTTAACTCTGAATTGAATCATTCCAACTCCCATATGATCTTGGAGGCTTCTAGCATCAATATAAGAACTTGGATGATAAAATCTTCACTCCATATATCAAGTTCTTCTTTATTTGGTCTCTTCTCTTCTTTCTTTCAACTCTTATCTCCTTCTTGATTAATCTCTATAATTCAACTTGGATTAATCTACATTAAATACAACAATTAGTCAATGTAGGAGATAATTATATTATTCAATCTTTTTGCTTATAACAATGGCATCTATTTAAGACATCATCAAAACTAATCATAACTAACAGAATCCTGTTAGAATATCTGCGATTGTTAAAATCCCTTGACTATTGCCTTGATTATAGGATTCTGATTTCAGCTTTATTAGTTTTAATTAGTCTTTATTGTAATCCCTGATTTACCTCCTCTATTCTCTCTTTCTTAGCCTATATATAGATTGTAACCTTCTTCATCCAATATAACAATATACAGAGTGTGATTATCTCTCTGATTTATAATAATAAAATATTTAAAATAATAGTTTTATAAAAGATTAAATCTGAACGGTTAAGATTTCGATCTAACGGTTGAGATAGAGAAGAGGATGGGAAGAGAACGGGAAGGGAATAGGACCATAGCCAATCCCATAAAATTCGCCCCCATAACTACAATTTCTGGCTCCGCCTCTACGAGAGGAACTAAAACAAATAGATTTAGAGAGGAAAGTACCTAAGTTGCTTTAGGGAGAACTCTAAGAAGAGGTAGATGAAGAAGAAGGAACAGAGAAACTTTTGGGTGGAAGCAAAAAAAAAAAGGATAAAAAAAAGGTACAAGGACAGAGAGGGAGATCAGGAGAAGAGTAATACCATTTTGCGTTCCTTAAAGAAGTTATGGGAAGCCATTCATCTATCTTCTTCTACTCCTCTGTTCGCTTGTCTATCTATCATTTTTTTGTGCACATCTTAATATATTAAAAAAAAACAAGAACAACAAACAGAAACGATTGATCGAGAACACATAAATAAGCAAAACAAATATAACAGGTTTACCTCATGAGAGGCAGCGGTTGCAAACTGAGACTTGATCCCCATTGAGCTTTGTTGTCGTTGAGAAGGAGGAGATGAGCAATGAAACAAAGAAATAAGAAATTGATATTTAATTTCAAACTTAATCCAAAATCTACGTCAAATGCAACGAACATGAACTCTGTACCACAGTGAGACTTTAATTTAATTAGTCCGATGATTCTATCATTGTTTATTCATGAGCGCTATATAGATACAATGATAGGAGTAACATAATTGTTAGTTTGTATTGTTAGTTTGTATATATTCCAATGTAACTAATTGTAACTAGTTAGTTATGATGTAACTGATTGTAGCTAGTTTGTTTTTTGCTTGGTTGCCTATATATGTACAACACTTCAATCAATAATATTCATTCAGTTTTTCCCTGTCAATTCTCGTCACATGGTATCACGAGCCACACATCATTTCTGCTTCACCCATTTTCTCTTTCTTCCTTTTTCAAATTCTTTGTTTTCTCCGTCAACCCTCTTCCCCATTTTCTCTCTCTTCCTTTTTCAATTACTTTTCTCTTTCTTCCTTTTTCACTTACTTTGTTTTCCCCGTCAACCCACCTTCTTCCTCTTTTGCTTTCTCTGATTTCTTCTTTCCTTCGTTAGCTTCCATGGCTTCCGATTCCACATCTTCCCAAACTCAACAAACCTCTGCTCCGACTCAACCAACTACCTCTCCCTCTATAGCATCTGCCATACCTATTCCTTCGACAGATTTATCTTCTCCCTATTACATTCACCCGAATGAAAACCCAGCACTGGTGCTCGTTGCTCCTCCTCTTGACGGCCAAAATTATCACGGTTGGGCTCGTGCTATGCGTATGGCTCTTCTTTCCAAGAACAAGCTGCAATTTGTTGATGGTTCCTTGCTTCCACTGCCATTGTCTGATCCTCTATTTCCGATTTGGCAACGCTGTAACAATTTAGTTCAGGGTTGGCTCACGCGATCCATCTCGCCAACGATCGCCAAGAGTATCCTCTGGTTTGACACTGCTCATGAGATCTGGAATGACCTTCGATCTCGTTTTTCTCAGTCTGATTTGTTCCGTGTTGCTGATTTACAAGAAGAAATCTGCACTCTCAGGCAAGGTGCCTCCACGGTCAGTGATTATTTTACTCGGCTGAAAATACTCTGGGATGAACTTGCAAACATCCGACCTCTAAAGCCTTGTTCATGTGGATCCACTACTCTCTTGCAATCCTACCGTGAAGAAGATCAGGTTATTAGATTTTTGAAAGGCCTCAATGAACAGTTTACTTCGGTAAAATCTCAAATCATGCTTATTGATCCATTACCATCTATTACTCGAGTTTTTTCTCTTGTTATTCAACAAGAACGAGAACTCCATTCACCCACTGTCCCTCCTGAGATCAAGGTTCTTGCTACTCACACTCCACGTTTTATGCCTTCTGGTTCTAAGGCTAAGCAGTGCTCCTTCTGTGGTAAACCAAGGCATACTGAGGCCACTTGTTATCGGAAACACGGATTTCCCCCTGGTTTTAAGTTTCGGTCCTCTGGTTCTTCAAGTTCGGTGAATAATCTTACCACACCTGAGTCTGGAATTGTTCAACATCATCCTCCTGCTCTGGCTGCTCTCCCTATTTCTTCTTCACAGTCTGCTGTTCTACCTCAACTGTCTGCTGATCAATATAATAAACTACTCAACCTCCTTAATGCGCCTGTCACACCTCAACCATTAATCAATAATTTGTCTGCATCGGTTCCTACTGAAGGTATACATATTTCCCAATATTCTTCTGTTTCTGTTTCTTGGATAATAGATTCTGGAGCAACTGATCATGTTTGCTCCTCTCTGTCCTTGTTTCGTTCTTACAAGCCTATTTCTCCAATTTCTGTAAGACTTCCTACTGGCTCTAATACTGTTGCACGCTTCTCTGGCACGGTTCATATCTCTGATTCTTTAATCTTGCATAATGTCCTTTATTTGCCTCATTTTTCTTTTAATATTGTTTCTGTCTCCTGATTAACTCATTCACATAATTGTTTTCTTACCTTTTGCTTTAATGCTTGTCAGATATACCAAACTCATCCTTTGCTGATGATTGGTTCAGCTAGACTTTTTGAAGGCCTTTACATACTCACAGCAGATATGAATTCCCAGAAACAACCCTCTCAGACTATACTGGCCACTGCTTATTTCTCTTCATCCAATTCCCTTTGGCATCTTCGGTTGGGTCATCCTTCTGCCTCAACTTTATCTGTTTTACGTAAACACATACCTAATATTTCTGATGTATCTCAAACTTTTACATGTGATGCTTGTCATTTTGCTAAACAAAAGCGATTACCATTTCCTGTAAGCACAAGTTCATGCAATAAAATTTTTGATATCATTCATGTTGATATTTGGGGTCCTTTTTCAATTCCTTCTGTGCAAGGACATCGCTATTTTCTCACCCTGGTTGATGATTATTCTCGATATACCTGGATTTTTTTAATGAAAAATAAATCAGATGCTCGTACTCACATTTTTCAATTTTTTGCTCTAGTGGAAACTCAATTTTCATCATCCATTAAAATTTTACGTTCTAATAATGGTCTTGAATTCCACTTACCTCAATTTTATGCTTCCAAAGGTGTTATTCATCAAACATCTTGTGTTGCTACCCCTCAACAAAATGGTATAGTGGAACGCAAGCACCAACATATTTTAAATGTTGCACGTGCACTTCTTTTTCAATCCTCTATTCCTCTTCCCTATTGGTCCTTTCTTGTTCAATATGCTACTCATATTATAAATTGTTTACCTTCCCCCGTTATTCAAAATTGTACACCTTTTGAACGTTTACATGGTTTTTCTCCCACTTATTCTTTTTTTAAAGTTTTTGGTTCTCTTTGTTTTGCATCTACTTTATCTTCTCATCGTTCTAAATTTGATCCTAGAGCCCGAAAATGTGTTTTCTTGGGCATTCCACATGGCTCCAAGGCTTTCATTTTACTAGATATATCTAATAATCAAATTTTTCTTTCACGCGATGTCATCTTTCATGAACATGTGTTTCCCTTCCAAAATGACAGCATCTCATCCCTTTCTTTTTCTTTACCAGAACCTCAACCATGTTCCCCTTTACCAGATGATTCTACCCCTCTTCCATCTCCACCCTTACCTCCTCATTCCCCTACCCCTCCTATTACTTCCCCCCTCCCCTCATCCTCTCCTCCCCCTCGTCGTTCCAACAGACCTCATAATCCTCCTTCATATCTGCGAGATTATCACTGTGCCTTCTTCTTGTCTAATCATCAATCATCATGCAAAGGTAATCCAAGATACCCATTATCTTCTGTTCTTTCTTATCAGTCCCTTTCTCCTTCTTATAAAACTTTTGTCAATGCTGTTACTGTTTCTCCTGACCCTACTTCTTTTAAGCAAGCTGTGAAACATTCTGTATGGAGAGAGGCCATGAATGCAGAAATCCTTGCCCTTGAACAAAACCAGACCTGGGTTCTCACTCAATTGCCACCGGGGAAGCGCACTATTGGCTGCAAATGGGTTTATCGTACCAAATTTAAGGCTAATGGTGACATAGAACGACATAAAGCATGACTTGTTGCTAAGGGATATACACAAACTGAGGGTATTGACTTCTTTGACACTTTTTCTCCTGTAGCAAAAATGACCACTCTTCGTTTATTGCTTTCCATTGCTGCTACTAAACATTGGCATCTACATCAATTGGATGTCAACAATGCCTTTTTACATGGAGACTTACATGAGGAAGTGTATATGGATCTCCCTCCTGGCTTTACACCTTCTCATCCTCATCAGGTGTGTAAATTGTAGAAATCCCTTTATGGACTGAAACAGGCTAGTCGTCAGTGGTATTCTAAACTTTCTTCTGCTTTGCTATCCTATGGTTATTCTCAATCAGCTTCTGATCATTCTTTATTCTTTAAAGCATCTTCTACCTCCTTCATTGTTATCTTGGTTTATGTTGATGATGTGGTACTTGCTGGTAATGATTTGGCTGAGATACAATTGGTTAAACAGCAATTACATATTGCCTTCACTATTAAAGATCTTGGTGAACTCCGCTATTTTCTTGGTCTTGAACTTGCACGGTCCAAGTCTGGAATTTTTTTGTCCCAACGCAAATTTGCTCTGGAATTGCTTGATGATACAGGATATTTAGCTTGCAAGCCAGCGGCTTGTCCCATGGACCCACGGTTAAAGCTCTCCAAGGCCAAGGGTACACCTTTACCTGATCCTCTTTCATACCGCAAGCTTGTTGGTAGATTACAATATCTCACCACAACTAGACCTGATTTGAGTTTTGTTACTCAACAACTTAGTCAATTTATGTCCAATCCTTGTGATACTCATATGGCAGCTGCTTATCGTGTTTTACGTTATCTCAAATCTTCTCCTGGTGCTGGACTTTATTTTTCCGCTGACTCTGATTTAAAGCTGCGTAGTTTTAGTGATTCAGATTGGGCTGGTTGTGTTGATACACGTCGATCTGTTACTGGATTTGCCATATTTCTTGGTTCTTCTCTAATATCTTGGAAAGCTAAGAAACAGGCTACGGTCTCTACGTCTTCTTCGGCGGCTGAGTATAGAGCTTTGGCCTCTACAACTTGTGAATTACAGTGGCTTGTTTACCTCTTGAATGATTTTAACATTTCACATCTTGATCCAGCTCTTCTTTATTGCGATAACCAATCTGCAATCCAAATAGCGGCCAACCCCACGTTTCATGAAAGGACTAAACACATTGAATTGGATTGCCATTTGGTTCGAGAGAAGCTTCAAGCTAAGCTCATTCACATTCTCCCCGTTCAGTCTTCTGATCAGCTTGCCGATATTTTCACTAAACCTTTACATCCAACAAGGTTTCATGAACTTGCTTCCAAGCTGGGCATTAAAAATATTCATGCTCCAGCTTGCGGGGGGGTGATAGGAGTAACATAATTGTTAGTTTGTATATATTCCAATGTAACTAATTGTAACTAGTTAGTTATGATGTAACTGATTGTAGCTAGTTTGTTTTCTGCTTAGTTGCCTATATATGTACAACACTTCAATCAATAATATTCATTCAGTTTTTCCCTGTCAATTCTCGTCACATACAAGCAGATCGAATCTGTCATAATAGATTAGAGTATTTTTAGGGAATTTAAAATTCAAACACAGCGGAATCTAATCTAAACTAACTAGGATATATAATAACCTGATCCTATATTATCTCACTTATAATATTATTTACATAACATAATTACCACAAACGAAAGTGGAAATGAGAAGAGAACGGAGAAATCAATGGAAAGTGGAGGGAACTAGAAAATGAATAATGAAAATTTAATTTTCGTTTGCTACCTAATGAAAATCTTTGAGACGGTTGTTCTCAAATTGAAGTCTTAAAAGTTAAACTTTTAGGCTGGTTCTTTGTAACATACGATCTTAAAAAGAATAGACATTTTATTTATTTATTTTTATTTTTAACTTTTTAGACCGAATATTTAAAACATCTAGTCTTAAAAGTAATATATATATATATTTTTTAGAAAAAATTTAGACCAGTTCTTTTTAACATCCGTTCTAAAAATTGCTCTTTATATTTACAAAACTGTTACAGGTCATACTTTTTAGACCGAATTCTCTATAATCTGGTTTTAAAAGTTCTTTACATTTATGAAACTGTCACCGGTTATATTTTTTTTTTAAACTAGAGCTTCAATATTCCAGTTTTAACAAAGCGATTTTAAAGTCTTTTTTTTTGTACTAGTGTTTAGAATATGGGGTGCTATTAAAAAAAATATGTTAAGTTCGTGAATGCACAATATATATATATATATATATATATATATATATATATATATATATATATATATATATATATTAGGAAATTAAAAAATATTTTAGCGTACTTAATGGAACTTAACCCGAAAATTTATTCCACATGTTAAAAGGACCATTAAAATATCAAATTTATAATTCTTTATTAAAATACCACTCATTTAAATTGCCCTTTCAAAAAAAGTCAATCTATCCTTAAAGTGGTCACAACTTAAAAGGTTGGTGAAAGTAACATTCAATGAATATCAACCTTGGAGCTTTCAGTAGTTGATATATCCTTGTCCTCGTCAAAATTTTTGACTATTTTATTAACAGGCCGGATAGCAAAGACGAACTCTTTTCACAATTAAAATTAATCTCTTATTGACTAATCATCACCATTATCTTTGAACCATGAAATGTGAGGATTATTTTACTAAATAAAGTGAACAGATTGCTTGCAGGATTGTTAAAGAGACGCCTTATAAGTGCGATCCACGAAACTTGTTCAGAATCAGAAATCAATCTTCTGTTTACTTATGATCTTTCTGTTTTTTTCTTGCTGCATCATTGAATGTTGGCTCTCAGTGAATTCATTTCCAGTATCATAGAAATGTCTCACTATTATTTCCCTCAAGTGATCCTGGAGGAAATTTTTCACCGATTGCCTCTCAAATCTCTTGTGAACTGCATCTGTGTCTGCAAATCCTGGAAGTCTCTGATCTCAGATCATTCATTCATATGTGACCACCTCAACCGTACGATTCAAGCCAACCTAGATAATTCCTCCCTCTTCCTTTTCACCTCTCTCAAGAAACGAGTACAGGGATTCAAATACTACGAATGCCAAGATTTTTACTCTCTTTATTCTGATAATCACCAACAAAGTGATGATGGTGATAACTCCTCTGTTATGAAATCCTCTGTTATTCCTTTGTTTACGTGTGAGCACAAGGAAATGGTTGGAACTTGCAATGGACTGGTATGTCTCGCTGATTATTTTGTATTAGATACTTCGGATCTCATTATTTGGAACCCATGTATTCAGAAATATTTGGTGCTTCCAAAACCCAGTGTAATTTTCAGGCTCTCTGACCCTGACCATAGAAGGAACAGGGTTTTCTTTGGGTTTGGTTTTGATTCAAAGGCCAAGGATTTTAAGGTAGTCAGACTTGTTTCCACAATTAACAATAAAGAAGAAACTCCTCAAGTTGAGGTTTTTTCTCTTGCAAGTTGTTCGTGGAGGAACATAACTGGTAAAGCTCCTCCAATTCTTTTGTGTATGCAAGTATTATGGAAGCATCAGATGTCTATAAATGGTGTAATTTACTGGGTTGTAAGCCAAAGAAGAAATGGTAGGATTCATAATTTCATCTTAACATTCGACCTGGTTGAAGAAGAATTTGGAGAATTAATGTTACCAGAAATTCTGAGAGAGTCTCCTCACCAACTGTCAATTTTGGTCGGAGAGGATTCGCTTGCAGTGGTTCATACATATTGTTCAGAGGCTGATGAAGAATATATTAGCATCTGGGTGATGAAAGATTTATGGAGCGAAGTGTTTCATTGTGATACAAGACGTTATGGAGGCATATCAAGTGTTTTAGCCATTAGGAATAGTGGAGAATTGGTGCTGAGAATCTATGGGGGAATGATCATACTGCTGGATCCAGTGAATGAATCAGTGAAGGATCTGGGACCAAGGGATTTTGTGCACGCTTTTGCTGGATATCATGTGGAGAGTCTGTTCTTAATAAACGAACAAGATGGTGTTTTGTCTTATTGATCATATTGCAGAAAGAGACAGTAAAAACAAGATCTTTACGTTTGATTGGCTGTTATGCAATGTGAATTTTCAACAGAAGCCTTTGCCTTTCCACGAAATTGTGTTGCGCATGTAATTTATCTTGCATCAAACATACTTGTATTAAATTTGTCCTCAACTTCATTATATCAAATCAATCATTTATTATGAGTTGTTTTATTGTATTTATTTTTAAGTATTTTGTGGTGATGGCTAATGTGATTGTCAGAGAGTGATTTGTCAACATGAACAAGGTACCACATGGAAAAATATGCGATTGAATTTGCTGCATAAGAACACCAACCAAGAGAAAGGGATCACTGTTCCAGAACTCGGAGGCAAATCCAATACAATAACTAATGGTCTTAAAAGCTAGAGTTTTGAACTTGATTACTGAAGTAATCTATATCTTTAATAGTACTGCTAGCTGTCCATGTGTATTATCACATAATCAATAGGGAAAATCCCTCTCAAGGCCCAAATTAGTAAAAAAAATTATCAAAAAAGTCATATGTCAAAAAAAGCCCTAGATCCTTTTATGGTGTTATTTCATAAATGTTAACAACTATATCAATAAAACGTTAACAATTAAATAAGTAGATATTAACAACAATCTCCTAATAACACTACTACAAAAATTGGATATTACTTCCTTAAAAAACATTAACAATTAAATAAGTAGATATTAACAACAATCTCCTAATAACACTACTACAAAAATTGGATATTACTTCCTTAAAAGACGTCCTGATTAAAAAATAGTAAGTAAAAAATGAAGTCGGTGGCATTCTTGTAATTATATTCAAGAAAATTGAACCTTAAGCGTCCTGAATTGGTAAAAAAAATTATCAAAAAAAAGACATAAGAAAAAGTCACATGTCAAAAAAGGTTTTAGAGCCTTTTATGATATTATTTCATAAACATTAACACCTATATCAGTAGAATATTAACAACTAAATCAGTAGATATTAACAACAATGTCCTAATAACTAAATTAATACACATTAACATCTAAATCAGTACCCGTTAACAACTACATCAGTACACATTAATAACTAATGTTTTATGAAATAATACTAAAAGAAGACATGTAACTTTCTTTTGAGCATTTTTTTGACAATTTTTTAGTTATTTGGGTCCTGAGGTGGATTTTCCCTAATCAATAGTATCATTCTCATGGGTGGATTTGGTCAAGTTTTTCTTTCTATGGCATAAATTCCAACCACTAAGTATGTGTTTAGTTTAATATTTGGAATTTAAAATATTTCAAAATCTAATATCCCTTTTCCACCTCCCACGCATTTTACTGGGTGATCGTCCTATTGGTTCAAAATCTATAGACAATATCTTAGGAAGATATGAAGATTAAAAGACGATTGATATTTGTTGATTCATAATGTCATATATCAATGTATAATTTATTAAAGTTTATGAATAAGCTTTTGGCCCACAATATAACTATTTTAATGTTTCCATCTAGTGTGTGGATCATGTCTAGAATGAGATATAATAAACGGGAAATGTCGTGATAGGTTTATTGATCTTTTTTCAAGATACAATGTAGGATCATGTTTTTTTTTTTCTATCATGAGATCTTCATCTCCTTTTTAAAGATTATAATTTTTCTTTTCTTTTTTTCGTGCCTGCACATCGTGCAAATGCTAAACTAACATCTTAAAATTTCTTAGTTACTATTACCTCCAGTCCTAATTATAGAAACACTTTTATAATGTAATTTGTATTATAAAAGTGTTTATATAATTAAGACCAAAGAGAGTATGATTTTTCACTAAAGTGCCACTAATTTAAATTACCCTTTAAAGAAAAGTCAATCTATCCAAAAATGGTCACAACTTTAAAATTAGCTGAGAGCAACATTCAATGAATAGCGACTTTGGAGCTTTCACTAGTTGATATCCTTGACTTTGCCAAAATTTTACTATTTTATTGACGATAAAGGAGTAGTCTATCACCAGGCCGGATAGTAAGGACAAACTCTTCCCACAAAAAGAAAAACGAAAAGACGAGGTCTCCCAGCAATAATAGAAAATCAAATTATAAATTAATAATAGTTTACTTTAATTAATAAATGGGAAAAATACTTCAAGTGTTTTCTTATGTCACACATATAAAATAGTGGGACCCATATATATATAATTAGCATTATATATATATGTGGGTCCTACTATTTCATGTGGGTAGAAATCTTCTTCTTCTCATACAATAAAATTATTTAAAAAATGAAAATAATTTAATTTATATGCATTTTAAATATGAATGCATCAACATTTATAATTTATCATAAACAACAATAAAATTTATATGAAGCTTATATGTAAAGTGATTGAACATGATCTGAACCAGCAAATTAGTACGAGTTTAAGAGCGGATTGACACAATTTTGTAAGATAAAAATGTAACAATAGTAAACTCGGCGTATAAATTATTTAACTGAGTTTATAGCTAGCATGAGTTTAAACATAAACGACAAAGATTTTATAAGCTAGTAGTAGACCTAATAAACTGAACTCACGAATTTAACAACAAAGCTTCCGACACCCATCAATAAAATTTAATCTCTTACTGACTAATGATCATCATTATATTTCTTTGTTCTTTTCCATGGTAGTTGGACTTTGAGCAATCAATCCTCTGCTTTCTTATAATCCTTCTGTTTTTGTCTTCCTGCATCATTGAATGTTGGATCTTCGTGAATTCATTTCCTGTGTCACAGACATGTCTCACTATTATTTCCCTCAAGAAATCCTTGAGGAAATTCTTCACAGATTGCCTCTCAAATCTCTTGTGAACTGCATCACTGTTTGTAAATCCTGGAAGTCACTGATTTCAGATCATTCCTTCATATGTAACCACCTCAACCGTACGATTCAAGCCAAACCAGATATTGCCTCCCTTTTCCTCTTCATATCTCTTAAGAAACGAGCAGAGGGATTCAAGTACTACGAATCCCAAGACTTTTACTCTCTTTGTTCTGATAACCACCAAGAAAGTGATGATAATGACTTCTCTGTTTTGAAATCCTGTGCCACTCCTCTGGTTACGAGTGAGTACAAGGAGGTGGTTGGAACTTGCAATGGACTGGTATGTCTCGCTGATTATTCGGAATTAGATAATTCAGATCTCGTTATTTGGAACCCAAGTATTTGGAAATATTTGGTGCTTCCAAAACCCAATAATGTAGGATTCAGATTCTGTGACCCTGACCATAGAAGCAACAGGGTTTTCCTTGGGTTTGGTTTTGATTTAGAGGCCAAGGATTTCAAGGTAGTTAGACTTGTTTCCACAATTAACAACAGAGAAGAAACTCCTCAAGTTGAGGTTTATTCTCTAGCAACTGGTTCATGGAGGAACATAACTGGTAAAGCTCCTATAATTCTTCTGTGTATGCAAGTATTGTGGAAGAATCAGATGTTTATAAATGGTGTAATTCACTGGGTTGTAAGCCAAAGAAGAAATGGTAGGATTCATAATTTCATCTTAACATTTGACCTGGTCGAAGAAGGATTTGGAGAATTAACGTTACCAGAAATTCTGAGAGAATCTCCTTATCAATTGTCAATTTTGGCTGGAGAGGATTCACTTGCAGTGGTTCATACTTATTGTTCAGAGGTTGATGAAGAATATATTAGCATCTGGGTGATGAAAGAATCATGGAGTGAAGTGTTTCATTGTGATACAAGACGTTATGGGGGCATATCAAGTGTTCTAGCCATTAGGAATAGTGGAGAATTGGTGCTGAGAATCTATGGAGGAATGATCATACTGCTGGATCCAGTGAATGAATCAGTGAAGGATCTGGGATCAAGGGATTTTGTGCACGCTTTTGCTGGATATCATGTAGAGAGTCTGTTTTTAATAAACGAACAAGAGGGTGTTTTGTCTTACTGATCATATTGCTGAAAGAGACAGTAAAAACAAGATTTTTACGTTTGATTGGCTGTTATGCAATGTGAGTTTTCAATACAAGCCTTTACTTTTCCACGGAATTGTGTTGCGCATGTAATTTCTCTTCCAGCAACCATACTTCTATATGTTGATTCATAATGGCATATATTAATCTAGAATTTCTTGCACTTTGATACTACTTTGGTTGTTTTCTTTGAAACAATTATGAATATAATTCTGTTTTGATAACCTTAATCCTTGTTTTTTTGGGAGAACATTTTGCAGAGGCTACCCAGTAAATCTCTAATCCATTGTATGTCCCTCTGCAGCTATTGGAAATCTATCATCACTGATCACTCCTTCATCCATTCTCATATACAACCAACAACAACAACAACGGCTCTTTTTTCCTTCAATATGCTTCTACAGAAGAACTGGATCGTTGGAATTTTGAGTTTGAGGAATTTTACTTCACTTATTTAGATGATAAATTAGCTTCCTATCATTTTCTTAGATAAAAAATTCAAAAATAGTAAAAACCTATGCCTTCATGCCCGTTTAAAAAGAAGGATATTGCAAATTTCTCATAAATCAATCCAAAAACCTCAAGACCTAGCATATATATATATATATATGGGTTTACTTTTCTCATGTTGCATGAGAGAAAGAAGATTCCTACACACACATAAAATGGTGGGACCCACATATATATATATATATAATGCTAATTATAATTATATATATATGCGGGTCCCACCATTTTATGTGCGTGTGACATGAGAAAACATTTCTCCTACAACATGAGAAATGTTTTTCCTATATATATATATTATTATTTTTAACTTTCCACTTATTATTGGAATTTAGAATTTCACAAAATTTACATTTTACAACTTTCTAACCATGATCAATTATTTCTTTTGATTGAAATATCATAAATCAATAGAAAATATGAAGTTTTTGAATAAGCTTTTGGCCGACGATATAACTATCTTAATGTTCCCACCTAGAAATTTTATATAAAAACAGGATCATATCTAAAATAAGATATAATAAACAGGAAATATTGTGACAAGTTTATTAGTCTTTTTCAAAAAATATAATGCAAGATCATGTCTTTTTTCTATCTTTTTTATCATGAGATTTTCGTCTCTTTTTAAAGATTAGCATTGTGCAAATTCTAAACTAGCATCTTAAAATTTCTGAGTTATTATATTTTTTTATTAAAGTGCCACTAATTTAAATTACCCTTTAAAGAAAAGTCAATCTATCTAAAAATGTTCTCAACTTCAGAATTAGGTGAGAGCAACATTCAATGAATGCCGACTATGGAGCTTTCACTAGTTGATACCCTTGGCTTCGTCAAATTTTTTGACTATTTTATTGACGATTAAGGAGTAGGCTACCAGGAGACTGGATAGTAATGACAAACTCTTTCCAAAAAAAGAAAGAAGAAATGACGTAGTCTCCTGACATCCATCAATAAAATGTAATCTCTGACTGACTAATCATCACCATTATATTTCTTTTTTCTTTTCCAAAGTTGGTTGAACTTTGGGCAATCAATCCTCTGTTTTCTTATAATCCTTCTGTTTTTGTCTTCCTGCATTTGCCTCTCAAATCTATTGTGAACTGCATCTCTGTTTGCAAATCCTGGAAGTCTCTGATCTCAGATCATTCCTTCATATGTAACCACCTCAACCGAACGATTCAAGCCAACCCAGATATTGCCTCCCTTTTCCTCTTCATCTCTCTTAAGAAACGGACAGAGAGATTCAAGTATTATGAATCCCGAGATTCTTACTCTCTTTATTCTGATAATCACCAACAAAGTGATGATAATGACTTCTCTGTTTTGAAATCCTCTGTCATTTCTCTGTTTACGAGTGATCACAAGGAGGTGGTTGGAACTTGCAATGGACTGGTATGTCTAGCAGATTAGTCTGTATTCGATACTTGAGATCTCGTTATTTGGAACCCATGTATTCGGAAATATTTGGTGCTTCCAAAACCCAGTGTAGGATTCAGATTTTGTGACCCTGACCATAGAAGGAACAGGGTTTTCTTTGGGTTTGGTTTTGATTCAGAGGCCAAGGATTTCAAGGTAGTTAGACTTGTTTCCACAATTAACAACAGAGAAGAAACTCCTCAAGTTGAGGTTTTTTCTCTAGCAACTGGTTCATGGAGGAACATAACTGGTAAAGCTCCTGCAATTCTTCTGTGTATGCAAGTATTGTGGAAGAATCAGATGTTTATAAATGGTGTAATTTATTGGGTTGTAACCCAAAGAAGAAATGGTAGGATTCATAATTTCATCTCAACATTCGACCTGGTGGAAGAAGAATTTGGAGAATTTATGTTACCAGAAGCTCTGAGAGAGTCTCCTTACCAATTGTCAATGGTAGGATTCATAATTTCATCTCAACATTCGACCTGGTGGAAGAAGAATTTGGAGAATTTATGTTACCAGAAGCTCTGAGAGAGTCTCCTTACCAATTGTCAATTTTGGCTGCAGAGGATTCACTTGCAGTGGTTCATACTTATTGTTCAGAGGTTGATGAAGAATTTATTAGCATCTGGGTGATGCTTGAAGATTCATGGAGTGAAGTGTTTCACTGTGATACAAGACGTTAAGGAGGCATATCAAGTGTTTTAGCCATTAGGAATAGTGGGGAATTAGTGCTGAGAATCTATGCAGGAATGGTGATACTGCTAGATCCAGTGAAAGACTCAGTGAAGGATCTAGGACCAAGGGATTTTGTGCACGCTTTTGCTGGATTTCATGTGGAGAGTCTGTTTTTAATAAACGAACAACAGGGTGTTTTGTCTTATTGATCATCGTGCAGAAACAGACGGTGAAAACAGGATTTTTTTTTTATAATTTTTTTTTAATCTGTTATGTTCTTTTTTTGTTTGTTTTGGCGCATGTAATTACTCTTACAGCAAATATACACGTATTGTTTGACCTCAATTTCATTATATCAAATTAATCGTTTATTATGATTTGTTTTATTGTATTTATGTTTAAGTACTTTAGTGATGATGGCTCATGTGATTATCAGAGAGTGATTTGTCGACATGAACAAGGTGCCACATGGTAAAATATGTGAGTTTAGATGAATATTCAGTTTAGTCAAATAACCTCTGTATAGTACCTTGTGCAGATGTTTTTTATATACGAAAAAAAAAGTCCTTAAAAAACAAATTAAAAACATCTGCACAAGGTACTATACAGAGGTTATTTGACTAAACTGAATATTTAGTCAAATATCTGTTTTTTAAGGACTTGTTTGTTTGACTTAATGTATTGTTGAATGTCCTCTATTGGGCTTCTTTTTTTTTTTTCGGCTCAGATCCTCTATTGGGCTTTCATACAGTACTTGCTTTTTTTTGGTCGAATACAGTACTTGCTTGGGTCACACATGAAATCATATTTTAATCTCACTGGTTCCAAAATTCTGTTTGATTGGAGGGGTTGTACTTGTGTACTATATACGCATCTGAAATTGGATTATTCACATTTAATTCTATATATACTGGATGGATTTGAAATATTTTTATAACTTGTTTAAGGAGTAAAAATTAAGAAAATTAATTTATTAACTGATATTCGTTATTCCATATCAATATAATTTGTTTGTCTTGAAGCTCAATTTAAGCTGATAATCATGACACCCTACTTGTTTGGATACTTCTTGCTAATAACCTCAAACGATTATATAAATAAAAAAGTATAATTTAAATTAATAATATAAAAAATTTAGGGAAAATTCTAATTAAATATCATTTAAATTTACAAAACCCTCAAAAGTCTCCCGAATTTATAAAAAGACTGAGAGGTACCAAGAACCTATGAGAGATTATAAATTTAGGTGAAATTATCCTTTTGCCCTTAGTTTTAAATATATATATATATATTTTTTTTAAAAAAAAGAGATGATACAATAGCCCCACTGCCGGCAACCACCCGTCCTTGTCATTGGATCAACTAATCCCCACAATGGATCACTTGAATTTATATATTTATTATAGGTCCTTGGTACTTCTCAGTTTTTTTATAAATTTAGGAGACTTCTGAAGGTTTTTTTTTTTAATGACATTTAGTATTATTTTTTTACTATCCAGTCGTACTTTGGAATATTATTTTTAAAATATAAAATAAAAAGGGGACCAGATGTGTGTTTTGTGCTAAAAACGGCACCGTTTGAAGCAGTAGACCCAAGTCCCTTGATTGACATAGAATTTGTAATTATATTTTAGACTCTCTCATTTGTTCAAACACATCAAGAAAGAGACAAGTTCTGTATGGCATACAGGGAGGAACTCATGAATCCAACGATACATTGTGGCATGATGATAATAGCAGAGCCAATGTTGTTATTAAGTGTGCGTGTCTATAAATATGTGTGCAAATGTAATGTCCTGAAATTCAAGGGTAACCGATATAAAATATGAGAAAATTTCAAATTTCATACTAGACATATTAATTATGTACAATAACATTTACAATATCATAATTAACATAATAATCTTATAAGTACTGTCCTCAACTTCATTATATCAAACCAAGCTTTTAATATGAGTCATTTGATTGTGTTTATGTTGAACTAATTTGTGATGATGGTTTCTGTGATTGTAGGAGAGTGATTTGTCAACTTGAACAAAGTGCCGATATATTATTTTAGATCAATAACAAGTTTTTAATATTAGTGCTAATACAAAAAAGGGAAAATAACACCCTGGTCCCAAAGGACATATAAAATATTAAAAAAAGTTCCAACCCAAAATCACATAACGCTAAGGACTTTTTTTTATATTATTTGTATTGACAATAGGAAGTGCTATATTCACAACAAAATTTAAAAACCTATTCATTTACAACAACAAAAACTATATTCACAACAAAAAGTGTTATATTCACAATAAAATTTAAATACCTATATTTTATTTCAAACTTAGGTCTCTAAGCGTACAGAGGTCATTCACAACAAAAAAGAAAAAAAACTAGATTCACAATAGGAAGTGCTATATTCACAACAGAAAAAACTATATTCATAATATAAAGTACTATATTCACAATAAAATTTAAACATTTGGATTTTGTTTCAATACAAATAATGTGATTTTGGGTTGAAACTTTTTTTATATTTTGTATGTTCCTTAAGACCTAAGTGTTATTTTCCCTACAAAAAAAAAAAAAGTAATGTAGTTAAAGATAAAAATAAATTACATCTCCTAAAATTGAAAGATATGCTACTAAAAGGAAATAGGATGACTTAATCAGTCAATTACGAAGGAATATAAAAAAAGATATAAAATAATCAATAATAAATTGTATTTTGATTAATGGACCCAAATTGGTATGTTTTCTTATGAACTGGGTATAACAAGTTTTGACTAGTTATATCTCCTATGATGCGAGTCATACCAGAACATTGCTAATGTACAATGAGTTTGCCAATAGAGGACGAAGAGGAAGAAACGATGGTCATGGTTCGACTTCAGAGAAGGTCTGATACCATGTAAAGGATTCAGAGAATATAGCATATAGTAGAAGAACGCAGAGTAATAGAGGAAGAGATCTGATAAATTGTACTATTGAGAATGAATCTGTACAGGGCATTTGAGCCAAGTATGCACACTGAATAGTCTTACTAATCATACTCTAACATGTATAAAGGTATAATTTCTCACAAATATATGAGGTGCTTTGTTTTTGTTGTTGTTTTTTGTGACCTTCTGTAATGCATAATATCCATATATGGCTTGTTACGCACGTTATTTTATCTGTGCCAAACGTTTCCATAAATAAATTACTGCAAATTTAATATCTCAGAGATTAAGAAAAAGAGAATGGGTATAAAAAGAGTTGACTATATATATACACACACTAGCTCTCGCTTATTGTGTAACAGAACAGAATCAGTATAAAGGATTCAAAGTGATCAAATGAGTACCTCTCCGAGCTTCTTTCTGCGGCGTTGGATTAATCGAAAAATGCTTCATAGAGTGACACGTGGTAAGAGGCATCAGTTAGCCTCCTTCACTGCGTCTGAGGAGAACACTGCTACAATCTCCCACCCAAAAAGAAAAATGAGTTCGCATTTGGAGGTACTTTCCTGGCTGCTTCCTCTTGTTGAAGATGCCCAATAATCACAGCTATGGCGTAGTCTTTTTCCTATTCTGTATTTGTTTCCCATTTAAGATATTTCCTTATGCTACACGTCTGGTTCCTTTTTTTGAACTACCAAAAAAATTGCCTAAAAATTAAGGTAGGCCAGTAATCTTTTGTGACTTGGTTGAAGCTTTGAACCGTGAGGAAAAGTGTGCGCCGCTACTGTGCTATTTTATATCGAGTGCTAAGTAGAAGTGCTATTAAGGATAGAATCTCGAATTCCAAATTGAAAGCAATTTCTGGTGATTTGAAAGCAATGTCAGCTGGTGATTTTCCTCCAGAGATTCTGGTCGAAGTTCTTCACAGACTACCCGTCAAGTCTCTTGTGAAATTCACCTCTGTCAGCAAAGCGTGGAATTCCCTCATCACCAATCAAACCTTCATCTTTGATCATCTCAACCGAACAATTCAAGCCAGCAATGGAAACGGTTCCCTCTTTCTTCAACTCCATCATCAAACTATTGAATGTTCGGATCCGTACTTTGATCATCATGAGGAGTTTTACTCACTCGACTCAGATAACCAACAAATCGATCACTTCTCTGTTGAGAGATTCCCTCTATCTCGACTTATTGTGTGGGGTCGTTCAACTGTGGTTGGTTCTTGTGATGGGCTTATATGTGTTTTTGACAGTTCATTGTGTCATTCTGATACTCTGATTATTTGGAACCCTTCGATTCGAAAATACATGGTGCTCCCTGAACCAATTGTGACATGCATGACCGGCAATAACCCACTTCTTTTTGGGTTTGGTTTTGATTCTAGGAATAAGGATTACAAGGTAATTAGGATTTTCCCTCAAGTTGAGGTTTACTCTCTTGCTTCTCGTTCTTGGAAAAACATAACTAATAGAGCTCCTCCATTTCTTCACTGTAAGCCTCCACAGAAAACAACGCAGGTATTTGTGAACGGTGTTGTACATTGGGTTGTTTGTCGTAGATGTAATGGTCAGATTCAGAATTTTATTTTAACATTTGATGTGGTTGAAGAAATGTTTGGAGAATTAATGTTACCTCCACATTTGAGAGAATCTACTTCTGTGTTGTCTGTTTTGGAAGGAGGGAAATATCTTTCTGTGCTTCATTCTCACTCCGAAGCGAACCAAGGTTGTTTTAGAATTTGGATAATGAGAGAGTATGGTGTTGTGGAGACGTGGAGTGAGTTGTTCTGTTTTGATTCAGATCATTATCGGAACAACATATTAGATGTATTGGCTCTAGCTAGCAATGGAAAAGTGGTGCTGAGTCTTCGTAAGGGAACTATTGTTTTATTTGATCCAACGACTGAGTTGTTGAATCCTTTGGGAGATGGAAAACACTTCCGTGCTTTTATTGGATCTTATGTTCAGAGCTTGGTTTTGATAAAAGAAGAACCACATTTTCTGTCTTACTGATACAAGTGCCAGATTACTTTTGCTAGAGCTGAATTCTTGCCATGGAATGATGGAAGTGTCAGATTAAGATCTACATGTTTGGATGATGATTCTCGTTCTCTGCTAGTAGTCTTTTATTGTCGTTTCTGTTTGTTGTATAGTTTCTTAATTTTAGCTTTTGTATGTATGAGCTAGCTGGTTTAGTTCATGGTGATGAGAAATGTGATCAAATTGTCTTTGATATGTTTAAATAGTGCTTGTTTGGTTTAGCGACAGAAGTTAGTTTCTAAGTGATTTACTGTTTACAGGATTTAGCTTTGATCCTATACCCTTTACCATCCTTTTCTCTTTTTTTCTCTATTTTGTCGTTGGATTAAGATCTCAACGGTCCAGATTTACCATATGATAAAAATATTATTATAAGGGAAAGGTAGAGAAAATGATGATAAATCTGGACCGTTGAGATCTTAATCCAACGACAGAAAAGAAAAAAAGAGAGAAAATGATGGTAAGGGATATAGTACTAAGGCTAAGTCCCTGTTTACGAGGTAAGTGTATTAATGTATTTTTCAAACGCAAACTCCACACATATTCCCACAATAGCAGACTTTTTGAGTTCTCAAACATACAATGGAGAGATAAGATCTTATGCTTACAGATATCAAGATTTTTACATAGAAATTAAGAAAAGAAATTAATATGTTAAGATTTATTTTTTTTTTTCTAAATATGCCTCCATTTAAAATTAGCCAACCAAAGTTACAATTATCTTGTTCCTTCTTGTTAAAGTTATATTTGCTTTTATTTATGTACATTGCTCTCCGAGAAATTTCACTATTATTGGCAAGTATTTATGATCGGAAAACATTAAACCATTAGTTTCTTGGATGTTTTATTACTTCTTGGAACTTAATTCTAGCAGAAACTTTTTTTATTGCAATAGTGATATAATTTCTCAATAGATCGAATTCCCTGATTGTTGTCTATAATGCATTTGTGATTATATTTTAGAGTCTGTCATTTGTTCAAACGCATCAATAAAGAGACAAGTTATTAGTCTGTTTGAGTTGGTATTGGAAAATTGCATTTATGCAAGTGGAGATAAAACTCCTCTCACAAACTTACTTCGTATACCATAAATCAAATTAGAAAAACAGCTTCTACCACTAATTCAAATATAGACATGTGAAATGAAGATGATTTGTGTGTCACTATTTTACTATGGAACCTCTGATATATGCATTCCCCATGGTGAATAATGTTAATCACTGCTTTGATAATCAATTTTGAGATTAAAGAAACAATGCTTACTGGATTGAATATCTTATAAAGTTTTCTTTTGTAATGATCAGTGGTGGAATCATTCGCTGGCCAATTTTGAGATTAATTTGTTTCTAATTTCCCACTCTATCGATAATTTTCCCCCCAAATTTTCTTCTTTGTTCTTGAAGCTCAAGCCGCTAAGCAATTCTGATTCCTTTTGATTTATTTTCTAGCTTTTGTCTTAATTTTGTTCATAGATTTATGGTTTTGATAAAATCAACAAGTACCGATAATAAGTGTAAAATGATTGACATAAAATTTTGGATTGTGACTAATTGAGTAATAAGATGACTAAAATAGTAATGGTTTTAATAAAATTTGTAATGGTTTTAACAAAATCGGTAAACAATAATATGTGTAAAATGATTGACCAAAAGTTTTGGGTTGTGATCAATTGAATAAACAAAACTTGTAGTTGTTTTGAAAATATCATTATGCCTTTAGTAAATACTACTACTTCCGGTTCTAATTATAAGACCTAGTTGACTTTCTTTGGAAAAATTAAGGAAACTAAATAAGTTACTTAATCATTTTATATATTAAATATTCTTAGATTATATACTATTAGTTTATTAGTCAAACTAATAAGTTTGAAGGAAAAAAAAATAAAAATAAAAATACTTTAAAGTAATTAAATTAGCTTCTTTAACCTCTCAAAAAAAAAAAGACAACTAGCTCTTATAATTAGGACCGGAAAGAGTATTTAGTAAATATTATTACTTATTTAGTTAGTATCATTACGCATTTATTCAATCTTACTACTAATTTAGTCAATATCATTACGGCTTTAATAAATATCATTACTTATTTAATCAATGTCATTATTCCTTTAGTTAATCTCATTACTAATTAAGTCAATACCAATATTAGGGATGAGCATGGAATGAATCATCAAGTTTTTGCCTACTTTAAATTATTTCGCCTTTAGTAAATTTTTTTACTCCTTAAATAAATATTATTACTCATTTAATGAATATCATTATTCCTTTAGTTAATATCATCCGTCGTTAATAAATATAATTATGCCTCTAAACAATACCATTTTATCTTTATTTATATTATACATTCATATTTATATTACTTTTCCTTTTTATATTTCCGTGAATTCTTAAATGCTGAGTTTTTGGGGAGGGGAATTATGCGGATATCTCCAGATCTCCACCATATATCATTCCTTTTCTTTGGTCCAAAATCTCAGTATGCTAAAAATATCTCCAGGTCTTCGTGTTAATTTCCTGGCTGGTTCCTCCCTTCGTCGACGAATATTCTGGAGTTCCGGCGCCACCGTTGTATGAGATCCGAAGAAGATTGAAGATTTGAAAGGTGAGGCAAAAGGTAACTACCCCTATTCCGAAAATTTAGATCGGCTCTAATTATTTGAGATTGTGTTCTTGTCTGGACTTTCTATGTTGTGCTGCTTCTGTGCTATTGTATTCGGAAGGCCTCGTTTGAAAAGCTTTTATCAAGTGCTTAGAAGCAGAGTATTAAGGGTAGAAATCAGATTTCCTAGCTGAAAGCAATGTCTGGTGATTTCCCTCCGGAGATTCTGGTGGAAATTCTTCACAGACTTCCCGTCAAGTCTCTTGTGAAATTCACCTCTGTCTGCAAAGCTTGGAATTCTTTGATTACAGATCAGACCTTCATATTTGATCATCTCGACCAAACAATTCAAGCCAGCAACGGAAATGGTTCTCTCTTTCTTCAACTCTATCGTCGAACTAGGGAAGCGGGAAATCAGTGCTTCGATTATGAGGAATTTTACTCACTGTACTCGCATAACCAACAAATCGATCACTTCTCTGTTGAGAGATTCCCACTTTCTCGCCTATTCCAATTATATGACTATTCAACTGTGGTTGGCACTTGCGATGGGCTCGTATGTATTGCTGATTACTCAATCCTTGATTTAGCTACTATCCTTATTTGGAATCCTTCGATTCGAAAATACATGGTGCTTCCCGAACCAATTCTGACCTACAGTACTGGCAATCGCCAACATGAGAGGTACCAACTTTTTTTTGGGTTTGGCTTTGATGCTAAGAATAAGGATTACAAAGTGATTAGATTTGTGACTCTCGGCGATAAAGAAAGTGTTCCTCAAGTTGAGGTTTTCTCTCTTGCTTCTCGTTCCTGGAGAAGCATACCTTTTAGAGCTTCTCCATTTCTCCTCTCCCAGTATTTACGGAATATACCTCAGGTGTTTGTGAATGGTGTTGTACATTGGGTTGTTTGCCGAAGATCTGATGATCATATTCTCAATTTTATTTTATCATTTGATGTAGTTGAAGAAACATTTGGAGAATTAACGTTACCACAACATTTGAGAGAATCTACTTCTGTGTTATCTATCTTGCAAGGAGGGGATTCACTTTGTGTGCTTCATACTTACTGTGAAGAGGACAAATACTTTTACAGTATCTGGGTAATGAAAGAGTATGGTGTTGCGGGGTCATGGAATGAGGTGTTCCGTTCTGATTTAAAGCTTTGTGGGGGAATATCAACTGTGTTAGCTCTTTGTGCCGATGGAAAAGTGGTGCTAGTACTTAAGGGTCGAGATGTAGTTTTACTTGATCCAGTGACACAGTTGGTGAAACCTTTGACAGATCTAAAATGCTTTAATGCATTTGCTGGATCTTATGTCAAGAGTTTGGTTTTCATAAATGGAGAACCAGATGTTATGTCTTGCTAATTCACCAAGTAACGGCAAGGTTATTGAATTTGCTGGCTGAATTTTTACCATGGAAGTCTAGTGTCAGATCAAGATCAAAATGTTGGGATTGTAATTCTCTCTGCTAGTTAGAGAACTTTCCTATAAACTACTGTATATATTTACTTTAAAAGCTGATTTCATGGTCGTTTGTTGTAGAGTATCTTAATTTTACTTTTGCATGTATGAGCTGGTTTGATTCATAGTAATGAGAATTATGATAAAACCAGAACTTGATGTTTAATATTTGTTGTGAGAGTGGGTTTGCATATTGGCGTGCCCTTGTATTGCCCATTCAGGTCAATGGTAGAGACTCCTTTTTAACATGATTTATGCTTTATGCGGTAGTAAGTGTGTAAGATGAATTTTATTTTGACTTACATGAATTTTTTTCCTAATGTCAACTCAAAAAGGGATGTAAAGTTTTGGTTTCTTTCCAAAAATGCAATTGGGAGATCATATATTACACTTACAACCAAAGTTAAAATTGTTTGTTTTTTCACTTGTTAATGATGTATTTAAAGTAATAAAATACTACCTCGGGTTCTATTTATATGATTACTTTTGTAATGTAAATTGTACTATAAAAGAGGTTCTACAATTATGACTGGAGGGAGTAATAGTTATTACAAATGAGATATTAATAACCGGAGGTAGTAATAGTCTTGAAATTGTAAAAGATAGCATTGGCCTCACCTATTGGCCGAGTCCACATTATGTGTTTATTAGGTGCTCATGTATCTAATTAAAGGTATGAGCATTTTTTTATTTTGTTTTTATTTTTAAATATTTTATTTATTTATATTTAAATTATATGCTTCTTTCTGAGTTTTTTTTTTTTGGCACCCAGTATCTCAAATTAATTAATTTCTATAATACTGGTGTTACAGACAAATGCATAACTGGAAACTAATTAAGTTGAGGTACTGGGTGCAAAAAACATCTTAGAAAGCAGCATATAATTTAAATATAAATAAATATAATATATAAAAATAATAATAATAATAAAATGTTCATACCTCTAATTAGAGGATGAGCACCTAAGAAGCACATAATTATGTGCACATAATGTGGACTCCCTATTAGCCTAGCGGTACTGGCTGGTTCTTATAGCCATGGATTGTGCAATTAGTTCCATTGCTCTCTATTAGTGCCATCTTGCTAAAGAAAATTGTAAAATCACACCCACACACACTATTTCTGGCTAAATATAGAATAAAATTTGTAGTATAAAGCTTATAGCGTAATTTTACATTAAAATTTTTATCTATATTTAGAATTAGAGGGAGTATTATTTTTCTGAAAACTCTCATATACAAAGAAATAATAAGAGTATACTATTACAGTGGGTGCCTTAAAAGCCAATAATTGGCAAATTTACTCATCTAAATTAAACACTAAAATGAATTGCCTAAATCCTATAAGGTGGAAACCGGAAAGTATTTCCTAAGATACTACATAGGGGAAGCATATCCCTTCACATCATTTTTTCTCATTATCTCTCAGTAACTCATCTAAATTGTTAATTAGGAAGATGAAAGAAAAGTAAAAAAATCAAGATAATATTGTGACTTTTCATATTAGTTAAACGAACATAACTTAGAAATTATGAAGTTAGTAAGAGAAACTTAATCCCACTTTAGATGAACGAGTTTACCACATTCTCGATTTTTTTTTCTTTCTATCACATCAATTTAATTATGACAGTCATTATTTTCAAAGATAAAAATGTGGACTAGTTCAGCATGATTTCACCTTCACTCTCTCACCACTTTCTCTTTCCCCTCTCCCACCTGAGTCCATGTTATGTGTATATATCTTATGTGCTTCTTATATGTTCATACCTCTATGAGCATATTATTTTTATTTTCATTATATATTATATTTACTTAGATTTTAATTATATACTGTTTTCGAGATTTTTTGTATTCAGCATCTTAAATTAATTAGTTTTCATGATAGTTGTGTTACAGAAAAATGCAGAACTAGAAAGCAATTAATTTGAGATACGGGGTATAAAAAATATCTCATAAAGCCGTATATAATCTAGATCTAAATATATATAATATATATAAAAAATGCTTATACCCCTAATAGAGGTATGAAAATATAAAAAATACATAAGATTTGTGCACATAATATGGAATCCTCCCGCTTCTTCTCATTCCCCTCACTCACCCCTCTCTAATTTTGATAAGGTAGGAAGGTAATACATATTTTATTTTTTAAAAAAATAACAACGGTAGTCCATTGTACTTTAATCATTAATATAAAAATTAAAAAAATATAATTAATTTGTTAGATGCTATTGGTAAAATCCTTCATGTACTTGAAAATTGATTTAGATAAAAATTATTTATATTCGAAAACTGCTTACCCAAACAATTTATAAATTTATCTAAATAAATGAAAAAAAAAACTTAGTATAATGCTTTAGGGTTAATTTTTTAATTAAATATTTATATTTAAATTTTGCTAATAGACACTTTTAATCAATATCATTTATACAAATCAGGATCACAGCTCTTCACTACTACTCCTTGTTAGAGATTTGGTGGTATCTAGATTGATTGATGCTAAGATACATTCCTTCTTCATCTCAAGTTCTAATTGCGGATCGTCTCACAAAAGTACAAAGCCATTGTCACTGCTGTTCTGAAGAAACAAACTTGGGATGTTAACAAAACCCTCTAGTTTGAGGGGAATGTTAACTATAATTAGTTGCACTACTATGATTTGTAAACTGTAATTGTAACTGTCAAGATTTTGTATATATATTCTCTGTACAGGTTTTCTATATGGTTTGTTATATTGTGCTGTTGCTAGATTGATTCTTCCAGAATGTTGTGTTCGCTGTAATCACTCTGTATATATACAAGATCATCACCTGATCATTATTAGTGTATCAGTATTCCATTGAATTCTTCTCCATTTTCTAACCCCACTTTAGATGAACGAGTTTACCACATTCTTGATTTTTATCTTTCTGTACATTAATTTAATTATGGCAATTATTATTTTCAAAAATAAAAATGTGGAATAGTTCAGTAGGTGAACGATTTCACCTCCACTCTCTCACCACTTTCTTTTTCCCTTCTTTCACCCAAGTCCACATTATGTGTATATCTTCTTATGTTTTCACACATCTATTTTATTTTTTAATATATTGTATTTATTTAGATTTAAATTATATGCTACTTTTCTGAGATTTTTTTGTACCCAGTATCTCAAATTAATTAGGTTTCATAATATTGGTGTTACAAAAAAAATGTTGAACTAGAAAATAATTAATTTGAGATAGATATTGGTGTAAAAAAATCTCAAAAAGCCACCTATAATTTAAATCTATATATATATATATATATGCTCAAACCTCTATTAGAGGTATGAGCACATAAAAAAACATATAAGGTTTGTGCACATAATGTGGACTCCTTCCACTTCTCCTCATTCCCATCACTCACCCCTCCCTAGTTCTCCCTTGGTTTTTCTCCCCTGGTTTTAACGGATAAGGTGGGGAGGTAATACATATTTTATTTTATAAGAAAATAACAACGGCAGCCCATTGTACTTTTGATAGGTGCTATTGATAAAATGCTTCATGTACTTGAAAATTGATTTAGATAAAAATTATTTATATTCGAAAACTACTTACCCAAATAATTTATAAATTTATCTAAAAAAGTGAAAAAACAAAGACCTAGTATAATGCTTTAAGGTTAATTTTTAAATTAAAGATTTATATTTTAATTTTGGTCATAGACACTTTTAATCAATATTATTTATACAAATGAAGATCACGGCTCTCCACTACTACTTCAAATGGACACTTAATGGATTTTTTTTTTTTTTGTATTGATTTAGATAAATTTATAAATAAATCAATTTATCTGAAGCATTTTTCTAATAATACCTAACAAATTATTTTTTATATTTTTATATTAATTATTAAAACGTGAGAGAAATCAAGGATGAGTGAGGGGAATGGGGAGAAGGGGGGGCCCCTGGGGGGGAAGAGAAAGAGGTGAGAAAGTGAAGGTTAAATCGTTTCCTGTTAAACTATTCCACATTTTTATTTTAAAAAATAATACATGTCATAATTAAATTAATGTGACAGAATTGATTTTTTGTGGGCTATTAGCCCTGTTACATACCTACCGGCCTCGCCCTTTCGGGTGGCTGGTAGTGCGGTCCTTTACTTTTGTTTAATTTTAGCTTATATTTCCCTCGTTAATTTACGACACATATCAGAGTATAAGCAGCAAAGCACACACTGGTTTGGACAAAAATATACTGATAAAAATACGGGAAGATAAATTTTTTTCCCAAAGGGATCAAAATATACTGTCATCCGGATAATGGTGCCTGACCTGACCAGTAATCAAAATAAATACCCAAAAATAACAGTCATCTCCACACTACTCCAGCTCTGGAGCCTTACCCCTGTCTCCCTGCTCCGGTCTCGAAGAGCTGCCAGATGGCTTCAAAGGAGCTGGGATTCAAAATTGAATCCCAGAGTAACCGTTAATCTCATATAAAATGTATAACAATGCATGTAAGAAAAATCATAAATAAACAAATACCACATAACATTCAGTATCAAGGCACACAGCCAAATTCGGAACTAGTAGTCCTACTAGCACATAGCACAGACTGCAGTGGTCCTAATAGCACACAGCACAGACCACCGGGCACGGCACACAGCAAGGCCCGTTTATGCACACAACATGTTCCGGTTCCATAGCGCTAGGAAAATGAATGATAACCGAATGTATGCGATAAACATGGAAAAACAACATAATGGTAAAACATACATACACAAGTCACACATAGTATATGAAGATTAAGGTTACTACCTGATAGTCGACCACAAATAATAATAGAGTTTCCCGTTGCATAATATCACAAACAGTCCTAAAATAACAAAATATTAATATAATTAATTCCTCCATAGTAAATATTCCCTTTTGATAATTTAAAATAAGTCCAATTCATGTGTCCTTATTTACTAAATCCCTTTTCTTATAAAGGAATTTAATATGAGCTAGCTTATATTCCCTTAATTTTTGCCCAAACTCTGAAATTCCAGCAAATAGTGATTGATCTTTAAAAATTCATAATTAAATCTAGAAAACTTATTTTGGGTTGATTCCAAAGCTCAAATGACCCTTAATATGTCTACTTTTGAGAAAAAAATACTTGTCATGTCTAGCCACACGCAGGTTTTTCCTAGATTCCAAAAATACCCTCGCTGGTCCAAATAAAGTCCAAATATAACAATTTTTGAATTCACAATTTATCCATCAAACTAGGTTTATATGCTTCCAAATCATCATATTATCTCATATTCATAAATAAATCACCATGATGCTCCAAAAACCTTAATTGTCTCAAAATATAGGATTTTACAAAGTATTCAAAAACTCATCCAAACTTCAAATTAATCGATTTAAAATGAAGCTTATGCTTACCTTATCACGATTCTACAGTTGGTTTGAAATTTCAACAGCAACTTGACTGACCCAATGAGGTGAAACTCCTCCTATGAGAAAACTGAAACCGTAGAATAGAAAGCTCTCGAGGTGTAGAACAATATTTGTAAAAGGAGTTTTTGGATTGGAGTTGGTTTAGTAGGAGATTTTACCTAGAGTTCATTTCTCTCTCTTCTTGAATTTTCTCACGCCATTGATATATATATAAAGCTTCTTTGTTCTTTCCTGCTGGTTCTGGCCGAGAATGTATCAAATATAAAGTGAATTTAATAACTATCAAGTGTCAAAGTCGGTGGATGCTTGGGAAAAATTATAGGTCACTAATATTCCATTTAATTACCTTAATGCCAACTCACTTTATTCCTACCCGTACTGATTGACCGAATGGCATTAAAATGGAACATGAAACTTAATATTCATTAAGGGAATGGCGGTGGAAAAAGGAGAAAATATTAAGAATTTAATCTTCCACTTATTCACCATTTTACCATTCAATTCAATTCCAATGACTTGTTGACCAAAACTTTGTATGGTAAAAGGGATGATGTGGTGTGAAGTTCAAATGAACATATGTATCTTCACTAATTTAACTGATTGGTGAAGTAGGGTATTTTGGAGTTTATTACAGTATGATCTTATTTAATCTTCCATAAGACTTTTATTTGCAACTTAATTCATCACTAATTTAGTTGTAAGTATGGGATAAATGTCAAAAATAAATCCTTAATCCATATAAAGACTTCTCTTCCTCAATTAGCTTCTTTGTGCCACATGATATTGCCTCTAAAATTTCTACACCCAAAATTATCCTTTACCATTTCTCCTTAAATTTTCAGTATAATTGGCCCTAAATTCCAAATATTGATTTTTATAATTGTTTGGACCAAATTTCACTTCATGTAATTCCATTTATATCCACCTTTCTAAACTCCATTTTGGTCAAAAATAATTTCCCAAATATATTAATTAAATGTTAGACACAATATCCCACTGTGTCAATATGTATCTCAAACTTTTTGGTTTTAGCGAAATCCAATAAAATCTGACCTTTTGTCAAAAGTTCACTATTTTTTTTCACCAATTACATATACATCATTTAGGGGATTTACCAAAGCAAATTTTTGGATGTTACAAGTGTAACGGCCACCACCGTGGAGGACCTTGCTAGTCCGCGACTGCCGTCCCCAGGGCCTAACCCCCTGCACGCGTGGTGTCCGGCCCCCACTGGGGCAGATACTGTCCCCTCCTCTTGGGGTTTTGTCCCTTGGGAATTAATTCCCAAGAGCGCCTCCCCCAAGTCTCGAAGCCATGACTTGAGGCATTAGTACATGCTTCATGGAGATTTGATAACCATGTGAGCAATTGCTTTAGGGTATACAAAGAAATAATAAGAGTATAATATTATGCGGACGCCTTCAAAGCCAATAATTGGCAAATTTACTCATCTACATTAAACACTAAAATGAATTGCCTAAATCCTACAAGGTGGAAAGTATTTCCTAAGATACTACATAGGGGAAGCATATCCCTTCATATCATTTTTTTCTCATTATCTCTCACCAATCCATCAAAATAGTTGATTTGGAAGATGAAAGAAAAGTAGAAAAGTCAAAATAGTATTGTGACTTTTTAGATTGGTTGAACGAACATAATTTAAAGATTATGAAGTTAATAAGAGAAACCTAACCCCACTTTAGATGAATGATTTTTTTTTCTTTCTGTCACATCAATTTAATTATGACAGTTATGATTTTCAAAGATAAAAATGTGGAATAGTTCAGTAGGTGAACAATTTCACCTCCAGTCTCTCACCGCTTTCTCTTTCCCCTCTCCCACCCGAGTCCACGTTATGTGCATATATCTTAGGTACTTCTTATGTGTTCATACCTCTATTAGAGGTATGAGTATATTATTTTTATTTTTTTTATATATTGTATTTATTTAACTTTAAATTATATTTACTTTCTAAGCTTTTTATTGAGTATCTCAAATTAATTAGTTTTCATGATAGTGGTGTTACAAAAAAAATGTAGAACTAAAAAATAATTAATTTGAGATATTGGGTAGAAAAAACCTCTCAAAAAGCCACATATAATTTAAATCTAAATACATATAATATATATATATATATATATATATATATATATATATATATATATATATATATATATATAAAATGCTCATATCTCTGATAGAGATATGAGTATATAAGAAATACATAAGATTTATGCACATAATATGGACTCCTCCCACTTCTCATTCCCCTCACTCACCCCTCCCTATTTCTCTCCCGGTTTCAACGGATAAGATGGGGAGGTAGTACATATTTTATTTTATAAAAAAAATAACAACGGCAGCCCATTATACTTTAATAATTAATATAAAAATAAAAAATATATACTTTGTTAGGTGCTATTGGTAAAATGCTTCATGTACTTGAAAATTGATTTAGAGAAAAATTATTTATATTCTAAAACTGCTTACCCAAAGAATTTATAAATTTATCTAAATAAGTGAAAAAAATACTTAATATATTGCTTTAGGGTTAATTTTTTAATTAAAGATTTATATTTTAATTGTGGTCTAATCAATATCATTTATACAAATCATGGCTCTCTATTACTACTTCAAACGGGCACTTAATGGATTTTCATTTTTTTTTTCTTTTTTGCATTGATTTAGATAAATTTATAAATAAATCAATTTATCTGAATCATTTTTCCAATAATACCTAACAAATTATTTTTTATATTTTTATATTAATTATTAAAATGTGAGAGACATCAAGGGTGAGTGAGGGGATAATAGGAAGAAGTTGGGGGGGGGGGGAAAGAGAAAGAGGTGAGAGAGTGGAGGTGAAATCGTTCCCCTGCTGAACCATTCCACATTTTTATTTTTAAAAATAATACATCTCACAATTAAATTAATGTGATAACCCAAAAAACAAAAAACCAAAAAAAACTAATGTGACACAAAGGGAAAAGTGGAGGATGTGATAAATTCTTTAACCCTGAATAACCATTAAAATCGTTTGCCTAAAAATTGATTTTAGATGTAGTATTTTGAGAAATGCTTTAACTTCCACTACTATTTAGGTAATTTATTTTATTGTTTGAATGATTAAATTCACTATTCAGTGATTTGGTGTTATCCGAATTGATTGACATAAGATATGTTCCTTCTTCATCTCAAATTCAAGCTGTGGATTGTCTCACAAAACCATTATCACTGCTGTTCTTCAGAAACAAACTTGGGGTGTTAAATATAATTATTCGTTAATTATAGTTGTAACTGTCTTAGTCGCATTGCTGTGATTTGTTAATTATAGTTGTAACTGTCAAGACTTTGTATATTCTCTGCACACGTGTCACAACTATATGGTTTGTTATATTTTGCGGTTGCTAGATTGATTCTTCCAGAATGTTGTATTCGCTGTAATCACTCTGTATGTATATGTACAAGATCACCTGAGCACTATTAGTATATCAGTATTTCATTGAATTCTTCTCCATTTTCTAACTTTCCTCCCTTCGTCGACGAATATTCTTGAGTTCCGGCGCCACTGTAGTATGAGATCCGGAGAAGATTGAAGCTGTGCATGCTGAGGGAAAAGGTAATTTTCCCTCTTCCGAATTTAGATCTGCTCTAATTATTTTGAGATTGTGTTCTTGTCTGAACTTTCCATGGTGTGCTGCTTCTATGCTATTTTATTCTGAAGGCCTTGTGTGAAAAGCTTTTATCAAGTGCTTAGAAGCAGAGTATTAACGATAGAAATCAGATTTCCTAGCTGAAAGCAATGTTCGGTGATTTGCCTCCGGAGATTCTGGGGGAAATTCTTCACAGACTTCCTGTCAAGTCTCTTGTGAAATGCACCATTGTTTGCAAATATTTGAATTCCTTCATTACAGATCAGACCTTCATATTTGATCATCTCAACCAAACAATTCAAGCCAGCAGCGGAAACGGTTGGCTCTTTCTTCAACTCTATCATCAAAGGCCGATTCGGTATGAGGAATTTTACTCACTGTACTCGCATAACCAACAAATCGGTTACTTCTCTGTCAAGAAATTCCCACTTTCTAGCCTATTGCAATCATTTGACCATTCAACTGTGGTTGGCACTTGCGATGGGCTCGTATGTATTACTAATTCCCAAATCCATGATATGGCTACTCTCCTTATTTGGAACCCTTCGATCCGAAAATACATTCTGATTTCCGAACCAATTCTGACCTCCGGTACTGGCAATGCCCAACACGAGGGGTACCAACCTCTTTATGGTTTTGGCTTTGATTCTAAGAATAAGGATTTCAAAGTAATTAGACTTGTGACTCTCTATTGTTCAAAAAGAAAAAGACTTGAGACTCTCTTACGTAAAGAAAATGTTCCTCAAGTTGAGGTTTTCTCTCTTGCTTCTCGTTCCTGGAGAAGCATACCTTTTAGAGCTTCTCCATTTCTCCTCCCCGACCTTTTTTGGAATATACCTCAGGTGTTTTTGAATGGTGTTGTACATTGGGTTGTTAGCCGGAGATGTGATAATCATATTGTCAATATTATTTTAACATTTGATGTGGCTGAAGAAACGTTTGGAGAATTGACGTTACCACAACAGTTGAGAGAATCTACTACTGAGTTATCTATTTTGCAAGGAGGGGATTCACTTTGTGTGCTTCATGCTTTCTATGTAGAGGACGATTGTTTTTTCAGTATTTGGGTAATGAAAGAGTATGGTGTTGTGGGGTCATGGAATGAGGTGTACTGTTGGGATTCACATCTTTATCAGGGAATAACAAATGTATTAGCTCTTTGTGCCGATGGAAAAGTGGTGCTACTACTCTATAGTGGAGATGTAGTTTTACTTAATCCAGTGACTGAGGTGGTGAAATCTTTGACAGGTCAAAAATGGTTTTATGCATTTGTTGGATCTTATGTCGAGAGTTTGGTTTTCATAAAGAGAGAACCAAATGTTCTGTCTTACTAATTCACATAGTAAAGGCAAGGTTATCGAATTTTGCTGGCTGAATTCTTACCATGGAAGTCTAGTGTCGGACTAAGATCAAAACGTTCGGATTATAATTCTCTTTATGCTAGCTAGTTAGAGAACTTTCCTGTAAACTGCTCTATACATACATATTTACTTTAAAAGCAGATTTCATGGCCATTTGTTGTAGAGTATCTTGATTTTACTTTTGCATGTATGAGCTGGTTTAATTCATAGTGATGAGAATTGTGATCAAACCAGAACCTGATGTTTAGTATTTGCTGTGAGACTTGGTTTGCATAATCATCACATATTGCTGCGAATTTGTAGTGCCCGTTCGGGTTAACGGTAGAAGTTGTTGAATTCAACGTGATTGTGAGGTAAGTGTGTGGAATGAATTTTATCTTGACTTACGTAAACGTGTTTTCCTGATGTCAACTCAAAAAGGCATGTAGAGTTTTGGTTTCTTTCGAAAAATGCAATTGGGAGACCATATCTTATACTTACAACCAAAGTTACATTTATTTGTTTTTTCACTTGTTATTGATATATTTAAAGTAATAAAATAATTTTTATTACAAATGAGATCTTAACAACAAGAGGTAGTAATAGTCTTGAAATTTTAAAAGAAAGAGTTGGCTTCTACCTATTGACCTAGCGGTACTGGGTTGTTCTTGTGGCCGTTGATTGTGCGATCAGTTCCATTGCTCTCTATCAATGCCAGCTTGCCATAGAAAATTGTAAAATGACATATATATAATTTATAGTTGAAAGTTTATAATATAATCTTACGCTATAATTTTTGTCTTATATTTAGAATTGGAGGGATTATTATTTTTCTAAAAACTGACATATACAAAGAAGCAAAAAGAGTATACTATTACGCCAGCGCCTCAAAAGCCATTAATCGGCAAATTTACTCTTCTACATTAAGCAGTAAAATGAATTACCTAAATCCTACAAGTTGGAAAGTATTTCTTAAAATATAGAGGAAGCATATTCCTTCTTATTATTTTTTACCAGCCCATCTAAGCTGTTAATTAGAAAGATAAGAGAAAAGTCAAAGTAGTATTGTTATTTTTTAAATTAATTGAACGAACCTGATTTAGAGATTATGAAGATGATAAATAAATAAATAAATAAAAAACAACAACAACAACAACCACACTATACACTATAGATGAACAAGTTTACCACATTTTTTTTTCACCTCCACTCTCTCCCCTTTTTCTCCTCTCCCACTTCTCCCCATTCCCCTCCCTCACTCCCCCCTAATTTCTCTCACGTTTTTAACGGATAAGGTAGGGGTACATTTTTTAAAAAAATAACAATGGCAACTCATTGTATTTTAATAATTAATGTACAATATAAAATAGAGATTCTATTGGAAAAATCCTTCAATTACTTGAAAATTGATTTATTTATGGGATTAAGATTTCTCCAGTCACTATATACCAAAAAAAAAAAAAGATTTCTCCAGTCACTGGAGATAAGGTTCTCCTCAATGACCCCAAAAATACACCGTTTCAAACTTTTTTTTTTTTTTTAAAAAAAACATAGTGAGGCGGTTTGGGATCGAATCGGCGGTTCCATGTAGGACGATTTATGTTGTTTGTAAAGCAATAAATGAGAATTTGGGGCATCTGTTTGAGCTTCGGTCTGATTCAGAGGGGATTGCTGAGTGTTGAATATCTCAATAGGAAAATGGAAAACTTCTTATTCAATAACATAGAAGGTTTACATCATCAGAAAATGATATGCCACTAAGACTATTTATAGACACACACTAATCCTAATTTCCTAACTGTCCTATACAAGAATATTTACAATTACCTAAAATCAATTACACACAACACTTTAATATTACAATATTTATGTATACTAACACTCCCCCTCAAGTTGGGGGCATAAATATGTCAATAGACCCTAACTTGCTTAACAAATTGTGTTGGACATCTCCTGACACTGATTTAGTTAACAAATCAGCCTCTTGCTCATGAGAACGAACATGCACAAGATCAATTACTTTCTCTCGCCACTTATCACGAATAAAATGGCAATCTACTTCAATGTGCTTCGTTCTCTCATGGAAGACTGGATTTGCAGCGATGTGGATTGCTGCGATGCTGTCACAATGAATTCGCACAGGTTTTGTTTGTGGAATCCGCAAGTCACGAAGCAATCCAAGTGCCCAAACTATTTCAGATGTGGCCATACTGAGTGCCCTATATTCAGCTTCTGCAGATGACTTTGACACCGTGATCTGCTTCTTTGTCTTCCACATCACAAGAGAACCTCCAAATTTCAACAAGTATCCAGAGACCGAGCGCCGTGTAATCCCACAAGAAGCCCAATCTGAATCACAAAAACATTCTAAATTAGGATTTACATTAGAACTCAACTTTATACCAAGTCCAACGGTACCCTTTAGATATCTAAGAACATTTCTAGCTACTGCCATGTGTGACTTAGTCGGCTTTTGCATAAACTGGCTTAATGTCTGCACACAAAAACAGATGTCAGGTCTAGTCATGGTTAGGTAAATCAATTTACCAATCAAACGACGATACTGTTCTGCATTCTTACACAAATCCTGTACATTGTGTTTTCCTTCTTGAAAAGGCATTAATTTCAAATTCTGTGCCATTGGAACACTCAATGGCTTACATCCACTCATACCTGTGTCAGATAACAAATTCAACACAAACTTTCGTTGAGATAAAACCACACCTTTTTCAGATTTAGCTATCTCTATGCCTAGAAAATATCTCATATGTCCTAGGTCTTTAATCCTAAAATTATCATGCAATAGACCCTTGATATAACTAATGCCTTCTTCAGAACTACCAGTAATCAACAAGTCATCTACATATACTAAGACAAATACCACTTGGTCATTCCAATCCATAGTAAATAGAGAATAGTCACTTTTACTTTGGACAAAACCACCCTTAATAAGGGCTTGAGATAATTTTTGATTCCACTGGCGGGAAGCCTGTTTAAGTCCATAAAGGGACTTTTTAAGCTTACATACAACATTCTCCCCCTTACCTTCGAAACCTTGAGGTAATCTCATATAAACCTCTTCTTGGAGGTCACCCTGCAAAAAGGCATTATAAACATCCATTTGATAAAGATTCCATGAATACATAGCTGCCAATTTCAATACCAGCCTAACTGTAAACATTTTTACAACAGGTGAAAAAGTTTCATGATAATCGATCCCTTCTCTTTCACTATATCCTTTTGCTACTAACCTAGCTTTATATTTATCTATGTTACCATCAGAATTATATTTGACCTTATATACCCACTTACAACCAATGGCTCGCTTGTTTTTGGGTAACTGGGATTCGCTGCCCATCTGGGATTTTAATCGATTTAATAGGCCCATTATATGCAATACATTTATCTAACAGAGAAATATCACTAACTAAATGTGTAGTTGCTCCTGAGTCTAGAATCCAATATGAATGAACAGTATTTAAGGATGAAGATGTATGCAAACCTGTACCAGTCAACGCATGCACAGTTGACTCCTCATCTTTCTGCAACATAACAAGCAGACGCTCATACTGTTCCTTAGACAGAGAAGTGGTCACCGTGCTTGTGGTGTTGATATGCATGTCTGAATCATCAGCAGATTCGATCCCCAATTGACCAGATTCTTTCTGCTTTGTTTTATTGCCTTTAAAGCTAGGTGGATAGCCTACTAACTGGAAACACTGCTCACGCAAATGCCCCTTTTTGTGGCAGTAGGTACATTCAATGGTTAAGTCCCTAGGTCCTCTGCCTCTCCCACAACCCTTGCCTTTGGTGAGCATAGCAATTCCTTCTGGTAAGTGCCCACGATCAGAAAAAGACCTTTGTGTCTCATCTTGAATAACCATGGAGTAAGCCTCATTCACAGAAGGAAGTGGGGTCATAAGGAGAATCTGTCCTCTAGCTTGATTGTAGGACTCATTAAGTCCCATTAAAAATTGTAAGAGCTTCTGTTCTTGTACCAAAGCAGAATAGGCCTTAGAAGTGTTACAGGTACATGATGGTAGGGTAGTGAGGGCTGATTGTTCCTCCCACAATTCCTTCAATTTAGAAAAGTAAGTAGTAACAGAAGAAGAACCTTGATGGTGTAGTGAGATTTCGTGGTGGAGACCGAAAATCCGAGCCCCATTCTTCTTATCAAATCGTTCTTGAAGATCGACCCAAACTTGGTGGGCAGTCTGGAAAAAAATCACGCCATTAGCCAATTCCTTACTGATTGAATTGAGAAGCCAAGAAAGAACGACAGCGTTGCAACGTTCCCATTGAGGTTGCAGCGGAGGATCTTGGTCTTCTTTAAGGCAAGTTCCATCAACAAAGCCAAGCTTGTGTTTGCCAAGCAAGGCTATGCGCATACCACGGCTCCAGACAGTATAATTTTCGAAACCAGTGAGTGTGTGTGGGACGATAGAGGAGCCTTGAGTATCAGATGGGTGAAGATACAATGGATGAGAGAAAGGAATGGATCCAGCGTTGGTCTTTGCGGACGTGTCCTTGTCAGCCATGGAGAACTCCGGCAAAGATCACGGCTGTGTTTGCGGAATGAATGGTAGGGAATTTTGTGGAGAGCGATCACGATAGCTAGGTCACGGGTAGATGAACCTGCGTGAATCTCCTAATCGCTAAGGGATAATGCTCTCGGCTCATGATGGCTAGGTCACGGGTGGATAAACCTGCGTGAAGTCCTAATTGCCAATTGAGAATCCTCTCGGGTTGGGTGAGAAGATCCAGGATCTTGGTTCTGGATATTGGGTTCTTGGGCTGGTTCTTGAGAAGTGGCCCGTTCGTTAATCACAGGTGCTCCATGAGCCTAGTGCTGGATATTAAAACTTGGGTTGTTTCTTGATAAACAGCCCCTTTATCTCATTGACTCAGATGAATCCATGGAGGAATCTAGGCTCTGATGCCATGTTGAATATCTCAATAGGAAAATGGAAAACTTCTTATTCAATAACATAGAAGGTTTACATCATCAGAAAATGATATGCCACTAAGACTATTTATAGACACACACTAATCCTAATTTCCTAACTGTCCTGTACAAGAATATTTACAATTACCTAAAATCAATTACACACAGCACTTTAATATTACAATATTTATGTATACTAACACTGAGGGTTTTAGATGGAGATCACTTCCAAATTGTTTTGAGGTTAGCAAGATTTGGGATTGATGGCGAGCTATTGGGTAAAAATGATTTTTCGGTCTGATTCAGAGGGGATTGCTAAGGGCTTTGGATGGAAATCACTTCCAAATTGTTTTGGGGTTTGCGAGGTTCAGGATTAATCGAGAGCTATTGGGTAAAAATTGTTGCATGATGCTTCAAGCATTGGTGGATTATAAAGGGAGGTTCTTGGATGTGTCAGCTGGGTGGCCGAGTACCATGAACCCTGAATCCATTCTGCATCAGAGCAAGTTGTATTTAGGGGTAGGGGAATCCAGAGAATTGTTACAGGGACCTCCGCATAAGCTCTGCTCGGCTATGTTTTTTTATTTTTAAAGTTTGAAACGATGTAGTTTTGGAGTTGTTGGAGAGAACCTTATCTCCAGTGACTGGAGTTCTCTCCAATGACTGGAGAAATATTAATCTCTTTATTTATATTCAAAAATTGCTTTCACTAAAAATTTATAAATTTATCTACATCAATTAAAAAAAAAATCTATTAAGTGTTCGTTTGGATTAATAGTGGAAAGTTGTGATCCTGATTTTTATAAATGATATTAGTTAAAGTGTCTATGACCAAAATTAAAATATAAATCTTCAATTAAAAACGTAACTCTAAAGTCTATTTGGTTTGAGGGGACTGGAGGGGAAGGGGGGAGGATAGAGAGATTTTATCCCCCTCTCCTTGTTTGACTGATGATATTTTTTAGAAAGGGAGGGGAAATTTTTTAAAATTCTCCCCTCTACCCCCTAAATAACAACCGATTTGGAGGGATTAGTGGTGTGCCAATGGATCAAGATGCTCCTAAAGTTTTTTATTATTCTGAAAATACCCTTATGGCCCTTTTAACTTGATGCACTGGTTTAGAGCTGGGAACCCTATTCCTATTACTGCACCCCACTTCACTTCCCTCTTCTCACACAATAAGGACCCGTTTGTTACGCTGAAGATAGGCTGAAGGAAAGGGAAGATTGTAGATCTTCCGTCACAAAACGCTTTTGATAGCATTGCTTTCCCGGAAACCATCTTCCAGCAACTTTCAATCTTCCTTTAAACGTGGTAACTTGCATTCCATCCAAAACTGGAGGGAAAGCTTAAAACTTCCCAGGAGAATGAAATTCTGTGACGAAATTGGCCCTAAAAAATTTTGCATGCAGTTCTTCTTCTTCCTGCTTCTTCTTCATCAGATATAGCAGACTAAGATCGGCAATTTCATGGCCGCTTGCTTTGATGCTTCGACTCTCTGAAATTTTGCTGACCCTCTTGCTCTGATCGTGTCTCTGATGTGCCCAGTTGCAAAACCCAACCCAAAATTCAAAACACCCACCACAAAGTTCTTGAGAAAATCAACAAGAACGACCGCGAAGAGGAAGTGGAACAACATGAGCAAGAACAAGAAGACGATGTGTGGATCTGTGTTGTGGTTTTTTACTGTCTTGCATTTATATTACTTTTGTTTCTGTAAAAAATGCCTACTTCTGTTTCTGTCATTTTGTTGTTCCTTAAATGTTCTGATATAAATAGTTGCACAAGTTTGGTTACTATCCAATTTTTCGTTTGAACTGCGTTGTCCCTTTAGTCCTTAACATTCGAACCAGACGCCAGCGTTCGAACGGTTTAGGGGCATTGTGGGAATTTCACCTAATCTTCCCACTTAACCAACATCCAATTCTTCATACCAAACATATCATTTTCCCTCAACTAACTTCCTTTCCCTAGTGTATCAAACGGCTCATATTTTTAAAGTTCCCACCTAATCTTCCATTCCTTTCCTTTCCTTCTCAAAATCTTCTTTGTAACAAATGGGTCTTAAGATTTTACCTTTCCTTCATTTCCCCTTTAACTTTTGCTCTTCTCGCTCTTGCTGGTGTTTACAAATTCTCATTTAAACTTCACTCTTCTCCTAATTAAACACGCCAATCTGCCTTGAGACCTCAAAGGGCCACCATCAAATGATCCCCACTTCTTCTTGATAGCTTTCGTGTTGAGAATTCGGTTCAGTAGAACGACCGTGCCGATTGACCATTATATTTATGGTGGAAGCTTTCTATTGGATTGTAAGCTTGTAATAATCAAGATAGATATAGTTCATTCGCCTCATTTATTAGGATCAATGTTTAAATTTAAAAAAATAAAAAATAAAAAACCCAAAAGTCTTAGTTGAAACCTTGAAGGTTGTCTCTTCATAGGGCTTTGTAATTCTTTTGGTAAAGATCAACGTCTTCTATGATTTCAGTTTTATTAGAGTTGTGGCCGTGGGAAAACCCGAGAAATATATTGAGCTTCCGGAATCTTCCAAGTGTTCTGAAATGGAGTTATCAATGTTCTCGTTTCTGTGCACTCCAATAGATAAGAGTCTTGTACTCAGTTTCAACTGTTAAGAGTTTATTCCCATGACAGAATGAACGGCGTCAACTTAAACTTGCTTCACAGAGAAATATAATCTTCGTAAAATGCAAACTTACTTTCTAACATTTTTTACCCATTTAAAAATACTAACGTGTATCTTATTTTTACACTTAATTTGTCAAAATTATGGTGTCATATGCATGCCAATGCTTAGTTTCATGATTGATAAAATATTGTCTTGATTTTCAATGTAGGACAAGATAACATTAAAATCTTTCTTATAACACAAGGATAAAGTTATCAATGTGAAAAATAATTACCTCCCCTCTCCTCCTAAATCAAACAAAGTAACATTAAAATTCTTTCCCTCTGCTTCCTTCTAATTAATCCAAACAAGGTAATATTAAAAGGGTAAAGGATTTCTCCAGTTACTGGAGATAGAATTATCTTCAATGACTCCAAAACTACATCGATTAATGAATGGTGTTTCTATAATTTGTTTATTTTTAATCATATAGAATTTACAAAAACACTCTTCATTAATTCACCTAAAATTACTAACAAACCCTTTATTAATTCAAAACGACGTAGTTTTGGGGTTACTGATAAGTCAAAACTTTATAGGCTATAAACTCCGCAAGTACACGAGCCATATCAAATAATAAAGTGATAAGAATCGTTCCTACAAGGACTTAGTATCACAACTTCAATTGAGCATTAATTTCACAATTTTGTTCAAGTTGAGAAAACCAAATTAAATTTAATTTAGAGAAAAGAAATTGAAACTAAAATTAAAACAAACTAACCACACACTAATAAACGAGCAACTTAGAGTCACTAATCCCTTATTTAATTCTTAAATTTTATCCCCACTAAATTAACTTTGACTTAACCTAATTAGCTAATCTAACGCCTTCTGGTTCACTTATCTAGAGCAACTTGTGTATATATATTCTCTGTACAGGTGTCACAATTCTATATGGTTTGTTATATTGTGCTGTTGCTAGATTGATTCTTCCAGAATGTTGTATTCGCTGTAATCACTCTGTATATGTACAAGATCACCTGATCACTGTTAGTATATCAGTATTCCATTGAATTCTTCTCCATTTTCTAACTTTCCTCCCATCGTCGACGAATATTCTGGAGTTCCGGCGCCACTGTAGTATGAGATCCGGATCCGGAGAAGATTGAAGCTGTGAATCGTGACGCAAAAGGTAATTTTCCCTCTTACGAATTTAGATCTGCTCTAATTATTTTGAGAATGTGTTCTTGTCTGGACTTTCAATGGTGTGCTGCTTCTATGCTATTTTATTCTGAAGGCCTTGTGTGAAGAGCTTTTATCAAGTGCTTAGAAACAGAGTATTAAAGATAGAAATCAGATTTCCTAGCTGAAAGCAATGTCCGGTGATTTGCCTCCGGAGATTCTGGCGGATATTCTTCACAGACTTCCTGTCAAGTCTCTTGTGAAATGCACCATTATTTGCAAAGATTGGAATTCCTTCATTACAGATCGGACCTTCATATTTGATCATCTCAACCAAACAATTCAAGCCAGCAGCGGAAACGATTGGCTCTTTCTTCAACTCTATCATCGAATGCCGACTTGGTATGAGGAATTTTACTCACTGTACTCGCATAACCAACAAATCGATCACTTCTCTGTCAAGAGATTCCCACTTTCTAGCCTATTGCATCCATATGACCATTCAACTGTAGTTGGCACTTGCGATGGGCTCGTATGTATTACTGATTCCCAAATCTATCATATGGCTACTCTCCTTATTTGGAACCCTTCGATCCGAAAAGACATGATCATTTCCGAACCAATTCTGACCTCCGGTACTGACAATGCCCAACACGAGGGGTACCAACCCATAAAACCTCTTTATGGGTTTGGCTTTGATTCTAAGAATAAGGGTTACAAAGTAATTAGACTTGCGGCTCTCTTCGGAAAAAAGACTTGTGACTCTCTTACTAAAGAAAATATTCCTCAAGTTGAGGTTTTCTCTCTTGCTTCTCGTTCCTGGAGAAGCATACCTTTTACAGCTTCTCCATTTCTCCTCCCCGACCTTTTTTGGAATATACCTCAGGTGTTTTTGAATGGTGTTGTACATTGGGTTGTTAGCTGGAGATGTGATGATCATATTCTCAATTTTATTTTGACATTTGATGTGGTTGAAGAAACGTTTGGAGAATTGACGTTACCACAACTTTTGAGAGAATCTACTACTGAGTTATCTATTTTGCAAGGAGGGGCTTCACTTTGTGTGCTTCATGCTTTCTATGTAGAGGACGATCATTTTTTCAGTATTTGGGTAATGACAGAGTATGGTGTTGTGGGTCATGGAATGAGGTGTACTGTTGGGATTCACATCTTTATGAGGGAATAACAACTGTATTAGCTCTTTGTGCCGATAGAAAAGTGGTGCTACTACTCTATAGTGGAGATGTAGTTTTACTTGATCCAGTGACAGAGGTGGTGCAACGTTTGACACATAAAAAATGGTTTTATGAATTTGCTGGATCTTATGTCAAGAGTTTGGTTTTCATAAAGAGAGAACCAGATGTTCTGTCTTTCTAATTCACATAGTAAAGGCAAGGTTATCGAATTTTGCTGGCTGAATTCTTACCATGGAAGTCTAGTGTCGGATTAAGATCAAAATGTTGGGAATATAATTCTCTCTGCTAGTTAGAGAACTTTCCTGTAAACTGCTCTATACATTTACTTTAAAAGCAGATTTCATGGTCATTTGTTGTACTGTATCTTGATTTTACTTTTGCATGTATGAGCTGGTTTAATATCAATTTACATTAGTTGTTTTTCTATTAAGTGTTTCTTATATGTTTTTCCCTCTAATTAGAGGGATGAGGAATTTTTCCAAAAAAAAAATTGTAGAATATTTTTTTTACTTAGATTAAATTATATGTTGCATCTTGAAATTTTTTTTACATCCAATATCTCAAATTAATTAATTTCCAGAATACTGGTATTACAGGAAAAATATTTCTAAATGCAGGACTGAAAATTAATTAATTTAAGATACTGGGTGTAAAAAAATTTCAGATGCAACATATAATTTAATCTAAATAAATAGAATATATAAATAAATTTAAAAAAAAAAACGGCTCATCTCTCTAATTAGAGAAAAAAAACAAAACACATAAAAAACACCTAATATAAACCCAAGTTAATATATGGAGAAGCCAATCACAGACTTGCTTTTCCAGGAGAATATTATTTTCTCTCATATTTTGTTTCCTCAATCCTCTCAATTACACAAATAGACTTCCTCCTTCCTCTTCTTCTTTATCTTTAAACCTTTAGGGCACTTTCCTCTATGCTCGTCTCCTTGTTGCTTTCTGGTTTCACTTTCAATTTCTGGTTTGATATATAGTCTTTTAGAATTATTGAGCATTGAAAGTTTATACTTCATAATTTAACCCATGAGTTGTTGAAAATCTGTTTAAAATCACTTACATGTCAAATTAAGACTTATATGCATTTGTATGCAAAATCTGCAGTATTATATTAAATATTTTAAGTTAGCAATTTTGTGAATTATATTAAATACTCTTTCTAATCTATGATATATATAGGGCCCCTCAAATAATTCACCGGAAAAAAAAAAAAGACAGTTAAATCATTTAATATATTCTAAAATGTAATATTTTTTTTCAATTTTATTTTTATTGAGAGATACGTTTAAAAAATGGAAACATTTTTTTCCAACTTATATTTTCTCACATTCATTTGCTTTTTCAATCTCTAAGACAATCCATTAAAGAAAGAACAAAATTCTCTCTCTTCATTTTTTAGTAGAAGGCGTTTATAAGGAGAAATGAAAGTTTTTTTTTTTTTTTTTGAAAAAAAAAATCAAACAAAACAAATGTTTACTCTTTATGCTATATACGAGATGAATATAATTCAGCAATAGTAAAATTGGAAAAATATTTTGTAACCCTCCCCTACTTAAAGAAAAATCACATAAAGAAAGTAATATAATGTAGTTAAAGATATAAATAAATTACATTTTCTAAAATTGAGGGATATGTTATTAGAAGTAAATAGGATAATGTATACTAAAGCTTCCAATGTTCAAATTTACGATCAACTTTGACTATAATGGTTGAGTTCCACTTGCCTTCAGAAAGATTGGAGAGTAGAACTTGAACAGACACTGTGACTGCTTAGAAAGTTTGAAGGAGGAAAGGAAATGAAGGAAACTGAATGGAACTGAAGAGAAAATTGTAAAGGAACTTAAAAAGATGTTCTGTTTGATAGACATATCAATTGAGATGAAAGATGATAATTTTAAAAAAAATTAAAATATAAGATTTGAAATGTCTAAAATGCCCCTAAAATGTCCAAAATAGCCATTACACCAAGTTTTAATTGTGAGAGGAGTTTACCCAAGTGGAGACAAAACTTTTTTTACAAACTTACCTTGTATATCACCGCTAATCCAAACAGACATATATGTAATGAAAATGATTTGTGAGTCACTAATATTTAGAGTGTTGAATACTATTTTAATGTGGAACCTCTGATACATGCAGTGGTGGAGCCACATTGGTGCAGGTGTTTGCAAGTGCAGATAGAAGATTTTAAGATATCTATATTTTTAGCAAAAACCTCTTAGCATGAATGTGTCCATGGCTCAGTGGTAGAGCAATTGTTTAAATATAAAGAGGTCGCCAGTTGGAACCCGTGTGTGCCCTTTTTCATTTCTTTTTTTTTCCCCCCCAAACTCCTTATGAGAAACACATGCAGCTCATTTCTTTTTTCTCTCCAACATTTCTTTTTTTCCCCCTCCAAGTTTTTCCTCCTTATGAAAACTCGTTTCTTTTTTTCCTCCAACATTTCTTTTTTTTTTCCCCTCCAAGTTTTTCCTCCTTATGAAAAACACATACATCGTATTTTTATCTGTGATTTCAAAACTGCATTAAAAGAACCATTGATCATACAAGACAAGAATAAAGAAATGCTATATAATGCAGAAAATGTTTAAAGGTCTTCATTTTTTTTATAACTAGCCACTATTTCCATTTTTTAATATTTTTAAAAATTATAAATTAAATACATTTATCATATATAATTTCATTCTTAATTATAAATAAATCCTAAATGTAAAAATTAGGATATTACAAAAGTCGTTGAGCTCATAAAGGTATTAGCTCTATTGCAGTGATCCATTTTATATTTCTTAAGAAGTTTTCACAGGTATTTGGTTTGAGAAATAAATATTTCATTCTTCTTTTGTTTGGTTCGAAGTCCTAAGAAGAAATTTAATTCTCCTATTGTAGACATTTTAAACTCACCTTACATAATCTTAGAGAACTCTTGACACACTTATATTAAACGTAATATATTTGATAAGATTGATAATGAAGATATAATGCAACATTTTCAAGTAATGAAGAATCAAAGAATGCTTTTGTAATCTTTTTGTTGTAATAGCATAATTGACTCTTGATTATTATTTTTCTATGTTAAGATGAAGTTTTCTTTTCTTTTCTTGTTTATATTCTTTTTTTTTTCAATGCATTTAAAACTTTCTTTAAAAAAAAAAACTCAGGGGTAGAATCCCTCTACTAATTGTGCAGACACAAATGAAAAACTCTTGACACACTTATGCTCCTTTGCTCCATCATTGATATTTGACTTTTTAATATCTTATCATACATGCGAAACCATAATAATTTTTCATTGCCTGTTGCTTTGGAATTTGATTGTGTAACATCTAGGTATCTGTATGCTATGGGCTTAGAGTATATTGTTCTATTTAAATTGATTTCCTCATAAATACTTTTCAATTGAACCTCATTTATAGTCCTAAATTTTACGAAGGAGCGGGTTGCCTTTTAAGTTGAAATTTTATTTTATTTTATTGTTTATATTCTTTTGTTTTTTGATGCATTTAAAATTTTCCTTAAAAAAAACTTTTGGGGGCCGAATCCCACTACTAACTGTATACCCACAAACATTAAATCCTAACTCCGCCAATAGATACATGCATTCCCCTTAGTGAATAATGTTAATCACTGACTCTGATAATCAATTTTGAGACTAAAGAAACAATGATTATTCGATATTGAACACCTTATACGGTTTTCTTTTGTAATACTCCTCTGGTCCTTAATATAAAGACATATTTGGAAAGTTGATCTTGGCTCTAAATATAAGACAAAGTTTTCATATTTGTTGATTTTTTTTTTTGATTTATCCTTATTAATGTTCCCTTAACAATAATGATGGAAGAGAGTGGATGTAGGAATTGAGGAAAATAACTATGGAATTTCAGAAAGTACATACCATAGTAACTAACTCAACTAACTTCATTAATGTAATCAAATTAGATAAATATGTCTTATATTAAGGAACAGAGGGAGTAGCGTCTTACATAGTTAAGTTTAAGTTTCTTGTGGTTTTGAAGATTGGACGGTAAAAAGATCTCATAAATTTATGATGCACTTTGGTGCTCTGAGCGACCTAATGAAAATGCATTTAGATGCATTTTGTTAGGAAAATATTACATTTTGTTTAACCTTTGGGTTGAGGGAAATTCACCAACATAGCAACTTTTAACAAAAATTGTACCTAATTAGAGCAGTTTGGAAAACATTTACTAAACTAATACAGTCAAACATATTGTTTGACTGACGCCACTAGCGACGTCACCAGTGGTGATGCTATTGAGCAGTGGCATCGTACTGTCTGATACCACTGGCGCCAATTCACCGCAAAAGGCTTAATTAATGCCTAGACGCTCAGTGGCGTCAGACGGTACGATACCATTAGTAGCATCAGACAGTATGTAGTGGCGCCACTACATACCATTAGTATGACGCCACTATGTAGTGGCGTCAGATAGTACGACGCCACTAAGTAGTGACATCGTGTACCTTGACGCCACCTGACACGACGTCACTAACTGCCCTACTTCGGTAAATCTTTTTCCATTTGCTTTAATTGGGTACAATTTTTGGGAAAAAAAAATAACAATAAAAAATCCTATATTGGTGCTTTTTCCTTTGGGTTGATCTTCCTATATTGGCCTCCTTGGTCAAACAATCTGTGGATATTTACCTTTTCTTTTTTGTTTTAGACAATTTAACTCTACTTCCCTCAAAGGGAAAGATATCCACTCACCCATCAGACGCACACATTCACTCCGAAGCGAACCAAGGTTGTTTTAGCATTTGGATAATGAGAGTGTATGGTGTTGTGGAGTCCTGGAGTGAGTTGTTCTGTTTTGATTTATCAGATCATTATCGGAACAACATATCAGATGTATTGGCTCTAGCTAGCAATGGAAAAGTGGTGCTGAGTCTTCGTAAGGGAACTATTGTTTTATTTGATCCAACGACTGAGTTGTTGAATCCTTTGGGAGATGGAAAACACTTCCGTGCTTTTATTGGATCTTATGTTCAGAGCTTGGTTTTGATAAAAGAAGAACCACATTTTCTGTCTTACTGATACAAGCGCCAGATTACTTTTGCTAGAGCTGAATTCTTGCCATGGAATGACGGAAGTAAAGTGTCGGATAAAGATCTACATGTTTGGATGATGCTTCTCGTTCTTTGCTAGCTAGTAGTCTTTTATTGTCGTTTGTTGTATACTTTCTTTTTTTTCTTTTTTGGTAAGATTGTTGTATAGTTTCTTAATTTTGGCTTTTGTACGTGTATGAACTAGCTGGTTCAATTCATGGGAATGAGAAATGTGATCAAATTGTCTTCGATATGTTTATAGTACCTGTTTGGATTAACGATAGAAGCTATTTTTTTTACATGATATACGGTTTATTAGGTAAGTGTGTGAGAAGAATTTTATCTCGACTTGTGTCAACATACTTTTCAAACAAAAACTCAAACAGGCATGAATCACCGCACATATTCCCATCATAGCAGACTTCTTGAGTTCTCAGACATGCGATGGAGAGATAAGATCTTATGCTTACAAACATTAATATTTTTACTTAGAAATTAAGAAAAGCAATTAATATGTTAAAATTTATATCTGTTTTCTAAACATGCCTCCATTGAAAATTAGCCAACCAAAGTTACAATTATCTTTTTCCTACTTGTTAAAGTTATAATTGCTTTTATTTATGTTCATTGCTCCCCGAGAAATTTTACTGTTATTGGCAAGCATTTATGATCGGAAAACATTAAACCATTAGTTTCTTGGATGATTTATTACTTCTGGGAATTTAATTCTCGCAGAAACTTTTTTATTGTAATAGTAATATAATTTCTCAATAGACCGAATTACATGATCGTTGTCTATAATGCATTTGTGATTATATTTTCAGAGTCTGTGATTTGTTCAAACACATCAATATAAAGAGGCAAGTTCTTAGTCTATTTGAGTGGGCGTTGGAAAATTACGTTTACACAAGTGTAAACAAAACTCATCTTATAAACTTACTTTGTATACTGTAAATCATGTTGGAAAAGTAGCTTCTACCGCTAATTCAAACAGACACATGTAATGAAGATGATTTGTGATTCACTAACATTTAGAGTGTTGAACACTATTTTAATATGGAACCTCTGATATGCGCATTCCCCTTAGAGAAGAATGTTAATCATTGACTCTGATAATCAATGCTGAGACTAAAGAAGCAATAATTATTGGATTGAATATCTTATAAGGTTTTCTTTTGTAATACTGAATAGTGGAAACACGGGCCAGCTCGGGCCTTGGTCCTAGCTGATCTTCTAAAATTTGTTAGTATATAAATGTATTTATTATATAATATTTTATTTTGGTCAATAATTTGGCCTCAGCCAATCTCTTATATTCTCTATAAGGATAATGTTTAGTTCATTACTTATTAGGCTGTGAGAGAAAAGTAAAATTCTTGTTACAACCTCATCTAAGAGGATAAGTGGAGTGCCATTGAACCAAGAGGTCTCTATATTTAGGGCATGTTTGAATTAACGTTTGAGATATGTGAGTCGAGACAAAACTCATTTCTTGTACTTACCTCATAAATCATGGGGTAAAAATAGCCTTAACTGCTAACTCAAACAGACACTTACTTACTTAAACCTTCTTATGTTTTTCCATTTCTTGAATGTCTATTTGATTCATCAGTTTATAGTCTCTGATTTTTCAAAAGTGTCTTTGGATAAAACATTTAGAATAATTAGCTGAAATATAGTAATACTGTAGTAATCCTTTTCCATTTTGTAAAATATGTCATCCCATCTACCTTCTTGAGTTTCATTGTCGAAATCATGCTAATTGTAAAAATACTCTTTTAATAATAATAGAGTCCCTTGTGAAGGACTGATACATCAATTTTAGTTAGGAAAATTTTCAATAAAGTACCATTTAAATTTAAAAAAGCCTAAAAAGACTACTGAAAAAGTAAAAAGATAGAGAGATATGCAGGTAGGAATATGAGTTTTGAATATTTGGGCAAAAGACAAAATCATCATTTCCTTCATTCCTTTTTATCTTTTATCCCTTCACCTCTTCTCTCTCCACTCTATTCTCTCTAGCATGATGCCCCGACGACTTCATACAAGCCACCTACGATCCCTTCAACAATGACCAAATCTCTAAATGTTGTGGTTATAGCCGCTATGGGAAGTCCTCTTTCTTCGAAAAGGTCATGCTTTAGAACGCTTCGGATTACAAAGTTCACTTCTTTCTCTATGGCATTGTAGGTGTTAGTGTCCTAGAAGCCTTTCTCCTCTACTCCCTCTCACGTGAGTCTTGGGACCGCGAGTTCAATTGGATCAGCTACATTGCCGTCAACTTTATTACATTGTTGACTCAGCTAGCGGAGTGGTAGGCACAAATCAAAACCCTCAAAGAATATAATCAAATCCTTAAACAAAAGTGTAATGGTTCGAGGTTAGGAACCAGGTAGAACCATCACGCTCAGGCGGCGAAGGAGATGCATTTTGCCGTCACCACCGTTCTCTTCTTTTTCTCCATTCAACTTTGTTCTTTCTCTTCACTTTCAACATCACAACACCAAGAAATCAATTTCCGACGAAGCTCTACAGTTTTTGGCGAGTTCATGAGTTTTCTATCAGACTTATGAATTTTACAGCAAGCTTTTCCAGTTTCTAGCGAAGAGTTGCCACATTTACAATGAAGAGTTCCTCTGGATCTGATTCACATTTCCATTGATAAATTCATAATGGATTTTGTTTCTTATTTCCCATTCTATCAATAATTTTCCCCCAAATTTTCTTCTTTGTTCTTGAAGCTCATGCCGGTAAGGAACTTTGATTTCTTTTGATTTATTTTCTAGCTTTTGTCTTTATTTTATTCATAGATTTATGGTTTTGATAAAATCAACAAGTACTGATAATAAGTGTAAAAGAATTGACACAGAATTTTGGTTGTGACTAATTAAGTAATAAGATTACTAAAATAGTAATGGTTTTAATAGAATCCGTAATGGTTTTGACAAAATCAGTAAATATAGACAATATGTGTAAAATAATTGACAAAGAGTTTTTGGTTGTGACTAATTGAGTAACCAAATTGACAAAAATAGTAATGGCTTTGACAAAATCCATAATAATTTTGACAAAATCAGTAAGTACAAACAATATATGTAAAATTGATTAAGTAATGTGATTGACTAAAATAGTAATGGTTTTAAAAAAATCCGTAATAGTTTTGACAAAATAGATAAGTACAGGCAATATATGTAAAATGATTGACTAATAAGATTGACGAAAATAGTAATAATTTTAACAATTCACAATGGTTTTGACAAAATCAGTAAGTAAGGACAATATGTGTAAAATGATTGACCAATAGTTTTGGGTTATGACCAATTGAGTAATGGTTTTGACAAAAATTATAATTGTTTTGACAATATTATTACACCTTTAGTAAATATCATTACTCATTTAGTTAATGTCATTATACATTTATTCAATCTTACCACTTAGTTAATCAATATCATTATGTCTTTAATAAATATCATTTCTTATTTAATCAATGTTATTACGTATTTAGTCAATCACATTACTTGTTTAGTCAATACCATTATTAGGGAAGAGCATGGACCGAACCATCAAGTTTTTACCTACGTTTAACCATTACCCCTTTAGTAAGTTTTTTTATGCCTTGAATAAATATCATTATACCTTTAATTAATATCATCAGTCATTTAATAAATACAATTATACTTCTAGTCAATACCATTATATATTTAATTTCATTATTTATTTTATCAATATCATTATGTCCTTTTTTATATTATACATATATATACCCCCGCGCACACATACATACATATATATTGGTGGCTCAATGGCCACTCAGCTCTTTCTCGAAAATAGTGGGGTTGGTTTGAATCCAACCATTTATATTCAATTTTTTTTTTTTTTTAAAGATTCAAGCTCATGTTTTAAAAAAAAACCCGGGGGGCTCCCGACCCTGTATCTTTACGTGGCCAGAGTTGACGTCAAGATTATTTGTTCCAAAATCTCAATATGCTAAAAATATCCCCATGGCAGTATCGCACTGTTCGTATTTGGTGGTGAAGGGAACACTGAAGTCTTAGTGTTAATTTCCTGGCTGGTTCCTCCCTTCGTCGACGAATATTCTGGAGTTCCGGCGCCACTGTAGTATGAGATCCGAAGAAGATTGAAGCTGTGAAAGGTGACGGAAAAGGTAATTTCCCCTCTTCCGGCTTTACATGGGCTCTAATTATTTGAGATTGTGTTATTGTCTGGACTTTCCATGTTGTGCTGCTTCTATGCAATTCTATTCGGAAGGCCTTGTGTGAAAAGCTTTTATCAAGTGCTTAGAAGCAGAGTATTAAGGGTAGAAACCAGATTTCCTAGCTGAAAGCAATGTCCGATGATTTCCCTCCAGAGATTCTGGTGGAAATTCTTCACAGACTTCCCATCAAGTCTCTTGTGAAATTCACCTCTGTCTGCAAAGCTTGGAATTCCTTGATTACAGATCAGACCTTCATATTTGATCATCTCAACCAAACAATTCAAGCCCGCAACGGAAACGATTCGCTCTTTCTTCAACTCTATCGTCGAACTAGGGAAGCGGGGAATGTGTGCTTCGATTATGAGGAATTTTACTCACTGTACTTGCATAACCAACAAATCGATCACTTCTCTGTTGAGAGATTCCCACTTTCTCGCCTATTCCAATTATATGACTATTCAACTGTGGTTGGCACTTGCGATGGGCTCGTATGTATTGCTGATTACTCAATCCTTGATTTAGCTACTACCCTTATTTGGAATCCTTCGATTCGAAAATACATGGTGCTTCCCGAACCAATTCTGACCTACAGTACTGGCAATCGCCAACATGAGAGGTACCAACTTTTTTTTGGGTTTGGCTTTGATTCTAAGAATAAGGATTACAAAGTAATTAGATTTGTGACTCTCTTCAATAAAGAAAATGTTCCTCAAGTTGAGGTTTTCTCTCTTGCTTCTCGTTCCTGGAGAAGCATACCTTTTAGAGCTTCTCCATTTCTCCTCTCCCAGTATTTACGGAATATACCTCAGGTGTTTGTGAATGGTGTTGTACATTGGGTTGTTAGCCGGAGATCTGATGATCATATTCTCAATTTTATTTTATCATTTGATGTAGTCAAAGAAACATTTGGAGAATTAACGTTACCACAACATTTGAGAGAATCTACTTCTGTGTTATCTATCTTGCAAGGAGGGGATTCACTTTGTGTGCTTCATACTTACTGTGAAGAGGACAAATATTTTTACAGTATTTGGGTAATGAAAGATAATGGTGTTGCGGGGTCATGAAATGAGGTGTTCCGTTGTGCTTTAAATCTTTATGGGGGAATATTAACTGTATTAGCTCTTTGTGCCGATGGAAAAGTGGTGCTACTACTTGGTAGTCGAGATGTAGTTTTACTAAAATGCTTTAATGCATTTGTTGGATCTTATGTCAAGAGTTTGGTTTTCATAAAAGGAGAACCAGATGTTCTGTCTTACTAATTCACTAAGTAAAGGCAACGTTATCGAATTTGCTGGCTGAATTCTTACCATGGAAGTCTAGTGTATCAAGATTAAAATGTTGGGATTATAATTCTCTCTGCTAGTTAGAGTACTTTCCTGAAAAATACTGTATATATTTACTCTAAGGGATAGGTTATTCTGCCTACCTCTATTTTACCTACCTTTACTTACTTCTTTCAATATCGTTAGATTATAATCTTATTCAACGACAAAGATTTGAGGGATAAAATAAACCCTTTTATCTTTTTTTCTCTCCCACTACCTCCCTCCTTTTTTCTCTCGTCCGCCGGTATGGACGAACAAATACCCTGCGAACATATCTTCCCAAATTGAATAAAAGAGTGAATCCTTCCTTTTTGTTTCTCTGATATACTGGTTATTATTAAAATAATGAATTCGATTTGTACGACTAACTATCGTTCATTATCATCACATTTGTGCGATGTTTGTGACGAGAGAATTAGTGTTGCAGAAAAGGAAAATGGATCATCATAATCAGGGGCATGTTGAGATGGGTCTTCTTGGGGAAAACTTCGATCAGAGTTTGATTGCGAGGAGTAGGGATAATGATGGATACGAGAGCGGTTCTGGGAGTGATAATTTCGATGGAGTTTCAGGCGAGGATGATCAGGAAGTTGGTGATGATACCCAATAATCAGAGATCCAAGAAGTACCATAGAGTGTAGACACACTCCTCACCAAATTAAAGACCCTTTAAAATTTCTGTCCTCTTCAGATTAATTTTGTTTCTTGTGTTTGATTTATTCTTCTGTTATAATTAATTAATTCGCTGTTTTTGTTTTTGTTTTTGTTTTGCAAGATGTGTTCGTCATGTCAGCGGACAAGAGAAAAAAGGAGGGAGGTAGTAGGAGAAAGAAAGGGATAAAAGGGTTTATTTTATCTCTTAAATCTTTATCATTGGATAAGATTATAATCTAACGGTATTGAGAAGGGTAGGCAAAATAAGAGTAGGCATAATAACCTATCCCTTACTTTAAAAGCAGATTTCATGGTCGTTTGTTGTAGAGTATCTTAATTTTACTTTTGCATGTATGAGCTGGTTTGATTCATAGTAATGAGAATTGTGATAAAACCAGAACTTGATGTTTAATATTTGCTGTGAGACTGGGTTTGCATAATCATTGCATATTGTCGTGCCCTTGTATTGCCCATTCAAGTTAATGGTAAAAACTACTTTTCAACATGATTTACGGTTTATGTGATAAGTGTGTGAGATGAGTTTTATCTTGATTTACGTAAACTTTTTTTTTCCAATGTGAACTCAAAAAGGCATGTAAAGTTTTAGTTTCTTTCCAAAAATGCAATTGAGAGATCATATTTTACACTTACAACCAAAGTTACAATTGTTTGTTTTTTCACTTGTTAATGATGTATTTAAAGTAATAAAATACTACCTCCAGTCCTATTTATATAATCATTTTTGTAGTGTAAATTGTACTAAGTGTTTTACAATTATAACCGGAGGGAGTAATAGTTATTACAAATGAGATCTTAATAACCGAAGGTAGTAATAGTCTTGAAATTGTAAAAGATAGCATTGGCCTCACCTATTGGCCAAGTCCACATTATGTGCTTATTAGGTGCTCATATATCTAATTAGAGATATGAGCATTTTTTTATTTTGTTTTTATTTTTTTAAATATTGTATTTATTTAAATTTAAATTATATGCTTCTTTCTAAGATGTTTTTTTGCACCCAGTATCTCAAATTAATTAATTTTTATAATACTGATGTTACAGACAAATGCAGGACTGGAAACTAATTAAGTTGAGGTACTGGGTGCAAAAAACATCTTAGAAAGTAGCATATAATTTAAATCTAAATAAATATAATATATAAAAAAATTAAAAAAAAATGCTTATACTTCTAATTAGAGGATGAGCACCTAAGAATTATATAATTATGTGCATATATTGTGGACTCCCGATTGACCTAGCGGTACTGGCTAGTTCTTGTGGCCATGGATTGTTCGATCAGTTCCATTGCTCTCTATTAGTGCTAGCTTGCTAAAGAAAATTGTAAAATCACACACACTCACATTATTTTTGATCTTAAATATAGAATAAAATTTGTAGCGTAAAGCTTATAGTGTAAATTTACAATAAATTTTTTTTATCTATATTTAGAATTAGAGGGAGTATTATTTTTCTGAAAACTCTCATATACAAAGAAATAATAACATTATACTATTATGCGGGCGCCTTAAAAGCCAATAATTGGCAAATTTACTCATCTACATTAAACACAAAAATGAATTGCCTAAATCCTACAAGGTGGAAAGTATTTCCTAAGATACTACATAGGGGAAGCATATCTCTTCATATCATTTTTTTTCTCATTATCTCTCACCAACCCATCTAAATAGTTGATTAGGAAGATGAAAGAAAATTAGAAAAGTCAAAGTAGTATTGTGACTTTTTAGATTGGTTGAACGAACATAATTTAAAGATTATGAAGTTAATAAAAGAAACCTAGCCCCACTTTAGATGAATGATTTTTTTTTTCTTTCTGTCACATCAATTTAATTATGACAGTTATGATTTTCAAAGATAAAAATGTGGAATAGTTCAGTAGGTGAACGATTTCACCTCCACTCTCTCACTGCTTTCTCTTTCCCCTCTCCTACCTGAGTCCATGTTATGTGCATATATCTTAGATACTTTTTATGTGTTCATACCCCTATTAGAGGTATGAGTATATTATTTTTATTTTTTTTTATATATTGTATTTATTTAGTTAAATATAATTAGTCGTTAATTATAGTTGTAACTGTCTTAGTCGCACTGCTGTGATTTTTAATTATAGTTGTAACTGTCAAGACTTTGTATATTCTCTGCACACGTGTCACAATTCTATATGGTTTGTTATATTTTGCGGTTGCTAGATTGATTCTTTCAGAATGTTGTATTCGCTGTAATCACTCTGTATGTATTTGTACAAGATCACCTGAGCACTATTAGTATATCACTATTCCATTGAATTCTTCTCCATTTTCTAACTTTCCTCCCTTTGTCAACGACTATTCTGAAGTTCCGGCGCCACTGTAGTATGAGATCCGGAGAAGATTGAAGCTGTGCATGGTGAGGCAAAAGGTAATTTTCCCTCTTACGAATTTAGATCTGCTCTAATTATTTTGAGATTGTGTTCTTGTCTGAACTTTCCATGGTGTGCTGCTTCTATGCTATTTTAATCTGAAGGCCTTGTGTGAAGAGCTTTTATCAAGTGCTTAGAAGCAGAGTATTAAAGATAGAAATCAGATTTCCTAGCTGAAAGCAATGTTCGGTGATTTGCCTCCGGAGGTTCTGGTGGATATTCTTCACAGACTTCCTTTCAAGTCTCTTATGAAATGCACCAATGTTTGCAAAGATTGGAATTCCTTGATTACAGATCAGACCTTCATATTTGATCATCTCAACCAAACAATTCAAGCCAGCAAAGGAAACGGTTGGCTCTTTCTTCAACTCTATCTTGAAATGGGTGCGCGGATTCAAGACATCCATTATGAGGAATTTTACTCACTGTACTCGCATAACCATTATGAGGAATTCTTTGCTGATAGATTCCCACCTTCTAGCATATTGCACTCATATGACCATTCAACTGTGGTTGGCACTTGCAATGGGCTCGTATGTATTACTGGTGACCCAATGCATGATATAGCTACTTTCCTTATTTGGAACCCTTCTATCCGAAAATACATGGTGATTTCCGAACCAATTCTGACCTCCGGTGCTGGCAATGGCCAACACGAGGAGTACCAATTCTCTCTTTATGGGTTTGGCTTTGATTCTAAGAATAAGGATTACAAAGTAATTAGACTTGTGACTCTCTTAAGTAAAGAAAATGTTCCTCAAGTTGAGGTTTTCTCTCTTGCTTCTCGTTCGTGGAGAAGCATACCTTTTATAGCTTCTCCATTTCTCCTCCCCGAACTTCTTTGGAATATACCTCAGGTGTTTTTTAATGGCGTTCTACATTGGGTTGTTAGCCGGAGATGTGATGATCGTATTCTCAATTTTATTTTAACATTTGATGTGGTTGAAGAAACGTTTGGAGAATTGACTTTACCACAACATTTGAGAGAATCTACTTCTAAGTTGTCTATTTTGCAAGGAGAGGATTCACTTTGTGTGCTTCATGCTTACCATGTAGAGGACGATCTTTTTTTCAGTATTTGGGTAATGAAAGAGTATGGTGTTGTGGGGTCATGGAATGAGGTGTACTCATGGGATTCACATCTTTATGAGGGAATATTCACTGTATTAGCTCTTTGTGCCGATGGAAAAGTGGTGCTACTACTTGATAGTGGAGATGTAGTTTTACTTGATCCAGTGACACAGTTGGTGAAATCTTTGACAGATCTAAAATGGTTAAATGCATTTGCTGGATTTTATGTCGAGAGTTTGGTTTTCATAAAGAGAGAACCAGATGTTCTATCTTACTAATTCACATAGTAAAGGCAAGGTTATCGAATTTTGCTGGCTGAATTCTTACCATGGAAGTCTAGTGTCAGATTAAGATCAAAATGTTCGGATTATAATTCTCTCTGCTAGTTAGAGAACTTTCCTGTAAACTGCTCTATACATTTACTTTAAAAGCAGATTTCATGGTTGTTTGTTGTACAGTATCTTGATTTTACTTTTACATGTATGAGCTGGTTTAATTAATAGTGATGAGAATTGTGATCAAACCAGAACCTGATGTTTAGTATTTGCTGTGAGACTTTGTTTGCATAATCATCACATATTGCTACGAATTTGTAGTGCCCGTTCTGGTTAATGGTAGAAATTGTTGAATTCAATGTGATTATGAGGTAAGTGTGTGGAATAAATTTTATCTTGACTTGCGTAAACGTATTTTCCTAATATCAACTTAAAAAGGCATGTAAAGTTTTGGTTTCTTTCGAAAAATACATTTGGGAGACCATATGTACTTACAACCAAAGTTACAATTATTTGTTTTTTCACTTGTTAATGATGTATTTAAAGTAATAAAATAATTTTTATTACAAATGAGATCTTAACCACTGGAGGTAGTACTAATCTTCAAATTTTAAAAGAAAGAGTTGGCTTCTACCTATTGGCCTAGCGATACTAGGTTGTTCTTGTGGCAGTAGATTGTGCGATCAGTTCCATTGCTCTCTATCAACGCCAGCTTGCCATAGAAAATTGTAAAATGACATATATATACACACACACGTATTAATTCTGGTGCTAAATATAGAATAAAATTTATAATTGAAAGTTTATAGTATAATTTTACACTACAATTTTTGTCTTATATTTAGAATTGGAGGGATTATTATTCTTCTGAAAACTGACATATACAAAGAAACAAAAAGAGTATACTATTACGCCAGCGCCTCAAAAGCCATTAATCAGCAAATTTATTCATCTACATTAAGCAGTAAAATGAATTACCTAAATCCTACAAGTTGGAAAGTATTTCTTAAAATATAGAGGAAGCATATTCCTTCTTATTATTTTTTACCAGCCCATCTAAGCCGTTAATTAGAAAGATAAGAGAAAAGTTAAAGTAGTATTGTGATTTTTTAAATTAATTGAACAGACATGATTTAGAGATTATGAAGATGATAAAAAAAACTCAACCGCACTATACACTATAGATGAACAAGTTTACCACATTTTCGATTTTTCTCTTTTACATTAATTTAATTATGACAGTTATCATTTTCAAAAATAAAAATGCGGAATCGTTCAGCACGTGACCGATTTCACCTCCACTCTCTCCCCTCTTTCTCCTCTCCCACTTCTCCCCATTCCCCTCCCTCACCCCCTATTTTTAGATTTGGCTTTGGTCCTATACCCCTTACCATCCTTTTTTCTGTTTTTCTTTTTTTATCGTTGGATTAAAAAAATTGAATGTAACCTTTTTCTTATCAATACTTTTATTTAATTTACCCGTGTATCACTGAGGTGTAAATTAAAAATTTGGGCCTCTTTGTTGAAAAACATTGAGCACATGCTGACAATCAACCCGATAGATTCTTGATAATTATATTTGAAGTAGCCGTTAAAAAAAAGAAAAAAAGAAAAAAAAAATGGATGAGAAGCAGCCATTCAATTATATATTTTTGATCCGTCAATTTTGGTTTTGAACATTAAATAGGTTGCCACCAACTGTGACTAATAGCATCAAAATATTTCAAGAAAATTGGAAAGCCTTTTAAAAAAAAAAAAAAATTAATGTGTGTTTGAATGTATCAAGAAAAATAATGTGTTTAAAAATTTGCTGGTTTCAGTTTTGACTGAAGTAATATAATAATAATAATTTGGGGTTTACTTTTCTCATGTTGAAGGAGAGAAACGAGATTCCTATCCACACATAAAATGGTGGGACCCACATATATACATAATGCTAATTATATATATATATGCGGGTCCCACCATTTTATGTGTGTGTGGCATGAGAAAACATTTTTCCTATAACATGAGAAATATTTTTCCCCTAATAATTTAATCTTGAAAAAGTTGCAAATTCGTTGTTCCAACTGGAAAACAAAAGAATTTTGAGTTAGTTAGAACAAAAATCATGAAATACACGTGGACACATAATTTAAATAAAATAATATGAAAAAAATATTTGTAAATATACCCAAAGACGTATGTAAATTATATGTACAAGTCATTAGTGAATTACATGGGTCTGAATCTGGCAATGGAAACCAATTTTATTTGACATTTTTGGTGGAATTGAATTCCACCTGGGAAGCAAAGTGCGGCATACCATCTCATTATCTTTTACCAGCTCATTTAAGCCGTTAATTAAAAAGATGAGAGAAAAGTCAAAGTATTATTGTAACTTCTTAAATTGATTGAACGTACATGATTTAAAGATTATGAAGATGATAAAAAAAACTCAACCACACTATACACTATAAATGAACAAGTTTTCCACATTCTTGATTTTTCTCTTTTTGTCACATCAATTTAGTTATGACAGTTATCATTTTCAAACATATAAATGTGGAGACCGATTTCACCTTCACTCTCTCACCTCTTTATCTTCTCCCACTTCTCCCCATTCCCCTCCCTCACGTCCCTTTTTCTCTCGTTTTTAATGGATAAGACGGGGGAGGTAATACATTTTTTTAAAATAACAATGGCAATTCATTGTATTTTAATAATTAGTATACAAATATAAAATATAATTTTTTAGATTCTATTGAAAAAAAATGCTTCAGTTACTTGAAAATTGATTTATTTATATTCAAAAATTGCTTTCACTAAAAATTTATAAATTTATCTAAATCAATGCAAGAAAAAAAATTAAAAATCTATTAAGTGCTCGTTTGGATTAATGGTGAAAAGTCGTGATCGTGATTTGTATAAATGATATTGGCTAAAGTGCCTAATTAAAATATAAATCTTCAATTGAAAACATAACCCTAAAGCAACATAGTAAGTTTCTTTTTTTTTTTTTTTTTGCACTTATTGAGATAAATTTATAAATTTTTAGAGTAAGCAAATCTAAACCAATCTTCAACTACCTACCTGAATATTTTTCTAATAGCACCTAATAGATTTTTTTATTTTTATAATAATTATTAAAGTACAACGGTTTGCCGTTGTTATTTTTTTAAAAAAATAAAAAAATATATTACCTCCGCACCTTATCCGTTAAAAGCGGGAGAGAAATAAGTCGACATTATGTGTTTCTTATGCGTTCATATCTTTATTAGAGGTATGAGCATATTTTTTTTATTTAGATTTAAATTATACATTGTTTTCTAATATGTTTTTTGTACCTAGTATTTTAATTTAATTATTATAGAAACTAATTAATTTGAGAAAAACTTCTCAAAAAACAGTATATAATTTAAATCTAAATAAATATAATATATAAAAAATAATAATTAATAACAATATGATCATAGCTCTAATAGAAGTATATGTACACATAATATGTACTCAGAAAGAAATAGGAAGAGGTGAGTGAGGGGAATGAGCAGAAGTGGGAGAGAAGAAAGCGAAAGAGGTGAGAGAGTGGAGGTAGAATTGTTCACCCGTTGAACGATTCCACAATTTTATTTTTAAAAACAATAATTGTCATAATTAAAAGAATAACAACGACAGCCCATTGTACTTTAACTGATAAGGTGGCGAGGTAATATATATTTTATTTTATAAAAGAATAACAACGACAGCGTATTGTACTTTCCCTCTGGTCTTAATTATAAGGCATAGTTAATTTTTTTAGAGAAATTAAGGAAACTAATTAAATTACTTTAGACTATTTTTATTTTTATTTTTTTCTTCAAACTAATTAGTTTAACTAATAAACTAATATATAATCTAAAGATGCACAACATATGAAATGATTAAGTAACTTATTTAGCTTCCTTAATATCTCTAAAGAAATTCAACTATGCCTTATAATTAGAACCAGAGGTAGTAATTAATATGAAAATAACAATAAAAAATTTGTTAGATGCTATTGGTAAAATGTTTCATGTACTTGAAAATTGATTTAGATAAAATTAAAATTATTTATATTTGAAAACTGCTTACCCAAAAAATTTATAAATTTATCTAAATAAGTGAAAAAAAAAAGACTTAGTATAATGCTATAGATTAATTTTTTAATTGAAGATTTATATTTTAATTTTGGTCATAGACATTTTTAACCAATATCATTTATACAAGGATCACGACCTTCCACCACTAATCCAAACAGGCACTTAATAGATTTTTTTTTTTTTTGGCATTGATTTAGATAAATTTATAAATAAATCAATTTTCAAGTACCTGATAACCTGAAGCATTTTTCCAATATCACCTAGCAAATTATTTTTTATATTTTTATATTAATTATTAAAACGTGAGAGAAATCGGGGGTGAGTGAGGGGAATGGGGAGAAGTGGGATAGGGGAAAGAGAAAAGAGGTGAGAAAGTGGAGGTGAAATTGTTCACCTGTGTTTATTTTTAAAAATAATACATGTCATAATTAAATTAATGTGAGAGAAAGGGAAAAGTGGAGGATGTGGTAAAAATAATACTTAGTATAACGCTTTAAGGTTAATTTTTTAATTAAAGATTTATATTTTAATTTTGGTCATAGACACTTTTAATCAATACTCCTTATTTATACAAATGAGGATCACGGCTCTCCACTACTACTTGAAATGGGCACTTAATGGGGGGAAAGAGAAAGAGGTGAGAGAGTGAGGTGAAATCGTTCCCGTGCTGAACTATTTCACATTTTTATTTTAAAAAATAATACATGTCATAATTAAATTAATGTGATAGAATTGATTTTTTGTGGGCTATTAGCCCCGTTTATATACCCAAAATAATAATACTACCTCCGGTCCTAATTATAAGGCATATTTGACTTTGTTTAGAGAGATTAAGGAAGCTAAATAAGTTACTTAATCATTTTATATGTTGTATATCTTTAGATTATATATTAGTATGTGAGTCAAACTAATTACTTTGGAAAAAAAAAAAATACTCTAAGTTAATTTAATTAGCTTCCTTAATTTCTCCAAAAAAAGTCAACTATATCTTATAATTAAGACCGGAGGCAGTAATAATAATGTGGCAGAAAGGGAAAAGTGGAGGATGTGGTAAATTCTTTAACCCTCAATAACCATGAAAATCATTTGCCTAAAAAACGATTTTAGATGTAGTATTTTGAGAAATGCTTTAATTTCCACTACTATTTAGGTAATTTATTTTATTGCTTAAATGATTAAATTCACTATTGTCTTAGATTGGTCTATTTCTTAAAAAACCTTCAGTGATGTTAATAAAACCCTCACTTGAGGGGAATGTTAAATATAATTAGTCGCACTGCTGTGATTTGTTAATTATAGTTGTAACTGTCAAGACTTTGTATATTCTCTGCACACGTGTCCCAATTCTATATGGTTTGTTATATTTTGCGGTTGCTAGATTGATTCTTGCAGAATGTTGTATTCGCTGTAATCACTCTGTATGTTTGTGTACAAGATCACCTGATATATCACTGTTCCATTGAATTCTTCTCCATTTTCTAACTTTCCTCCCTTCGTCGACGAATATTCTGGAGTTCCGGAGAAGATTGAAGCTGTGCATGGTGAGGCAAAAGGTAATTTTCCCTCTTACGAATTTAGATCTGCTCTAATTATTTTGAGATTGTGTTCTTGTCTGAACTTTCCATGGTGTGCTGCTTCTATGCTATTTTAATCTGAAGGCCTTGTGTGAAGAGCTTTTATCAAGTGCTTAGAAGCAGAGCATTAAAGATAGAAATCAGATTCCCTAGCTGAAAGCAATGTTCGGTGATTTGCCTCCGGATATTCTGGGGGAAATTCTTCACAGACTTCCTGTCAAGTCTCTTGTGAAATGTACCATTGTTTGCAAAGCTTGGAATTCCTTCATTACAGATCAGACCTTCATATTTGATCATCTCAACCAAACAATTCAAGCCAGCAGCGGAAACGGTTGGCTCTTTCTTCAACTCTATCGTGAAACTACGGATGCGCCGACTCGGTATGAGGAATTTTACTCACTGTACTCGCATAACCAACAAATCGATCACTTCTCTGTCAAGAAATTCCCACTTTCTGGCCTATTGCAATCATATGACCATTCATATGTGGTTGGCACTTGCGATGGGCTCGTATGTATTACTGATTCCCAAATCCGTAATATAGCTACTCTCCTTATTTGGAACCCTTCGATCCGAAAATACATGATCATTTTCGAACCAATTCTGACTTCCGGTACTGGCAATGGCCAACACGAGGAGTACCAACCTCTTTATGGGTTTGGCTTTGATTCTAAGAATAAGGATTACAAAGTAATTAGACTACTTGTGGCTCTCTTCGATGAAGAAAATGTTCCTCAAGTTGAGGTTCTCTCTCTTGCTTCTCGTTCCTGGAGAAGCATACCTTTTAGAGCTTCTCCATTTCTCCTCCCCGACGTTTTTTGGAATATACCTCAGGTGTTTTTGAATGGTGTTGTACATTGGGTTGTTAGCCGGAGATGTGACGATCATATTCTCTATTTTATTTTAACATTTGATGTTGTTGAAGAAACGTTTGGAGAATTGACGTTACCACAACTTTTGAGAGAATCTACTACTGAGTTAACTATTTTGGAAGGAGGGGATTCACTTTGTGTGCTTCATACTTTCTATGTAGAGGACGATCGTTTTTCCAGTATTTGGGTAATGAAAGAGTACGGTGTTGTGGGGTCATGGAATGAGGTGTACCGTTGGGATTCACCTCTTTTTGTGGGAATATCAACTGTATTAGCTCTTTGTGCCGATGGGAAGGTGTTGGTACTACTTTATAGTGGAGATGTAGTTTTACTTGATCCAGTGACACGGTGAAACCTTTGACAGATCCAACATGGATTGATGCATTTGCTGGATCTTATGTTGAGAGTTTGGTTTTCATAAAGAGAGAATCAGGTGTTCTGTCTTACTAATTCACATAGTAAAGACAAGGTTATCGAATTTTGCTGGTTGAATTCTTATCATGGAAATCTAGTGTTGGATTAAGATCAAAATGTTCGGATTATAATTCTCTCTGCTAGTTAGAGAATTTTCCTGTAAACTGCTCTATACATTTACTTTAAAAGTAGATGTCATGGTCGTTTGTTGTAGAGTATCTTGATTTTTCTTTTGCATGTATGAGTTAGTTTAATTCATAGTAATGAGAATTGTGATCAAACCAGAACCTAATGTTTAGTATTTGCTGTGAGACTTAATTGGTTTGCAAAATCATGTATGAGTTAGTTTAATTCATAGTAATGAGAATTGTGATCAAACCAGAACCTAATGTTTAGTATTTGCTGTGAGACTTAATTGGTTTGCAAAATCATCACTTATTGCCGTGAATTTATAGTGCTCGTTCGGGTTAGCGGTAGAAGCTGTTGAATTCAACGTGATTTACGGTTTATGAAATAAGTGTGTGAGATGAATTTTACCTTAATTTACTTGAACGTATTTTTCTAATGCCAACTCAAACGGGCACGTAGAGTTTTGGTTTCTTTTGAAACATGCAATTGGGAGACTATATCTTATATATTCTATTTATTTAGATTAAATTATATCCCGCATTTTGAAATTTTTTTTGCACGCAGCATCTCAAATTATGTAATTTCCAGAATACTGGTATTACAACAAAAAATATTTCTAAATGCAGGACTGAAAATTAATTAATTTGAAATATTAGATGTAAAAAAAAAAATTTCAAATGCAGCATATGATTTAATCTAAATAAATTAAATAAAATATATATAAAAAAATTTAAAAAATGGCTCATTTCTCTAATTAGAGAAAAAAACACATAAAAAACACCTAATATAAATCCAGGTTAATATACGGAGAAGCCAATCACAAACTTACTTTTCAAGGAGAATATTATTTTCTCTCATATTTTGTTTTCTCAATCTCAATTACACAAATTAACTTCCTCCTTCCTCTTCTTCTTTGTCTTTAAACCTTTTAGGCACTTTCCTCTACGCTCGTCTCCTTGTTGCTTTCTGGTTTCGCTTTCAATTTCTGGTTTGATATATAGTCTTTTAGAATTATTGAGCATTGAAAGTTTATACTTCATAATTTAACCCATGAGTTGTTGAAAATCTGTTTAAAATCACTTACATGTCAAATTAAGACTTATATGCATTTGTATGCAAAATCTGCAGTATTATATTAAGTATTTTAAGTTAGCAATTTTGTGAATTATATTAAATACGTACTCTTTCTGATCTATGATATATATAGGGCCCCTCAAATAATTTACCGGAAAAAAATGACAATTAAATCATTTAATATATTCTAAAATGTAATATTTTTTTCAATTTTGTTTTTATTGAGAGATGCATTTGAAAAATGGAAAAAATTTTTTCCAACTTATATTTTCTCACATTCATTTGCTTTTTCAATCTCTAAGACAATCCATTAAAGAAAGAACAAAACCCTCTCTCTTCATTTTGTAGTAGAAGGTGTTTAGAAGGAGACATAGAGGTTTTTTTTTTAAAAAAAAAAAAATCAAACAAAACAAATGTTTATACGAGATGAATATAATTCAGTAATAGTATGGGAAAATATTTTGTAACCCTCCCCTACTTAAAGAAAAATCACATAAAGAGAGTAATGTAGTTAAAGATATAAATAAATTACATTTTCTAGTGTTATTAGAAGTAAATAGGATAATGTATACTAAAGCTTCTAATGTTCAAATTTACGATCAACTTTGACTATAATGGTTGAGTTCCACTTGCTTCAGAAAGATTGGAGAGTAGAACTTGAGCAGACACTGTGACGTCTTGAATAAGTAAGGGGCCGTTTGGTATAAGAAAACTTTGAAGGGGAAAAGGAAAGGAAGGAAACTGAATGGAATTGAAGGGAAAATTGTGAAGGAACTTAAAAAGATGTTCTGTTTGGTAGACATATCAATTGAGATGGAAGATGATAATTTTTTTAAAAAAATAAAATATAAGATTTGAAATGTCTAAAATGCCCCTAAAATGTCCAAAATAGCCATTACACCTAGTTTTAATTGTGAGAGCAGTTTACCCAAGTGGAGACAAAACTCCTCTTACAAACTTCCCTTGTATACCACCACTAATTCAAACAGACATATATGTAATGAAAATGATTTGTGAGTCACTAATATTTAGGGTGTTGAATACTATTTTAATGTGTAACCTCTGATACATGCAGTGGTGGAGACACATTGGTGCAGGTGTCTGCAAGTGCATATAGAAGATTTTAAGATCTCTATATTTTTAGCGGAAACCTCTTAGCATGAATGAGTCCATAGTTCAGTGGTAGAGCAATTGTTTAAATATAAAGAGGTCGCCAGTTGAAACCCATGTGCCCTTTTTCATTTCTTTTTTTTCCCCCTAAACTCCTTATGCGAAACACATGCAGCTCATTTCTTTTTTCTCTCCAACATTTCTTTTTCTTTCTCCTCCAAGTTTTTCCTCCTTATGAAAACTCGTTTCTTTTTTCCTCCAACATTTCTTTTTTTCCCCCTCCAAGTTTTTCCTCCTTATGAAAAACACATACATCGTATTTTTATCTGTGATTTCAAAACTGCATTAAAAGAACCATTGATCATACAAGACAAGAGTGAAAAAATGCTATATAATGCAGAAAATGTTTAAAGGTCTTCATTTTTTTTTATAACTAGCCACTATTTCCATTTTTTAATATTTTAAAAAATTATAAATTAAATACATTTATCATATATAATTTCGCTCTTAATTATAAATAAATCCTAAAAGTAAAAATTAGGATATTATAAAAGTCGTTGAGCTCATAGGAGTATCAACTCTATTACAGTGATCTATTCCATATTTCTTAAGAAGCTCTCTCGCAAGTATTTGGTTTGGGAAATAAATATTTCATTCTTCTTTTGTTTGGTTCGAAGTCCTAAGAAGAAGTTCAATTCTCTTATCATAGACATTTCAAACTTACCTTGCATAATCTTAGAGAACTCTTAACATACTTATATTAAACATGTAATACCCTGAAATTTATAATTCTCCTAAATGCTATATTTTGGAAAATTATACCTATTAAGAATAGGGAAGTATGTTGTCTCTAAACTATATAGTTTATTTATCATAATTCTTGGGCAACTTTTCTTTAAAATTTTAATAAGCCAAAGATTAATTTTCTAATTTTCAGTTAGGGATCATAAAATGCCTTATAGTATACATATTACAACATAGTTTATATTTAGTCATAAGGAGCCATAAAATGTTATGAAAATACTTAAACCAACTAAACATTTAATGGACAATTAAATTTACATTAATTAAAATAATTACATTAATTTTCTTAAATAAATTTAAAGGCATACGAAAACCATCAATTAGGGATATCTTGACTAATTAATAAACAAGGGCCTATGAAAGTTCAAAATTTGATATAATAAAGTGTAATCCAATGGCATTAATTAATTACACTATTAATCCATGTGACCTTTAATGGACCAATAGGAGGCTTAGCTTTTATTTATTTGATTAATAAGAAATACAAATTCTTTGCTTGGGGACCAAGAAGCAAAATTGTTTAATTAAAATTAAAGGAAGCACATGGATAATTGAATGCACATGGGAATGGGAGAGAGATGAGGGGGCACGGATGTGAAGAAGAAAAAGGAAGTAAGAATTGAGGGAAAAATAAAAAAGGATCTAGAAGAATTAAACAACTTGGAAAGCAAGTTGGAAAGATAAAGCACATGTGCAACTTGTTGAGCAAGGTGCACAACTTGGTGACCAAGGAAGCAAAATGAGAGAGGGGGGGGGGGGGGGGAGCACGGATTGAAGAGTGTAAAGGTGAGGATTTGGAGTTTCAAAAGTTACTTTGATCCAAGGGGTGAAATTTAAGATGAACTAGGTTAGAAAAAATTACCATAAATGCCATAGTGATTTACTATAAATAGGCACCTTGGGTTTCATTATTCTTCACAACAAAAATCAATTAGAAATATGAATATAGAGAGGAGTGGAAGAGAGTTGGGAGCTTCTTGAAGGAGTTGAAGCAATAGCAAGTAAGTTCTTGAAGTTTTAGTTCTTAAATTCATAGATAAATTATGCTTTGATCTTTAAATTTTCAAAGTTACTTTATTATCATGTTTTATAGTTAAAAATGTTATTATTTCAAAAATTAGATGAAAAATATGGTATAGCAAAATTTCTAGAGGTCAAAGAACAAAGTAGCGAAGTTCTGGCGAAAATTCATCGGTTTGGCGATTTCTGGAGTCAGTAGTAGAAACGTCACAATTTTGTGATGAAGATGAAGTTAATTAATTCTGAAATTTTTTTATGGTTACAGTAGGCATACAGACCTTTCCAAACATACCTATAGTGTGTCATTTAAAGTTTTGTGCAAGGAGTTAAAAATTCTTGAAAATAAGCTATGAAATTCTGGAAAAATTTTAGGCAGCATATGAAAATGTGGAAACTGGGAATTTTTCTTGAGTTTTGGGCAAACCTTAGTATTTTTTTTTCTCGAAAATAGACATCCTAAGGAGTCCGGGGAATTTTGTGGATCCTCGTTTCGATTTTTGTAGAATCAATTATGGATTTTCAAAGTTAGCGAAAATTCTGCCCTGAAATGCTGAATCAGCATTTTTGGAAAAAAAAAATAAAGGGATATAAATGGAGTAACAAATCCACCGGGGGTAAAAAGGCCGGTAGTGTCTAGAATATCTCTTATGATATTATTTACAAAGTAATAATGCGATAATACTATTATAAGATATCTGGGGAAAAACGGGAGACGTACCACACAAGCAAGCGTACCGCTATCCGAATGGACTAAGGTACGGATGCATACTAGAACACTAACTCTGATGTTTATTGTACTTTTATATGTGATAGTTATATTCATATAGTCATGGACAAGACTTGGTCTTGGGTCATACACCGTGGCTAAGTTATGGGGCTTAGTTCACATGTTTATACATTCAACTATACACGGGTTATGGACTTGATAATGCCGTTAAGTTTTCCTAGCGCTGAGGACACGATAAGCAGTCGTGGCACTGGTGAATAGTGCAAACTAGAGATAACGAATATATGCAGTGGCTGTGTACCGATATCCATCTGTTATGGGCTTTTATATTGATTATTGCTATAATGTCATGAATATCTGTCATACATAACTGTTACATAAGCATGAGGTTAACCGTTACCTAAGATTCAATGGGTATTGGACCTCAGCTCTTACCATAGCTTCAGGGTTCGGGAACCGTGGACCAAAGACAAGAGTAAGCAGAGTAAATAGCACGGGTAAAGACCCGACTGAGGATCCTATTCTCAGATTTGTACTGTTACGACATTACTCAGATAAATGTACTGTACATTATGAACAGACAAGGACCGAATTAGGGGGGCTAGGGGTGGCCCCCCGGCGCCCGCAAATTACATTAAAAAAAAATCTAAAATTGAAATTAGGAGCGGAGAAAATTACTGAAAATAACCCAAAATTTTAGGAAATAACATTTTAGCCTCATAAAGTTTTAGTATTTTCACTTTAGTCCCCCTCTATATAGTTTCATGGAGAGACTAAACTAAAAATTGAAACTTTTTTATGAGGCATAAATGTGATTTTCTAAAACAATGGGTTCATTTCTGTCATTTTTCGCCCCTCCTAATTTCAATTGTTGGGTCTATCATTGTGAACAAACAGATACGGCACAGCTAATGATATATCAGTTACTCACTCTTTTACTTGCTCCGGTGCTCCACTCTGATGAAAAAAAATTTATTTCGCTTTTGAAAATTGGGGTGTTACAAAACATAATATGTTTGATAAGATTGATGATGAAGATATAATGCAAAATTTTCAAATAATGAAGAATCAAAGAATGCTTTTGTAATCGTTCGGTTGTAATAGCATAATTGACTCTTAATTATTATTTTTCTATGTTGAGATGAAGCTTATTTTTCTTTTCTTGTTTATATTCTTTTTTTAAAAGCATTTAAAACTTTCCTTTAAAAAATAAAAGTAGGGGTAGAATCCCTTTACTAATTGTGCAGACACAAATGAAAAACTCTTGACACACTTATGCTCCTCTGCTCCATCGTTGATATTTGACTTTTTAATATCCTATCACATATGCCAAACCATAATAATTTTTCCTTGCCTGTTGCTTTGGAATTTGATTGTGTGACATCTGGGTATCTGTATGCCATGGGATTAGAGTATATTGTTCTGTTTAAATTGATTTCCTTAGAAATACTTTTCAATTGAATCTCATTTCTAATTCTAAATTTTGCGAAGGAGTGGGTTGCCTTTTAAGTTGAAGTTTTCTTTTATTTTATTTTTTATATTCTTTTGTTTTTTAATGCATTTAAAATTTTCCTTAAAAAAAATTTGGGGGCCAAACTCCACCACTAATTGTGCACGCACAAACATTAAATCCTAGCTCCACCACTATATACATGCATTCCCCTTAGTGAATAATGTTAATCACTTACTCTGATAATCAATTTTGAGACTAAAGAAATAATGATTATTCAATATTTAACACCTTATATAGTTTTCTTTTGTAATACTCTTCTGGTCCTTAATATAAAGACATATTTAGAACGTTGATCTTGACTCTAACTATAAGACAAAGTTTTCATATTTTTTTTGATTTATCCTTATTAATGTTCCCTTAACAATAATGACGAAAGAGAGTGAATGTAGGAATTGAGGAAAATGACTACGGAATTTTAGAAAGTACATATCATACTAACTAACTCAACTAACTTCATTGATGTAATCAAATTAGATAAATATGTCTTATATTAAGGACCAAAGGGAGTAGCGTCTTACATAGTTAAGTTTAAGTTTCCTATGGTTTTGAAGATTGGACAGTAAACTGATCTCATAAATTTATGATGCACTTTGGTGCTCTGAGCGACCTAATGAAAATGCATTTAGATGCATTTTGTTAGGAAAATATTACATTTTGTTTAATCTTTGGGTTGAGGAAAATTCACCAAAATAGTAACTTTTAACAAAAATTGTACCTAATTAGAGCAGTTTGAAAAACATTTACAAAACTAATATAGTCAAACATGTCGTTTGACTGATGCCACTAATGACGTCACCAGTGGTGATGCCACTGAGCAGTGGTGTCATACTGTTTGACGCCACTGGCGTCAATTCACTCCAAAAGCCTTAATTAACTCCCAGACGCTCAGTGGTGTTAGACGGTACGATACCATTAGTGGCGTTAGACAGTACGACGCCACTAAGTAGTGGCGTCGTGTACCCTGACGCCATTGGTGACATCACTTGACACGACACCACTAATTGCCCTACTTCAATAAATCTTTTTCCATTTGCTTTAATTGGGTACAATTTTTTTTTTTTTTAAAAAAAATCCTATTGGTGCTTTTTCCTTTGTGTTGATCTTCCAATATTGGCCTCCTTGGTCAAACAATCTCTGGATATTAACCTTTTCTTTTTTGTTTTAGACAATTTAACTCTACTTCCCTCAAAGGGAAAGATATCCACTCACCCATCAGACGCACACATTCACTCCGAAGCGAACCAAGGTTGTTTTAGCATTTGGATAATGAGAGAGTATGGTGTTGTGGAGTCCTGGAGTGAGTTGTTCTGTTTTGATTATATTCATCAGATCATTATCGGAACAACATATCAGATGTATTGGCTCTTTGCTAGCAATGGAAAAGTGGTGCTGGGTCTTCGTAAGGAAACTATTGTTTTATTTGATCCAACGACTTAGTTGTTGAATCCTTTGGGAGATGGAAAACACTTCCGTGCTTTTATTGGATCTTATGTTCAGAGCTTGGTTTTGATAAAAAAAGAACCACATTTTCTGTCTTACTGATACAAGTGCCAGATTACTTTTGCTAGAGCTGAATTCTAACCATGGAATGATGGAAGTAAAGTGTCGGATTAAGATCTACATGTTTGGATGATGCTTCCCGTTCTTTGCTAGTAGTTTTTTTTATTGTCGTTTGTTGTATAGTTTCTTAATTTTGGCTTTTGTATGTGTATTGTAATACCTCAAAAATTATTATTTTTCATAAATACGATATTTTGATAAATGACACCTATTTAAAATAGGTGAATACGCGGTTTCAAATTTTGAGGTGTATTTATTCTATTTTCTAGGAAATCTTTATTTAGGATTAAGGTAACCAATGATTAAATTTTCTTAGGATTCGTAGAAATACAAATAATTACCAAATTAAATTAGGGTTCTTGTAGAATCAAAAGGAGCAAGAAAGTGTTATGAAAAATATTTAAACCAATAGGAGAAATTAATAAGAATTAATAAACAACTAACTCTTCATTTAACTAAATAAGTGTGTAATTTTTCATAATTAATCAAGGGATTAATTAATGAAGACGTAAGCCTCAATCTTCATAATATATTAAGAAACTAAATTTTCTAATACCCTATAATTATCAAACTAATACTTAAGTTCATATTTAGTTCATAAAAGACATAAAGAATTATCAAAACACTTGAACAATTAAGAGGCAATTATCAACAATTAATGGAGAATCAAATTACACTAATAAACTATTTAGATAATTATTTACATTTAATATTAATAATCATCAATTAGAGGTGTATTGAACTAATTAAAAATCAAAGGCCAACAAGGGTTAAGATTAGCATAAAATAGATTATCTATGATCATAAACTACTCTAAGAGCCAATAAAACAATAATCAAGAGACAATTAAGCTTTTAATGAGGATGTTAATTAAATGTTAATCAAGATTTGGAAAGTCATCAATTTCAACTATGGTTTAGGAGCTATAATTAAGCTAGGAACCAATCATGGTTTGACAAATTGCACTTAACCACCTTATTAGGAATGCTAATTATGATTAATCATGGGGGGCTAGGATTAAACCTCATAAAGATAATCTAAGGGCTTTAGAATCAATTTCATAAAGTGGAATCCATGTGAACCAAAATTAACCAATGAAGAGTTTTCTTCCAAATATTGTAGGAGCAAAAATTGTTTAATTAATTAAATCAACACATGCAATATGAGTCACAACCCTAGCAAGAGTGAGTCATAAATCTATACATGAGATGAGTCACAACTCTACATATAAATCATAAATCTAGATGAAGACTTTAGAAAGAGCATTCATGAAATTGGAAGAGGATAATATGAGGTGTATGAGAGAGAGAGAGTGTGTTGTGAGTGTGTGTGAGTGCAATTGTTGTGCATGTGTGTGTGTCTAGTATAAAGAAGGAAAGAGAAGTCAAGGTAATAACCAATAGGAAATTAGATAATTGAATAATTAGATTAATCCATGAAAATTAATTCTAGACATAAGCAAATGGAAACCTGTACAAACTAAATTGTATTTTGAAATCCATTAACCATAGATCAAATATAAGAAAAGATTATGAACAGGCATAATTTAAGCTTGAGAATGAGTATAATCAAAGCCATTTCCTCAACTTTTGAAGATTGATACCAATTGAGGAAGTGTGTGTTTATGGGCTCTAAATGAAGCTAAGAACTTCAAGATTTCAAAACTAAAGAGGAAATCTGAATAAAACTTCATTAGGATCCCCAAATATGTTTTTATCTAGTGAAATGCAAAGTAAAGAATAGGAGGAGGTAAGAATTGTTTGAGTCATCAATGACATCATCAAGTAGGATGAGTCATAAAGCAATGGAAGAAGCTAGAAGGGGGAGGTGTAGGGCTAGGATTTGAGCTTCCCAAATACCCTAGATCCAATGGCCATAATGCAAGATGAGCTAGGTTTGATTTAATTGCCAAATTGCCACCCCAAATCACTATAAAGAGGCACCTTGGGTCTTCACATTCCTCACACCAAACCAAGCTTGAACAAGCTCATATAGAGAGTAGAGAGTGAGACGGAGGAGCTTCTTGAAGGAGTAGCAAGGTTTTTGGTAAGTTTTCTACCTTTAGCTTTAAGTTTTTTAAGTTTTAGTTTTTAAATTCTTAGATAGAAATAGTTTAGATCTTAAATATTCTAGAATAATTTTAATTTCATATTTTTATGGTTAAAATCAGCTTTATTTTAAAAATTGATGAAGAGGGTGTTTTAGCAAAATTTTTGGAAAAAGAAACATCATAGTAACGAAGTTCTGGCGAAATTTCATCAGTTAAGTAATTGCTGAATCGGTGATGAAAATGCCAATATTTTATGTTGAAAACGTGGTTGGAAAATTCTGGAAAAATTCATGGTTAAAGTAGACATATAGGGATTTTCAAATTTGCCAAGAACATGTTGAAATGAGTTTTGTACAGTGAGATAAAATTTCTCAAAGTTAGGCTACGAATTTCTGGAAAAATTCTGGGTAGATGTTCAAAACTTAAAAACTGGGAGTGTTTCGTGAAATATGGGCAAAGGTGATTATTTTTACTTGAAAGTAGACATCCTAAGGATTCAGGGGAATTTTACGGATCTTCATTTCGATTTTTCTAGAATTAGCTATGATTTTCCGAAGTTAGGCAAAAATCTACCCAAAATTTTGGACCAGCGTTTTTTGAAAAATTAAAGGTAATAAGTTGAGAAATAATCCTACCAAGGGTAAAAAGGTCATTAGTGATTAGGATACCTTCTAGAATATTATCTGTGAATTAGTAAATGCGATATTACCATTATAGGCTAAACGTGATCACGATCCGAACGACAGCGTACCGATATCGCCGACAAAGGTACAGATGCGTACTGTAACACTAACTCTGATGCTTATTGTGTACTTATATGTGATAGATAGTCTGAGGCTTTGTTTTTGAAAAGTTGTGGATTCTGTTATAAAAATGGTTCATACACATACAACTTTATACGGATTATAGTCATAATAACACCGTTGAGTTTTCCTAGCGCTGAGGACACGGATGTACACTGTGGCACTGGTGAATAGTACAGACTGGAATGACATGAATATGGGGAGACTGTGATTATTATTATCTTGAGTATGTGTATATCGTATGTGAATATTATTGTATTGTCATGAATATCTGTCATACATAACTGATACATAAGCATGAGGTTAATCGTTACCTGAGGTTCAATGGGAATTGAACCTCAGCTCTTACCATAGCCTTAGATTCTAAAGGAACCAGGACCAAGGGTAAGGATAAATAGCACGCGTGAGGACACGAGCGGAGAAGATAGTTATTAATTATTGTATAATTGTATTAGTAAATTTTCGGAGAATTGTACCACTGTAATAGCAACCAGACATACCAACAGTGAAGGTTTATTAGATACTCGCTCTTTTAAATTATTCTGATGTTCTACTCTGATTAAACTATTTCAAAACGAATTTCAAAAATGAGGATGTTACATGTATGAGCTAGCTGGTTTAATTCATGGGAATGAGAAATGTGATCAAATTGTCTTGGTATGTTTAAATAGTTCCCTTTGTATTGGTGATAGAAGCTATTTTTTTAACATGATATACGGTTTACTAGGTAAATGTATGAGAATAAATTTATCTCGACTTATGTCAACGTACTTTTTAAACGCAAACTCAAACTCAAACAGGAACGAATCACCGCACATATTCCCACCATAGCAGACTTCTTGAGTTCTCAGACATGCGATGGAGAGATAAGATCTTATGCTTACAGACATCAAGATTTTTACATAGAAATTTAGAAAAGCAATTAATATGTTAAAATTTATATCTGTTTTCTAAATATGCCTCCATTGAAAATTAGCCAACCAAAGTTACAATTATCTTTTTCCTACTTGTTAAAGTTATAATTGCTTTTATTTATGTTCATTGCTCCCCGAGAAATTTTACTGTTATTGGCAAGCATTTATGATCGGAAAACATTAAACCATTAGTTTCTTGGATGGTTTATTACTTCTGGGAATTTAATTCTCGCAGAAACTTTTTTTATTGTAATAGTAATATAATTTCTCAATAGACCGAATTCCATGATCCTTGTCTATAATGCATTTGTGATTATATTTTAGAGTCTGTGATTTGTTCAAACACATCAATATAAAGAGGCAAGTTATTAGTCTATTTGAGAGGGTGTTGGAAAATTACGTTTACACAAGTGGAGACAAAACTCATCTTACAAATTTACCTCATATATTGTAAATCATGTTGGAAAAGCAACTTCTACCGCTAATTCAAATAGACACATGTAATGAAGATGATTTGTGACTCACTAACATTTAGAGTGTTGAACACTATTTTAATATGAAACCTCTAATATGTGCATTCCCCTTAGCGAGCAACGTTAATCACTGACTCTGATAATCAATTTTGAAACTAAAGAACCAATAATTATTGGATTGAATATCTTGTAAGGTTTTCTTTTGTAATACTCAATAGCGGAACACGGGTCAGCTCGGGCCTTGGTCCTAGCTGATCTTCTAAAATTTGTTAGCATATAAATGTCTTTATTATATAATATTTTATTTTGGTCAATAATTTGGCCTCAGCCAATCTCTTATATTCTCTATAAGGATAATGTTTAGTTCATTACTTATTAGGCTGTAAGAGAAAAGTAAAAGTATTGTTACAACCTCATCTAAGACGATAAGCGGAGTGCCATTGAACCAAGAGGTCTCTATATTTAGGGCATGTTTGAATTAACGTTTGAGACATGTGAGTCGAGACAAAACTCATTTCTTATACTTACCTCATAAATCATGAGGTAAAAATAGCTTTAACCGCTAACTCAAACAGACACTTACTTATTTAAATCTTCTTATGTTTTTCCATTTCTTGAATGTCTATTTGATTCATCAGTTTATAGTCTCTAGGTTTCCAATAGTGTCTTTGGATAAAACATTTAGAATAATTAGCTGAAATACTATACTACTGTAGTAATCCTTTTCCATTTTGTAAAATATTTCATTCCATCTACCTTCTTGAGTTTCATTGTGGAAATCATGCTAATTGTAAAAATACTCTTTTAATAATAATAGAATCCCTTGTGAAGGACTGATACATCAATTTTAGTTAGGAAAATTTTCAATAAAATACCATTTAAATTTAAAAAAGCCTAAAAGTCTACTGAAAAAGTAAAAAGATAGAGAGATACACAAGTAGGAATATTAGTTTTGAATATTTGGGCAAAAGACAAAATCATCATTTCCTTCATTCCTTTTTATCTTTTATCCCTTCACCTCTTCTCTCTCCACTCTATTCTCTCTAGCATAATGCTCCGACGACTTCATACAAGCCACCTACGATGCCTTCAACAATGACTAAATCTCTAAATGTTGTGGTTATAGCCGCGATGGGAAGTCCTCTTTCTTCGAAAAGGTCATGCTTTTGAACGCTTCGGATTACAAAGTTCACTTCTTTCTCTATGGCACTATAGGTGTTAGTGTCCTAGAAGCCTTTCTCCTCCACTCCCTCTCAAGTGAGTCTTGAGACCGCGAGTTCAATTGGATCAGCTACATTGCCGTCAACTTTATTACATTGTTTACTCAGCTAGCGGAGTGGTAGGCGCAAATCAAAACCCTCAAAGAACATAATCAAATCCTTAAACAAAAGTGTAATGGTTCGAGGTTAGGAACCAGGTATTTTTATGCCTTAAATAAATATCATTATACTTTTAATTAATATCATCAGTCATTTAATAAATAAAATTATACCTCTAGTCAATATCATTTTATTCATTTTCATTATTTATTTTGTCAATATCATTATGTCTTTTTTTATATTATACATATATATACCCCGTGCACACATACATACATACATATCTCAAGGGAGCCTTGGTGGCTCAATGGCCACTCAGCTCTTTCTCGAAAATAGTGGGGTTGGTTTGAATCCAACTATTTATATTCGATTTTTTTTAAAAAAAAAAAGATTCAAGCTCATGTTTAAAAAAAGAAAAAAACGGGGGCTCCCGACCCTATATCTTCACGTGGCCAGAGTTGACGTCAAGATAATGTAACATCCCATTTCCAAAAACAGTATTTTTTTTTTTTTTTGCATCAGAGTAGAGCATCGAAGCGATTGAGTAACTGATATTTATATTCAAAATGACGTAAGTCTGGCAGATTACAGTAGTGGTACGTTACACCGAGTGTTTCCAAAAGTAAACAACAAAAGAAGAAAGTCTTCAGCTGAGTCCCTATGCGTGCCGCCTGCCTTTCTCCTCGATCCTCGATCCTTCTGACCCTGACGCTATGTTAAGAGCTGAGGTTCAATGCCCATTGAACCTCAGGTAACGGTTAACCTTATGTTTATATACACAACATGGACAAAAATATGAGCAGGCAAACAAGCTTATTTCAACAGCACACACGCCCCCCCCCCCTCCCGGGTCAGATATGTCGCACTTAGCAGACGTTTCGCACATAGCATTTCGCACATAGCGTTTCACACATAGCATTTCGCACATAGCGTTTCACACATAGCATTTCGCACATAGTGTTTCGCACATAGCATTTCGCACATAGCATTTCGCATATAGCGTTTCACACATAGCATTTTGCACATAGCATTTCGCACATAGCGTTTCACAAATAGCATTTCGCACATAGCGAACGTATCCCAACACCCAGCAAGCATAATAACAGTACATTGAACAAATCACAGAGCTATCAACAACCTCACATAATCATACCATACACATAGCACATGTACGCATACAATAAACATCATAGTTAGTGTTACAGTATTCGAACGTACCTTCGTTGACGGAAAATGATACTTTTGACAGCGGTATGTGATTACAGATATCCTATAGGGATAATATCACATTTATCAGTGATTATCATCAAAACAGACATTTCAAGTACAAATTACCATTTTGCCCCTAGTTTGACTAACCGGCGAAATTTTGCCAGAGCTTCGCTATTTTAACTCTAATCTTCCAAAATTCTGACATATCTCTTTTCCCAATATATATTTGAAATAAATATCATATTTATCCCTAAAACATGATTTCTAAACTAATTTGGAAGATTAAAGATTAATCTAGCATTTCTACTATAATTACTGAAGGAACTACCAAAGCTTAAGACTAGGGACCGAAGAACTTACCTGGAACTGGCTATATTCTCCAGACTCCTCCTTCTCTCTAAAACCTCTCTCTAAGTGGCTCTAGGAATTGTGAAAAATGAAGTGAAAGGGAAGGCCTATTTATAGGGAAAAATGTGCACTATTCATGACTTTATCATATGGAATTCTAGCCATTGGATTTGAGCTTTTACACATGGCTTAATCTTCACCATCAAATCCACCTTCTTACCTCATCCATGATGTGATCAAGGTGATGTCACTCATTCACTTTATGAGTTTTTACCGATAAAGTTCCCTATTCGGTGTTCTGATCGTGTAATTTTGCAAAATCTCAAAAATCCAGGAACACAGCCTTGAAGTTCTATTTTTCCTCTTTAAGAATATCTGAGTTAACTAAATTTTTGATCCCATTCAGGGTATTCCGTAACCTGCCAAAGATTCTAAGCCGGACGCTATCGGTTACGGAAATTACTTTCGGTGATACCAACTTCGGGACAAAAATTCACTCATTCATAATACGTCCAGTTGTTTTCTACTTAGTTCAAGGATTTCAAGTTATGATTTATTTTCCATTGGTTCATACTTTTCTTATTTGCCCCTTTGTTTACAAAATATCTTTTCATCTGGTCTGTTATTCGCCCCACCGGTTACGGAAATGACTTCCGCTAACACCAACTTCTAGACAAAAATTCACTTGTTTGTAATATGTCCTGACCTAAGAAATTTAGTTCACGGTTTTCTAGATAGGATTTAATTTCTATCGGTTCTCATTTATCCAATTGGTTCTTCCACAAATATTTGAATTATATTACAAAATATCATGATATTTATTATTATTTTATTATTATTATTATTATTGTTATTATTATTATTATTTTATTTTTTATTTTTTATTTTTTTTTCTTTCTTTTTTTTTTCCTTCTTTTTTTTATTTATTATTTTCTTTATTTATTTATTTATTATTTATTTTCATTTTTTTTCATTTTTTTCTTTTCCCCCTTTTTTTTCCTCTCTTTCCTTATTAATTTATTTTATATTTTAATTATCTTCTAAAATTCACAAAAATTCTCCCTATTGGTTCTTTTGTTTAAGCTTAAATAATTAGCCATTAATTACCTAACTAACCACTTCCTAATTGTTGATAATTTTCTTAAGGGTGAAGGAGCGTTTTCGCCAATCAACTATTAGTCCAGGAGCGATTTTGTCAAATAACTTTTAATGGGACCAAAAATGCCAAAGAACAATTAAATGTGTAAAAAAAATACAACTCCGTCAGTGGAATAGTAACTTCCGTCTGAATGAACGCTATGTGGGATTTTGAAGAGCGCTACGTGAGATTTTGAATGCCAGCTAAATCACTTATGTGTTTTGGTCACTGCCCAGGTGGCTTTTTTGATTTTTTTTTTTAATTTTTGTTGAAACCCTATTTTTTACCGGACAGTGTCGACAAAACGAGCAAAGGCGAGAACAAAGAACATTCATCGGCAAGGTGCGACCGAACATTCGCCATGAATCAGACTGACAATATTGGCGGTCTTGGTTCTTGTTCGATGCTTCTTCTTCTGTGATTTGGATCTTGACTGATTGTTCCTAATCTCTGTTGCAGTGAGCGATTTCTTTCCTTTCGACCATTATTTTGTTGTTGATCAGTGTTTCTTTTGGTTCGATCTTCTTGTTTGGTGTTTGATCGTTGTTGGTTGTTTGGTTGTTGATCGTCATTCCTGTTGATTTCTTGTGATTTGTGTTTAATTGCTGGTTCATGCGATTCTTCTCAAACTTCTTTCATTTCCACATGTTGTTAGTTCATATTTCATTCAGTAGTTGTTCAGATCTGAATCACTAGTTCTTCAGACATTTTGCTTTTCTTGCTTGAGTTTAATGGAATCTCGCTGAAGATTGCCGATGAATGTTCTTTGTTCTCGCCTTTGCTCGTTTTGTCGACACTGTCCGATAAAAAATAGGGATTTAACAAAAATAAAATAAAAAATAAAAAAAGCCACCTGGGCAGTGACCAAAACACATAAGTGACTGAGCTGGCATTCAAAATCCCACGTGGCGCTCTTCAAAATCCCACATGGCGTTCATTCAAACGGAAGTTACTGTTCCACTGACAGAGTTGTATTTTTTTTACACATTTAATTGCTCTTTGGCATTTTTGGTCCCATTAAAAGTTATTTGGCAAAATCACTCCTGAACTAATAGTTGATTGGCGAAAATGCTCCTTCACCCTTTTTTAATTAGGATTATTCATTTTCTCACAACTATTTTGTTGACATTGGTATTTTATGCTTCATGTAAAATATTAAAAATCATGGGGCAACTTATGCTCTCCAAAATTATATTTAATTTTGCCTCATCATTTTCCAAGGAAAATAATCCCAAAAATTCCTAAAATTAGAGACAACATAGTTTCTAATTTTTAATAAATATTTTATTGCCTCTTGGGTTTTATCATAATATTTTCAGGCCATTTTACGACCCAAAAATGCACTTTAGGGATTTTTAGCTCTTTATCTCTTCCAATTTCCATAGAAATTACCTTAGAAAATAAGATAATTATAACTTATTATTTGAGACCGCATATTCACCTATTTCCAATAGATATCATTTGCTAAAGTATAATATTCTAGATAAACAATTATCCGGGTATTATAGATAATTTGTGTGACTGGGAGCTCGTTTGATGTATTACTTTCCCTTTTTATATTTCCGTCAATTCTTAAATGCTTAGTTTTAAGGAAAAAAAAATAAAAAATAAGAATAAGGATTACAAAGTAATTAGATTTGTGACTCTCTCTTCAATAAAGAAAATGTTCCTCAAGTTGAGGTTTTCTCTCTTGCTTCTCGTTCCTGGAGAAGCATACCTTTTAGAGCTTCTCCATTTCTCCTCTCCCAGTATTTACGGAATATACCTCAGGTGTTTGTGAATGGTGTTGTACATTGGGTTGTTAGCCGGAGATGTGATGATCATATTCTCAATTTTATTTTATCATTTGATATTGTTGAAGAAACATTTGGAGAAGTAACGTTACTACAACATTTGAGAGAATCTACTTCTGTGTTATCTATCTTGCAAGGAGGGGATTCACTTTGTGTGCTTCACACTTACCGTGAAGAGGACAAATATTTTTACAGTATCAAAGTATGGTGTTGCGGGGTCATGGAATGAGGTGTTCTGTTGTGGTTTAAAGCTTTATGGGGGAATATCAACTGTATTAGCTTTAAGGGTCGAGATGTAGTTTTACTTGATCCAGTGACATAGTTGGTGAAACCTTTGACAGATCTAAAATGCTTTAATGCATTTGCTGGATATTATGTCAAGAGTTTGGTTTTCATAAATGGAGCACCAGATGTTCTGTCTTACTAATTCACCAAGTAATTAAAGGCAAGGTTATCGAATTTGCTGGCTAAGTTCTTAACATGGAAATCTAGTGTCAGATCAATATCAAAATGTTGGGATTATAATTCTCTATGCTAGTTAGAAAACTTTCCTGTAAACTACGGTATATATTTACTTTAAAAGCAGATTTCATGGTCGTTTGTTGTAGAGTATCTTAATTTTACTTTTGCATGTATGAGCTGGTTTGATTCATAGTAATGAGAATTGTGATAAAACCAGAACTTGATGTTTAATATTCGTTGTGTGACTGGGTTTTCATAATCATCGCATATTGCCGTGCCCTTATATTGCCCATTTAGGTCAATGGTAGAAACTCCTTTTCAATATGATTCATAGTTTATGCGGTAAGTGTTTTTGACTTACATGAATTTATTTTCTAATGTCAACTCAAAAAGGCATGTAAAGTTTTGGTTTCTTTCCAAAAATGCAATTGGGAGATCATATTTTACACTTACAACCAGAGTTACAATTGTTTGTTTTTTCACTTGTTAATGATGTATTTAAAGTAATAAAATACTACCTCCAGTACTATTTATTTATATGATTACTTCTGTAGTATAAATTGTACTACAAAAGAGGTTTCACAATTATGACCGGAGGGAGTAATAGTTATTACAAATGAGATCTTAATAACCGGAGGTAGTAATAGTCTTGAAATTGTAAAAGATAGCATTGGCCTCACCTATTGGCCGAGTCCACATTATGTGCTTATTAGGTGCTCATATATCTAATTAGATAAATGAGCATTTTTTTATTTTGTTTTTATCTTTAAATATTGTATTTTATGCTTCTTTCTGAGATTTTTTTTTATACCCAGTACCTCAAATTAATTAATTTCCATAATACTGGTGTTACAGACAAATGCAGAACTGGAAACTAATTAAGTTGAGGTACTTGGGTGTAAAAAAATATCTTAGAAAGCAGTATATAATTTAAATCTAAATAAATATAATATATATATAAAAAAATTGGCTCATACCTCTAATTAGAGGATGAGCACCTTAGAAGCACATAATTGTATGCACGTGATGTGGACTCCCTATTGGCCTAGCGGTATTGGCTGGTTCTTATAGCCATGGATCGTGCGATCAATTCCATTGCTCTCTATTAGCACCATCTTGCTAAAGAAAATTGTAAAATCACACACACTACTTCTCGTCTTAAATATAAAATAAAATTTGTAGTGTAAAGCTTATAGCGTAATTTTACATTAAAAAATTTATCTACATTTAGAATTAGAGGGAGTATTATTTTTCTGAAAACTCTCATATACAAAGAAATAATAAGAGTATACTATTACGTGGGCACCTTAAAAGCCAATAATTGGCAAATTTACTCATCTACATTAAACACTAAAATGAATTTCCTAAATCCTACAAGGTGGAAAGTATTTCCTAAGATACTACATAGGGGAAGCATATCCCTTCTGTAATATCCCAAATTTCAGGATTTGAACATAAGGAATATTTTGTGCGAATTTATTATAAAAATTTGGCCTGAAAAGATTGTAGAAGTATTATTGGTGAAATACAAGTATGAATGAGTGTCAAAGTGATGTTCTCTATTTCTATTGCATTTTCAGTGGATATTAATTATGTATGGAACACCCACATTCCTCTTCTATTTTACACGACACACTCTCACTTTCTTGTGTTAGCTAGAGCAAAAGTCATAGATGGATTGGACACCTTTGGATTTAATAGAATTTTAGATGTTGAAAGAATGAGAAATGAAACTCGTGACAATAATTCTTTTGAAGGATTATTAAGAGCTGGGCTAGTTTGCCCAAAGTAAAATTTGAAGCTAATAGAATATCTGAAATTGTATCAGAGCTAGTTAAAGGTAACCATGATCGGGGGTTCTCACAGTGTGATCTGTGGCGAAGCATTGGCTCTTACCCCGACATGGCCAGGGAGTCTGGTTGCACTGGGACGTATGGGCGTACCCTGAGCCGTGAGGCGGTGCGTAAAACTAGCGGCTGAGGTACGTTATGTTGCCACGGTGTATGGGCACCACGGAGACATTATGGTATCAGAGCAAAGGTTCTGGCATTTTTGGAAGAGTATACTGATATTGGATTACATAAACAAATGAAATAGCACGGAAAATGGATTCTGTTGCTAACTATAGGGCTCTTAATGTTGTGTCAAAATATGATTTAGATCCCCAGATTTTATTGAAACTTTGAGGTTAAGCTTGCTTAGGCGAGAAGATTTTCAAGAAGGTAAACCCTGAGTAGTATTGTAAGAATTTGAAGTCTCTTGATTTATGATGTGAATAGTATCTATGTTGATACTTGGATAATCCTGATTGGTACCAGGATTAAGAGAATTGGAGTGATAGACAAACCCAGAAAATAGAATTTTTTCCCTGATCACTAGTTGGCATGCTAGTACAAAGGAAGATGTTGAATTATAGAAAATGAAATGGAGCATTTGTGAAATGTTCCCAGTTTAAAAATAAAAATATATGAGCTGAAGTTCTGGCATTTGGCTAGAATACTCTGATGATATGAAAAGTATCTGTATTGAAAGTTAGATAATTCTGAGTGACAAGTTGGAATTAGAATATTGATTTTTATGATAGAATTATCAACTCAGAATTTCGAAGTCCGGTTAGGACATAAGTTCTGACAATAGGTTAGATTGATCTGCTGGAGCTTGAACTTATGTGATTAATTGAAAATGGGTGAGAAAAATATCCAAACTTGAAAATTCCCGTGAATCTTAGTATAAAAGTACAAGCAGAAATTAGAATGCTAAGAAGAAAAGACAAGATGAATTCAAGCATCAAGAGCAACAGTTGGTACAATCCCACCACAAGCGTTGACCATCTCAAGTTTAAGTCTATTAATTTCTTCCTGAGCGGCTGCACTTGAGAGAGGACCATCAGAAGACATTGTTTTTCTCAATCTAGCTATTTGCCTCATAGTGCTTCGAATTTTCACATAAGGCCAATGCTTAATTCCTCCCCTATGGCATATTTTCATTAAAACATTTTTGCATAAACGAACTTGATTAGCCGCTTCTTGTTGAGGTAAATGGAATAAGTCTCTAAGATCATTTATTGACATTGATGCACCTCTAATATTTTGTTCAGCTCTTGATCGGTATGAATCACTAGGTATGGGGACTGAAGGATTATTATTTACAACCATGAGCTCTTTTCCTTTATTGGATATATTTTCTGTATTGGTTGGAAATGAACTATTAGGGAGTTCATTTTGATTTTTAGTCCATTCCAAACCAACACAGAGGGCCTCATAGTAGGCTGATAGGGGATCTGACACCAGGACATACCCTAAAGATTTTTGATTCAAACAATAATTTTCTAGAAAATGTTTGACATCATCTAAATTTTTCTTACCAAAGTCAAATACTTGAGGACTGGAAGAACCTCCTTGTACGTCCTGGTGAAAGACAGCGTGGCATATCATACCAATCCTCCCATGAACTTCAAGTTTATGGTATTGAAGTCCATTGGTATGAATGATCTCTCGTAGAACATGGCAGCAACCACATGAAAATGGATTAGTAGTCTCAGTCAAGGTAGAAGCAGGATTCCTTGGTTGAGAAGGTACCGTAGACTCCATAAGTTCTGCCACATTACGACACCTTTGGACAGGTCGCCTTGATGGACCTGCTTCAGATTCCTTTCTGTTAGTAGTTGTAAAAATAGAATCTTGTATCCTTGGAGGAGGAGTAGGAATGTTAATCGTTGAGGCAGATGAATGAACGTTCATACTTACGGGATTTTGGGGAAGTAAAGAAGAATAGGGGTATGATACATTGTTTGACAAGTCAGACAATATGTTAGTCTGATAGTCATGAAGTAAGGCTTCAAGAAAGAAAGGGTTGAATGAATCGGAGACTGGAATAGAGTTACTTGAACCGGCCATGTTTAAGGATAATGTGAAAGGTTATAGTGAAGGTTACGATCGGAGAGGAAATGAATATGTGGAAGTTTTGTGAAGCTTGAGAGAACGTGAAACATTTACTCTTTCTTTACTCGATTTATAGCTGGGCTAGTAACGTCTAGATTTTGTTAAGCAGCATCGGATTCTCATCTGTCGTTGGCTCAGAATAGTGCAGACTTTGTTATTATGTGGAAATTTTATGGCACCGCACCCTAATACAATCTGACACGCCCTAGCCACCTCTATAGGTCGGAGACTTATAGACTTTCGGTCCAAACAGAAGACGGTGTAGCATTTATTGCCGGTTGTATCTTCAAGAAATTTAGTTGACGAATACACGTTGCACGATGATTATTTCAAGATCGTGTCTCTTAGAAATTTGTCTTGGAGCGTGTAGTTGGTTCGAGATGTCAGACTGGCATTTGAAAATGGAAGTCTGATCAGTTAAAGCCATCTCGAGAAAGGAGACTCTCTGGAAGTAATGGGAATTTGAAATATCTCGGTGTAAGATCTGAATATCTTGAAGTATGAAAAATGGTGAATTTTTCAAATGCTAAGAAAATATAAGAACGAATGCGGTATGATTAAAGATAAGTTTGAATTTGTTCTGAGCCGAAACAATGTTTAGGTCAGAGTGTGATAAAGTAAATCTTGTGAACCTTGTGATTAGTGCTGCATTGTCAACAATGTTTTGTGTATGAATGGTTATTACCTCTGAGGTATAAGAATGATATTTAAAACATGTTTTGATGATATTGAGAAATGAGGTAGAGGTAGAACCTCGTAGAAATTGCTGAATTTTATTTGAATGTTTGAGGATAGTGCCTGAATATTGTAAGATATGAATCTTGGAAATGTTAGCAGGTTTATGGAATATGGTCGAATTTTTAGAATTAGGTTAATAAACCTGAATGTTGGAGAGATAACTAAAGCATGTTACCAACTGAATTGTGGCTTGGGAATGAAATTTGGTAATGGAACTAATTCTTTAGGCATTGAATCGACCAAAATGAACAAAGGTACTTGAATGTGGTACCGATTGATTTAAATGAATTAAGGCACTAGAATATGGTACCAATACGTATAAGATATTTTGCGGATGCTAGATGTTGATCTAGCATAGTGTTGGAATTTGATTTAAAAGGTCTCCTTAGAGTGAATGGTATGTTCTATAAATTGCTCAAGTAGCTAAAAATAGAACCTGAAGTGTATTTAGAAGTGAAGACCTTCTGTAATAGTTGTCTGGTTCCTGCGTTTGTTTGAAAAATTTAATTTTGAATTTTCCAATGCACCTGTTGTATTTGAGAATTTTCTAAATTGAAATTTTGAACAAGAATGTTTTCAGCTGAATTAAAGTTCAGTTTGAAGTAATTGTTTTTGAACAATATTGTTTCATTGAAGGGATCCTTTTGGAACCCAGAGCTTGAATTGAAACTTTGAATTTTAAATTGAATTCTTGAATGAAAGGTTTTCAACAGAATTTGAGACCAGGGCAATGGTCATTTTTGAATTGATGTTGTTCCGTAGAGAGGGTTCAGTAGAACCCAAAATCTGAAATTGAATTTTGAATTTTGTGGTTTTGAAAGCAGTACAGTACTGGAAAAGGTCAAGAACTGTTGTAGAAATACTCAGTTTGCTGGATCTTACCAGGTGCTTGTGAAATATTTTTGAATCGCTTGCCATTAATAAAGCTCATTTGAATTGAAAATTGAAAGAATGATAATTGAATATTTTTGAAATTGAGAATGCAAGCTGTGTGGGTAAAGTGACTCTTAAACTTTGGATTTATCCTCAGATCCAAAGTTGAGCACTTGTGAATACTTATCTCAGCTAAATTTAGTTGAGCGAACAAATCCTCTAGAGGAGAGGCGTTATTTACCCAGCAGAATTGTAACCTTATCGCCGGTTTAGGCCGGGAGGTAGTGCCCTTGAATGTGGGGTAACCCTGAATGCCATGGCGGTTTAGGCCGGGTGTGGTAATTCGATAAGGGAAATTATTACAGTTTGTAACAAAGCGGCCAATATGGTCTGCCGTGAAATGAATGTATTTTCTTGTAATTGAGCTGGCAGCGAATATGTTTTCTCTGAAAATATGAAAGAATTATATTGTAGAGTGAAATTTTGAAAATGTACTGCTACCATAGAATTTTGAATATTTGAATTTGAAAATCAGAAAGTTGAATTTGAGACAACATAGAAAATTGAAAAGCAATGATGTGATTATCATTGCCCGTATTTTAAAATGTGAAACATTAACGTGATTGTTTTCACTGATGTTTTTGAATCGAAAGTGGTGCATTGGGTGACTATGTTGATATAGGAACAGAAACTGACAGAATGGTCCAAAAATCTATATTGATAAGTCAGATAGTAATCGCTAGCTATAATGCTAAGCAGAAGAAAGTAATCTATGAATATGAATTGAAGAAGCTCAAGCATAGAATAGAATTGAACAAGCAAATCTCTAGAAATTTATTTGTATAGCCCTATGTGGATTTTGTTATGTAATCAGAATTTAATATCAGTATTACTATGCTAGAATGACTATGCTCATTAGGCTGTGCGCTACAACTCTGATAATAATTGATATATCAAGGGGTGTTACACCTTCACATCATTTTTTCTCATTATCTCTCACCAACCTATCTAAATTGTTGATTAGAAAGATGAAAGAAGAGTAGAAAAGTCAAGGTAGTATTGTGACTTTTTAGATTAGTTAAACGAACATAATTTAGAAATTATGAAGTCAATAAGAGAAACCTAGCCCCACTTTAGATGAACGAGTTTACCACATTCTTGATTTTTTTTTTCCTTTCTGTCACATCAATTTAATTATGACTATCATTATTTTCAAAGATAAAAATGTGGACTAGTTCAACAGGTGAACGATTTCACCTCTACTCTCTCACCACTTTTTCTTTCCCCTCTCCCACCTGAGTCCACGTTATATGCATATATCTTATGTGCTTCTTATGTGTTCATACTTCTATTAGAGGGAGGAGCATAATATTTTTATTTTTGTTATATATTATATTTATCTAGATTTAAATTATGGGAAAAATATTTCTCCTGTCACTGGAGATAGAGTTATCTTCAGTGATCCTAAAACAACGTCATTTTGAATTAATGAAGGGTGTGTTTGTAATTTCAGGTGAATTAATGAAGGGTGCTAATTACAAAGTTATCCTTCATTAATTCAAAACGACGTAGTTTTAGGGTTACTGGAGATAACTCTATCTTCAGTGATAGGAGAAATCCTTTACTCTTAAATTATATACTGTTTTCTGAGATTTTTTGTATTTAATATCTTAAATTAATTAGTTTTCATGATACTTGTGTTACAGAAAAATGCAGAATTAGAAAGCAATTAATTTGAGATACGGGGTATAAAATATATATAAAAATGCTCATATCCCTAATAGACGTATGAACATATAAAAAATATATATAAGATTTATGCACATAATGTGCACTCTTCCCACTTCTCATCATTCTCCTCACTCACCCCTCCCTAATTCTATCCCGGTTTTAACGGATAAGGTGGGGAGGTAATACATATTTTATTTTATAAAAAAATAACAATGGCAGTCCATTGTACTTTAATCATTACTATAAAAATTAAAAAATATAATTTGTTAGGTGCTATTGGTAAAATCCTTCATGTACTTGAAAATTGATTTAGATAAAAATTATTTATATTCGAAAACTTCTTACCCGAAAAAATTATTGTTTAAATGATTAAATTCACTGTTCAGTGATTTGGTGTTATCCGAATTGATTGATATAAGATATGTTCCTCCGTCATCTCAAATTCAAGCTGTGGATTGTCTCACAAAACCTTTATCACTGCTGTTCTTAAGAAACAAACTTGGGATGTTAAATATAATTAGTCGTTAATTATAGTTGTAACTGTCTTAGTCGCACTGCTGTGATTTGTAAATTATAGTTGTAACTGTCAAGACTTTGTATATTCTCTGCACACGTGTCACAATTCTATACGGTTTGTTATATTTTGCGGTTGCTAGATTGATTCTTGCAGAATGTTGTATTCGCTGTAATCACTCTGTATGTATATGTACAAGATCACCTGAGCACTATTAGTATATCACTGTTCCATTGAATTCTTCTCCATTTTCTAACTGTCCTCCCTTCGTCGACGAATATTCTGGAGTTCCGGCGCCACTGTACGTAGTATGAGATCCGGAGAAGATTGAAGCTGTGCATGCTGAGGCAAAAGGTGATTTTCCCTCTTACGAATTTAGATCCGCTCTAATTATTTTGAGATTGTGTTCTTGTCTGAACTTTCCATGGTGTGTTGCTTCTATGCTATTTTATTCTGAAGGCCTTGTGTGAAAAGCTTTTATCAAGTGCTTAGAAGTAAAGTATTAAAGTTAGAAATCAGATTTCCTAGCTGAAAGCTATGTCTGGTGATTTGCCTCCGGAGATTCTGGCGGAAATTTTTCACAAACTTTCTGTCAAGTCTCTTGTGAAATGCACCATTGTTTGCAAAGATTGGAATTCCTTGATTAAAGATCAGACCTTCATATTTTATCATCTCACCTAAACAATACAAGCCAGCAACGGGAATGGTTGGCTCGTTCTTCAACTCTATCGTCAAACTACGGATGCACCGATTCGGTATGAGGAATTTTACTCACTGTACTCGCATAACCAACAAATCGATAACTTCTCTGTTGAGAGATTCCCACTTTCTCGTCTATTGCAATCATATGACTATTCAACTGTGGTTGGCACTTGCCATGGGCTCGTATGTATTACTGATTCCCAAATCCATGATATGGCTACTCTCCTTATTTGGAACCCTTCGATTCGAAAATACATGATGATTTCCGGACCAATTCTGACCTCCGTTACTGGCAATGGCCAACACAAGGGGTACCAACCTCTTTATGGGTTTGGCTTTGATTCTAAGAATAAGGATTACAAAGTAATTAGACTTGTGACTCTCTTCGATAAAGAAAATGTTCCTCAAGTTGAGGTTTTCTCTCTTGCTTCTCGTTCCTGGAGAAGCATACCTTTTAGAGCTTCTCCATTTCTCCTCCCAGGCCTTTTTTGGAATATACCTCAGGTGTTTTTGAATGGTGTTGTACATTGGGTTGTTAGCCGGAGATGTGACGATCATATTCTCAATTTTATTTTAACATTTGATGTGGTTGAAGAAACGTTTGGAGAATTGACGTTACCACAACTTTTGAGAGAATCTACTACTGAGTTATCTATTTTGCAAGGAGGGGATTCACTTTGTGTGCTTCATGCTTTCTATGTAGAGGACGATCATTTTTTCAGTATTTGGGTAATGAAAGAGTACGGTGTTGTGGGGTCATGGAATGAGGTGTCTGTTGGGATTCACATCTTTATGAGGGAATAACAACTGTATTAGCTCTTTGTGCCGATGGGAAAGTGGTGCTACTACTTTATAGAGGAGATGTAGTTTTACTTGATCCAGTGACACAGTTGGTGAAACCTTTGACAGATCGAATATGGATTAATGCATTTGCTGGATCTTATGTCGATAGTTTGGTTTTCATAAAGAGAGAACCAGGTGTTCTTTCTTACTAATTCACATAGTAAAGGCAAGGTTATCAAATTTTGCTGAATTCTTGCCATCGAAGTCTAGTGTTGGATTAAGATCAAAAATATTCGGATTAAGATCAAACTTTTCTGTAAACTGCTCTGTACATTTACTTTAAAAGCAGATGTCATGGTCGTTTGTTGTAGAGTATCTTGATTTTTCTTTTGCATGTATGAGTTAGTTTAATTCATAGTAATGAGAATTGTGATCAAACCAGAACCTAATGTTTAGTATTTGCTGTGAGACTTAATTGGTTTGCATAATCATCACATGAATTTATAGTGCTGTTGAATTCAACGTGATTTACGGTTTATGAAATAAGTGTGTGAGATGAATTTTATCTTTACTTACTTAAACGTATTTTTCTAATGCCAACTCAAACAGGCACGTAGAGTTTTGGTTTCTTTTGAAAAATGCGATTGGGAGACTATATCTTATATATTCTATTTATTTAGATTAAATTATATCCCGCATCTTGAAAATTTTTTTTTTTTGCACGCAGCATCTCAAATTACTTAATTTCCAGAATACTGGTATTACAGGAAAAATATTTCTGAATGCAGGACTGAAAATTAATTAATTTGAAATATTAGATGTTAAAAAAAAATTCAAATGCAGCATATAATTTAATCTAAATAAATAAAATATATAAAAAAAATAAAAAATGGCTCATTTCTCTAATTAGAGAAAAAAAACACATAAAAAACACCTAATATAAATCTAGGTTAATATACGGAGAAGCCAATCAAAAACTTGCTTTTCAAGGAGAATATTATTTTCTCTCATATTATGTTTACTCAATCTCAATTACACAAATAGGCTTCCTCCTTCCTCTTCTTCTTTGTCTTCAAACCTTTTGGGCACTTTCCTCTGCGTTCGTCTCCTTGTTGCTTTCTGGTTTCGCTTTCAATTTCTGGTTTGATATATAGTCTTTTAGAATTATTGAGCATTGAAAGTTTATACTTCATAATTTAATCCATGAGCTGTTGAAAATCCGTTTAAAATCACTTACATGTCAAATTAAGACTTATATGCATTTGTATGCAAAATCTGCAGTATTATATTAAGTATTTTAAGTTAGCAATTTTGTGAATTATATTAAATACTTTTTCTGATCTATGATATATATAGGGCCCCTCAAATAATTCACCGGAAAAAAATGATAGTTAAATCATTTAATATATTCTAAAATGTAATATTTTTTTCAATTTTGTTTTTATTGAGAGATGTGTTTGAAAGCTGTATCAAAAAAAAAAAAGAGAGAGAGAGAGAGAGAGAGAGAGAGATGCGTTTGAAAAATGGAAACATTTTTTTCCAACTTATATTTTCTCACATTCATTTGCTTTTTCAATCTCTAAGACAATCCATTAAAGAAAGAACAAAATTCTCTCTCTTCATTTTTTAGTAGAAGGCGTTTAGAAGGAGAAATAGAGGCTTTTTTTTTAAAAAAAAAAATCAAACAAAACAAATGTTGACTCTTTATGCTTTATACGAGATGAATATAATTCAGTAATGGTAAAATTGGGAAAATATTTTGTAACCCTCCCCTACTTAAAGAAAAATCACATAAAGAAAGTAATGTAGTTAAAGATATAAATAAATTACATTTTCTAGTGTTATTAGAAGTAAATAGGATAATGTATACTAAAGCTTCTAATGTTCAAATTTACAATCAACTTTGACTATAATGGTTGAGTTCCACTTGCTTCAGAAAGATTGGAGAGTAGAACTTGGGCAGACACTGTGACTGCTTGAATAACTAAGGGGCCGTTTGGTGTAAGAAAAGTTTGAAGGGGGAAAGGAAAGGAAGGAAATTGAATTGAACTGAAGGGAAAATTGTGAAGGAACTTAAAAAGATGTTCTGTTTGGTAGACATATCAATTGAGATGGAAGATGATAATTTTTTTAAAAAATTAAAATATAAGATTTGAAATGTCTAAAATGCCCCTAAAATGTCCAAAATAGCCATTACACCTAGTTTTAATTGTGAGAGGAGTTTACCCAAGTGGAGACAAAACTCCTCTTACAAACTTCCCTTGTATACCACCGCTAATCCAAACAGACATATATGTAATGAAAATGATTTGTGAGTCATTAATATTTAGGGTGTTGAATACTATTTTAATGCGGAACCTCTGATATATGCAGTAGCGGAGACACATTGGTGCAGGTGTCTGCAAGTGCAGACAGAAGATTTTAAGATCTCTAAATTTTTAGCAGAAATCTCTTAGCATGAATGGGTCCATAGCTCAGTGGTAGAGCAGTTGTAATTCCCTGAAATTTATAATTCTCCTAAATGCTATATTTTGGAAAATTATACCTATTAAGAATAAGGAAGTATGTTGTCTCTAAACTATATACTTTATTTATCATAATTCTTGGGAAACTTTTCTTTGAAATTTTAATAAGCCAAGGATTAATTTTCTAATTTTCAGTTAGGGATCATAAAATACCTTATAGTATGCATATTACAACATAGTTTATATTTAGTCATAAAGAGCCATAAATTGTTGTGAGAATACTTAAACCAACTAAAGGAAATTAACAACAATTAATGGACGATTAAATTTACATTAATTAAAATAATTGTATTAATTTTCTTAAATAAATTTAAAGCCATACGAAGACCATCAATTAGGGATATCTTGACTAATTAATAAACAAGGGCCTATGAAAGGTCAAAATTTGATATAATAAAGAGAAATCCAATGGCTTTAATTAATTACACTATTAATCCATGTGACCTTTAATAGACCAATAGGAGGCTTAGCTTTTATTTATTTGATTAATAAGAAATACAAATTCTTTGCTTGGGGACCAAGAAGCAAAATTGTTTAATTAAAATTAAAGGAAGCACATGGATAATTGAATGCACAAGGGAATGAGAGAGAGATGAGGGGGCACGGATGTGAAGAAGAAAAAGGAAGTAAGAATTGAGGGAAAAATAATAAAGGATCTAGAAGAATTAAACAACTTGGAAAGCAAGTTGAAGAGATAAAGCACATGTGCAACTTGTTGAGCAAGGTGTGCAACTTGTTGAGCAAGGTGCACAACTTGGTGTCCAAGGAAGCAAAATGAGAGAGAAGGGGGGGGGGGGGGGGCGGGAGCACAGATTGGAGAGTGTAAAGGTGAGGATTTGGAGTTTCAAAAGTTACTTTGATCCAAGGGGTGAAATTTAAGATGAACTAGGTTAGAAAAAATTACCATAAATGCCATAGTGATTTACTATAAATAGGCACCTTGGGTTTCATTATTCTTCACACCAAAAATCAATTAGAAATATGAATATAGAGAGGAGTGGAAGAGAGTTGGGAGCTTCTTGAAGGAGTTGAAGTAATAGCAAGTAAGTTCTTGAAGTTTTAGTTCTTAAATTCATAGATAAATTATGCTTTGATCTTTAAATTTTCAAAGTTACTTTGTTATCATGGTTTTATAGTTAAAAATGTTATTATTTCAAAAATTAGATGAAAAATATGGTATAACAAAATTTCTAGAGGTCAAAGAACAAAGTAGCGAAGTTTTGGCGAAAATTCATCGGTTAGGCGATTTTTAGAGTCAGTAGTAGAAACGTCACAATTTTGTGTTGAAAATGAAGTTAATTAATTCCGAAACTTTTTTATGGTTAAAGTAGGCATACAAAACTTTCCAAACATACCTAGAGTGTGTCATTTAAAGTTTTGTGCAAGGAGTTAAAAATTCTTGAAAATAAGCTACGAAATTTTGGAAAAATTTTGGGCAGCATATGAAAACGTGGAAACTGGGAATTCTTCTTGAGTTTTGGGCAGCATATGTAACATCTGGATATCTGTATGCCATGGGATTAGAGTATATTGTTTTGTTTAAATTGATTTCCTCGGAAATACTTTTCAATTGAACCTCATTTCTAATCCTAAATTTTGCGAAGGAGTGGGTTGCCTTTTATGTTGAAGTTTTCTTTTCTTTTATTTTTTATATTCTTTTATTTTTTAATGCATTTAAAATTTTCCTTAAAAAGAATTTGGGGGCCAAACCCCACCACTAATTGTGCACGCACAAACATTAAATCCTAGCTCCACCACTAGATACATGCATTCCCCTTAGTGAATAATGTTAATCACTTACTCTGATAATCAATTTTGAGACTAAAGAAATAATGATTATTCAATATTGAACGCCTTATACTGTTTTCTTTTGTAATACTCCTCCGGTCCTTAATATAAAGACATATTTGGAAAGTTGATCTTGACTCTAAATATAAGACAAAGTTTTCATTTTTTTTATTTTTTGATTTATCCTTATTAATGTTCCCTTAACAATAATGACGGAAGAGAGTGAATGTAGGAATTGAGGAAAATGACTATGGAATTTCAGAAAGTACATATCATACTAACTAACTCAACTAACTTCATTGATGTAATCAAATTAAATAAATATGTCTTATATTAAGGACCAGAGGGAGTAGTGTCTTACATAGTTAAGTTTAAGTTTCCTGTGGTTTTGAAGATTGGACGGTAAAAAGATCTCATAAATTTATGATGCACTTTGGTGCTCTGAGGGACCTAATGAAAATGCATTTAGATGCATTTTGTTAGGAAAATATTACATTTTGTTTAACTTTTGGGTTGAGGGAAATTCACCAAAATAGTAACTTTTAACAAAAATTGTACCTAATTAGAGCAGTCTAGAAAACATTTATCAAATTAATACAGTCAAACATGTCATTTGACTGACGCCACTAGTGACGTCACCTGTAGTGATGCCACTGAGCAGTGGCGTCGTACTGTCTGACGCCACTGGCGTCAATGCACTCCAAAAGCCTTAATTAACTCCCAGACGCTCAGTGGTGTCAGACGATACGATACCATTAGTGGCGTTAGACAGTACGACGCCACTAAGTAGTGGCGTCGTGTACCCTGACGCCACTGGTGGCGTCACTTGACACGACACCACTAATTGCTCTACTTCGATAAATGTTTTTCCATTTGCTTTAATTGGGTACAATTTTTACAAAAAAATTCCAATATTGGTGCTTTTTCCTTTGTGTTGATCTTCCTATATTGGCCTCCTTGGTCAAACAATCTCTGGATATTAACCTTTTCTTTTTTGTTTTAGACAATTTAACTCTACTTCCCTCAAAGGGAAAGATATCCACTCACCCATCAGACGCACACATTCACTCCGAAGCGAACCAAGGTTGTTTTAGCATTTGGATAATGAGAGAGTATGGTGTTGTGGAGTCCTGGAGTGAGTTGTTCTGTTTTGATTCATCAGATCATTATCGGAACAACATATCAGATGTATTGGCTCTAGCTAGCAATGGAAAAGTGGTGCTGGGTCTTCGTAAGGAAACTATTGTTTTATTTGATCCAACGACTTAGTTATGTTGTTGAATCCTTTGGGAGATGGAAAACACTTCCGTGCTTCTATTGGATCTTATGTTCAGAGCTTGGTTTTGATTGATAAAAAAAGAACCACATTTTCTGTCTTACTGATACAAGTGCCAGATTACTTTTGCTAGAGCTGAATTCTAACCATGGAATGATGGAAGTAAAGTGTCGGATTAATATCTACATGTTTGGATGATGCTTCTCGTTCTTTCCTAGTAGTTTTTTTATTGTCGTTTGTTGTATAGTTTCTTACCAAAAATTATTATTTTTCATAAATACAATATTTTGATAAATGATACCTATTTAAAATAGATGAATACGTGGTTTCAAATTTTGAGGTGTATTTATTCTATTTTCTAGGAAATCTTTATTTAGGATTAAGGTAACCAATAATTAAATTTTCTTAGGAATCATACAAATACAAATAATTACCAAATCAAATTAGGATTCTTGTAGAATCAAAAGGAGCAAGAAAGTGTTATGGAAAATACTTAAACCAATAAGAGAAATTAATAAGAATTAATAAACAACTAACTCTTCATTTAACTAAATAAGTGTGTAATTTTTCATAATTAATCAAGGGATTAATTAATGAAGACGTAAGCCTCAATCTTCATAATATATTAAGAAACTATATTTTCTAATAGCCTATAATTATCAAATTAATACTTAAGTTCATATTTAGTTTATAAAAGAGATAAAGAATTATCAAAACACTTGAATAATTAAGGGGCAATTATCAACAATTAATCAACAATTAAATTACACTAATAAACTATTTAGATAATTATTTACATTTAATATTAATAATCATCAATTAGAGGTGTATTGAACTAATTAAAAATCAAAAGCCAACAAGGGGTTAAGATTAGCATAAAATAGATTATCTATGATCATAAACTACTCTAAGAGCCAATAAAACAATAATCAAGGGACAATTAAGCTTTTAATGAGGATGTTAATTAAATGTTAATCAAGTTTTAGAAAGTCATCAATTTCAACTATGGTTTAGGAGCTATAATTAAGCTAGGAACCAATCATGATTTGACAAATTGCACTTAACCACCTTATTAGGAATGCTAATTAGGATTAATCATGGAGGGCTAGGATTAAACCTCATAAAGATAATCTAAGGGTTTTAGAATCAATTTCATACAGTGGAATCTATGTGAACCAAAATTAACCAATGAAGAATTTTCTTCCAAATATCATGCAATATGAGTCACAACCCTAGCAAGAGTGAGTCATAAATCTATACATGAGATGAGTTACAACTCTACATATGAATCATAAATCTAGATGAAGACTTTAGAAAGAGCATTCATGAAATTGGAAGAGGATAAGATGAGGTGTAAGAGAGAGAGAGAGTGTTTGTTGTGAGTGTGTGTGAGTGCAATTGTTGTGCATGTGTGTGTGTGTCTAGTATGAAGAAGGAAAGAGAAGTCAAGGTAATAACCAATAGGAAATTAGATAATTGAATGAATAGATTAATCCATGAAAATTAATTCTAGACATAAGCAAATGAAAATCTATACAAACTAAATTGTATCTTGAAATCCATTAACCATAAATCAAATATAAGAAAAGATTATGAACAGGCATAATTTAAGCTTGAGAATGAGTACAATCAAAGTCATTTCCTCAACTTTTGAAGATTGATACCAATTGAGGAAGTGGGTGTTTATGGGCTCTAAATGAAGCTAAGAACTTCAAGATTTCAAAACCAAAGAGGAAATCTGAATAAAACTTCATTAGGATCCCCAAATATATTTTTATCTAGTGAAATGCAAAGCAAAGAATAGAAGGAGGTAAGAATTGTTTGAGCCATCAATGGCATCATCAAGTAGGATGAGTTATAAAGCAATGGAAGAAGCTAGAAGGGGGAGGTGTAGGGCTAGGATTTGAGCTTCCCAAATACCCTAGATCCAATGGCCATAATGCAAGATGAGCTAGGTTTGATTTAATTGTCAAATTGCCACCCCAAATCACTATAAAGAGGCACTTTGGGTCTTCACAATCCTCACACCAAACCAAGCTTGAACAAGCTCATATAGAGAGTAGAGAGTGAGAGGGAGGAGCTTCTTGAAGGAGTAGCAAGGTTTTTGGTAAGTTCTCTAGCTTTAGCTTTAAGTTCTTTAAGTTTTAGTTTTTAAATTCTTAGATAGAAGTAGTTTAGATCTTAAATATTCTAGAATAATTTTAATTTCATGTTTTTATGGTTAAAATCAGCTTTATTTCGAAAAATTGATGAAGAGGGTGTTTTAGCAAAATTTATGAAAGAGAAACATCAAAGTAACGAAGTTCTGACGAAATTTCATCGGTTAAGTAATTGTTGAATCAGTGATGAAAATGCCAATATTTTATGTTGAAAACGTGGTTGGAAAATTCTGGGAAATTTCATGGTTAAAGTAGACATATAGGTATTTTCAAATCTGCCAAGAACATGTTGAAATGAGTTTTGTATAGTGAGATAAAAATTCTCAAAGTTAGGCTACGAATTTCTGGAAAAATTCTGGGTAGAGGTCCAAAACTTAAAAATTGGGAGTGTTTCGTGAAATCTTGGAAAAGGTGATTATTTTTACTTGAAAGTAGACATCCTAAGGATTCAGGGTAATTTTACGGATCTTCATTTCGATTTTTCTAGAATTAGTTATAATTTTCCAAAGTTAGGCGAAAATCTGCCCAAAATTCTGGACCAGCGTTTTTTGAAAAATTAAAGGTAATAAGTTGAAAAATAATCCTACCAAGGGTAAAAAGGTCATTAGTGGCTGGATACCTTCTAGAATATTATCTGTGAATTAATAAATGCGATATTACCATTATAGGCTAAGCGTGATCACAATCCGAACGACAGCATACCAATATCGCCGACGAAGGTACGGATGCGTACTGTAACACTAACTCTTATGCTTATTATATACTTATATGTGATAGATAGTCTGAGGCTCTGTTTTTGAAAAGTTGTGGATTCTGTTATAAAAATTGTTCATACACATACAGCTTTATACGGGTTATAGTCATGATAACGCCGTTGAGTTTTCATAGCGCTGAGGACATGGATGTACACCGTGGCACTGGTGAATAGTGCAAACTAGAATGACATGAATATTGTATGTGTATAATTTTAGCGACGGATTCATAATTCGTCGCTAATTTCCTCATTTTGCGACGGAATTCCATTTCTGTCGCAAAATGACATGAATTTGCGACAGAATATTTTCCGTTGCAAATTCCGTCGCTGTTTCACGTTTTTCTAGCAATGAGAGGAACCAGGACCGAGGGCAAGGATAAATAGCACGCGTGAGGACACTGGCGGAGAAGATAGTTATTAATTATTGTATAATTGTATTAGTAAATATTCAGAGAATTGTACCACTGTAATAGCAACCTGACACACCAACAGCGAAGGTTTATCAGATATTCGCTCTTTTAAATTATTCCGATGCTCTACTCTGATTAAACTATTTGAAAACGAATTTTGAAAATGAGGATGTTACATACATGTATGAGCTAGCTGGTTTAATTCATGGGAATGAGAAATGTGATCAAATTGTCTTCATATGTTTAAATAGTTCCCTTTGTATTGGTGATAGAAGCTACTTTTTGAACAAGATATATGGTTTACTAGGTAAATGTATGAGAAGAAATTTATCTCGACTTATGTCAACGTACTTTTTAAACGCAAACTCACACTCAAACAGGAACGAATCACCGCACATATTCCCACCATAGCAGACTTCTTGAGTTCTCAGACATGCGATGGAGAGATAAGAGATCTTATGCTTACAGACATCAAGATTTTTACATAGAAATTTAGAAAAGCAATTAATATGTTAAAATTTATATCTGTTTTCTAAATATGCCTCCATTGAAAATTAGCCAACCAAAGTTACAATTATCTTTTTCCTACTTGTTAAAGTTAGCTTTTATTTATGTTCATTGGTCCCCAAGAAATTTTACTGTTATTGGCAAGCATTTATGATCGGAAAACATTAAACCATTAGTTTCTTGGATGGTTTATTACTTCTGGGAATTTAATTCTCGCAGAAACTTTTTTATTGTAATAGTAATATAATTTCTCAATAGACCGAATTCCATGATCCTTATCTATAATGCATTTGTGATTATATTTTAGAGTCTGTGATTTGTTCAAACACATCAATATAAAGAGGCAAGTTATTAGTCTATTTGAGTGGGCGTTGGAAAATTACGTTTACACAAGTGGAGACAAAACTCATCTTACAAATTTACCTCGTATATTGTAAATCATGTTGGAAAAATAACTTCTACTGTTAATTCAAACAGACACATGTAATGAAGATGATTTGTGACTCACTAACATTTAGAGTGTTGAACACTATTTTAATATGGAACCTCTAATATGTGCATTCCCCTTAGCGAGCAATGTTAATCACTGACTCTGATAATCAATTTTGAAACTAAAGAACCAATAATTATTGGATTGAATATCTTGTAAGGTTTTCTTTTGTAATTCTCAATAGCGGAAACACGAGCCAGCTGAGGCCTTGGTCCTAGCTGATCTTCTAAAATTTGTTAGTATATAAATGTATTTATTATATAATATTTTATTTTGGTCAATAATTTGGCCTCAGCCAATTTCTTATATTTTCTATAAGGATAATGTTTAATTCATTACTTATTAGGCTGTGAGAGAAAAGTAAAAGTCTTGTTACAACCTCATCTAAGAGGATAAGTGGAGTGCCATTGAACCAAGAGGTCTCTATATTTAGGGCATGTTTGAATTAACGTTTGAGACATGTGAGTTGAGACAAAACTCATTTCTTATACTTACCTCATAAATCATGGGGTAAAAACAGCTTTAACCGCTAACTCAAACAGGTACTTACTTATTTAAACCTTCTTATGTTTTTCCATTTCTTGAATATCTATTTGATTCATCAGTTTATAGTCTCTAGGTTTCCAATAGTGTCTTTGGATAAAACATTTAGAATAATTAGCTGAAATACTATAATACTGTAGTAATCCTTTTCCATTTTGTAAAATATTTCATCCCATCTACCTTCTTGAGTTTCATTGTGGAAATCATGCTAATTGTAAAAATACTCTTTTAATAATAATAGAATCCCTTGTGAAGGACTGATACATCAATTTTAGTTAGAAAAATTTTCAATAAAATACCATTTAAATTTAAAAAAGCCTAAAAGTCTACTTAAAAAGTAAAAAGATAGAGAGATACACAGGTAAGAATATAAGTTTTGAATATTTGGGCAAAAGACAAAATCATCATTTCCTTCATTCCTTTTTATCTTTTATCCCTTCACCTCTTCTCTCTCCACTCTATTCTCTCTAGCATAATGCTCCGACGACTTCATACAAGCCACCTACGATGCCTTCAACAATGACTAAATCTCTAAATGCTGTGGTTATAGCCGCGATGGGAAGTCCTCTTTCTTCGAAAAGGTCATGCTTTTGAACGCTTCGGATTACAAAGTTCACTTCTTTCTCTATGGCACTATAGGTGTTAGTGTCCTAGAAGCCTTTCTCCTCCACTCCCTCTCAAGTGAGTCTTGGGACCGCGAGTTCAATTGGATCAGCTACATTGCCGTCAACTTTATTACATTGTTTACTCAGCTAGCGGAGTGGTAGGCGCAAATCAAAACCCTCAAAGAATATAATCAAATCATTAAACAAAAGTGTAATGGTTCGAGGTTAGGAACCAGGTAGAACCATCACGCTCAAGCGGCGAAGGAGATGCATTTTGCCGTCACCACCGTTCTCTTCTTCTTCTCCATTCAACTTTGTTCTTTCTCTTCACTTTCACCATCACAACACCAAAAAATCAATTTCCGACGAAGCTCTACAGTTTTTAGCGAGTTCATGAGTTTTCTGGCAGGCTTATGAATTTTACAGCAAGCTTTTCCAGTTTCTAGCGAAGAGTTGCCACATTTCCAACGAAGAGTTTCTCTGGATCTGATTCACATTTCCATCGATAAATTCATAATGGTTTTTGTTTCTTATTTCCCATTCTATCAATAATTTTTCCCCCAAATTTTCTTCTTTGTTCTTGAAGCTCATGCCGCTAAGGAACTTTAATTTCTTTTGATTTATTTTCTAGCTTTTGTCTTTATTTTATTCATAGATTTATGGTTTTGATAACATCAACAAGTACTAATAATAAGTGTAAAAGAATTGACACAGAATTTTGGTTGTGACTAATTAATTAATGAGATTACTAAAATAGTAATAGTTTTGATAGAATCCGTAATAGTTTTGACAAAATCAGTAAATACAAACAATATGTGTAAAATAATTGACAAAGAGTTTTTAGTTGTGAATAATTGAGTAATCAAATTGACAAAAATAGTAATGGCTTTGACAAAATCCATAATAATTTTGACAAAATCGGTAAGTACAAACAATATGTGTAAAATTGATTAAGTAATGTGATTGACTAAAATAGTAATGGTTTTAAAAAAATCCGTAATAGTTTTGATAAAATCGATAAGTGCAGGCAATATATGTAAAATGATTGACTAATAAGATTGACTAAATCAATAAGTAAGGACAATATGTGCAAAATGATTGACTAACAGTTTTGAGTTATGACCAATTAAGTAATGGTTTTGATAAAAATTATAATTGTTTTGACAATATTATTACACCTTTAGTAAATATTATTACTCATTTAGTTAATGTCATTACGCATTTATTCAATCTTACTACTTAGTTAATCAATATCATTATGTCTTTAATAAATATCATTTCTTATTTAATCAATGTTATTACGTATTTAGTCAATCACATTACTCGTTTAGTCAATACCATTATTAGGGATGAGCATCAAGTCTCTTGTGAAATTCACCTCAGTCTGCAAAGCTTGGAATTCCTTGATTACAGATCAAACCTTCATATTTGATCATCTCGACCAAACAATTCAAGCCAGCAACGAAAACGGTTCTCTCTTTCTTCAACTCTATCGTCGAACTAGGGAAGCGGGGAATGTGTGCTTCGATTATGAGGAATTTTACTCACTGTACTCGCATAACCAACAAATCAATCACTTCTCTGTTGAGAGATTCCCACTTTCTCGCCTATTCCAATTATATGGCTATTCAACTGTGGTTGGCACTTGCGATGGGCTCGTATGTATTGCTGATTACTCAATCCTTGATTTAGCGACTACCCTTATTTGGAATCCTTCGATTCAAAAATACATGGTGCTTCCCGAACCAATTCTGACCTACAGTACTGGTAATCGCCAACATGAGAGGTACCAACTTTTTTTTGGGTTTGGCTTTGATTCTAAGAATAAGGATTACAAAGTAATTAGATTTGTGGCTCTCTTCAATAAAGAAAATGGTCCTCAAGTTGAGGTTTTCTCTCTTGCTTCTCGTTCCTGGAGAAGCATACCTTTTAAGGCTTCTCCATTTCTCCTCTCCCAGTATTTACGGAATATACCTGATGAGTATATATTTTATAATTAAATAGGTATATATTTTATGAGATTTGATTGGAATTATGAATATTATATACCTATTTAATTATCTTTTATGAACTTTTCCATAATCTAAGGAAACTTGGGATCAAAGAATAAATCGACATAAAATCTACTCATATCCTATTTTTATTGTGCAGGAAATATTAGCTGATTTGAAATGAAGTAGAAAATGCAATAAGAGGATATGCAATCAACCAAACTTGAAGGTCCCCCGCAAGAAAAATAGAAACAAAATCAATTGTGTGATTTGATGGAGTAAATTACAAGATATGAGATATCTTTGTAATAAGAAAAGAGAATCAGTGACCCAACACCTAAATTATAAATAAGGAGGCAGAGACAAGCAAAAAGAGGACGGAGAAGGCAGATTAGGAGACGCAGAACAAGAATGAACAAAGAAGCAGAGGAATAGAGGCTAAGCATTCCAGTTCTCTTCATCATCTCCACGGAAGGACGGAAGGACTGTGGAGGCGACGGAAAATCTTTCTTTCCTCTCTCTCTCCTTCTTCTTCGAACCTGAGTTTTTTTTCTTTTTTTTATGGATTTAAATAAAGCCATGTGTGGCTAGTTGGTTTTCAAACCCAGAGAACCTATGAACTTGTTTGGGTTTCAGAGATTATTTCCACTTTTTAGTCTTGCTTAATTTTATTCAGTTTATTTAATCCTGTGTTTATTGTTATTGCTTAGTGAGTGGCCACCATTGGGCATGTTTTGGGGATTTAGGGTTGGACTTGGAAAAGGGAATCCTAAATTGACATTGGGAATAAATAATGTGGAATTAAATTTAAATTTAATGTGAAGTTAGGTTTTAATCTAATTTGCGTCTAGGATAGACATATACCTAGAAGCTCCGCATAATCAAATTAGAGTGAGGCCGATTTAAAAAGCATCTTATTTAGTTGTGCGATGCATCACATAATTAATTAAGGTAGGTATATAAGTGGACCAAAAGGCATTTATAGACATTAATACTCTAGATTAGCTGATTAGGTTAAGTCAAAGTTAATTTAGTGGGGATAAAATCTAGGAAACAAATAAAGGATTAGTGACTCTAGGTTGCTCGTTTGATTATTGAGGTAGTTTTTTTATTTTTTATTTTAGTTTTAATTTCTTTTATCTTAATTAAATTTAATTTGGTTTTCTCAACTTAAATGAAATTGTGAAATCAATGCTTAACTGAAGTTTGTGATACCAAGTCCTCGTGGGAACGATACTTTTCTCATCACTTTATTACTTGATACGGCCCGTGCACTTGCAGAGTTTTTAGGCTTAAAGTTTTGCCCTATCAATACCTCAGGTGTTTGTGAATGGTGTTGTACATTGGGTTTTAGTCGGAGATCTGATGATCATATTCTCAATTTTATTTTATCATTTGATGTAGTCAAAGAAACATTTGGAGAATTAACGTTACCACAACATTTGAGAGAATCTACTTCTGTGTTATCTATCTTGCAAGGAGGGGATTCACTTTGTGTGCTTCATACTCACTGTGAAGAGGACAAATATTTTTACAGTATTTGGGTAATGAAAGAGTATGGTGTTGTGGGGTCATGGAATGAGGTGTTCCGTTGTGCTTTAAATCTTTATGGGGGAATATTAACTGTATTAGCTCTTTGTGCCGATGGAAAAGTGGTGCTAGTGCTTGGTAGTCGAGATGTAGTTTTACTAAAATGCTTTTATGCATTTGTTGGATCTTATGTCAAGAGTTTGGTTTTCATAAATGGAGAACCAGATGTTCTGTCTTACTAATTCACTAAGTAAAGGCAAGGTTATCGAATTTGCTGGCTGAATTCTTACCATGTTAGTGTATCAAGATTAAAATGTTGGGATTATAATTCTCTCTGCTAGTTAGAGAACTTTCTGGGCAGGGTATGAATACATGAAATCTGGGAATTGTTCTTGAGTTCTGGGTGAAAACTGATATTTTTCCTCAAAACTAGACATCTTAAGGAGTCCGGGAAATTTTACGGATCTTCGTTTCGATTTTTCTAGAATTAGTTATGATTTTTCGAAGTTAGGCGAAAATATGTTCAGAATTTCAAAACCAGCGTTTTTTAGAGAATTAAAGTGGATAAGTTGAAAAATAACCCTACCAAGGGTAAAAAGGGTCATTAGGAACTAGGATACCTTTTAGAATATTATTTGTAAATTAATAAATGCGATATTACCATTATAGGGTAAACGTGATCACGGTTCGAACGACAGCATACCGATATCGCCGATGAAGGTACGGACGCGTACTGTAACACTAACTCTAATGCTTATTGTACACTTGTGTGTGATAGATATGCTCATACTGTGACTCTGCTTTGAAAATTATTTAAACATATATAGCTTGATACGGGTTACAGGCTTGGTAATGTCGTTAAGTTTTCCTAACGCTGAGGACACGATAGGCCATCGTAGCACTGGGGATAGTGCAGACTGGTTTGATATGAATATGTGATGAGACTGGAATAATATGGATATATGATGGTTATGTTTTTATCTTTGAGAAATGAATATTGAATATGAATATTGTTGTTTTATCATTAATGTCTGTCATATATAACTGTTAAATAAGCATGAGGTTAACCGTTACCTGAGGTTCAATGGAAATTGAACCTTAGCTCATAGTCTCAGATACTGGTCGAACCCTGAACAAGAACAAAGATGAATAGCACACGAGAGGACACAGGCAGAGAAGTAACTAGGGGTCATTGTAATCATAAATATTCAGAGAATTGTACCACTGTAATAGCAACCAGACTCAACCATAGGGAATGTATATCAGTTACTCGCTCTTTTAAAATTATTCCGATGCTCTACTCTGATTGAGATATTTTGAAAATGGATTTTGAAAATGAGGATATTACATAAAAAAATAAAAAAAAATATGCTTATACTTCTAATTAGAGGATGAGCACTTAAGAAGTATATAATTATGTGCATATATTGTGGACTCCCTATTGGCCTAGCGGTACTGGCTGGTTCTTGTGGCCATGGATTGTTCGATTAGTTCCATTGCTCTCTATTAGTGCCAGCTTGCTAAAGAAAATTGTAAAATCACACACACTCACATTATTTCTGGTCCTAAATATAGAATAAAATTTGTAGTGTAAACCTTATAGTGTAAGTTTACAATAAAATTTTTATATATATTTAGAATTAGAGGGAGTATTATTTTTCTGAAAACTCTCATATACAAAGAAATAATAACAGTATACTATTATGCGGGCGCCTTAAAAGCCAATAATTGGCAAATTTACTTATCTACATTAAACACTAAAATGAATTGCCTAAATCCTACAAGGTGGAAAGTGTTCTGTTCTAAGAACACAGATATATTGGACTTGACTAGGTTGTCAAGCCTAGAGCCTACGTACCCTGTAAAGGGATCAAAGTCCACGTAGTTCGAGACACACACAGGCGTGTAGCCAAGGGGGTGGGGTGTGTGCTCTGTGTGGCAGAAAGTAAAGGAGTTTAGAGTTAGAACCCGTGCACCTGTTTAGGGTTTCCTTCTATTTATAGAGGAGTCTGGTGCGAGTATCTCTCTGCATTGATGAGCCATATCCTTGATTGGGGAATCAGGATTTATTTGCTGGGATCATGATTGGGGGAGAATCTCCATTAATCAGGTCCTAAATTGGTGGGATCCTTCATTATTGCTCATTATAGCACGGTTCTGTTTCCAGCGCAGTTGGGCCGAGGTCCGGACCCGGGCCTATTGGGGCGGTCCGTAACAGTTGCCCCCCAGCTTGGTTGTTCAGGCTTCTGGACGGCCAAGGTGTTTATTGCCCCCGGTCCTCTGTATGGCCGAGGTCCGTTGTTCGGACTAGGTCGGCTCCTGGCTGCCGTGACCCTTTGTCCGTACCGGATCGATGGTCGACTGGTAGTATACTCATCTTGCCTGGAACGCTTAGTTTGTCTTGTTCGAACGGCCGTTTACGCTTCCCGAGCTTCCAGTGCCCGTTGGTGGCCTCGGCCTCGCGCCTCTTGTCTTTTGGGATTCTCCGGACGCTTTGGGAATTCGCTCTTACCGCGCCAGTATTATGGGTGTACAAGTGTCAGGCTTTTATTGGGGGCGTTCTGCTACCACCGCTCCTTTTCGCCTTTCGAGGTGAGTGTGCATTTATTGCGCTTGCGTCGTGCTGTGTCAATCCCATCACGTCTGCACGGGAATAGACCGTTGCACCCTTGCGTTTGGTTTTAAATAGCCATCTTTCTTCTCTCACTCGACCGGCTTATAACTGCCGCGGCCCATAAGGTGGCTTTAAGTCTGGGGCCTGGCTTCTCATGACTTTGAAAGGTTCAACTCTCGTCATCTCGCCCAGAATGCCCTGCGTCAAGTAGCCGGGGTGATTACCCAACCTGGATCGGTCCAAGGTGCGTAGCAGTGAGCTGGTACCTACATTTGAATCCAGGTGTTGATCTCAGTCGTCTACCCCACAGATCCGAGGTGATGTCTCTAGGATTTGGGATAAAGCCGAAGCGGTTCGCCTTTCTTTGAGGCTGGAATCCTCCTTTAGGTTACCCGGGTTAGATTGCTGTGAATCTATACCCTCTTGCCCATCTACTGCATAGTGCGGGGTTGTGTCATGTTGACCCCGGTTACCGATGCCTTTTGCTCAAAGATTCGAGGTATGCCTTAAGGATCCAAGGTGATGTCAAGGAGTTCGCTCGACTTTGGGGTCGGGATCCTTATGCATTCGCCATTACCGTCTACTGACATCTGGCGACTTGTGAGTTCTGCGCGGACTTGATGTGTCCGTCATGTCACGTACTTTAGCCCTTCCTTCCGGGCTTAGAGGTCTCTAGGCTGCCGAGGCGCTTTTACTGTTTTATTCCGGATTTCGTATCCGAATTGCTCCATATTCCAGATTTCGTATCCGAATTGTTCCATCTTTGACACGCTTTTGTCCGAGTCTTCAATGAGTTTGGATTCATAACCTTCTACTCATTCGTTAGCTCGGATTCGTAGCGCCGGGTTTTTCTCCCGAGGCCCGATCTTTTATCTTCCCTTTGCACTTTGCTTTTGCTTAATCGGGTCTGACATTAAATGTTGATCCGAGGTATGCCTCAGCCTCGGTTCTTTGTCTTAGCTGGCCTTGGCCCATGCTTTTCAAAGTTGCTTTGTGTTGCTGACAGCCTAACGGTGCCACTCCCGTCTTGTTGCCCCCCAGCCTGGCAGTCCAGGGCTCTGGGCTGCCGGGGTGCGTTGGCCGCTTACCCTTGATCTCATGTCCAAGGTCTTCATTCCCTCCATCGAGGTGGTTCCCTCGAGTTGGTCTTGGCCAAAGGTGCTCTCCGGGTTGTGCATCAAGCCCATTCTGACACGACTTCCTCGTTTGAAACAGACTGCCTCCGGCTGCCTTGACACGGCCTTCGATCGAACCAAGCACTTGAATCGGCCGTACCCCTGAACCTTGCCGGGTATGCCTACCGGGCTATCTGAAAGACGGTGTCCGGGTTCCGCTCCGTCTTGCAAGGAGGTGATGAGGCCGGGTCAGGAGCTCCTGAGGCTAGTCTGTCTAAAGAGGTGGTGCTCTCTAGTGATGTTGCTTTTCCGAGCTAGGGTGCCTGTGCCCTATCACTCTTCTATGTGCTCGACCGGCGTTTACGTCCGGGAGTTTATTGACCGCATGAAGTACAGGTCTATATACTCGACCAGCGGTTACGTTCGGGAGTTTAGTTTATCGACCGCATTAAGTACAGGTCTATATACTCGACCATCGTTTACGTCTGGGAGTTTAGATACTTGTCGGCTGTAATGGATACGAGCCGTTCGGATGGCTTAGATAATGGGTAAATCACTCTTTTATCTAAGTTTTAGTGTTTCTCGGCCGCACGGGTGCAGGCCGTCTGCTCTCTACCACACTTAGTGTGTGGGAGATTGGGGCAAGGTTGTCTTGTTTCAGCCTCGTCAGGCATAACTAACCGTACTGCCTCGGCCCGACTTTCTATCAGTCGAGCTCCAACTTTCACATAGTCGGATTAAGTGTAACCGGCGTAAGGGCAGGACTATCACGTGTCTAACCGAGGCTTCGTTCGCCTAGGGTCGGACATTTTGACCTGATCAGGGTCGGCATGGTAGGCTGCTTGCTTACCCGGGGGAGCGTTGACGCGTCAATTTCACGAAAGGCCACGTATGGCGCCTTCGTCGAGCTCTAACCAATGCCTGTCGGAGTACAACGGCCGGTTTTCGTACATCTAGATGTTTTTAGTTTTCGACCGGGTACATGACCTCGGAGCCGTGTGTTGGACCGGGCTTATTAGCCTTGGTTCCATGCCGGGTTTCAGGACCTCGGCTTCACGCCTGGTTTATGGACCTCGGCTTCACGCTAGGCTTTATTGATCTCAGCTTCATGCCAGGTTTACTGATCTCAACTTCATGCCGGGTTTATTGACCTCGGCTTCACGCTGGGCTTTATTGATCTCAGATCATGCCGGGTTTACTAACCTCGGCTTCATGCCAGGTTTATTGACCTCGGCTTCATGCCAGGTTTATTGACCTCGGCTTCAGTTTTTGGACCGGGCTTCATGGCCTCGGTGTCAAGTGTTGACCGTGCTTAATGGCCTCGGTGTCGGGACTTGACCGGGCTTAATGGCCTCAACGTCAAGTTTTTGACCGGGCTTAATGGCCTTGGTGTAATGCTTAAGCAGTCATTCGTGCACGTCTTGGAAATTTCCACTGAAGAATTCTTTGTCAGGGATCCGCACGCGGAGTCCATTCTATATGGCTCTTTCACCGAGCTTCTTGTCCTGGGTTTGTTGGCCCTGGTTTAATTTATGCCGGGTTTAGGGACCTCGGCTTCATGCTTAGGCAAGTGCTTGTGCACATTGGTGAATCTCCTCGGTGGGATCCTTTATTGATAAAAAGTAGCCCTAAGAGGCTTCACAAAGAAACATGAGTGAAAAACGAAATAACTCGAACTTTGAAGCTGTAAATAATAAGTCATTTGGAACCGGGACGGGGTCTAGCTATGGTAGATCTTTAGCTTGTCAGCGTTCCAGGTTCTTTTGACCGGCTTCCGTGCCAGGGTTTCCAGGATGTATGCCCTCCGTCGAGCTTCTCCTTGATCCGGTAGGGGCCTTCCCAGTTCGCCGCAAGCTTTCCGTTCTTACCATTCTTACTGCCTATGTCGGCCCGTCGAAGTACGAGGTTCCCCCGGTTGAATGACCGCGGTCTTACCTTCCTATTGTACTTAGCCGTGAGTAGCTGCTTGACGGCTAATTCCCGGCAGCGAGCCTTGACTCGGATTTCGTCTATGAGGCCCAGGTCGGTCTTCAAGGCGTCGTCGTTCAACTCCTGCCCTTCTTGTTTGGCTCTAACATTTCTCCAGGATGGTTGCCCGATTTTGACCAGGATCATCGCTTCACATCCATAGGTTAACCTGAATGGGGTTTCTTGGGTCGAAGACTGTACGCTTGTCTGGTATCCCCAAAGAACGCTGTGTAGCTGCTTGGTCCAGCTGGTGTCTGCTTGCAGCATGCGCCTCATCAGTCCGTCCAGGATGATCTTGTTGGCAGATTCGGCCTGGCTGTTTGACTGTGGGTATTCTACGGGTGAGAAGTGTTGTTCAATGTCTAGGTTGGACATTAATGCTTGGAATCTATGGTCCATGAACTGGGTCCCATTGTCCGTGACGTAGACGATGTTGTGCCGGAAAAACTTTATTACTCTAGCCGAGGTTATTGTGGCGAGTAGCTCTGCCTCGATCTACTTGGTGAAGTAGTCTACTGCGACTATGAGTCATCTGCATTGTCCCTGCGCCGGTCGGAATGGTCCGAGGATGTCCATGCCCCCTTTGCAGAAGGGGCAGGGGGCTGGCATTCCTTTCAATTCTGAGGGGGGCGGCCGTATGATCCTGACGTGTTTCTGACAACTGTGCACGTCTTGGCCTTCTTCATGGCGTCATGATTCATAGTGGGCCAGTAGTAGCCTGCGCGTAGCGCTTTCCTGGCGAGTGCCTTGCCCCCCATGTGGTGGTCGTTGCTGTCTTCATGAAGTTCGGCTAGCACGTATTTTGCCTCGGTTTCGCCGAGGTATCGCATCATCGGGCAATGCAATCCCTTTCGCCGAGGTATCGCATCATCGGGCAATGCAGTCCCTTTCTGCAGAGCTGATCATCCACCATTGCGTAGAGAGCGGCTTCTCTGATCGTTTTTTTTTTTTGTTTGGCCGCGGTCGAGTCGGTAGGGATAATTCCCCTTTCTAGGTAGTCTTCTATCGGCTTCCTCCGGTCGAGTCCTGAGATGGTCATGATACAGCTCAGCTCGGTCAGGCTCTACTGGATCATGGTCCCGTGCTTGTCCGGTCCCTTAGTGTTTGCCAGCTTGGGGAGGATGTCGGCTCTCTCGTTCTCCTCTCTTGGAATATGGGAATCGGGCATTTCCTCGAACTCGGCCATGAGCTCTTTGGCGTGGCTTAGGTATTCCACCATAAGAGGGCCTTTTGCTTGATAGCTGCCGTTGATCTGGGCGGCAACGAGTTGCGAGTCGGTTAAGACCTTTACTGCAGCCCAGCCAATAGAGCTTCGTACTCGGTTTGGTTGTTGGAGGTCGGGAACTTCAGCTGGAGGGAGTGTTCAGTGGCGACCCCTTGGGGGCTTTCAACGATGACTCCTGCACCGCTGCACTTAGCGTTGGAGGATCCGTCCCCGAAAACTTTCCAAGCCTCGTCGCTTGTTATTGCCGGGGTGAGATCCCTAATGAAGTCTGCCAATGCTTGTGACTTGATCGCTTGCCGAGCCTCGAATGCTATGTCGAATTGTGGCAGCTCAATGGCGAGGTGATCTACGAGTCCGGGGAGTTCTGTCCTCCACGCGGTGTTCTTCTCGGTCTCTGCCCTCTCGACCTCGGCCCTCCGTGGCGATCCGGTTGGTGCGGTTAACACCGTCACCCTGGTTTCCCGAGTCATGGGTATTTTCTGGGGACGGTAGGCGGCCTCGTACTGCGCTCGTCCTACCATCCAGTTCGCCGTTGTCCCGGCGTGTGTTTCTCGTTTTTCTTTATTTTCGAGTCTTTTAAGGGACGACTCTTGCGTCCTCCGTCAGATGCGGACGTCGGCTTCGACCGCCTGGACGTCTCGCGCTGGTTGTTCTGGGCTCGCTTCTTACAGCAGCGGCTCGTCTGCCTGAGGGGAAGTCGCCGCGTCGGTCGCGTGTCCTTCAGGAGTTTTTTTCCGTTGCAGCGGCCCCTGTGACTGGTCGGGTTCGATCGGCGGTCGGCTTGCTTGGGGGTCTCCGCCAACAACCAGTTACGATGGGTTTCTGCTGTGGCTTCTGGTGCTTGCCATCAGTGGTGTTTAACCAGATTTGGTGTGACTGGGTCCGCCTTCGAAAATTCACACGAAGCCGGGGCTTTAACCAGATTCGGTGTGGCCGGGGTCCGCCTTCAATAGTTATCACGGAGCTGGGATTTTGACCAGATTCTGTGTAACTGGGGTCCGGCTTTAATAATTCACACGGAGCCCGGGCTTTAACCAGCTTGGCGTAGCCGGGGTCCGTTATCAAGGATTCTGTGGGATCCGAGGTTGTACCCATATTTGGTGTAACCGAGTCCTTCTCACAAACAATTATAGCCGGCGTGGATTCGCTCAACTGAATGCAAGGTTGACACTCTTGCTTCCGAATCTGCCCATGAGGGGTTGCGGCTTTTGCAACACGAACACTAATGCAAGTGATTGTCCCTATCTTCATATTGATGGGAAACGGTTGGTGGATAGTGTTGATGAGGACAAATTTATGCAGTTATGCGGAATTGTCGAAGCTAGTGGGACTAATGGTTGACATCGGCCTGCTCAGAGCCGTTGGGGAGCGCCTTCATAATCATCCTTGAGAACGAGGATGTGATCTTGGCGTCTCGGCTCCTCCTCATCTCGGCGTATTATCAACCTCGGCTATCGCGATGGAGTCGAGATGCGTTGAATCAGCATCGGCCTAACAACGCCCTCAGCAACCACGATTTGTCTGTTTGCCATCACCGAGTAGTAAAAATAACTCCTTTGGGATGGCATGGAGAGTTCAAATGTTGTGGTTGTTTATGATCCAAATAGAGCACGCCAGAATTAAAAAGTCTGGGTTCCCAAGGAGAGAGGATAATGATCCTTCTTCTTAAAAGCATTCCCAAAGAGAAAATCTGACGATCCTTCCAACTATCTGGGTTCCCAAGTGTCAGGACGGTCGAGTGGTCTAAGGCGCCAGACTCAAGTTTTGGGTCCTCTAACGAGGGCATAAGTTCCCAAGGAGAGAGGAAGAGGATCCTGGGGATCTTGGAGAGAGGGGATGTCGATCCTGAGGTTCTCCATGCTTTCTATTGCCAGTTGATTAAAGAGGAAATTCCTTCGACTTCTTTATTGCGACTATCCTAGGTCGCGGGAATCAAATAAAAATTTACCGATTCCCCACGGACGGCGCCAATGTTCTGTTCTAAGAACACAGATATATTGGACTTGACTAGGTTGTCAAGCCTAGAGCCTACGTACCCTGTAAAGGGATCAAAGTCCACGTAGTTCGAGACACACACAGGCGTGTAGCCAAGGGGGTGGGGTGTGTGCTCTGTGTGGCAGAAAGTAAAGGAGTTTAGAGTTAGAACCCGTGCACCTGTTTAGGGTTTCCTTCTATTTATAGAGGAGTCTGGTGCGAGTATCTCTCTGCATTGATGAGCCATATCCTTGATTGGGGAATCAGGATTTATTTGCTGGGATCATGATTGGGGGAGAATCTCCATTAATCAGGTCCTAAATTGGTGGGATCCTTCATTATTGCTCATTATAGCGCGGATTCTGTTTCCAGCGCAGTTGGGCCGAGGTCCGGACCCGGGCCTATTGGGCCGGTCCGTAACAGAAAGTATTTCCTAAGATACTACATAGGGGAAGCATATCTCTTCATATCATTTTTTTTCTCATTATCTCTCACCAACCCATCTAAATAGTTGATTAGGAAGATGAAAGAAAAGTAGAAAAGTTAAGGTAGTATTGTGACTTTTCAGATTGGTTGAACGAACATAATTTAAAGATTATGAAGTTAATAAGAGAAACTTAACCCCACTTTAGATGAATGATTTTTTTTTTCCTTTCTGTCACATCAATTTAATTATGACAGTTATGATTTTCAAAGATAAAAATGTGGAATAATTCAGCAGGTGAACGATTTCACCTCCACTCTCTCACTGTTTTCTCTTTCCCCTCTCCCACCCGAGTCCACGTTATGTGCTTATATCTTATGTACTTCTTATGTGTTCATACCCCTATTAGAGGTATGAGTATATTATTTTTATTTTTTTATATATTGTATTTATTTAGATTTAAATTATATTTTACTTTCTAAGATTTTTTATTCAGTATCTTAAATTAATTAGTTTTCATGATAGTGGTGTTACAAAAAAAAAATGCAGAACTAAAAAATAGTTAATTTGAGATATTGGGTACAAAAAACATTTCAAAAAGCCACATATAATTTAAATCTAAATACATATTTTATATATATATATATATATATATATATATATATATATATAATTCTCATATCTCTGATAGAGATATGAGTATATAAGAAATACATAAGATTTATGCACATAATATGGACTCCTCCCAATTCTCATTCCCCTCACTCACCCCTCCCTATTTCTCTCCCGGTTTCAACAGATAAGATGGGGAAGTAATACATATTTTATTTTATAAAAAAAATAACAACGGCAGCCCATTATACTTTAATAATTAATATAAAAATGAAAAATATATAATTTGTTAGGTGCTATTGGTAAAATGCTTCATGTACTTGAAAATTGATCTAGAGAAAAATTATTTATATTCGAAAACTTCTTACCCAAAAAATTTATAAATTTATCTAAATAAGTGAAAAAAATACTTAATATATTGCTTTAGGGTTAATTTTTTAATTAAAGATTTATATTTTAATTTTGGTCTAATCAATATCATTTATACAAATCACGGCTCTCCATTACTACTCCAAACGGCCACTTAATGGATTTTCATTTTTTTTTCTTTTTTGCATTGATTTAGATAAATTTATAAATAAATCAATTTATCTGAATCATTTTTTCCAATAATACCTAACAAATTATTTTTTATATTAATTATTAAAATGTGAGAGAAATCAAGGGTGAGTGAGGGGAATAGAAAGAAGTGGGAGGGGGAAAAGAGAAAGAGGTGAGAGAGTAGAGGTGAAATCGTTCCCCTGCTGAACCATTCCACATTTTTATTTTTAAAAATAATACATGTCATAATTAAATTAATGTGACAGAATTGATTTTTTGTGGGCTATTAGCCCCATTAAAATCGTTTGCCTAAAAAATGATTTTAGATGTAGTATTTTGAGAAATGCTTTAATTTCCACTACTATTTAGGTAATTTATTTTATTGTTTTAATGATTAAATTACTATTCACTGATTTGGTGTTATCCGAATTGATTGATATAAGATATGTTCCTCCGTCATCTCAAATTCAAGCTATGGATTGGCTCACAGAACCATTATCACTGCTGTTCTTAAGAAACAAACTTGGGATGTTAAATATAATTAGTCGTTAATTATAGTTGTAATTTGTTAATTATAGTTGTAACTGTCAAGACTTTGTATATTTTCTGCACACGTGTCACAGTTCTATATGGTTTGTTATATTTTGCGGTTGCTAGATTGATTCTTGCAGAATGTTGTATTCGCTGTAATCACTCTGTATGTTTGTGTACAAGATCACCTGAGCACTATTAGTATATCACTATTCCATTGAATTCTTCTCCATTTTCTAACTTTCCTCCCTTCGTCGACGAATATTCTGGAGTTCCGGCGCCACTGTACTATGAGATCCGGAGAAGATTGAAGCTGTGCATGGTGAGGCAAAACGTAATTTTCCCTCTTACGAATTTAGATCTCCTCTAATTATTTTGAGATTGAGTTCTTGTCTGAACTTTCCATGGTGTGCTGCTTCTATGCTATTTTAATCTGAAGGCCTTGTGTGAAGAGCTTTTATCAAGTGCTTAGAAGCAGAGTATTAAAGATAGACATCAGATTTCCTAGCTGAAAGCAATGTTTGGTGATTTGCCTCCGGAGATTCTGGGGGAAATTCTTCACAGACTTCCTGTCAAGTCTCTTGTGAAATGCACCATTGTTTGCAAACATTTGAATTCCTTCATTACAGATCAGACCTTCATATTTGATCATCTCAACCAAACAATTCAAGCCAGCAGCGGGAACGGTTGGCTCTTTCTTCAACTCTATCTTAGAACTAGGCATCTGGTGCCGTACATCCATCATGAGGAATTTTACTCACTGTACTCGCATAACCAACAAATCGATCAGTTCTCTTTCAAGAAATTCCCACTTTCTGGCCTATTGCGATCATATAACCATTCAACTGTGGTTGGCACTTGCGATGGGCTCGTATGTATTACTGATTCCCAAATCTATCATATGGCTACTCTCCTTATTTGGAACCCTTCGATCCGAAAATACATGATCATTTTCGAACCAATTCTGACTTCCGATACTGGCAATGGCCAACACAAGGGGTACCAACCTCTTTATGGGTTTGGCTTTGATTCTAAGAATAAGGATTACAAAGTAATTAGACTTGTGGCTCTCTTGGATAAAGAAATTGTTCCTCAAGTTGAGGTTTTCTCTCTTGCTTCTCGTTCCTGGAGAAGCATACCTTTTAGAGCTTCTCCATTTCTCCTCCCCGACCTTTTTTGGAATATACCTCAGGTGTTTTTGAATGGTGTTGTACATTGGGTTGTTAGCCGGAGATGTGATGATCATATTCTCAATTTTATTTTAACATTTGATGTGGTTGAAGAAACGTTTGGAGAATTGACCTTACCACAACTTTTGAGAGAATCTACTACTGAGTTATCTATTTTGGAAGGAGGGGATTCACTTTGTGTGCTTCATGCTCTCTATGTAGAGGACGATTGTTTTTTCAGTATTTGGGTAATGAAAGAGTATGGTGTTGTGGGGTCATGGAATGAGGTGTACTGTTGGGATTCACATCTTTATAAGGGAATAACAACTGTATTAGATCTTTGTGCCGATGGAAAAGTGGTGCTACTACTCTATAGTGGAGATGTAGTTTTACTTGATCCAGTGACAGAGGTGGTGAAATCTTTGACAGGTCAAAAATGGTTTCATGCATTTGCTGGATCTTATGTCGAGAGTTTGGTTTTCATAAAGAGAGAACCAGATCTTCTGTCTTACGAATTCACATAGTAAAGGTAAGGTTATTGAATTTTGCTAACTGAATTCTTACCATGGAAGTCTAGTGTAAGATTAAGATCAAAATGTTCGGACTATAATTCTCTCTGCTAGTTAGAAAACTTTCCTGTAAACTGCTATATACATACATTTACTATAAAAGCAAATTTCATGGTTGTTTGTTGTAGAGTATCTTGATTTTACTTTTGCATGTATGAGCTGGTTTAATTCATAGTGATGAGAATTGTGATCAAACCAGAACCTGATGTTTAGTATTTGCTGTGAGACTTGGTTTGCATAATCATCACATATTGCTGCGAATTTGTAGTGCCCGTTCGGGTTAACGGTAGAAATTGTTGAATTTAACGTGATTGTGAGGTAAGTGTGTGGAATAAATTTTATCTTGACTTACGTAAACGTATTTTCCTTATGTCAACTCAAAAATGCATGTAGAGTTTTGGTTTCTTTCGAAAAATGTAATTGGGAAACTATATCTTATACTTACAACCAAAGTTACAATTATTTGTTTTTTCACTTGTTAATGATGTATTTAAAGTAATAAAATAATTTTTATTACAAATGAGATCTTAACAACTCGAGGCAGTAATAGTCTTGAAATTTTAAAAGAAAGAGTTGGCTTCTACCTATTGGTCTAGCAGTACTGGGTTGTTCTTGTAGCCGTTGATTGTGCGATCAGTTCCATTGTTCTCTATCAACGCTAGCTTGCCATAGAAAATTGTAAAATGACATATATATATATATAATTTATAATTGAAAGTTTATAATATAATTTTACACTATATTTTTTGTCTTATATTTAGAATTGGAGGGATTATTATTTTTCTGAAAACTGACATATACAAAGAAACAAAAAGAGTATACTATTACGTCAGCGCCTCAAAAGCCATTAATCGGCAAATTTACTCATCTACATTAACTAGTAAAATGAATTACCTAAATCCTACAAGTTGGAAAATATTTCTTAAAATATAGAGGAAGCATATTCTTTATTATTTTTTATCAGTCCATCTAAACCGTTAATTAAAAAGATAAGAGAAAAGTCAAAGTAGTATTGTGATTTTTTAAATTAATTCAACAGACATGATTTTGAAATTATGAAGATGGTAAAAAAAAAAAACTCAACCACACTATACACTATACACTATAGATGAACAAGTTTACCACATTTTTTATTTTTCTCTTTCACATCAATTTAATTATGACAATAATCATTTTCAAAAATAAAAATGCGGAATTGTTCAACAGCCCTTTTTCTCCTCTCCCACTTCTCTCCATTCCCCTCCTTCCCCCCCACCCCCCATTTCTCTCACGCTTTTAACGGATAAGGTAGGGGAGGTAATACATTTTTTTTTTTAAATAACAATAGCAACTCATTGTATTTTAATAATTAATGTACAATATAAAATATAGATTCTATTGGAAAAATGCTTCAGTCACTTGAAAATTTATTTATTTATATTCAAAAATTGCTTTCACTAAAAATTTATAAATTTATCTACATCAATAAAAAAAAGAAAATAAAAATCTATTAAGTGTTTGTTTGGATTAATGGTGGAAAGTCGTGATCCTGATTTGTATAAATGATATTAGTTAAAGTGTCTATGACCAAAATTAAAATATAAATCTTCAATTAAAAACGTAACCCTAAAGTCTGTTTGGTTTAAGGGGACTGGAAAGGAAGGGGGAGGATAGAGATTTTATCCTCCTCTCCTTGTTTGACTGATGATTTTTTTTGGGGGGGAGGGGAAATTTTTTAAAATTCTCCCCTCTCCCCCCTAAATAACATCCGATTTGGAGGGATTATAAAAAGTCTTAGTTTTTTATTATTCTGAAAATGATGCACTAGTGTAGAGCTGGGAACCCTATTCCTATTAGTGCACCCCACCTCACTTCCATCTTCTCACACAATAAAATTTTACCTTTCCTCCATTTCCCCTTTAACTTTTGCTCTTCTCGCTCTTGCTGGTGTTTACAAATTCTCATTTAAACTTCACTCTTCTCCCAATTAAACACGCCAATCTGCCTTGAGACCTCAAAGGGCCACCATTAATGATCCCCACTTCTTGATAGCTTTCGTGTTGAGAATTCGGTTCAGTAGAACCACCATGCCGATTGACCATTATATTTATGGTGGAAGCTTTCTATTGGATTGTAAGCTTGTAATATCAAGATAGATATAGTTCATTCGCCTCATTTATTAGGATCGATGTTTAAATTTAAAAAAATAAAAAATAAAAACCGCAAAAGTCTTAGTTGAAACCTTGAAGGTTGTCTCTTGATAGGGCTCTGTAATTCTTTTGGTAAAGATCAACGTCTTCTATGATTTCAGTTTTATTAGAGTTGTGGCCGTGGGAAAACCCGAGAAATATATTGAGCTTCCGGAATCTTCCAAGTGTTCTGAAATGGAGTTATCAATGTTCTCATTTCTGTGTACTCCAATAGATAAGAGTCTTGTACTCAGTTTTAACTGTTAAGAGTTTATTCCCATGACAGAATGAACGGCGTCAACTTAAACTCTCTTCACAGAGAAATATAATCTTTGTAAAAATGCAAACTTACTTTCTAACATTTTTTACCCATTTAAAAATACTAACGTGTATCTTATTTTTACATTTAATTTGTCAAAATTATGGTGTCATATGCATGTCAATGCTTAGTTTCATGATTGATAAAATATTGTCTTGATTTTCAATGTATGACAAGATAATATTAAAATCTCTCTTATAACATAAGGGTAAAGTTGTCAATGTGAAAAATAATTCCTTCCCCTCTCCTCCTAAATCAAACAAAGTAACATTAAAATTCTTCCCCCTGCTTCCTTCTAATTAATCCAATTAAAAGGGTAAAGGATTTCTCCAGTCACTAGAGATAGAGTTATCTCAAATGACCCCAAAACTACGTCGTTTGGGATTAATGAAGGGTGTTTCTGTAATTTTGTTTATTTTTAATCATATACATTTTACCAAAACACCATTCATTAATTCACCTAAAATTACTAACAAACCCTTTGTTAGTTCAAAACGACATAGTTTTGAGGTTACTGATAGGTCAAAACTTTATAGCCTATAAACTCCGCAAGTGCACGGGCTGTATCAAGTAATAAAGTGATAAGAAAAGTATTGTTTCCACAAGGACTTAGTATCACAGCTTCAAATGAGCATTAATATCACAATTTCGTTCAAGTTGAGAAAACCAAATTAAATTTAATTTAGAGAATTGAAACTAAAATTAAAACAAACTAACCACACACTAATGAACGAGCAACCTAGAGTCACTAATCCCTTATTTAATTCTTAGATTTTACCCCCACTAAATTAACTTTGACTTAACCTAATTAGCTAATCTAGAGTATTAATGTCTATAAATGCCTTCCGTTTCACTTATATACCTACCTTAATTAATTATGTGATGCCTCACACAACTAAATAAGATGCATTTTAAATCGGACTCACTCTAATTTGATTATGCGGAGCTTCCAGGTATATTCATATCCTAGACGCAAATTAGATTAAAACCTAATTTCACATTAAATTTAAACCTAATTCCACATTATTTATTCCCAAGGTCAATTTAGGATTTCATCTTCCAAGTTCAACCCTAAATCCCCAAAACATGCTCAATGGTGATCAATCAATAAGTAATAACAATAAACACAGGATTAAATAAACTGAAATAAAATTAAGCAAAACTAGCAAGTAGGAATAATCTTTAAAACCCAAACAAGTTCATAGGTTCTCTAGGTTGCAAAACCAACTAGCCACACATGACTTTAATTAAATCCATAACCCAAAAAAAAAAGAATTCAGATTCAAAGAATAAAGAGAAAGAGAGGAAAGAAAGATTCTCCGTCGCCTCCACAGTCCTTCCGTCCTTTCGTGGAGATGATGAAGAAAACTGAAACGCTCGGCCGCTACTCCTCTACTTCATTGTTCCTTCTCATTCCATGTCCTTCTATCTGCCCCTCTTTTTGCTTCCTGGTTTCTTCATATATATAACCTAAATATAACTTAGGCTATAAGTCACTGATTCTCCTTTTTTTATTATCACGATATCTCATATTTTGTAATTTACTCCATCAGATTACACAATTAATTTTGTTTTTATTTTTCTTGCTTTGGACCACTGAGTTTGACTGATTGCATATCCTCTTAATTGCGTTTTCTACTCCATTCCAAATCAGCTAATATTTCCTACACAATAAAAATAGGATATGAGTAGATTTTATGTCGATTTATTTTTTGATCTCAAGTTTGATTCAATAATGAAAAAGTCAATAAAAGATAATTAAATAGGTATATAATATCAATAATTCCAATTAATTCTCATAAAATATATACTCATCAGTTACTGGAGATAACTTTATCTCCAATGACTAGAGAAATACTTTTCTCATATTAAAATCTCTCCTAACCCCTCCCCTCCATTAAAATCCCCCCTTCTCCTCCCCTCCCTTGAACCAAACAGACCCAAAACAATGCAGTAAGTCTTTTTTTTTCACTTATTGAGATAAATTTATAAATTTTTAGAGTAAGCAATTTTCGAATATAAATAATTTTTATCTAAACCAATCTTCAACTACCTGAATATTTTTCCAATAGCACCTAATAGATTATTTATTTCTTATTTTTATATTAATTATTAAAGTACAATGGGTTGGCGTTGTTATTTTCAAGAAAATAAAAAATGTATTACCTCCCCACCTTATCCGTTAAAACTGGGAGAAAAATGTGTCCACATTATATGCACATAATTATGTGTTTCTTATGTGCTTATGAGTATATTTTTTTATTATTATTTTATATATTTTATTTATTTAAATTTAAATTATATGCTGCTTCCTTAGATTTTTTTTGCACCTAATATATTAATTTAATTGGTTCACAGTTCTGCATTTATTTGTAACACCAGTATTATGAAAACTAATTAATTTTAGATACTAGTTGTAAAAAAACCTTAGAAAACAGCATATAATTTAAATTTAAATAAATATAATATATAAAAAATAATAATAAATAACAATATGCTCATACCTCTAATAGAAATATATGTGCATATAATGTGGACTCACAAAGAAATAGGGAGGGCTGAGTGAGGGGAATGAGAAGAAGTGGAAGAGAGGAAAGAGAAAGAGGTGAGAGAGTGGAGGTAGAATCCTTCACCTGTTGAACGATTCCACAATTTTATTTTTAAAAACAACAACTATCATAATTCAATTCATGTGACTGAATGGGAAAAGTGGAGGATGTGGTAAATTATTTAACCCTGAATAACGATTTCTTTACATTTATAAAAACGTTTACCCAAAAAATGATTTTAGGTGTAGTATTTTGATAAATACTTTCCACTACTATAGGATTTAGGTAATTTATTTTACTGTTTAACAACATTAATGAATTCCTCTCTGTTTATTTGCATGATGGAACAGGCAATAGAATCTTGGTAAAAAAAAAAAAACAAGACATTTAATTTGGTAAAAATTAAATACAATCATTGCAAACTACATCAACGTTAATACCCATGAACAAGTCATAAAAAAATAGGGTTAAGGTGCAAAAATACATACGTGGTTACAAATTAGGTGCAAAAATACTGTTTGACCGTTAAGTTTGATTTTGATCGTTAAGTTTGACTTTTTTTTGCTGACTAGACAATGACGTGGCATTTCAATGGTGAAAAAATACACATGTGGTTTGTCAAGAAAAGCGCCCAAGACCAAATTTTTTTTCTTAATTAAATAATTTTACTTCAATTAAAATTATTTTAGGATCTTGAAAAAATATTTCAGGTACTGACTGGTACTAAAAGAATACTGACTAATACTAAAAAAAAAAATATTTCAGAGTACTGACTAGTACTAAAAAATACTTTTAGGATATTGACTGGTACAAAAAAAACATGTCATAACCTTAAAAATTTGTTTTAGGATCTTGAAAAAATATTTTAGGTATTGACTGGTATTAAAAGGATACTGACTGATACTGAAAAAAATATTTTAGGGTACTGACTGGTACTAAAAAATACTTTTAGGATACTGACTGGTACAAAAAAAATACTTCATAATCTTAAAAAATTATTTTAGGATCTTGAAAAAATATTTAAGCTATTGATTGGTACTAAAAAGATAATGACTGCTACTGAAAAATATTTCATGATCTTGAAAAATTATATTAAGATCATGAAAAATTATTTTAGGGTACTGACTAGTACTAAAAATATGCTTCAGCATATTTTTTAAGTTTCTAAAATAATTTTTGAAGATCATGAAATATTTTTTTTGTACCAGGCAGTATTCTCAAAGTATCATTTTAGTACCAGTCAGTACTCTGAAATATTTTTTCAGATCTTAAAATAATTTTTCAAGATCATGAAGTATTTTTTTAGTACAGGTCAGTATCCTGAATATCTTTTTAGCACTCGATAGTAATTAAAATAAAATTATTAAATTTTTAAAAAAAAAAAAGAATTTGGTGTTCGACGCTCTTGTTAACAAACCACACGTGTATTTTTTACACCTTTGAAATGCCACGTCATTGTCCAGTCAGCAAAAAAAGTCAAACTTAACGGTCAAACGGTATTTTTGCACCTAATTTTTAACCACATAGTCACTTTTATACTTAAAAAAAGCACTTGCTACTGAGCGCTACTCAGAAAAAAGCACATGTGTATTTTTCCACCTTAACCCTAAAAAATACTGAAAGTTATGGAATCATATTGAAGCTTGTCCTCTATATATCCACATAAATCGACACATATGTTAATATCAATTCACATTAGATGTTTTTCATTAGGTACTTTTTACGTGTTTTTCCCTCTAATTAGAGGAATGAGGCATTTTTTAAAAATATTTTTTTATATATTTTATTTATTTAGATTAAATTATATGTTGTATCATGATTTTTTTTGGCACCTAATATCTCAAATTAATTAATTTCCAGAATACTAGTGTTACAGGAAAAATATTTCTAAATGCATAACTAAAAAATTAATTAATTTGAGATACTGGTGTAAAAAAAAATTTCAGGATACAACAGATACTTTAATCTAAATAAATAGAATATATAAAAAAAAATGGCTCATCTCTCTAATTACTCATTAGAGGGGAAAGCAATATGAACCCATGTTAATATACAAAGAAGCCAATTACAGTCACGGTCTTGCTTATCAAGGAGAATATTATTTTCTCTTATATTTTGTCTTCTCAATCTCAAGTACACAAATAGACTTCCTCCTTCCTCTTCTTGGAAATGGATCCTCTCCCCATCACTTTTTCTCCCCATCCCTCATCATCGCGATCCTGGCCGTCCAATCCAAAATCCAACGGTCCAAATTTTTTTAAAAAAAAAAATTTGGTATTTTGTCTTTTTCGAAAAAGACAAAAAACAAAATTTTTTTTAAAAAAAAAATCTAGACCGTTGGATTTTGGATTGGACGGCCAGGATCCGCTGATGAGGGATGGGGAGGGGGTTGATGAGGAGAGGAACAGTACCCCCTCTTCTTCTTTGTCTTCAAACTTTTAGGGGACTTTCCTCTGTGCTCGTCTCCTTGTTGCTTTCTAGCTTTCCCTTTCAATTTCTGGTTTGATATATATAATCTTTTAGAATTTGAATAAGTTTTCAAATTAACATTGGATGGCTCATGAATTATTGAGCATTGAAAGTTTATACTTCATAATTTAACCCATGAGTTGTTGAAAATCCGTTTAAAATCACTTTGTCAAACTAAGACTTATATGCATTAGTATGCAAAATCTGCAGTATTATATTAAGTATTTTAAGTTAGCAATTTTGTGAATTATATTAAATTCTCTTTCTGATCTATGATATAGGGCACCTCGAATAATTCACAAAAAGAAAAATGACAGTTAAATCATTTAATATATTCTAAAATGTAATATATATTTTTTCAATTTTATTTTTATTGAGAGATGGGTTTAAAAAATGGAAACATTATTTTCCAATTTATATTCTCTCCCATCCATTTGCCTTTCAAATCTCCAAAAGACAATCCATTAAAGAAAGAACAAAATTCTCTCTCTTCATTTTTTAGCCGAAAGCGTACGTTTAGAAGGAGAAATAGAGTTGTTTTTTATTTTTAAGCAAACAAAACAAATGTTTACTGTCTATGCTTTATATGAGATGAATATAATTCAGTAATAGTAAAATTGGAAAAATATTTTGTAACAATCCCCTAGTTAAAGAAAAATCACATAAAGAAAGTAATGTAGTTAAAGATATAAATAAATTACATTTTCTAAAATTGAGGGATATGTTATCAGAAGTAAATAGGATAATGTATACTAAAGCTTCTAATGTTAAAATTTACGATCAACTTTATAATGGTTGAGTTCCACTTGCCTTTTGGATAAGAAAAGTTTGAAGGGGGGCAAGGAAAGGAAGGAAACTGAATGGAAATGAAGAGAAGATTGGGAAGGAACTTAAAAAGATGTTCTGTTTGGTAGACATATCAATTGAGATGGAAGATGATGATTTTTTAAAAAATTAAATAATAAGATTTGAAATGTCTAAAATACCCCTAAAATGTCCAAAATAGCCATTACACCTAGTTTACTGAAAATGCATTTAGATGCATTTTGTTAGGAAAATATTACATTTTATTTAACCTTTGGGTTGATCTTCCTATATTGGCCTCCTTGGTCAAACAATCTGTGGATATTTACCTTTTCTTTTTTGTTTTAGACAATTTAACTCTACTCCCCTCAAAGGGAAAGATATCCACTCACCCATCAGACGCACACATTCACTCCGAAGTGAACCACGGTTGTTTTAGCATTTGGATAATGAGAGAGTATGGTGTTGTGGAGTCCTGGAGTGAGTTGTTCTGTTTTGATTCATCAGATCATTATCGGAACAA